>CM019043.1:3712252-4941090 GCA_009664405.1 Drosophila bifasciata | reverse complement strand
CGACTGCACCAGCGACTCACGTTTAAGTCAGAATAATTCGCAAATACAGCGACAGAAGGCTGTAATAAATAAATATTTATTTACCTCCCTCCCGGATTTTGTAGTTACAGATTTTGTTTCCAGGGCTGGAGCGCGCAATTCCAACGTTGCCACCCAGCGTGATTTTTCGATTGTTCGAAGGCGCTGCCAGACCGAGTAATAAAGTACAGATAATTTCCCAGATAAATTCAGTCAGCTGACAAATAGATAAATTTATCTTTTACGTACTTTTTTAATCGGTCTGGCAGCGCCTTCGATTATTGTCACACCAAGTGTTGCCACCGGCTGGCAATTAAATTGATTTAATTATAACATATATTCTTCTATATTTATTTAAATTGGCTGCTTTCAACTGATTTAAATTCAAAAAACGATAAAAAGAGCGGTGTTTTCTGTTTCGACAGGTTATGAGCGTTGGAATGATAAGCAGACACAGTGAGAGAGAGAGAGGATTTGTGTGAATGTGTTTACTGATATAATGGACTGATAAGCTGCACTTACTATCTAAACAAGTGCCGGCGACGTTAAATACTTGTGCTGCAAGTTGCTAATGCTCAGTACCGGATCGGACTACACCAGAAAATCAATCATGAAGTTCGGAGTCTTAGGCAGCGGCATTATTGGCCTTACGACCGCCCTGGAGCTGCAGGAGGAGTTTCCCTCGGCCCAGGTATCCATCATTGCCGACCGCTTCAACGAGGACACAGTCAGCTATGTGGCGGCGGGCATCTTCCGGCCAGGCACCAGTTTCATGGGCCCCACCCAGGAAGTCACGCAGTACGATCGCCTGTTCCAAGGCCAGGCCCAGCACGGCCTTCTAATCCTTCTATCAATTGCAGGCAGTGGATGACGGATGCCTTCAACTACTGGGATGAGCTGCGTCGCTCCAAGGAGGCTCCTCTAGCGGGGGTGTGCCAGCTGTCCGGCTACATCTACTCGCGCACCTCCCCCACCATCGTGCGGGTACGTTGCCAAGCGTCTATCAGCGATTCTTATCTGAATTGGCTTTAATTCGATTAACGAGACTGCCGTTTCTTGCTTTGTTCCAGAACCACTTCATTGAGAAGCTTCTGCCCGTGTACCGACGCGCCACGGACGAGGAGCTGAAGCTGTGCCAGGGCGGATGGAAGTACGGCTCCTTCTTCACCACCTGCTTGACAGAAAGCCGCCTCTTCCTGCCATATGCCACGAGCAAGTGAGTGTGCGCTCCGGCACTACCACCGGCAATCATTCACACACAAAATTCGTTCGCAGATTCCTCAAAAACGGAGGTCAAGTGGTTCGCCAGCATGTGAAAAACTTCTTCGAAGTGCAGCAGAACTTTGATGTCCTGGTGAACTGCACTGGCATGGGCGCCAAGGAGCTGTGCAATGATCAGCACTTGGTGCCCATTCGGGGTCAGGTCCTGAAGGTACGAGCGCCGTGGATTAAGACGGCCTTCTATGGCGACTACGACACATACGTGCTGCCGGGCTTCGAGACGGTCACCTTGGGCGGCTGCCGCCAGTTCGATAGCTACAACACCGAGTGGTGCAAGTACGACAGCATGGCCATCAAGGAGCGCTGCTACGACCTCCTGCCGAGCCTCAAGAAGGCGGAGATTGTCAGAGAGTGCGTGGGACTTCGTCCGCACCGTGCGATCGTTCGCGTGGAGCCGGAGCTGGTCACGAATTCGGAGGGCAGACGCTTGAGAGTGGTCCACAACTACGGCCACGGAGGGTACGGCGTGACCACAGCTCCTGGAACGGCCAAGTACGCTGTGAAGATTGTACGCGAAATGCTGGCTGGGAACAGCAAGCTGTAGGATGCAGAGGGGCGGAGGTGCATTGTTATTTGTTGATCATTAAACTGTTTATAAGCACAATCAAAGCCACGCAGAATCTTTGAACCTTTTTTTGTGGCGTCGCTCTTTGCTTTGGATATTAAACCATAAATGAACCATAAACAAACTTTTAACGATAAGATTTCAAATTGCTGGCGCTCTGCCAGTGTTGTCTAACCCAAGAGGCAACTGCCAACCGCCCAGTGTGCGCATGTCTGCCCCGCCGCATGAATGGAAAGCTCGCCCCCAGTTGCCCAGGAAAACAGCCCCCCATCGATTTTCAGGCAGTCAGTGAGTGGGCAGCAGCAGTCGAGTCGATATATGAAAACGTATACAAAACTTTCGCATATTCGCCGTATTCAAGCCAACTGAATTCGCCGTCTGAGAGCTCACAATTTTTTCCCTCATTTGAGTCCTGCGAAGACGACGTGTCGTTGCGATATTTTTCTTGTTTGGCGAAAGAAAAAAAGGTGAAATAGTTGAGAAAACAATTGGCAGGCCAGGGATCTTTTGCACTGCCACTTCGAGGCGACTCCTTAATAATTGATTCGATCGACTGCAGTGCTGTGGCGAGACGTGTGGGTGCGCGTATGTTGAATAATTGATTGGGTAACCGTAAACAAAGAGTAGCAGCACGGACCAGGACACTACCGTATGTTAGGCCAGTGCCAAGGCTAACTTGCAATAGTCAGAACAGAGGGGAAACGCAGAGCAAACGAAACGAAATCCACATATATCGGAGCCAGACGCAGAGCCAGAGCCCCAGCCACATTATCGATTTGCGTATGTGTATGTCTGCGAAATAGCCGTGTACACCTAAACACCTATACACCTGCACACCTACTCCCACACAGCCACACACACACACACAGAACCAGCAGCAGCAGCGCACGTCAACGGCAAGAACGGGAGCAGCTCTTGACGTATCCAGCCAGCGCACGGGATTTGTTGGAGCAGTAGGAGCAACCGCATCAACCTCAAGACAGAGTAAGTGCCAATCATTCTCATTCCCCCATGACCACATGCCACGTAAATATTAAGTATACGTCGCATTGCACTCTCATGCGTGGGAGTCCGATTGCTCGGAGGTCAGTGAAAGTGAGCGCAAACCGCAGACCACAGACCCGACACGAAAACACCAGTATCCAGGATAATAGTTAGCTCAAGACATGAAGTTTTGATTAGAATGCAGCCTCTGACCACCGAACAGCTGCTTAACCATTTGCAAATTGAAGCACGAATAAACATCAAGGCAGCAGAAAGTAGAGTGGGCGGAGGAGCAGCAGCAGCCACCCACACACAGGGGGAAAAACAACATAAAAAAATCGATAATTACACGAAGCCAGGCAGATAAAAACATTTCTATACCGCCTCTGATAAGAGTGAGCTCTGCCTATTGACTCGAGCACGTCTGTCTGTCGCTGTGCCCCCGGCTCCTGCCACACTCTAGTGCTCGGTACGGTGTGTGGTGTGCCTGGAGAGGGTTCTGCTCGTTGACAGCCGCTGCCGGGAGCATTGGCTTGGGGCTGTCCTTTTGCCAGGGCCTTGACGATGACGCGCGCACTCCTCTGTGGACCTGAACCAGAGCCTGAACCGTCGTTCATCAGAAATCTGACAGCATTTTGCCGCTGCGCAACTTTTGATTTAAGCGGGAGCAGTGGGAGAAGGAGACTGAGATGGCGAGGGCGAGGGCGACGTAGAAGCCATGGCAGAGGGAAGATAAAGTTGTCTATACACACAAATTATCGACACAATGTCGGGTCCAAGGAGCGGAGCTGCTGCCTTGCATATGGAAATTGTGAAAGCCGAGAGTCGAGCGAGGAAATGGGGAAAACTGTAAGCTGAAACTGAACTGCTGCTGTCACCGAGTCCATGGCATGACAAGGCTGAAACTTTTCAAGGCCGCGCTACCAACGCTTCCCCCTAGTCCCTTGCATGTTTCTCTCTCGCTTTCTCTTAGCTTGTTTCTCTTGTCCACTGCCCTGCCACTGACGTGACAGCAATACCAACAGGCACGGGAAAAGCAATCTGCTTGTGGGCCAATCGTAACTTGCAGGGAAGTGGCCGGAAGGGAAGCATGTCCTGAGCATGTCCTATCCATTGTGTGTTGCAACACTCTCCCCGCTTGACCTCCCTACTACCAGTTAGTTCTCTTTGGAGTCCAATTCCAAGTAGCAAGTCCACAAGGCAGGGTGGTGCTATGATTCAGAAATATAAACGCAACTCTTTAATCCATACCATAGACGCGCAGTTCAATTAGTTCTCAGGACAAGCTGCTGCTTGGCCTTGGGTCCAGGCTGTGTCCCGTCTGGTCTGCGTATCCGGTTCCGCGTAATAAAAAAACAAACTGAAAAATAATTAAACGCCCATCCCCCACTCAAATCAAGTCGTGGTGGATGTGGGTCCCAACGTTGACGCCATCGCCCACGCCGCAGATGGCATCGGTGTTGCAGCTGGCCTGGGGTTCGCCTTCGCCTTCGTCTTGGGCCTCCTGCTCCGGCTGGGGGCCGCACATGTCGCTGGCCATGGAGTCGGTATGGAGGACAATGGCTGTAGTGCTGTAGTCCTGCTGCGTCTGCGGTGGCTGCTCCTTGCGCATGAATGTGCTCATGTGGATGTTTCTGGAGTCGCTGGTTATGACGGTGGTCGTGTTCATCGACTCCAGCAGCTCGCCCTCTTCCTCCGAAGCCACTAAAGGTGGGACACGCTGCTGCTCCTGCTTCTGCTTCTGCACCTGATTCACGGGTTCCTCCTGCTGTACTTCCGCCTGCTGCGACTGCTGCTGCTGCTGCAAAAGATCGACTGACAGCTTGACCAGGTGGTTGGCCTCGAAGGGACAGAAGCAGTTCAGGATTATGATTCGGTTGCCCAGGGGCTGGACGGGACGGGCGTTCCGTGTAATGGGAGTGACACCGTCGGTGCCCAGCAGCTGGCGGAAGTGGCGCAGCTGGAAGTCACTGATGGCCAGCGTCTCGGGGAAGATGAACCACTCGGTCCCCTCGTAGAACGGAGGCTGGGTCAGCGACCCGCCGTAGGAGTAGAAGCCAGTCCGGAAGGCGGGCATTAGGTAGCAGAGAGGAAAGGGAGATATGTTCACGCGCTTTCCGGGCTCGTGCACCTGGCGCAGATTCTGAACGAGCGGGTCCAGGTACGGGTTGTGTGCGGACAGCTCAAACAAGTAGGCGATGGTCAGGAGGTCGTAGCTGCTGGTGCAGGAGCGTGCCTGTCCGGAGCCTGCGCGGTGCATCACCTGCATCTCCATGGGGAACTTTCGGTGGTTGAAGGTGTGCTCCGAGCCCTCGCTGTTGCACCAGCCCCAGTGGAAGCGTACCTCCACGAAGGTGTAGCTGGCCAGCAGATCGGCGCCGCTGATGGTCGGTATGTTTCCGTGGAACTGAGCCCGCAGCACCAGGGTGTGGCCTGTGTTCTCCAGCTGAATGCTCTTCGGCAGCTCGTCATAGTGGTTCCAGTTGAGCAGCTCCCTGATGGCCAGGCGGCTGAGCTTTATTTCGTCGATATTGATGGGGCTCTGGAAGCCAGTCCCATCCACTCCTCCGAGTCCAGTCTCTCCGAGTCCCTCTCGCTGATCAGTCGTCTCGTACCCACTGTAGTCAGTGGCGATATCCGAGTGTGTGAGCCGCATCTTTAGGCCCTGCAGAATCCCCTGTAAACGCTCACGCAGTCCATTTTGGTCTGACCGCCGGGCGAGGCCCAGCAGCAGGCACACTAGGCTGGTCAGCAAAGGATGCTCAACGATCTGGCAGAAGGACTGGGTGGCGAGCAGCCAGAAGATCTGCATCAATAGGCCAATCAGAAAGCCAAGCGTGGTGTCGAACATTTTCTCTTAGTCTGCGCACATTTAAACCGAATAAATAAACACAAAAATATAAACGTAAACGTACCAAAAAAACCGTGAAGAAAAGTTTACAAAAAATGGATGGAAACTTTTTTTTTTTTAAATGTGATTTTTCAATAATTATTCTCAGAGTCCACAACAGCTTCGAACTTGTTTATGTGACTGACCCGAATGAGTTTTCCCACTTGCCCCATTCACAGCTTGACAGGCAATGCAAAGTCTCCTAAACTGATCCTTTACATTCGATATCCATTTCGTTTCCGGCACAGGCAGACCAGACCAGTGAGACAGCAAAGCAAAGCGCTCAGAACAGATATGGCCAGCGGCGGGGATCCCAAGTGGCAGAAGGATGCGGCCGATCAGAACTTCGACTACATGTTCAAGCTGCTCATCATCGGCAACTCTAGTGTGGGCAAGACGAGCTTCCTTTTCCGCTATGCCGACGATAGCTTCACATCCGCCTTCGTCTCCACGGTGGGCATCGACTTCAAGGTGAAGACTGTCTTTCGCCACGACAAGCGGGTGAAGCTTCAGATTTGGGTAAGTCCATAACCAAAAGACTAGCTGCTAAGATGGGTAGAACCCGAATATACGTAGTAGTTGGGTTTGTCTGTGTATAAGCTTTCCATCCGTGTTAATTGAACTGTTGTTACGGCTATAAAATAAAGACCTAAACAAATTGCGTTTGACTTTTGCAGGACACGGCCGGGCAGGAGCGTTACCGCACCATCACCACAGCCTACTACCGCGGCGCAATGGGTTTCATTCTGATGTATGATGTCACCAACGAGGACAGCTTCAACTCGGTCCAGGACTGGTGAGAACACATCCCTTACACACACACACACTACACTCGTACAGGACACTGACTCTTCTCTCCTTCCACACAGGGTCACACAAATCAAAACCTACTCGTGGGACAATGCCCAGGTCATTTTGGTGGGTAACAAATGCGACATGGAGGATCAGCGCGTGATTAGCTTCGAGCGGGGTCGCCAACTGGCCGATCAGCTGGGCGTGGAGTTCTTTGAGACGTCCGCCAAAGAGAATGTGAATGTCAAGGTAAGTGCCACCCACTGGAAAGGGAATGTATATGTGTGCCTCATTTATGTGTTTCAACCTGCTCATTTAGGCTGTCTTCGAGCGCCTGGTGGATATTATATGCGACAAGATGTCCGAGAGCCTTGACGCAGATCCGACGTTAGTGGGCGGGGCACAGAAGGGGCAGCGCTTGACGGACCAGCCGCAGGGCACGCCCAATGCCAACTGCAACTGTTAGAGTGCCACCAGCCCCAGGAGAACGAGAAGCCGAGAAAAGAGAGAAAAGGAGATATTCTACTCGTACAACAATCGCAACTGAGACAACAACAAACAGAACAGAAACAACTTAAAACCAAACATAAAACCTAAACCTAAAAGCTAGCTAATTAGTCAGATCATTAATCAAGAGATGAAGGGGCGCCAATACGCCAGTTAAGCGATGGAAATGTATATGCAGGCGGGCATCCATGAACACGATGAATACCAAATGAATACGACGATGTGTACGATGAATACCATGAATGATGCCTGTGTGCACTGTATTTGTAACCATATATGTGTATGTTTGTATGTATATCCTTTGCGTTCGATCGCCTTCGTGTAAATGTCAGATGTCAAATGTTATTTAATCAATGTTTCAACTGTAATTTGATAATTGGTAATCGATAATTGGTAATTGATAATTGGTAATTGGTAATTTGTATCTTGTAACGTGTAATTTAATCGTCTGCCGCAGAAACGCACTAACTTGTTGAACATTGACTTGACTTGACTAGACTTGAGGAAAAGATAGGATAGGAGAGTCTAGGGCTAGCAGCACTAATTAAATGTGCACATATTCTGTGCTGATAATAGTTATTTGATCTTCAACTGCATTTGCGATTCTCCATTTCCATTGAAGAAGGGGCTGTCTTCAGGCTACAGGCTGTAGGCTACAGGCACTTTCTTTCCACTTGTATATACATATGCTGGCTAAACTGTACAGTTTGAATGCTTGGACACAACGCACAAAGCTAGCAAATTGGTGAAATCGAACATAGTAACTATAGCTACCACTATGATTAATCAATCTATATACATACATGTATGACACACACACAACACACCCACATGTAGACGCGATCCCCGTTTGCCTTGGCTGCAGAGCTGTGGGGATCAATCTTACAGAGACAGAAACAAATACAGATACACAGATGCAGATACACATACACATGCTCGTATATACATATGTGGAGCTATATATGGGAATGTGTTTACATGTAAACGAGTGGGGTAAGGCATTATTATTATTATTAAATATGTATGTATTATTATTATTATTATGTACGTATGTATTGATGTAGTGAAAATGGAAAAATTTTAATGTGTTGCAATTGATAAATGAAATATATATATATATACATATATACATAAAATATACATACATACCATATACGATAAATAGTACTAACCAGATACAATGCCTGTAGATGCGTGCGCTCGCAGTTTCCCTTTCCCTTTCCCTGTCTCTGTTTCAAGTTCCGAATCCATTCTGACAATAACATGCTGAAGACAGAAAAACTTGAGGATCGAATGAGCCTCCTTCCCTACCCCCTACCTAAACCCAGGCCAGACAGCTAAATTGATTTCCATATTGAAATTTAACCACACAGCGCACAATTTATTGAATTGTTTTAGCCCAGATGATCCCCAGAGTTGCGATTTGTGATTTGCGAATTGAAATTGAATTGAGAAAGTGAAATTAATTGAACCCACCGAGCCAGCTGAGAGATCGGTGCATTTAATTTGCCAACTATCCTCCCGATATCCTCTTTTGATAAGCACACCCACACCACACCCTACCCCTTCCCCTTTTCTACTCTCGTACAGAAGCTTCTATGCTATTGCTATCCTTTAACCTTTGACACAGCCAACTGCTGCCGGTGACAGAGTTGAGGGGACATATAGTATATTGTATGTTTGTATATCTGGTTGAGGCCAGAGTCTGAAACTGCTGAAATCTGAATATATAACTGAAAATATATATATATATATATATATGTATACTATATATATGTGTGTGTATTTGCAAATGCTCGTTAATGTTAAATATGTTTGTGTACGTACACGCAGAGTTTCACTTGAAATACGATTAAATTAAAGGCATATCGCTGTATTATAAATACCCAAAAAACATACCTACATATATATGTATGTATCCCAATACCTGGGGAAATGAAAGCCATTTTAGATACCATTCCATACCCCCAACCCACAAACAAAATGCACAACGAGTTGACACTGAAGTGAGTGTGTGAAGGTGTGGAGGAAGAGTGGAAAATGTGGTAGAGGGAAATAATGTGAAATAATAGAGAAAATTCTATACGAAAATGCCTTAAACAAACTAGAGCTGACGCGTACATTGACTATTCGGCATTATTCGATCTGTTTTGTAAAATAGTTAATCATATAACCAACCAACAGCATAGCCATTCAACTAAACTAAACTAAACTAAACGGAGGTAATCTAACTAAATTAAAACTAAAATCAAACCAAATAATACAAAAATAAAACAAACAAAACAAAATTGTTATCGAATTCATACTCGTGAATAATGTGCATAATACATAATGGAAAATGCATAATGGAAAATACATAATGCAATATGCAATATGCATTAAGTAAGCAAATGTTTTTGCGCTACATTGTTGTCCCTTAACGAATATACATATGTATGAATGTATGTATGTACTAGCATATTGATTATGGCATTGTGTACTCAGCCAAAACCCTAATATTTGTGAACCATACTCGTAATCGTATTCCAAAAACAAAAACAAAAACAAAATCAATGCATGGCTGGCATGGCATCATTTTTATTCCGTTTTTAATTGCAGCAAAATTATCCAACTATAAAATGCATAAAATGATAAAATGATACAAAAACCCAAACACAAAAATATAAATATAAATCAAACAAATAATTCCTGTATGTTATTCAATGATGGTTTTTAGATACCAACAATCCACATCTGCATCTGCATCTGCATACCCGTGCTTATGAGGATACTTACTATACATAGAGATACACACATACATATATACATAATATACACATAATGGTATTGAAATTATTGAATTCCCATAATAAAATATATGCAAAAAGGTGTATGGCAAAACAACTCAAAAACTCACTGGTTTTACTATAATAGAATATTTGCACAGGAAACTCTCCAATTATTGCCAGAACTAGATGGATGGATCACACAGATATTATTCCAGTCTCCATTTAGAGGAGGTAGCTAAAAATACCATATCCATAGAATGTTCTGGCAGATGTAAACTCAAACGATTGATTATTGCTTTTTTTGTATATACATTTTACACGTTTTTATTCATATTGATAAACTTTACAATTAAATAAGTCCATTCACATAGATATCATATCGTATAATGCGCAACCAATGGCCAAGCTGAGGGGCCCCAATGAACAGAACACTACATAGAGTATACAGTACAGTGAGTTCTGATTATGAGTTATGTATTTATTTATTTATAAATTGTACACACTTTACATCGGCATGGGTGGCTATTGTGGTGTCGGGGGAAGGGGGAGATCAAGCTTCATCTAGCTAGATTTTGATAATATTATAGACAAATATGTGTACTCGTATGTGTATGCGAATCAAATGTTTAGATATGTTTTATGGTGTCCATGTGTGCTCTATACTCTTTCCATACGCTTTCTATGTATGTACATATATATATGTATGCACATGTGTACGTGTCCTGCATACATACAAGTACATGTATGTATGTATCTTTGTACATGAGTTTCGAACAAATTTTATTGTACATTTGCCAAGTTGTCGCAGGCTAAAAGAGTTAGTGACACAGTCCGGGCCACGATAAATGCCTTCAATTTGGAGTCTCCTCTGGCTTGGACACTCTGCATTCCTATGTGGATACTGCTACTGCTCTTCCTTCTTCAAATAATTTGGCATAAATAAGCTCTATCTTCATACGGGTTTCTCGAGGCACAAAACTTTCTGCTACTTCTTGGCACCTTGTCCCACTTTTTGCGCTAACTAATAATGAATCAAATTTTGTTAGTCCGTTTTCTTTTGGGAGCACAATGCTCGCTCGTACATTTTAATTGGACCTAAATGCATATGCTCTGTGTGTGTGAGAGTATAGGTAGGTATTTGTATTCGTATTTTTGTAATTAGAGCTTAACTTAATGGCAGAACAAAAATGCATAAAATCAGTCTGACTTGTTTTTAAATATTAATTATATATAATAAGTTATAATACTATATGCACCGCACATACTCGTACTCGTACTTGTACTCGTATCCCGCACTCGTTGTGCGAATAGAGTGCAACTTGTGCCTCCTTTAAGTTGTTATAAATTAATTACTAAAATATACTAAAAAATTATGCATAAATATGTATGTATGTTCCTTATTGGGACTGTGTGTGTGTGTGTGTGAGTGCTAAGCGGTATTTACGTAAGATTAATATGCATGTGTTTTATTCGACAGGATGTTTGTTTGTGTATTTTATGTACAGGATTCTAATGATGGACTCATGGCTGGCCTTCGCCCCGCCTCTCGCTTAGCCTGGCCTGGCTTGGCTTGGCTTGAAGTGTGCTTCCCCTGAAAGTCAACGAGGCATTGGGGGAGAGGCTCAAGCATTTGTGGTGCTTCTGTATTGCGGCGGCTTGCGTCTAATTGTGGCAAAGTGTTGCGCCTGGTTCTTCGTGCGCTGCTGCAGATGCTGCTGCAGCCGCTGCTTCTGCCTCTGTCGTTGCTTTTGTTTCTGCTGCAGTTGCTGGGACAGTCGTCACACTGTGGTCTCGTCATCATCAATATTCCGCCTGTTTGCGACACAGAGAGTTGACATTAGTACGGTTAAATTCCAGACTTAAGTGTATATGTAGTATGTACATAGCTACTACTACTGGCTGAAGTGTCCAATCTACAGTGAACTACAGTGCCACGTGCCACGTGCTTAATGGAGTGCATTATTTATGGCATGCCGGTACAAAAGGACTCATAAATTGCACTCGGATACTTAGTTCAACGTGCTTAATGTTTAGTTTTACTTATACATACACGTATGTATGTACATGCTTAGTACATAGTTTAGGTTTTGGTTTAGTTCAAGCGTAAACATAATTTGTGCAACAGAATTATTAAACTGAACAAATGAACATAAATCTACAACTGGGTGTGTGTCTCAGTATGTGTGTGTGTGTGTGGCAGAGTGAGTGTTTTGGGTGTTATGTGGGTATGTTTGCGTGCCTATGGAGGAGGTGTCAGGGCATACCACATGTACATACTTATGCACAAATACAGTTCATGTGTATGAATAGTAGATTAGACCAAAACTGACCGCATGGGTCAAGTTATTCGAGTGCTAATGGATTCTGGATGGGTGGAGGGAGGGATGTTCTGGGGCGTTAAATCATAATCGTTATTGGGCTCAAATGTCTTTGGTTTTAGTTCGAACTCTATCGAGAATGAATACATTAATATATAATATGTACTTTGGGGAATAACTCTGCACTGGCAATACGAGTACATAAATTGATTTTAATCTCTGTCACTTGGAGTGGTGGATGGAGGCTATAGCTTATGGATTGGGTTTGGATTGGATTGGATTGGTTTGATTAACAGAGGGGAAGCTATGTAGCTAAATGGTTCCTTTTGTTCGGTTATCAGTTAGTTATACCATATTGTTAGCGACCAGGGATACTGCTGCCTCTGTTGCCTGCGTTGCAACCAAATAATGTCGAACTGTGGAGAGTTTGTTCTTGTGTTTGTTATTGACTGATTAACTGTGTATGTGTGTGTGTAGATGAGGGGTATGTATGGTATGTACACATGTGTATGTAATGTATGATTGATGTATATGATTTTTGAATAAGAACATAACAATTCAATTGAATTGAATTCAATTCAATTCAAAATTACGGGTTACAATTGCATTATTACATTCGAATTACAAAACAAAACACAGAGTGTTAAAATTCAATTAAAATTATAAATCAAAAAGAAATCAAAGAACAAAGATATACAAATTTTTTTAGTAAATATACAAAATAAAATCAATATTCACATTCAATGCTTCAAAGAAAGACAAAGACAGATAGAGAGATAGAGCGAGAGAGATAGAGAGGTTTAAAATTAAATTGAAAATTTGCGCACTCTGTAAGTTGGCTGGGAGATCGGAATCGTAACGAATCTTCCTTTATATAGTACACTTAAGCTATGGCAAACGAAAATGGAAATATGTAACACAAAACGACGATGGACATGTGGAAAAATGGGGGAAATGTGATGTGCGAGTTGAAAATGCATTTTCCTTGTGGTTTACCTCTGAGCTGTTGATGTAGTTGTAGTTGTTATAGTTGATGTAGTTGTAGTTGTAGTTGTAGTTGTGTGGTAGTTGTCGATGGTGATGTGGTTGGGGGTGGTGGTTAGATAGTTGTGGATGGAAACGAGCCGCCATGGTATGTAGTATTTTTGCATTACGTTGGATTTCATTTTGTTGCGTATACGTATGCGTATGCGTGTGTATGTGTGTGTGTTTGTGTGTGTGTTAGTATGCGTTTCGTTATACATTTTTTTAATAGTGAGTTAGAGAGAGAGAGAGAGAGAGAGAGAGAGCAAAAGATGGGGGGAGAGAATAGAAGTGAAAGATAGTCAAATTAGATTTGCTTCAAACTTTTCCAGGACCTGCTGAAAGGATATGGACATTTATACATATACATATGTATATATGCATATGAGTGTATCAGTGTACGAGTGTGTGTGTGTGTGTAAAAGCGTGCCCGTACATGTATTCATTTGCATTGTTTGCGGCTATCATTGTTTTTATGGTTTATGTTTTTGAGGACAGACAGGAACGGAGGAGTCGAGAGGAGTAGAGAGGAGTGAAGCGGAATGAATGAATGGATG
Organism: Drosophila bifasciata; assembly: GCA_009664405.1. Taxonomy (NCBI): domain Eukaryota; kingdom Metazoa; phylum Arthropoda; class Insecta; order Diptera; family Drosophilidae; genus Drosophila; species Drosophila bifasciata. The sequence goes on along the minus strand of CM019043.1, from coordinate 4,927,387 downwards.
GATGGATGGGAGTGGGACAAAAGAATTTATATCATTGTTGTCGTTGGTTTTTGTTGTTTGTTGTTGGTTGTTTTGGTTTAGATGATGGTGAATGCCATACAACAAATAAAAACAGAGAGAATCACACAAAACAAAGGACCAACAGATTAATTGGCCGAGTCAAATGTGAAAAAAACAAGAATCAGAGCTCAAAACCAAAACTAATCTCTAGCGAACAGACCAACAGCAAATCAAAGTAACATAAATTCGTACGCCGTAGGCGGGGACTCGTAATCGGAGCTAGGTCCGAAACGGAACATCAGGTTAAAGAAGCACTAACTGGCACCGCCCCACTCCCACCCAAGCACCAGTGTTAACCGTATACGAAACCGAAACCAAAAGAATTGTACCCGGATTGGCACTCACTCAGTGTCCGTGATGCTGGCCAGGGGGCCAAGCGGCTGCATGGGTGCCACCATGCTGGATGGTGGCGACGAGGCTCGCGAGCTGTGCCGCGAACTGCCGCCGCCGCCACCGTTCATCGTGTGGCGGGCCATCAGTCCCGGATTGTTTACATCGTTCACCATGCCCAGGCCCATGGCCATGCCCATGCCCAGGCCGGGTGGGTGCATCAGCTGGGAGCCGTGCAGCGAGGGGGGCTGCGTGTGGCTCAGCTTGCGCGTGGTCAGGTGGTCCTCCTCGGCTGTGTAGGGGAAGTGGTATCCATTCTTGTCCGATCCCTCCGACAGCCTGTCCTGCGCCTGCAACTGCAGCTGCTGTTGCTGTTGTTGCTGCTGCTGCTGCTGCTGCTGGTGGTGGTAGTCGTTCTTCAGCAGGGAGTGGACCGAGTGCAGCGAGTCTGTGGCGTAGGCGGGCTGCCGCTTGAGGCTGTAGTGGCCGTCGCGGGAGCCGTAGATGTCCGGTGTGATGCGGTCCTTGGAGAGGTAGGGCGACTCAGATTTGGCACCCAGGTAGCCGCTGCCCAGCGTCCGCTGTTTGTCGTAAATGCTGTCGCTGAGGTACGCCGCGTCCGGGTGGAAGCTGCGCATGTGACCGATGGTCTGGGAGCCACTGCCGCCGCCCGGATAGTCCTTCTCGCTGCCGTAGTGGCTGGGCGGCTTGTAGGAGCCGTACTTGTCCGGGTACTCGCCGCGCCGCCCATACAGACTGTCCTCGTAGCCGTCGCGGGCGTCCCGAATGTTCTCCAGGATCGAGGGCGGCATGTTGATCTTGTTGTGGTGCTGCTGCAGATAGCTGGTGTCCGTCAGATCGGGATTGGGCAGCGGATTGGGCGAGATGGTCATCTTCTGGCCGTGCACGTGCTCGTTGTCGGAGCCCGTGTCCTGTGACCAGCGTCCGATGTTCGGCGGCGACTGGATGTACGTGTCAGGCAGCTGGCTCGACCACCGTGGCGCATACACGGGCTTGTTGACGCTCGGGAAGAGCTGCGGGCTCTGCACCACATTCAGCTCGGGCGGCGTGGTGGCCTGCACGTGCTCCGTGATGTTGGGCAGGTAGGCCGGAGTGGAACTGACGGCCGTGCTGCGATGTGTGCCGGATGAGCGGGCCGTACGTGACTCGTCGTCGTCGCTGGAGTGGCTGGATGCGAGCTCCAGGGAGCGGCCATCGGTCTCAGAGCCGGAGTCGGAATCCTTTCGTTCGGTGCGGCGCCTCGACGGCTTCTCCTCGGCCCGACTTCGACCCGTGGTGGAGGACTCGAAGCCCCTCAGGAAGCTGGGCGCATCGCTGGCCGAGTTGTAGTTCGAGGTGGACGTTGAGGTCTGTCGCAGCTGGCCATCGCTGTAGGGGCTCGAGCTGGTCTTTGCCGTGCTGCGGGAGGTGGTGCTACTGGCGCTGATGCCGATGTTGCGCCGCGTCGTCGTGTCGTAGGTGCCCGCCAGGAAGTTGTTCGGCCGCGTGGCGCCGTTTACGTTGTGCGAGCTGTTGCTGACCACCATGGAGGAGTCGAGCAGCGGCACCTTGCGGCCCATGCATCGCAGACAGGTGCGCTGGAGGTTCTCGCGCACCCGCTTGTTGATGATGCAGTACCCGATCAGGCAGAAGAGCGCATGCAGCAGCACCACGCCGGAGAGCAGCAGACTCAGCAGCTGGGAGTGCTCCGAGGCGGCCAAAACCGCCAGCACCCACATGACACCCATCAGGGGCAGCGATACCACCGATAGCCAGAGCAGTGTGCGCAGATTCCCGAAGCCCAGCACGTGATCCTTCAGCGTGAAGGCGGCCTTGACGGACACGAACAGTATGAGGAGATTCACCACGGACATGCCGGCAATGGGACCCACAAGCCACCACACCACGGGCTCGTACACGGAAAGCCAGCAGCTGCAAGGAAAAGAACACAAATGAGAATGATGTGAAGAGATGTAAAGGGGAGGGGAAATACTTACAACAAACTGTTGCCGTACTCGTGGGCACGGACGCCAACGGAGAGGCCGACAACGACTGCGGGAGCGCCGTAGCCCATGGCAAAGTAGAAGCCCATGGGGCCGTGATTGATGTCCCGCATCTCGGTGAGCATTCGATAGAGGTGGACGCAGTCGACGGTGGTCCAGGCGAAAGCCGCCAGCCAGAAGTAGTGCAGGCAGATGGCGATCAGCTTGCAGGGGAACTCGTTCTCGATGAGGTGCCGCCGCGACTGCATGCCCACGAAGAAGAGCAGCTCGGCGAAGAAGACGCACAGCACGATGTTCTGGTGGATGGTGTTCGAGTTTGTCTGCTGGCCGCGGAGCAGGGCCAGGGCCAGCAGCACGCCCAGCAGCAGCGGCAGGGAGACCATGAAGGCCGAGTACGATGTGATCTGCACGAGCAGCGAGGGCTCCGGTATGTCCTCGGGATCAATGATGTCCACGATCACTGCATAGTTGGAGATGTGCGTACAGCTGCAGTTGATCAGGATGGGCTGCTGGGGCGAGGGCGCAAAGTCGCCATCAAAGTCGGGAATCTCCGTCTGGCAGCCGAGACGCGTCCACTGATTGGTGAACGAGTTCCAGCGCACGCACTGCGGATTGGAGCGAGGCCCGAAGCGTGCCGTGTCCATGTCCAGCCACATCTGCAGCTTGATGGGCTGCAGGAGATGCGGCGAGCCCAGGGAGCGGTAGACCATGCGCTCCGGCGCCTGCTGCAGCTGGTCCGAGGGATAGATGACCTCCACTTGCCGCTTGACCAGGCGCCGATCGCGGTAGACGGCCTCGTTCTCGCCTTTGGGCTGCTCCTCGCTGCCCGATGCAGGGCCTGTGCCCTCGTAGTTGGGATTCAGCTGCTCTGTGGAATCGGGTGCGATGATCTCCTCGCCGGAGTTGCCATGGAACTCGATGTCGTCCAGATTGAGGTGTATGTGGGGATCCGACACCTCCTCGCCGTCCTCCACACTGCTGGCCTCCAGCTGCTCCCCGGAAGAGGCGGGCGCCGGAATCTCGTGGGCCGTGATCCGAATGTCCTCGATTTGCTGTTCACTGCTGCTCGTCGGAGCCTTGGGCACATCGAATACCTCGACAAACTGCTGCTCCGTGCTTCCTGAGGATGAAGAAACGCCAGAGGATATCGATGACGACGAAGAGGAGGAGGAGGATGAGGAGGAGATCTTCCTGGAGGGTATCTCGAATCGTTGCTGCTGCTCCTGCTCCCGCTCCAGCGATGGCACCAGGATCTGCAGTGAGAGTATGGGCGTGGCCAGCTCCACATCGACGCCCCAGCGGCGGGTGATGGTCTCATCGTAGAGATCCGGCAACAGCTGGCCCACATCCTTGTACTGGGCGTAGGCGATGATGGCGCGGTAGTCGTTGCCCCGCCGCCCGCTGCCCTGGGTGACCTCGTCGCTCTCCGGTGGCGTGATGCCCAGCATCTCGAGCGGCACCAGGACCTTGGTGTACTTGTCGAACTTGTGCTTGTCTAGGATGTAGTTGTTGTACTTGGGGAAGCTGATGACGGGCCGCTGCTTGGCGGAGTGCTGCAGGAAGCCGCTGGTGTCGGGCAGCACCACGCTCTCCGTGGTGAAGGCGTTCGGCTTGAGGTACTTGCTCCGGTGGTACTCGCTCAGCTGCTCCGGCTCGTAGCCGAACAGCGACTCGGTGGTGACAATGTCCAGGCCCAGGGCCACGTTGGGCTGCACAATCTCGAAGGGATTGGTGTACGTGTCGTGCTGCGAGCGTGCCAGCACCACCAGATACTTGTTGAAGGCATCCACCAGGTCGTCAGGTCCGCGCTGAATCAGCTCCGATGCCCGCCGCCACTCGGCCTCGTACTTGCGGTCCAGGATCACGCTCGCCGCGTCCACCAGATTCTTGATGAAGTACTTGTCCTGGCTGTGCGACAGATTCAGGCCGCTCTGCATCAGCTCGTAGTTGATGAGCTCCTGCAGAATGCCCTCCGTCACCAGCAGATCGGCGCCATACAAGCGGTCGTGGCTGAACTTCAGCTCATCGGACAGGTAGTCCATCTCCAGCTCGTGCGACCACACATTGCCCCCGGCATTGAGCAGGAACGAGGACTCCATCTTGTAGCGTCTGCTGAGGGGTCTGGGCGCCGGCTGCTTGCCAACGCCACTCCGATCGACCGCCTCGCAGGCCCGCTGCAGTTGCTCCGCCATTTTGATGGCCACGAACGAGTTGAGCTCCAGTTCGAGTCGCTCCAGCTGCGAGCTGCCGCCGCAGCTCCACAAACGGCTCCGAGGTGCAGTTGTACATGTCCGGAGTGGTCCAGCTGCCCGTCTGGCTGTCGCAGCTGCGCTGCCCCTTGCCACGGGCCGGCAGCGGACAACTCTCGACGGTGATGCTGCCCAGCGGAGTACGCGGCCACCAGATGCCCGCCGCGAAGGAGCGCGGACAGGCATCGTAGACCACCTCGCAGCCGTTGAGCGTGACCTCGGCGTAGGGATTGGAGCAGGAGTCGCAGCGACGTCCGATGACGCCCTCGCGACACTCGCACTGCCCGGTGAGGCGGTTGCAGGCGCTGTTGAAGCTTCCGATGGCGTAGCAGTCGCAGGAGAGGCACGCCGTCTCGTTGGGCGGCTGGTAGTGGTTCGTCTTGCAGTAGCAGTGGCCCGTCGTCTTGTTGCAGTCCGGATGGTAGCCCTGCTTCAGGTTGCACTTGCAGGGCCCGCACACGCGTTCGCCCCACCAGCCCCCGGGCACGGCTGCTGCAGCTCCCGCTCGCAGTAGTCGCCGTGCTGGAAGCTGCTGTTGCACTCACAGCTGTAGCCCCGTGCCAGACTCACATTGGAGCGACACACGCCTGCGGCGCACGGCCTGACCGTGCAGATGGGAGCGCATTCGGGGCCCACATAGCCGGCCTCACACTCGCAGGTGGCTGCGTCCCAGCTGCTGGCGCAGTTCGAGTGGGTGGGACAGTTGTCCGGGCACTGGGCACGCGACTCGCAGCCATCCTCCACGTTCTCCCGGATGGTGGGACGCGACAGCACAGACTGTCCAGCTCCGATGCGCACGTCCTGGATGCAGCCCTCGAAGGGAGTGGCCTCCTGAACGGCTCCGATGGTGCCATCGACGCTGCCAATGACTATCTTGCCCACGTAGAGGCCTTGCACCTTCTGGGACATGGGCACGGAGCCCGAGCGCTGGCCGAAGTCCACGGAGAACTGGATCTCGGAGCCCTGCTGCCACTTGATCTCAACGCGATGCCACTCGCCGTCGGAGAGGAAGGCGCCGGCCAGATACATGGGCTCGTTGTCGTATATGTAGTAGAGGACGCCGTGCTTGAGGGACACCACTGCGGAGCTGTTCTGGCCGATCTGAATCTGCATGATGAAGGCGTCGCGCTGGCGCGTGCGCAGCGAGAAGGAGGTGTGCCAGGGCAGCTGGATGGGCCGCAGCAGGGGGTTGAAGCTGAGACTGCCGTCGCCGGAGAAGCGCCAGGGGGCGGGAATGTTCTCCTGGCAGTTGATGCCCGCATAGCCCTCGGGACACTCGCACGTGTGGGTGCTCCAGCCCTCGCGACAGGTGCCCCCATTGAAGCACGGCTCCGAAGCGCAGAGCGGCGACTTTTGCGGACACCCAGAGATCGTTCCATTGTCGGCCACGTACGAGTTGAGGTCCACGTAGCGGTCGTCGATCCGCAAGTCCGAGATGCAGCCAACAAAGTCGCGATTGGCCACCGGAAAGTGGGCGGGTATCCGGGGCAATCCACCCACTTGCAGGGGTCCCGTGAGGTCGAGGAAGCGATGGCAAGTCTCGGTGAGCAGGGCGCAGCGCTTGTCCAGCTTCAGGGTGGTCTGGTTGGCGCAGTGCCAGCGGGGACCGAGCTGCTCGCCGGACAGGGCGATGGCCGTGTCGCACTTGTCCAGGACGAGGGTGACGCTGCGGTTGAAGTAAACCACCTCCACCTCGTGCCACCTGCCGTCGGAGACCTTGGACGGCTGCTCGACGGATACCCGCTCACTGTGGTCGCCCAGCGAGAACGAGAAACTGATGTGTCCCTCGAGGATCTCCAGGGCAATAAAGTCGTGCAGCTCGTTGTAGCGTCCGTTGTAGAGAAGTAGCCCATTATCCTGGACGGTGGCGAAGCGCAGCTTGAGGTTGAAGCGGTGGCGCTGTTTGAGGCTCTCGAAGGTCAGGAAGGAGTTGCGCGAGAAGGAGCGGGAGCGCAGCTCGCAGGTGGCCGTGTAGGGCGGCGGTTGGGAGCTCAGATAGTTGCTCATGCAGGAGAGGCCGCCCTCGCAGGCGTCCGACATGCAGGGACGCATCTTGCTGATGCTCGACTCGCAGTTGGGGCCCGTGTGCGAGTCCGGACAGACGCACGTGTAGCCGCCCTCGCGGCGCACGCAGGAGCCCCCGTTCAGGCAGGGGTCCGAGTAGCAGAGATCCACCTCGGTGTCGCACAGGTAGTGCTCCTTGCTGCCGGTGAAGCCCTCCGGGCAGGAGCAGGCGAACGTGTTCACCGGATAGATGGGCCGGAACAGCACAGTGTCGCTGTGAATGAACTCCGAGGCGTTGCCGAACTTCAGCACCGTGAGGCACTCCTCAAAGTTCAGGCAGGGCTCCCGCACGCACAAATTGTCGTCGAACGGCAGCACCTCCACGGTAGCCAGGCGCGCGAGGATCGCGCGGTTGAGGTACACCCTCTCCTGGAGGTACTGCGGCGTGTAGAACTCTTCGTGCGAGACGTCGGGCCTCTTCGCTGAGAAGCTGACGTTCAGGATGCGTGATGTGACGTCCGTGTCGTCCTGTATGCTGAATATGAAGATGTTCTCCTTGGGGCAGGGGATGATGGCCGCCAATCCGTCGAGGAAGAAGTTCAGCAGGGGCGACAGGAAGGCCTCCTCCGTCATCTCATTGAGGCGCACCGTCACCGAGTTGAAGAGCATGTCCTCGGTGATGAGCCGTACGGACAGCTGCATGATGGCCTTGGCCTCGTTGATGCCATCCGAGACGGACACCTCCATGGTGGCGAACTTGGGTACGTTCGTGTTCAGCTGCGGACTGAGTATCAGTCCGCCGGAGCTGCTGTTCAACCGCAGCAGATTGGCATTGTTGCCTGAGAGGATGCGGTAGTTCAGCTTGTCGCTGACATCCGCATCGAATGCCGGAATCCGGCCGATCTCGCCACTGGGAAAGTGATCCCGGAAGTTGTTGAAGATCACCTGGAAGTCGCGCAGCACCGGCGCATTGTCGTTCACGTCCGTGACCAGGATCTCGATGTGGGCATCGTTGCGAAGCGGCGGACTGGCCGCCCTCACCACCAGCTCGAACCGCTTGCGGGATGATTCGTAGTCGAGTTCCGTCATGGTAAGCAGCTGGGCGCGCTCAGAGCCGGGCCGTGTGACCAGCGAGAAGGAGTTGGAGTCGTCCCCACCAATAATGGAGTAGTGGACGACAGCATTGACGCCCTCGTCCGGATCGTGGGCATGTATCTCCCCCACCACAGAGCCCACGGGCGAGTTCTCCGGCACGTAGAGCGTTATCTTGTCCGAGGCAAATGTGGGCGGCGAGTCATTGACATCCTCCAGCCGAATCTGCACCTCAACCGTACTGGACAGGGGCGGTGAGCCCTTGTCCACGGCTATCGCTGTCAAATGGTAGACGGCCACGCTTTCCCTGTCCAGGCCCCTTGTTGGTCCGCACCGTTCCCGACGTGGGGTCTATCACAAAAGAGCCATCCTCCACGTCGCGATCGCTGAGCAGATACTTAATGCGGCCATTGAGGCCAATGTCCGGATCGCTGGCGGACACCTGAATGACCGAGGTGCCGACCAGAGCGTCCTCCAGGATGGAGGACTGATACAATGGGTTCTTGAACACTGGCGCATTGTCATTGACGTCCGTCACACTGATCTCCACATCGGTGGTGTCGCTCAGCGAGGGACTGCCGCCGTCCTTGGCGGTGACTGTCAGCAGGTAGCCGCTGGTCGTTTCCCTGTCCAGGGGCGCATTCGTGATGATCGCACCCGTCTGGGGATTGATGGAGAAGGGATCGGGGCTGCCCAGTCCATTTATGCTCTCCTCGTTCAGCGAGTACGTGATCTGGGCATTGATGCCCACGTCACTGTCGGTGGCGGAGACGACCAGCACGGTGGTGCCCACGGGGGCATCCTCGAACACGGAGGCGCTGTAGGGGGCATTCTCGAAGATGGGGGCAAAGTTATTCGCGTCCGTTATGTTGATGTGCACCGTGGCCGTGTCGGAGCGTCCGCCCGAGTCGGTGGCAGTGACTGTGAGGAGGAAGCGCTTCTCCTGCTTGTAGTCCAGCGACTGGGCAATCGTGATGAGGCCCCTGCCGTTCTGCGAGGTGATGGCGAAGCGTCCGCGCGTGTTTCCCGTCGTGATCTCGTAGTGAAGCCGCGAATCCTCATCCGGATCTGTGGCCGTGACCGTAGTGACGGGCGTGCCCTGCGGCTGATCTTCGCCCACATTCGCCTCGTAGTACTTGGGATTGAAGGTGGGATCGTTGTCGTTCACATCCTGGACGGTGATCACCACCGAGGAGCTGGCCGACTTGGGCGGCACTCCGCCGTCCTTGGCCACCACCTGGAAGGCGAAGCGGCTCTGCTCCTCCCTGTCCAGCTGCTTGATGGTCTGAACCCAGCCAGTGCGTGGATCGACGGCCAGCGGAAAGTTATCGTCGCGCTCCGAGATGCTGTAGGTGATCTCCGCGTTGGGCCCCTCGTCCGAGTCGTAGGCCTGCACCCGGATAATGTTGTAGCCGACGGGCACGTTCTCCAGGACGCTCTCCTGGAACTGGGACGTGTAGAAGCGCGGCGCATTGTCATTGGCATCAATCACGTTGACCAGCAGCTGGGTGGTGTTGCTCCGCGATGGACTGCCGCCGTCCTGGGCGCGTATCACCAGGCGATAGCTGCGCACACTCTCGTAGTCCAGGGGCTTCACCAGACTCACGTCCCCCGACATGGAGTCGATGGAGAACTGCGACTGCGTGTTGCCCCCAATGATCGCGTACCGGATGGCCGCATTGTTGCCCTGATCCGCATCCGTGGCCCGTATGTGGGCCACGGTGTTGTCCTCGCTGCCGCCCCACTGGTCCTCCGGCACCTGGACCGTGTACGTGCGTTCGCTGAACTGCGGATAGTTGTCGTTGTCGTCCAGTACTTTCACCAGCACACTAGCCGTGGCTGTCTTACGCTCACTCTGGGCTGCTGCCATGTCCGAGGCGGTCACCAGCAGGTGGTAGCTGTCCGACGTCTCTCTGTCCAGACTGCTGCGCGTCGAGATGACACCCGAGCGGGAGTCTATCCGAAAGATAGGCAGCTCCTGATCCTGCGTCGAACCGGTACCATCTGTGGATGCCACATAGAGAAAAATATACTGTTAATTCTCATCATTTCTGTACGGCTGGTGGCGAATTCTATCGTCCTTGTGCGATAACCGCTGTTATCGATTCTGCTTTGCTGTCACTTACCTGTCACTGTTTCGATTCCGTACTCTATCTCCGCATTCTTGCCAATGTCCTGGTCCGTGGCTCGCAGCGTAATGACAGTGGAGCCCACTGTGGCGCCTTCCCGAATGCTCGCCTCGAACTGTTCCGCCTCGAAGGTGGGACTGTGATCGTTGCAATCGAGGACATTCACCTGGAGCGTGGTTGTGCCGGAGCGGGGCGGGAAGCTGTCGTCGGTGGCCACCACCCGGAAGTAGTGTACATCCATGAGCTCACGATCGAGGCTGGCCGACGTGGTGACCACTCCCGAGCGTGAGTCCACCTTGAACAAAGACTGCGAGCGCGAGTCCAACAGCGAGACCATGGAGTAGACGACCGGAGAGTCCTCGGGGTCGCGGGCACGAACAGTGGTGACCGCTGCACCGGATGCCTGCTCCTCGAGCACCGCGGCCACGTACAGGGCCTGCTCGAAGTAGGGCGACTGGTTGCGCAGCTCGCGGCGCACCCGCTTGGCAATGTCGGTGTCATTGAACTCCTGGTGGTGGTAGACGATCTTCAGGCGGTGGTCGGAGTCGACGATGTCGTTGCGGTTGCAGCGGATGTTGAAGGTGATGCTGACCTTCCACATGGACTCGAGGATGCAGACGTCGCGGCTGGCCACCAGGTCCCGGTTCTGGTGCTCGATGGCGAACCGCTCGTCGTTCACGTCGAGGAAATTCACCTTGCAGAACTGGCACACGGTCCGCGGCAGGAAGGCGTTCAGGCTGTTGATGAACTGCGACTTGCGCAGGCAGATCTGGTTCCACTTGTCCGTCGTGTGGATCGCGTAGGAGGCATACGTCTCCGATATCCACTGCTTGGCGTCGGAGATGCGTCGATGGAGCGCCGGCTGGAGGTGCAGCGGATCGGACGAGGGCAGCCCGCGTCGCTTGCGGCTGAGAATGCGGTGCCGCATCTCGTTCTCGAAACTGTCGCCAAAGATAAGGTCGCCCGCCCGGAACTCGGTGCTGTTCTGACTGTAGGCCTGCTCCAGCTGGTTGCCATCAAGCAGCTGGACCAGCGGCGTGGAGCGTCTGCGGCGGCGCTTGGAGTAGCCCGTGTTGTCCTCCTCCTCGTAGTGGTGGTGGTGGTGCAGCTCCTGCTCGACGCGCCTGTCCTCGTTGCAGCTGTGCCCCGAGATGAATATTCTCACCGGCAGGCTGTAGTAGTCGATGCTGCGCAGACGGTTCGACGTGGAATCCACGTAGAAGGTGAACAGGCTGGGGTAGTAGATGCCGTCGCACTTGAGCGACTTCCGCAGCTGTATCTGCCCATCCTTGTGGCTCACCGTGACTAGATGGTGCACAAAGTTGGCCGACTTGTGCGCGTTGATCTTGTAGTGGCGCTCCGAGCCCAGCTTGTACACGGAGGCATTGAAGATGACCGTCCCCGGGGCGTCCTCGTGCACCACGATCAGATACCCCTCGGACAGATGGTGGACGGCCAGCTGGAGCAGCGCCAGCAGCCCCAGCCCCACTCTCCACCAGCAGCTGTCCCTCGTTTGCATTGCTCCGACCACGACACTCGGATGCTGTGTCGCTGCCTGTGGTCGATGTCTGCCTGTGTCGTGTCTGAAGGAGACTTTCTCCTCCTGCCCTTCTGCGGGCGGGGCGTGTATGGGTGTGTGTGTGTGTGCAAGTGTTAGCCCACAAAACCACAGTGCAATCAAAGCTTCTATTCAATTATCATCGGTGGGCGAACTGCGAGCTACGGGCGTGGCCATCTGTCTGTAAGGGCATAAGAATTTGTGTGGAGTAAGTGAACAAGTCGTCAACATTTTGCAAGCCTAATGATATCCTCTTCATACACATAAGCCACATAGTCGAAAGGGCCACGTGGTGGTGGAAGAGGAGAAGACTGAGCCCCAACCCTTATCGCTGCTTCTGCTCATGTTTTGACAGTTTTAATGCTCTTGCTTTTGCTTTTGCTTTTGCCTTTGACTTAATTAAAAACTCTTCATGCTGCTGCTGCCTTTTAACAAAATTTCCACCACAAGCCAGCGGGAAATATGTTTTTTAATTTCATTTTTCAGCGCCAGGAAACTCTGTGCTTTCGTGTCGAGTGTTTCGCTTCGTATTAGCTAGATAAAACGAAATTTAATCCCTTTGAAAGCTCCCCATTTTCTTTTGCTTTATTCTGCTTCCACAGAACAGTTTGTCCAAAATTAAATGTATACGGATTAATCAGACAACGGCCATGACAGGCAGGCTGTAGGGCGTGCAGGGTGCAAGGGTGTGCTGGGTGCAGGGCAGCCAACAAAATGCGACAATGTGACACTGACCAGGGCTCGGATGACGCTGCCCCTGTTAGCACACCATTGCAGGAGTTGAAATTATAATGAAATTCGATTTCACGGCCATTAGGAATGCATTTTGGGTTCGTTAATTTACGAAAGCCAGTCACACAACCCCACACACTCATTTACGCTTTTCGGTGTAGAGCTTACAATGCCAGACGGGTGAAAGGGTGGCCTAAACAGGTGGATGGGACCGTCGCGGATAGGTGCGGGTCAGGCAGGCAGGGGTCGGTCGTGCTCAAATTCCATTACAAATTCCTAATGCAACTACACTGTTTGTTCCATAGTGCTTCATTTGGATGCAGATAATTCGCACGTTCGCACAATGAACGACACGTTCTAACCATTCCCTTCCAGTCAGGCGGGGGTTCGGGTTGAAAGTCCTGCCAAATATTGCGCATACGCAGTGTAGGATAGTGCGCCATGTGGCTTATGAAATTAGCATGGCTCCTGGGTGCAGACATCTGATTACTTCGTGCTCTATGATCACAAACGGACACCAGAATGATCAGAGAGTGGGAGAGCGTGGAGAGGGAACTCCCCTTAATTTTTTTTTTTTTAAAGGGAAAGTCTTTTGAATAGTTTTGCAGTTACATGTCGTGGCAGTCGCTTAACTTTCTGTTAATTGCAGTGTTAAAATGTTTAATTAAAATTTCAGCTTGGCTGCGCTCGCGCCAGACGTGTGCCAGACCCGGAGGCGGTACTGCGAGGCTGCGGGTCGGTTATTGTTTCGCCATGCGGCATAGTGCACACCGACACTCCATTCTCACCTGGGGCCGTGGCTGCGGCTGGCTGGCAGGCAGGCAGACGCTTTTCATGGTTCGTCAAGCCTGAAACAGGCGCTACTACCCCCGCTGCTCCCCCCGCTACTGCTGCTGCCAGCAGTAAACATGAAATTATTAAATTCTCACACGTTGCAGGCAACAATTGGAAAACAAAGAGCAAAACATAGTCTAGTTGTGGGTGGAGGGGCTGTGTTACTTGCATGGTTTTTGCGGCTTTTCCCTACAACAGCCAGCTAATTAATATTTGTCATCTGCTGGCGGTGCTGCTGCTGTTGCTGCAATTTAGTTCTGGCAGTGTTTTCCGGCATAATTTTGGCTAGAATGCCAATTAGGAATGCGTCAAAGTGTCGCTAGGCAATTACAAGCTTCCATTTTCAGTTTGTTCAACGAGTTGTGTCGCCCTCGCCCTCGCCCTCGCAATTTCCCCAGCTATCAGGATACGAGATACTCATGAGTAACTTGTGTAGTACGGCTTCGATATAGGACTGGCAGTGGACTGCTACTGCCCCACTGGGTTGGGCAGGAAGCCGGCCAAATGATTCCACAGGTAAGAGACGCGGAATCGCGGGGGAGCTCCTTGGAAGGGTTGCCGTTGCTGTTTCCCCATAAACAGTCGACTTTTACGAGACAGCTTTCCGCCCCAAAACAGAGGCAGCAGCTGGAAACTTTTTTAAGTAGCACCATACCATCCCGAGGAGATGTACCCCTGAAATATTATCCAAGCCCAAAGTTCTCCCATTCCGCCGGCTACCCCAGCGACTTTTTGTCCTTTCGTCTTTTGCTGCTCACAAAGAGAAATGCAAACGGAGAAGGCAGCAGGCAGCAGAAAGAAGGCAGAAGGGGGGACACGAAACGTGTCAACTTTAAGCTTGATGAAAATTTATAACAGTACGCCCCCTCCCGCCCAACCCAACCCCACAGCTGCGGCTTGACGTGGGGGCCGTGGGCGTGGGCGTGGCAGCAGCAGAAGCGACTCTACAACGCTAATGAGAAGCCCCAGGTAAAACAGCAGAAGGCATGATTTTCCATGATTTTTGATGAGCAAAAGCAGCGCAAAAAACTAGCCTGTTGTTTGATGCTAATGAAAATTGATCAACATTAGTGGGGAAAAAGGAATTGTGCGCGCACCGCTCCGCTCCGTAGCTAAGGACTCTCATGGAAGGATTTTAATTGAATTTCAAACATAATAAGACTCAAAAGCCAGACTGCCTCACTGCGTCACTGCCTGAGACAGAGTGATTTCCCTTTTGGGGGGCAAATTAATATTATTGCTTGTTTTGTTTTAATGAAGTGGCAGTATCCGAGGCATTCCACGCGGCACCGCACGGCACTGACTCACCGTCTTTGGGGCTGTCTGCTGCAAATTATCATAAATTGGCGGCAAGGACAAGGACTTGCGTGCCTGGCAAGCATTAGCCGATTCCAGGGACAGAGAATGCAATAAAATTCATTGTCTGCCATGGAACGAGAGACACCAGACATGGACTTGCGTGCCGGAAATGCGCCTGCCTCCGGTCTAGACACAATAAGGAAAACTAAATGAAAACAAGTGGAAAAACAGGCAGACGGAGAGCAAAACACCTACAGAGTGCCGAGTGTGTGTGTGTGTGTGTGTGGGTTGAGCACTTAACTGCATTAAGGCTAAATTATTTGAGCCAGCCACAAGCCAGTGCGGCATACCCTGCGTATGCGTAATGTGTGTGTGGGCATTCCTTTGGCATACTTTAAATGGCAAAGTACGCGCCACACTGAGCACGGGATGATGGTATGCAGTTACATAGTACATACATATGTATGTATATTTTTGGGACACCTTTCGGGAAATTAATTTCCACTCGCCTGAACATCAATTAAATTTTTCTGAGAAAGAAAACCCATTTGAAAAGCTCCTTGTTGTGCATGCAAACTGCAATCGAGGGCAACAAAAGGAAGCTGAACTGCCGATGCAACAATGCGTCCTGGCACAGAGAGAGAAACAGAGAGAGAGCAGAGCACAGGACAGGACAAAAAGCTTCCACAACAACAGAAAAACATAGAAAAACATACAGATGGAGGATAAAGGAATGCCAAAGGAATCGCAAGCAGAAAAGTTTTGTTTCCTTTGTTGTTGGGGCTCTTGCTGAAGGCAGACATGCAGACAAGCAACAAGCAACAAGCAGAGCAACTGAGAGACACCCAACCCACCCACACAGGGGAGGGCGGAGTGCGGGTGCGGTGTGCGGTGTGCAGTGTGCAATGCAATTGAGCTTAAACGATAACATTGTCCAAAGGAATGCATATGGAAAGCTTCGGAAAAAGAAGCAACGAATAATGTGTGGAGACACGAAACGATGCCACACAGCAGCAGCAGTAGCAGGGAGTTGCGGAGGGGGAGGGGGGCATGCTGACTTGCAACATGGCGTACAAATTAAAAGTATGCCAGCGGCCATCCAGGCAAACTTCAAGCGGAAGTGCAGTGGAGAGGCGAAATGGGAGACTGTCGGATAGAAATAAATTAAGAGCATTGTAAATTCCATGACAAGGACTCGGCAGGACTAGGCAAGACTCGAATTTAAATGCAAATCAGAGACTTGCCCCGCCAGCGATCTACTTGCGCTCCATTAGCGCATATCGCGTGGAACGGAGAGGGATTTATGTGCCGTCCTGCCAGCCAGGCATCAGCAGCAGGAGCAGCTGGAGCAGGAACACTAGCAGCCACTCGACATTTCCACTTAATTGTGGTGCTGCATAGAACTAAACAAAGTTCTCCCACGCGTTCTCTGACACAAAATCAATGCACGGAGTTTTCCTCCGATTCGCTCGAGTTGTTTGCCTCCTTCCTTCCATCCTTCCTTCCATACATCCTTCCTGCCATCCTTCCCAAATTGCTTAATTAATGTGGGGAAGAATTTGTTGAATTAGTGCAAAAGTTCAAGCTCGTCAGCTCAAGTTTCCCCAACGAAAGTTCGAATGCTAGGAAATGGGAGAAAGACAGCCGAACCGAACCGAACACGCTGCAGCTTTAAGATTCTGTGGCACTTTCCTTAAGCATCCTAGATGCATGCATACGAGTACCCTACTATGTAGTACTAGTACGGATAGTATGTACATTGATGGCAAAGTTTTAAGTAGATGTCAGCGCTGTAGGGCATGTCGTGGACTGCCCACCCATCCACCCAGGCTCACATTAATTGCACCATCCACCAGCTGACAGTGGCAGGGGCAACAGCAAAGGACAAACCGCATGGCAGCCAGGAGCAGGAGCAGTAGCAGGAGCCAAGGGGATCAGCAGATGACAAACGTAAAATGCGTAAATGAAATGAGGGCATGAATAAAGGAAGCATAGCCAAAGAGTAGCTGCTAAAATGGGATTTTCTAGGGATATACTTATACACACAGAGCCACATTCATATACATATATATCCTATTCCATTCTAAGTATCCCAACATCTGTGTGGGGTTGTCGAGCTATGGTATGGATCTAAGTGCGTTGCAGTTTAACTTTTGCCGTCAAGTTAATTCAAATGCAGCGGGGGGACCATTGGGGGGGACCATTGCACCATTGGTATGGGTATGGGTATGGGAATGGGGGCAGAACACTTAGTGGAAATCTCATGACAAATGTTGGAGTCAGGAGTGGCTGCGGGTGGGAGGGGGGCTGTAGGAAGCAGGAGAAACTGTTGACAAGCTTTTGCTTTACTCGCTTTTCTCGGATTTTCTTTTGTGGCATTGTCATTGTGCTGCTGCTACTGCTGCTGCTGCTGCTGCACTGTTTTGCAATTAAGTTTTTTTGTGTTGCGGCTCGCACATATCGCTCACAGCAAGAGACTCTCATCAGTGACACAGGGAGAGTGAGTGAGAGAGAGAGAGAGAGGAGAGGGTAGATGGAAGTTGGAAAAGACAGCGAACATATGGCAACGCTTAATCAGGAAAACAATGGCTCCCTCCCCCCCACCACCAGCACTGCTGCTGCTTCTGCTGATGCGGATGCTCTCCTGCCGGAAATGTGATGCCACTGTGTATGGAGTTCCGTGCTTTTAGCACATTTAGCCACCGACTTTTACTCTGATTCTGCCTCTGATTCTGACTCTGACTCGAGTGTGACTCTGACTGTGTGTGTGTGTGTGTCCTTGCCCTGAGCCGTGAGCCGTGTGCCATGATAAGTTGCCCCACTTTGGTTGCCTTTGGCTCGAACGGCAGTCAGGCGCAAATCCCATTGAATTTATTTTTATAGTGTTGTAAAGTTGATTATGTTAATGCGATTTAATTCGCATTCGACTTTGGGTTTTATTGCGAATTTATGCAGTCCTGCCTCTGCCTCTGTCTGCCTATGAAATATGGCCAGTGATTTATCCTCTTCGAGAGCGAGAGGCAGAGTGAGAGCAAAGGACAGAGTGAGAGCGAGAGCGATTTAAGTAAATTGAAAAAAAAAGGGAGCATCAGAGCGGCAAAGGATAATCGGGAGAAATCCTGTCAAATGGGTGGAAGGACGAAGTGCTATCAATGGATTGGATGGCGCATCATTCGGATGCGATGCACATGCACAGCTCGGAGGGGAAAGCAGAGGGAGTGTAAACGGAGAGAATGAGGTCCTGGTCCTGCCAGCTGCCATCAGACATCAGCTCAGCTAATGACTAAGACAAACAAGAAGCATCAAAGCTCTAAATGCGATTTTGCTGCTGCAGAAGGGTAATAGGATACACGAGACACAAGACAACAACTGGGAAGGGGGGGGAGAGAAGGAGATAATAGAGGAGACTTTTGGTGGGTGTGGGTGTGGGTGTGGATGGAAGGAAAGTGGGTCAGGGGAGGATAACAATAGCTTTTGCACTATCAATATGTAATGGCCTTTTGTCTGAGCAGCGCGTCAGTAGTTGGAGCAATCTTCACCTGATCCATTAATCGAAGAGGCCCGGGCCCGGGCCCGTAGCATTGCTTTAGCTGTCAGTGGAATTACTTCAATTGCAGCAACAGCTACTCGTTGACAGCCCCAACCAAAGCCACGAGGTAGAGAGAGGGAAGAGCATGAAGTAGATGTAGAGTCGGGGTAACGTTTACTATTCAATTGCAGACCAGAGGCATTGCCTAATTAGCAGCAATGACAAATAATTTGCAGGCAAACAGACAGTCGATGGAAGAGGCAGTGGCAGAGGCAGAAGCAGAAGCAGACAACAGGCAGACAATAGGCAGCAGATGCCACAGATGAGTGTGTCCAGTAATTAGCCCAGAGCCACTCCACTCTGAAATCAGTTTCATTTCCATTTCCATTGCAATTGTTGACTCCGATTAAAACAAACACGACACACACAGCACATCGGATTGCATTGGATTGCATTGCATTGCTACTAGACAAATGACATTTGGCATCTCATGTGAGGGGGGGCAAACAGAGCTTCTGGGACTGCCAGAAGGATTGCAGCTCCTTCGACTGGGAAGCATCCGGTATGCAGATGTTGTGTGAGACATTGACTGGGGACATATGGGGTAAGCAAAACTTGGTCAATTCTGTTTAACTTTGGCATCTTGTGTGGCATTTAAATGGATCCTTGACCAGCACCTATCGTTCAATGGGTTAAGTGAAAAGACGGAGAACATGAAGTATTTACAGGCATACATACATGTATGAAATGGATCTTAAGCCCAAGCACAAGCCATCATATCAGCCAAGCAGAATCTTCTGCAGACAAACACCCCGAACCGGCATGCCCTCTACGCCCACTACCCCTACCAAGAGAGCGGGTGTGGGATGGATGGGGTTTGGGTAGATAGACTTG
The DNA here is from genome assembly GCA_009664405.1 of Drosophila bifasciata. Lineage (NCBI taxonomy): Eukaryota > Metazoa > Arthropoda > Insecta > Diptera > Drosophilidae > Drosophila > Drosophila bifasciata. The sequence goes on along the minus strand of CM019043.1, from coordinate 4,908,674 downwards.
ATTACGCAGAAAGTCGTAAGCATAAATAAACACACAGTTGGCATATGAATTGCGGAGCTAGCAGAGATAGCAGCAGCAGCGGCAGAGTCTCCGCATTACACAAACTTTGTGAGAGTGAAGAGCCTTCTGCCTCCTGCCTCCTGCCTCCTGCCTCCTACCTCTTCCTGCCTCTTGCCACCTCTTCTACGAGTACGAGTACGAGTACCACGATGGAAGTTACAACTTGTAGTGCATGCTTTTGTGCGTTTGGGGCAGGACACACAGAGAGAGAGAGAGAGGGGGAAAGAGTAGTTGGGTAGTGGAGTGGAGAGCAGGGAGAGCAACGCAAACCCCTTGAGGCATTATTAATGCAAAGTGGCTGGCTGCCACTTGAACCTCTCTTCACGTATATGAAGAGCAGGCGGCAAAGAGTCGAGTCGAGTCGAGTGAGTTCCACCGATTCCATTTTTACCGCCAGCCGAGAGTCCCGCTTGTTGGCTGCAGCAACGGTAGTTTAGCTGCTAATCAGCATTGACAGTTTGCTCAAAACTTTGTCATCAAGGAGTCAACGAGTTGGCCCAAGTCATCTCTCGTGGAGCAGCAGCAGCAGCAGCAGCTTTAATGGGAAGCAGCAATCGGCATTCTGGACGAGCGAGATGACAGCGTTTTAATCAGGATTAAGTGCAGGCAGGCCCTTCGTGGCTACAAAAGTTAAGGGATAAAGGATAAAGTGCGACGAATAAAGGATACACAGGGCCTACGGTGCTGAGCTACAGTGAAATGGATTTTTATTGTTTCTCCGCGTCGGCAAACAAATTGGAAAAGTAAATAAAACAAAGGCAGCGTGAAGCGGGGAACGGGCAGCGGGGCAACAGGCGGCAGGCGGCAGGAAGGATGCCAGCAAAGGATGCTGAGTACGGTTACAGCTACGGCTGTGGCTGCGACTGTAACGCTGGAAGGTGTTGTCGCCAGGCACAAAGGACATAATGAATACGCTTAACTTTTAAGTCACGCTGTGCGAGATAACTTGCGCGGAATAATGGCGCGAATAACGATGCTGACAAACAACAGGGACAACAACGGCAAGGGTAAGTGGGAGGCAGGACACAGCAACGACACCGCAACGCGGATAGCTTTCCCATAAAGCAGCCACAGTTGCCACACTCCCCGTCCCGTCCCCTCCCCTCCACCCATCTCCAACCTGCAGCTGTGTGTTGGCATTAATGTAAATGAGACTCATTGAAATGTCAATATGATGCTCTCAATGCCTCGATGCTTCGATGCCTCAATGCCTCAATGGGGCGCGCTCTCAAACCAGACTGCGCAATTAAACCCCACAATGATGGCGCTACACCATCAACCATCATCCATGCCCTAGGCCACCCAATGATCCCCCCCTTCCGCCTACTCCACATCCTCCTGGCATCGGTGGCCTGCCAGCGAGAAGTGCCGTGCGGAGCCTTAAATCAATTGGCATATGGAGAGGCTCCGGGAGGGTGCTGGATGGACGGGGTGGGGAGTGGCGGTGGTTTTGGGCAGGCTAAGAGTGGCCAAAAACTCATTAAACCGTTACGCGCTGTTGCTGCAAATGAGTCATCGACAAATACGCTCCCTCGCTGGAACACACACACACACACAGTGAATACTGGCTAATGGGAAGCATGCCCCATCCCCCGTGCCACATATGCGGATGCGGAATCTATGACCGAAGAATCCGCGAGTAATTTCAGATGTCAACAATCCATTGTTCCGCTTTTTTTGGGCCATGAAAAGCGACCTATGAAGGAAATTTCATAACATTTAATATTGGATTTTATCGGCCATATACATATATTACATCTATTTGTAATTGATTTAAACTCTCGCCACAAACACGAAAGAGCCACCAATCGCTGGCTGTAGAAAAAGGATTCTACAATAATTGTCGACAGCTTTGGTGATCAAATCAAATCAGTAGTCTCCATGGCTGATGGCTCATGGCTCTGATTAGTTTTCTCTTTGCCGAATATTCATTTGAGGCAGCTACAAAAAAAATAAGGGCCGCTGATAGTCAGCAAAGGATTCCCGCAAATTGGTTTTCCATTCGTATGCGCTCACTGTACACACACACAGAGAGATACGGAGATACATGGTACAGGGTGACAGGGGAAGAGGATATCTAGCCGTAAGCTGAAATAGCCGCCCACCTCATAGACAGGGGTGGAGCTAGCAGAGAGCTCTACTGCCACACTTTCCGGTCTCACCTTCTCTGCCAGTTCCTGTTCCTGTTCGAGTTGGTCGGAGAAATGTCAACGTTGCCAAAAACTGTCACGAATTTGTTGGCAAATGCAATCATTTTGTTACGTGGTTTTATTACAGCGGTTGTTGTTACACCGCCCACCCCTCCACAACCCACAATCTACCTATCTACCTACCTACCAATAGCATTCCATCTGCAATATCCCTACCCATCTGGTCCACCCGCTGCAAAGCCAATAACATGAAAATGCTCGTTTATAGATGCGATGCCACATGCCACATGCCGTTCCATGCAGCCCAGCTCAATGCAGTGCAGTGCAGTGCAGGGTAGCGGGGCGTATACGTAACCGTGTGCAAATATTGTCTCAATTTGGAGCTGTTCTACTCGTACTCGAACGTAGTACTATACGTACGTACCCTTGCTTGCCTCCGTGGAAGGGCAAATAAAGCCTGGGCTCTGTGGGGTGCCTGGGAGCCTGCGAGTCGGGTGGAGTTCAGTTGAGTTGCAAATGCAGAGATGCTTCAGCGGCAGTGCTGCCCCGTCCCCATCACTCCCTTCCCTCACATGTGTATGCACACTCCCATATGTGTTTGTGTGTGTCTCCGTCTGTCTGTGTGTGTGTGTGAGAAATAAACAATTTGTATGCGAATTTCGCCTTTGCCATGTGAGAGGCAGAGCCCAATGAATATGAAAATATTCAACTCAACTTGTCCTGCTCCCTGTTCCCTGCTTTCTGCTCTCTGTCTCCACCCACCCCACACTGGCCTGCTGCCTCGTTTCGTTCTGCATAAGCAAACAGTGAGGAAATTGAAAGCAAAATATGATGATGTTCGATTTGCAGATTTTGTATAGCAGAGGCACTAAACTATTCGCTTCCACTTCAATGCACCTCCACCCTCACCGCCTCTTAGCCTGCCTTCCGCCCCCGCAGATGCTATGCTTTGAGTGGCCCCAGAGCTTCGAGATACTTGGCCAAACCATCTGGCCGAAATTAAAGGCTCATGCAAATGTCCTTGTGCGCTCCAGTGAGCGATTGCGAGTCCTTTATGGCATTTCTGCATTTGAGGCTAAGCCGATTTCCAAGGCACTGCACCGTGATGCAGCTACGCTCCAATAAGGGGCACATACAATGAAGGAATTGACGTCTGTCTGTGCATACCTTTGCTTGGGGCTCCATAAATACAGATACGCTGGCTCCTTCAGGATATCCATCAATACGGGAATAACACAGGCAGCACAGGCTGCGAATTTCGCATTTAATTAATGCATCAACATTTGCCGCCATCTTTTGTGAACTCCTTCCTAACTCCCACCCCCCATACGTGCACTGGCATCCACTTCAGACAGAGGCCCCCGAGCAGGAGCAGCAGGAGAAGGAGGACGTCGAGGAGCCTCGTCACGAGCTGTCAAAATGCTGCGGGCAAAATGGCTGCCGCTGCCGTGACGTCTATGGATACGGCTGTGGCTCGCTGCATTTGTATTAATGACAGCCATGCGATGACGCTGTGATGAGATCAGCTAGCAATGACAGAAGGGGATGAGCTGCAGACAGTGCTGGTATTTGAATGCTGCCGCGGGCACACTGAAGTGCAGGGGCATGTGTGCATAAGGAGGCTGGCTGCTACGCTCCCCTCAGTACCTGAGATCCTTACAAATCACATTGAGAGTGGAGTGGAGACAACAGCCCATGCATATATTTAGCTTGCAGGTGGAAATACTTCGTACTATTCCAGCTTATAAAACACTGAGAGCGAGAGCGAGGGAAGGCCGTGTTCTGCTGACCAATTAGCCACCACGTCTGCTTGCCATGGATAATTGAGAGACCAGCAGACCAGAACAGACACGAAAAATGTCAAGTGGGGCACAGAAAATTATAAATCAGGCCAGCCCCCAGTGCGAGGTCAAAGTGGAATTGATGGATTCCAGGCCAGCGGCCGCGACTTGGGCAATTAGCAGGGAAAGTGAATGCAATTAGGAAGCAAAACAGTGCCAGCAGTGTCATGACCAGGCACAATTCCGGAGAACGTAAAACAGAGTCCAGAGTTGCAATTGAAGTTCCGGAAAGTCGGAGAGCCAGAAAGTTGGACCCGTCATCGCAGTCATCTCTGGCAAAAGTGTCGAAAGAAATTTGCATTCATCTCTTTGACTTTCGTTTCGCCTTTTCATCATCATCTTCACCTTTCTTTGCTGGCCACTTCGCTGGGGCAGCCCGGATAGAATGTAAAAACTATGCGCTCATAAACTACTTTTGGCCTGTCCCCCCAGCATCGCCTCACTGCCCCTCAGTGCCGCCCTGCCGACTGAAACTGGCCAGCAACTGTGTCAAGCAGTCAAACCAGTTGGCCGTTGCCATTTCAGCTCCTGGTGGACGACTCCAAATGCTGATTGCTCTCCCAGCAGCTGCAATTGATTGAAAGAGCTTCTCTCTCCTCTTAGCCTGGCTCTTAGGTTTACCGTTTCGCGGTTGGCAATTCGGTTACACACACACACAAAAAGCAACAAAAATGTTCACTTTATTCTAGCAATTTATGCCTTGAACCCGAGTGGGTTCGCTTGGACCCTCTCTTTGGTACTTCTAGTTGCAGCGCTCCCAATCTACCATCTACCATATAGTGGTAGCGATCTGAAGGCCACTCACAGACGGACCGGGGACAGGGGACAGTGGGCTGTGGAGAAGGCTATGGGGAGTGGAGTCAGCTGGCTATCGTGACGTTCACGCCCAAAAATAAATGCAATTCGAGTACTCGTATGTACATACATATATGTACATATGTATCTCCTGGCTTATGTAATCCACAAAAATCGAGTGGCCACTCGCAAACGAGTTTCCTCTCCCCCAAAACCCCCTGTCGACAGTTCATTTGCAACTTTTGCGAAATAATTTCTATTAATTTGAAAATATTATAATATTTTTGTACGTTTTCTAGTTTTAATCAACTTTTTGCAGTTTCCATAAATGATGCCCCAAAATGGAAGGAAAATATATAACTTTCTGTTGCCGTTTTGATTAGAAGTTTTTGTTTGAAATGAGTTGCAATAGTTTTATGGGGGAGATCTGCTTGAAATGGTCGAATAAATTGTTTATTCAATGTTTAACTTGTTGCCGCGCTGAACGTCGACAGAGACGGAGCTTCCCTCACGTATCACACGGAGTGTAGGGCTTTTCGCACGTACAAACAGCCAGCAGGGCGGATGATGCCAGAGGAGCTGTGGCTCCACGGCGCATCCTGCCGCACATCCGCAGAAAGTTTAAAATGTTTGACGTGCTGGGAAGTGCGCCACTTTAAGAGATTGGCCCCGGCCCTTCTGAACAGAGCCCGAGTCAGAGCGAGAGCCACTTGGGCGCGTATTTTTGCTAAATTGCCAGAACATAAAACACATTTTATTCCGCTACTCGACAGCCAATTTGATAGGAATACCATTCACAAAAACAAACACACAAAAAGCCCTGGCTCGATTTCAGTTTCATTTGGCCAATTGCAAAACATTTTCATTGCTCTGTTGGCCACAAAACTCCGGTCAGAGGCGTGGCCAGGGAGGACGGAGAGAGAGGGAGGCCTGGCCTGGCCACAAAACCAAATTAAAACGTTTTGCCAGAGCCCCAGCCAAAAAACCAAAGCTTGGTAATGCACTGAGCTGAATGGGGTTTTCAACTGTTTTAACAAAATACGACACACCCCGGCCCGCCCCCTCAACCGGCTGTCACACTGATAACTAAATACAGTACCCTACCCTGCTCCTGTCACTGACACGCAACAATTAATCACATTTAATTTATCAATTGTTTTGGCCAAAGTACAGGCAGATTAGGGCAAACAATGAATCCGTCGAATCTGTTCTGTAATCATTGGCAGAGCTGGACAGTAGGAGGAACAACTGAAATGGATAGAGCTGGGACCCAGAAGAGAGCTGTTAATTGTACCGCTCAACGGGGGGTGGTTGGGTGGTAAGAGCGGAGGAGCGTAGGAGCGAAGCCTGAAATGAATATAAATGATGGACATGCGACCGACTGGGCGATACAAATTCAATTCCATAAAAATGTTCAAACCATAAACGCAGCAGCATGCAAATATTTGCACAACTTTAATTGAAAATGAAAAACAAAAATCAAATAATGTAAACCGTGTTTATTTATTGTATATTTACTTTTATCTCAACACTATGGAAACTGTGCAAAAAAGTTAATGCATTTTTCTTTACATTTGTATATGCAGAACAGAACGGAACAGAACAGAAATAAACAATTTTCGGCCCTTAATACTCGTTATTTGGAATTGAATATTTAAGTTTTGTGCAGCATTTTCAATGGATAGGAATCAATAACTGGTTGTTAATCCTCAATGGAATTGAGCAATGAATGCCTACAGATTGATTGAATGGAAATACATACTATATATCAACTATTGAATAAGCCTGGCAAGCTGTTGCACTCCTGGCACTCCTGACACTCATCGCTCGACGAATTCATTGATGGAGCCCCAACCCCAGCCCCTGCTCAGCCACAGAGGAATGCCAACTAAAGGCGCTAAACAAAAAAAAACGCTTTCTCGAGTGTGTGTGTTTGGAGCTGGAAAAACGTGTGTGCCAGTGTGGTTGGTTCGCTAGTTGGTTACTTGGACTCCATCTGAGCGGCTGCGTCCATAGGCAGCGTTAACTGTTGTTCGAATTTGTCTGTGGTCAGTGACCCAGGCCGAGTCCCGTGATGGGCGGGGCCAAACCGGCAAAACAAACATGTTTTAAGGCAAAAAGAAGCAACAGAAGAAGAAAAAAACTCCACACAGATCTTTGCTACACTTTGAAGTTTCCCCCTCCCTACCCCTACCATTATTGTAGAGCGGGGAAGAAAGACATTAACTTTGGTCACTACATGAATACCAACGCTCGTTAGCAGTCAGAAAGGGGGGGGAGGGGAACTAACAGCAGCAGCCTCAGCCCCTTGCGTGTTGTATGCCATAAAGAAGCATAGAGAGGGGAGTGGGCAGCGGGGTACGCACAGGTCTATAATTTGAGAGTCTTCGACATGGATCGCAATTAAGTTCGGGGAAGCACGATCAGTTCAACGCGTTCGCGGTGCGAGTCTCCCTCCTTCCCCTCTGCACCACTGCCTCGCCCCACTGAAAATTCCATTAGTACATACCGAGTGAATCCATCTCCGAATTACGGAAATTAATTCAAATATCTGAGAATGGTTGGAAATTATTCTGAGATTTACTCGGACGATGCTCGACCGTGTGAAATCCACTCCACCCCGCCACCAACCCACCACCAACCCACCACCGACGCAGAAATAATGAAATTATCATACTTACATTTGCTTACTCGAACTCGAGTTGATGCTGTCCCTCTCTCCTCACTTCTCTCTCTCTCTCTCTCTCTGTCTTTGATGATGCCTGCAAATAGAGTAAGAGAAAGGGGAAATGGGGGATATATTAATATAAATTGCACATTAATATACGCATCGAAAGTACACATAATGAAGCATTGGGAATATTTTTCATCTTAACCGCCGCATAATGAGATTTTCATTCACTCTGAAGTTCCTTCATGTGTGCCTCATGAGACCACTGGACCACTGCAATTCCAGGGGAGACTCCTTTTATACCCTTTCAGGAGGAAAGACAAGCATCGAACATCCAAACTTCATTTATCTGAACAGGAATAGCAAACCTACAGCTATATAGCTATGGCCTAGAGCGAGAACTATCATTCTTAATGGAGTCACTAAAGTTTAAACCTTTACAAATAGCTCTTTGTGGCTGTGACTGTGGTAAATGGAGTTTCACTCACGAAAAACCCTTGCAACCATCTCACACAGAAAACCCTCTTAGATGTGAATGCACTCGACAAATTTCCATTGAAGCCTTCAAAAGTTGAACATGTGCGATCAGAGCCTTTCCCCTGGCACTCGTATATTTTGGCAGTGCGAATTCTGTGTGGACTCCAGACACATCCCACTCGTATATCAAGCGCTAATTAAGAAAGACAGAGCCAGTACTGAAGCTTGAGCTGGAACTAGAGTCGAGGGCCGCAGAGGCCTTTCTCAGAAAACTTTTACTAAAACTAAAACTAAAAGCGAAAAGACGAAGACGAAGACGAGAACCAAAATTAAATTAAACGCTTGTGTGGGAAAATGTCTTGGAGCGTAAAGTATAGGAATATTTTCCTGCTCACACGACTATATCTCTCTCTCTCTCTATCTATCTGAAAGAAAGGTTTCGTCTTCGTAGAGGCGGAGGTGTACTGTGGGCAGCGGAGCGTGCAAGTTTTCCCCAGGCTCAGGCCCAAGCCCAAGCCCAGGCCCAAGCAGACATGTGTCAAGGTTACTCCTGAAACAATTAATAGGAAGCGATGCCAGCAGTCAGCAGAGGAGAGCCATCCAGAGAGGGAAAATCTCAATAAAACCTGCTGTCTGAAATCGGAGCGGGGGTAAGTGAAAAACGATGCCAGAGCAGGGCCTGCTGGAATTTTTATTGCCTTAAGCCCCCTCCTCCCCCCTGGAAACACACACACACTTACGCACACACACAGAAGGGAAAGGCAATATGGGACAGGTTGAAGTGTAAATCATGTTAAACCGAAGGTGGAAGGAACTGCACTCCTGCCGAGGCAACCTGTGATGTGATGTGCTGTGCTACTTCCAATTATCAGCAGAGACCCATCGTCTTGCCTCGGGATATGGAGTACATCGAGAATCGATTACACCCACAGCTGTGCACAGGATGAATGAAGAAGGCAAATGCAAGTTTCCCTTCAATAGAAACACAAAATTTAATTTGTTTTCCATCAATATTTATCCAATGCCCAGGCTCAAGGCGAATTACCTCTTTTGGTACTGTTGGAAAAACCCTTCTGGTGCTTTTATGTACCAGCCAGTGACCAGTTAAAAAAGAAAATTTAATTTCTCCATGAAATGCGTAAACGTTTTTCATTCGTTTTTCCTTCGCTTTTCTCAATTCCTTGCTACTACTACTCGCATGAGTAGTGTTTGTGTGTGTTTTTTGTATTTATAAACTGCTCAGGCGGAATAGGCCAATTGGAAAACTCTCTTCATCTGTGTGTGTTTGTGTGTACTTATACAATTTCCATTTTGAAATGGTTTCGGGCACACACAGACACAGGTGAATGGATGGCTCATAGCTGAGAAGGATCGCCCGCTGCCGTAAGAGTTATTTACATTTACATTTACATGTACATATGTACATTTATGTACATTTACATTTACATAATAAATAATTGCAGCTGCGGCGACTGTTGCTGGCACTGACTGTGTTGTTGTGGTTATTATTCTTGTGGCAGGAAAGCTCCAATCATTTTTGTGATTAAATATTTCATTTATCCCCCCCCGCTCCATGGTAAAAGTACATTTATATAAAATACCCTGCCCAAGGGTACTATTGAGCCTCTCATCGCCAGCCATTATGACAGCTTTCAGTATTATGTGCAGTCCCTTTAAGCCAATTCCCCTCCCTCTTTCACTTTACAAATTAAAATTGAAATATTAATAAAATATTATTTATTCTTGTCAACATTTTTGAAGGGCATTCCTGGCATCGGCGTGCCTGCTGACTGCCCTACGAAATGGCAATTAAATTTAAATTAAGTAAAGAAAACCATAAAACACAAAGTGTATTAACTGGCTACACTTTGACCCTTACACCCACCCCAGCTGCCACGTGACTGCCAGTTGATCCTTCAGTTTAAGACGAACATCACGTCCCAGTCGCCGCCAAATACTTTTCAAAATATTTCTATCCTTTGTAGGTCGAGCCAACAGCCATCAGGCAACAGCCATGAGCCATAAAATGAAAATAATAATATAAAACGCAGTTTGCTCAACGTCTGGAACGTGACATAAATTACATTTTTCTGCCATTAATCGCAAATATTATCAGCAGCTAGAAGATACAAAACTGAAGCTCAAACTGAAACTGTAGATGAAACTTAAACTTAAACTGAAACTGAAACTACTGTAGCGGAGCTGCAGCTGAGCGCCAACTGTAAAACTTATAAAGTGGCAGCAACTTTCCACGGGCAAAAAGTATTCCAATCTGTAATGCCAACGAGATGAGCCAAAGTTGCTCCAAAAGTTGGGATGGGCGATTGTTGTCGAGTCGATTGTACAGATGATTGCATTGCATCTCCTGCGTAATTATCCCCCCAATGAAGTTTTATGTTCTTTAACAGAGTTTCAGCGCCAGGTATCTATGCTCCAACCGAATCTGCAACTTTTGGCATGCAAAAACACAATTCGGCTACAAATTCCATTCATCAATTGCAGTTGCAGTTCTGTTGTAATCGTTTTTGTGCAACATTCCTCATTTATTCAATGTTCACAGTCACACTGAGAGAAATTGTCAGCAACTGTTAACTGTATTGTATTTGGTTAAAAGAATTCAGGATCTGTGCCCCCATAACTAGGCAACACTTTAAGAGCTCTGCCAAAAGATGAGCTGAAGCACTCAGCAAGGGTGGGGAGTGCTTGCAGCACCAGAACAATTGCAACAATATCTAAACAGACAACCCACTCAGCTCTCTGAGGCGTGAAAGAGATACGTTCCGCAAGTGGCAGGGGCAGGGAAGGGGAGGACTGAAATATCTCCCAAAACCCTCTTGACCCACTTGGGCTGACCAGAAAAAAAAAGGGGAAGGCATTTCCTTCACACTCCTTCAGCCCTGCCATGTCCGAGTTTATAGCTTTGTTCTATTTCATCAGCATCGGCTTAGAGCTTAGGCCATTCGCATCCTCCCTCTCTCTCTGTATCCCTACTATCTCTGACCCGCATTCTCCATGCCGTCATGCCACACTCCTCGCCTCTGCCCACCCGAACAGGCTCCACAGATCGCGCTCATAAACATTTTACTGTCCAGGGCACGTTCCATTTTGCGCCGAAAATGCGTGTAAATTGCTTCCACTTTGGTTTCGGCCGACTGCAAATGAAACTAACAAACGCTGACCGACTGCTGAATAGTTCAGAGCTCATCCTACCCCTTCCAACCCCTAAACATCCATCCTTTCATACATCCCCAAATGGCAAATTTTTGCATTCAACGACGTGACGGGCCGGAATCGCTGAAATGATAATGGAAAATTTTCAACAATTTTGTAATAGTCGAGGAGAAACTTTCCAGGGCTCTGACCAGCCGAATAGAAAAACAATTAGTTTGGGCACAGGGTGGAAGAGGGACAGAGACGCAGTTCAGCTGTCAAATGTCAGATATATATATATACTATATATATTTATATCCCTTAATCGTTTGCTCATGTCACAAGCTCATTGGCTTTGTCACACTCGACTGGAGATTGAAGAGTGAGGAAGCGGAACGGAATTAAATGCCTGACATCATAAAACAGCATGGCAGATAAAAGGTTCGATTTATTGATGCCCTCGAAATTAGATTGCTGTTGTAGAAAGGTAGCAACTATACCTTTCCGACTTAAGGAATCATTTGTGGGCTAACAGATGTTGAATGTAGATCAAAGCCAATCGAAATACATCTCGAGGCTGTGTCCAACTCTTTTGTCCAACAAATATTATGTTGAATACATATTAGAGTTTGCTGTTGTCTTGTTATTCATATTAAACTAAAAAAGCAAACAAATGGAATTACCACACTTAATATTTGCCACACTAATTTAACATAATAATAATATGAATATTAATAACAATTTCAATATAAACACAAGAATATCTGGAAACAGTTTAAGTGCAATTTGTATGCTATTTAGATTGCTGAATTGCATTCCGAAATTTCTCCAGGCACAGCAGCAGTCAAAGAACGTACCCTGAAGTTTCCCGCAACCCTCGCGGGGATACCCAGCAGCTACCCTTGATACGCCGCATACTTCCCACCCCCCACAGACTATTAATAATGCTTAAAATTTAAGTCGTGGCAAATTGGTTTAGCCTGAGCCACAAATAAAGGTGGATTCCACGGCCCGGACAAGGCCCGAAGAGTAGATTCTGCTGTGGATGCTCCGGCTGCTCTGGCTGCTGTGGCTGTCCGCCCGCTCGTAACTGTTTGTGTCGCAGTTAATTACGACACTTAAGCTGGCAGCCGAAAAATGTCTGCCACTGCTACAGACCGAGCAGTCAGAAGTGTGAGGCAGAGTGTGGCAAGGATGGCTGCTTTTCCTGCCCCACCAGGCATTAATAATTTACCGTCGAAGGAAGCAAAACTAAACTGCGCTGACAGCGAATTTGCGTTTAGTTCGGATACGAAAGACTTTCCACATGGTTAACTAATTAAAACTTATTGGGCCCCCCTCCCCTGCCCACTCCCATTCCCATTTTACCGCTGGAAAATTTATTGAAATTTATTTCGTTTGTGCGACATGAAAGTCACATTAAAATTGACGTTTGTGCGGCGCATCTCCGGCTGCCACGGACAGCCAACATGACAAACGCCACACTGCTAATTTGCAAATGTGCCGCAGGCAGGAGCCGGACTTGACAATTACCAGTGTGCCAGTGCCAGTGTCAGTGCCTCCACCTGATGGGTCTCCACCGAGTTTGCTTTAATTAAACCAAATATGATGCCCCAGCCCCAGCTCTAGCTCCAGCGACAGCACCAGAACCATTTTCAGTCCTACGTTTGGTCGCTCCCTCTTTGAGAGCTATTTGAAAAGAAACACAGGAGAAAGAGGGAGGAGAAGCTGTAGAAAAAAAGGGACCTTTTGGGTCGGTCATCTGCATGTTGGGTGCGTGTGTGTGGGTTGGGGGGAGGGTGCCTAAAAGCAAATATTCATCTCAGCCTCAGCAGCATCGTGTTTCAGAATTTTTATTGGCATATTTGCCGAAAATTAAATGGAGCGTGAAGCAATCTTCCCCAGGACACTGGCCCTGCCTCCCTCCCTTTTTGGATGATTTGCACACGCGGCGTATGCGTAATTTGTATGCCATTAAGGCAGGGAGTGGGTAGCAGGCAGTAGTCAGCAGTGTGCGGGGGTAGCAGGCAGCAAGTAGAATAAGGAAAGACGAATTACATTAATTGCTTGGGCCATCTCCATTCCATCCCCCAGGAGCCTTTTCTTTTTTGATTGTACATTTTTACTCAATTCTTTTGTTGATTTTTGCCACATCCAAGCTCCTTATGATCGTCCTTGCCCCTGGCATCGCACTCGCCCTTTTCTATTCCTTGATAATTGCTTTCCTCTTGCTCTCTGCAGTTCGATTCGATTGCCCAAGCCCCAACCACCACCAAGCCCACACCCCCTGAGACTCTTGACCAGAAATTAATTAAAATGCAAATTAATTTCCAATTATGAAGAAAATCCCCATTGAAAGTGCGCTGCCATCAATTTCGCATGAAAATTAAACCGATATGCAAATAAAAATCTCACTCACAAAAGCTGCAGCTCAGAACGGAAATTGAAAAAAAGAAATTGTGAAGCAAATAATTCTAAATAAATATTTGGCCATGAATTAATTGCAATTTTACACTGTACTCTGTTTGCTCAACTATAGGACAGTTTTCTGGATGCCAAACTCTGTATACGTGACTTCTGGGTTAAAGGAACTTGGCGTTAAAAGTCAGACTATCGTTGGCTTTCTTTCACACCACACCCATTGACCTTTCGCCCCGGAACACTCATATCCCATACCCAATCATTTATCGATAACCGCAGTCGTGCGTGCCTTCCGCCATCAAATACAAATCATAATATTGAGAATAGACAAACAGACAGATAGACAGACACACACTCGATAAAGGGCAATAATCGCATTAACATTGAGCAATCCCCCCATTCTTACATAAGGTACGCGAATCAATCAGCACTGTGATTGTTCCGACTAACTATGGTATTAGTTTCCATGACCACAACAGCAGCAGGAAGCAGGAACAACAATGGCAAGAGCAACAGATATGTAGAGCCAAGGGCCGCAGGAAAAATGGCCAATCAGTGCAGATCTGGGAAAGCCAAGTGCAAGAGGCTTTCTCTCTCTGTCTTTCTCTCCCCCTCGCACTCTCTCTTTGCCAGTTATCGTATGGGTGTGTGGCATATGGTAAATCAGCCAGCGATGGCATCGAATGCCATGTTGGAGCTGGGTGAAGTGGTGAATGGCAAGTGTGGGGCGCAATCAAGGGTTAATCACCCCTGCAGGGCATGTCACAAATACACTTACACATACGTTAGCTAGATATGTGTGTGTGTGTGTTTGTGTGTGTGAATGGAAGTCGCTGCAAGACTTGGCCAAAAGTCGGTTGGGAGTTAAGGACACAGCTAAGGCTAAGGGTGTTCTGACAGCTCCGCTCCGCTGTGCTCTGGCTCTCGCTCTGCCGCTCCACTGTGCCCGTCCACCAAAGAAGTCGGCAAAGCTTTTTACAAAATGGCGCACTCCCATATGCAGCTCTCTCTGTGTGTGTGTGTGTGTGTGTTTGGTGGAGTACAAGGGGGTGTCGGGTTGGCTTACAACTTGAAGTTCTCGATTTGACTCCAGCTGAACTTTTGCGTGTTCCAATACCATAAATACTGCATGCCTGTCTGGCCTGTCCCTGCCCCTGTCCATGTCCATGTCCCACGTGCTGGCTGTTGGGTAGGAAGGAAGGAAGGAGTACACGTACCAAAGGATATGCCACACTCGTTTGTGGATGGAGGCATGCTTCAGCAAGCAGCATAAACAATCTGTACCTGTATTATGGTTAAACTTTTCCTGGAATGCTTTCCCCTCTCCCCTCCCTCTACCGCAATCGAATTTATCTCTTATAGAGAATTGTCTCTGCGTTGGGCAAATGTTTGCTTTGCTTAAGAATGAAAATACGGAAATTCCCCCTTGCGACTCCCCTTCGACACTCCATTGTGAATTCCCATTCCAGTTCCCGATTTCCGATTATTGTCGGGGATTGTTAATTTTAATCAGGCAGAGTGACCCTGGCATGGCGGAGCCAGAAAGTGTTTGACTTGACAAATGATGGACGGACGGATGGACAGATGGTCGGCTGAGTCGATGAATCATCCCCTTTACTCAGGACCCCCGCCCGAACCATCCCCTTTCTGAGCCCATTTTAGCACACAATCAAAATCCATACGAAATGAGCTCCAGCTCCATTGCCGTTCATCGTTCGTTGATTATTTTTTCATTAGCGCCTCGGGCTGAAAACTCGCAGAGAACTCACGCAAGGAGCTCCAACCCTGCCACAGGATGGTGGGAGGAGGAGCAGGAGAGTGTCCAGGCCACATGAACGAAATGTCACAGTTCATTTTTATTTATTGGAATAATTTCCGGAGTTTTGCTGTCATTCTCTTGCGGGGAGGAATGAATCATTGGACCTACAAGCTTTGAATAAACAAATGAAATCATAAAATGAAACGAAATGGAAACCCTCAAAGCACGCCACCATGGGGAGCAGCGCACAAACTGGGGGGAGGCATAGGCTGGAAAAGCCCTAAAAACTGGAAAATTTATATATTTTAGAGGCATAAATAATGTTGGCAAGGCAAATGCAGGGGCAGGGACTAAATGTCAAACAGCCGTTTGAGGCCGTAGTACTCTCTCGGAGTACAAGCCTTTGATGCAGCCCATCGAGGCGTTGAATGCCACCACCACCACCCCCGCTCGGAGTCCTCTTTCCCCTCTCTCTTTCTCTCTCTCTCTGTACTTTCCGTTAATAGAGTTTGATGCAAGTTGTGCGGCAGGCTGGCTGGCAAAAAGCCTTTGAATGCGATAAACAGCGAGACGAGGAAAGAGAAAGAGAGCGCTGAACGTCCCTTTGGCCAATGCATAGAAAACTCTTCAAGCAGCCACCGCACCGCACCCCGCACCACAGGACCGCACCGCAGACAAGGCCAAGAACAACAACAGCCGGCATTTTGCCGAAAAAAGGACTTGCCTCGTGCTGAATTTATTGATTTTTGGTTTGCCGCCGCCGCATCCTCAATGCTTACAACCGAAACATAGACGCATACTTACACAGATAAGCACACACACATATACATAGTCATACAAAGTCATACATGTGTGTGTGTGTGCACATCCTCCCCATTCAGCGATCGAGCAGCAGCAGCAGCAGCAACAACCACCAAAAAACGTAGACTTGTACGAGTCTGTGCAATGTGCTGCCCAATATGCGTGGGGTTGTTTTCGTTAGTTTTTCATGGGCTACAGACAACAACAACAACAACAGCGGAACGACTAGGATAGCGACAATGGAAATGCAATCAACAACAACAACAGCAAATACAAAGGCAGCAAAGGATAACTCGACCGACAGCTGTTGTCGCAGCCTGCACCCAGAGGACATTGAGCAGGCGGCGCTGACTCTGACTCTGAGTCAGTCTCTTGATGATTTTCCTTATGATATGCAAATATTTGGCCAGCCGAAAAGCCCAGCATTTTCTTACAGTGTACAAAGGAACAAGGCAAGCAGTGGCAGCAACAGCATCAGCCAGGGACAGACAAAGAGCGCCAGACAGGCGGGAAGGAAGCACTTTCCAGCGATACACAGAAAGGACACTGTCGTAGCTATACCCTGCACATATAAGTAAGGCTGCTGGGAATTGTTCCATTCAATTATTAACTGTTAGTTCCGTAATCTGTTTGCGTGAGTTAAAAGTGCAAATCCCTATTAGTATTCTCTTAGCCAGAGGATGATTTTTCAGCCACATATCTCTGCATGTTCCAATAGCTTAATGGCCAAAAAGGAACACCCCGCTTTGGGGCAGGGTAGGAACAGGGCAGGGCAACAACAATAACGGCCAACAACAGCAACGGGCTGCCAATGGGCTACAAGTGTTTGGCTCTTGCCGGCCGGGAGGCTGCTCTAGACAAATGCAAAGCCATTAGAGGGCGATGACGATGAGAGACGCGGCGGCTTATGCAGGGATTGGGGGGAGATTGGGCATAATATGCAAAGGAAACTCGACAAATTACGAGAAATAATAGCAAGGGAAGAGGGTGACAGAGCGAGAGAGTGGGCAGCGGGGAGGGAGCGGAGGGAGGAGGGAGCCTGCTGCACTGCACACATGAATGAACGAGCATACAGAGGGAAAATCGGCAAAAGCCGAGAAAAAGGAAAATACATACAAGAGTACCGTTGCCCAAGTAGGTGGTAGGGGGTTCGTTCGGTGGGGGAGAGGGAGAGACGCCATTCAGTCGGTCGGGAGACGGCCACGCCCCAATGCACGTTAAACACACCTGCATGAGTCATGCCTCGACCCCCAGGGCTCCCTGATCCCTGCACCCTGCTCCGAGGTCTCTGTCCCTCTTGTCCGCCGCCTTTTGGATTTACTGTTTATGCTGCATGAGAGTTTATTAAGGGAAAGCAGCAACATCAGAAACAGCAGCAGCAAGGACAACCAAAACCACCCAAACAACCCTGCTTTGCTTTCCTTTCCATTCCATTCCGTTCCCCTCCCGTTTCCCAAGCAGACTGTCTGTCCCCGCTCCGTTCCCTCTCAGCCGTCAGACGTCTCCTGCCGTATACTGGCATTGCGCCTCTGCCAGCGGCATTTATGGCGCAAACTTGTTTAATATAATGAACACGGCGGATCGGAGCACGTGAGCGTGAGTCAGCCAAGACCTGAAGCAGAGCGACATGGAATGGAATGGTGTGGAGTGTGGAAAACCCACCCTGTGGGGTGGCAGAGTGCAGCGGGAAATCAACCACCAAACAGACGACGGACGGACCTGCAACCACCTTGCCGCAAAACTCGAAATACAGCACACAATTTCTGTCAGGAGGCCGTATCCTGCCGCTGCTGCTGTTTCTGCTGCTGCTGCTTCTGCCGGAGATGATGCAATTATTATCGAACGCAGGAGCTCTCTTAAAAATATACATACAAATATGTATGTATGTACATACAGAATACAGGACATGGGCACAGGAGCAATTTGGCCTTCAAGAACAATATGTAATTGCTTGAAAATAACAGTCTTCAGATGGCTATAAAAACATACACAAATTTAAATGGATATTTACTCAAATTAAAGACATATGCTGGAATGAATCAATTGCTATAACGATGCCTAACCTTGCAGAGGGCATTAATTCTTGCAAAACACACACAATATATGCAATCTCCGAGATCTTTTTCCTACTTTTCAGATAATTAAAATCCATATATTAATTAAAATTCAGGAATACGAGTATACTGAAAATTCGGCAACGATTCTGCTGGGGCCTGAGCTTTAGTAGGATGCCTGGAGCATTCATTTCACATCATTAGTCCTGGATAGGGGGCCCAAAACGCAAATGTCATGCTGTACGGAGATTCTCTGATTGAAATCGACCACAAAATGACATGTAAATGTGCCTCTGGAAATCAGAGTTCCCCCCCTCTGTCTCTTTGTTTGTCTGTGTGTCTCTGTGGGACTCTCTGCCTCTGATTGCTGACTGTGTCTGGCCATGTCTCGCCCATGTGGCGCCGCTTGTTTAAGGCTTCTTTATTGGCCCTTAATGGAGGAAAGAGGATGGCGATTGCCCTGTGCCCTGCCCATTCTTTGCATGTCCTGTCAGCAGAGTTCCCTATATGCCTTCGACTGCAGTTGAACTCTGCATTTTCATCCTTTCCATGTTTTCCTGCCTGCTCCTACGTTCTGTTTCGCTCTGTTCCACATGAAATGGGGCAAGCAGTGTGGGGAGGCAGGGAGGGGAAGGAAAATGCTAGCTAAAAAGGGAATGCATAATTGTGCAAAGGGGGACATTCGAAAAGGAAATATAATTGACACGAGATTGGATTGCGGACAAGGCCTGAGGAAAAGCAGGAGCAGGAGCTGAAACAGGAGCAGCGCCCGCACAGGAGAAAGTTGCTAATGAATTCTCTGGGGGAGAATGGAGAACCGAAACTGAAGCTGTAACCGCAACTTCAGCAGAAGATTTTGTCCCATTTCCCTTATTACAGTTCATTTAATTTGTGTCCTTAAATCTGGTCACTAGCAACCGAAAATGGAGACGGGGAGGATGATAATAATCTTCAACAAATGGAGAGCATCGAGGCGAAAGTCAAGGGAGCCAAATTGCAATCCATTTTGCCCGCTTCTCATAATTGTTAACGCCAATAAATTTCAAATAAAGGATAACACGCACAGACAGTCACGCAAGCACGTACATACGGCTCCCACATCTAGCCAGGCGGATAAGAGCTCCAGTAGAGTTCATCTTTCTCAGCAGATACACGGATACATAAGGCATACAGCAGATACAAGGACACACACACACACACAGAGATAACACAGATTCCGGCACAGACTGCGTGGGTTGGATGTGGTGAGAGGAGACGTGGAGGAGCGTCACATAAATTGAATGAAAAGTTGTATCTGCAAACGAGTTAAGCTTCGAGCTAATCGCATCGAAACCGATAAAACAGCCACCAGCCGTAGCCGTGTGGCAACTCTGGCAGCCTTATATCCTAGAGTTGCCCTGACTGTCAGCGTGCCATCCTGCCAGCATGCTTGTCTGCCAGCCTGCGTGCCTGCCAGCCTGCCTGCTTGCAAAGCGTAAATTCAATTTTCTTAAATCGAAAATGTGGTGCGAACTTCCACTTCCACTTCCGTATCGATAGGGAATGCCATTGCCGCAAACACAGAAGCGCCACAAGGAGACACACTAGCACACATACACCCACACTCACACACACACACAGCAATATAGTGCTGCCAGTGTTGGGCACGTTCGGTGATGGCTTAACAACTTATTTATGCTTAGCTTTGCGCTCTCCGCTCCCATCGTCATCGCCATCGTCATCGCCATCGCCATCGTATCGCCATGGAAACTGCTTCTTGTTGCTTGTCGCGGGTTTCCATTTGTTTTCCCACACCCCCCCTCCATCCCTTGATCAACCATCCTGCCTTCCCCACTCTAGTGGAATCTGCTGTTGAATTGTTCTCATCTTCATTCTCATCCTCAGTCCCTGCTGAGGACTGGCAATTTCATTTAAATTTAATTCTGCTTTCTGGCACGTTGTCAGCGGCGTCAGTTTATTCAAATTCTGTTGTATCGCACACAAACACACACCCTCACACACATACACACGCTGTCCCGCATTTGTGCGAGTCAACAAGGAATAGGGAACAATGACTCCGCCGCTTGCCATAATCAAAATAGATTGCCATATGAAACTATTTGCCAGGATATGGATAGATACTGGGGGTAAGAGGGAGTGGCGTATGGAGTGTGTGGCTCAACATACATATGTACATATATGTACATACATACAAAACATGCATCTATTTTCTTATTCTGCCTCAAGTGAATACCGAATCTTGTCGGTTCTTTCCCTATTAGGCGGCAAAAGTCTGGTTGCTATCCTGTCCTGGCTGTGACTTTTATTTGATGGCAAACGATATTTGATAGTCCTGTAGACAAAAGGTGCATATCATCATTATAATGCCCATGTGAAGTGTATAGCATCAAAAGATGACGGCACACACACACACGCATAGGAAAAATAGTGAGGGGTGGCAGAGGGTAGATGCAGAGTCTAACTAATGACTAGGGCCCGCATAATTGGTCATAGCTCTACCCGAGGCATGCCCCAAAAAAAAAAAAAAAAAAGGGGGGGGAGGACAATGATACAAATATGGGTCAACTGCTGGACAAGGGACAATAAGATAAAGTCGCAAAGTCTTTGCCGCAGCAGGGTGGTGGCGGGTTGGGGAGCCTGATAAATTGCTTGCAATCTATATATACGAGCGTGACTGACATGCAAATTGTGATAAATCAGGAGGAGGAGAGGGTGGGTGGGTGCTGTTCCTTTTCCTATCCTATCTCTGGGCCAACTTTGATAAGGATGGCAACTTGATGGCAAGCGTGCGAGATCGGGAAAAAGTTGACGGATTTGCCTTTGGCTTTCACTCTGGCTGCACTCAACGCTCCACTCTGTCTGGCGATTCGATTAAGTTATTACTTGGGCAGTGGCTGGGGGCAGGGGTTGTGGGAGTGTGAGAGTGTGGGTCTGGTAGTGGATTGTCGGTCAGCTTAATTAAGCCAATGAATTATATTCCCCTTCCCCACACTTTGCCACTCCATTCATTTCGTACTCTAATGAAGCGTAATTGAGGCAGTTTCTGCATTATAGACTTGTATGCCACCGACGATGCGTCCAAAGTGTCGCTTTAATCGAATGAAATGCAGCGACTGCCACAGCTGTTTGTCACCAATTATGCAATCAGCTGGCAGCTTCGAGGCACAACCAGCCATGAATCAATGATCACATGTATCCACGTATTGTATCCCTGAATCCCAGCATTGGACAGTCTGACGCAGCCTCCGCCCTAACCCAAATCCTGTGTGCAGCCGATACAGCATGCCTGATCAGCTCACAGAGAACTACGTGTGAGAGTGTGGGTAAAAGTATATTCCATTTCCCATTCCCCACTCTCCATTTCTCCATTGGATGCATCTAATTAATGCAATTGAAACAAATTCCAGCATGCAAATGAGACCAGCACTCTATGGAGCACTCTGCTCGGTTTTTGGGGCAGCGGATGAATGCCACATTTGGACATGCCTCATTAGCCAAAGTGCCATCAACTTTGGCTCGTTTAATTGAATTAACACTAATGAGTGGTACACACTGGCACACCCATGATGTCCTACCATATTACTAGGATTCAGCTAACATCCAATGCCCAGCCTCGAATCGCTATAGCAGCAGCACATCCTTTCAGCTGTAGTTTGGGTGCATTCCATGCCTCTGAGCCGGGGCCAAAACTAATTCTGCAAATTGATTAGACGAAACAGAGAGAGAGGAGCTACGGGGCTGGGTGTTCGTAAATCAATCAATTTTTGCCCCCACTACACTGCCTGCTGCCCCAAAACCATTAGGGTTTCAGGATCCAGCGGATTCAAATTCGATTTGCCAATTCATTGAGCGAACGGGAGAGCGAGAGAGCACTTGGCCTAGACCATAATTGATACACACATATGTATAGTACATATGTACATATACTCGTATCGATGGTTTTTTGGCAATGGATGATGCAACGGAGGATGTGCGAACATTTTAATTGAACAAATTTTGTGAAAATATTGACTGGACTTTTGTGCCAGAATGGGCACTATCAATAGCACTAACCCAACATGTAACCAGTGGAGACTTTTCTTTGTGATATTTTCAGTTGAGTACATTCTCTGTTCCCTGAGTTTATTGAGGCGTACACAATATAGGGAGTTATCCAATATAATTGATAGCAGGAGCATAGTGTGCATTTGGCAGCTAAGTAAATGGATTGATTGACTCTCGATTGCCAATAATTGTTGTACATTTTAGAATATATATTTTTGATTGCTTTGGGGATTGCTCTGCCACTCACTCTCACACCATCTCACTCTCACACTCTCTCTTATACAACTAAATTATTTTAGGCAGTGTAGGCCATTAGCCACATTGTCAGCTTTTGTACAGGCCTTAAGTGCCATTCTGCCTGACCTGATTTGACTTTTGAAAATTAGATATGTACTTCTAGTTCTCACATGAATCATTCTTCTCTGTGGTGTGTGTGTGCGTGTATTCTGGCTGTATTCCACCTGTTGGCATTTATGCAGTTGAACAAATCAAAAACATAATTATAGACAAACTTCAATCAGTATCTGAAGCTCTGGCAAAATTCCATCAATCATTCAATAGACGCCGCATGACACAACCGCTCCAGCTGTGCCTCTGCTGCTATGCTGCTTCCAGTCAAAAAAGTATCTTGTATTTTGTATCTATTTCTGTGGCTCTGCTCGTGTATCTGTCCGAGTATCTGTGGGTAGGTTGTTGCTGCTGCTGCTGCCGTAGAAACTACTCGTGTGTGTATAGTATGCATCAATTAAGCTTTTATTCTAACATAACAATTTTGAATGTGGCCGAAACCAGTTTCGAGTGGGGCCTACGCAGGCCGACACACACAAGTATCTGTTGGATACTTCGGGGGCAAGTGAAGCCAAAATAAACAAATAAACGCTCGACCAGCAGACCACTGGCACTCCGGCACTCGAATTCAAACTGTCAACGTCATCGATGGAGGCATACAAATCCCGCGAATGCCCCGTATGCTCCACATCCATGCATTTTCAGCACGTTCCGAGCAGCTGTACAAACACCAGAGCCACAGAATCGGTAAATAGTAATGACCAATCCAACAAATGTATATAGATAGATGGAGGATTGATTTCAACAAAGGACTGTTGATATTTTGATGGCTCCGCCACAAATCAGTCGCATTAGGTGGCACGAGACACAGGCAGGCATTCAAATGTTAATTAATCAAAAGATTCAGAACAAGTTTGTCTGGCCAACCGGCCGGCAGCGATTGACTGAGGTTAGTTCGTTACGAGGGGGCGCGGGAGGCAGGGCCGGGAATGAAGGTGTCTCCAAGTACGATTCAGGCGAAGCCACAGAAAACACCTAGCGGTTTAACTCCTTGACTCCTTGATAGAGCACCAAAGCTGATCGTTCCTCTCTCTCTCTCTCTCTCTCTTTCAGGCCGAGAGCCTGAGCAGGAAGGTGAGCTACAAGAAACCGGCTTGGCCGACAGGTTGAGGTTGAGCAAGGATGATGCCCAACCCAGGCCCAAACGTTAGCTGGCTGGCTGGTGGAGTGGTGTGGTTTGGCCTGGCTTGGCCAAGACAGCTGCAAAACCGCCATGAAGCGACCGCAGTGTGCCGGGGCGCTAACAAACTCATTTTGTAGCAGCCACAAAAGCAGAATGGGAAAAGGTTCGTTTCGACGCTAACAGAGAAAGAGAAGAGAGTGAGTCAGACAGAGAGAGAGAGAGAGAGAGAGAGGGAGAGAACAACTGGTAGCCAGGGAAAACCAGTCTTGCAACCAACAACTTCTTTTCAGCTACTTGCAACCGCCAGACTTGAAATGGACTTGCCTCTTCCAACTGCAACAGCAGCAGCAACCATCAGCAGCAGCATTCCAACTAGAAATTTGTAAATGTATCTTCTGCCGAGACAATTATGATCATCGCTCGCAAAGCGGGCTAATGGCCCCGAAAACTATCTTCATAAATTGGCAATACGACAAAATCGTCGTGTGAATAATGTATCCAGCAGATACGTTTGTTCCCGGCATGCTGAAATATATATGTTGCCAGACAAAGGCACAGATAAAAACACACACACACAGGAACAGGCACACACACACACACATGGACACTAGAATGCAGAGAAAACAAAGCACTTGCAATGCTCAGATACATTTGTATCTCGTGCGACCGTTTGATTCAGATTCAGATTCCGAATTCGGTTATGTTTTGGCCCCCACTCTCTCTGTCTCTCTCTCACTCTTTCTCACTCCCTTTCTGTCTCTCTCGCTGTGGCCTCTCTTTCTGTGTGTTGCTCCCCACACTTTAATGTGACTTTTATGCGCTTCCTCCTTTTGTTGTCTCATTTTGTATTCAGTTTTATGTTTGTTTTGCGCTGCCCTGCTGTCTTCGTGCGGCGACTGTAGGCCCCCCCTCCCCCACCAAAACAGTTGCAACTCTTGCTCTAGCTGCCGCGTTCAAACGCTCAGCGCTCAACGTTCAGCGGGGCAACTGTTTTGGGCCCGGCTAATTGGCAGTGGCTGAGGCGAAAGACTTTAAGACCTTTAGTGCTGTGTTCTGTGTGCTTGGGATAAGCTTCAACTGAATTGGAAACGTTTAATGGCGAAGCCCTAGAAGGGGTCGAATCCAGGATGCGAAATCGGGGGCATAGCAATCGTAAATCTAGGAAATATCTAGATACTCTCACAGAATGATCTTTCCTATGGGATTACCGTCATGCTGCCATTCCGGTGAACGACACCTGTCATATGTCAAGTGCCACACACAATTCCAATTAGAACGCAACAACATGGCGCCCACACAAACACACACACACACACACACACTCCCTGACAATCACGACACACTGATATATCCTTGTGTTAACGGGTTAAAACTCACTTTTTTGCCTTTTGTTCGTGCTGCTACAACGCGTTGACGGTTGGCGGTGCCAGTAATCCGCTTTAGATGCCTGCCACAGGACATGCAACAAGGCCGCAGTCGGGCATGTTTAAATATTTACGATCTGCCATTTAACATTAAATCTTTTCCGCTTTTCTTTTATTTCACTTTGATATAATATTTGATGTATTTCCTGTATTTTATTTTATTCCTTTATTTGTATTTCACTTTTGCACTATGATTTTCCTTTGATTTCCACACGCAAATTGTAATTTATTCTAGCGGGTGGCCCGACAGGGTGGGATTGGTGGGAAAAGCCAACGCACTTTTCGTACTCAAAACGTGCACACCGCGCGCGAAAAAAACACTGACAGCCAGCGACCAAGAGAGGGCTGGCTAACAAAACCGGTAATTTCGATGGCGGCGGAGAAGAGCAGAGCTGGTTTTTTGTTGCCTTTGCCTTTGCTTTTGCCTTTTTGCCTTTGGCTTTGCGTTTGCCTTTGCCTTTGCTTTTGCGCTACGACGACGCGCACGCGTAGTTCCAAGCGAAGGAGGAATCTGTATAACGTTGGCCAAATTCGACACTATGTTGTTTCCTTGTCCGCGGCGCCCGAAAGATTGAAGCAGACCAAGAAAGGAAGGCCGTGCATTTGGCAAACACCACCAAATATGTTGCCCAGTTCTGCATGCATGTTGCTGGTGAGCCCGTACTCATGTTGCTGGCAAACCGGTTGTTGCAGAGAGACGAGCGAGAGAGTGGCTTTGAGTGGTGGGCATTAATGTTGGTGTGAGCTTCGGCTGCCTTCCTGTGCACAGCCACAGCTGTGCTCGGATACATTTGTATCTCTCTTACCAAGAGAGAGTGTGTGTGTGTGTGTTTGGGACCGGTATGGGAGTTAAACAACTTCTGCCCACTTTATAATACAGCACCCTGTATAGGGCGGTGTGAGTGCTCGTGTGTCCGGGGTGGGTTATTGTGTTGCTGCAACATTGCTGCTATCCTGGCGCAACATGCCTATGTTCGGACTGAAGTTTCCGCTCCGAACTCCAGGGATTCCACAATTATTATTAAATATGATATGGTGACTAAGCCTAAGCATTATATACATACATTCCGTTATATTTTAGTTCCGCTCTACACATGTGTTTTATCTATAATATATTCATACAAACCCAATCAATTTTGCAATTTTTATTATCTCGAGTAAATAAGATTAATAAAATGCATCCTAAAAGTATGCTCTCAAAAGAGAGTTGCTCTAGCATTTATATGCTAGGATAATATAACCAATGTACTACATATGCATTGGTAATTATGGCACACACATACAACATACATACATATATGCACACCATAAATTCTTGTTTACGTTTTGTGGTTCAATTTTTTCAATTATTTGAAATATATCTACATATAAATAAATGACGCTATTTTTTTCTTCTATTTAATTTGACATTTTTGCTTTGTTTCTCGCCTTT
Source organism: Drosophila bifasciata (assembly GCA_009664405.1). Lineage (NCBI taxonomy): Eukaryota > Metazoa > Arthropoda > Insecta > Diptera > Drosophilidae > Drosophila > Drosophila bifasciata. Next base: position 4,882,124 of record CM019043.1, on the reverse strand, counting down.
TTTCATATTAATATGCGCACTGTTTAAATTTCAACAATACGCAAACAAAACTAAAGAAAAAATAGTATCAAATCGATTACTGGCTCGTTGACGAAACGGGCCAAAAATATTCTCTCAATCAAACGAAATTTAATCATAATCAGTTTCAAAATCAAATTTAAAGCATTTCCCCTGCAAATGATTTTTAAATTGCATCTCCAGACCTATGCTCAGAGTCCTTTGAATTGGGGCAAGTGTCAGCAACGTCATCGTAGCAATTAATGCCACATTACCCAACTAAACCTTTTGCCTCAAATTCCCAAAACTATTTGGGTAGCCCACACGTTCTCCACTTGACGTTCGATTGGACTTCAATTACCCAAAATTATACAAAATATTTAATGCAACAACACCCACATAAACAGCAGCACCAGCAGCACATACACACAGACATATGTATGCATGTATATGTATATGGCAGAAGGCAAACCCCAACTGAACACACTCTTGGCCAGCAACAACAACAGCTGTAACAGATTGTAATGCAAATGGATGTGTGTGGGGGGGAGATACATATGTATGTGTGTGTGTGTGTGGCCAGGAGCAAGCAACCAACAGCCACAAGGCAGAATCTATTGGTTAGTGTTTGTGTGCCTGTGTGTGTGTGCTGTGTGCTATAAGGTGTTGGCCAAGACACAGCATTGGGCGGACACACAGCAAAGCAAACTGACCAGGCTCCTTGCATGTAATTGACATTGGCCCTTGCGTTTGATTAATTGCACTTGGCTGAGGCCTTTCCAAGCCATTGACTCGGAATGCTCCGCATGTGCCCATGGATCTGTATCTGTATCAGTTTCTGTTTCTGGGTATCTGCATCTGTATCTGTGCCTGTATCAATTTGTATCTCTGTGCTCTTTGTGGGGCAATAAATTGGACATGTTCGACATGCTTTCCAATTACATGCGCTGGCATTAAACAAATGCAATCCACTTGACACACGTCGAAAGTTGGAGCCGCTTCCTAGCGAGCTGCTGCCAAGGAGCGCTGGAACACTTGTCCCTGCAATTGGTTTATGCAACTGTCGCCTGCAAGCGATAGAAAAACTCACACAGAAAGCGGCAGGCGGGTCCTGCCGCTTCAATGAACCTCAATGGCCGCCGGGGCGAGCCAAGAAACATAACTCAAGAATGCAAAGGACGAGGAGGCGAGCGAGCAAAAAGCGCAAGCAAAGGACATCCACATCCTGCCACAGGCTGCCTCTGGCTCTGGCTCTGCCACAGTCTCTGCCTCTGCCTCTGCCTCAGCCATGAAACCATCTTCAGATGAACAATTTAAGCGCTCCACAAGCGTAGCGTTGCCCATGCATAGTTTATGATTCTGGATACTGGATCCTGGATCCTGGATCCTGCATCCCGCCTCCCCGCTTCCGTTTCTCTCACTCATAGTAGATATGCATTTTTTTGAATTAAACCAACTGCACAGAATGTCGCAGATAATTCAATGCACCTACACAGAGCATTTTTATAGCTCTCGTGCCCATTCATCCATCCTGGCCAACAACCACATAGCCCATCCCACTACAGTCCCCGGCTCTCGACTCCTTGGCAGTCGAAAAGTGCCACGAGGGTAATTTAAAAATCCATTTGTGTTTTGAGATTTCGCTGGCAGAGAGACACCAGGCCACGGCGACCGGGCAGGACGCTGGGCAACAATTGCGGTGCCAAACGCCAGGAAAAAGCGAGAGAGGGAAAACAGCAGCGTAGAGAGCTGGGGGAAAATGGGAAATGCGAACGTCGAATGTCGCATGGCTGACTAGATGACGGCCCGACCTGACTGCGTGACACAATTTCAATTTGCATTGACAGCATGAATTATAGCAAATAATCCCCGAAGGCAAATGCGATTTTAGCGATGCCCCCAGCCACCAGTCACCAGCTCTAGGCACCAGGTCCAGTTACAATCGCCAATCTTCAGCTCTTGCTCTTGCTTCTGTCAACCGTTTTGGCACTGACCCGCATGGACTTTCAGCTGTTATTGATATGGAAATGAAGCGCCACGGCACGCCACCCCACCCCACCCAAGATAGTCGAAAAAAGCGTGGGGAAATACCAATGGGACTTGCATAGAATGAAGTAAAATAGAATTCACGAAATAAAATAAAAACGGTGACCATAAAAAGAAATAAAATTTAAATTTCATGCAGCCCCAGAACAGTTAATTTTGCCAAGCAGCACAGACAGAGAGATAGAGAATGAGGGTGAGACGAAGAGAGAGATGGTGGTAGGGGGAAACCCAATTGCTTGTTGAAAAGGCTAATGAGGAATGAAAAGAAAACTGAAATGGGAGTGGGCAAAATGATAACGAAAAATGTCTGCACTCGTAACATGTTTTAATGTCACAAATCATTTACAAAAAGTAATTGCAAGAAAAGAAGAAAATACTACAAGATATACTCGTAAGTAGAAAATTTAAATATAGAAAAAAAGATTTAAATAGAATACTAAAAGAAATTAAAGAGCAAACGACATAGAAAAGTATTACGAGTCTTTTAATCTAAAGCGAAAAGACTCACCAAAAAGCTATGATAGGACTGCAGCTGCGCCTGGGAGTCAAAGCTGCGCTTGAGATCGAAAGCTTAACGAGAGCGTAGTTTATTTGAACATATTTATGTATGTACATATGTGTAGAGATCTACTCTGATGATCGACATGATGATGAAATTATACAAGGTGATCCCATCCCAGAGCACGAACTCTTTTCGGGGCCTTTATTTTTCTCTGTCTTGTTCATATCAGTACGACTCGCTCTTAGTCATAGTGAACAAAAATAGGCCCCGGAGCTTCTGTATATCTTTCTCTGTCTTGCCTCTATCAATCAGACATGGCGTCAAAGCTCGCTCAGTAGTGCGAGCGTAAAATAGGCTCAAGCTTACGGATGGGATCACCTTGTGTATTATTTCATCATGGAGTTGATCACGGATTAACGTTAACGATGAGAGCTTTCCCAACAGTATTTCAAAATGAAAATACGCTTTTGGGTTTCAACTGTGTGTTGATCTTTTGTAACCTAGAATTTAATATAAAGAATATAAAAAATTTTAAATGGAAATACATATAAATTGCTATAAATATAACTATTGCATATTTATGTATATGTTTATGTAGTTCCTTTCACTCACACGTCCATCCTTTCATCATCTGCGAATGCACCAAAGGGAATATCATTTCCCGGTAACTCCACTAACTAACCAACCACTAACAACTTGGGGTTACCCATTCCCATCCAACAACAACCCCTAGTTCATCCAGCTACCTCTACGCGCAGTCCGTTTCACACTTCCACCTACATCCAGCTCTCTGTAAATTAGCGCTCCATCCACTCCGCGAAGCACCTGGGAAGCTGCACGGTTCGTTTTTTTTATTTTTTTTTTTTTTTAGCCACTTATAAGTTGATATAAAAAATGCATGCCGAGTGCATTACGCGCACTTCCGCTGGCAGGGGCCAGCAGCGGGCGTGCAGCAAACCCAGCTCATTAGCCAGACGCCTTCACACTTGCGTTTCCACTTCCACCCACACTGACCCCCACCGCAGTGTGCACGGCCCTACCAGACAGCCGCCACACTTCGAACTGGGGAAATTTGTGAGTGCGTGAGCGCGCGTCGGAGGCGTGCTCAAGTGGGGGTACAGCTGCAAGTCGGAAAAACTATGTCAAAAACTTTAAAAATATATTCACTGCATCCATTGGCGGCGTCTCGTCTCCATCTCAGTCTCTCTTTTCCCTTCGCGTGGCGCTAAAATGTTTGTTGTTCCGAGTGCTTGCGTCTTAGAATGTTTGCCACTTGTTTGGCGACGCCGGCACCTGGTTTCCCCGTTGCCATGCTGCCATGCTGCCAGGCTGCCAGGTGTGAGGTGTGAGGAATACTTTAAAAGTTGCTCGATGGCGGTACGGTACCGCTTCTGCTGCCAGCAGCTGTAAATTATATGCAAATTACTTCGAAACGACAAATATACGTATCCGTGCGGTAAATCATGCGAAAAACAAAGTTGCTGACTCCGCTGCTGCTGTGGCAGGAATGGATTCTATGGCAGAATGGCAGAATGGTAGAATGAGGGAGGGTTCCCTCTTAGAAGGAGCTTGAGTTGTGGATAGGTAGGGACAGGGGTGGAGGAACAGGACGGGGCAGGGAAACTAACAACACTTAAGAGCGTGCGAAACGTGTTCAAGTCGTTGGCCAGACCAAGGAGTTTGGCTCGCCGACGTCATCCTGCCATTCTGCCATCATGGGATCCTTGAGCTGTATTGATATTTGTGGCACGTCACAGTCGGAGTCATCACGTTGCCGGAACCCATTGCCAGCATATCAGAATGCCACAATCTCAAGGCTGCAACATGCAGTCTGCCACGGCAGCAGCAGCTCCAGCTTCAGTTTCAGCCTAAAAGCAGGCAATACTCTTCCAGACACACTCACACAGAGAGCACAGACTCTTCCACAGAAGCACAGAGAGACAGAGGCAGAGGACAGGCTTAAACACATCACGTCAGCGTGCTGTCAATGAGCAGCACTTGTACGGACACGGGACAAAATGGCGGGTATGTGGATGTGGATATGGATGTGGTGTCCCTCAGCATGCACTCTCCTCGAGACACGGCTCGGCTCCTGCTTGCTGTGGCTGTTCGCAAATGTTTTATAAGTCATTTTTTATAAATTTTCGTTGCCATGCATTTCAGCTGTGTCCTGTGCGCTTGTACGCAAAGTGCTAGGGATACCCACCCAGTGATGCTCACAATGTGGACATTTTTTGCACCATTTCTTTGCAGCTCAGAATGGTAGGATCCACGTAACAGTTTGATGGATTGATCGCTTGATTAAAGTCCGAAAACTTTCTGCTCAAGTTGCTTAGTTTATGCTCAGACGATCGAAGGATCGATGGCACCTGTATATGTGTGTTCCCTTTGGAGTTACAAGAAGAATTTTAGCACCACTGACGATGCCCTGTCGTTGCCTGGCCTCTGTGTGAATATTTTTTTGTATTCATTTTCCATTTCCCCATTTCTTTTGCATTTTTTCTGCTGCTGCTCCTGGGATGCTGCTGCTGCCGCGCGCATGACTTGATGCTAACAATAGCACTCCGGGAATGGGGGAATGGGGAATGGCGAGTGGGTTGATGTTGATGCCATGCCATGCCAGGAGGCGTGAGCTCCAGCTCAGAGCATCAGAGCATTGGAGCATCGGGGCATTGGCTCGCTTGGTTTGTCGAGTTGTCGGTTCCTGTGCCTGTGCCTGGGCTCACGCAGTGTGCATACCCATGCACAGATTGACAGTCTTTTAATTAAGAAGCCGTCAAAGATGGCGTTGGCACGCTCTCGAGCACTCGGAGCAGCTCGAAGCACCCGTTGGAGTGCAGCCGTGTCACTGGCAATTATGCAGTGCCCTGGGCCGGCATCCCATACCATCCCATCCCACGCAGAGGATGCCCCAGGCCAGGCCTGCTGCAGCAGGCAGCCCGCAAACGCAATTCAATTTAACGTTTATTCACAAATTAATTGAATTTTTGGTATTCATTGTGCGAGTCGCAAGGAACCATGCCATGTGCCACACAGCGCCACACTTCAGATGATGCAGTGGCTGCCGCTGCTGCTGCTGCTGCTGATGCGGGCTAAGGACATGGCCTGATTGATTAATCATATGGCCAGCTACTTAGCCGAAAGCTCTGGCTGCTGTTGTTAACAATTAAGCTGACAATTCTGGCCAATAAACTTTGCACTTGTAGGTCAGATATAGGCATAACAGATATGGGGGATAATGGGGGGATGAACATGGGCTCATCGTACTCTTGAAGTACTCTACCCTCAATCTGATGTCAATGATGATATATATGATGATGATAATATATACATATATAAAACCCTATGTACGTGTCTTTTCTTGATTCCAGGTGTCATTTAGTGTAGTAGGGGAACTCCTCGTAACCTCTTAACGAAGTTAATAATAATTCAACACTCGATCCGCTCTTTTCAGCTGAGCTGTGCTTATTTCAACTTTTAGAACTCATCGTTAGACAACTTTTCTTTGTTGTAACTTGGTAGGGGAGGGGTGGGCGGTGTGATGTCTTGCCGTTCCCCTTTGCTCGGTATCTTTGATGGAGCAGCAGGCAGGCAGCCAGGCAGGCGGGCAGCCTTGACAATTTATTCAGTTGCTCCTGTTTAACTTTGGCAGCGCAAACTTTGTCCCACTTGGACTTTGCTAAAAGCGACTCTCAAAAGCACTTATTCCAGTTTGCCAAAGGTAAAGGGGGACCGGCAGGGACTAGTGCACAGGAACGGACAGTGGCTGGGTATGGCCTTGCAATAATTGCATCTTGTTTTCAAGAGGCCAATAGAACGTCGAAGCTCCAAGAAGTCTTCAGTTCAATTTGAAGCGACACTTCAGGAGGCGAAGAGAGCGAAGAGGGGGGCAGAGTGCAAGTGCTACTTGTAGCCTGAAGGACTGCTGCTCGTATGCAAAGCCCCAAACACACACACACAAATACATATGTAGGGTTGCATAAACTATATTAAAATGCAGTTATTTGGGTCTCTGTAAGTATGGCTTATGCAAATAGTACGCCAGCAGCGACCCTCCTGGCAATTCATTCTAAGCCTGGCCGAAATATTCTCCCCACCCCCGAAAAATACTTTGCATTTTGTACTTTTCAGGTTGCTTGATTACTTATGCCCTAACACTCACACACCCCCACACACATGTGTGTGTGTGTGTGCATAAATTCAGTAAAAACTTTGAAATGGACGACGCTGCCGCTGCTGCTGCTGCCCCCGTTCGCTACAACTAACAATGTAAAGTGCCGCATGGAGAAAGTTGCAACATACGAGTAGTACTCGTATTTCGAAGCCAAGAGCCAGGCCACTATGCCGCATAATTAATGTTTATTTTTGCACTTTAATTGGTTATTAGAAGTGGAAGTAACAAACTTTTAATGGCTTCGACCAATGCAGGCCACGCACAAAAAAAGCAATGTCTGAACGGAATGCAGTTGGGCGGTGGGAGGTGGCTGCTCTTAAAGCGTATTAAATGGCATTTGAAATTGAGGTTGATTGTAGTAGCCATTGGCAACGTCCGCGGGGGCGGGACCAGCGAGGGAGCGAACAGAATCCGCCTAATTGAAATAATTGACATTTTATGCCATGCCACATGTGGCACAAAGTTCCTAATGTTAACTGGGAGTTGTGGTGGCAGGCAGGCAAAGTGCCACTTGATATGCCACCTAATTAATCTGATTACTTAACATGGCAACAGCAATCCGAGACATTGCAATTAGAGCATCAATTGCTTGCCAATCAGATGCCAACCCAGGCACCCATCCACCCCTCACATATGTAGTATGTTTGAGCTGCGTGTTAATTGCCATCAATCTGTTTAAATTTTAGTGCAACATTTAGCAATCAATTTTGAGCAATAAAAATGTAGTTTTGGTTTCTTTTACAGGGTGAAAGGTGCCTCAAGCATATCAAATGCATCAATTGTTCTATGAAATGAAAAGAGGAATCAACTAGCAAAGAGCAACGTCTCGGTGTTTGTGTTTGTGCAACTCGCTTCAAATTAACCTCCGATGCAGCCGAGCGTTGCCTCAAGCCATGCCACTTTTGACATGTATGAACGAGCTGAAAGCTTATTTAATTAATTTGATCATTGATTGCCAGTCCATTTGTATGGGTATTTGCTTGGCAGTTTCATCCGAGTATACATATTTGCCTATCAGCCATGCCCAGTTTGCGCTGCACTTTATGGCATTTTTTTCCACCCATTAATCGGTGCAAATAGTCGCGAAGATAGTTCTACAGCACCCACCATCCATCCCACCATCCACCCACTTCACACATGAGCAAACATAAGCACTTTATAATTATGACACATTAATTAAATAAAGTGCACTTCCGCTGTCATTAACACGGCCAGAATCAGCTTCCAGTGGCAGCCTCTGCTTCAGCACCCTACACAATGACGCAACTAACAGCCGCTCTAGTCGCTGGCATTGTTCGACAATCGTGGAGGGTACAACAAACAGCGAAAGGAGCGAACAGGGGGAACTGTTGCTGCAATTGCATCTCCATCTGCAGGTGAAGTGACAAAAGCTTTGGTGCTCATCCCCAGAGCCCGCTCCATGCCCCCCACCCGTTGACATTTGACAGCGGCAGTCAAACTGAAGTGGCTAAGCAGCAAGGGCGAGGTCATCACACTGCCCCTCCACAGGGTCGCAGCTAGCAGCTAGTTGATGGTCAAATGGCCGACGCTCAAGTCCAGAGCTGCCCCCACTGTGTGCCAGACACATGTGAGGTGGCAGTCCCCAGTTGATCCCTGGGCCCCCAGAGATGCATAGACAGGGAGAAATCATTGCCCGTTTGGTATGTATGTTGCTAGCACAGTGAACGCACAGTGGTGTGAACTAATCCGCCAGTATAGATAAGGAAAGAGCACTCTATGGAGTCTTTACTGTAGTTGCACTATTCACTGCTGATTAGAGTGCCGGGACATCAGGGAGGGCTGAGAGTGGTGCCTCTTCGCTGGCAGGCATTTGTCCAACGCAGGCCTCTGGAAATGTATCCCCCCCACACCACACTCATTTCAAAGAGTTTTGCACCCATCAAACACACATACTCAGACAATGACACTCGAGTAGTCATCGTTGTCGTTGTACATAGTTGCTGTTGTTGTTGTTGTTGTTTCCCTTGGTGTTGGTTTGCTGTTGCAATTGTTGCCGTTGTCTGACGCCGAGTGTATTTGCTCTTTGTACGCCAGTGTAGAGTGTACAGAGCTTTATGCCGCGAGGAGACTTTCGCGATGAACTCATAATTTGAACTCTGACATCGACAAGGCGGGCGGGGGCACGGGCACACATGCAGAGGCAAAGGCAGAGGCATACACAGTGCAAACAAATCGATATTGCAGCACGGATTCCATCAGATATTTGTTAATTGGAAAATCTGTTCGGCTTACTAATTGGGGGGGCGGTAAGTAGTACATGCACCATTAGGGAAGGGGGAGGGGAATGGAATGCAAATGGAAATGCCGAAATCGGATTTGGCAAACATTTTTGCCAATTTTGCATTTTGTTGGCCCAAATAAATGTCTAACCAATTTAATTCTGTTTGTAAATATACATTAATATATATAGCTGTACATATGTACTTATCTACTTATGTACACACTACCCCGCACCCCCTGTGTGTGGCTGGGGTACGTAATATCAATTAGCGGCACTCATGCGATTGATGGATGCATAAATTAAAGCGTTACGCCACAAGCGGCGCCATACAAATTACGTGCAACATGTAATATGACAGTCGACAGTGTTCAAACAGCCATCGCTCATCCAGGGCGACTGGCGGACTGCCTTGAGTGGCGGGGCATCCTCTCAGTTCATCCATCCGTTCCGACAGTAGCAGGTGCCGCCGTGCTCCGCATGTTCTCTACACCCCCAAGACATCCCCCGACCGCATAATTTGCAGCAAAGCCCAAAGGAAATGACGTCCACGCTAAACTTGCTGCTATGTTTCCTCAAAGTTTTCTATCCAGCAGACCCACAAACACACATACACGTACTTGGAACACGCTTTTAAACATAGAGCCGCCTCGAGTTTCCTTCACAGTTCTTTAGCAGAAATATTTATCATTTCTCCCCTGAGCGTGGGGGTCGTGGTCTCCGGGCAGGAGTCTTGCGTGTTGCACAGTCTCAGAAGGCACTGCAAAATTGACTTAAATACCATTAAAGCGGAGCACATTTTAATGTTATTAAGTCAGAGTTGATTTGTGCAGCTTAAACCGATTTGCTCTTGTGGCTCTGGCTCTGCCCCCTTCCATTTTTGCGGTAAGCCACATCAATGGCCACGGACATGGCCAGCCTCGCCTCACTCTTAGCCAGGCTCAACGGAATATTGAATTTATAAAGCCGCACAATATTCCGGGAATTTGTTTCACCGACAAATCTATCCAAAGTCCTTGAATAAAGTTGCTGAAAAAATCGCATTTTTCATTGACACATCAGCGTAAACAAATTAACTTTAACACCGTCAATAGGCATCAGAAAAAGAGTGAAAAAACAAAACCGTGACAAGTGACAGTAAAAAGTCACTTTTGAGTGTGAAAGGTGCACCGCACCAGTTATGCTCTTTTATTTATTGATTGTTATTAAAACTAACTACTAAACAGAGCTCAAAACTTTATTGAAATTTCCTTAGTTTTAGGATTTTGAGGCACTCTTCCGATTGAGTACAAAATTCTACAAAATTATTCTGTATATTCTGAAACATATTGATACTAGATTTAGCATGGTTAGAAGGTATTAAGTGGCAGTGGCAAAATTGTATGAGCAACAAATACAGATACTCGTATCTGTCACGTTATTTAAAGTATTTTGTGAATAAAAAAAAAATCCATATATGTATGAGTCCGAGTACCGAATATATACATATATGATTTAAATATGATTCCATGCAGTTTCACTGGAGAGAAAAGGATCTTTATGACAGCCATAAACATGTCGAAATGGATCCCTGCAATATGCAAATAGTATTACAGTGGGAAACAAAAGTTATCGCAGCCATGCATTACAGATGTCGAGAGAGTGTCTGTCTCTGTCTCTGTCTCTGCCTCTGCCGCTCCTCCCCCCAAACATATTGATACAAAAAAAACAACATGAAATTGTCATTGCAGGCAGACAGTGCAGGGTGATGGTAGGGGTGTGGTGTGGTGTGGTGGGGGGGGGAAAGTGCATGAAACCAAAATGAAAGCGCAAGCAATAAGGGAAATCGTAAATGTCGGAAAATGCTTCTGGCCCTGTCGGCCCATGGCAGTTTGAGGTTGGCACCCGGGCCTGATTCTGGTTCTGGTTATGGCCATCGTCCTGTGGCAGTAGGTGATGATGAGGATGCTGACGCTGTTGACAGTACACCAAATGGTTTGCTTTTTCCATTTTACGCAAATTTACAAATGCAATCAGCAGTGGGAGCGGGGAAAAAAAAAATGTGTCGCAAATGGCCAACAGCATTTCGCGCTTAAAACAATCAAAATTGTATTCGATTTGAGCAGGGCAAACAGTTAAGCAAACAATGAGGGCCTGGCCTGGGCCTGGCCTGTCCCCATAATGGCTGCATTTAAGCCGTGGCGTAGATCGGCACATCAATTGGGTGGTGGGGGTAAAGCTAAGGCTTTAACTCCCCTCCCCGACACAGTTGAGTTGCAACGAAATTTAAATTCATACGAATCTGCATTTCTGCTCGATTTCATTGTCAAGTGTTACGTAACGCCCCCCCTCCAGCCCATTCTGTGATCTGTTTGTGTAATTATCTTGGCTGCCTCAGTTGGTTTTATGGACACATCGTTCCTCTTGTTGCAGACACAGCACGACACCAGCGAGCAGTTGGCTTTGTCTATGGCTTTCATGTTTACAGTCAGCCTGCACTTTTTTGTGCACTTTTTTGTGAGCGAGCTTCAATTTACAAGTGGCAAACAGTTGTTACCAGTTTGCTCGTTTTCCTTTTTTTCGTTCGTTGCTGGCGTCTGGCGTCCCGTCCGTAATTAAAAATTCATCATACGCCACGTTGACTGCTGCCCACACAAAAAGACAGAGATAAACAGACAAAGAGCGAGAATAAAGCGATGGGGGGAAAAAAACGATAGCGAGCGAGCGAGCAACTAAATGAACTTCAAAGTTTTTACACCAAAACTAATTGAAAAACAATTAAGGACCACCACCAACTAACTCTCAAAGGACTCTCAGCTGGACAAATGAGAGCGGAATCAAGCGGAAGAGTTGCCCACGCTGCTCCTTCCTCCATGCTAAATGGACCCCAAACTAGGAGAGTTTAAATTACAGAATATTTATAATCAAAATCCACAGCATTCGCCCGAAGAAGTTTTAGCTTTTCAGCTACTTTGCCCACTTGTTTCTGTCTTGTTCGTCAGAGAACACCGCCGCCTGTTGTTCTTTCCCCCACCCCACCCCAGCCTGTCTAGCAGGACAAACAAAACTATGGCAACATGAAATTTGTTTCGGATCGGAGCATAGGGACTGGGAATAGGACTGGCAGTGGCACTGGCTGTGGCACTCTGGCACTGGGACAGGCCAATCGAGCGGAGCTGAGCGAAGCACTGGCCTCGTGGTCAGGTAATTGAAAAACTTTGAACGCTTCAGCTTTTGGGCTTAGCAGCAGGAAAAGGGAAAGTTTTCGATTGAAACTTTAGCTTGTTACAGCAAATGCGCCAAAAAGCAATGCCCCGGCTTAATCAATTGGCGATTTAAATTGGCACTGCCCAGGGGACCAACTCCCCCAGCCACACCCGCTCTCAGCCAACCGCCGAACTAGGCCAAATATTCAATGTGCATCAATTAGCTTTGTCGCAACAGTCAACAGCCTGCTACAGCTCCTACCCCTGCTTCAGCTCCTGCTCCTACTCTAGCTCTAGTTGTGGCTCCGCCCACATCCTGTCATGGCAGCTTCCGGCCTGGCCACACGTCGCGTGCGTGTTGCCAAAAAACGGAAATGCACAAATCATGGACCGCATGCCTTTGTTGCAGCCGCCAGCCAGAACGGAAATAAATTCGAAACATATGCGTGAAGGCATCCAGAAGCCGTCACATGGCACACCCAAGCCTGGATACGCTGCACAGCTGGGGAGCAATTAATTGGCACAGCATCTACATACATAGAGAGAAGAGATGCAAACACCCAAGATGAGCCAGCCGAGAGACTTGCCGCACTCTTGAAGGAAGAGTAGAGGATGGATATTCGCCAGCGACTGCGAGTATGGCGGGCAAACAAAACGCGCAACCGAAGCGAAATCCACTACTGACACACAGCACAGAGAGCACAGAGAGATGCAAACGAATCTTCTTCCTCACCCCCCGGCTGCAGCTGCAGAGCAAGAGAGAGAGAGAGAGAGGAATTGTTTACACATGTTATGGCCAGAATGGCTGCAGCAGTTCCATCTGCAATTGCCCCCTGCCCAACTCCGTGGAGCGGGCGGCTGTCAGAAACTTGGGCACGTTCGCTGCAATTGAAACTTAAACTTTTTTGTGCAAAATGCGAAACACAAAAATTGTTGCAACAATAACAAATGTCGGGGGCTAAGAAAATAAATAAAGAGTGGAATCATCATGCCACAGCACAATGCATTGGAAGTTGAACAAAAGTTTTCGTTTCGTATGGGGTTTTCATTTTTTTATGCAACTCCTCTTTTTGTTGCGGATGCGGAAACGCGTGTAGCGCCAATGTGCCCTGCCCTGCCCTGCCCTGCCCGCTTTGTTTGGCAATATTTGACTCAAAATATAAAATATATGAATGGTAGCGTAGTACAGTGAATGCTGGCATTCAAGGATGCAGCCGATGTAGAGCCTGGAGGGTCCTACCAAGGGGATCCTTCCCTGTACACCAGGCACACAGAAGTTGCACAATCGAGGCACACGGACGTGGCCTAAATGCAATTCAATAGTTAACTTTCTGCCCCATTGTGGCACTTGAAACAATGCAGATTTATGCGCTTATCTATGGCAGCAGGCAGGCAGGCAGGCAGGCGGGCATGCGGGCAGGCAGGCAGTTCAACGACATGGCACATGGCTCTGGAGATGCTAGGATCCGCCAGAGATGTGGACTCCATGAAAACATAATTAAAGTGCCAAAGAAAGATGGCCGCCAGCCAATTAACCGCTTTGCCAGCACCGCTACCCAAGTTCGGACAACAATGGAGCGGCAGCCGAAAGCCAATGGCAATCATAAAGTCAGTTGGAGCACGGAAATTGCAAGTTGCGGCTAAAAAACTGAAGGTGGCACGCTTCAGCCATAACTTTAGCTGCACTGACTCTTGCTCTGGCTTCTGGCTCCTGCGGCTGCTCCTGCTCTGGCCTCTGGTCACGTGGCCTGGCCATGTCTGTCTTGGTCTTCTAGCTAAGCGCCCGAAAGTATTCAACAGCAGCAAAACGGAAATTGCAAACTGCGGTTGGGTTCTGCTCCTCCCTTCTCGCACCACCCTCCTCCTCCCTTGACCTTTTCCACGTATTCCACCCATCAGCGGCAGTTGACCATTTTTATTTATTTCTCATTTTACAAGCACCTTGGGAGGACTTGCAGGTAAACGCTCCTTCTTGTAATTATAAATATTTAATGCACTTTGGAATACATCGCTGTATTTTGTGGCTGCCCTCTATTGGACGAGGTTGAGGTTCAGGTGCTGAACAGAGTGCAGGGGCAGGGTCTGCTTCACCCCACTGGAGGCGTCCCCCTGTACGATCTCCACTTCAATCTGGTGGGGTGGCTGCTGCTGATGCTGATGAATGACCTCCAACTCAACTTCGTGATGGGTCTGCTTGCCCTGCAACTCCACGTCGAAGTGCTGGGGTTTCTGATGCTGATCAGCCTGTTTGATTTCCACCTCTACCACATGGCTCGGGCTCTGATGCACGGGCTTAATGTCCAACTCGATGTGCTGGGGCTTCTGTTCGGCTGGCTTGATGCCCACCTCAACAACGTGGCTCTCGAGCGGGCTCTGATGAGCTGGCTTCAACTCAACTTCAAACGCGTGATTCTCGGAAGCGGCCTGATGAGCTGGCTTCGCCTGCACCACAAGAGTTTGCTCATTGAGATCCATGCCGAGAAGGTGCTGTTGTTGGTGCTTCTGACCTGCTGGTCGCACCTCAGCAAAGACATGTGAATGAGCATCATTCGAGGCGCTCTGGCTCGGGGTGATCACCCTCACTGGGGGAACGGCCAGAACGGAGCCGACGAGTACCAAAATAATGACTGCTTTCATGTTGAATTTCCTGGAGTAGACTGTGATCGAACCACTGCAAGCCAGAGCTTAAATAGGCGAATTCAACGTCTCGGAGTGCACCTAATTAGCCATCAATATGTTCTTATCAGAAGCAGACTCATTCTGCCACCAGAACACTGTTAATTGCGGCAGATTAGATAGTGTTCCTCGATACACAATGTACGATACCGGGAACGGAGTTTTCCAGCGTGTCATACAGGTTTCTAATTAAACTCAAAAAGGGTAATAGCAAAGGGCAGTTTAATGCACACAGATAGTCCCGAAATTCACGTTAACTTTAGGTTGTAGATGCGCACCAAGTGATCCTCGCCGCAGCTGGCCAGTTGCAGCTGCTGTTGGCCAGGTCGGAACTGCAGGCGACGCACGGTCAGGTGATGAGCTTGACTGAAAATAAACCAAGACCAAGATCAGAGGCTAGGCGGGTAAAATTCTCACGAAGATCTACTCACTTTTGTTCAAATCGCAGAGCAGCTTCCATTTTCCCACAGCGAACTGATAAATCTTTATGTGGCCGGTTTCCGTGCCGCAAGCCAGCACGTAGGTGTCAGTGGTGCCATTTAGGTAATCTCTGGCAAATGCCACCGCTGTAATGGACTCGTTTTTGAGCTCCAGAATGCCCGCCGCCTGCCAGCCATTCAGTGAGGATGCCTCAGTCTGTGCTTCCTTCCTCCATGCAACGACCTTTCCGTCCCGGGAGCTGGTGACAAAGTGTCTTCCATCATGCGACCAATCGCATGCCCAAATTATGCGCGTGTGCACTCCATTTGTTTTGTCCGTGGTGGCCACCAGATTGTATCCTGCGGCAGAGTCCTGCCTCTCGAACAGGGACCAGCGGCGATCGCGGGATACCGAACACCAAATACTGTGCATCGGGGGAGAAGCTGAGCTGTGTGACGGTCAACTGATGTCCACCAAGCTTTTGCACCTGCTTCCAGTTTGATGGATTCCTGCAACGTGGTGTTCTAGTAGTTCCTTACAGTTTGATTAGATTTGTGTACCCACCAGAGAATAATCTGAGCATGCTCTGCGGTGGTGGCTCGACAAGTGGATGCCAGCAGGGAGCCATCTGCAGTGGCGGCCAGGGCAAAGACCTCATAACCGTGTCCATAGAGCTTCTGCAGCTCGGGCCACAGCGTGTTCTGCATCAGAGTCTCCTCCTGGGGCGGTGTTTCCAATGCAATCGGCACAAAGTAGTTCTCTGGATACTCGCTTTTAGCCTTGGCTGCATCGCCACTCTCGGGCTCTACTTTGTAGACCGCCTTGTTGACAGTCCCAGCGAAGGCACGGAGGCTCCTTTGGGCAGGGCTGCAGGTAAAACGAACCAAATGGTTAGCTATCGGAACGGAAAACTATGCACTGATCTCTTACAATCCAAAAGAACGTCTCCCTCCTCATCCGTCTGCACACGACTGATGTGACGAAAGTTCTCGATGAAGTTCGCCGGAGCCTGGAATGTGCGCACGATCTTCTCCTCGGCCCCGCTTGCAAACCTATAGCGTGAGAGCAAAGCCAGGGCCTGCATATCGTAGCCATGGACCTGGGGTCGGGCCAGCTCATGCCATGTGCAGCCGCCGCTGTCCTGCAACCAAGGGGCATGAAGACGTGTCGTCTGATCCGATGACACAGTCATTAAATAGGCTCCATCATGCTCCCAGGCCAGGTCGCGCACCTCTCCATAATGACCGCCAACAACGACGTTGGAGGTCCACAGATGGGGCTGATCTTGGTTCTGAGTCCATATGTGGAACCCGCCCTGGTAGCTGTGCGCCATTATGGAGCGCCCATCAGTTGAGAATTTGCCACCAAAGAAGCCCATCGAGTTGCCTCCCACCTCGCCAACGCGAACCTGCTCCAGCCACACGCCTTGCTCCGTGGGTGCCCACACAATGAGGGTCTTGTCGAGGGACGCAGACAGCAGACGTATCTCTAAAAGTAACATCTAAATATTATGAAAGTTCTTGAGGTTTTATTTTCTGCTTACCCTGCTGCTCTGTGATGTGCCAGTGGACTCCGTAGACCCAGCCCTCGTGCCCGTACAGAACCGATTCTAGACTCACGGCATACCAGGCATTCGCGCCCAGCTGTAGAATCTTCTCCTCCACTTTGAGCTCTCCGTCGCTCTCACCCAGCTGAAACAGATCCACGCGGTTCTCCAGCATCTGCGCCTCGCTGCGTGGAGCGATTCTCCAGAGTCGGATGAAGTTATCCTGCGAGCCGCTGGCCAGCAGCAAATCCTCTCCGTCGTAGACAAAGTCCAGCCCTCGCACCCAATCCTCGTGGCCAATCAGCTTGTGAACGCATTCAAATTTTCCCTGTTCCTGTCCCGTTCCTGCTGATCCGAGGACTGTCGCCAGCAGGGATTTGCTCTCCCACAGCGAGATGGTTTCATCATCACCGCTGGAGGCCAGCAACACATCTTTGTTTGGCAGCAGCGTGAGGCGCAGGGAGAAGCAGAAGCCCCCAGCCAATTGGATTGTCTGATAGCAGAATACATCGACCTCACCGTGGAACCACAGCTTAATTGTGTTGTCTGCAGCGGCGGTGGCTAGGAACCAAGCGCCGAGCGGCAGACGCACGCCATCCACGGCATTCACGCCACTGGAATGTCCCTTGAGCACAGTGCGCTTTGTGGGCCCAGAGCTGTCCAATTGCCAGAGGACGGCGTTGCCGTCGTCGGCACCGGACAAAAGATGATCATTGTCCAGCCACCTTACAGTGTTCACCCGCTTTGTGTGTTCCACGAGAGTGTGCAGAATCTTGGCCGAATTCCCATTAAACTGTAAGAGGATTATGTTATTGTTTTTCAAGTTCTCTTTTTTATTATTCGTCTACCTTGGGATCCACTATGGCCACAGCATTGCAGGCACCGAAGGCAATTAAACCATTTGAGCCCCAATCGGCACATTCTGTGCAGCGATTGCAGGCCACTGAAGTGTAGAGATTCTCTACTTCCATGCTGTTTTACTTAAAACGTTGTTTTATTAGTCTGCACTTTGTTTATGTTTTGCACGTGTGGCTTCATATCATATGGGCGGCACAGTTTGTTGCCAGTCTGTTGAAAAAGGTTAATGCGCAACGTTGCCATCTAGTTTTCCAAATTGCATCCCTGTGTAGTTAGCCTGTCAAATAAATGTATCTTATGCTGGACTTTTTCGTTTTAACCATATTTTTATTAATAATTCAATATAAAGGAAAATTAAAAAGCATCCTTCTTGTAGAAAATGGATGAGTCTTTCGGTTAAAATTACATTTACAGTGCTGAGCATGCTGGCTAGTTAGCTTTACTAAACCGCAGATCGAAAACGAGGAATATCATTTCCGATCATGAACAAGAAAGAAGAAGCTGTCCGCCTGACCCAACAACAGTAAATATAAACAAGCAGCGGAGACCGAAGCAAATTTGTGGCAGTTAATTAAAAGTAATTTTCATAATTGATCCGAATGGGTGCACGGGTTGCACGCCTGCAATAGTCCGAGTGCGGCTCAGTTTGTGTCGCGCCTCTCTCTGACTCACAGTGATTCCCCACATTACGCGCATTTTCTGTATCAATAATTTTCTTTATCGCATCGCAGGGTCTTCAGTGTGGGTCTTGAATGTGTTTCGCCAGCAGCATAATCGAAGCGCATAAGAAGTTATTTATAGCGCCCCCCGAGACCACGCCCACACGCTCAAGTGGCAGCCACAGTCGGGCGAGCATTATGTCGCGCAGCAAGTCCCGTCTACAGACCGAGGTGTGCGGGGACTGTGGGGCCACAGATCCGTCCTGGGCCAGCATCAACCGCGGCATCCTGCTGTGCGCCGACTGCTGTTCAGTGCACCGCAGTCTGGGGCGCCACATCTCGATTGTGAAATCGTTGCGTCAGGGCAACTGGGAGCCATCTGTGCTCAATTTCGTCAACTCGCTGAACGCGCACGGGGCCAACAGTGTGTGGGAGCATCACTTGCTGGACGGCAGCAGCAACTTGACGGGCGGCAAACATGTGCCCCGCTGGCGCAAGCCCACGCCCAAAGATGCCCTGCATCCCACGAAGTCTGACTTCATCAAGGCCAAGCACGTCAATCTGACGTTTGTGCTGAAGCCCAGTCTGCAGGATGACGACGACTCCAGCGGTAGTGGCGGCAATCTGGAGCAGGAGCTGAGCAGGCAGCTCCATGCCAGCGTGCGCACCAGCAACCTGGAGACTTCCCTGCGCTTCCTGGTGCAGGGTGCCGATCCGAACTACTATCACGAGGACAAGTTGTCCACACCGTTGCATATGGCTGCCAAGTTCGGACAGGCCTCGCAAATCGAGATGCTGCTCATCTATGGAGCCGATGTAAACGCCCTGGATGGCAATGGTATGACTCCCCTGGAGCTGGCCAGGGCCAACAACCACAACACCATTGCCGAGCGCTTGCTGGATGCCATGTACGACGTCACTGACAGGATAATTGTCTTCCTGGGTGGCAAGAGACCCGATCACGCTGTGAGTTTGACTCTTAAAATGGAGAATGGATGGTTTACTGATAATTTCTGTTCATATCCCCAGAGTGGGCGCCATCTGACAATACCGGAGACGAACGGAGCGGACATCAGCGAGCAGCTGAAAATAGCTAGAGGAAAACTGCAGTTGGTGCCGAACAAAATGTTTGAGGAGCTGGTAATGGACCTATACGACGAGGTTGATCGACGCGAGTGCGAAGCCAGTGAGTCGGATCGGAGATTGTTGCTTCAGTAAGAAATATTAATCATGTTTTACCCCCATTGCAGTTTGGTCCACGAGCACCTTAAATGCTGATCATGCAACAGTGCCATTCTTGCCAGCTAATCCATTTTTGAGTGCAACGCGCAATCAGGTTCGACATTGCTACAGTGTGCAAATTATTTAAACCTTCATTTCTCATTCTCATCATTTTGTTTGTTTTAACACAGGGTCGTCAGAAATTGGCACGTTTCAATCGCGCCGAGTTTGCCGGTCTCTTGACTGACGTTCTCGTCGACGCTTTGCGGCGCCAGAACATGGCCAATTTGCGTCCAATGGATGCTCCATTGCCGGCGCATCATTCACTGCAATCGTTGCCGTACGCGAACAATTCACTTTTGCTCAGTTCGTTCGAGCAGAGCGGACACGATCCGAACTTGTCGGACGATGAGCCCATCTATGATCCAGTGGCCAGCGATGATGATTATGCTCCAGTGCCCCCGATGGCCCAGCAGGTAAACCTAATGCGACAAAAGATACTCAAGCTGAACAATAGCTTCGGCTAGACACGTAAGAGAAGACTGAAAGATAGACATCCTGTGCTGTTCCCTTCCCATTGTGTTCATCTGTAGGCAGAGCATTATAGCCCCTGCTCTTAGCTAATATATACCCATATAATCCATTCCCTCAACGGTAGAGTCCACGTGTAGAATGTAAGCCTCAATAAAACTAGCCTGAGACTTGTGAAAGTGTAGTTTGACTATTTTTAGTTACCTCACGAGTTGTGTTTAGTTTCGTTTTGCATATTTTAGCTTTAGTTATTATTTCTGTTTCCTTTTACTTATGATTTTCTTTGTTTGGTGTTGATTTAGGCCATTGTCCATACGCCACCACGCAATGCCAATTCGCACACCGAAATGGAAACGTTGCGTAAGCAGCTCTGCGAGTACAAATCGGAGATCAACCAGCTGAAGAACGTGGTCCAAATGCTGTCCAGCGAGAACACACAGCTAAAGTCCAAGTTCTCCAGCACCTCGAACAACAGCGTCTACGATGAGCCACTGTGAGAATATTTTGTTTAATTTTATTTTTTGTTTCGTTTTTTTATTTTTTCGTTGTTGGGTTTTCCTTCTTTTGGGGATAGTCGCATTGATCTGAACTTGAGCAGTCCCGACACAGAGCATGAGCCTATGTCGCTGCCCGAGGCCAGTGGCGCCAATGCGGATAGCGCCTCCTCGAACAACTCTTCGAACCAGTCGACCATCAAGCGGCCAGCCAGCATGTACGAGCGTCGCCTGGCGCCTCACGTGGCCAAGACCCATACGGATGTGCGGAACACGACGAGCATGTATCAAATGGCTGGCGAGGGCAAGCCTTTCGGAGAGGAGGTTAAGCTGCGCTCAGATTTGGTCACGCGCTGCCTGAAGGAACTGATACTGGCCATGCAGCCAGTGCCAGAGGACCAAAAGCAGTCGATTGCACCGCATGGCGAGCTCATACGAAGTGCCGTCACAGATTTGATTGCTTTGTATGCAAACTTGGTAAGAGACACGCTGGAAAAATGTCCGATTTAATGATGATTTAATTGTACCTTTCGATTGAGAAATTGCAGCCCCAAAATACTAGCGAAAAAACGCGAGAGACCCTCAAGCAGCTCACCCGCCAAAACATACTCATCCAGCACGAGTGCGAGAATCTGCAGAAGGCCATCGAGGCTGATGACAAGCAGGCCATACAGAAGAATACCTTGGAGGTGCGTGACTGCGCCTTTCACATTGCCAGTGCCATAAAGACCCTGGTGCTGCAGTTCTACTGAAAAAGAGAACTGGATCGATCAATGCAATTAAGATAAGCAGTTTAACTCGACCCCTCAATTTAGCATTAACCAACCGACTAAGTGCCCCCTGTCGTCTAACCAACGTGCTTCCGCCAACTAATACATATATACGCAGGACCCCAATAGACAGCAGCCCTTTTACATATACTATTTTATGTATTTTATTTAATAAATGTTCACATCAATGTACTTCGTTCAATATACACAAAATGCGTTCTCTATGGGTTAACGCCAATAGCAAAATATGATTAAAATGTTTGAAAAGTTGTGGGAATTGAGTCGTTGGTCTAAACGAGAAGAAAGTCAAGGATGTTCAATATCAATATATATGTATGTATGTGTGGGTATATATAGTAGTGTATATGTACTATGTAGTGTATGTATGTATATATTATCATTTACTATCAGGTGCATGGGGATCCCACTCATTTTGGGCACGTATATTGTACATTTTAGTTAACTATATGTTGTAAGCATTGGACAATCGGCTAAGCATGGCATATACACATATATATATATATATAGTATTTAATGTGTTTGTATATTTACTCGTATTAATTGTTTAGCTGTATACAATATAATTGATTTTGTTGCTACCTCCAATCGGTTTCGGTTTCTGGTTTGCTGTTTGCTGTTACTGCTAGTGTGTTTTGTGTTTTTTTTTTCCTGTTGGTCGTCTGTTAAGCAATCAGATTGCTTCTGTGGACAATTAAAATGGACAAACACACTGCTGCTTCATCTATGTATGTATAGTTACTACATTCCGTTGTTGTGCAAGTTCGTGGAACTTTGACTGGTTAAAGCCTTCATTTACGTGTATCTCATCAGGATTATGCCTGGCATCTACAAAATAATATTCGGCCTCTTTGTGCACGCTCCAAAAGTATTCATAAAAATATACATATGCAATGTAGACATATACAAAAATTTAGGAGCATTGTCTAAAATATTGCTTTACATTCATTTCCATTAGTTAGCTCCTCGAGTTTGTTCCTGCCTCCTGCCTCCTGCATCTTCACATGCTGCATACACACTCCTAGTCCTACTCCTACTCCTACTCCTATTCCTCCTCCTAAATATATCAATCAAGCTACAACCTATATTGATTTGCAAGTAAGTAAGCTAACTTGCGCATAGGATTACTCAAGGAATCTCAATGATCGATGGTAGCGCCGTAACATACAATATATAACATATATAAAATCAGCTGTGAATTAATCAATCAGTTTATCTTATTTAAATTAATTTTACGTAATTAAGTAATCTTTAGGTACACGTACACATACGGACTACAGATGCATCCGTATACATACACACATATAGTAGTAGATGAATCGTAATATCAATACTAGTAGAGGAGGAAGTCTTAAAAAACGTTAACGTTTAGAACGAAACTTAGCCAAAACGAAGATCAGTAGTTAACAATGAACAGCAAATACTCGTACACAGAGGATACATAGATACATACATAGTAGATCTCAGATGATGGATCTGCAAAAACTAACTAGCTAGCTAAATACTTTTTCTGTGCTTATCCTTAATCAAATATGCTTCTCCACCTCGGACCCTGGCTTAAAATCAAATTGTCTAGACTTGTAACTAGAAGAACGAAAGAGAAATCAAAAATTAAATGCAACATATGCCTGAAATGTCGGGTTCAATAAATCTTTACTCGTCCTCCGCCTCGGTTATCGTCGAGTTCATAATCTGCGTTTCCTTTTTGTACAGAAGCTGCCGATGATGCTGCAGGAGACGAGAAGAAGGTTAAGATTATTATCTGTAGCTTCTGCATTGGGGATCTATGTCCTACCTCTTCGTTCTGGATCATAACAATGCGATGCTCCAGCTGTGGGGCCAGTTCGCACGAGGACTGCTCCAGATCATCCAGAGAGGCGCGACGCAGCATCTGGGGAAGGTAAACTGAAAGTTAGCTGGGATACGCCTTCAATGCTCGCATTCCGACTGACCTTCTGGGAGTTGCCATGCGACAGATCCATAGACTTATTGTGGTGGCCCACGGACAGCTTGCGGATGGGCGATGGTCCGTCCAGGTCCATGCTGTCCAGGCATTGCACCAGGCTATGCCTTCTCGAGAGCGTCACCAGCGACTGTCGGTGCTTGGTGTTCTGGCCGCACTTGCGCGAATTGATGGCCTTGAAGTGATTCTGCAGTGTGATGCCCAGCTCTGGACAAGCATCATCATCCATCTGGGAAATGGAACAAAAAGAACTATAGGTAGATTATTCCCAGGAGCATCGAATGATGGGAGACTCACCAGAACATTGACGCCCTTAAACATGGTATAGCCATCGCAGCCCATAAAGATGTAGCTCTTCACGCACAGCTTGTAGGTTTGCTCCAGGTTGAGATACTCATCGCCCACCTGGATCAACTGGGGATCGATTCGCTTGCCGGGCTCTGCCAACGGATTGAAGGCGAAGCTGATGCCAGCCACTTGGGGAAAGCGTCCTTCCAGCTTGGGATAGGCCGATACGCCGTTCTCCAGCGCCTGCCACAACACACGGCCGCTGACCTCGACCAAGATCAGGGGATCCCTCATGGGTATGACATTGACCAGGTCACCCATGGTGAAGGCTCCAATCGGATGAATGCGGTCCGAGCGGAAGGTGCCGCCATTGAGTATGACCACATCGGCGCCAACCGCAGCCAGGACCACGTCGCACACCCAGTTGCCCAGATTCGTCTCCTGTGTGCGCACCCGGGAGAAGCGTCCGTCCAGCTCCACGCTGAACACCCCCATCACATCCGACAGCTTGCTCTCAATGAACTCTGCAGGAGGAACAAGCGATGCATTAAAGGAAGGAAACTCGTATTCCATGAGACCCGCCCGACTACTTACTTGAATATTTGGAGAGCTCCTCCTTGAGTTCCGGGTCCTCCGGTATTTTGGCTGTCACATCGACACACTTGACATCCGTGGTAAAGTGCTCCCGATTGGCGGCATCCCGCTCAATGGTGATGACCGAGAACTGCTGAAAGTCCGTGCCGGACTTGACGATCATTTTGCCGTTGATCTCCGTCACCTCCCGGACGTGGTCATGTCCGCCCAGGATGATGTCGATGCCATTGCACTTCTCTGCCAGTTTGATGTCATTGGGTGTGCGCATGTGGGTCAGGGCAATGATCAGATCGCAGCCCTCGTTACGCAGCTCACGGGCCAACCGATTGCCCGCCTCCACGTAGTCGATGTAGGTGACCTCGTTGGGGTCTATGGTGGGCAGTGTCTCCAGCCACTCGCGCTCCACCAGTCCAATAAGGCCAATCGAGATCTGATTGTGCAAAATGAAATGGGAGATCTTGCCCCCACCCAAAGGACGACCAGTTTCGTTATCCACCACATTGGACATGAGCCAGGGGAATTCCGTCTGCTTGATCAGTTTCACCAGCACATCCAGGCCGTGATCTATAAAGGCAATGATTCGATTACTTTATGATTGCTAATAGGCATTTGCCAATCCACTGCGCTTACCAAAATCATGATTCCCAAAGACGGCGCAGTGTGTTCCCACCGAATTGAGCACTGGAACCATCTGTTCTCCCTGGGTAAAGGTGCTCACTGTAAAAGGGGAATATGCATGACATCTGGCTGTTAATCCTACCCCATTCCCATGCTACTTACACATGCTGGGCGAGAAGGCGTCGCCGCTGAAGAGCACCAGCGGATTGAGATGAGCATAGCCCTTGATGGCGGTGGCAAATCGGGCTGCACCGCCGACGGGCTCCGTCTCGGCCATGGACTCAATGTTGTAGACATCGTTGTAGTGCAAAATGGTCAGGGGCTTGTCGTCGCCCTCGGTCATCTTCAGCAGCTTCTTGGTCTTCTCCAACTGCGAGGAAATCGATGTGGAGCGGCCGTTCAGGCCGTGCGGTGCTGTCCGCGACGAAGATCCGCGATGACGCGGACTCTGGGGCTGGCTAACGGAGGCGTAGACGTAGGCGCGCGTGGGGTGTGACAGCAGCTCACGGGCGTCCTGCGGCGTCAGGGACAGGCTGCCGCTGGTGGGGTCCTCTTCGTTGCCAAAGTTGGTCGAGCCGCACAGAGAGGCTGCGGCACTCGAGGGTTGCGGCGCGTACGGATGTCGAGTCGGCCACTGTGGCCGTCGGCGTTCCCAGCGATAGATCAAGCGACCGAAAGTTTGGATT
This sequence comes from Drosophila bifasciata, assembly GCA_009664405.1. NCBI lineage: Eukaryota > Metazoa > Arthropoda > Insecta > Diptera > Drosophilidae > Drosophila > Drosophila bifasciata. The sequence continues at coordinate 4,856,639 of CM019043.1, read as the reverse complement.
GCTGCTCTGGAGCATGGACAGGGTGCGAGTGCCTGCGTCGCGCACCTCGATAGAAGCCTGGAAGCGAGTAGAACAGCGCAAATGGATGAAATGCTGCACCCCAACTGGAATTATTCACTGCACACCGATAGAACATTGACAACATTGAGTAAGTCTGGCCTACTTGGGGCCAGGGGCAACTGAAGATGCAAGCGGGGAGGCAAGTAACGAAATAAAGAGGGTCAAAGCTAGGGGGGAGCATCAGCAATGCCGTGGGAGGTGTGCAGGTTTTGGGGGTGGGTACACGTATACACTAGAGTGCTGGGGTCACATCAATGGGGTGGGGTAGGTTGTGGGGTGGAGTTCGGATGGGAATTTGACAGAAACCTGCTTCAGCCAGCCGACCACGTTGCCCATGGTGGCGGCTCCTCCTGAACGGGCTGAGCTGCTGCTGCCCGACAAGTGGCTGAGGCGACGACTTGATCCCGAACCCGGTCCGTGGCCAGACGGCGATGGCGTTGTGGGCGGTGCACCTTCTCCTCCACCTCCAACGCCTCCTCCTCCTCCTCCTCCTATTCCTGCATCGGTGCCCGCAGTGCTCATCCTACAGACGCTGCTTGGTAATGAAAATCGAAATGGAAATGGCACACAAAACATTTCTTACTCTTATTCAACTTACAAAACGGGCTGCAAATATTTTACGCACCGCAGCCGCATTTTCAATGCAAATCAAATCAATTAATAACCAAAATTTAAATTTAAAAAAAATAATCTAGAAAATATTTCGTAATTTTGCGCTACAAATAAAAGAGGAAACGTGCCTCCCGACACAATACCGCACCACTCGGACAACAAACTGTAAATGTGAATGCAAATCAATGTGTAAGACGAAACAAATGCATTCTCCTCTCCCCCAAAATGCAATAATAAGAGATTTAAAGTGCAGGGGCATAATCTCACGTCTCATCAGAATGAAACGGACTAAAATACAAATAAAGCAAATTTCATTTATTTGCTCATTTGCTCATCGAAACAAAGTATAGTAGAACAAACAAACTAATCGTATTGGGTGTGACCTACTATATAGCAGGGAGAGTAAGTAGTCTTTATGCTCAACTCGGGGTGAGACAATCAGCGACTGAAAGTGAGATGTGAGCACCGTAGTAGAGGCTTCTCAATCTCGCAGCCATGCCTATCTTGTAGTGAGACGACTGTTCCACCACATTGACATTGATAATGAAAGCAACGAGCAAATCGGGCAAACTCATCCACACAATGCTCATACGCAACGTTGGCAGTGTCGAGCAAGGTCTGGTGGTGTGTCTCTGTGTGTTTCTACAATATGAGCGTGTTTCTTGTTCGTCTGGCCAGAGTTCGCCTGGCTTGGTCTGTTGAAGGAAAAAGGACAGGAAATGTTGTGCAGTCGCCCGAGAACAGGAAATGCTCTGAGGGCGTACATAATGAAAATGGCTTCGATACGCGATGCCATCAATGGGAATGGGAAGCTGTGCAGCTTCCCAGTTGCAGCCACTTTTAACTGGCTTTTGTGTGTTGAGGCCAACAATTCAATTGATGCCAATCAGCCACCCACCCACCCTAACACGCATTGTGTGGACAACAGGCTATTTGTTCGCTCCATTATCAACAGATATGTCGCAATGCAATTCAATTACGTTTATTACGTTACATATGTGAACACCAATTAGTACATTGTTCGGGGCTTAAATTCAAATTAATTAATTTAGCCAACCCATAACTCAATTAATTTCAAATTTCCACAGAATGCACTCTAACTATTTGATCGGAAAAGCATATCAAAATGCGTATTTTACCTTTCCCAAGGGCTGTGTACACACGCATACATGTAAATGCATCTCATTAAGCTCTTCAACATAGCCTGCACGTACAAATCCCACTGCACGGATTGTAATTCCGAGAAATTGCAACCGCAAAATTCCATTTCAATATTTGCAAAGACCACAAACTGAATAAAAAAAGGGAGGCGATGACAGCACTCTTTTCTGCCCCATTTTTTGTTGAGCAAACAAACAGTCTCTTCTGGATATTTCGATTCCAGTGAAAAATCCGATTATTGCAGTCCGCCGTACAAAGCTGCAGGATGCACGTGGTCCTGGGGCCTTTTGGTACATGTTTGATACCACACACAATCATTTTCTGTACACACCTTCTCTAAAGTAGTTCTCTAAAGTAGGAGAGCTTAGTAGCAACACACAGCAGCATTACTACTATTATGAATGCATTTCGTTTTCACTTTCAACTCCAGAGCTAGCCGGGGAATTGTGAAAGTTCAGAGGCAAACCACTGCATGCAATCAATGGAGGAAATCGAGCATGCGATGTGGTTTTGCTATCCTTGAAACTTTCCAGCAGAGGCACCGGTGAACAAAGCGAGACACCGTACAAGACAAGCCGAGGGTTAAGGGTCAGTGGGCTGGAGGGGCTAACCAAGTGGGAGGCAGTGCGGGGAGGCCATTCTATTCGATTGCTACTTGTTTTTCGCAAGCCTAAGGACAGCCGTTGGGCACACGCATACATATGCTTGAAGTACGAATATATGAAGTAACTTTTGCAACAGTTGGGATTTGGACTGGGCTTCGAAACGGCCTCGAGCCTCGGTATATCACACATACTCGTAATGCTGGCAAGGCAACAAAAGTTCAATTAGCATATTGGGGGTAGAAGCGTCCAGACACTGCATGCTGATTGCCTTGGAACAATACTAGTTTCGGGTCACAGACGGAAATGAAGAGTGTAATGAGAAAATGGCAACACAAACCACAAGCCACAAATAAGGACTGAATAATTAATGAGTTCTTCATCTAATTTTCGAATCCACACAATCTGCAACTCCACTGTAGTGGCATAAAACTTATTGTGGCACCCGACCTTGACATTCGAAACTGATCAATATGTTTTCATAGGTCAAATATTAAAGCTTCAACTTGAAAATGCAATCACAGTTCCAGTTAATTCCCACACGTTACCAGGCTACCGTTAGCTTCTACTTACTTGCGTGTGTGGTGCAGCCGCAGAAGTGAGTGCTTCAGGCGTTCTCCTGTCTTGGGGCAGACAACGTTCAGTGTCGGTTTGGGGGTTGCGCCAGCGTTGTGATGTGCAACAGAACTGCAAGAGGCAATTACAATTACAATTATTATTTAATTGCATTAATAAATGCAAGCTCTGCTACGCAAAGTTGAATCTTTAACAAATCGTTGTAAAAACGCTACTTTACTTTATTATTATTTAAGTATAATTGAAACCGATATTCTAAGAGTTGGGGATTAAAACAATGCAACTGTTGCCAAGTACTAGCGAAAGCATTGTTTATCGATTTTTTAAACATCATCTTTAAACCCCTTTTAACGCAATTCCCATCCACGCAATTGAGCACGCAACCAGACGCGGAATGACACCCACACGCACCGTCCGCACTTATCTCCGCCGTTGGCCATTATACGTTGAGCCAGCTGCTGCTTATTTTCAGTGGCCTGGACCGATGTCTCAAAGTACATCTACGGGTACACTCCTCACTACTGGTTGTGTGAATCAAGGTCTCAAATTTTAACAATTTTTAAGTAATTCATCAACAAAATTGATGAAAGCTAACCTAACGAGTCGTCTAACTATTTATATCCGCAATTCAAAACAATTTACGAAATCCCAAGGTCAGAGAACACACAGAAGATGCCTGAATGCGGTCACACTCAACGCCCTAGACCTTGTTGGCCAGTGTCACCATCTTGTACACCATCTCAGTCAGTAGTACAGGCACTTGTTGTAAATGATTTCATACACACACACATATACATGTGTACATACATTCAGCAATGAATATGAATGCCAATGCAGTTCCGAGCACACTTCCGAGCAGAGTATAGCAATCAGCTGTGCTAGAACGAGAGCAAACGAAAGCTTTCTCTCCCGCAATATAAGGCTTTTTACTCTCTCGAGTTTTTCCCATCTCTCTCTCTCTCTCTCTGTGTATATTTTAATAAGCAAACACGTTGTTTGGGGAACGCTATATTATCTTTAAGTTAATAAGCAAAAACGTGTTGAACGGTAATCGGTTAACTGTTCTACATATACACAATATACATGTCATGTTCATGTCCGACCGATACGTGTGAGTGTGTGTGTGTGTGTATCATGCGTAATAATTTCGTGAGGGTTACGGGTGTCGTACACTTGAACTTACAGCTGTCTCCTGGCAAGTAAAAATAAACTGTTTATGCAGTTAAACAGTGCGTAGGTTGTGCTTTTTGGGCCCTGGAGCTCCAGTTTGCCACCTTTGGCCCGCAACAACATTCCCAACCCAACCCCACCCCACCCCACAGCACAGGTGACCCGATATCCTAATAATGTACGCGTGTGCGTGCGTGGGGGGGGAGGCATTAATAATTCAACACATTGTGAGCGCGGGCAGGGCATTATTTCATTTTTGCAAATCCCTGTGAATTTCTAAATTGGAGCATCCGCCGTCCTAAATCATTCACACAATGTACCAGCATCCCCCCGCCGCCCCACTCAATTAGATCATCACTCACAATCACTCTCACTGGCAATCGTCGTTTGCAATTTGTATTTCACACAAATTACTGCAGGTTAATCAATTACACTGATAACGCTGCCCTTTCCCCTGCTTTATCCCCCCTGCCCTTGTCTTAGCCATTGTTCACGATTCGCAACTCAGCACTCTTTTTGCGCGTTTGTTTACTGTCTAAACTTACAAATTGCTATGGCTTTTGTTGACTCCAAATCCTTGTTGTTTTTTGTGAAATTTCAAATTTTTTTCTTCTTGTGCTGATTTTTGTTTTTTTTGGCTTGTAAAAATTCTACGCCTGATATAATTTTTTCTTTTTGGGTAAAAAATGTTATGCGTAGCGAAATGAAACGGTGCAAAGTATGGGAGAATACTAGAAATGCCGAAACAACCGTTCACTCACAGCGGGCAGAAAAACTCTAACTGGCCTCGGCTTCCAAGTGAGTGCGATGCGAAGCGCGGATGGACCCATATGCGAAGAGCATGCGCCCACCGCAGAGCGGCTAACAGTTGAGCTTTCGTAACATAACAGAGCCAAACGAATCTGTTGAGCCAAGATCAAATGTACAGAGACGAAGCTTTTTGTCTTATGTTGTTTAGACTGCAGTAATTTCGATAAGCTTTTTTAATTTAAATTTAGAAATTCCAATCGTATTTCTCGAAAGCTCTCCGTTAGGTGCAAACTTTCGCCGACACACAGTTTGGGATAGAGACACTCAATGTTAGCAAACAGCGATACAGTCTTCACAAATTGAAAAACAAACTCATCTGGTTTATTATTTAATCGTTTTATTTATAGTACCTCACTTTAAAAATTACGTTATACCAATATTACATTAAATGTGGTTTTTTTTCCGTTTATTACATGGGTGTTTTGTGTGGAGTTCTCTCTATTTTGCCTGTTACATAGATAGATGGTTTCTTTTCTGGGGACTTGTATGGGATCTGTATGGGTTTACATTTATGGTTTATAATAGATATTTCTGTATACGCATATTTGATAATCCAAAATGTGCTATAATATTGAGTGGTTAAAGGTTACACTTATACGTTTAGTTAGCTTAGGGTTACATGTAATATTTCATTTAGTTTTTAGTTTCCAGTGATCCATTTTCCCCATCTTTTTCAAGTTTCTGGGCATTTTTTTTAATTGCTCTTGCGGCAATTTTAACAATGTTATGATATTTTTGCGGTTTTTGTTTATTGTTTATTTAACTTTTGTATATGCTACTCGTACTTCATATGCTGTCATTAATTTACAATGATATACAGTTTTGCTATAAAACACTTGTGAATCAAACTAAAGATAATAGGAATAGAATTAAATAATGTCGAGTATAAGGTAAGCATATTGCATTCAGTTCTACGGATCTATAACGCTAAAATAAATTAGTTTGCAACTTTGATTCTCAAATTCCACATATGTACCTCTCCCTCTGGCTCTTTTAACCACTAATAAAACTATATTTTAATTTATTTACAACTGGTTCCACCACGCGCTCTCCTCTCCGGATTCACCTAAATGGAGATGAAACCAAAAATAGTCCAAGTTACTTCAGATGGTTGTGTACTATATCCCGTATTCATATTCATATTCGTTTTCGGTTTGATTTTGATTTCTACATATGTATTTACGCTACTGGAAGTTATCATACATTTGTCGTTTTTGTTTTTTTTTTTTTTTTTTATTTTTTTAATTTACGATTCTTTCAGAAGTTGGTGGAAAGATCTTTTATCTCATTACGGATATACATAAATAATATTTTCAAGGGGCATCCTAGAGTTGCCTGAAAGAGAAGCTATTTCAAATGTTCTATGTAGAAGTTTGGGTTTATTATTATTACTTTCTTCAATTTTTGTTGTGTGCTGATGCTACACTAGAAATTTTACAAGTCACTTGGAGGATTCCAAGTACATACATATCATGTATGCCTATACATATATGTTTAGGTGTGTATTTATTAATTGTTTGTTTCCTCTTACACACTCGTCTGCGTTTTTGCGATGTGTTGGCAAATTTCTACTGTTTTCACTTATGATTTTTTTTTTATCAAAAATACATTATTTTATTTCACGTGTTACTTCAATTCTACATCATGTATTTTCTACGTATCCTAAATTCAAATTTAAATGAAATAAAAATGTTGTGGCTTCAGGGCGATTCCGTAAAATTCATATAACTTTCTTTGCTGCTTTTCATCTGGGTTATTTTTTTTGTTTGTTTTTTTTGTTTCCTTTCTTTTGTCGTTACACGCTAATGAGTTTAATTGCTAGGACCTTGATAATTTGGTTTAATTCTATTTTAAGGTATTTTATATTTTCTTCCCTCGCTTTCAACGGTATGGTATAAAGCATTTGATTTGATTCAAGTGTTTCTTCGCTCTTTTCGCTCTTTGTTTTGGGCTTGGCTTTACGGGCTTTACGGTTTTACGGCGCACTTTCAGTCTCACACTAAGCGAAAATGATGATAGGTAATGTGTGTGTTTGTTTTGTGTGGGCGAGAAGGAGGGAGATAACTAGAATCAGAATTCTGCTACTTTTTGCTTACACCTACGTTTGACCATCATTCAAAGTTCTCCGAATGGTTACAAGTCCAAAATATATATTTAAATATATATATATACCTTTATATATGTATGTGTATCTGTATACGTATACGTACTTTTATGCATATTTTATGTCCACTAAAAACAAACTACTCTTCAAGCCGGTAGGTCCACAAAACTAATTCATTATCTTTCGATTTCGAGTCTAGACAAAGCAAAATTCATTTTTCCTGTACGATCTATATAATTATATATATATATATATCTTTATGTATATATCTTTCTTTCTCTCTACGGTCTGCTTACTCGGCTAAAACAAAGGACTTTGAGAACCTACATCTATTTAACTATGTTCCGTATAATGTAGATAAAGCATATTTCTCGGTATATTTACAATTTATACACATCTCAATTGTGTAATTAATGTCCAAATCTAGTTAATCGTATTTGTGATTGGATTGAATTGGATTGGATTACTCTTGGGAAGTTCGAAATGGTGTTTTTGGGGAGGGTACCCTATCTGCCTATCTGCTTATCCGACTGTTCCGTCTGCTCCTACTGTTTGGACATTAGCAAATGGAATTGCATCAGCTTGCGTTCCAGTGCTTGTAATTAAATCTAAACTTGATGTCCTCGGACTTGGCCACGCCGGCAATCGTTTTCATCTCCCCCTCATAATTTTTCTGCTCCTGCTGATGCTCCTGAGCGTGCCCCTGCTCCCGCGGCAGATCCTGCTTTCAACGCTTTTGTTTGGACGATTTCTTGCGCTTGCTGGTGCCAGTTGCTGCTGCTGTGGCTGTGCCTGGGGCTGAGGCTGGCGGAGCGACAGCCGGTGCGCTGACCAACGCTGATATGCTGGCAAAGGGCGTGGTGCTAGCCGTGGTGGTGCTGGTGCTAGAGCCACCACCACCTCCACCTGATCCTCCTCCTACTCCTACTCCTCCACCGGTGCTGCCCATTATTGCCGCAGCATGCAGTGATTCTCAACTACGCTCGGGCGTGCCATGGTGCTGATAGATCTGCTGAAGCTGCTGCTGCTGCTGTTGCTGTTGTTGGCTATGCACCACCTGGCTGCTTGACGTCACCACGTCCTGCTGCATGTGCTGCGGATGGTGGCCCTGGTGAGGTGATTGCTGTTGCTGCATGTGCACCACATGCTGTTGCATATGCTGCGGCGTTGGCGGCCCCTGGGACGAGCTGTGATGCTGCGGTGTGCTATGATGCTGGGGCGTTGGCGGATGCGGCGATGGACTGTACGGGAACTGTTGCTGCAACATATGCAACTTTTGCATAAATAAATCAATTGTTATTTTATGTTTTGTTAGTCAAAGCGTGAGTGCGTGTGAGAGAGAGAGGTAGGAGCTACATACCGAGTTCTCCTGACTGTGCTCGATAATCTCAATGCTGCCCGTGGTGTTGCCCGAGGTGTTCATCAGCGACACGCCGCTAGTGTTGGCCACCACATCGTACTTGCCCCGCTTGAAGCGGCCGTAGAGCGAGCTGTAGGGCAGGTTGTAGTGGATGGCCGCCTGGTTGATGGACATTTGGCCAACCCTGTGGGAGCAGAACGAGCGTGGATTAGTTGGCCAAGATACTAGCATGAAGAGCATTCAGATCGAATCAAAAACTTACCGCACTGAGTTGAGGGCCTCGTTCATGGCATCCTCGGACCATGGAGTGGGATTCGAACGCGACAGCTCAATGCCCTCCCGCTTGCAGCGTCCGTAAAGTGTTCCTTTGTGGCAGTGAAGTGAATTGAAGTGGAGTGGAGTGAAGGGAGAGAATGGGATTAGTTTTGGGAATGCCCAGACGGATGGATACGACACGAGAGCGAAGAGGACAATGGGACAGAGAAACAGCAAGCGACAGAGGGGGATCGATCTTCAGAGAAGGAGCAACGACGAGAATTTGTGGACAACATTTCGACTCCGGATTTGAATTCCGTATCCCATTTGGATTGCGATCTCGATTTGGATTTAGGGCCGACTCACCTGTGGGTATGCCAAACTCAGCGCTGGCTTTCTGTACAGAGGTATTACCCGCCCGGATCGCCTCCAATGCACGCTCCAAGTCCTCGGGCGTCCATGTGGTTGGTGCGGCATTGAACGGCGCCGCCAGGCGGATGCCCTCACGACGCGCTATCTTGTAGAGCGTCGATGAGGGTATGCCAAAGGCTTTCGACGCCTTATTGGCGGATATCTGGCCCGAGCGCAACGCCTCCAAGGCGTTCTGCAGGGCATCCTCGTTCCACGACTTGGTGCCGCCCTCCTTCTTGGGCGTTTCGATGCCCAGACGATGAGCACGCTGCCAGAGGGTGGTCGATGGGATGCCATAAATGGCGGATGCTTTCGTCAGGCTCATGTTTTGGTTCTTTAATGCATCTAAAGCTGAATTCATATCATCTTGTGTCCAAGCTTTGGGACCATTAAACTGACCTTTCTCGCCAGAGCCAGAGCCAGCCCCACCACCCATGCCCCCACCACCACCAGCACCACCGGGGCCGCAAACGCTGCCACCCAGCCCTCCTCCATGCTGCTGATCCAAGTTCGTATAGTGCGGCTCCTTCTGATCGTGCGGCGAGCCATTGGCGATCATCATCGAATCCTCGCTCGTGTCCGAATTGTACATATCTGCAAAGATGCAAACAAGATCAGTATGTCAGCATGCGATCCTTTACATATCTACATATACTAGATATGTATATGTGATGTAGCACTCACCCATATGCCCTGAGGACATCATATTGACAATCTCCGGCGTTATAATCATCCCAGGCTCGTGCTTTATTTGGCTCGGATCAATCTCCATGACAGTTGCCCCACTGATCTCTGCGTGCGTCACATGCCCACCATGCTGGGCGTGCACAGCTGCCGCGGCCGCTGCTGCCGCCTGCTGTTGCTGCTGATGATGCTGCTGCTGTTGTTGTTGCTGATGCTGCTGCTGCTGCTGCTGTTGTTGTTGCTGCTGCTGAGCCTGGCTCTGGGCCATCAGCTGCTGGGCATGGAGGTGTTGCTGCTGCTGCTGCTGTTGCTGGGCCTGATGATGGGCATGCTGCTGCTGGGCGTGGGAGATCGCATGCTGCTGTGCAGCCGCCAGGTGCTTGGCATCGATCACCTCGCTCTTGATGTGCTGCACCAGGTTCGAGTTGCTCTCGTCCCCGGTGTGATGATGGGCTATCGAATGCATGGGAGATTGATCGAGTCGATGGATCTGCTGCGCCAGGTGATTGTCAATGTCGAGCGGTTCGGTGGGATCTAATTAAAAACAGAGTGGGAAAATGGCATTCGTTAGCTTTTTATCGAATCAGGGTGGAGAGAAGCCCAGGAGGTTTCTTAGATCGTTCCACTACACTACCAATAACTCACTTGATAGATCGCGTGTGTCCGTACTGGGGTTGCACGAGAGGTCGACGTGCTCCGTAACGGTGACTGGTGTGGCAGATGGTGCTGGTGGCTCGGGTGTGAAGTCCAGGAATCCCATGGGCACGCCTAGCAGGCCTCCGTTCTGCATGCAATCAAGATTCGTATGCAAAAGAAAGAAGACAACGTTAGCAACTGTAGGGATGGTGGGGAAAGTACGGGAAGGAGACTGGTCTGGTCTGGACTGAACTGGAATGGACAGGACAGGACGGGACAGGGGCTGCGGTTGCCTATTGCCTAATTGGGGGTCGCCTTCCCTGTATCTGGGTGCAGGAGAGGCTGAGGCTGAAGGCTAAGACGGAGACGGTGACGGTAACGGTGAGACGGCGACACACTTACCATGCCCATGCCTAAACTAGTCATATTTTTTGTATCTTTTCCGTCGCGCGCTACTACAATTTGTGTGACGATGGCTTGGCCCGCTGAGGTCACTCCGCCGCTCACGCCCGTTGCATTGTTCGAGTGGCTGGACGAGTTGGACGACGGGGAGGCCAGCGATTGCTCTGTTTTGCAGATCTTGCTCGGCTTGCTCTCGTGCTCTTGCTCGTGATCGTGGTCGTGGGAGTGTGATAGATTGTGAGAGTGATCGTGGGAGTGGTCGTGATCGTGATCGTGATCCACGTCCGACTCGTCACCGGTGCCCGGCACGGGTATATAATTGCCCTCGGCCGTTTGCTGTAGGCTCACAATGGAGGTCTGGTTCTGGCCCTGAATGAGCAGCGTCTGCGAATGATGATGGGCCGGCTGTGGCTGCTGAGATACGCTGCTGCTGCTGCCGTTGCCGCTGCCTCCGCCCAACTGCAGATCCGGAGACTTGGACCGCTTGAGTCGCGACTTGCGCGTCGTCGGCTGGAGCCCGGACTGCGACTGGAGACTGCCTCCTCCACTGCCGCTGCTCCCACTCGCTGTCGTGCTAAGCAGCTGTCCGCCCAAAGGTACGCTGCCACTGGCCACTCCGTGCTGCGTCAACAAGGCGTTGATCTGATGCTGTTGCTGCTGCTGCTGCTGCTGGGCATGCACCTGCTGTTGCTGTTGCTGCTGCTGTTGCTGTTGCTGCTGCTGCTGCTGCTGCTGGTGTTGCTCCTGCTGGTGGGCTTGAGCCTGGGCCTGTGCTTGGGCCTGTTGGTGGTGCTGATGGTGCTGCTGTTCGAGCGAGGGCGAGGCTGCTCCCCCTGGCACTATGCTGGGATTCACGATGCTCCCCACGACCGCCTGCTGGATGTTCTCCGACACGGTTATTGTCGCTGTGGCCGCGTCGTTCAAATCGTCCGCGTTTTCCGCTGTCTCGCAGAGGCCTTTGATCTTCAGCTGTTCGGCGGTGCGCAAGAGGCCCTGTAAGAAAAAAAGCAAAAAGGATAATGGGAATGAGTAAGGCGATTCGAGTCGATTCGATACGATACTGTAATAAAATTGCTGCACCAGCTCAAGAAAGTGCCAAAAACAAAATACATGTCGTGTACATGACGAAGGGTTTTCAGTCTCCCCTATAAGTATTTTTGTTCTCCCAACTCCCTACTGTGTTTTACTCTTTTCTACAGATATTTAAATACGATCCATTACTTTTTCTACCGTGTGTCGTGTTCGATTAAATCCAAACTCGAATGCAAGCGTTTTCCATGGCTATTTCCAGCCTATTTCTGTTGAAAGTTGAAAGTTGAAAATTGAAAGAGTTCCAAGAACCGCGCCCATGCCGACGTGACACACACACACACACACACCAAGAAGCACACACAGGATGCGGGACACAGGAGACCCCTGAGAATATATAAGGCAGCTTAGGTGATGGAAATTCGCCCGCTTGCTGCTCCCTTCTACCTCCCGTCTGTCTTTTTGTCCATGGAACCCTGTGACAGTCATTACGGCGTCGCTTGTCTTGGCATGGTCACCAGTGTCCACAGTCCGCAGTGGTGTCCATCCAAAGCACAGCCCAGTTCCAACAACACTTTCGCCATGGCCAATGCCAACGCCCACACCCCAAAACCAGCTCCCAGTCTCAGTCTCAGTCCCAATCCGCTGCAGTTGGCAGCCGCCGCAGCAATTGGACAGACAAATATTTACTTCACAAGTTTTTCTTTTAAGCAGTGCGCAAGCGGACGAGGCAGCCTCCGTCCGTCCGTCCGTCCGTCCGTCCATCCGGATGGCACAACCTCTACGCCCATCAGAGCCCTGCGAACAGCCCCCCCCGCTTCCCCACATCATCCATTTTATACATATTTTTTTTCATGCTTCGCATTTTAAATTAAAAATACGGAAAAAACACTACGCCGCACGCACACCCCCATCCGCAACCCCACCACTCCTACTCTTCCAATCCCATTCCTGCTTCTGCTCCTGCTACTCCGGAGAAGAGATGCTAAAGAAAAAATTCTTATTACCGCCTTTCAGTCAGGGAGGGGGCTTGGGTTGGGTTGAGACTGGACATGGCATGGGTTTCGTGGTGTTCCGGTTGGGATGGCCTGGCATGGCATGGCTTGGCATGGAATGGAATGGAGCCCGAGGTCTCCTTGCGAAACAGAAAAGAAATTAAGGCAAAAATTGAGTAGGTTGAAATTTGTGTACCCGTTCTTTTGGTTCGCTCAAGCCGCAAAGAAATATACGCCAACCCACCCACCCCCACCCGGCCATGCCCCCCTCCCTTGGGCCGTAGTCCAGTTTGTGTGTTTTAAAAAATCTTTTCTTCTTCGACAGAAAAAAAAAAAGTTCCAAGAAAGAGGACGGGGGCTGTGCAGGGTGGCAGAGCAGATGAAGAATCCTTCGAATAAATGAAAGAAAAATTTTCTTCTGCTCTGTAGATGCAAATGGCAGGCGCCCGGAAACGGAACTACAGCGCAGGCGATGGGGGATCGAGGGGGGGAAGCAAAGGAGGCGTGGGCGGCGGAATGTCGGGGTAAGGATGCATGATTGCTTTTATGGGTGTGTGTGTGTGTGTGTGTGTGGATGAAGGGTTCGGACTGTGGTTTCTGTTGCTGCCGTTGCTGCTGCTGCCAGTGCCACTTGCTCTGCTCATCAACGCCAAGGCTTTCCCAACTTCCTGCCACCATTCGACGACTACCCCCACCGCCGCCACCCTTTACCTTATTTATTTAAGTTCAGCAGAAAAATATTAAAAATAATACAAAAAAAAAACGAAGTACATAACAAATTTACGCAACTTTTTGCAGCCTTTGTATGGAACTGGACTGGCACTTTCTTCTGCCTGTCCGGCACTTTATTAAAACAAAAAAAAAAAAAGTATCAAGAAAGCGAAAGAAGTCGCGAGAAATGCGAGAGCAGACAGAGACGGAGAGATGGAATTAAGAAAGCAAGGTGGTAGGAGAAAAAAAAAAAAAAAAAAAAAAAAAAGAGTTCGGCCCCAGAAATTTAAATAAATTGTGGCAAGGCGTAGCAGGAGCCTGGGAAGGTGCGCGAACCCAGGGCGAACCCAATCCCTCTTCCACCGCACCCCGCTCCCAGCCTCTTTGGGCTCCTTCTCCTTGGCACATTTTTTTGTTGTATTTTTGCCTCTTTGGTGAATTTTTTGTTTTTAATTACGACAACGACAGAGAGGGCAGGACACAGGACTCAGAGAGAGCTCTCTAATGGCCAGGAGGGACACCCACCCACCCAGGACACCCGGACATCGCACTAGAACGAGACTTCGCTGGACTCCTCTGGGTCTTATGTAAAGCAATACGATGAAGGAAGAACAAAAAAAAGGCTGCGTGAAAAAGGTCTTGAGGAAAATGCGAAAAAAATCGGCATTGGGGCAGCAGCAGTAGGAGCAGTAGGAGCAGAGGAGCAGATGCAGGACCAAGGTATGTACTCGCACAGGGATATCCATATGTAACCAGGGCAACGGCAGGAGCTAAACAAAACCAAAAAAAAAAAAACAAGAAAAAAAACAGCAACAACATCAAAAAAAAAAAACCTGGCAAATAGAGGGGAAAGCAAAGAAAAATCAGTGCCAGCCAGCACTTCCTTCCCCTTTGTGCGTGCCTGCCTGCCTGATAATCTACGCCCCGTCCTCGCTGCAAAATTCCAATTAAAAACTCTTCATGTGCTAAAGTCAAATCAAAGAGAAATGCTAGTGATGCGGGTAGGGAGGGGAAGAGGGGAAGCCAGTGGAAGTGGTGGGTCTTAGTGCCCCATTGAAATTCTAACGCAATTAGTGCATGAAAATAAAACGTCAATGCTGCGTATGAGTGATATATGGCTTAAATGCCACACAATACACCCTACCAGCTCGCAGCTCGATCCCACCTCTCTATCCTGACTATCCTGACTAAAACAACGACAGGTCAGGGGCCCAGTCGTTCATAATTGAAAAGCGAGACCGAGACCAGCTGACAGCGACCGGATGGAGCTACACGACAACGAAGCAACAACAAGAGCAAATAAAAATGCCATCAAATGGCTAGCAAAGAAAAATCGCATAGAGTAGGCAAAATGAAAAAAAAAAAAAAAAAAAAAACAAGGACCAACTCTGATCAAAGGGGCAGAAATCTGTCTAAGCCATAACTGCAAAACCTAACGGTAGAAAAACCATCCATGTGGACCCTCAAATGGTCTGATAATGTGGGTGGATGGGAGACTGGATTGCCATTAACCAACAAAGAGTGTGCGCTGCAGGAAGTGCAAGTGGCATCATCCGATGAGGGGGCAGACTCTTCATAAATACAAGTATACATATTCTGTATATATTACTTATAATTTAATCGTAGGGATATTCAAGTATTAAATTCTGTCAGCATATCTACACATTCAATACTTTATCTAGATATTCCCCTGCCTCTGCATAAATGTCTCCATTTCAATGCTCATGTAGATAAGGGAGAGCTACATACATATGTACATATATATTCCCGTATCTATCGATTCAATATACAGATGCATTTTTGTTGCATTCTTTTAAAATATGCAAATACATAGTATGCATGTATTACATCTTTGTAAATAATCTCCCCATTCATGTACATACTCATACATACAGTGATGGAAAAAATAATAGAAACGACAGGCTCATTCACATTCGAAACCAAATATTTCATTTTGGACCAAATTGTTGGCATGAAAAGCACTGGGCTTGGTTTCAGGATAATGTAGCTTTTACTTTGGATTCTCTTTTGGGCTTATAACTTAAGAATTATTAGCTGTGTATGTAAAATTGTGGGTAGACCTCGATTTTGTCTTGGAAAAATAATAGAAACGCACCTCAAATTGGTTTTTATTTTGTTTTGAATCGGATGTAATCGAATTATATAGATATCATTTCATAATCTAACGTTAAAAGAAGATGCTAAATAACTTTTCCTGCGGATTCCGTTATATTTGTTGTTGATATTCGTTTTAGAATGGGCCGTGTCATACATCGTAAGGATATTGAAATATGACATATCCTTACGTTCAGAAATTAAAACAAAAACTATGTCAGCTAAAGCTACAATTCTTAAATGTTCCAAAGAAAAGTGTTTAAGGCGGTTCACAACAAAAACGAACCAAAGAAACGCGAAAGAAAGCGAGCAACATCGGTGAATTTCAACAGACGCCTTGTTCGAAATTAAAAAAAATCATTTCTCTCGTCGAAAGATATTAAAATTTATCAAAATTCACAGGTTATTAATCGTACTATAATAAATAGGCTGGGTTAAGAAGATATAAGGAGCCATTTACCTTAAAAGGTACCATACCATATGGTTATCATATATTTTTCAAAAGGGTACATTTCGCGAAGGTGCATTTTTGGGTTCAAAATGGTAAAAATTTTGTAGTCGGACGAAACCAAGATGAATTGTCTTAGATCTGATGGGAAACCACGTGTAGGGTGCCCTGAGAACACTGCCCACGACCTAATGTACTCTATTTGAAAAGTTGCGCACGGTGGTGGACCCATGACGTTGTGGGGATTTTTTTCCCATTCGGGTGTTGGTCCAAAACTTTCGATAGAAGGAAATATGTGTGCCATCCACTACGTAGACTTACTCGACAGTATAATGCTATCATATTCTGAAGAGGAAATGCCATTTAAATGGGAGTTCTAGCAGAATAATGACCCGAAGCCTTCTTCAGGGCTGGCTATGAAATGGTTCCTGGACAAAAAAGTTCCCTTGATGGAATGGCTTTCGCTGTCTACAGCCCTAAATCCCACTTGAGCACCTTTGGGGGATATTAGAGAAAAGGATTGGAGGGTATAAGTCTAAAAAAAATGGAAGATTTGGGGGAAAAAGGGAAGTCCGACTGGTACTCCATTGATCCATCAAATTGTGCCAATCTGGTGGAATTCTATGGGTGGTCGATGCACCCAAGTCATCAAAAATTGCGGTGGCACAACTAAATAATAAAGTTACAAATCAAACTAAAAGCCTTTGATACTACAAAAATGGTTTTTCATCGCTTTAAGTCGGCCGTTTTCTATTATTTTTTCCAGGCCTAAATATTTCAAAAAATTATTTTCTGGGACAATGGGTTTTGAAAATTAATATTTTGTTCCATTTTGATACATTACTATATATACTATCTATCAAAATTATTAAACTTAAAAAAAAATTGTTGACTGAAGAAAATTTTGAAAAAATGCGAAAAAAAAAAAATGCCGTTTCTATTATTTTTTCCATCACTGTACATATATTTTGCTGTCTGGCATACAAAAATAGCGTTGCAGATACAGTTCCAGCAAAAGCTCCCAAACAAAATCGATAATTACTAATGTAACTAAATACAATTAAAGCACACAAAAAAGAGGCAAAAAAAAAACAGAGAGAGAAATGAGAGAATCGCGGGTGGCTCGCGGCAGAGACAAATGAACGGAAGGAAGGGGGAACGGAACGGCACACAACAGTAACAACAACAACAACAACAACTGAAACGGGGGGAAAACAACAAAAAAAATAGGGAAAAAATCGGTGGAAAATGCGCTTACTTACAGCCCAGTTGGCAAATGGGCAACCCAGGATGCTGGCCCACTCGCCCCGACCCCGTCGAGGACTATCAAAGACAATGGCGGCACATTCAAGGGTTTAAAATTTCACCATTTGCATTTTTTTACCACCCTGCCAGCCCATCCTCTGTCCCACTCCACCCCTGTGTAGCCCAGTAATTTCATTTCATTTACCATTTTTTTTTTCCTTCCTATCTTTATCTTTCTATCGTTATTATTTTTTGTCGCTTTTTGTTGATTCTATTTTTTTTTTTTTTTTGAATGCATGCATTTGTCATTGAAGTTTGGGTTTCTTTTTTTTTTACGGGAGTCGAATTCGTAGCTTGATTAAATGCCCATTGAAGATGAATGAATATTTGCCTCAACTGGAGGAAAAATTACGTGGAGGCGGAGGCACATCAATAGCCGCCCGCCCAGTGGCACTGGAGTACGTTGCCCAATTTATCTGTATCGGGATTTCGAACACCCCCCATCTAAGGGTTGCTGTTGATGGCAACGAAATAATTGCATGCAAATGAGCCACTGCCGACCGGGACGGGACGCATGCAAATCTCCATAATCCTCCATTTCTCCCCACCAGCTAGGAAGGGGAGATGGAAGTAGGAAATCTAGTGGCAGAAGGTCGTTCGTGTGTAGACTGGTTTTGGCCCGAAAAACAAACCATTTGGCCCATAAAGTTGCTCAACAGTTCTATAAAGAGATCCTCAACAGTTCCATATTCTACGTATTCTATGGTTCCTCTCATCTTTATCAAGGGTTCCTTTTTAATCCACTTCAACGTGGAATGGAGAAACTTGTTGGATATTTCCCGCACTTTCATTCATTAACAAATCCATTTTTTTAGCGACATTTCTGTAGAATAAAATCCAGTCTAAAGCAGTCTGGCAGTACATGGAAAACCACAACTAAGATTACTTTTTCACATGGATTCACTCAAACTCAAACCATCCACAGATTACGTTTCTTGCATTTAAAAAATCGTATTTTTTGGCACAGTAAGCACTCCACCGACAAGAAATGGCTGATTGAAAGTCAGGGCAACACTCTTGTCCCTCTTTCCCCTTCCCATTCCCATGATGGTTCGATTTTGGTTATTTACCTGCAACGAGACGAAAGAAAAGAGAAAATTAGCAAATTTGCAAAAATGTATAATTAATATTTCTGTAAAATTAACAAACATACTTATGTATACAGCGCTGATTGTGTGTATATAAAAAAAATAATTATAAAAGTAATAATATTTAAAGAATCCCAAGGAAGGGGGGAAACTTTTCGAAAGCGGAACCAAACCAGTTGGCAGTCTCTGGCACTGGCTTTGCCTCTGGCTCTGATGATCGGTGGAGTTGGCTGATCATCGATGAGAAAACAAAATGGAGTCATGCCAGTAACGAGCAACCACCAACCACCACACAACGTTAAAAACTTTAACTAATTGCCTACACCAAAAGATACATACCCACAGACACCATACTCCCCACCAAAAAAAAAAACGCAAATTACTGATAATTGAGTGAAAATTCATTCCTGTGAAACTGTTTCTGCTTCATTAATGGAAAATCAACATGAATTAGAACTGGATCCCCCACACAGAGTTGTATTTTTTTTTTGCGGAATCGAGAGAAATTCAAAGGAAATCTATTTAACAAAATAAAATAAAAAATAAAACGAACAAAGACCAAGAAGTTTGCAGGGGAGCAGGGGAATATAAAAGCAAATTGGTGCGCAAGTAAATTACGAAATTGCTGCAAATACTTATTGAGAGACTCACACGCCAGCGAGAGATAGAGAAAGAAAGAAAGAGAGAGGTGAGCGCAACAGTGACAGACAGGCAGACAACCAAGAGTGTCCAACCACCAAACGTTCGCCCGTCTTCCACCAAAGCAAGAGAAATAATCAAATATTCGCCAGCAGCAGCAAAAGTTTATTGAACTTTTTTCGGCGTTTCTTTGCTGGCTTTTATTATTTCTTCATTATGTTGTTGCTGCTGTTGCTGCTGCTTGGCTAAGGTGTCCGCCAATGTTATAAAACCAACAAACAACAAGAGATAACAGACGCATATTAATGAGTTTTGCATGGGAGGCAGAGTTCGTGTGAGTCCGCCGCGTGTCTTTTCGCAGCCAATTAACAGACGAAAGAAAGAGTATTGGAAATTGAGTGTAAAAAACGATTTGTAATCTCTGGATAACATTTGTTGATTGCAACGGGATATAGGGAGTATTTTAACCTTACAAGTAAATCTGATATTCAGAAGCCTTACTATAGACTAAGAAATCTGTATTAATCCATTGAGAATATCGTGACCGAGTCCGTTCGACACATGTTTGCTTCTCTGTTAAGCTTTCAGTTATTTTTGCATATTATTTTCAACGGTAAAGACAAAGCAGAGAGAGTCAGGAAGAGAGCAGACAGCATAACAAAAAACGACCTTCAATCATAAAGAGAGATAGACAGTGAGAGGAAGCCAATAAAATACAACAAATTTGAGAGCAAATGCAATTTTGGGCCGATTCTCTCCCCTCGCCATCACCCACAAATACACTCACACCGAAAACAAACGGCAAAAAGCGTGAAAATATATGAATGAACGGTACACACATTCACTCTCTCCCACCGTTCCTATTCCTATCTCCTTCCAACCACAAAGTGTGTGCTTAACGTAACGCCAAACAAGAATGCGACGCTACGTAAAACGTAGAGCGCGACTTTTGATATTGAAATGGAGAGAATGAAGGGTAATGTCGGAGGGAGAAGCAGCGGAGGGAAGGAGAACACGAGAACAAAAACCATAAATTGATAGACCCAGAACGAGTAGAGCAAAGCAAAGTAAATGCTAAATGTCACGAGCAAAACAGAGAAGGAAAGTAACAAAAAATAATCATAAAAATACTTAACACACATACACACACACACACCGACTCAGCCAGAAGAAGAAGAAGGCAAATAAAGGAAAACGAAAACAGAAAACAAAAAACAAAACGAGAGAAAAAAAAAAAGTAAAAGTTGAATTTTTCCAAAGAAACTGCAGAGCAAAACAGAGAATTACGCGAAAAATAATAATAATAAAAATACAAAAAGAGAGACGCAAAAGGAGATAGAGACAGAGGGTGACGAGAGAGAGAGGGAGCACACAAAGCAAATAACGTGTGGGAGGAAGGCAGGGAGAGCAGCGTGTGGGAGCAGACCAAGCAAAATATATGAAGAGAAGGGCCAAACTGAATGGAAAGGGGTTGTTGATGAGGGGGGGGAGAGAGAACAAGATGAAAGCAGGAGCAGCTAAGGCGCTGCTGCGGTGGGGTATAAGGAAGGTGAGACGCAGCAGCAGCAGCAGTACCAGCAGCATTTTTATAGCCTTGTCTACGCGACCAAGAAACAGACGGGGCAGAGAGAAAATGTAGAAAAACGTGGCACATAAGACGACGTCTCAAAATGAAGGGGAGGGTGGGTGGGTGGAAGTGCAAAATCAGACCGAAAGAGGAGGAAGCAATGCCAAAGGATGGAGCAGAAGTAAAAAGAGCTTTAACAAACAAACAAGTTGCACAAGTGCCGGTTTACCACACACGAACACAGTGGAGTCGCACAAAGAGAGTGGAGGGCATGAGGGAGAGGCATGCTAAGCAGCTGTTAAACAGACACCAGCTGCTGCCACGACAGAAAGAGAGTGCAGAAATCAGGCAGAGTAACGGGAAATCCTCCGTTTATCACTGGAGAAAAAATAAGGACTTTGGTACAAGGGGCTTACACAATACTGTAAACTTGTTGGCCATTGCAGGAACGACAGGAAGTAAGCTCGACCCTCAGGGCACAGCATCAACAGCATATGCGCTGAGGCTGCAACAGCTGTCAATGGAACACACATTCAAGATTCGAATACGAGTCGAGTCCCAAGCAAAAATTGTCCATGCTGATGGTTAAATACTTTTAATGTAATCACTCTGTCGCAAACCGCTTGTAATTATTCCAATAGAATTCAATCCCACACCACAACACCGCATAATAGCGTATAAACAGGCACAGGAAGTGTCGGTCATTTGGTCAGGTCAGAATACTCACAAGACTGGAAAGGGAGATACAACTTCTATGGCGCGTGGAAGGAGAGCAGAGCGAAGCGACATACACACACACACACTCGTATTTATGGGACTGAAAACACGAGAAGAAGCAACTTTTGCAGAATTGAAATTGAAAACTTATAAAATCGAATTGAAACGAATCAAACCGAAACTGAACTCGGAATGAAATTGAACTCCTCGAGGGGGGCAAGGCAGGCCAGCAGCAGCAGTAGATGGCAGATAGGTTCCACCTTCTGGCTGACTCACACACACACACACACACACACTGACAGAGTGGCCAAAATACAAATACAAATCGTGAGGCTTAATATGCATGGCTGGATAAATTGCTGGTTGCCCTGGGTCTGTGAGAGGGTATGGGGGTCTCGGCTCTGGGCTCTGGGCTGACTGTGGGTCTCAGTCTGAGTCGTCGCCAACATTGCTGATTGAAGGCACAAGGCTGGGGCTGGGGCTGGGGCTGGAGCAGGAACACGGACAGAGGCGGGGTGGAGCCGGGCTGTCCGTTATTGAACAACATGCCATGGGGCGGCCTACAGACGACGATGGCAACGACGACGACGACGACGACGCTGGCAGTCGTCAGTCACTGCTGCTTGATTGGACTTGGACGGACCTCGAAACGTGCCGATTCCCAGCTCCGATGTACGTATGTACATCCTTACATAAATACATTCATATGTACGTACATATGTATGCATTTGTATACTTGCATATGTTTGTATGTATTTCTGTGTACTGCCTTGGCAAACCAATGTTTTGTTTGTGGCTTCTCTCGGGCAAAGGTTTCGCCAGCCCTTGCCCTGCCCCCTTCCCTTTACCCTTACCCTTCCCTTCCCTTCCCCTTCCCTTTCCCATCCCTTTCCCACTCTCACACTCGTCGAACACTCGCACTGAAATACACGGTTAATTTGCCATTTTTATGGTTTCATGCCTTTGGCCCGGTCTGGCTTTGGCTCTGGGTCTGGATATGGTTTGGTCTGGGTATGGGTATGGGCCTGGTCTCAAGTCTGGTGTGCTGGGGTCTGAACTGTACCACTGATTTCAATCGGAGAAACAGTCTAAACAAAACTGCTCCAAAGTCAGTTCGAGTACAAAATTTCAGCCAATTCAATGCAGATTATGAATACATAAATACCTCCATGCATACTTATGTATGATGCACAAATGTATGTGTATTCATCGTCGTACATATGCACACGTGAAACCCCTCTGGATGAACAGTTCCCTTGGGTTAATGCTCTACAAAAGGAAGCAAACCTCTTTCTGTGATTTTTTTCGTTATTGAATATTCAAAATTGAAATTTATTAGGGATACAGTGTCAAATAATATTGAGGCACTTTCTTGAATAGTTTCTGGGTAGGTACCACACGTCGTACCATACTAATCATTGAGTGTGTTTACCAAATACTGCACCTCATCCTTTTCCGCCAAGGAGAGCTTTCCCAGTGGTCCTATGGGAAGTCTCAAATGACGCTTCTCTGCTGTTTATGCACAAATCACAAAGAACTTTGCCTCAAACAAATGGAAAAACCCCCGAAAGAAAAAGAAAGAAAAAAAAAAACAAATTTCAATTTCAGAACCCAAGGCCCGGCCCAGTCCGAAGCTCTCTCCCGTCTTTACCTCTCTCACTCTCCCTAGGGCAGCAGCACTAAGGGACGCCACAATCTCTGTAGTATGTGTGTGTGTGGGTGTGTGTCTGTGTGTGTATGCAAAACTCGGATGACGAAAGCCGCGCCAGGAAAAAAAAAAAGCACACACAAAAAAAAATCATCATCATTTATGCAGATTTCAAGGCACTGATATGAGGCGACAGTTTTCGGTGTATGTGTGTGTGTGTGTGCGGGAGTGTGTGTGTATTTTTGGGATACATGCGATTTGTCTCCTATGTATGTACATAAATATGTATGATGCACAACATACATACATACTACAGTACGTTACAGAACTTTAGATGAAATTTGTACCATTTTCGTGGGGTTTCCACTAAACCTCGATGTTTTTTGATGGGTGGAAATATGTATGTTTGTGGTATATGCTGGGTTCCATGCTGAATCATACAACTGAAACAAAAGCCCAACCGCTACAGCAACAACAGTGATGAAACGCACTGCACAAACATACATACATATGTAGGTATGTAAATTCCCCAACTTTTAGATATGCATAAAATTTACAAAAAATAAATAAATAACTGGACGACGGCAGAGAAACGCTGGAAACTTCCTCCTGCCGCATCCACCTCAGCTCCCTGGCACTTTTGAATCTTTTTGCAATGCAAATTGTGTTTTTGTTGCTGTTGGTTTTTTTTTATACCAAAATCTATACATACATTCATATAAATTTAAAGCTCTCTGTTGGCAAAACTTTCTTTCTTTGGTTTTTTTTTGAAAGTAAACAAAACGAGAAAGAACGTACGGAGTCGCTGTAAACGCGACTCTACTTTTATACCCGTACTCAGTCAGTAAACATGTGATTTATGTGGAATTTTCAAATCAGTTTTTACATTTTACATTTATTTGATGCATCTGTCATCTACATCTACATCAGTTTTTCACAACAACACACGTACACTGCACGAGACAGAGCGTGCAAGTGTGAGTGTGAGAGAATCAGCAGCAGCAACCTTCAAAATAAATGTATATTTTGTTTTGGTTGTAGCGGCGGCCGGGGCAGGTCGCTGCTGAAAATTCATTTCATCATTGTGGCTACAATAATGATCCGATCTGGACCAAATTCGGGAATCTGGTAGATATGGTCATTTTCTACAATACTGCATTTTTGGTTTTTTTCTATCTTCAAAATTGTGGATTTTCGTCTTTTGGGGGCGGAAGGGGCGGGGCGAAATTTTGAAATACACTTGTTCAGGTTTGGTATCACAGGAGTCTTGGCCAAAAGTTTGGTTGCTCTAGCTCTTATAGTCTCTGAGATCCAGGCGACACAAAATACAAAAAGCAAAACGACTCGATTTTGTGTGAGTGCGAAAGGGATGGAGCGAAGTTTTTTCGTATATTTGCCTCTATTGTGGCTATATTAATGATCCGATCCGATTCAGATTTGGGCCGCTGATAGATATGGGCTGTCTCTATGATTCTGCATTTTTAGTTTTGTTATTTTCAAAATTGTGGCCGCCACAGATGTGCGCCCTTTGTGGGGGCGGAAGTGGGCGGGGCGAAATTTTGAAACACTTTTCTAGGAGTGAGATATCACATCAGTCTGGATAAAAAGTTTGGTTGCTCTAGCTCTTATAGCCTTCGAGCAATGGGCGACAAACAAGACGGACAGACGGACAGACGGACAGACAGCAATTAGCACAAATACAATATACCCTTTTACTCTTCGAGTACGGGTATAAAAACAAAATTAATAAAAATAAAAGTGATTGGAACTTTTTCGGTCTGATTTTAGAAGCGATAACAGACAGCCAATGAAATATGTATGTATGTACGGGTAGATATGCATACATATACAAATCCTCATTGAAAATAACAAAGATTATGAGAGTCGATGGGCTCCGGCCATAACTTTTGTGGCATTCGGTCTCTTCTGATAAGTTTTTTCTGGAAAGTTGTTCCCTTATCGGTTTCGGCAGGGCTTCTTGGAGCTCACAGAGCTGCTGCTGCACTCTGAGACCCTGGAAGGGAAACTTTCAAACAGACCGGAGAACGTAGCAATGCCAAAACCAGGCCCTAAAGTGGCAAACACTATAATCGAAATCGATTTGCCAATGGCCAAAAAGCCAGCGAAGAGCAACGACAATAGCAATCAAATGTACATATACTACATATATAGACGGAGAAGAAACACCTATCAACCTCCTCTCCCCATACCCCTGCTATCCCTAGAAATGGCAACGAAGACGATTTGCCAAATTTGCTAAACTTACAAACTGATGGCCATGTCGTGATGGTGTCTGTCTTTCTGTTTCTGTTTCTATAGAATCGAGTGTGTCTGTGTGTGTGTGTGTCTCTCTCACTCTCTCTGCAAGTGGGTTGTGTTTTTTGCATGTCTTGGTAAGTAAATTATGTTAATTGTATTCTCTGACTGTCACCGAATCAAACGTCCGGGCGGGCAGGCAGGCAGACAGGCAGGCCCATTCCCATACCCCATACCCCATACTCAGTCTCAAAAGCCAAACACATTCGTGAATAAAAGTAGCAAACGCGAGAATATCCATTGAGAAATGGGAAATTCTCTCTCTTTCACAGAGTAGCTTAGCAATAAGGGGTGGAGTAAACAAAGAGCAAGCTCTCTTTCCCTTACTCTCTCATCGCCGCTAAGTTGTATCATAGTGAGAACTGTTTGTCCCCTATGGAACCGATTACAGGGTGTATGAAGTGAAATTAAAGGAATGGAACGCACACACACGCCCACACATACACACATTTAAAGAAATGTACATATCACATGAATATAGTACATACATATGTACATACATATTGTATGTAGTGTGTACCCCCCGAATATACAGATGTATACAAATAAATCTTTATCTGTATCGGATTGATCAGGCATATATGAAGGCGAACCGAAATAAATCCAACTAAAATTGAAATTCATTTCGTGTGCGCGACATCTGAAAGATACGGCGAGGTAGTGGCAGTGGCGGCTGGCGACCTACCCATCCGCTGGGGACCATTTGGCAAAGCAAATTATTTTCAGGGCCCCAGAGTTACAAATACAAATGTAGCGTGTCTCAAGAGATTGAAACACACACCACACCACACAATACACTCCCTCGATCGATATTTTAAGTTGGTTTTTTTTTAATTTGGTAAATTTTCAACTAAAAATGTTCCAATAAACAGAGCCGTGCAAGATCTTTCAATGGGGCTCTAACAAGCCGAGCGGAAGCGTTTTCTGTGAGAAGCAGCAAAAGATTAAAGACACGAAAAAGCGTAAAAATAATAATAGTAAAATAAAAACGTGCGAACTAAACTTACAAACAACACGGCCTGGCTAGATACCACCGAGGCACAGCGACAGGGCAGAGAGTGAGAGAGAGAGACTAGTAAGAGCCGGCTCCATTCGGAACCCGTCTCGAGAGGAACTTAATTTTTGGCTCTGACTGACGGCTGGGTCGGGACGGTGGGACAGGAAACCGGTTTCCGATTGCCGGCAACTGGTGCTGCGGCCGGGCAGAGGGGCATACAAGAGAGCGGCACGCATGACTTCAGCAAACCACAAAAATACAAAATTAAAAAAAAAAAACACACACTTGGAGGAGCGCAAGCGAGCTCTTTTCCCAGCTGTTTGTTGACCTCAAAGCCAGCCAGTAGTAGTAGCCAGCCAAAGCCAAAGCCGGGGCACGGCAAAGTCATGGTTATGGCCAGGCCAGGCCAGGCCATAAAAGAATACCAAGCCAAGAAGCCAAGTTAATAATAGATGGCCAGCCAGCCAGCAGGCAGCAAAGCAGCCAGAACGATACCCGTTCCACGAGAGAGCGGGACGAGCAATGGGCTGAGTGCTGGCTTACACACGCCGCGTCAGAGGGGGAGGAAAAGGTGTAGGAGGCAACCCCAACCGGCAAAAGTGTTTATTTATAGCAGTTGTTGCTGTTTAATTCCTTGAGTCGCAATTGAGTAATCAAGCATAACGAAGAAGTGAATGAACCTCTCTTACACACAAGAGAGCCGTGAAATCAGTGCGGAAAGAGAGCGAATAAAAACCAAAGGATTTGCCATATAATTTGATAGAAGCAGCAGTAGTCCGGCAATTAGCATGAATCAATCAATGGTAACTAGGATACAAATAACAAGCAGCCAGCAGCTCCAGTTTAAAGAGATAGAGTGTTCCGTTCCGCACTTTAAGAGAGCGAACTCGAGCGCACGTGAAGAAGAATGTGGCTGGCAAAAGGAAAGCGCAAATGGCAATAAGAAAGTGACGACAAAGCAGTGAGCACAGAGTGCGCCCCACAAAAAAGAAAATACCTACAAAGCAAGCAACCAAACACGAAAAGCAGCAGCAACAAAATATAAGACAAATCTTCAAGGACGTATCCCAAGGTAAACAGACACACATATGAATGAAAGAAGGAGCGCAGCGGAGGATAGGAAGAGAGCAAGAGGGGAAAAAGGCAACAAAAAATAAGTAAAAGTAAGACGGGGCAAAAGAAAACGCGACCTGTTTGATGGTAACACACTCACACACACACACACACACTCAGGGACACATACGGACAAAAAGGAGATGTGGAAAAGCAAGTGTAGGAAAAACTCGTTTTCAAGACACATAGATGGGTTGACGGAGGGAGGGAGGGACGGACGGGTGGCGACATCAGGAATAACTCGAGTAACAAAATGTAGGTAAGTTTTATTGCTCCCACTTCTTCGTCTCTTCTTCTCTGCGGAGTGGTGGTGGTGGTGGAAGTGAGGGCATGGCGGAACAACATAAAATTTAATCAAAAGGCAACCGTTTGAAAATGTGCCAAAGCGTGGGGCAGAAGGAGTACAGGCAAAAGGAGAAGCAGAAGCAGCAGCAGCAACAACAAGAAGCTGCCAAAGCGGAGGATGAAGCAAAAGCAGACAAAGACAACGACAACGACGACGACGACGTGCGCGTAATGTGGAGTAAAAGCCAGTTTGATAACGGGCTGTTCTCCCTCTCTCTCTTATTCGCTCACTCTCCTGCTTCAGTCATGTGCATGTGTGTGTGTGTGTGTGTGTGTGTGTATTGTCTAGCCTAGATTTTCAGACATAAATTATGCAAGAAATGGAACACGCTGGAGACGGTGCTCAGACAACACCGTTCTTGCAAGGAGAAGGAAGAAAGAGAGAGCCAAAAGGAGAACAGCACAAAGTCAAAGACAAGGTCAAGGTCTCTCTATTCTGTCTTCTCCCCTTCGTAGCCCTTACTTCTGGTTGCCCGAAAATAAGTAATAATAAGAATAATAAGGAAAGGAAGATAAATAAGAAAACGTGTTCCACCAAACACCAAAAACAGGTTCGCCGTCCCTTTCTTGCTTATTCCTCGTTCCTATCTAATGTTCCACGGTTGCCCAAAAGGGAACGAACGAACGCTCTACCTGCTGTCTGCTGTCTGCCGCCTGTGTCTTTGCTACCTGTTGCAGCCAGCCAGCCAGCCACAAGCCGTGGCCCAAAAACTGAAAGTCACTTTCCAGGCGGATCACAATCAAAAGGTAACAAAAAGACAATCGACTGAACAAGAGAGCTAGCACAAGTGCCCCCTATTCTAACCATCCATCACCTGTTGGGCTAAGCAGCTTGTAAAGTCAATGGGTTGGGTTGGACTACCTCCTATATTTATATAGGGATCGCATCACCAGACTTTTTCATGTGTCAATAAGTCCTTAGTAGGATAATGAGCCATTAATTGAATTCGAGAATGCTCTGGAAAGCATCAACCATCCCTGTAAACCAAGGTTCCTGTTAGCAAACTTATTCCACAAAGGAAATCTGTACAGAACCAATCATATAATGAGCGGAAAGATATCTTATAACTATTATTATGCATTAGTATTATATATTATTATTATTAGAATTATTTATTCCATGCTTGCTCATCGACGGATGGATAATTTCTATGATTCCAAAGAATGAAAGAACCCCACGCCCGGCCCGAACCGAACCACACAATTCTTAATTGTCATGGGAGCGAAACACACAAAAACCTTTTTCTTTCCAATTGAAGTTTTTCTCGTTCCCTCTTAGTGGAGTTTTTTTTTTTTTGTAATTAATTCTACGCACTTGCGCAACAATGTCGCCGCTTGGCTATAATTTCCAGCCGAAACCACGCACTGGATTTTCAAGGTCTAATGGGTTTGTTGGCACCGCCAGTGGCAATGGCAATGGCAGTGGTAGTGGCAGCCATTGGTTATAATGAGCCTGGGCCAAAGAAAAAATTATAATCATCATTGAAATAAATGATTAAATTGCCAGTGCGTACAGTGCGTTTCACAAGTTTACGACTACCGAATGTGTGTGACTGACTCTATCAAACAAAATTGTGCAAAACTCAAATCAAATGTAACATTTTTTGCAGATTATTTTACCTTTCAAATAAGAAAAAATTGTTTTATTTAGCTATTGTAGTTCCTGTAATTTAGTCAGGCACTGTGTGGGCATAATGCTTCTTGGTTCATTATTATAATTGTAGCTGCTATTGTAGCTGCTTAGGACTACAGCTGGAACAAAAACAACTTTAAGACGATCTTTGGCACCTGCGGAACCGCACGCCGTCTCTCTCTCTCTCTCTCTTTCAGTCCCTCTCTATCGACCAGGTTCAAGGCCTTTCGTAAAAACATTTTTTAGTATTTGGCAAGTTTTTTGTATAGATTGATTTGTTGCTTATTCGGTTTTTGCA
Organism: Drosophila bifasciata; assembly: GCA_009664405.1. Classification (NCBI taxonomy): domain Eukaryota; kingdom Metazoa; phylum Arthropoda; class Insecta; order Diptera; family Drosophilidae; genus Drosophila; species Drosophila bifasciata. Next base: position 4,826,832 of record CM019043.1, on the reverse strand, counting down.
AGTTTTTGGTGATTAATTATTGTTAATTACAATGTCGTCCGGGAAATAATTTCGTAAGGTTTAACTCAAAGACTTATACAATCCCATCATTCAACCCCCTCCTTTTCGACAGCATCCCCACAGACACACAGCAATCCGATCCATAACGAAATCGACCAAAAATCAGACACAAATTGTAAAACGATTACATAAGCCTTATACTAATATGAATGGATCGCGTCTGTGCTTCGTTTTGGATTTTTAATTTCTTTGTTGTTGTTGTTTTTTTCTTCATTGGGATGAGCTCATTTTCGGGTATCGGGGCAAGACGGCAACCATATGAATATTGAAATATAATATAGGGGCCATACATAAACACTTATACATACAAATCCCGTATAAATCCCAAGCTCCCAGGTTCTGTCATCATTAGGTTTTTCTTGGCTTCCAAAGGTTCTTTGAACTGAATTGCCAAATGGTTGAAAAAACCAAAAGAAAAATCATTTCGAAATGATGGTAAACTGTGAGTTGAAGCAAAATATACAACAAAGAAACACTATATAGTAAAATAAAATTGTGGGCAAACATTGATATTAATTGTAAGCATATATAGCAGCCATAATATTCGTATCTTTAGAAAACGGATTTGTTGGCAAGTGAAAGACGCGGAAGATTTCACTATATTACCACAATAAGTAAACCTTTTTCTTTCTTGTTGTGCTTACTGGTCTATAACAGGCTTAATGGGCAATCTGTGCTTAAAATTGATTGAAAAATCCATTCCAGCTTAGCCAGCAGCGCTTTGCCGTTGCCATTGCAGTTGCAAGTGAAAGAAAGATCTGAAACAGAAGCAGACAGCATCAGCAGCAGGAGTAGCAGCTGCAGCAGCCGATTGAGACCCCAATGAGAAATAGAATGTGAACACATAACAAGTGCGTGCGGACCATGCATATGTACAGTTGTGTTCAAAATAATAGTAGTGCTCCTCAACATATTTTCAAAACCTTTTGTTAAACACTTCCAGTCATCCAAATGAAACAAATGATACCTTTTTGAATAGATTGGAATGTATACATTAGAAAACCGACGAAGTTTCATTACATTTGCGTTCAAATTTTGTTTTGCTTGATTTTGGACGTATACCCATGAAATCTGCTGTTCAATAAAATAGTAGTATTTTTTATAAAATCGAAAAAATCAACGAAACTCAAATTAAAACCTATGATTCATATTCCTCATGTTTCTTGAGCTTTAATATATAGTTTCTAATCAATTTTGTTGTCATTATGGCCATACACCGGACAGGCATGGGGCCAATAGGGTCCTGCCAACGCGTCAATAGGATTTCAGCCGATTATGCTTTTTCCACTTGCCAAAAACTTTTAGTCTGGTTGACAGATTTGCAGTTTTAACAATGTATTTGACATTCCCCCTTAAGTTTTAAATGAGATTGGGATCCAGGGACTGAGTTGAGCATGGCAAAACGTCGATATTTTCGGATGAAACTTAATTCCTTGCAAGCTTTTTGAAAGTGTTTTGTATTAAAACTCTGCTGATAGATGTTTTTGAGAGGTATTTTTTAATTGTAATATGAACTTTATGTATATTAAAGTATATCTGCATACTCAGTTTTGTTAAATACTCCAAACCCAGAATGAGGAAGTACAGTTGAAGTACAAGTTCATATGAGCTGGGCCCTATAGTGCTCAGCCCAGCATATCCAATGCTATTTTTCCAGATTTTGGGGAAATCGGATTTCTTTGAATGCCAAACATATTCTTTTGGAGTCTATCTTACCATATAATACAACTTTACTCTCATTTGTCAAAAGTATTTTTCGTGACTGTGACTCAGGCCAGCCCACAAGCGTTTCTGCTAACTTGAGTCGTGGGTCTTTGTGCTGTATTACCAAACGCGTAAGTTTCCAGGACTTCTTGGACTTAAATAATGTGTAATCAGTGGTCTACGAACTGTCACATCACTTTCAAAGAGATATAAAATTTTTTTCATAATTTTTGAGGATACTGAAGGTGGGGTCTTGCCTTCAACCTTTGTCGACCATTCATGCAAAATATATGTTTTTCACATAAAAAATTGATTTTCAGTCTACTTCTTGTAGTCAATTGAGTCAAATACAATATTAAGAGTACAAAAACTTATTTTTCAACTCCCTTATACCTCCAACCTTTAGTTTTTGGTCTAACTCTGATGTCTCCTCTTCTGCACCGAGCAATGATTTCTTATACGCTCCAAAAATCGAAAGTTCCGCTATTTCCAAACATGTTTTTCATCATAATATATAATAACTAAATTGAGCTTACGGATTGTGACTCTTTTAAATTAATTTCTATCTTTTTAATTTTTTAAAATTAAATTATCCCAGCACTACTATTTTATTGAACAGCAGATTTCATGGGTATTCGCCTAAAAGTCAAGTGAAACAAGAAAGTAGAAAGCAAATGCAATGAAACTTCTTCGGTTTTTCTAATGTCTACATTCCAATCTATTCAAAAAGGTATCATTTGTTTCATTTGAATGACTGAAAGTGTTAAAAAATGGTTTTGAAAAATATGTTGAGGGGCACTACTATTATTTTGAACACAGCTGTATGTATAGCCATGGATATGGACACATCTGCACTCGATTTCTTAATTGAATTTGGTCTAAAGCCCGTACTCTATCTCTCTTTGTTGTTCGGGAGGGGTAGAAAGATGCTGAAGCGGAGGCTGGGCAACTGATGAACGACGGCACGAGAGTGTCGGGAGGAGACTTTGCGCTAATAAGTTTATTATAAAACAATAATTACAAACAGACACAAGCAGCAGAGGAGTAGGAAATAACGAGAAAGTCGTTGCACGCTGATTAGCTTTTGTGGCTACCGTACCGGCGGAGGCAGCAGCATCAGCTTTGACTTTAACTTCTGCCACAGCTTTAGCTTTAGCTGGGACTCAGACTTTAAGCTTTAGCTTCAGCTCCAGCTACTGCTGGGGGATGCTGATTAGGCTTCCATCAGCAGCAAAGCGAAACCGAAATCAAACCAAGCACGTACACAAAAGTGTTAATTGCAAATGTACCACGAGGCCAGAGGTGGGAGCTGTGGGGCAGTTTGGGGGGGTATGGTACAGGCAGAGAGACCCAGAGAGATGCACTGCCAGAGGTGCCAATACGTTGAGCATGTGGCAAATGTTACGCTGCGGCTGCTAAATATTGATCGCGGATGGCTTGAAGGCGTTGGCGCATGCGTGACTTTGGTTTTTTTATACACTTGCAGAAAAGTATATAGTATATGCCTGTGAAGATATTGCTATGAGTCCCTACTACACAGGTACATATATCAATTTCCATGGGTAGTTTGCAAGAGAAGCATCCTCTTTTTTTTGCAGAAACTTGGGACTGTCTTGTCATCTGACTATAAATCGATGATCGGCAATTGGATTATGGCAGGGACAGGGGCTGGGGCAGGGTGCACAAAAAGAGAGAGTGCCACACGCAGCCACAAAACAGAGGCGTCAACGAACCGGTTTCCATCCAAAGGGTCGTCCAAGTCCAAGCCGGAGTCAGAGTCAGAGTCGGGAGTCGCAGTCGCAGTCGAAGTCAGAGTCGAGAGTCGAAGCGACGCATACGCGTCAGCAATAATTAATCAATCAATAATTGAGGCAGCCCAGGCCATACACACACACACACACACACTGATACACACGCACACACACAGAGACAGTGAGAGAAACGTCGTTCAGCTAATGACAGGGCATACAAAATGGCCGACACATAAGCCCATTAAGTCTGAACAAACACACATCCGGTGAAGAGGGCAAGTGTTCAGGTTGCTGGGGGGAGGGTAGGGTAGTGTATGAGGCAGTGGGGAATGGACTCCGGACTTAACCTTACCTTAAGCACTCTTCTTCTTCTTCCCAAAGAAGATTCCAATAGGGAACAGTACTCGAAAGTATCCAACGCTCGGTTCTCAATAAGCAGAAGGAGAAGAATTCCTTCCTTGACTTACTTTCTTGGTTCGCTCTTTCCCTTTCTCACTCTCTCTCTTTATCTCTCTTTTCGATTCGGTCTTTACCGTAACTTTTGCTTTTTGCTTCTCTTCTGGCACTATATTTATTTCGTGGATGTTACCTTTTCTTGTACTACTGCGGTTTATTTTCGCTTTTGCTGCACTTTTCTTTCGCACTCTTTTCGCGACGTTTCGATAATTTTGGTATATTTTAGCGACGAAAAAAACGAAAACGAAAACGGAACCCACATGGAGGAGAGCGAGCGCCTCAAGACGGACAGAGACGGCAAAACAACAACGAAACGGAATGGAACTAAAAACGAAACGAGACGAAACGGAACGGAACGAGCGCTGCGCAGGTAACGTTGCGGCTGTGCATAAAAAATCGAACTGAACTGAAACCAAAGAAGAGCAAGAAAACATTCCAAAACCCAAGTTTTGACGCTGCCGCGCCGCCGCCGCCACTGCTTACCGCTCTGCTGCTGCTAAATCTGCCGCTGGCTGGTCAGAGCCAAGAGAAGACTTTCAACGGACGGGGACGACACGTCGTCGTCGTCGGGCGGCCGGTCAAAGGTATGTCAAGTAGAAGGTGAGGGGAACACACGTAAAACATACGCGATAAGGATTTGAACGGATCAGTGTTTGGCACGATCCGTCGGCATAGAATAGATCCTGCACTCCCGTTGGTCTGGGACACTCGTCCTAGGCGCTCTCTCGGACTCGATTACCTTATTGTTAATGTACCATGGACTGGTCGGTTTCTTTTCGCTGCCAACGTCGACGCCAGCGTCGTGGTTAACGCCGCCGGCGGAGCGGCAACAGCAGCTTAGCGTGGCCTGGCCCGTTCAGCTTGGCTTGACTTTCAGCAGACGTGCGAGCGAGCGAGAGAGTATCACATTGATCGTCTTCTTCCCCACCTCCTCCGTCTGACTGTCTGACCGTTTGCATGTGTGCGAGAGCACAGGTACCGGCTGCTCAGTCTTGTGTGTGTGTGTGTGTGTGTCCCTTAGGTAAGAAAGAAAAGAAAATGTGTCCAACTTTGGCGAACAGGTAGACCGCTTCACTCATGACGGAGCCGGTGTGCCGAGCCGTGCCGCGCCGGTGCTGGTGCCGGCGGCAGAGAGAAGCACCAGCACCAACGAATGAACGGCGTCGTCGCGCAAATGCTGACTTTGTTTTTGCGGCTTAAATGCGCACACATAAACACATTCAACGGCACACACACCTGTATAACGTTAGGGTGCTTCAATGTTCAAAAAAAGAAAATAACTTTTAAAAGATATGAAAATAACAATGCAAGTGTGACCATAAACAGGACTAAGTAATACAATGGGTTAATTGGAAAAGAGCAAATACTAACATCATTCATTAACTCTTATTAACCGTAGAAGACTAATATGCTCTTCAAACAGGGTTTATAAATGTTAAATATTTCTCATGGATCACCCTATTCTGTTTTCAATTTGTATTCCCGCAAGAAAATAAAAACCAAATGCTTATGCATATGGAACGCAGACACACGCACACTGCGAAGCAACAAGAAAGCATACGTCATACCACAGTGAAATTGTATGTGATGTGAAGAGAAATACACGAGAAACGACGACGATTTTTGCGCGTGAGTAATTTGTTGACGATGACTGTGCGAGAGAGCTGTGCGCGGAGCAAGGCGAGACGAGACGAGGCGCGCCAGCAGTTGTCCAGTTTTGTCTCTTGTGAGGCTTCTGCTGCCGTTGCCGCTGTCGCTGTCACTGCTGCAGGTAGACCGACACACACACACACACACTCTCGGACAGCATATAGGTGTAGTGGTAATTATCGGCTTTCGATGGGAGGAATGCAAGAAAAGGGCAACCATCGAAACTGAAATCGAAGCGAAATCGTACCGTGTCTATAATGGCCCTTAATATTTTTTTGCTTTGGCTTTGCCGCCGCCACCTCACAGTGGGTGTTATATTCCGCCTAATATTGCTAACTAGACACAAAATTTGGCTGCCCCATGCTGCTGGCTCGTTACGAAATTGCTTCGGAGGTGGCTATTTCGTAAGTTCATACATACAAATGTACATATGTATGTATAGCAGTACATCCATTCATACAAACAGGTGCGGTCAAGAGAATAATTCCCCATTTCAACTAAATAACTTAACTTGACTTGACTTTGCTACTCGTATGCATACTTAGCTAAATTATAAACTGAATATTTTGATTAAAAGTATTTGAAATTTTTGTATAAAAATCGCTTTTGCCTTCGGATAACTTCGTTTTGAATGACAGGAACAAAGGCACCAATAACCAACGTAGATTCGGTACACCTGAATGGAGAATTGTCAGCCATTAATACGTTTAGACTAATTCCAATTGAATAGACATCATTAGTGTGACCATAAATATATTATGATTTTGAAATGGAAGGCCTTGGTAGTACTATTACATTGACCTCAGCTGTGTACCGCACCTATGATGGTTGGCATATCCATATCCATATCCATGTACATACATTATAACTATGTACATCTGTGTGGTTTTTACCATTATGCATACTAACTCAATTAGCACATCGTGTAAACGTGATATGGGAACCGTCTGTCCGCCTGTCTGTCTGTTTGTCTCTCTTTCTGTGTCTACCAGGCGCCTTTTGGGACCTTGCCACAGTTTTGGTGGTTTTGGCAGACAAACAGAGGAGACGAGATGAGAACACAGCCAGTACACATGTTCCGGGAGCCAGAGAACGGATGAACAAATGCAATCCAAGCAAACCCCCTCCCCCCATTGTCTCCACAGTCGCAGTCGCAGTCGCAGTTGGTTCCAGGAAAAAGCCAAACTGATCATGCAAACAAAAAATATCCAAGTCAATTTTGGGACAGGGTGCAGGGGCAGGCGCAGGGTTGGGCACTCTGCTGGCACGCCCATGAGAAACAAAGTAAAGTGAATGCCAAAGCCAGGGAAGTAGTCCAGTGTGGTCCGGCACCAGTATCAGTCCCCCAAGTCCCCCCAGTCACCACTCCAACAGTTAAACCTCACTATACATATACCAACTGTATATATGTATATCGCGATATGTACATATATTTTTTGGGGAGTGTAGTAGTCCAGGCCTCAACTGCTTTCGTTTTTATTTTGTACATATTTAGCTTTTATTTTTGACACGAAATTCAAGAATCATCCACATTGCTTTTGCCTTGACAGATACCCTTCCCTGCAGGGTGGATCTTTCAGTTGTCCCAAGGTATCTGCCAGCTATAGTTAGGGTTTAAAGCACTTCGACTTGATCCCAACAAACACTGGGTACCTACTCACTCCTCACTGCATTGTGGATTCAACTTGCATTTATTTTGTTTCGCATTTCGCATTTATTGGAAATATTTTTGGCCCTGGCACGCGCTCATATTGCTCATATTGGATTCAATTTCAGTATCTGGCCCCGACCATCATCGATGAGTGAAACTTACGGTGGTTTGTGTTTTCGGTGTGTTTTCGTATGGAATATTGGCCTGGCCATTACATTGTCACGACTCGTGAGTGTGGCTGCTTGCGCTTACCTGCAAAGAGAAAGATAGAAAAGAGCGCAACCAATTGAGGTCATTAGTAAGAGGTTTTTCTCAGACGCAAAACTAAAAAAAACTGAAGCATACGAAATGTCCAGGCTAATTAGTGTAAATGTTTATAGATCTTAAATGAGTTTTCTGCGGCCTTGGAGCGCAACTTAGAGAGCTATAGATGCTGTAGTTTTCATTTCTTTGCCTGAACCAATCGTCACTAAGATATTAGTTTCTATCTCTGATTATGCATTTTCCAGTTATGCACCAAAAAGTGCCCAAAGTCTAGCATTAATAGTGCTGGAATTCAACATGGTATACATGGTTATTCCTTAAGTATATAAATAGTATGTACATATGTATACTTTAATAGCTTTTCACTGGAAACCATCTTTTACAGGACTTTAAAGTGAGAGAGGAAAAACTAATTTTGAGTAAGAATCCTTGAAGCCTCAAAAGCAATTTTTAATTACAACTGAACAGAAATTTATGTGCGAACTTTGGGGCCAAGAAAAAAAATGTGATGGAAAGCGGAATGAAGAGCAGAAAAAAAAACGGCACAGGGATGACCAAAGAAACGGAATGCCCAGGCTGAGCGGGAGAGCGGTTGGGGTTGGGGGAAGTAAGACAAAAAATCTGTGCAAAGGAAATCGACATGCAGATTAAAAGGAAGTTGCACAAACCAAATGGACAGGCCAAAAAGGGTGTGGCAGCCGAGACGGCAAAAGCAACAGCAACGGCAACGGCGAACGGGTGGGTAGATTGCGTAGAGAGAAACGGCAGAAAAAAATTCGATTATCTGCGAGAGGAAAACTGTAATTAAATCTATGGGGTTTTCCTCACACAGGACGCCAAAGAAAATGTGAGAATGCTGCAGGGAAAAGGGGTGCCTGCTGCCCCAGTGGGAGTGGGGATGGGCACGAGAATCTGGTCCTGCTCCGACGTCGGCAAGTAGCGAAAAAATGCAACGAAATCACGTAAAGCAAACTAATACCGCAACAAGGCGTGCAGATTGCAGTAGAAGAAATGCGCTGGAGGATGAGCATGAGCATGAGCATGAGCATGAGGAGGCGATGGAGGTGGAGCCTGAGCCTGCGCAGGAATTGCTCGCCTCTCGTCCTGTTCCCCGCTTGGTTGGGTATGGCTTGGCTGCGGATTGTGGACTCTGGACTGTCGACTGTCGTCGTCGTGGAGGACTATGGGGTTGGCGGGGGGCATGCAGGCAGTGGTCTTTAGTGCCAGGGATTAACGGCGGAGCCAAATGGCATGAGCTTAGGCTCGGACCCGTACCATTGAAACCCCGATGATGTTGATGGCACACAAACACACACACACACACACACACACACAGAACGCAAAAGAAGAGGCTTCATTAGCATAGAAGACGCAGAGTGCCACCAGAATGGGAGCACAAGAGTTGATCAAGAAGGGAGTCCCGTCCCCGACTGAATAATACCATGGCCATTCCCATGCCGCAGCGTCATAGCCAATATACACCTCTGATTCATAGATTTTCATAGATATCGATAAAATATCGAAAGTTAATATAATCGAAATATATCAGTTATGTAACAAGCTAAAACCAGGCACAGAAACTGCTCAAAATCAATCAAATAATGGATTTAATATTCTAAACTTTAGCAGTTCTCTTGCTATACCAACAAACGATTGTTTTATCGATAATTCCACATTCGTTGCCACATCCCGGCATGCCCTTGCCCTTGGCATACCCTACCTTTTCATCAATTATTCATTCGCAGGGTAGCAAAATAGAAAAAAACAAAGCGCTGCATGTGCGGCTTATGTACGTCTCTTGCCCCAACCCCACCCTATGTCATAGCAGCAGCTATAGTTTCCTTCTCCTGCCACTGCCACTGCCACAACTCCTTCCATTCCCCTCCGCCCTCTGTCTAACTGCCGCCTGGCTACAGTTGCGGCAAATGAACAAACGCCAAGAAGAATGCTCCACCCGAGCTCCTCCGACTCTTGCAGATGATGCTGCTGCTGCTGCTGCTGTTGCAGAAAAAAAGGACATTGTGTATGGGGGGAAAAAAAAGCGAAAAGAAGTAGCAGAGAGCGCGGATGCAGACGCGGAAGGAATGAAGAGTATGCTCAGGGGGGGCACAAGATGCCACTAACTCAAACTCGGAACTCTAGGCGGCACCGAAACCTACCAAAAAGCCACCTGAGCAACCTGCAGCAGGGACACGGACTGGAGATGGGATTGTGCTTGGGATTGGGTTGGTGCAGAACATAACAGGGGAGAACAGAAGAAAACAGGACAGGACAGACAGGGCGGGACAGGAGTCAGGGCCGCGCAGGACGTGCAGTTTGACTGCCGGAAATGAACATTGGAGTTGGGTTTTGGGTCTCCAGCACCAGCACCAGCACCAACTCTGGCCACACTGGGACTACGAAGAGGAGGACGACGACGACGACGCTTCCAGTCTGAACACAAAAGAAATTAATTTCATTTTTTTACCCTCTCTTTCTTTCTTTCTTTCTATCTTTGTTTCTAGCTTTCCTCCCTCCTCTTTCTTTGTTGCTTTGGCAATGTTTTGTTTTACCCTCAAGTTTGATGCAACAAAAATTGCAAAGGAGAAATTTCTGCTAAGCCAAACATTGATTGTCAGCTGGTATGTTTGTGTGTGTGTGTGAGGGGGATCCTCTCCTGCGGATGCTCTTCCTGATGCTGCTGCTGCTGCTGATGATGGCGATGGTGGCATTCCCTAGTTCAGGCCCAGAATAGTTAGAAAATTGCACTTTGCATGCTGCAAAAAAAAAAAAAAGAAGCAAAATGGAAAGCTCGAAAAGCACAACAACAACAGGCACAAAAAACAGAATATGCCAAGGAGGAACCGGAGAAGGCTGCAGCGCGGAAGTAAATGAAGATTCGCTTGGGCTATAAACTGTCTCCACACACACACACACACACACACACACACACACACACACACACACACACACACACTCGCACACACACATGGAGACAGTGGGCAGCTTTTGAGTTACGGAAATGAAATGTCAGAGCATGATAAAGAGTGCGGGAGAGAGAGAGAGGGAGAGGGAGTAGGGATAGACACAAGAAGTGTCCCTCGGGGAAGAGAGCCAACGAACGGTTGGCATGTGTGTGTGTGTGTGTGTGTGTGTGTGAATGATGTTAGGCTAAATGGCAGGCCAGTGTCCAGCCTCCATTCCCCTGCCATGATTTCGCTCCTCATAGGTTCTGACAGTCACACTATACGTTTTTTACCGACGCGTTTCTATTCCATTGCATTCTTCCATCTCGTAACATTTTCGTTTGAAACCCGATGGCCGAATGACTGACAATATTTCCATGTCGGCGAAAGAGTTTACGTTGGCCTTTGCCCGCCTGCTCGCCCTGGCACCTGTGTGCTGTACTTCCGGCTACGTGCACGGGGCGGGATGGGGCGGGGCGTTTCAGGTGGTGTCCATAACTCTTACTCTCTCGCTCGTTTGCTAGCAGCAATTTACTAACTACTTTTACGCGCTCAACACTCTTTGGTCCACTCTTTTGCACAAACCACAACTCCTGGACCCCCCCATCACCGCTCTCCACTCACGCTCTTCCACTCTACGTTTGTTTAGTTAACAATTTTAAAAAAGTAACAGCGCTAGAGAGGGATGGAGAGGGAGAATTGGATGTTGTCTTGCATTTTAATTAAAAATTCTGCAAAATTTTGCTTTGTGTTGTTTGCCTCCTGCTGCCCCCTACCACCCATCCTTTCTCTCTGTCTTAATTTCTCTCTAGGTTCTTTTCTCTTTTGGTCTGCTACCAATAATAATACTCTTGTTGTTTGCTATTCCGCTGCTGATGCTGCTGATGCTGCTGCTGCTGCTGCATGCCACCCGAAAGTAGACCACATATTTTTAATTTGACTGCAGTTTCTGCTGACAGTGGACGAGGGGTAAGGATAAACGAGCGGGCGACTGGCAGACACTGTTGCGGTGGACCCAAAATAAGAAAAAACAGAAAAAACATAAGCTTTGAAACCGTTACCAGGCAACGGCACGTACATATGTTGTACTCTGAAGACCAAATGTGATGCAGCGTAAGCTGGAGCGGAGCACATTTTGGCTGTTGTGGATTCATTAAATCAAATGAAAATCACAGACTGGAATTAGTACTAGAAAATAAAGTATTCAATTGTGAGGAAGAAATTACGAAAAACCTGCAAAAGAGTTGATCGGAAACATTACATTTGTGTCAGAGTTACAAATATAATACTAGGAGAGGAAAAAGCTTTGAAACAGTATATTAGATGATGAAAAATTAATTAAAAATGAGAATGTGGCTTAACCTGATTAAATTATGGTACGAAAAATGCATTGCTATCGCCGAAATTTTATTAGGTTACCCAGACGGTATAGTAAAAGCTCAAAAATCTCGAGAAATATTGCATCTTTTATGCAGCTGGTGGGTGCCACGCTGAAGAGCAGTCCCTTCCCTTAAAGCAATTCCCGCAACAAACAGATTTTCAGATAAATATCATATGTACTACCCCTTCCCACTTGAACTTGAAAGCATAAAGAGTAGAATCGGAAGAGGCCAGAAGCACATACACACATATGTAGGTGAGGTGAAGTGAAGTAAAGGCGCAACAGCCGCTGTCTGCAGTAGCAGAAGAGCAAAAGCATTTGAAGAAGTTGCGAGTGTTATCAAAATACATAATAAAGAAAGGGAAGCCGAAAACAGACAGCGAAAAACATATGAGAGGCAGCCAGCACAATCTGCTGCCGGCTCAAAGTAAAAGCAAAAGAAAACGACAACGACAACAAAAAATATAAGAAAAGGGAGAAGAAGGAAGAGTAAAAGAAGCAGCAGCAGCAGCAGTAGCAGCAGCAGACGAAAAAATAGTACGCGGCGGCGATAGAAACCAAAGCAAAGAGTCGAATTTTTCGTGTGTGTGTGTGTGTGTGTGTGTGTGTGTGTATGTGTGCGAGTGGGTGTCTTCCAAAAAGAAGACGAGGGGGAACGTGCACGGATGGAATGGATGGGATGGGATAGAATGAAACAGAAATCAGCCGCTTAAAGCGGCCGGCATTTTTATTATTATTTTATGTTACGTTATGTGGCCTTGGTTCGCCTCTCCTCACTCCTCACTCCACGCTCCGCTTTTTCGCTTTACGCTTTACTTTACTTTTATTTACATTGTGCGCAACGCTGGGCGCCAGGCGTCGACGTCTGCGTCAGCGTCATCATCGCTGCTAGGGCAAAGCTATTTTATTACTCGGTCACATGAGATGAGGCTCTCTGAGCTGAGAACTGTCCTGTCCCGTCCCGTCCCTCCCCTGCTACCAGACACTTCCCACTGTTTTCCCTTTGCATCTCCTTCTACTGCTTCATCGACTGCTCTGCTGCATGTTTACCGTTTGATTTTCGCTTTTCGTGGCTTTTATTTTGATCCAAGCCACTTTTTGAATTCCAACGCTGCCGCCGCCACTTTCTGTGCCTTTTTCTCCGCTTTCGTTTTCCATAATGTCCGCTTATCTGTGGAACGCTTTCCATTGCCTACTTTCCGGCGCGGGCAGAGAAAAATCCTTTAACAAAAACTGTTTGCAAAGCCCCAGGACCACAGCGGGAGGCGTGCTCGAAATGCAAATGGTGCAACGCGCACTTTTGCGCTTACATGAAATAAAGCCACGCCCACACATGCACACAAAGCTTGGTCGATGCAATTTACAAAAGCAAAAAAAAAAAACAAAACAAAACCCCCTACAGAGAATTTAAGTTTAAGGACATTGATTGATCCTTGAATTATTGAATGGTAAGAAGCAAGAATGTTAGCCACGTTAAATATACTCGTTATGCTAAGTGATAAGTCCTACTAGACTTATACATTTATCCGACTAGTGGGGGCGGCACAGGGGAAATTAGGTGAGTAAGTTTGGCAACCCCAAAGCCTTTTGTAGCCACATGAATTCAAGTTCGAAACGAACGGTCAAATATAAATCACTTGAGGCATAATCAATCATACCTGGATTGTCTATGAGATTTCAGACAGAAGCTCCGTATCGAGCGTGGTATATGCAGTACGAGTTCCAAACTAGCATTATCTCTTTATATTCCCAATAACGAGGTTTACAAATAAAAACAGTTTTAACGCTATTCTATGCTAATGCAAATTTGAATTACAATAATATTATAGAGATATAATTCCATCAAATAACTGAAAGATGAGCAAGCAACCAAGATAACCTCAATTCAACTGCAATCTATGGTCAGTGTATTAGCCTAGTTATCCTTGGGCGTCATACAGTAAACGGCGTAAATGTATTTTAAATTCCGGTTTAGTATTATAAGAGTCAATGATATGGATGGGATATCTCTGCTGTTGGATTCCAAAGTCAAGGATTCTTCTAGCAGTGAATATGGGGGAGACGACACAGAACAACCTCAAGCGGCTAGCCTTTGGGGGCGGGAATAACTGTCATTGCGGCAGCCGGAGGGCCTGCCAAATGAACCAAAGCGAAAATGGGACGAACGACAAAAAAAAAAGGAAGGCAGAACTTAAACCTTTTTTTTTCTTTACATAATGTATTCCACCATACACAACCCATGCACACACACACACCCACAGAACTATGTATATACCAATTTTTGAGCAGTCTTAGGCAGCAACAACAATTGTAATCTATATCTTTGCAGCAGTTTAAACGTGGCCAAATACAAAACAACAAAAAAATGAAAAAAACTCCCATCTAGAAAGGGACGAAGACGAAGAGGTTCGCTTAGGGATGGGCAGTGGGCTGTGGGCCGGGGGGCGGTGGCATCACGGAATCACTGGGTGCGCCCGCCTTGCCCGGTTACCGCCGGCGAGGTGTGGGATTAGTTGAGAAATAAAACCCGAAGCCAACCCAAAAGGCAACAACAACAGAAATCGACGGCAAACAAAAAAAAAACTGCTGATGAGTTGGAAACGTACCCAAAAAAAAAAAAAAATAACAAAAAAATCGGTTATTTAGTAGTTGTGTGGGAGGGGGAGGGGCAGCGAGAACGGTTGCCGGATTCTTTTTTTTTTGGGTGTGCTTTGGAGAAAAAAAAAAATGAAAGAAAAAGAGAAATTAAAACAAGGGATTTTTTCCATTTTGGCACTAGCGCGAGAGGTAGAAAGAAAGAGAGGGAGGGTGGGGTGGGGTGTGGTGTGGTGTGGTGGGATGGGGAGAGCCCGGGAGGATGAGAGTTCTTCTGTTTCCTTCACTTCTTTGGGGGCTGAAGGGGAGAAGATGGGTGGCTTCCTGCCTCCTGCCTCCTGCCAACAAGCTGCTGACTTTTATGTAATTATATAGCATTGTTCAATGAGTGAACGCGGTGTGGGGTAGGGTGCGGGTGCGGGGCAGTGATTGGTGGTGGTTCTCCCTCTCTCTATCGCTCTCTATCTTTCGCTGTGTATGTGTGTGTGTGTGGCTTGATGGAGAAAAAATAAATGCAATCGTTTGAAATTTGAATTCCAAGTGGGATTCGTGCATTATGTGTGAGGGAGATGGAGTTCCCGAGAGAGTGAGAGAGGAAGCGAAGGGACAAGCGTCGGAACAAGATTCGAATCGGACAAACGCTGTGGCACACAATGGCATTCCCCCAACGAATCGCATTAGGATGGACAATGCAACAACACCTTTGACTCCTTGGATTCCAATGTGCAACTACCTACAATACCTACAGATGGTAATATCCTGCATAGTACGAATATTCTACTGACTGTTTTTTGAACCCAATAGATATTTTCCTTTTTATTTTCTATTTTTTTTCATTTAAACAAAAACTAACAGATATTCTGAGATCGTATTCTCCTATTCTCAGATATTTTTTTAATATTCTTAAACATTCTTACACTGCTGTAAGTGCACACCATTCTGTTGATGTTCGAACGAACACCTTCATATTTTAGACAGGGAAACCTCACTCTAGACTTTCAGACCTGCACCGCTGAAACCTCACGAGAAACGAAGCATAACTCGCGGCGTTGAGGTAAACTGTAAGCCGCTCAAAGATCTCTGCTCCCTTTCGAGTCGCTCCGGAGTCTGTGCTGGCCCATAATTCCAGCTCAGAACTTTATTTATTTCTATTATCTGATGATTCTGGGCGCGCCCAGCCGAATCGTAGCCAGATTCCGCTGACCTGACGCTTTGACTGTGATTGATGTGGCCAAAAAAAAAAAAGCCAACAACTCACTACAATCGATCGATTAAAGAGAAGCAGGGGGGATGGGGATGAAGCACCCTTAAAAAATGGCTAAGAAAAACCAACACAAATAAAAGGAAAAGAAATCAAATGAAACGAAATGAAAATGCCGTCCAGTTGTTTTACATTTTCTTGTGATTTTCTTAAGTAAGTTTTTACTTCTGGGAGGGTGGGTGGTTGTGTGGGTCCATCCCTTAGACCTTACACCGCCTCCTCCTTCCTGCAATGCCGAAGAGCAACTCATTTAAGCACTAAAAAGAAATTAAGAAGTAGCCCCGCCGTCGTCGTCGTCGCCGTCGTCGTTGCTGTTTCTGTTTTCAGTGCGCGCAAATGAATGCAAAGGGAAGAGAACGAGAGCGAGAAAACAAATTGAAAAATATAAAAATCACAGCACGGAAATACCCTGATTACGCTATCTGTGACTGTGTGAGTGTGCCGCATTGAATGGGCAACGAGGTGGAGAGAGACTGTGGAGGTAGAGTGCGACCTCCCCCTCCCTCCTCAGCCTGTGTACCAGACCTACAAGGCTCACAGTCCCTCAATAGGCTTGTGATAAGCCCAGCTATGCTTGAGCGGACCCCTCTCTCTCTCTCTCTCTCTCTGCACCCACAATGCATCCGCACCCGCACCACTCTCAGGCCTTGGACCCACTTGTGCCGCACCCACAACAAACCCTACCCAGCAGCAGCAGCAGCAGCAGCAGCAGCTGGGTGCTGGGAAGTGGGAGGATGGGGCCCAACAGTTGGACTTGATAACCCGCCATTGTACAACAGAAAAGCCAGGCCGTCGCATAATCGTCGTCAACCGATTTCTTCCTCTTTGCCTGGTAGCTGGAGAGGAGAGAGCAACGGAAGAGGAGCAAGTGGCAAGCGGCAAGGGGCTAACAAGAGGTTTTTGGGGTCATAGTTTGATCCGACTGCACATCTGGGGCTCGACTCCACCCACAGATAGAGAGAGAGAGAAGAAAAAAGGAGAGAGAACCGCCTTGGACTTTATCGTTTCAAAAGCTTTTGTTTTCATATCAACCTCATCATCGTCGTTTTTACGTGTTTCCCTTTCTTCTAAATGATCATCATCGCATGCGATCATTTCTTCCTTCGTTGTTTTGGCCTTTTCTTGGTGCTTATCACCCTTCCTCCCCCTCCCTGCACACTGTGCCAGAGCCACTTGGCGAACTTTGGCGCTTCTTGATGTGTGAACTTTTGGCCAGACTGCACTCACATCGATTGGCCAGAAGAGGACCTCAAAACCAACAAACATCCTTCTCCGAGAGCTTCGAGCAACTTTGACGGCCTGACTGGTTTCAAGTGGAAACGCTTCAAGTTCAGCAAACAACATCAAAGGGAAGGGGCCACCTGGATTTCCTCGAACTAATTGCTATTCCTACTTTAAAAATTTATTTAGAAACCAGCTTAAACAAGTTGCAGAACTGACCAGCACTCTAAAACTATCAAAAAAGGTTAAAAATTACAGATAATTCATCCCCGCAAAGATCCCTGTTGAAGATCTTAGAAGAAACTTTCCAGTAAAATTTAGGATTACATTTTTTTTAGTTCAACCAAAAGTAGGTATAGTTTTTCTTTCTTGCACTAGAAGATTGAAATTGAAATGAAATTCCAAGAATAAATCAAGAGATTCCAGACCAACTGGAAAGGGATGGGATCTACCACGGCCTGATCTGTTTAAAGTTGTTTCTGGCTCGTGAATTTACTTAGTATACAAAGTGGTGTGCTTGGGGTCGCCAATTAGTTATTGATACACACATACAAAAAAAGATTCCCTTAGAAAGGTGTACATACATATGTACGTATGCATGTACATACATATATGGATGACAACACGCAAAGACTCACACAAATACACTCTAAGTCTACGGCAAATTTTGGGTGCGCCCAGTGCTGTACAACAGTTAATTTTTTTTTTCTTCGGTTATGTCTCAGTTTTTGCCGTTATTCCGATGGCCGATGGTCGCTAATTGCGAACGCGCCTGTGCGTGCGAGTGTGTGCGTGTGGTTTAGAGGGTGTGTGTGTGTGTAGGTTAGGTATATCTAATTAATGGCATTATTTTATGTGGCCTAGCCCAGCCCTAGAAAATGGGAAAAATCGAAGAAGTAGAAACACGAGAAACCCCACAAAAAAAAGGGAGAACCCCAACTAAATAAAAAAAAGGGGAAGAATACCTTATACCTTTCCCTTTCATGAATTTCGAGTCTCTCTACGAGTTCTCTTGAATTCCTACCTTGATCGCAGGAGAATCTGATATTCCTTGGTGGCTGCTAAACAGGTCTTTTGGTGGATCGTTGCATTAATGTTGTCGCAGTGGGATTTATATATTGTTGTTGAGTTTTATAGTTGACAAATTGTAGTAGACGGCGTGACGGAATTAATTTCATACAAAAATTTGATATTTTTACCCAAAACAAATGAGAGAGAAGAAATTATATATGTTTGCAGATGTGTAAACAATAATCGGTGATGGGATTGTATCGGCAATAACTAACACAGAAAATTAACTATTAAATGGTTCTTTAATTTTGTTGTATTTTAATTTTGTCGCTCTTTTTTATTTGCAAAAGAGCAAAAGGGACGCAATCGTTGCGATTAGTAGTAGTACAAGTCGAGTTTGTTGATGAAAAGAGACAGCAAGAGAGATGCAGATGAAGTAGTCTTCTCCTGGTTCTCCTTTCTGTCTGACTTTGACGTTTGGTTTGTTTTGTAATAATGTTTATCAACACGTGGTTCCGATTATATTGATACTTTTTTTTTGCGCTGGAATGGAAATGGAAATCTCAATGAATCGGACCGCATACGAGCGATTGTTGTTGCCGTTTTTCTTTCTTAAGCCAGCGTAAACAAGAGCGTAAGAGCGCGACAATCTCTAGCCCGAAATTCCGTAGTCGGGAGAGAGGTGGGGGATAACGAATAACGGTTGAGCGGTAGCGCAAAAACACACGCGAATTGCCGGGCAGAAGGAAAATGCACATAAAATAAATACGGAGAATACGAGAAATATTGTATAAAATAATCATAAAACGAAATGAAAAAAAAAGAGTGAGGCAGCGCTTCTCGCACACACACCCGCACACACACACACACACACACACATACACCCTCTCACGTGCGGGAAGGAATGTTGCGGCAGCGACTGCGACATGTGTTTGACGCCTTGCCGTCCATGCGTGTGTGTGCATGTGTGTGAGGGAATGCCTTTACTACGTAATGCAAAACGTAACGTAGCTCAGAGCTTTTTTTCTTTTGCCAAGTTGAATTTTTTATGCGTCTGCATGCCGTGCGGGGACGTTTGAATTGGAAGGAAGGCACAAAAGGAAGGGGGCCGTCTGTCTGACTCTGATTTTAACTTTGTTTGCAAAATTCCGTACAGAAGGCGCGAACTTGAACGTCAGAGACGGGCGACACACTAAAGGAAACGGATCGGGGCCGGTAGGGCCAAATGTTGCGCCTGGTTTTTATTTTAAGCACTTTTTTTATTAAGCCAGGAGGGGCAGATAGGGGTTAGCAGTTTAATTTGATTTTGCACGATTCGCAGTTTGTTTTTTTCGTAATTTTTGGGACGGTAATTAGAGGAAGGCGGCAGTCTGGCAGCATGCGGGGCGAGGCGAAGCGCGGCGCTCGACCAAGGCACCTTTTGATGTGCTTCCAATTGGCGCGGCAATGGGCTGGCGTGCGGAGGGAAAAGACGAATGAACGACGGTAATTACAGCGGCGGATGAGTGTCCGCGTCCACGTCCGAATCCGCGTCCGAGTCCGATCGAAGCGAGACGAGAGACCCACCGTGTACAAATACAAATGTTGTCTGATTGGAAGACCAGAGCGCGCTGGCAGCATTGACCGTCGCCGCCGTCGACGACGCTGCAGAGCGAGGAAGAAAAAATAAAAAGAAATACAAGAAAAAGCAACGGTGGCGGCAGCGGCGGCAGAGACGTGTGAGTGAGCGCTCCCAATACATGCACACACGCAGAGGAGACAGTTACATACATATGCGACAGAACGATGAACGATGATGATGAACCGAATTACAAATAAAAAGAATGATGCCAAAAGACGACGATGTCGTCTACGTTGACGCTGCGCCGACGACAACGACAACGATTAGCAGGCAAGGCAAGGAGCAAAAGCACTCACACACACACACACGCACACACATTCATATAAGCATATAGCAGCAGCGGCGACGCTGGCAGCGAAAAAATCGGTCGCAATCGGAAAAAATGCAGAGCAAAAGCAGAGGCCAAGGCAGAGCGCTCCGCTCCAGCTCTCTGCACATAAAAAGAGAAAAAAAAAAAAATAAAACATAAGCAAGCCGCAACTCTCACACACACACAGAAACAGAGAAGTACTCAAGCATACAACAACAACAGCATAAGCAGCAAAGCTGGAAAAAATGAGAAGAAACTTTGAGCCTGAGCGCCAGCCGAAGCAGCAGCAGCAGCGACAGCAGAAAGCGGAGGAAAAAAAAAATTGCGGCACAACACGCGCACCGTGGGCCGCACACGCGCAAAAAGCGCTCGAAACCTTAGCCGACAACAACAATTTGCATTATTGATGAGCTGGCGCCACCCACTGACCATCCCACAAAACCCCCCTCCCCATATTTCTTAACAAACTTGCGGCCAACTTACCCGCGTGTGTGAGTGTACGAGCGAGTGAGTGAGTGCGAGCAGCGCGACAATAAGCGATACATAAGGCGGTACTCAGTGGAATGCGGAGGGATCCAAGTATATAACACCCTTAGAAAGTGACCAACACTGACCAGGACACCGAAATGTACGACGACTTCCTCCTGGACTCAGACTCCGACTCGACTCGGACAATCTCTATGGGAGAGGCGACGTACGCCCATTAACTGGAGATGAATTCTCATGGCCATGATTTGTGTTCGGGTGTCGCGTAGACATTGCCGAGGAGTTGGGTATGTAGGTAGGTAGGTAGGTTCACAGCGGAACCAGTAAAAACAATGGACCAGATGAGCGGCGAACAAAAAACCAAAAAAGTGCAGCAATTGATGGACACACTCGTTCTCGTCCTTCTCCCAGTGTTCCTGGTGGAGGCAGCAGTCAGGACATAAGCGAGAACATGCAACATGAATGTAAAAGTGGGTGTGGACATCGGGAATGAATTGGAAATCCGAGCTCATCGTCTAACGGGGACTGCAGCCCGCTCTAGGAGGAACGTCTAATTGGATACGGTATCTGTTTCTATGGGGATGGCGGAAACTAACCTTAAAACAATTTCTCTATTCTCTGAAACGGTTGTTTCGCTTTTTGAACTTTGCAAAGAATCAATCAACAAAAAGTTTATTAATTCACTGATTCAATTTTAATATCAATTAACTCGAATACTACAAAAATTTACTGCGTGAACCACTGTGCGGCAAAACAATGCACGTTTCGTGAGCCGCTGAAAAAAATTTCGCTCTCCGACAGCAGTGGCAGAGCGAGAGCCAGCAGGCGAATCCGAAGACAAGAAGCAGGACGAAAAGTTGAACAAGAAAAAAATCATGATGAAACTGGACAGACGCTGCGTCGGCCCCAACCACACTGCAGAGACAGAAGCAGGAGATGTCGATGGAAGAGAAGGTGAAGGTGGGCCGGCTTCGACTTGGACTGAGAATGAAAGTGTACACGAGTCAATGGGGAGAGGACTTGTGCGAGTGTGTGCGAGCTGCGACTATTGTTGGGTAGGGGGGAACTCGCACACACACACACACAGACAAAACGCGGGCAAAAAAATTTTTTCTTTGCGCTTCACTCAATTTCGATTTTTTCTTTTATTTTGCCTCCCTTTCGCTCAGCTCAGCAGCAGCTCGGTTCCTTCGAAAAGTTCAAAGTTGCAAGCCCAGCGCCCAGTGCTCTCTCTCGCTCTCACTCACACACACTCAGACACATTGGCGACGTGCCGTGGGGCGAAAAAATGCTCAGAGAGTTCTGGGATGGCAGCGGCGGTGGCGGCAGCAGAGCCAAAAAAAAAAAAAGAGGAAAAAGTAATTCTGCACAGAAAAATAAAAATTGTTTGCAAGAAAGAATGAAAGAAAAAATCGGAAAAAATGCAAGCCAAGTGGTTGCCGCCCGACAGAGATAGAGTGAGAGACAGAGAGAGACCGAGTGAGTGGGGGTGATGGCTGGGTCTGGGTCTGGTCTGGGTGTGTGCCACCCCATTAACTGGTGTCCACCTCCGTCTCTGTCTTTGCCTGACTCTCTGGCTCTGGCTCTTTCTCTGTCTGTTTGTGTGTGTGTGTGTGTGTGTGTGTGTGTGTGTGTGTTTGTGTCAGTTTCAGCTGCTCACATAGTTGGCCAAAGATAAAGGTGCCGGTATGGTTGGTGCGGGTGCGATGGCAGGGGGAGGGGAGTGGGTGTCGTGCCCCAGCCACACATGCAATGAGGCCAAAACGAGGTAGAGAAGGAGAATAGTGGGGGCGGGGCGAGGGCGGTTCTCAGTGGCGACGCATTGGGAAGACCCTCAAGTGTTGGCATGCAGCAGCAAAAAAAAATACATAGCAATAAATATAACCAAAGCACATGGCGGAGCAGACACATGCATGCATGTGTCGCAAATAGCGGGAGCGAGAGGGATGGGATTGCGGGTGGAGGTGTCCTCAACACTAAATCATCTGTCCATGTATGCAACGTACAGATGTGTGTCTGTGTCCACGTTGACCACGTTTGCTAAAAGCATTAAAGCAGCGCCAGCATTAATTAACGCTTAGCAAAAATCGAATCTAAGCTTAACCCCAAAAAAGTGCAAAATAAATACAAGCCAGGTGGCAACGCTCAGTTGAGATATGCTGCGGGAAATGGCCAGCAATATTCCATGAGTATAATAGGATGAGCCTGGTTTTAATTAATTAGCAAAAGAACATATTTAGGGTGAACCTTGTTTCAATTATTTGCTGTACAAATCATACAAAAACTAAATTTGTGAAACAAATATTGGAAACGAAACACTTCAATGCACATCGTTCCGAGCACTATAGTCCAGTCGCCAGTTCCCCCGCAACCTGAGGTCCAGTCGACAGCGCAGCCATACAAAATTTTCAAGGCGAATCAGACGCGCCAAAAAAAATAAAGGGGCCAGCCACCGTACAAAAGCAAAAGCTGAAATACGCACCAAGCAAGACGACGAGAACGTCAACGTCAAAGCTCCCCAAACACACACGAACACATGCAGGCGAGGCGACACAGCACACACTCGCACACACACACACACACACACACACATTCAGAAGGGGACAGAGAAGTTGCGGTCGACGACGACGCACAACGGACAAGCAAAACACACAAAAGTACAAGGGCAAATACAACAACAAGAAGAACAACTGCACGAAACAGAAAATAAAAATGGGCGAAAAAGTTTAATACATAAAGTGAGGGAGGAGGAGAATAAGGAGAAGGAGCCCCGCGTAACTCCAAGAACATGTGCAGAAACAACGGCGACGACGACTACAACGGCAACGAAAGAGATACAAACAACAAACATAGCGAGCGTCATCGTAGCTGTAGTCGTAAGCCTCCATTCCCTCTCCCCCACCCAAAAACATCAGGAGAATGGGCAAGAGAACGAAAAAAATCGGCAACTTGTGGAAGTTAAAGAGGGGGTTGGGGGACGAGAGCGGCAGCGAGAGAGAGAGAGGACCGAGTGGGGCGCCCATCACAGATGGCCGGCAAAACTTTTGCAGCGAAAATATAAAAATGGAGCGCACGTCTGTGACAAAAACAACAAGCAGTGGAGCAGTGAAGAAGTGGGAGTAGGAGAAAGAGCAGGCAGCATGAATGGGAAGTCGTCTGCCAGTCGCCGCAAGAAGAAGAAGCAACATTTCCATGTGTGTGTGTGTGTGTGTGGGGTTGGTGTTTGTGAGGTTGGGGGTGGACCTGGTCCGACATTTGAGCCATTTTTTTTTTGCTCAGCAACGACTTGAGTGCGAATCCAAGAGAGAACAGAGTCAAGCAGACATGTTATATGCAGTACCGCTGCCACCACTGTTGGTACCGCCGCTGTACTGGTTGGTGTCTCGGCTCAAATGGTTGCTGCTCAAATAAGCGAATGTTAACACTTAACAGCGAAACGGAAATTATGTTAATATTCGCTAGAAGGATGTAATTTTCCCATTAAAAATGCTCCAAGTGGCATTGTGGAAAGTCAGCACCAACACCAAGACATCCAGACAAAGCAAAGCACATAATTATCCTGCTCATATTGCCAATTCGTCTGTATAATACAGGTAACGGTACCTAGAACGATAATGTATCGTATAGAAACAATCTATATGAAACAGATAACAAATCCTACGACCCTTAAACATTAACCGTCTATCATTTAGAACCGCTGCCGACTGTTACACATAAACTCTAAACTGTTAACTTGGCCAAAAGAACCGTATCAATTCTGCATGCAGATAAACATATGCTAAGTTCGAAGCACCATAATCGGTTTACTATATCCGATTATTATTATACATAATAATCGCTCGGAAAACCTTTATTTGTTTCCAAAGATATTATAACATAAACTAAACCAGCTCTAATAACAATTGGACAAAAATTTCTATATAGAAGAAAGTTCCAAAGATCGTTAATTATTCTGGTTTTCAATTAAGTTAAATTAGAGTTTTTATTGCGTTGCGATGCCAGGCTAAATTATCAGAAGAAATCGATCACTATGCGAGAGGAGCATGCAAATCAATATTAATTAAAAATTGCAATGGCAAAAACAACTCGTCTGGAATTCCAATATCTGTATGTTCTATATACATATACATATGTACATACATATATGCACGAATGTATGTATGTATGGGGTGTATGTATTATGTAGCCTTAGCCTTAGTCCCCATCTACCTACAATATAGCAATAGTTAATGAAGCACACAACACAAATGACAATTACAATGGGGCGTTTCTCGTCAAATGGAAAGCCACAAAGCGGGGCATCAACGAGCACAGCTCCCAGTGGGGGTGTGTGCGAAGGGTAGGTATTTATATGTACATATAGGAAATATGGGGCCAGAGCGAAAGAGGGAGGTAGAGACGACTAGCTGCCTCTTCCCACCTCCGATAACAACATCGACGACCCTGACAACAATTTTCCCTATCTCTTTTCCTCTCCCTCCCTCTCTCTCTCTCTCTCTCTCTCTCGTTCTATAGTGCTTTTGTGCTCAATTTAAACAAGAACAATATTTCGAGGCTTTACGCTAGCCTGATGTTTGTTGACAAACCGATTAGGAGGCGGTAATTGTGCGTACAGTGCGTTTCAAGTGTGTCAGGTCGGTCAGGGTTTCATCTACAACTTATTGCCCCATTCCGTGCTTGAATTTTTCAGTACATAAATTTTAATTCTTCATTTAACAGATTTAAAGGATATATTTTCCCTACCCCTAAAATCAAATTCCTTATCAACCTGCTGATCTTATCTGAATAACTCTGATGGCATAAAACGCACTGTACGAAATGGTTTATCATCTATAGAGCAGAGCTTTTGTAGAATACGTTCGAATATTGCGGATACCCAATATAAATAATATAGCCAACAAGTTTGATAAAATGTTCACGAGGGAATACAGAATGAGTACAAAGGTCGGGGCATGGCAATACTCTTATCACGCCTTAATCACAAATTATTTAGTCAAACTTATTATCTAGAACCACAACTGACATTGGGTACGTTTCGATTTTGTTTAAACAATGCAATCACAGCAAAATGCTGGCATCAAAATACAATACAATATCTTCACGGATTTTCCCTTTATCAGAAACGAATGATAAAGTTTTTTTTATGCTTTTGTTTACATAACTAATGGGTTCATTGGATATGATGATTACATTTTACAACAAATTGTTTATCAATCGAATAGTTTTCCATCATAAATTGTCCCTTAATCTTCTATTAATTCATAAATCAATTTTCTATTATATACAAACATTAAAATTTTGATGGCAGATTTTTTAATTTCGATATGTTCCCCCAGTGTTGGAAAATCTACAAATTGTTTTCCTTATTCCCAATTTCTGTGGAGTGCGACTCACCTGTAGTTCCGATTCGGTGACATCAATCTCACCGCGGTAGACAAAATCGATGATTGTTTTCAGATCTGTGAATATGATATCGGCGGGTAGGATGATTGTCGGATGTTTGCATGGGTTCTCCAGCAGAAGCTTTTGAAAGTATGTCGAGCAGGCGGATAGGACGACCTGGAAAGAGATGGCAGATGGCAAGAGATTATAATCAATAAATGGAAGTCAAATGCAGGTGGGACATACCTTGTGTGCCTTGAGGGAACCGTGTTCGCAGGACAAGGTCACATCGACAAAGGAGAGATCTTCGCGCAGTTGCTGGAACACGGATGTCATCGTGTTCTGGTAGTTGTTCCATCGCAGACTAAAGTACTGATGTCCTCGCACGGCAGCCATTTTGTTTGATTTCCTATTTCAGATGCTCCTCTGCTTTTTTTGAAATTTGTGTACCACGTTTTGTCCAGTGGTTTGCTGTTTGCTGCTCAAGCTTTTGTTCTTATTGGTGCTGCTGGTGCTCCTTGTGCCTGTTGTGGCTCCAGTGACGTGTTCAACACGTCCAAGGCTCTGTGCTGGTGCTGGTGCCGATGCCGGCAGCCGCGCGCTCTTCGCCCGCTGGAAACACATAAGAATCATCAGGAAAATGCGGATAATCTGACACAAGATAAATGTCCCTAGCTGACTGCATTTATCAATCAATCTGTGTGTGTAACGAACAAGAACAACAACAAAAGTATCTTCCGTTTCTACTTCTATGCGGAATGACGTTCCCGATGCAACTGAGAACGCGGGGATTATTGCAGAACACACAACACAACCACATGTTGAAGATTCAAAAAGGAATCGTAACCATTGTGTGTGGAGAGCAGAGGCAGGATAGAGTCTGCCCACTACAGGTAGGATAACATATCGATGAAGTCGAATATCTGATGGCCTATCGTGTTTAACTTATTAGAAATTTATTTTGGTTTTGGATGCAGCGGAGGTCACATAATAAAACAATTCAATTAACTGACGGACGGACTGCTGAGAGCAAAATTTCTTTAATTTTAGCTTCGTTGGCGATTCAGAAAAAGTTTTACTTTGCGCATTTTCATGTAAAAGGCTTTGCGCGCCAGTCTGGGGGGCCCAGGGAAAAAGAAAACCGAAACCAGTTTCAGTTCAACTTTATTTTTTTTTGTTTTCAATGGCACGTATTGGGGCCAGGCTTGTCTGTTGTTGGGGCGCATTGTCAAAATGAGAAAAAAATAAAGCCAAATAGGAATGTGGAAAGGATGCTCCTCCAAGAGGCGAGGCGAGGCGCATACAAGCCATACAAATAGAATTTAAGGGCCGACGTGCAGCGGTGTGCAGGCAGGGCGCACTCCTAGCCCCAGACAAGACAGCAAAACGAAACCAACTTCTGGGCAGGCAGGCAATGGCAATGGCAATGGCAATGGCAACTTCTTCTACCCATTCCAGACAACCCATGGCGGTTCGGGCCGTAAAGTTCATCTACTAAAGCCCAGCCATGGCAGAAGAACAAAACCAAATGGGGAAACCAAAGGGTTCAGCTGAACTGCAACCGCAATTCGGGTCTGCGCTGCTGGTGCGTTGTAAGTTGTATACCAACATAACCGAAACAGTGCAATAACCGCAGGAGAGAGCCCGCCCAGAGTATATTGATTAGAAGGTAAGGTTGCGCATAGAATGCACACATCAGCTCTTTGGGAATTTCTCACCTTTCTGCGAAACGTCAAACAAGTTGCATTTGTCGCAGTTCTCTTTTTTTCCCCACACCCTTCGGTTCGAAAAACGCGAAATCAAAACAAAACGGCGTCTGAAAAAATGTGAAAAAGGAACAAGAAAACGGTGCTGCCACCCACTCTCAAATTTGACTCTCTTCTTCACGCGCACCGTCTCTCTCTCTCTCTCTCTATTTCTCTTGAGTTAATCAGCAATCGCGTATTACACGTCCGATTTGTTGTTGCTATAGCTCCTTCTGTTTTCTTCTTCTTATTGTAATAGACCAATCGACATTTATTTTTTTTGCTATTGTTCGGATCCCTGTTGCTTTCACACACACACAAAACACAGGCCGCCTCTTGGAGCCTTCGGTTTCTTCTTTTTCACATGTTCATTCCTTCTTCTCCCGTTCGACTGCTTCGGGTTTATTTGGCAAAGGGATATTGTGTGTGTGTGTGTGTGTGTGTGTGTGCAGCCTTTTTCACTTTTCATTGCTCTTGAATATTTTCGCTCGTATGCCATGGCACCCTATACACACACAGGTTCATGTGCTGCGGGCGGCACCTTGGTGTTAGTCTCACCTAGGCCATTAGAACAATTAGAATGGCCGTCATTGCAATGTTGAAAACCAAATCGAACAATTGAAATTTTGTCTTGAGGCCCATCTTTGTATTTAATTTGTGTACAGGTGCTGGCCATTTAGAATGGAACACGATAGATAAACTGTGTTTTAACCTTTAGTTGAGCCGAAAGTAAATGCACAGCACGCTATGCTGGGATTTGATTAGGAAATTGCTTTATATTTTTCACCAAATTGCTTGCATTTCATGCGCTCTGTCCACGATTATTTATTGAGGATTTTGTTTGTCAATCATCCCATTTGACCTCTGACAAATCGTATTCGACCCACTGTCCCTGTTTCGGGCAACTTCGTTTTCGTTGCGTCTCTTTGGATATTATGTGCATGGGAGCAAGCGAGACAGCTGTTTGGTCGCTTGGTCGGCAGCAGCGAAGAAGCAGCAAAAGACAAATGACAGCGCGCTGCGAAATGAGTGTGAGAGGTGGTGGTGGGTGATGGGAGAGACAGAGGCGAAGAAAATGGATTTTAAACATTTTTGTTTTGATTATTATTGTTCTTGTTCGTCGCAAACTTTGCGAAGCAGAATAGGCGAAGAGAGTGGGTGTCTGAGTGAGTAAGAGAGAGCGAGGGAGAGAGAGAGAGAGCGCGCCCGCGAGAGAGGGAATCAAAAGTGCAAGTGGCGATGCTTTTGCCGTGTCTGGGAAAGGGGGCTGCGGCTGGGGCACGGGCACCCACAAAATGCCCCTCACCGTGTATGTAAATGTGTAATGCTGAACAAATTTTATTTGCAATTGAATCCAATTGAAATTTTTGTATCTTTTCTCCTCCTCATTCACTGTATTCGTTACGTTTCACAAAGACCTCTCTCTGCCTGCGAGCGCCAACTCTTATTTTTAGTTTGTTGTTTCTGCTGCCGACTTACCTTTTCGCTATTTATATTTTTGCGTTTTGCGCTTATTTCGCTGCTGCTGCTGTTGCTGCAATGGGTGGGACGAGCTCATCGCTGCCGCCAGCGTTCAATTTGTTGCTCTTTTGCATAATTTGCGAACGCACGCAATACGTCAACGGAATGCTGTGCTGCGCTGTGCTGTGGATTTGGTTTGCCGCCTTCTCGCTTACGTCGTATTACGTAGTTCTAGTGCACGGCGATCGTAGTAAATGTAGCTGTTGCTCACACACACACACACACACACACTAACACCAACACATTCGTGTTTACCGCCAGTTTTCTTGGTTTGGTTTATTAATTATTTCGTTTTATTTGTATTTCTTTTCGGCTATTGCAAACCTTTTTGCTCTACGCTTCGTACGATTCTACGCTGTTCTTACTCGCTCCCTCGCTCGCTCGCTCGCACTGACACTCACACACGCGCACGCACGCACCGACCGTCAGAGCGATTGGTTTTTCATAATTTGCAAAACTTAATTTATTCTATTTGGCTGGCTGGCCATGCTCATTGCACTTGCTGTTGTTGCACTTTGCTCGTTTCATTACATTTGCTTGGCTCCAGTTGTGAGTTCGCCTTCCTTTTCCGCACTTTTTCCGCACCGCACACCCAGAGAGGACAAGGAATTTCGCTGGCAAAACGGAATTTAAAACAATAATTATTTTTTCAGCTCGTCGTTCATCGCGCAGTGCTCGTGTTCGCCATTTTCGTATGGGGCTGCCAGACTGCCGGAACACAGTTGCCGTGTCACATAATCCAATTTAAATGCTCTATTCATTTCTACAGGCACCTTAATTGATTTATTGACTCAATAGGAGTTTATTTTCCACTGATACACATTTTTTATTGCCCACAAACGAGTACAAATCACGCATTTCTGTAGACACTTGTCCGATGTGGCAGCGCTTTATCATCTCTGTTTTGCCTTCCATTTGTCACACTATTCGTCTCGCTCACACTTGCATGCAATTTCGCAAGTTATGATTAGGAAAAGGTATGGTTAGTGCTGCCAGACTGTGAAAAATAGGTGGGCGTATAAAGCGCCACCTATCACAGTAGCATACAAAAGCTAACAGCTATAAAACTTTCGATAGGCTCGTAGTCGATAATATGGCGGGTTGATTTGAGTATTCAAAATCTTGGATCCATTTGACCTCATTGCGCGTCTAAAAAGTGGCTAAATCTCAGTATGTGTGTGTGTGGCAGTCAAAGTCTCCGGCTAGCTTATCTTTATGTATTTATAATTAGCAAATAAATATTCGCGACCAAAGTCGGCATTTGCATAATGAAGGCGAAACCATTCAAATGAGTTGCAGTTTTTCCCCAGCTGAATGCGAAAGTGAGTGGGCGTAGGTGTGGGTGCGGAAGTGGGAGGGAGTAATTGGCGGCTGACACCATAAAAAAAAAGCGCTCGACTGAACGCGGATCCATCCATCGATTGGCATACAAAGCGACTGCTTTACGGTTTTCACAAAGAGATACATAGATACATTTTACATTCGTGGATTGAGTGGATTGGATTGGGGGGGGGGGGGTAAAAGCGAGCACGTAAGTGTGCCCCCGCCGTAGCGGAGTCGCTCGAATGCAGCTAATTGACATTCATGAGCCCCAAGGCCGAATACATTAAAATAATTGCATGTTCTAGTAGCTCCCAACAGCAAAACAGCAGCCCCGCTCCATCATAATTTGCAGCATGATCGCCGCCATGCTGATGCCATTAAGCTCCTCATATTAATAGATGACATTTTCCTCACTTTCCATCAGACATGTGCTCGGAAAAATCGATCAAAACGGGTATGGTCACTGCCTCGAGAGCGAGTTGTAGCCGCACCGTTTCAGCAATTGACGTGGAAATAGTGTGTACATATGTATTTATGTCATTTGGGGGTGTAATTTTCAAAGGTCTCAAGGTCTAAAAAGGTTTATCTAAAAACAATAAAATATAGAGATTTAGGCCACTTGGAATGCTTTATATCGTTTTGGGGCAGGATTGATTTTTCTATATGATTTAGAATATACATATGTATGTACTTTACAATATTATAATTACATCTATGTACATATGTACGGATGCCCACATATGAATTAGGGAGGAGCAATCAATCTCTTAACCTTGTCGTGTCACGAGTTGTTGTGGGAGTAGATACTACCTTAACCTTGTCGCTCCAAGCACACTCGTGGCTAAAATAATAGACACGCTGGCATTATCTGCCCTTTGGCTACAAAATATCTAATGATTTGGCATTACTTTCACTCTCAACGAAACAAAATAATCCACTATTAATCTCTAAATACATATATTACCCAGCATAAAAGTTATGCTTTTGGTTTTTTTGGTTACTAAGTTATAGTTTATCGTTAAACGCTTCCTGTTCATACCAGACCCCCCCATCCATCAGCGAGCAACCATCTTCCATTCCATTCCATTCCATTCAGAGAGAGAGAGAGAGAGAGAGACAAACAAAAGATCCCCCCCGCACCCACAACATCTGCGACAGAACAGAACCAACGCCAGCAGCGATGCTGACGTCGCCCACTCGGGTATTGGGGTATGCGTTCGTGTCGGCGCCTCGTTCCCATCATTTTTGGGATCGAAATTGAAGGCAGCGCGCTGCTTCTGCTGCTCCAAAAAAAACACACACACAATGCAAAGCCCAAGAGATAGAGCGGAGAGAGCGCAGGCGGAGAGATGAAGAGCAGAGCGCCAGAGAGCGCACATTAGATGGGCTACTACCCATCCCCACCCCCTGTGGCATCTGGTGCAATTAATGGATATTAAGGTCAGTGCGCGTCGCTGCTGCCTGCTGCCTTCTTCTTCTCTGCTGTTTAATGAAAGTCAGACCCACAGATGGCGCCACCAGGCCTGAAACACAGAGTTCGTTTAATTGCATTTAAATCCTCGTTAGCGCGGATCTAGAGAATTTCCATGATGGAAACAGTGGGGAAGAACCTCTAAATACCAACGAAAAAACTCAACTACTCATTCAGCATGGCATAATATAAGTTAAAGAGGGGAAAAAGTTAACCAAATCACCATTTACAGAACGATTGACGTCATTGGAAGGTGGTTTTTTTTTTTTTTTTTTGCTCTATGGAAAAGTTTATGTAAGTTTGTGGGCAGCCTTTTTGTATGTCTGTGTGTGTGTGTGTGTGTGTGTGTTAGTGCGCGTGCTGGGCGACAAGTGCATTGCATTTCTTGAATGGTGCGCATGCACTCAATCCCTGTCCCCCCCATAACCACACCCACTCTCCCCTCAGTGCAGCTCCCCGTCCACCCATGCCAGAGAGGGAGTCGAAAAGCTTTTATGAGTGTGCTTGTTCCACTCTATGAGTGTTCGTGTGTGTGTGTGTGTGTGTGTGTGTGAGAGAGTGTATGCACAGCAATTTCGTGTCATAAGTGCATAAAAATTGCAGGCGGTTCAGTTCACATGACAAGCTGACAAACATTAGATTTATCAGTATCGCTCACTCTCTCTCGCCCTCCCTGTCACTCCCTCTTTGCAGCCTTTATCTAATGTTTTTGCAAAAACAAAAAAACAAAGAAACCTGCCCTAGAACTTTTCTTACTTATAGTACAACATGCCATACCAACTTACGCGTAGATAGTATAGCTGCATACCTATACATACGGATGTATGTATGTACATATGTATACATGCATTTAGTACTGACATTAGCTATCTCTATCGCATTCTAGTTGCAGGTTTTTATTGACGTCTATTTCACAACGAAGCCCTTCAATGGATGCCTTCAACACACAGCACATACATACATACTCACACACTCGCAAACTAGACTCTAGAAGTGCATACATACATACATATGCATAGGTACAGGTACAGTAGTCGCTCGGGAATTAGAATAGGAATTAGGAACACCTGAATACTAGAGAGAACCAAGAAACAAACCCTTTTATATCCTGTGAACTTAAGCCTAAAGATCAGGGTTAGATTAGGGTTTTAGGGCACTGAGTGAGCAATGTTCCATATACATATGTATAAATATTTCTCTTCATTCCATTTCCTAGCTCTAGAATGGGGCAGCAGGATTTCTGTGTTTAAACTTGTCAAAGAAAACTTGTTGCAAAAACCTATCACTATAGCCAAAGTGTTTTCAATACCGAGCGACAACTATATGTGGGTTATTATGTACATTTATATGTACATACATATGTATTTCCCATACATATTCTCCCCATATGCACTTGTAGGTATAGTATGGGTAACGACAGGTGTTGGATTTTTAACAACTTGCTCCGCCCTTAAGCGTGTTGTTGGTTTTCGTATGCGTTGACAGGCACAGCAAAACTTTTAATATCGGCGTGAGATCGAGGGAGGCCACTGCCCCCCTAAAGATTACTAATCTCTCGATTGGCTTGCTTATATGTAGTATACAATTCCATAAAAGTTCCACAGTTCGCCGTTTGGAAAGATTCAAAATCCAAAATCTGCAGTTCCAAGGCCGTGGATGCGTCATACAGCTGACGCCGACCCGCCCCCAACCCTCTTTCTAGCTGTATCTCTCTCTCTCTGTCTCTCGAACAGCGATGGCTGGCTCACCTTGTCTATGACATAATGCTCACCTGAGTGAAGAGTTGTCCACAGTTTTGCAATTTATAATTGTTAATTAAATTTAATTGCAGCAGCGAATTAAGCTTGTTTCAAAGTCGCTTCATGCAAGAGGGTCCTTCGCTCTGCTTCTGCCTGCCACCCACTTCATTTCTATCACCCCCTAGCACCTTCTTCTCTATCTGCCGCTCTCTCTTGGATGGCCGACAAGCTCACCTGGCAACAGTAAATAAGCGCAAGACGAGGCCATAAGAAGAAAAATCAAACATACTTCATGGCGCTTTCGCGTGCGCTCTCTCTTTCTCTCTCTCTCTCTCTCTCTCTCTCTCTCTCTGTTTCTGTCTGTCTGTCTGTCTGTTTCGGCTCTCTGGCACGAGGCTGGCTCGTTTGGATCTCATGCTCTCTATTCGGTCCACTCCATTACCTCCCACCCCACCCAAGAGAGGGATTGTGTATGCATCTGTCTATCCCTTTTGTGTTGCCTGGCACTACCACTACACCCCTGCCCCACCCAGCCCACCGAGCCCACCCCATACCCAACCGCCCGATCTGGGCTCTGCTTGTTTCTGTTTCTGCTTCTGCTTCTGTTTCTGTTGTTGCCTTTGTGTATGGAATGTTGAATAACGGGAACGGGGCGTTCTCATTTAACGTTATTAGGGTAGTTTTTCTGCCTTAGTTGCTGTTGTACTTTGGCCCTGAAGCTTAGTTGCCTCAATCGATGTCGCAGCGCTCCAGCAGGGCCAACGCCACCCCACGGCGAACTGTGTGTTTTTGGGGTGGAAATTGTGTGTCGTCGGCGTCGGGGATCATCATCAGTGGACCGAACCGAACCGACCCCGGTCTCGACTCGGAACAAACCCAACTTTGTGCATGGTAGATTCAACAGCAGGTAAGGCACGTTTCGCTTGCTGTACTTATGTGAGTATTATATTATTGTTTTGCAGCATTACCGCAACCAGGGGGAGGAGACGTCTAGTGGTATATGACCCTTCTTTACCTTGTATCTAATATACCTTGACTTTTTGTTTAGGGTTTCACCATTTTGTTGTTGTGGGCTGACATGACACAACGTGAAATTTACTTTATTGTCAGTCCGTGTATGCCATTTCAAAGCATTACTTTTCGCTGATGCGCCCTCGGGGCGAGTCAGTCAGTCAGTCAGTCATTCAGGCGCCCACACCCATCTCCATACCATGTAGGTACACCTCTGTCTATATGTTTCTCTGTTCGTCTGTCTGTCTGTCTATCTGACCATGGGATCGTCAAAAGCTCTGCTTTGCCTCTCTGTGCAAACGAACGGCCAACATCAAAATTATTTTTGAACATTTTTTTTTTTTTTGGTTTCGCTTCGGCTTGTATTTTTTTTTTTTTTTTTTTGCATGCAACTTTCTATGTGTGTATAAATCTTTTTTATATGTAATTAACTTTTATTCCGCACTTTTGTTTGGTTTTTTTTTTTTTTGCCCTCCTGGCTCTTTGTTGGCTTTGGCAATTGCAAAAAAAAAAACTTGATTTTCGGCTTGTGGGGGTATAAAAATAACTGCTTACGATTTGCCGTGTTTCGACAATGAGCAGGCCCCAGTCATAATTCGGAAACTATAATTGCGCTTCTGGAGATTCTGCACATTACGAGTATTAAATTAATATTAACATTAGCCAGAGACCAAAGACTGCAGCATCTCTACAGTATGTACTTCCCAAATGGCCTTGATTCAGGCATTAAAATATCTCCTAAAACTCCATTAAAAAATCACTAATTTTTTACCTTTGTAGACATAGAAGTTGCAGCCATCAGTTCTGCGAGAATTTAACTGGAAAGTTGATTGCTTAAGCGCAAAATCTATAGATCCTTAAATAAAATTTTGGTGATTGATGATTCATCTGTGATCCTTACCTAACTTCTTTAGAGTCACCTTTTTGCCACCTAATGATTCTCATCTCTTCATCATCTCTAGTGTGTCATGTCCTTTGGGGTAATTATAATAATTGATATAATGTAATAATATAATGATAATTGTAATCTAATAAAATATTCGAATATTTTTCCTTATCAAATTGTTATTTTTAGCTTAAAAATGGATGCTTGAGTTACTCATTATCTTATAACTCAAGGTTAGAAAAAAAATGGTCCGATTTCACGTGCCAGGTAATCCAAAAATTTGTTAATCATTTAAAAACAATTTCAATTTTATTTCCATACTCCCCACTGCTACTTCTGGCTCGTTTGTCTAGGCACTTACAAGACATCGACGCCCGCGCAGCATCAGATCATCGAAATCTGAAAAAATTCCGAATATCAAGAAATTAACAGCAATAAAAGTTGAAAATTTGGTTTTTCTGCTTTTGGCATGACGAAGCGAAGAAAATATGTGGCGAGTCGAAAAGGTGGAAGATCCAAGATCTCCCCAAAAAAACTCGTTTTTGGCTTTTTTTGGCTTTTTTTTTTTTTTTTTTTGTCCATTTCTTCTTTTTTTTGTCAACAGGCGGAGGGAAAATGAATCTAAAAAACCCCCTAAAAATTAAACTATTTGAATCTAAACATTACGATTCTACATCTAAGCGTAAAACCCTTTACTGAAAAAGCACAAGTGTTATAATTAAATTAAGATAATTGACTAACTAAGAACTAGTGGTCTACGTGGGCGCGCGAGTTTAGAACTCCAATAAATATTCACCTAAATAGGTACATATACTTTTTTTTAATGTTATGTATTGTTGTTTTTAACTCATTTCGTCACTTTCTTCAGCTGCTGCTACTTCTTTCTCTTCTTCTTCTTCTCTCTTGTTTTTTGATGGCGAGTACAGCTGTTCCATAAAAATTCCTTTTTTTCACGTTTAAATTTAGCAACAGAAATTGCACAAGACAAGGAAAACAAAAAATGCAAGAACAAAAAAAAAATGTTTATTTTTATATATTGTGCTGAAACTCATTTACATGCATACGCGTCCATATGCACTACATATACGATGGATGAGGAGGGGAGAGAGGGGCAGGGGGGGGCCATGAAGAAGTAGAAGCTGGCAAAGAAAAGGAAAAAAGGAAGCGAAGCAGCCAAAGTTCCATCGCGCAGCGCTGCGGACAGAGACGTCAGCAGAGTGCGTGGGACGGACGCCAACTCTACTCGCTGTCGCTAACCTTGAAGTCATCTCTTGATACCCTGCGCCCAGTGAAAATCTCTGGGTGTATCAATTTTAGGATAAAGTATGTAATGGTTGGTACTCCTATAATGTATGAACATATGTCCCTTATTTTGAGGATGATTATTTTGTAGCCGTAGAATTTTGGCAGAAATCAAAACTGGCTGTTTATAATCGTAGGAAGCGTCACTCATGAGAAGGCCATTATGGTCTCTGCGGATGAGTGTACGGTACTACGTTGTCGATAGTTCCTGCTCGAAATGAATTCGCCGTCGCCTTGTTTGCGGTTTCGGTTTGCTTTTTCGCTCTGCTTCTTGCTACTGTCGGCTGCGACTGCTGCTGCACATGCATACAAATGTAAATTGGAAATGCAAAGCCAGCGCGAGCAACATGGCCACAATTTCTATAGAACCTATACAGCCTATACATACACACATTCCTATATTCGTACATACATATGTATTTAATGTACATATGTAGCCCAGAAGAGCAGATGTGCTGCGTTGGCTCCCGTCGGCGATCTGCCCCCTCTCCAATCGGGCGGGTACCTTGAATTTTCCCATTTTATGCGCCCCTCACGAGCGTTGCCTGGTTCTCCATTAATCTGTTTTTCGTGTGTTCCGTTTCGTTTTTGTACGTTTTCTGTATGTGTATGTGTGCGTGTGTGTGTGTGTGTGTGGCTGGGCTGTATAATACATTTATTCTCTTTTTTTTGCATGTTCATGTTCATTTCCTTTTGTCAATTGAATTTAATGGAGTTGAGTGGCGGCTGGAACTGGGCGGCCGCCGCCTGCCACGAAATTGTGTGTGTGTGTGTGTGTGTACCCAAGGGTGGAATGGATCGATCAAGCTGATCGGAGAAGCATGCAACGATCGCATCGCTGGCTCGCATTGTTAGGGGTGGTTTTGTTTGTTGGATCTGCAGCTGTTGTGTTTCCCTGCTCCTGCTTGGGGGTAGGAAAAATCCAGGATGCATGCAACCTCCGGACAGGACAAGGACCCCTCCCTACCTCTCTGTATCCAATTCGAGGGGTTTGTTGAACTTTTTTTAGGGGTTGAATGCAACTATACTCCTTTTTTTTTGCGCCAACTCCAAGTCCCCTGTGGGATCGGCAAAGCGCAGCTGACGTTGACAAAATGGGGGGACTTTGTCCCGCCAAGCAACCCTTGCGGCGGGCGCAGGATCTCCATGTGAAAGTTTCCACCCCACACAAGACAGAGCAAAGGGGACCGACCGAGCGACCACCCTCGCACCCTACCCTACCACCCGCCGTCGTCGTGTGCTTGTGATCCGAGTGGCATCGCTACCCGCTTTAGGGTTGTTTGTCTGTCCTTGTCAGCAGCATGTGCTGCACGGCATACACATAAAAGCTCTTTGCCCAACAACCCCCCTAAACAGAAAAGGGACCAACACCAGCGGCATATCCGTCGTCGGAGGAGGGGGTTGCAAATGCGGTTAGCAGGCGCAGAGGGGATCATGCTTGGCTGCCGTTGCCGTTGCCAGACGCCCAACGCCCAACACCCGACCACACCACCCCCTGACGGCCTGTCGTCCTTGATTGCTACTCGTAATGTAATTGTCCGCCGTGTTTCTTTCTGGGTGGTGGTAGGGTAGGGAAAATCGATAATCCTGGGCGGATCGGAAATGGAAATGTGCGCAGTTGGCACCCCGATGATGTTGATTACGAAAATGAGAATACTGAAGCGTTCGGATGGTGTGGGAGCTGTCGGTCCGGTTCGTCCGCCTTCCTTTCACCCGGATTACCAGCTCTCTTTTCATCTCTCTTTCTGTCTGTCTGTCTCTGGCTCTATCTGTTTGACCCAAAAAGTAATAAGAAGAAAAGAATCACAAGAAGAGAAATAAGCATAAATTTGCCAAGCGAAAGAAAACCAGAAAGTTCCATTAACAACAAATATTTTTGGCAGCCTCAATATTTCCCTTCTCGGACAGGGGGAAGCTGTCGACCGGGGAGGAGCGGAAGATTGTGAGTGAGTGAGCGAGCATTCTCCGAGCAGCGCACCGACCATCAATCACTCAAGGCACACACACACACACACATGCATAGAGAGAGCAGTCAGGAGAGAGCGAGCACACACGCTAATTCGGTTTCGAGTTCGAATGAAAACGAAGCTCAGAAATCAGAATAGGAATAGGGCAAGCAAAGGGAACGGGAATGGAGCTGTGAAAAAGCGGCGCAAAAGCATAATATAATGGAAATCAAAAATAGCAACAAGCCCCACAGAAACACACACACACACATGCGACAACAAATACGAAATGAAGTGTGTGGAAAGAAAACCCACAAAAAATACTGCACACACACGCACGCACGAAAGCCAGCGAAGTTGTCGACGAAAATTGTTTAAAAAAAGAACAAATAGAAGGATTGGATGTTATGACGACTAAACGATACCCATGATCGGATCGACTGGCACTGTCGAACATTATAGATTTTCAAATAGAATTTCGATTGTTTTTCTGCCTGTTTATTTCATACATATGTATATCGACTGTTTGATGCGTGAGTACCACTTACCACTCCACCAGTAGCGGGTATAAAAATACAATTACATATTGACTTTTGTTTATTTGTTGTTGGCGGGTTTGAATTGTATTGGATTGGAATGTGTATGTTGTGTTGTGTGCTGCGTGAAATCACGGCCCAGCCTGGAGACTCCACTCCACTCAACATTGTTGTTGCTGTCCGTCCGTTCGTTCGCCTGTTTGTCTGTCTCGAGTGAGCGGGGTGCGGCATAAATTTTCACTTTGTCTGGCCAACAACAAAAACGCAACAGCGTAGAAGTGTTGCCAAAAATATACATACATACATACATAAACAAATACATATATGTCTGTACATACATATGTTTGTGTGTATAAATGTCGAATGCCAAACGAGTTTTTGGAACTCTTGTTCTCTTCTTCTTACCATCAGCGAATATTTTCTTCGTCATGCCAACCAGAAAAAGAAAAAGGAACAAAAATTTCCAACTTTTATTGTTAATTTCTTTGAGCGCAAGCTTGCGTTTTAAAGCTGCTGCGCGGGCGACGACGACAAAGCCAGCCGCAGCGATGTTCTTGTTGTTATTGCCACTGCCTGCCCCTGCTGCTCCTGCTGTTCTATGGATGTTCTATGCATGTGTGTGTGTTTGTGTAATTGGGATCTTTCTTTTTCTCTCGCTTTGCTGCTGTCATTGTTTTTATACCCTTTGCATAAGTATACTCTCGTTTTGGAAAGACGTTTGCATCGCACTAAAAAATACTTTTCAGCATGTTAATTAAATTAATTGTTAAAAGTATTTAAGATAACATAACAAAGCTTATTGGAGCAGAAAAAGTCATACATACACAAAGGGTATTTGATCTAGGTGCGTCTAATTCAACTGACATGCATTTTTGTTTGATGTTTTTTTTTTCATGTCCAGAAACAAGTAATCATTTATATTTAAGCATCCAAATCAAGTTTTGGCAACTGCCAATGCAAAAAGAAAAAAAAAAAATGGGGAAAAGATTTATAGAAATGTGTGCATGTATTGTTCATCAAAGATTCCATTAGAAAGTAGCAATTGACAGAAACAAAAAGCTTCATATTCGTGTGATATGCAAAGATGAGAGGAGAGGAGCCATAAACAGAAAGTTTGGTATTTCCTGACACCTTTCTACACAAATACTATCCCTCGCTGGAATTTTAACTAGCATGCTAAAAATATTTATTAACTAATACTTCATTCTTTTAATATTCTATGGATAGCACTTAAATATACATTTTATATCTGATCAGCCAAATTCTTATTTTTCGTGTCTCAACATTTTAAAGGAGGACCTACATTATTGGTAAAGATCAATTTAAAGGAACACCCAAGAACTTTTGTTAGGAGCATATTTCCGTTGTTGCCTTTGGTAGATTATCAACATGTTATTAGTATAATTTTGGTATCATTGAAACTTACAACATATTCTGTTGAGCAATAATTGGTTTCAAAAAATCTTACCAAGCTACAGAATATTTTTCAGTAGTTTTTGGTTTAGTTTTGCAATAAAATCTCATGTTGAATGTATAAAAAAGACTATGATCAGATCTGATTGCAATATATGTACATAATACATATCTATGCATGTATTTCGTGTACATAAAACTCCATACATATTTCCCCCATGTACGTGTGTACTATGTACATACATGCATATGTATTTATATGAACACATCCCCCACGAGCAGCAACACACAAGCATACTGGGCCGCAAGCATTTTCTTTGCTTTTTCATTTAGCAATACTTCCTTCTTCCACATCCCCCACCCCTTCCCCTACTCGAGAACAGTTGCAAAAAGCAATCAACTGTATCGTCATCGCTCCCTCTCACTCACCCACTTACTCACACTCTCTCTCTCTCCCTCATGCTCACCCATACACCCATCCATGCATGTATGTGCCACTCGCGCTCACTTGTTCTAGCGCCCGAGCGATCTTCGGTTTTTCGAATGCAGCGCCGCCAGAAAGAACAACAAAAGCAGAAACTTCGTGTCACACACACACACACAGTATACACGTATGTGGATGTATGCGTGTGTAGCTTTTTTCGACTTCTATTCTTGCTCACACAATACCTTTTTGCAGCAAATTCAGACACCAACGGCACTCTCAGGAATAAAATCGTTGTCGTTCGCTCGTTCGGTCGTTGCTGTTCACTGTTGCCCCCACTCCCCCAAAAACTTTGTTATTAGTTTTCCATACAGCGCGCATTACATAAAATAATACACAAAAAATAAAGA
The DNA here is from genome assembly GCA_009664405.1 of Drosophila bifasciata. Taxonomy (NCBI): domain Eukaryota; kingdom Metazoa; phylum Arthropoda; class Insecta; order Diptera; family Drosophilidae; genus Drosophila; species Drosophila bifasciata. The sequence goes on along the minus strand of CM019043.1, from coordinate 4,785,356 downwards.
AAAAATATAGTGACAGTTTTGTGTGCAGTTTGCTTAACGTTTTTCTGTGTGTTCGCGTGGAAATTCATAAATATAATTTATTGTTTAATAATATAATTTAAAAGTGACACAAGACGAAGATAATTATAAATTTGACAAGCGTTCGTGTGTGCGTTTCCTTCTCCTAGGAGATATAGAGAGTGGAAAGATTGTGCAAGGAAAACGATTCTACGGGACCGAGCTGTTGTGATGCTCGACCTGTTCTGTGCCAAAGAGGGAGACGGGACGAAGGCTTTCCAGTGAAAAAAGCAGGTGAGTGAGCATAATTTTCAGCCCCTTCCTCGGTGGAAGTTTAGCACCCCTGGAACTATCACCATTCGATCAATTAGTATTGTTAGGCCATTTTTGCGTGTAGAATTTCGCACGAGTCCGCTAAATGGTAAACCGTTAAAGGTTAGGGCACATAATTTTACACCGATGAAGTCATCCTGAAAACCCAAAATAAACCAGCCAGCGATCATAAAAAGTCCCCCATTTCCATCATATAATTTGCACTTTTTAGTAGAAAATGCACCTCACTCACATATGTATGCATGTACATTTGACGCACACACAATGATAGAGGGAGAGAGAGTGCCCTCGCTCGGCAACGGTAGTTTCCAACATTCGGGTTCGGTTTGGCGAACGTATTATGGCTTCGCTTCGCCCCTGCAAATGAACTCCCGTCGCATAGAACAGAGTTGCCAACCTACCGACCTACTATATGGCACAGTGGAGACATCGTCATGAAGAAGGTGGCCGCACTGCCCCTTCAGATAATCAATATTCCCAGCACCGTTCCAGATGCTAATTAATGCTTTCAAGCTCGACTCAATCGACTCGCACAGATTAGAGCTAGTGTAAGTGCTCCTTTTTGGCGCTGGCAACTCTGGGCGCGCGCGGCCAGCATACAAAATACGCTCTCACACACACACACGAGCACGGTACGACCGACTCATTTTTCGAACTCGCACTCACACTCGCTCTCTTGCTCTTGCTCTGTCGCTCTTTTCGTTTCGTGTTCGGTTTTCGAACTCTGCTGCTCAGGTTAGAGGCAAACACTTTCCGTTCGCTCACGTCACTCCGTCACATCCACTCCGCGCGTTCACAATTCCTGTTGTGCGGTGTGGCCTGCTACTCTTCCTCTCTGCTCTGCTCTGCCTACTCCGCAGCAGCTATGAGCACACATACACAACACGTACTACGGAAACCAGAACTTGGCTCGTTTTAATAAAAATAAATTCGATTTTATTGCTTTTCCCGTCGCGTGTGTGTGCGTGAACTTCTTGGAAAATCAACACCGAAATTGTATATGTGCAAAGTTTCATAAATCGACGACTACGTGCTGCCTGTGATTCTATTTCGGTGTGTATAATTAACAGTATTACTTCTTCTGATATGAAGAGTGCGAAAATGCACTACCTAGAACTGTACTTTCTAATCTGTGTTCAGAGCATCTATCAATGTGTGTAGTGTGGTGTGTGCGGGTGAGGGGGTTTTTGCATATCAAATCGATATTTCCAATGTCTGCTGCTCGTTGATATCGATTTTTCTAGGGGGAAAGCTTTTCCACAAGCAGGCCAGAGCTTTTGGCTCTCGCTTTGTATGCATTTTGAAGTAAATGACGGGCAATTTTAATTAATTTTCATGAACACATATATGCATATGTATATGCGTGTACCTATGTATGTAAGTACTCGCTTTCCATGCAAATGAGGTCAAGTGTTGCAGTGAGAAAATGTTTCACTGCGAGAGAGAGAGAGTGCAGCTGTGTGTGAGAGTGAGTGTCCGTTACATAAGCTTTTTCTAATTAACTGCGGAAAACACACTGGCAAACACGAGCAGCAACAATATGACAGTTAAACAAAAGCTCTTGCAAATGCACCAAATAGTCTACAAATAAACTGAAAATATTCAGACTCCCAAGTAGAGCACGTTTTTCACATTTCTAGCTCTATGTGTGGCGGCCATCTTGGTTTTTCCCCCCTTTGTCAGTCAGAAGCAGAGGTAGTGGCAGAGACGGAGACGAGACCCCTCCACACATAAAATATTTTGTTCAATGCTGCGACGTCGCGGTGAGCTCTCTCTCTCTTACTCTTACTCCCTCTCACTCTGTGGCTCGGTGGTGGTGTTCGGGGCCCGACTTCGTTTGCTTTTCGTTTTATGTTTGTTCGAGAAAAAAAGCGTGAAATTTTCTCTCTGCACTTTTCACACAAAAACACGCACACATACAAATGAACAGGCGCGCCAAGTTGGCGCTCTGTCTCTTCTCCTCTCTCTCACTCACACACTCGATGCCTGTGCCTGTTCGCCACATATTTTGGTTTCCACTTTGTGCTACACTTCTTTTGCTTCGCTTTTTTTTTGTATTATTGTTTTGTGCTCTAGAGACACGTTTACATTTTCATTTTTCATATTTTCGTAGTCTCGCGCGCGCGATTTCTGCCTTGTCGTCCGCCATGTTGTGCTATTGCTTCGTTAGAAGGCGCGCGCAACGTTGCCAAATTTCACATAGCACTGCAGCTTTGAAAAAGTTTCATTTGTTTACATTCCACGCACATGTGCAGAATAATAACAATACGAACCCATAAAAAAACGCTGAAGAGCACAGAGCTTTTTACGCAACAAGTGTAGAAATCGCAAAGAAAAACGCCAAAACCCAGAAAAGCTGCCAACGTTTTTCTCTGTTTGCTAGTTCTTCTGCTCTGCTGCATTCTTCTCGTTCTGATCTCATACGGTATTGGTCTATGCAGATTCATCAAAATGTATGCCCGCTGCCCACCCAATGCGATGACCTTGCGAGCGGGCTTCAGACCCTACACTGACCTACACACCTATTCGATATTCTGCTTTATTCTTGATTCTTTGCTGCTATTATTATTATTATTATTATAGTAACCGTAATAACATGCCTTTTTTGCGCACCGTTATCGTCACCTGCCTTTTGGGCTCTGTGTTCAGCCTTTAGTTTATTTTGTTGTTGTATGTTAGTTTTTATTATATTTTCGCTTTTGCGCCGCCATTAGCGAAAAAGTTCGTTGAACTTTTTGTGTTTCACTTTTTGTTATTGTTGATTACCGCGCTGTCTCTGGGCCTTCGGGTGGTGCGTGCTCAAATCACTTTCACTCGGTCGGGAGGTGAGCTCCAGAAACTACCATGAAAGTTAGTACACCTCCGCAAAAAGCTTCCATTTGATGGATTATTTCCTTTTCTATTTCTAAGTATTTGTGTAAAGTATTGTTTTCACGTCGGTTAATGTGGATTACGGCTGAAACCTTGGAAAAACCCTCAGCAGATCAGAACCCACATTACAGTTCCAATATGCCCAAAACGTGAACAACCAAAATGAGGAGACCCAGACCTCATCAACGTATCAAATCTGTCGCTGACCAAATTTGGTTTCCAATAGACCCAAGGCCCGACCCGACTTCTTTGTCTCTTTCTCTCTCTCTGATACACAAGTCCAACAAGCCCTTAACATTCACTTTGGATGGCGAGAAACAAGTTTTGAGGTGGCTGTTCAGGCTCATGACTGTTTTGCTTCGCTTTTCGCTGCTTTAATGGCAAAAACGACATTTTCTGCTGTCGGCGGGGCACAGAACACAGAATGAGAAACGGACAGGGAAAGTATGAAAATGAAAAACAGAATATTCGATACACTTTCAATGGCATCAGATTCGGATGAATCTAATTTGTATTTCGGAAATGCCTAGATGGAAAATGAGAAAATCTTTACTGGCATAGTATCTAAGATTTTCCCATTTGCATTTATTGATCCCTGATTAGTCGCTAAACTTTTGGTCCCTCGCTATGTACCAACTTCCATCCATCAGTGGATGTGCTGTTCTACCCTCTCCCTTCTCTCAATCGAATGGCGAAAAGCAGAAAGGGTGTAAAAATAAACAAATGAGGGGACAGACAAATGAGAGACGCGACGCCTACGTGGGTTGTCGGAGGCGACTGGTGGGGGCCTTAGCTGGGAGTTATGTTCTGGGTTGGGTTGTTGTTGCTATTCTGAAATGCCAGAAATTAAATTATTGAAAGTCAGTGCCTGTGCCAGCAGAGCTACAGCCCAGCCGCCGCCGCCGCCACACCATCGACCATCGGATCTGCGGCGGTTTATTTTTACGTCGTAAATATACAAATTTTATGTCTCGCACGCACTCACACAGAGGCACACCTTCACCTCTCGCACAGACACAGATGTGGAGGAGATTGGTACGAGCTGAAAAAAGATTCCACTTTATGCAAATCTTGTGGGGGAAGTTTTATATATTTTGTTCTTGGCCAGTCCCAGCCCCAGTGGCAGTCGCGGCTGCTGCTCCCCCTTTCCCTCCCGCTCTCTTTCTCTTTCACCGCCTTCCCATTTAAGTTATTTCCATTTTAAATTTGTTTTTCTGCATCGGTGTGTGTGCCTGTGCCTGAGTGTCTGTGTCATGGCGATTTTTCTGGCTCCGATGTGAAATGAGTTCCTCAAACTGGTTTTTCTGCCAACAACTCAATGCGATCGGGGACCGACTTTACTCGACTCCAACCACCACCCGCCGTCGCCGTTGCCATCGCTGTCGCTGTCGCTGTCCGCCCAGCAAAGCCGTTTTTCGAAATGGCACAGTTCTTGTATTTTGCGGAACCGGTTTTTCTTTTGACTTTTTAAGAACACAGAAAACCAGGCAGGGACGGGAACATACACAGTCACGGGTAGCAGTGCCCGAGGGGCAATCATATTGAAATCACACTCGAGCCGACAGAGTTTTCACTCACTTGCCGATAGACAGAGATGGAGAGAGTGAGATAGGGAGCGAAACCCCATGGGGCCGTCAAGTTTCCAATTTCCAGCCTTTTAAGGCAACTTCCTGTGCCAAAAAGGACGACAGTTGTGGCTCATGATCCAACATCTGCCCTCCCAAAGAGGGATGATGAAAGGACGGGGGGGATCGGGCAGGCTCGGGGAACAACATCCGTTGCGGTGCAGTTGCTTAGGGGATGATTGCAACCCCAAAAATGCTGGGCTAGACTTTTGGACCCTTTTTGTTCCCTCTTCCCGCTCCTAAGAGACCAAAACCAGTTTTCGGGGTTGCCGTCTGGCGCGTGCTTAGAAGGGGGACGGGACGGAATGGACATCTTTTAATAATCCGCTATCCCATCCCATACAATTCAATCCAATCATCTTACATACTATACACATCCATCCTATCGCAGCGCATCTCCCTACCCTTGCATTACCATTTGTGGCACTCGAGCATGTTGGCATTGAATCCGATTCAATGGGTTCCAAGCCATTCTGTTTGCCTAGATTAATTAATGAAGATTTTTTCGCTAACATTGCGTGACGTTTGCGGACACTGACGCATAGTTTGATAGTAGATCTCTTCACATTCTCATCCAGCATTTAGCCTATACCTCTACCAGAGCCGAGCAGCTCGTTTATCGTAAAGTTTGGAAAACTGCATGCTTTCCATGCCATAAAGCGGTTGCTATATCGAAAATTCAGTTGAGTTTTTCGCTAACAACGTTTCGTATGATGAAATTTGAACGTAGTTTGATAGTAGATCTCAGCACAGTGTTTTCAAGATAGTCTTAGATCCAATACATTATGATAGTTAGATCCATATCTACTCCTGGCAACTTGCTATTCAAAACTTATGGAGGATAATAGTCAGATTTCCATATAGTAACAAAGCGGTTGCAAGATTATATCATCAGTTGAGTTTTTCGCTAACAACGTTTCGTATGATGAAATTTGAACGTAGTTTGATAGTAGATCTCAGCACAGGACTATTTGCATATCATTATCCTCTGGGCAATCGCATGTTTTAAAGTGTTGATGATGCAATTCCAATATCTCAACATTCAGAATGCGGTTGCAAGATTGAACTCCAGTTGAGATTTTCGCTAACAATGTACCGCAAACTGTAATTTGGACATCGTTTGATAGTAGACCTCAACACAAACTCATTTTTCAACCTCCCCATTCTCACATTTTCCTTATTCTCTGCCATTCACTAAGAAAAAGATGAACCCCAAAAGAAATGCCCGCCTTGGACCCAACTGTACTTTTTCCACACACACACACACATACACGCACACAGCTCTACCATCTCTCGCTTTCAACTCTCTCAGCAGCAGCAGCAGCAGCAAGAGCAGGCAACGACGACGCCATTACGGCGCAAGGATCCCATTTTTTCGTTTATAATCCTCCACCATCTGCGCAAAAACAAAACCTTGCAATGTGCAAAGAGCGCGCGCCCGTCACAAAAGGGAGAGAGAGAGAGAGCGATAGCGAGAGAGATCCTTTTTCATGCGACTGCTGCTGTTGCTGCCTCCTCCACCTCTCCTCCTACTCTTCCCTCCCTCCCTCCAGTTTTACCTACTCTGTCACTGTCTCTTTCCGTCTCCTTTGTGTGTATGTACTAAATCCCCTTTTGTGTCGACGAGCTCTGCTTTATGCGTTCGTGTGTGTGTGTGTGGAGAGAGAGGAAAACCCCTTGGCCCATGTCTAGCCAATGCATCATTAACATTGGGGTAAGAGCATGCTGCCTCGGCTGCTGCCCTGGCAACTGAACTCTATCTACTCTGCTCTACTGAACACATGGCGCTATCCAGTGCGCAGGCCCTGCACTCTGCTCCTTATGGCGTTGCTGTGTATACCCTTAATTCGTGGAAAAACTGATCCCTCGCCACGAAATGATGCGACGCCTAACGGTACTTGACACGCTGGGGGTGATTCTCTATTTTTTTTTGCGCCTGGATCGGATGATTTCCTTCCCTTTTAGTTTTGGCAAAAAAAAACTGAAAAGCAACAAAATACACAAGAAATACACAATATGTATGGTTGTGTGTGTGTTTGTATGAAAAAGGGAGCCTCAATTGGTGAGTGCGTCACGTACCACATTTGTACACGTACATGTGTATGTATGTAAAGTGCCATCTCTGTTGCGCTCGTTGCTGGAATGTTGGCACGAGCACAGTTAGGTTTTCTCTCCCATTTGGGAATTTATATATTCGCTTCGCAGCTCCCCCTTCTCAGTGTATGCAGTTGGCTCTTTTGCTTTGGAGCTGATGATTAAATTACGGCAGGAAATGAACGAAAATAATGAAAAGAAGAACAAGAATGATGCTGCTCCATCTGGCGAATAATTTTCGCTTCCATTTTGAAAAACTCATCTTCATCGGGCAGAAGCAGGCCGAAAATCTCTTGATTGCGGCGAATTCAATTGTTTGTCTCGGCTCTACCTGTGTATGCGTGTGTAGTGAGAGGGTTTCGTGTAGTTCCCGTTAAATTTTCTTTGCTCGCGTTTGGCACGATTGCTGCTGTTGCAGTTTTTGTAAAGGCTCCTTTTGTCCAGCCTCTGCTTTGCTCTTCTCTGGCCTACCTGCTCTCTCCTGCTGCTTGGTAATTTCATAACGTGCCCCCCAAAGGAGAGTGACGCTCACTCGTGTTCGCTTTCTCGCTCTCGCACGCACACATCATCCACTCTGGCTGGCTGCAACAACTTCGTTAGCTGGGCGGCCATTGGTTCAGACCGCGAGAGCGGAGAGAGAGAGAGCTAAAAACGAACGAGAGCAGCGACGCGAGGCCGACGGTCGCTTGCTCAGTCGCTGTCACATTTGCGTCGTCGATTCAGTACCGTTCGTCCGCTCGCAGTTTTGTTTGGTTTTTCTTGCGTTGTGCGGCAGATCGCGAACAACGCGTACGGTTTGCTGGCTAAATTACTAAATTACATACACATGCACGAAAAACGTACATACGAAGCAAACAGAATAGAAAAACCTTTTAGTGCGAATTATTTACATAGTAAGTGCCCGTGATAAATTCTGTGGAGTCTATATGCTATGCTGTGGTGCTCGTTTGCAAAGGGGAGCGATTGTGAAATTGGTTTATGTTCCCAGTCATCCATATCTATGTGTCAGTGTGTAGGTGTGACTCGCTTCTAATGAAAAATGTTCTATTTTTAAATGCACACCATAAAAAAATGAAACACAGGGGACGACGAGAATGTGGCGATTGCTCCACACTTTAACTTTCAAAATTATCAGGCGAATGGCTGTGTGTATTTGTGTGTGCTTGTGGAAAATGAAAACCATCATAAATATTCGTCTGGCAAAGTGTGTATGTGTGTGTCTACTTGTGAAATTTTCCACAACGAAGAAAAAACCTTTCAGCGCACACACACACACACACACGAACACTTCCGAACGTACGTGTGCCTGCAGCGACGCGACTTGACAAAAGCTGCGCTGCCTGCTGCGAAACTTCCCCTCTTTATGCTTCATGCTGGGTTTTTTCTTTTTTCGGTCGTCACGAAGTCTCTTCGTCGTCGTTTATCGTATTCATCGATCTCCAACACTAGCACAAGGCGTGAGCGGGAGCAGCAACTGTAACATCGCCGCAAATCCGTTAGGCTCTCAGTTGAGTTGGCGTCGCTTGCCGTTTGTGAGAGGAGAAAAAAGAGAGCCAGTTCCGTTGTGGGGAAAAGAGCAAAGTTGAAAATTAACAAGAAGAAAAAGGAACACGAAAAATTGCATTTGCAGTTGTGTGTTTGGGCGTCACAGAGGGCGCTTTTGTATGAGTGACTTCTTTTTATTTTTATTTTGCATACATACATACAAATGTATGTATTTGTATGATGTGGAATGCAAATAACAATAATCTTGTCAGTCAAGTGTATACATGTGTGTGGGGGCTTGTGGAAAGAGATGCCAGATATTATTTTAGCGTTGAAATATTTAACATGAACATGAACTTGACCTTGAGGGGCGGAATAATCTGCAACATTAAGAGTTTGCCTTGTACTAACTGTAATTTTTCGTTATTTTTCCTTGCAGTATAACTGATATAAGATCATCGGAGGAGGAAGAGCTGTTTCCCAGACTCAACTGTATCTATAACTATACCGATTAGGTTGCTTTATCCACCCGAGAACGGTAGTACAAAAGCGCGGCCAGAGGAGAGCACAACCCGGCCCGGCCACGTCCAGGACGTGGGCTACCTCCGCCCCGACACCACCACCACCATCACCCCGCTGTGAACACCCCTTTCATTTATCAACTGTGTCCACATACCGCCCCAAGATGGACGACGATCAGCAGTTCTGCCTGCGCTGGAATAACCACCAGAGCACGCTGATCAGCGTATTCGACACGCTGCTGGAGAACGAGACCCTAGTCGACTGCACGCTCGCCGCCGAGGGCAAGTTCCTCAAGGCCCACAAGGTGGTTCTATCCGCCTGCAGTCCCTACTTTGCTGTAAGTATTGAATACTCCTTGTCACCAATGACCACAATGACATTGTCCTTTTTTTTTTTTGCTATTTTGCAGACCTTACTCCAAGAACAGTACGACAAGCATCCGATCTTCATACTCAAGGATGTCAAGTACCAGGAGCTCCGCGCCATGATGGACTACATGTACCGTGGCGAAGTCAACATCTCACAGGACCAGCTGGCCGCGCTTCTCAAGGCGGCAGAGTCGCTGCAGATCAAGGGCCTGTCCGACAACCGCACCGGCGGAGGCAGCTCCGCGGCCGCACCCAAGCCAGAGTCCTCCCAGCATCATCGTGGGGGCAAAATGAGCGGCGCCTACACACTGGAACAGACAAAGCGCGCTCGCCTGGCCACCGGCGGGGCAATGGACACCTCTGGGGACGTGTCCGGATCGCGCGAGGGCTCGTCGAGTCCGTCGCGTCGTCGTCGAAAAGTCAGACGCCGCAGCCTTGAGAATGGTGAGTGTTGTAAAATAAATCACCCTCCATTAAGTCACAGATTGATCTAACCTAACCAATCGTTCCGCCCGCAGATGCCCACGACAACTCCAACTCGTCTGTTCTGCAGGCAGCCGCCTCGAATCAGTCTATCCTCCAACAGACAAGCGCAGGCCTCGCCGTCTCCGCCCTGGTCAGCACACAGCTGTCCGGCGGCGGCAGCAACGTGGCCGGCGCCAGCCAAGTCCCGACCCAGCAGCCATTGACCAGCACCAACGTTACCAAAAAGACTGAAAGCGCTAAACTAACATCATCGACAGCCGCCCCAGCTCATGCCGCTATTGCGACAGCATCCGGCCAGCAACAGCAGCAGCAGACCAGCGATGCCATCAACACCGAAAACGTACAACCACAGAGCCAAGGCGCCCAAGGCGACGTCGGTGATGCCGAGGAGATGGATGAGGTGAGCGCAGCTTCCGGAGGAATCCCTCCGGCGACTTCAGGCGCTGGTGCGTCCGCTGGAGCCGTGCACACCGGTGTCGTGGTCAAGCAACTGGCAGCCGTCGTCGATAAGTCATCGTCCAATCACAAGCAGAAGGTCAAGGACAACAGCGTGTCGTCCGTGGGCTCAGAAATGGTTATCGAGCCCAAGGCCGAATACGATGACGATACGCACGACGAAAATGTAGAGGACTTGACACTGGACGAGGAGGATATGACAATGGAGGAGCTGGACCAGACGGCCGGCACCAGCCAGGGTGGCGAAGGATCTAGTCAAAGTGAGTTCTATAAGAGATAGCGATAGAAACTGTGTAGTTTAGTATACACTTGGGCAATACTAATACATTCCTCCTCCCTTGTTCCTGCAGCATATGCAACATGGCAACAAGACAGATCTCAGGATGAACTCGGACTCATGGCACAGGATGCACAGCAACGGGATCCACAAGGTGAGTTTTTGCTGCCTCTATATCATGCCAGAAGAAATGAGCTACGAAACAAAACAAATGAAAAAGCAAAGCCTAGCATAGACACGTTAGCCGAAGAGTAAAGAAAATCGAATTAAAAAGACAGCGAGAGCACGACAACAACAACGAGAGCTAAAATTTCAAAAGAGAATCCACATTCAAGGTCACAACTCCAATTTCCACATACAAACATACCTATATATATAATATATGTATATATATAATACATATAAATGATATTTACTTGACAATTTTGTGCCATAAAAGTCGTGCTCCGAAAAAAGCTCTTGAAAACGTTCAAAAGAAAGCCTTGAAAATAGAGAAGTTGTTTTTTTTCATTTATTTTTTGCGCATAATTAGACGAACAAAGCAAGCAACAAGAAAAATTACAAATGAAACTACAAACAATATCCATTCTGCGAGGGGGTGAGCGGGCATAGAGAGCAAGTAATTATCTGCTCCGCTCTCCCGCCGCAGAACCAGAAACCACAAAAAACCCCAGAATAATTAATAACCAGAACAAATAATTTGTGCAAGTTGAAAGTATTACTTAAACTCTTTCTTTATTATATATTTATGATTTCCTAACAATCCATAATTTATTCAATTACGACACACACACCTACACACACAAACATAATTCGTAATGACTAGTATTTTGTATATATTAATTATAACGATTGATTTTTATTAACATACCCTCGAAAATGAAAAAAAAAAAAAAACACATTTTTGATTGCTATACTACCACCACCCACAACATCCACAACATCCACAACACCCACAACCCCTAAACAACACACATCCCCTCACCACCACCACCACAGATCTAAACACATTTTCATTTTACCATTATATATCTATGTATATGTATGTATGATTGTATGTATGATCATTTGCTGTTGAATTTTTATTGTAATCATTTACCAATTGGTGTTTGTTTAACCCTTATTTGCCTTACTGTATTATACTATATATTTAAACAATTATTATTTCCATACTCGCCCTTCTCACTTTCTGTATCCCTCTCCTCTTTTGACTTCCTTCTGTCTGTCGCCCCACCCTTCCATTTTCACCCTGAGAAAACATTAAGCCAGCTGCAGAGCAAAGTTCATTTACACACAAACATACACACACACACACACTCACTCCAATTTTAAGCAGATGAAAATGAATTTTCCTTAGTAATTTAAGTTAGCTTTTAAGGAGAAAACTTTTCTGTGCCACTGCTGTCTATGTGTGTGAGTGTGTTGTGCCCATGTGTATGTGGTGATCAATGTGGTCCCGTTGCTCCTTTTTACAATCGTCTCTTTCCTTATCTATCGCTCTCTTCATCTCTCTCGCTCTCTATCTAAGCTGCTGTCAATGTGTGCTTGTGTGTGTAAAACAGGGCTCTGGCAATAACAACGAGAAGAGAGAGACTAGAGTGAGCAATAAGCTCTCGCTGCTTTACACCAACCAGACCAGTACAGGCGCGTCAAAAGTTTGGCCACACTTCCAGCAATTTGTTTTTGAATCTAACTGAATTTCGTTTGTTGTTAACACTGCTTTTGCCTTGTTTTGAAGCATATCAAATACACACAACAGCACACGCCACAACAACAGCAAACAGTACACGTCCACGCCCACACATTATCATTTATCGCCCACATTATTGTATCATTTTGATTGTTTGTCCTCTGCCCCCAGAACTCTCAGCGCGTGCTAATGTTTTACACAATGTTTTACTTTATATATATATATTTATGAAAAATACGCATGCAGTTTTAAATTTTATTTTAGTACCTATACTATACCTATTACTACATATATATTTTGCTTTATTTTGGTTGACGGGACTTTTTTTTTTTCTGTTTATTTTCCATATGAATTTGTATTTAGTTTTTATGCTAGTCAGTAAGCTTTTCCGATCAATTTTTGGTGGATAAGGGTAAAACCTTTTCTCCAAAGCTCGCGCGCGTTTCTATCACGCTTCTCCGCGTTTGCGTCTCCTCCGGTATTCGTCTTCGTCTTCTTGAGCTATGCGCAAACGTTTTCTCTAGTCTTCCCAGAGAGAACAAAAGTTTCGCATAGTCGCGCATCCATGTAAAATACGAACCAAATTAAAACCCCCTAAAGGGGCAAGTGCAAAGTGTGTAATCAGTCAAACGTACGTCAAAGACTTCGGATGGATCACACCAAATGGAATCAGCGGGGAGGATCAGCTGTCTGTTGAAGGTCAAGTCAGTGCCAAATATAAAGCTTGTAGCCATCCGGTGGATGGTGAGGTACAGTTGCGGCTTTAGGCATCTGAACGAGACCCAGGCAGTCTGCAGCAGAGCACACTTCTTCAGCCGGATCAAATCAGGTATCCTCCCAGGTAAGTATGCTTCGCTCAACGGTATCGGTTGAGCGGAGTGACATGCAAAAATGAAATAAATTTTTGTATTTTAAGTTCATTTCTGTTCAACCATTACACCACATCCCTATCCAGTTCCCCATATCCTATATCCCACATCCCTATCCAGTTCCCCATATCCTATATCCCACATCCCAGATTCCAAATCATCCTCCTCCACATGAAAGAAACAAATTTCCAGCAATATTCCAGGTAATGTGCACAATTTTCCCCGCAAAAAAGCGGGGGTGGGGGCGTTCTTTGAGACGCCAATGCCCAGGGTAAGCTATAGTGTAATTCCAATGCTACCTATTTACATTATTACATACAGATATATATATTTTTTTCTGGTTTATTTTTAAGTATACAAATTAAACGTACATTGTACATATATATTTTACATGAAACTTTTCCGTTTGGCGTGTTTGTTTCTCGACCAAAAGTGAAACGAAAATTGCTCGAAGCGTTGCCAAACACAAAAATCAAACATCAAACACGTATCCAAAAACCACAACTCTATAATCTGGAATGATAGAACCGAATCTCAATTGGTCCTCCCCCTGATCTATTTACAGACAATACATAATATCACTCTTGAGGTTTAATCGTTAACCGAAAGATTGATCATTGATCGTTATATTTTTGGTTGCTGTTTGACTTTAGGACATCTGTGAAGATTAGGGCCATTCATAGGAATGATTTGGGTCTATCTCTCTTTTGGAAAGCTTTAAAAGCTCTCATTTAGTTTTCTTTGCTAATTTTGTTTTTGTCCCATTATCGCAATCTCCCTCTTCTCTACCACCCCTAATCACCCATATTTCTCGTTTCTCTTTTCTATACAAGAATCTTGTTTGCTCAATAATTTATTTTGACTTTGTTTTAGAGGTATCTAAAAGTGTCTTTTTATTATAATATCCATAAAGTTGTTGTTGTGCTGGTGCTGGTCCCTCCTCTGGCTACCCCTCTCGCTCGCTCAGCCACGCTATCTGCAGTTTTGTTAATTGTTCAATCGGCAACAACACATTGCTGCTCGAGGCATTCGTCGTCGTGTTCGGTGCTCGTTCAAGTTCAAGGTCGGCTAAAAATGTTTTCTATGTATGAGATTGCGAGCTTTTTTCCCTCTCCCTCTGTCTCTTGCTTTAATCAGCATTGCGGTTATTTGTTGACGATCAAATGGTGAGAGGAGTAAGGGGAAAAGAAGCGAAACGAAGCAATAATATTAATGTTCATATCTCTGTGAATGTATCTCGTTAGCTGGTTGTTTGTTGTTTGTTTTTTATTTTGTGTTCTTTTGCTGTTTTCTGCTCGTTTGCTATTTATTTTCACACTGCATCCGTGATGATGCTCTGATCATGATGACTTTAAACGATGTGCGATTCCATTTTTAATATTATCTGCGAAGTATATTTATTTTGGGACTTTTTTGGAGGGGATTTTAATTCATAGAAAGTTGCTTGACTGGAAATTTAATGACAAAACAAACAACTACGGAATATCGGTTTATAACGTTGAAGTTGTTTATACCACTTGCCCTGAGCCGTTGGACTAGTTCGACTGTAGTTTTGGGATTCATAAAGATTTCATAAAACATAAAATTCTTGATTAGCCGAGAACCGATAAAACTAGGTCAGTAGTTGGAACTGCATATCCCGTATTATTAATATTATGTACAGATGAAAAATCGAAAGATCCTAATGATCTGTATTTTACCTGCATGCAGACAGTTGAAAGATCATAACACATAGCTAAGGACATAAATGGGAAACTGATAGAAGAAGCTCTAAGAAGTTTTGCATATCTGTAGAGTGTTTTCTGTAGCCGTACTACATATGACCTTGAAGATGGTTTAGTTTAGTTATGGGGTTATCAGCAATATTTATGGAATTATTATTCTTTACTATTTCTATCGCTGGATACACCATTCCACGCATTGTATAAATCGGGTTTTGAATTTCGCTTAGTTGAGAGTTGTTTGCATGGCCTTGACCCAGTTCACAGTTGAATTTGTTGGCAAAGCACAGGCATACACATATACACTTGCAACACACAGCTAGACAGATGGCAATTTTGTGTGTTCTGTAACTAGGAAATGTATGGAAAAGCTCTTGAAAACTTTGCTTATCTACTCTCTCTCTCTCTCTCTCTCTCTGTCTGTGTGTGTGTGTGTGTGTTTTACTGTTGTTGAAATTAAAATTCTACCAAAATTTGAGTGTCCTTTGACTAAAAAGCTTAAGCTTAACTCTGTATCTGTAGTTTATAGGCAAAAAAAAACCCTTCCTCCACATATTAAGTAATCTGTAGCTGTGGTAAATGTCTCTCTATCTGAACTTTCTTTCCTATCTCTCCCTACCTTCCTTCTTTACACATTCTCCTATACATTTTCAACTTGCATTTACATAGAAAAGAACTAAGAAATATAATTTACAAAAATATAAGAAAAGAGTTTAACGAGGTTTCGTAAAGGGCCAGTATGCTAGAATAGGAGAACAGGAGAATCTTTTGAATTCTAAGAGGCAGCGAGAATCCATGTTGTCTCTGAATATATGATTAATCTAAATAGATTCAAGGATCATGATTGAGCATGACCTAAGCCTGAAACAAGCTTTCGTTCTTTTTCATTTATTCGTTTTTCATTTATTTAATGAAGAAATAATGTTAATAGATCCGAGCTATTAGTTTTGGTTATCCAATAAATATTCTAAATTAAAAATATCTGACTGTTTAATTCAAACGTTATTCCTAATTTGCGGTTCCTGCACATGGATATTTCGATTAAAAAGATCCGCAAAGACACTTAAAATTCAGTCCAGGATCTTGATCTCAATGGAATTATTTAATAAACCTTTATCAAGATCTTGGGTTGTGCCATATATTCAAACCTCTTGTAGGATTTTGGTAGTACAATTATTGATAATATTGCAGATTTCTGTACAAATATTTTGTGATCGTTTTGTGGAATAGGGAAAGCGTATTAGGGATCCAGGCATGATGTGAGATTATTTTCGTAGGAGAGCGGATACAATAGATGGATATTTACTTGACCACCCTCTATTTGTTCTTCTCTTTACACCCTCTCTCTCGTACACACAAACACACATACACACTTGACGCACACGCGCACGTCTGGTTCTCATTGCTTGTTGGTGTGTAGACGGATTTCTTCTGCCCAAAATCACTGCCGTGCGCGGCGGTTCAAAGCGAGTGGCCCGCCGAAAGACCTACCAGAGCCAGACACTTGCCTCCACATCCACCCATACGATGTCACGGCGCAAGCGCAAGGTGATTGCCTCCTCCTCGTCCACGTCGCGCAGGTAAATTGTGCTTTCCCCAATTGTTGAGCTTTCAAAACAAAACAAAACAAAAAGAAAACCAGTCTACCACCCACGCACCCACTCTCTTGCCATGTTCTCTCCGTTCCGTTTCCCTAGAAATGTCAACGCGGACACCGGCAGTGGCAGCAGTGGCGATCCTCGGTCTCAGTCGCAGCTTCAGGTCCCGGTCCCGGTCTCGGTGCCAGTCCCGTCCCGTCCATCGACGTCGGCTAATGCGGCTAAGGCAGCGCCGTATGTGTGTCAGACGTGCGGGCGCAGGTACCAGGTGCTAGGCACACTGACGCGACACATGCGCAAAGAGTGCAACCAGCCGAAGAAGTATGTGTGCCGCATGTGCGGACGCGGCTTTCACTATAATTTCAAGCTGCAAGACCACTACTACTATGTGCACAAGGGCGCTGTAAAGAGAGAATAGAAGAAGGATCGGATCCTAGAGGATATAAATGGGATAGACATATAAATATATGTAATTGTTGTAATGATGTAAAACTTGACTATATCTTGCAAAAAGCTATAAATCTTTAGAATTTAACAACTTGATTCTCAATGAGAAGAAGTAAAAGGAAACGAAAGCACGAGTCGAGTGGAGAAGGAGAGTGTGTTACCGTTAGAAAGATATCGTTGAAATCCGTTTGTAATCGTGTTTGTCGTGTCGTCTTGCTCGCTCGCTCGCTCAGTCAGTTGCTCGCTAGCTGCTCTCTGTTTGTGTCTCTCTCTCTCTCTTTCTCTGTCATTCTCTGTGTGTGCTCTGTTTTTCTATTTGCTGTTTGCTCCAACCTTTAATTGCAGATCTCCTCGAGTTGAGCGTAAACCAAATGTTTTACTATGAGAGCGACATGCCGCCTCCGCCACCGTGCTTGCCCATGGCTTCGCCTCCAATACTGCTTTCCGCACCGCAGATGCAGACGCGAAGGGGCAAGTTGCGGGTACGCAAGAAGAGACCCAGCAGCGCCAGGAAGACCGTTCCACCGCCGACAGTGCGCAGTAGCTCGGCATCGGCGCTGGCGCGAAATGCCGAGCAGCGGGACGACGGAAAGCTGCAGTGTCCGCAGTGCCCCAACTCGTACACCCGGCTGTCGGCGCTCAAGCGTCACCTGGAGTTCGAGTGCGGCATGCTGCAGAGTTTTCGGTGCGATGTCTGCGATGCGGGGTTCAAGCGCAAGGACTCGCTAAACCGCCACTGCAAGGTTAAGAGGCACATTACCAAATATTTGTTTTAGACAAATGGAAAGCTCGAAAATTAAAGAAGTTTATCTATAAGCCCCCCTTTTTCAATAACCGAAAATATGCGTATGAGCATAGCCCTTAAACGGCTGTCCTCTTCTTTGTGTTGTTTCGAGTCGATGTTCCGAGTGGAGATATTTGTTTGCGAAACCAAAAAGGGGAAATCCCAAAAAGTCCCAATCAACCGTCATTTGAAGCCATATTTATATATGTTCTAATTTTTGATGATTATTATGAATTGATTTTGTGCTTGCCAAAATATACACATGCACACACTCACCACATACACCCCCACACTCATGTCCACTCATTGCATATCCCTACTCTGCTCTCTCTTTCTCTCTCTCTCTCTCTCTGTGTCTGAATCTGTATCTGTATCTCCCCCCTTTCATAATTTCATACCAACTGATGAGCTTTAAGCCCTGTTTAAACGAGGTATCAGCTGCTGTCTCGCTTAGACAGTCTCTTTATCTCTCTGACACACAACAAATCCCCCCACACAGTCGAAGTGATCCTCTCTTAAGCTCCGTGACTGCCTCTGTCCCTCTTTTTTTCTTCTTTCTTTTCTTGATTAACCGTTTAACACCCACCCACATACCGCCTGCCTCGTCCGCTACCCCTTTGTTATGCTGCTGTGCATTGTTTTTACGCCTGTTTGAAATTTGTTTTTGTTTGAAAAGAAAAAAAAAATAAAAAACATAATTAAAAATGAAATTAATTTATTAATTTACCAAAAAACCAACCAATATTAATGCTTTCGATAATAATTATAACAAAAATTAATCTGGCATTTTGAGAACTTGAATAACAAATTGCTTGTTTGCCTTGAAATAATCAAAAAAAAAAAAAAAAAAAAAAAAGAAATAACTAAGAAAAAGCATGATCCGATCAACCACGAATTAACGTTTCAATCCCTCCAAAAAAATATAAAGAATTTGAAAAAACGAAATTTGAAAAAAAAAAGATATGAACCACGAAAAACAAAAACAAATTTCAGGCCTGCAGCTACACTCGATAGATGACTCCTCGTCCAGCCAACAGCAGCAGCAGCAGCAGCTTAATGGCAGCAGGCAGGACGACGAAGACGATTCGCCCTACCATCAGAGAGGAGTGGGAGGAGGAGGATCAGGCACCACGGGGCGTCATTTTCAAACGCCACAATTTGACAATTTTCCAGGAATACTGTCAGTCAGCGGGGCAGTGGGGCACGGCCACGAGGAGAACTTCACTTGTCCCCAGTGCTATCGAACCTATCGCAGGCACGGCACCCTGCGCCGCCACCTACGACAAGAGTGCGGAAAGGGCAAGAGCATGGTGTGTTCCGTATGCGGCCATAGCACGAAGCGAGCCGATCACCTGCGCCAGCATGTGCGCAAGAAGCATCCGGAGATTGCCATGCGGTCGCTCTTCAAGCGTCAGCAGAGGGCGGCGGCCGCTGCAGCGGCATCTGTGTCCTCCACCTCTGGCTCCAACGAGATCAAGCCGGAGGATGTTGTGGATCTGGTGGATATGCTGGACGAGGCAGCTGTCGATGGGGAGACGAACACTTTTCTGGTCGAGGACGACGACGATGATGATCTGCCGCAGCAGAGACTGGAGGAGACCAGTGCTAGCAGCTACTATCGCCAGCAGTTGCGGCAACAGGCCCTGCTGCAACTCACACAGCAGCTGCAGCAACAGCAACAGCAAGCGTTGCAACAGGCGACGGCCGCTGCTGCGTCCGGCAGCAGTCATTCAGAACTGCTCAAGGGGGAGGGATTGTAGGAGGGGGCGGGTTCTCCTCTCTGCAGCTCCGCTCCTCCGCTGTTGTTGTCCTCTGTCCAGTCACCTGCTCACATCTCTACTAATCCAATTAACCAAAGAGCGCCGCAGCCGTAGCCACAGAAAAAAAAAATGAGTTGAACTTTGACCTTTCGGCTTGATTTACTTTGCATTTACCTATACATACTATTATATATTTATACATATATAAATCATTTTAACCCGTTGGCTGTCACATGAGAGTTATTTCTATTTCCAGCGCAAAATCAAAAGTTGAAAACTAAAATCTAATCATTTAAAAAAAAAATATATAAAAATATACATACGAGTATATATTTTTTGTATAAACTAAAAAGCCAAGACAGGAGAATACAATAAACTAGAAATAAATGCCACGTTTTTAAAAACCAAACTACAACAAATGCGTTTTTCACTTGTTGCATGAACCAACCTTCCCCCAAACAACAAAAACACTGAAACTGAAAAATTGAAACAAAATTTGTTTACTTAATTGACTTGTGTTTTTTTTTTTTCTTGGTAAATAACATTTATTTAAAAAACGATATTATTAATGTCGAACATTTTGTTGGTGCCACTGTTGATTATTTTTTGTGTGTTTAAATTAAGTTTAACTTAAGTTTAACCGAGGAGAGACTTTATATCCATGTGATGGCGGCGTCGGCTAACCCAATCCACATATACTATACATATACAACAACAACAAAACAACAAAACAACAAAACGTAGCTTTAAGCCCAAAAAAATACACTGTAAAAAATGAACAAACGCGACTGCAACACGAAACAGCGAAGACACGACATAATATCACGAAACATTATCTCTTCCCCAAGCCCCCAAAAAACACCTATACACCTGTCTAGCTACCCCTATCTTTCTCTGTAAGAAATCGATCATTCACAGCAAATCTTAGACAAAAACCCAATCACAATTCTTACAGATTTAAGGACGCTTTACTGTAATTTTGCCACGGCAGTTGTGGCGGCAGCCAGTGCGGCCACAAAGAAGCCAGCAGCAGCAGCAGCAGCTGACTGCAGCAGCAGCAGCAACAACAGCAACAGCAACAGCAATCACAGCAACAGCAACAAGCACAATCACAGCAACAACTGCCATGTGGGAGGGGAGATTTGTGAGCCAGAGGTGACGATACGCAGAATGTACAAGTGCGGTCACGCCAGCCAGAGTGAGGCAGCGACAGTTAACCATCTGCAGCCAGGAGGCAGTAGTTGCAGCAGCAGCAGCAGCAACCTCCACTGCATCGCCAGGAACTGCAGCAGCTGTCAAATGTCTGCCTTTCAGGTGGCGAACATGTTCAAGAGTAGCATGCGCAGTGCGGCGGCAACAATCACAGCCTCAGCCACAACCACAGCCGCCATTAAGCCGCAACGCAACCATATTTCTGCAGCGGTGGTTGGTATAGCGAACAACAACAACAACAACAACTGTGCCACAGCCACAAAAAAGTCCAGTATACAGTTTCACTGTGAGTTTTGCAACTTCAGCTGCACCTGGCGCTACGATCTGAAGCTGCACCTCAGGCAGAAGCACGGTATCCACCAGCTGAAGAAGATCTAGGATCCAGTATCTAGAATCTAGGATGTGGGGAATATGATTCCGCACGAGATCGAGATCAAAACCGGCTGTTATATAGTTAAGATAATGTTGTTAAATCTCTCTGGACTGTAACCCGCCCTGGCGAGAGATCCTGTCGTGTGTCTGCTTAGTCAAAAACTGAAGTTAAATATATGTGTACAAATATTTATTGAAACGAAAGTTGATTGTTGTTTTCAAATATATACATATACCATCTACTATTCCATAAAAAATTTCATGTATTTTTAGAGCCAGTGGAGAGCCCAGAGAAGGAAACTTTAAAGCAAAGAAAATACATAAAAAGAAATCTGTTTTACTGTATAGTTTTGTATAGTTTAGTTCGTTTTTAGATTTTATTCTTAAATTAAAAGAAAAATTCTTAGAGAATTTCTTTAGTATTTTATTTTAACTACTAAGTTGTTGTAATTTGTATGTTTAACAGTTTTGTTCAACTAATTTGTCTTTGATAGAGAGAAAGAGGAGACGCCCAAGACTTAGATACGTATTTGTTTTTGAAAATTGTTTAGTGTAGAATTACTCTCTGTAGTCCTTTTTTGTTGTTATTCCATTGTTAGTTCAATCATTAATGTAAACTTGATTAGACATTGAATTTAACCAAATATTGTATGATTTGCATTAGTTTTCCTTCAACTTCTCAGACCTCGGAAATGAACAACGATTGACGATTAAGTTTAATTTAAGCTAAAATTACGAACAACATTTGCAGCAAATGGAGTTTCAGACTAAGCCTAATCTGGACCTTTGTTTATGATTTTTCACACGTTTCTTTTCGTTTTCTTTTCATTTTCATTTCATACAACCAAAAAAAAACCAAACAAAAACATCACAAATAAATCAATTGAATCGAATCCTCCCACATCACAAATAACAAATCAATGCAAATTGACCATAATCCTTCCCAATCAATCACCGATCACATAATCCTACAAAAACCACACATCCTCCACACACACCACAACCCACTAACCAACCAACCAACCAACCAACCAACCATCCACGGGATCTCCTTCATCTGATTGATCTGCTGGATCTCAGACCTGAACTACGACTTCAAGCACAGCGTCTTCGGCAGCGATGATGTGGACCAGGACTCGGACAATAACAAGGAGCGCTTCCACTGCGCGGTGTGCAACAAGAGCTATCTGCGCAAGCGACACCTGCAGCGGCATATGCGCGACGAGTGCATCGGCATTCCGCCACGCTTCAACTGTGAATTCTGCAGCTCCCGTTTCCGCCGCAAGTACCACATGGTGCGGCATCTGGTCTCAAAGCACGGCATACCGCCGGCCATCGCACAGCTGACGACAGGCAGTGGTTCGCGCTCGTCCAGTAGTCGGGATAGCATGAGCGGCAGTGTCCTGGACTTGAAGCCTGGAAATCTGGGCCTCCACATGGGCGGCGATTGCGGTGCGAGTGTGGGCAGCGCTGGCTCACTCAACGACTGCGAGAGCCCCATTCCCGAGAACCTCTCGCTGCGCAAGGAGAACTACGAGAACGAGAATTTGTCCGGCTCGCGTTGCACTTCGCCGCTGCCACCTCACATGGGGTCTATACCGACCTACGGGCTGACGGGAGCCATTACGGCCATCTCGGCAGCTGCTGCCGTGGTCGAAGAGCAGGCAGCCGCTGCAGCAGCAGCTGAAGCGGCAGCCATGGCCAAGAACAACAACGATGTCGGTGGTGGAGCGGGTGAGGTGGCAGCAGGTGGCGCCGAGGGGGGATCTGCAACAGAGTTGAACATCAAACCGGAACCGGTTACCCCCAGCAAGGTGCAGCACCTGATGACCGAGGATTGGAACATGAAGCTGGGCCTGCAGATCATCTCGAACTCGTTGCTCAAGGAGCGACTGATGAACACCATGCCATTTGCTTATAACAATAATTAAACGACAAACGCCTAGCAGAGCCGAGCCACCACCAAAGTCATATGCCCCCATCTACTATATTTAATTTATTGAAACTCGAATCTCGAAACCTCTCATTTAATTTTGTCAAAGAGTCATCTCGCCATATTTGTAGGCTATATATGTATATGTATTTGATCTGTAACTCACTCCTATGGTCCCTTACAATGTAAGCTTGTATGAATCTCAGCCATTTTCTCAGACATTCCGATCTTGAAAGACGACAACCGCTTTCAAAGATTCCTTTTAATTTATGTAGTCTATTCTATTTTTTGTCGCAAGCGAAATGTGTCTTACAATTCTCGTATTCCAATGTTGAAACACGCCATCTCGAAAATCGAAACTTTCCTATAACCGAAACGAACTTGAACCGTCACGAATTTGTATTTATATAAGAGATATCCTATGCCCACCACAAACAAGGGTTGGGTAGAAGGTGGGATATATGCATGTATGTATGTATCAAAACATTTGTTAGTCATGTAAGAAGACGAAACCAAAAAAAAAAAAAAAAAAAAAAGACGAGACGAGACGAGACGACGAGACAGGAATCAAATCTTCTTACTACAAAGTTGAGTAATTCCAATTTGATCAAATCCAAAAAGAAAAATAAGCAAAAACAAAAACGATAATACTCAACCAACGAAACATGCTTCCCCCTCCCCTCTCGCAAAAGATCAAGAAGGGTATGGGGGGGTGTGCTTATAATTTTAACGCACTTATTCCAAATGATATGCCACCAAATTGTACGACTAGTTAAGTTATTTTTATACCATGTACTCGTAGCATGTAGGAGACTACTACTTAATGCCTAATTTATCCAAAGTCCGAACGAAAACAAAAAGAATATTATATTATTAATTGAATAAATTACCAAAAAAAAAAACCACAAAAAAACTAAAGAAGCACATAAATATATTAAATGTATATGTATTCAATTGCAGCCAAATGGGATATTTCCCCCCCTTTATCTTCTATGGTAAAGTGTTGTCCATCATCATTTCTTTTGTTCATTTCCCCGCCCACTGCTCCATCAATGTTTTCGTTTTCGTTTTTGTTTCCGTTTTCCATTTCCTCCCCATCATGTTTGTTTTTGGTTCAAAATTTTGCTACCCCAACATCATCATCCCATCCATCCGTTGAGTTTTTTCGTTTTCCGGCGATTGTTGTGCGAATTTTCACTAACCTATTTTATTACTAAATTTCTTTTAGATGTCTCTACAAAAACTGTTGTACTACCCCACTACTCCCATCTACTACTACTCCAAAACTACTACCTACTACTCAAATACTACTCTCTGTGAGCCGGCAGGCAGAAGTTATCTAGCCTAGCCTCTGGCCTGTGGACGGACGATCGACCGACATCCGACTTGGCTACTGCAGCGATCGAAGCGCAAAAGAAAAGTCTGTCACTTACAGTATTATCTACTCTATATCTACTATCTTTTTTATACATACATATATATTCTACGATATATATATTTTTTTTCTGTGTAAACTCTCGCCTCGAATTGTTTTTTTGTCTGGGTTCCAACTTGATCTACCAACACACATAAACACGTACACACCTACCCCCCACGCTCCGGTACAGTGCGGTTCGGAACTGGAGGGAATCCATACAATCATTGAAGATCATTTAGATTGGCTTTAAGTTCTGTTTCGCACTGTATTCGTACCCTGTAAGCATGCTCCATACATACCTTGTGTATCTGTCTACCTCTCTCTCTCTCTCAATCTCTTCTTGCTTGGGTTCTCTCTCTCATGTGTCTCTGCTTTCTGTGGCGTCTCTGTGTGTGTTGCGTGCAAGTGTCCTTTGTGTGCTTTAATGTTCTGCGAAGCTTTTATTTCCCAATTTCTCTCTTTAATATTACACCTACTATAGCTCCTACTTCTATATTTGATAATGTATTTGTGTGTCTTTCAAAGAAAAATATTAAACAAAAATAAATTTATTTAACACTCGATGTTTTTTCTTACACAGACGTTTTTCTAGTACATAAGATGGTTCCATCTGGGTTCATATACGTATGTATATAGTATATAGTATATGTGTCATATCTATTGCTGGGATTATGATCTTTTCTAGTTTTAAGCGATCTAAATGTGTTTTATATATGTAAATGTTTGCATAAATTTTTGTTACTTTTCCTTTTTGTTTTTCCAACCCGTCTTAAATAGTTTATACATTTTCGTTTGGAATGCTTGAGATGTTTTTAAGTCATTTTTTTTATATTTATAAATTAATATTAATTGTATTTTTTTTTTTTTTTTTTTCTCAGTATTTTTTGTAGATTAGCAACTTGACTTGCTCAAAAAAAAAAAAGAAAAAGAAAAAAAAAACATACTGAAACGCAGCCACTCAGACAGATAATACAGTCAGTCCACTCACGATCATGAGCATTAAGAATATAATCAGGAAACAGAAACGAATCATTGTGAATCATGCGACTCAACTCACAAATTCAATCACTCACTTTCCACCCACTCACTCACTCACTCACTTACTCACTGACTTCCACCCACTCCTCTGTGCGTGTCCCTCCTCCCCACCACCGCTCTCCTCCCTCTCTATACCTCTCTCTCCCACCTCTCTCTGTCATGCACACCCATTTACATTTGCAGATTTCGTCCTGACCTGGTACCAGCACGCCTGCGACCAGTGCGGCAAATCCTACAAGACCCGCAAGAGTCTCAGTCGCCACCGACGATTCGAGTGCCGCTTCACGACCGAGAGGCCAATATTCCAGTGTCCCAGCTGCAATTATGCGGCCAAGCGGAGCGACAACCTCACCAAGCACATCAAGACCCATTTTGCCAAGATGAAGAAGGACTTCCTGCCGCTCGCCTTCCAGATGCAGGCATCCACCATTCAGAGCAAGTGGGAGGCCACCGCATAAGACGGTTACAACACATACCGTTGCACTCTGACAGTCTGCCAAAATATTCTTCTGCTTTCGTTGAGGTTTAGTTTTTACGCCATTTGCAAAGTATTATACCCTAAGTTTTTAAACGCGAACTAGCCAGGACCGACTGCAATGATCCACTGAGAAATATTGCTAGCTTTGGGACAATGTCGGGCGGGTTTCTATTCCGGCTTTCACTTCGATGTGCTTGTGGCAAGATTTGCATAAATTTGGATAATTCATGTAAATGTTATGGAAATATGTGCGCGGCTTGGGTTAAACTGAAATTTTGCTTGAATTCCAATCATTGCAGTCGCGTCCGGGGATCTCATTAACATTCGTATTTTAGATTAAGTTAAGCACGGATTTTTTCAATCATAACTAACTTATGCTTCAGCTGGTATGTCTCTAATTTCGTTTAAGTTAACTTAAGTTGTTAGCCAAGTAAGCCAAAGTCCAAAAAAAAACCAAAACCAAAAACGCAAACCAAAACGTGAACGAAACTAAGTCAGGGAGGGAAACACAACACTACTGAGAGTAGTCGGGTGGGGGTCGGAAGGCGGGGTTCGCCAACCTAATTTGCATTCCTAAGAAAAAACGAAACAAAAGTGAACGAAACATTTTTCGATATTTATTGTATGTCTAGTCTAGTCTAGTCCTTAGTAAGCGGCAATGCCAAACAGCGAAAAATTCCAAAATTAACTGACTAACAAAACTTTGTAGATTATAGTTCGTAGACGATCTAAGTTCCTTTGCTAGCTAGGATTATGGATGATTACCTATAGACAAGGATCTCAAATGACAAATGATGAATCGCAACCAACAGTACAAGTACCAAACAAAAAAAACAATTAACAACTAACTAAACCAAACAAAACTAAACTAAACAACAGCAAACAACACACATAGTTCAAATATATATTTACAAAGCAGCCAACAAAAAATTAAAGTCCCATTTCTACAGTTATATATACAACATACATACATACAAAGATTACATATATTTTGTGAACCTTTCAAAAAAAAAAAAAAAAAAAAAAAAAAAAATGTGAAACGAATTTGTGACCAAACCCAGAGGATAGAAACCGAAACGATATATGTAGCTAGTGATGTAAGCCACTTAATCCGATAAAAGAACTATTTTTATACTCCAGAGCCCTAACTAAGTATTTTTATATGAATATTTTTGTAACTCGAATAAAATTGTATTGAAAAAGAAATCGTTTCAATGACTAGGTCTCTGCATCATTTCCACAGTCTCCCCCACTCTCTTGATCATCTCTCTCTCTCTCTCTCTCTTTATATATATTTATCTTGTTGGCCAGTTGACTAAACATGTTTCATTGCAGACCCATATCAAGCACCATCATCATGATCATCTTCAGTCAAGCATCATCCCACAGCGCTCATTCAAAACCAATAAATAAATCAAGCCAATCTGCAACGCTGCTAGCTCTGCTCACGCTTCACCATGCCACGCCCACGCCCACACAAAATACAATATTAAAAATTCAAGCAAACACCCCGCAACACACACTAACTGTAAATATCACAAACTTTTATTATTCATATATTTATTGTTTATACTGAAAACTTATACAAAAAACTTAACTTTCTTGCTACATTTTTCTAAACTTGAAAAAAAAAAAAAAAAAAAAAAAAATAAACTTTACTGAAACTCTAGTTACTCTTTCAAAATAAATACGAATATACTATATATTTAGTAGTTTTATAAGCAATTAATTATACGCTGAACGCCCCAAACTCATAAGATATATCTCTCTTTCTTCTCCTTCTATATATTTGCTTAAACATCCTCCCTTAAAGCTCCAAGCAGCTACGCATCCAACTCGAGCCAGACACCGCCGCCGACTGGCACATCGGCGCACTCCCTGATCCGCGACTACTGGTACGAGCTGAAGTTCTCCGATCTGTTCAAGTTCATCAATCCGGATGGACGGTATCAGTGCCCGAGATTCAATTGCCTGAAAAGCTACAAGGACGCCAGCTCCTTGCAACGACATATCAGGTGAGTGTCGGGCAAGTTGTCCAAGCCAAGTCCAAATCGAACTATGGTGCACCAACATACACCAATATATAGTACATGCATATATATTCGGTCTGTCTGATGAAACCTTTATACTTATATACCTATATCTGTATCTATCTATATATCAACGTTTCCCTAGATATGAATGTGGTGGACAGAAAAAATTTCGCTGTCTGATGTGCGGCAAAGCATTTTCACAAAGCTCCCACCTAAAGCGACACCTTGAGTCCGGTGTCTGTGTCAAATATTACTTATGAGATAATGTTTTCTTTAAAATCAAATAGAATAAGCGTTATCCCAATAGGCAGAAGAAGATCAAACGATGATCAAATGACGAACATAAACATAAACATGAACATGAATATATATGTATAACAAAAAGCAAACACAACACAAGAAACAACAAGAACAAAATCATATATAGAACAATTAGCTAAAAAAACAAAATAAGAACAAAAAAAAACAAAACAAAACCAAGAACAATTACAAATAACAACAACAAAACGAATTTATTGGATGCCACATCATTTATAAAGAAAGGGAAGGAAAACCAACCAATCTATATATACATTATATATGATGATAATTATTGTTGAAACTGAGCATTAAATAAGCAAAAGGAATACTTAGTTAAACGAGTTGAAAAGAAACAAAAAGAAAAACAAATTGAACAAGCTAGAACAACAATATATATATACATACATATATTTGATCACATGAACACATCATGTATGTGTATGTATGTGTGTGCAGTCAGTGAACATTTTATAGAATTTTAGTAAAATGGAAATGAGAAAAAATCCAAAAAAAAAAAATCAAATAAAAACTACAAAAAAAAATGTAACTAAATTAAGGAATAGAACAACAGAGAGGCAAAAGAAAAACAAAACAAAAACAAAAACACGTTAAGAACAACTGTTAAAAAGTGAACAAAACAAAAAACAACAAAAACATACACGCAAGGAAGCTAAGAGCAAAACAATTTTAGTCAAACTAACCAAAACTACGTAATTTTAGTTAAAATATATGAATAATATACATATATAAAAAAAAAAAAGAAAGAAAGAAAAAGAAAGCAAACAAACCTTAGTGAAATTAACAAATGAGAGAAAGCATAGAAACGATGGAAGGAAAAACTAAAGCAAAACAGAATACATATAACAAACGTACTGTGTTTATTTGTTGCCAAATATATATCTATTATATATATATTTCTTATATAATAATAATAATGCCATTGAAATAACAACTCTTGTTATGCCACCACCACACCGCAAAAAAGGAACAGAACGGCAAAGTGGGAAGACCTGACCGGGGGTAAAAAAATAAGAACGGAGCAAGAAAAATCATAGATCAAAACGTAACGTAACGTAACCCATGTACGTTACGTGTATGTAATCTGTTTTTTAGTTTTGTGTGGGGCAGAGAGACAAGCCAAGCAAGCAGAACCCCCCCAAGTAGGCACACCAACACACACGCTGTGTATGTAGAGTTGATTCATCTGGGCACAGGATAATATATACACTCTAAATACACAGAAAAGGATATATATACATATATGCATATACACGTGAGGGGAGTTTTATAAATTCAGTCAGGGGGGTGAGGAGCGGGAAGGAAGGATAGTAGTGGTATGAAAGTATTGCAGGAAGATTTGTTACATGGTTCCAAGAACAAAAAAAAAAAAATAGAGGAAAGAGTTTATATACATATATACAAAAACATATACATATAAAAGCCAACACATCTACATATACATACATATATATATATATAAATATATATAGATATATATATAATGCTATATTAGCAAAATGTTGTCTGTTAAAAATTGAGGAAATAGAGAGGAAACGATTGTAATTGTTAAAGAGGAGGCGGGCGGGATATGTCTGTAACTTATATACTCACATCGCCAGATCTAATCAAGTGTATATGTATGCGTGTGTGTGTGTGTGTGATAGAAGAGTGTGTGTGTGTGTGTGTGCCAATTGGTTAGGAAGTTTTGTACTAGAAACAAAAAAAAAAACATAACATTTTGTGCCATTAGAAATTCTCCACCAAACTGCAAGTAACTGCAAATTAACTGCAAAATTCATAAAGCCATAGAAGAGATCGACCCATATACTCATATATGTATGTATAAAGATATATATGTATGTACATATAAGAAACTATATGTTCAACCTGTATGATTTGTTGCATTCACAGATGAATTGAAGTGAATTAAAGATTCTGTTGGAAAGCGTAATTTAGTTTTTTCTTTGTTAGCTTTGATTTAGTGCAAATTTTTGAAAAAAAGTGACAACTAAATGCTATGAGAGTGCCATTATCAAACAAATTTTAATATATATTGTAACTAACAGATAAATTATTGAAATTATACGAGAATATATTGTATGTACGTATAACCTAAGCGGAGGCAACTAAAATAATATTTTATAGCTAGGAACCAGGGGAAATGGGAATGTTATATAGATCTGTTGTATATATATATATATATATTTATATTTATTATGTATGTATGTATGTACATCTATCTATCAATGTATATCTATAGAGCGAGGATTATATTGTTTGTTGCTTGTTGATTGTTAATCCTTGGGTTGCAGATATTAAACCAAACCAAACCAAACCATACATATATGATACACACACCTACATATATATGACAGTACAATAAACAGAATATATATATATATACGTATATTAACAGAAAACAGAAAACCAACAGCAATAGAAGCATGGAAAACTATATGAACTCGAATTAACTAGACAAATTATACAAACACCATTAAGAGCGGTATACATACATATAAAACGAATGAAAATCAATTATAGAGAACTACTACTAACTGCAGTCATCATAATAACTGGTTGACCAATAACTCCCTGGCCCCCCACTGCTTTGCTCGGATTGAAACGAATTAGATCCACTGGATCCTGGAAGTATATATCCGTATTCATTAGCCTCACCATGTCCGTCTGTTTATTCCGAGAATTTTCAAATGTTTTAAAATCGACTCGCTCCCTTGCACTAACGCGGACCAATTTGTAAGTTATGCGAACCATAGAGAAACCATTGAGATTATATATACCAATCCACCGAAAATGGTCACGATCGAACTGTTGAATCAGAGAAAATCATTTTAGAAAACCAGATTCCAACTGTTTTCTGCGAAATTGGATTGTACAAGTATCCCCAGTATCTATATTATAGATCGGAACGTATCGATCGCTCGCTCCCCTTTGTCAGTGGAGCGTTTGGAGTTTGCGTCAACCAGTGTGTTAGAACTTGTTCACCTACTCCCCCGAAATATATACTAATACCAGAGGCAATTTTTTGATTGATTTAATTCAATTTGGTTACAAATTTTGCTAAAAATACAAAAATTAAGAGATACAAAAATCAAAGTGCAATAAGAATATTTCAAAGGTTCGTCGACAATTTGTCTTGTGCGACTATTTGCCAAAGTCAATTTCTGAAATGAATAGTCTAATAAAGAACAATTTTAAAAAAATCAAACAAAAACTCAAGGCGAACAAAACAGATTGTGGGGAGGGCCTTTGAAGCAATAGGGAAAATAATCGTTTTCCAATTAGTTGAAATTTATTTGAGAATTATTATTATTATCCGGTTACCTGTATAATTTATGTTTTTTTGTTAAACTAATTTACTAAGATCTGTTGCGAGTAGCTAAATTATTATTATTATTTCTGCTGTTAAAGTTTAGGCAAAAGAGAAACGATCGCGAGACATGAAATGTTTCGAATAAATCTTTTGTTGAATCGTTTTCTTTGAATTAGTTTTTAACACTGTTTTACACATATACAAATATATCGTTTCACACTAATTTAACCAGAGAAGAACTCCCTATGTTTTAACTTTTGTTATATTGTTAATTAATATTTATCGAGTAAGAGACGAAGAAATGTTTATGCAAAACGAAACAAAAAAAACAAAACAAAAAATAATTAGCTTAAAATATATAAGTTACAAATAATGAACAAAAATATACTCCAAAGAAACCAACCAAAAATATATATATATATACACACATATATACAAGGACATATACATATACCATTTATATATATATATATCTAAAAATATATATATATATTTTAGAAAAACTGAACAAACAAAACCAAGCAAGCAGACAAGAAAGCGTTTTAGTAAATGTGTATTTGAAACAAAGAAATTGCCATAACAGTCTAATGGACATATATACACTATATATAGTCAAACCAAAAACAATAATGAACCGAACAGAACAGAACAGAATAGAACAGAATAAAACAACCAAGAATAACAAGAACGAGAATGAGAATGAGGAGAATTTAATTGTACGAACGGAGGGAAGTTGTTTATTTTTTGTAGAGTAATATTTAACAAGAAATGAAACCAAGTAAAAATTGATAGAAATGGTATATATATAGTATACATATATTTATTGTTAACGAAACCACGGAAAAGGCGAAATTATGAAACAAATTTATACAACAAAATTAATAATAATACCGAAAACAGACAAAGAAAATGAACTTTCATTGCTGGAGTTGATGATATTGTTAGTACCTTAAAAAGCCAAAACCAATTAACGATTATTAATAATTGTAACAACAGATGATAGCATTAAATAAACAAACAAAATGAATGAAATTGATGTAACCAAAAAAAAAAACTAAACAACACAAAACAAAACAAAACCCTTTGAGATTCGGTTTTCATTTATTAAGAAATTGTGCCCCATTTAACACACAACAACAAAAAAATTGTTATTTTTGCAAAAACTGAACGAATGGCATTGTATGTGGAATCGTTTATATACACATTGTTCGATGAAAGTGGTAACAGAAGAAACAAACAAAAAATAAAAACAAAAAAAAAACCAAAAACAAAACAACAAGAATAATAAAGATTGATATTGAAATGTTGAAACCCCAAAAAGAAAAGAAAAATAATTGTATTACTGATTCTGATTGATGTTAATTGCGGTGTCAATTTGGGGCAGACTTTAAAGTGTTTCTGTGCAAATTAATCATTATCATATCTCCTTGTATAATTACAGATGTGCGAGCAGAATGTGCAAAATTTGGGAAGATCTTTTTGTTGCAGATATTTGTTGATCAACGGCCTCCTGGGTGGGTGGGGAGCATAGTAGATCTATTGCTCTAACCATAGCATATTATATATTATTATTTTTATCCAAATGTTAAGTGTTAAGTGTGTGTGTGTGTCCATGGAATGGTAAGATTTAATCACTTGTTTACCTCCTTTACGGGTTAGTTTAGTTTGCAGTCTTCTCTTAGTGTATACCAATTTCTTTTTGCTACTATAACTATCTATCGCTCACTGCAATTGATTGTACGGGTAGTGGATATATTACTTGGATACATATGCATAGATACATCATACATAGAGCATTCATCATTATTCGTCCCCGAGTTTTGTGTACCTCTTGATTTAATTTAAATGATTTATGATTTCCCCTTTCACAATCTAAAAACTAGAACGCATTCGCTAACCTATTTCGTTTCTTTCTCCAAACTCTTGTAGAGAACGCCTGGACGCTGTCCGTGAAGTCGGTCACCTCGCTGAACAATCTGGCCAACTCGTCCGGCTCGCACATCTGTCCGCGCTGCGAGAAGGCCTACACCTACAAGAAGAACCTGTCGCGGCACCTGCGCTACGAGTGCGGTCGCCTGCCCACAGAAAAGTGCCGGCACTGTTCCTATGTGGCACGCTACAAGCATAGCCTCAATATGCACGTGAAGACACAGCATCCGGAACAGTTTAGCGATGCATCCGCGGGTCAGGTCGTGAGCAGCCAGGCTCTGGCTCGAGGCCTGTTCGAGGGGATGGGCCGAAAGGCTATATGAAATAGGATTATATACATATATATAGATTGTGAATTGATCTCTGACTGAGCGTGTGGCAGGCAGGCAGGTAAGTTGTCTGGGAGCAACAAAACAGAAACGAGGGAGCAGAGAAGGAGGAGAGATAGCCGAAGTGCCTTAATGTTAATAAAAAATACGATTTGTAACCAAAATTGAAACGTGTCATTATTGAATTCTACTGTAGTCCCTAAGATATTTAAGCATAATTAGGGGCACGGTTTTTATTCTGTTTTTTTTTTTTTTTTGGCTGTGGTATTTTGTTTGTCCTGGTTCTCATTTTATTGTGCTGTACAGAAAACACAACTCACTCAACATACACACACATTAAACTACCTATACAATAACTATCAACCTAGTGCTAATACTAAAACAACAAAAAAAAACAAACCAAACGAAAACGAAAACCAAAACAATGGAAACCAAAATTGATTGCTTGTTTTTTGCCGAATTAAAATGAAAATAAAACGAACCTAATGAAGGAGTGCTTTGTGACAGGATTCAAGACGTTTTTAAGTTGAGCATAACTTCCACTAAGCGGTAAAATTATTGAGCCACAAACACTGACTAATCCTCCATTCCCCCCCATTCGATTCTGCAGCCTCCAAGCAGGACAAGGGTGAGCAGACCGAGAGCACACCCGACGAATTCGAGCTGGACGATTGCCTGCTGGAGAGCAACGACATTGTCATCACACAGAACAAGGATGGATTCGTCTTGCACGTTAAGAAATTGGGCAACATTACGGCGGCTAAATTGGGCGCCGATGATGATCAGGGACAGTCAGTCCAAGCAACAGCAGCGGTGACTGTCACCGGACCGGCTGGACAGCCCACGCCCACCATCACGGAGCTCCTGAATGCTGCAGTCTCTCACTCGGATGTCAAGCCAACGCTGAGCACATTGACCACCAGCACTCCCATTAAGCTGCCCTCATCGGAATGCGGTAAGTTCTGAAATTTTAACAGTGATGTTCAGTGAAATTTTATACAGTTAACAAATGGAATGTGATCAATATCAATACTAATGAACGTTTTACATTTCTGCATTCAATTCCAGAGCTCATCAACATTAAGAAGATTATACCAGCCACCACAACAATAGCCCATCATGCCCACACAAGCTCGACCATTATTCACCCACATCACATCATCCAGCACGTGCCACAGGAGTCGCATCAGGAGCACCAGACGATTCAGATCGAGGAAGTGCCCCAGACCTCCCAGCACCAACACCAGCATCAGCAGCACCATCACCAGCTGCAGGGCCAGCAGACGCACGCCCAAGTACAAAATATAATCACAGCCCATTCGGGGCAGACAATTAATCTGGTGGGTCTGCGCAATGTGCAGTTGACGGAACAGAAGCCGAACATTGCCTCGAGGATACGCTACACGCGTGGCAAGATCATTGGGCCGACGGTTAGCAACCTGCAGATAGTGGAGACCCATAGTGGCATCCAGCATCAGCACCACGAGCTGTCCGATGGCACCAAGTATGAGATTAGTGAGATCGATTTGAACAATCCGACTGCGTCGGCGGCCATGATCAATGATCTGGTGAAGTATGCCGAGATTGACGACATTGAACTGCCGGACGGCACCAAGATTGGCATTGGCTTCGCTCCCTCGGAGATCACGGAGCATATGCAGACGTCTGGCGGAGAGACGCACATAACCACAATCGAGCACGAGCCGCAGGAGCTGCACACTGTGCACCAGCATGAGCACGAGCCGCAGACGCATCACATTCATACCACACAGCTGCAGGCGCACCACATTCAGACGGTAGTGCAGACAGATCAGCAGCAGCACCACCTCCACGAGCAGCAGCATCATCACCATCACCATTCGAGCATGGAGCTGCAGGAGGACGATGTGGAGACCATCATACCCGAGGAGATGGAAATGCACGACTCCAGCAAGAGCTACACCATTCTTACCACACGACCCATGAAGGAGGAGTCCGATGCTGGCGGCGATCCCTCCGGCATGACCTACGAACTGTCGCTAAGCGACTCGTCTCTGGGTCCCTGCGATGATCCCGAGTCGCGCTACGTCTGTCGCCACTGCGGCAAGAAGTACCGCTGGAAGTCCACGTTACGCCGACACGAGAACGTCGAGTGCGGCGGCAAGGAGCCGTGTCATCCCTGTCCCTACTGCACCTACAAAGCCAAGCAGCGAGGCAATCTCGGGGTCCATGTGCGCAAGCACCATCCGGAGAAGCCGCAGCTGGAGAGCAAACGTGGTCGCAAGTAAGGCGATGGGGGCAGGAGTGAGTATACCTACCCAGGTTGAGGAAAAACAAATGATTCTTTGAGGTTCTTTGACTTTTAGACCAGTTTCTTTATTTTTACAATTTTATCAGCCTATTATTATTCTCGTTTACACTCTTTGTAATCTTAACTTTCTTATTTGTTGATTATTTTTATTAAGTTGGAGAATTGATTTCCCCAGTTCTCGAAAGGAAGAACAGAATGAACTACGCTCTGTGTGCATTCAATTCAATTTCATTAGGCTTTAATTTTGACGTCTTCACATAAATATAATATATATACATATATATATATATAATTCATAGTAATTTACAAAATTACAAAAAAAAAACCACACGTAAACCCCAAAAAAGTCAGCATCGTAGGAGAAATAATGTTCAATCAATGTGCAAGTATTTTCATGGAAATAACAAAGAATATACAAAACAATTAGATGAAAAGTACGAGTAGAATTAACAAATTAATTAATTATAATTAGCAACGTGTTTCTGTGTGTGTCTTTTCGAAGCCAACATTAAATAGAATCGAGTTGCAATCCCTAGAACGAGGCCCACAAGCAGTTCATGGGGGTTTTTTGTTCGAAGCGAAAAAGCGAACACAGATTTCATTTGGTAAATATCACAAATATTTTGATGTAATCTATTTAAGCGGAGCTAACCTACAAATTATCGTGTAAATGTTGCAAAATATATATATTGCCAACTTGTCTAAATTGGAGGCTTACAAAATTAACATTGTAGAACTTTGTTTTCAAAAAAATATATACAAATATATTTACTATAAATAATGTAAAAAAAAACCAGTAAAAATGCCACTTTGGTAAATCGCAATCGTAAATAAGGATGGAAAGGCAAAAACATTCAGACAGATTTAGCCGAACTTAGTTAAATTGATTGTATATCTACAAATTTACACACCCCCCCAACACTTTAGCATATTTTCTCAAACAAAAAAAAAAAAAAAAAAAAAAAAACTATAAGAAACATTTTAAACGTTTGTGTGTGTAAAACTTTATCAATTGAAAATAAACATTTATTACGTATACATATAAAAACAAATAGAAATTATGTTTTGAAAGAATAGTTGTAAAAACAAAAGCTAAAATAAAAAAAATACAAAAAAAATAAACAATTCGAAAGCTTTGATGTTTGTGGCCAGAGAGGAGGACTGTGGAAGAGAGTTTTGTACAGAATCCATACTAACATATTTTTCTTTTTGCAGGTGACCTGACCGATGAGATTTCAACCAGAGACGGGGCTCGCATCAGCAAGCAAACCAACTGCCTTGACTGCCTTGATCCATATATGATCTGTTCCGAGCCTAACTAATGTATTTCTCTCTTCTTTTAGGTGATCCACTGAACCTGGATGGAGGGAGACCCACCTGGAGCCTTGTACCCATTCCATGCGAGCTAAACTTAAGTAAAACAAGCAAAACAGTTGTGAAAGGAGACAATTGCTGGCTGCTATTCCATATATATATATATATATATGTATATATACATATAAGTGCCCTAGATCTAAACGTTCGTTTTTGTATGCCACTAAAAAGTAACCAGACTCAAACCGAACCTGAACCTGAACCTGTATCCAGTAACCAGTATCCACACTCTCCCAGCCGTGTCAATTGATGTGTTCAAGCCAAAACCAACCTACAACAAAAACCCACCCAAGCAGCACTCCAGCCCAGCTACAGTTTAATAAATTTAGTTGTCCTTTTTTTATTTATTTTTTAAATTAAATTTTAAAATAAATACGTTTACACCCTGCACTAATTGGCCTCAATTTTGCTCAATGTCGTTTGAAAGAGTTTTTCTTTTTACCTCTCTGTATATATGTTTATTATTTGTACGTTAATTTGCCACTCATATGCCATGATCCTAATGCTTTCCATGCACACAAATGTATCCATCCCCATCCACACATATCCAATGCTTTGACTAATTCTTTTAATTTTGCCTTTCGTGTGCCGCCCCTCATCCAGAACACCACCCCCAAACAAAAATCCTTCCCACCCCTCCGTACCAAGTTGCGTGTATCTGTGTTGGTTTCCCCCCGCTTGATCTAACCGATAACTCTCCCCTGCCGCCATATCGTTCTGTGTTATGTTTGTTCTTAATCGTTTTGCCTCGACTCAATATCGAGATTTCTTTCAGTTCTTGTGCCCAGTCAAAAGTATTACTATTTATTTTTGTTCTTTTCTTTTGTTTTTCTTTTTCCGTTTTTATTTTCATATGTTGTGCTGTGCGCTGCGACACATCCACCCCCAACAAAACAAAAACAAACAAAATCCAAACAAAACAAAAACACATTCAACAAACACAACAATAAAACAAACAACATAAAACCCGATTTGCAATACCCGAAACCACCGATACCAAAACCGAAACCGAAACTAGATCTGAGTATTACGCGCATTGCGGGACTCACCTGGAACGAGTGGAACGCCCGACTGGCCATGCCCCTGGTCACCCTACGCGAAGGTGTGCAGCCCCTGGTATTTCCCACAGACCTCTCCGTGGACAAGCAACCCATGGGGCTCGTTCTCAAGGAGCCGCTCGGTGATCGAAAGACGCCCACAGATTGTGTGCCCAAGAGCGAACCCAGTGCCGCCTCTACGCCGCGTAACCACAGCAGCGGAAAGCACCACAAGACCAGCGGTGGTGGCAAGCTCAAGCACCTTACCGAGGAGGAGGCCACTTCCCTGATGCTAAAGGCAGTCGCCGAGAAGCAAGCGGCTGCGGCGGCTGCGGCAGCGGCTGGTACGACCAGTGCCGAGCTGAGCTACGGCGAGGATCAGGCCAGCTCCGGAAATGGCAACAGCAGCGACTACCAGGCCAATCTGAGTGGAGCCGTGACCTTTGCGGATGTTGGCGGCCCAGCTGGACTTTGCCATATCAACATCCTGAACAGCATCAGCGCCATGAACAATCTGATCAGCGGGAGCACGGCAGGGGCCGGTGGCGGATCGGTGGGCGGCGGACTCGCTGGATCCGGATCGAGTGCGACCCCATCCAACGGCAATAACAACGGATCACTGGGCGGAGCCGACAATGGTGCTGGACACCCGTGCCCAGTCTGCGGTCGTGTCTACAAGCTGAAGTCGTCGCTGCGGAACCACCAGAAATGGGAGTGCGGCAAGGAGCCGCAATTCCAGTGCCCGTTCTGCGTGTACCGGGCCAAGCAGAAGATGCACATAGGTCGCCACATGGAGCGCATGCACAAGGAGAAGTTCAAGCTGGAGGACGTGAAAAGTTTCGTTGGCTCTGCAGCCCTGGATGGCGATAGCAGTGGAGGAGGAGTCACTGCTGCATCAGTGGCGGCGGCTGCAGCGGCCGCCCTGGCCAGCGCCACGGAGCTGCATCCGCACTTCTCATAAACGGAGGACAAGTGATTGTGTATAAAAGAGTTAAAGTTGAGCAATTATTACACGGGTACGATGAAGAAAATTATATCTTAACAGAATCAGGGACTATCAAATGGAAGATGGAAGAATAATAATAATAATGTAATGAAAGAAATCACACACCAAGCTCTCGGGAAAACGGAATCAGTGTGCCAAATTAATCTTAAAAACCAACCAACAAACAAACAAAAAAAAAAACAAAAAACAAAACAAAATACGAAAATGAAATAGTGTTTTAAGATGCCCCAAAAAAAAAAGGGTGTTCGAAAAAGGGTGTTCGAGAGTACGAAAACAATTTGTTGCAAAGCACAAAAACATTTACGCCATTTCACATATTATACATTTTTTTTTGTTATTTGTTATTAATTATTTACACAACAAAAAACCGATTTGAAAATCTATAAAACTCTATCAACTTGGAGCAACAGCAACGTGATCAGTAAAATGATTTTACACAATACAAAACAATTATTAAATTGCAACATTCCACAAAAACGAACGAAGAAAGACAAAAATTGTACAATGAAACGGTTTAGGATTAGTCAAATATATAGTTTAGCCTAGCCTCTACATACATATAATACATATATAGATACATATTTAAAGGATGTATAGCCGGGAAGCAGTAGTAGTAGCAGCAGCAGCCAACTCAGTGGATATGTAAGATGTAACGAAAACTCAGACCATATTAAGATATTACTAGGAAAGGGCCCAGAATGGTACTCTATAATACCTGTACCTTTACCTGTAGCTTGCAGTGCGTGTAGTTTAATCGATAAATATTCATTCCAGAGCACCATAATAGATACAGAACAGACGTAAACAATGCATTAACCCTCAAGATATTGAAATGGTCCCACAAAGGAATCCATCAGAAATCATGGCAGAGCTTCTTTTTCGATGGCTGTACATGGATCGAAGGGGAAGAATCCTGTGGAAACCCATAGTTATTTATTGCAGTGCCAAAACAGATTCAGACCAGATTCTCCCATAAATACACACAGTCAATCAGTCAGTCAATCAATCAGTCAGTCAGTCAGTCAGTCAGTAATTAGCCTCTTTAAACAACATTTTACCTCAAGTTGAAATATTTGCTATTATGACGATGTCTTAGGCTAAACACAACATGTACTAAGCTCAAAAACAATTTTATAGGACTTAGTGTAAGAGAGCGAGCTAGAGAGATAGAGAGAGGGTGTAAGAGCGCGTTTGGTAGTCAACGAAGAAAGTGCCTTCACAAATAGATGGATGGATGGATGGATGGAAACCAGAAGCAATTCACGTATATTGTAATTTAAAAATCTACGATAACTGTGTAAAGCCATATAAAGTAGGTTAAGGCAGGAATTTAAGTAAAAGTCAAGTGAAGGAGGATGGGGAGGTCAGGATTTAAATGGTCTGTAGACATTTAAACTCAGGTACTTAGTTGGTGGGAAAGGGGAATCCCAAATCAATAACTCAAACACACACAGAAAGAAGCAACAAAAGATCAAGTAGCTGAGCTACTGAACAACAGAAACGACAACGAAAACCACAACTACAGTAAAACATAAACATAAATGGAAACAACAACCAACAGAACACCGCCACAAATACGTCACATGCACTTTATTTATTATTTTTTTGATACCTTATAAATACGATACGAATGTGTGTGATAACTAATATACTATATTACTCAGCACATTCATAAGTAGTAGTCAAGCGTAATTTATTTTTGTATATCTTGCTTTCCACTACAACGAAATACATTCCATAGATGATTTTATTAAGCTTTAATTACAACAAACAACTCCAAACATTCACAAAGCAGATCGAAACCCCCAAACAGATATGTGCGGCCAGTAAAACTGTGCAACAAAAAAACTATGATTTAAATGAATAATTACAAATTAATTAACAAAACGAAAAAAACAGGAGGATACAGAGGCGGAGACGATGGAAAATCTCGAATGCTTACACACATATAAAAAAATACTTTCTTTAAGAAACTAAAACTCTTTTTTAAAACAAAAACAAAAAAAACCATTGGTTACTTTATCGCGGTGTTGGGCTAAGTTTAGCGTCTCTTTATAAAATGAAGAATAAACGAAAGGGAAATTTGTTAATGAAAACATTCTGGCAAGGACGGAAAATTCAAAATTTTCGAATGTAATATTGTTGAACAATAGGAAAACGCAGATTTACATACATATATAAAATGTGTAGTTTTAAATAAAAAAAACTATAAAACTTAATAAGATGACAAATACTCATTACAGCAACAGATGTAGCATACCCTTATATATATAAAATATATATTTAATTTCTTCTATAAATTGTTTGTAAAACTCTTTTTGTAAATTGATAAAAACCCCAAAATTCAATGTGAAAAATATACAATTCCATGTAATAAAAACGCAAAAGAAACAAAACTTGTGTGCATTCTGCGTTCGCAAATGATTTACATATATCTACACATATGTATATTTAGCTATTCTTACGTTGATACACATTACTTATGTTTTAATTTTCACACACAGATTTTGTAGCGTTTTATTTACTGCTTGTAAGTATTATAATTATTATTTTAAGACAAACAAGTTTTATTTCATATTTGGAAACTTTTCATTTTGCCACACAAATTATTGAACTAAGAAAAAAAATATAGAAAAAAAAAAAAAAAAAAAAATGGTTAGGCATCATTCAGTTTAGGCACACATCAACATCAATCGATTATTTATAAGCTATACAATTTCTGCATGTAATGAATATTTACTAACGTAATCCCCAATGCTGTTTAACGTGTTTCCAGATGAAAGCGGAGAGTCCCGGATACGTGTGCGCAACTGGCTCATGCTGGCCGATCAGTCCGTCATTGGGAAGGGCTCTGAAGAATCCACAGGTATTTCAATGCACACCAATTGATATTTACATTTTACTTGATACTTGATTTGTTTCATTTGTTTATTCCGATTTCGTTTTACTGCGTTTTGAACTTTATAATGATTTTTTCTTTTCCAGTCTTCATTTTCTTTTGTTGCTGAACACACACAGACACATCATGAGTTTTTATATATGTTTTTTTTTTTTCGTATATACATATATTAACAAAATCCTTTAAAAATCCATTAACTTACATTCTAAATTTCTATTTCATGACTAACATCGACAAAATAAAACCAAACTAACATCAGACAAACTAACACAGTCTAAAAAGTCACTCAAAAACGATGCTAAAACCACTAACAAGACATCAACGCCCAACAAGACGACGACGACGGCAGCAGCGGCAGCATCAGCAGGAGCAGCAGCAGCAGCAGCATCCGCCAAGAAGGCAACTAGCTCTACTAGCAACAACATCAATAACAATATTAGCAAGAGCAATGTGAGCCAGACGGTGACTCAAACGGTGACCCGAATCGGCAGCATCGGACGCACAACAATCGCCTGCATAACACCGGCCAATGGTGGCAACAAGAGCGCCTCGAGCAACTGCAACGTGGATGCCGCTTCGGCTGCTGCCCTGGCTGCTGCTGGTGTGGAGCTGGACAGCATAGATGAGACCATGACTGAGGTGATTGTGAAGATCGAGAACCCCGAAAATATGTCTATCAATGGTGACGAGGCCGTCTGCAACGAGGCCCTTGACGATGAGAATACTTTTGACTATGATCTGAAGCTGGCCAGTCCGCTGTCCTGGACATACGACGCGGTGAAAATCGAGAACGAGGAGTTCGAGGATAGCTATCTGATGGACAACGATGACGATGACGATGATCTGCTGACGACAGCTGCAGCCACCCAAAAGCACGCTAAACAGTCTAACGAAAAGCAAAAGTCGGCCTCGGGGACGGGCGTGAAGAAGATCGTACTCAGTGCCCAGCAGCAGCAGCAACTGCTCGAACAGCAGCAGCACTTG
Source organism: Drosophila bifasciata (assembly GCA_009664405.1). Classification (NCBI taxonomy): domain Eukaryota; kingdom Metazoa; phylum Arthropoda; class Insecta; order Diptera; family Drosophilidae; genus Drosophila; species Drosophila bifasciata. The sequence continues at coordinate 4,742,011 of CM019043.1, read as the reverse complement.
CAGCACCTGCAGCTCCAACCCACCAGTCAATCGCTGCAGATCAAGCTGCCCACCATACCAGCCACAATAACGACGATCGCGGGACCCAACCACTTGAATGCGTCGACCGCTGGGACAAGCAGCGGGGCCAGCATCACCACAGCCAACTCCACACTGCTGGGCCACAAGATGAGCCTGCCCATAGATGCGCAGAACCTGAATCTTCACTGGTCCCACTCGGACGACAATCGCTATCGCATCCTGGTCCAAAACAAGCGCACACGCAAAGAGTCACTGGAGCACTCCGCCGACATGATCTACAACGCCGACATTGAGAAGCCGTGGGTGTGCCGCAACTGCAACCGCACGTACAAGTGGAAGAACAGCCTCAAGTGTCACCTTAAGAACGAGTGCGGTCTGCCGCCGCGCTACTTCTGCAGCAAGATGTGCGGCTATGCCACCAATGTTCACAGTAATCTGAAGCGCCATCTCAACACGAAGTGTCGGGACCGCGAGAAGGATGTCGAGGAGGAAAAGAAGCCCCAGTCCGTTCCACCGCCACCACTTTCTGTGCCCACCACCAATGTAGGCATTAGCAACAACAATAACAGCAACAACAGCAGCACCTACACCTTGGTATTTCAGCAGGACAGTGTTTAAGAGAGAGATTTGGACTTGTATTAAATCCAAATTATGTGAGTCTGGGCAATGGCTGAGCACGGTCTTGTACTTCATCTTCTCTTAGTACAAATTTTAGTTATGCCTTCCTTCATCTTGAGTTTTCACAGTGGATCTCTGAAACTGACTTGGATTTTTCACCAACATTCCCTTTCGTTAAGCAAGCCAAACCATGCCGTACGGCCCAGACACGGACACAGAATAAAAACGGAAAACAAATTAGTACTAGATTGCAATACAAAACCGAAAAAAAAGAAGAAAAAAACAACAAAACGATAAAACAAACAAACCAAAAAATATTGTATTGCTTTAGACAATTCTCACAAAAAAAAACTTAAAACATATAAATATGTGTACATTTTTTCCCAGAAAAACAAAAACAAAAAACCAAAAAAAAAAGAAATGCAAACAAAAGCAAGAGAAAAATTAACTTGAACTAGTCGTCACTGCAACATTTGTGAACCAAAACGGAAACTTTTTGTATTAAGTATGGAAATAAAAGACCCCTCTAACTATATGCATGGCATGGACATAAAGCAAATGCCCCTCTAAAGATACTTAATATTAATATGTATGTATTTTTGGTTTTATATTACGTTTGCATACGCAATAGCTTTTTAATTTGTTAGAAACATTTTAAAGATTGATTTCTGGTCATTAAGTTATGCTTATATAATAATTATTACCTATAAACGATTATCTAGTCAAAACAAAAACGATAACGGAATAATATTTTCAATTTAGACACAAATTATAATTGATAACGAACGACAATGTTTACAAAAAATTAATTCGAAATATCAGCGCAAGTACGGGTATGCTTTGAATGAAATTGTTAGATTTAAACGAACAGAATCACGAATCTGAAACGGCACTGAAAATAGAAAAAAAAAAACACTGGAAAGGACGGGGGAGATCAGACACTAGTGCTCCCTCAGATTCCCCAACCTAATTGTAATGTAAACCCAAAAAAAACCCCAGAAAGTAACAAATACCTCTATAAACCTGCTAGAGAGATTCTGTATTACCATTAATAGTAACATGTATTTCAACTCAACTGAAAATCGCAATTATTGCCGGCAACAACATGTATTAAAATTAAATCCAAACAACAACAACAACACAAAACCAAAGAAATTTCGAAATACAATTAAAAGCAAATGTCAAAAACAAAATACCAAACACTGAAGTTGTACTTATTTTAACTACATATTCTGCCGTAGAAATATTCGCATTCCATTCCATCCACAGACACTCCACAGATATTCCACTCACTCATCATTCGCCACCTCTCCTCCCTACCTACCCTACTCATTCCGATACATAGTCTTAGGCATTCGTACTCCTGCTATGAATCCATACTAATCAGATCTCTATTTCAGGTGGATGGATGTGATGTGATGATGTTGATGAAGATGATAATGATGATGATGATGTGATGTTGCCTGATGAACGACAGCCAAACAACGCAGTTATGGTGTTGCCTCTCCCTCTTATTGTTGTTTGCATGCTTAACTACTACAACATACATATATATATATATATATTTTATATATATATACTATACTATATAAACTATAGATATGCATAACTATGTATCCTTCCTAGACCTTACACTACATATATGTATCTGTTAGACGAGAAGTAACTATATCTCTATGACTATGTATGGAACTAGATTTGTAGTTTGTTCTGTTCTTTTGTTCACATTCCATTCGTTTGTATTGCCGAAGGTTTAACTTTAAGTTTCTTCTACCTCTACCTGTCTTCTCCTAGCGATTGTGAAGCGTATACTACATCTATCTTATTAATATACTATACTATATAGCATTTAATTATCTACAAATTAAAATATGAAAATGAGAAAACGAAAACCAACTTAGTTTGTATAGAAATGTATTTTATAAATATCCAATTTCTATAAAAATCTTTTCAATTTATTTATTTATAATCTTTTAAGTTTTTTTTCCTACATTTTAATATTGCATGCGTATTTATTTATTTTATGAAAATTAATTTAAAAAAAAAAGAAAGAACAAAGCACTCTGAAGAGGCTGTTCTGTTCTGTCTCCAAAAACTCTACGAGTTATATGTCCTATATATCCCCTTTCCATTACTATTAATAAGTGTTTTTGTCACTAACCACCCAACACACATTCCTATAGATGATAGTTTTTTAACCATTTCTCACTTGTAACTTAAGCAAAACTCTTGTGAGTATTTTTTTTTTTTGCTTAGCTCTCCAACTGTTTTCTCAACATTTATGATTGTACTCATTGTGTTTTAATTTAATATTTAATAATACATTTACTTTACAGCCTACTCACAAAGAAAGCTCAAACACACACACAAACACACACAAAATACAAGACACACACACACATCGTCACAAATTTTACACACATCCACACAAGTTCAGTCCACTCCACTCCAATCCATAGCATCATACTCGTATCTCTCACTAAAGCAACATATAACCAAAAAACCAACAAAAAACTATACAAAATCACGGTAAACCCCTTAATTATTTATTTACTTCCAATTAGTTTTAGGTATTTTTATAATTTCCATCTAGAAAGGAGACATGCAATCTTTGAAAAACGACCTAAAATAATTGAAAAACTAAAATCATTTCCCTGTTGTTCTGTCTCGCCCATTCTCTGTAGACCGTTTGTCACCCACTCACAGGAGGTACAGCCTGATGGGCCTGAAGAGCAGTCCGTACACCAGTCCCATCGGAACGCCCGTCATCAAGTTTGAGCCGAGCGCGAGCCTGGAGGACCACAACGAGCACGATCTTCGGATCGACAGTGGCCGAACCACTCCCACGCACTGCACAGGACATCCGCTGGTGCCCAAGTCGCAACACAGGCACGGCAACGGAGACAACGACGACGACAGCAACGAAGAGGACAGCATGGAGCCCTGTGACCTGCGCATGGACTTTGCCAAAGTACTGCTGGCCGCTGCCCAGGCTGGAGGATCTGGTTCCCTGTCCCTGGGACAGCACCCCCATCTGCATCATTCGCATAGTCGTCCACTGCCACAGCTGATTTATACAGCTGGAACGGGCCCAGTGGCACGCCCAGACACGCCGACGCGCCGCTACAGCAGCAGCAGCGGGGGCATGGTAGCTACCTCCGGGACGGACCCATCGAGCAGCGCTGCTGCTGCCATGGTGGCCGCTGCGACAGCTGCTGGGCTGGCGGCCAACAATACAAGTGCCTCTTCCACAAGTGGAGCCTCTACATCGGCAGCAGCAGCAGCGGCAGCAGCAGCAGCAGCGGCAGCGGCAGCAGCAGCAGCAGCCGGCGGATCGGGTGGCAATTGGAACACTAGTGGGAGTGGAGGTGGTGGCGGGGCCTACGCCTGCGATAGATGTGGCAACACCTACGCCCGTCCGCATAGCCTAAACCGCCATGTGCGCTTCGAGTGCGGCGTAGAGCCGAAGTTCGAGTGCCCCATTTGTCACAAGAAGTCGAAGCACAAACACAATCTAGTGCTTCACATGCGCACTCACCAACATCGATGATACAACAAATGCTGCAATGGCAATCTACGACGCCAGGCTCTCAAACAACTTGTTGCTGTTGACCCAGATCTGGGATCTAGCTAGGACCGAACACAACCAGAACAGGATCGCTTCAATGCGCAGCGCAGCTCAGGTTTAGGTTCATGTTCAGGTTCAGATTCAGATTCAGGGTTCAGGGCTTAGTGTCAGTTCAGCTTCAGCTTCAGTCAGAGTCCTAACCACAGTCCAGTCCAGTCAGTCCAGTCCAGAGTGCGGTTTTATATAATTTTCCATATGATCTTGAAAATATAGTCGTTTTTACATATACATTTAAATGTATATACATAAATATAATACATATACAGATAACTAACTCGTAACTATGTATATACAGATGGAATATTAACCAATTCTAATTCTTAGCTCATTATTGATTATATCCTGGTTTTTTTTTTGATTGTTTGATATTTTGTTGTTGTCAGTAACAGTAACAGTAAAATTAACTATTTTTTTCGAATTGGCAGAGCTGAGGAGCAAATTGTTTGAGAGGCGCGTGAGAGTGCGGGCGCGCCGCATGTTGCATGATGTATAAGTCCTTTGGAAAACTCAATGATCTCAATGAATTTTTTCTTGATTGTGGTGAAAATACGAAACAAAATGGGGGAAAGTTATGCATTTTATTGTAGCAGCAGCAAACGCAAAAAACATTCACATTAATCTTAGTGTTATTTCTAGTGCAGCGCCCTCTCACGCGCCTTAGGTTAGTTCAACGAAAAGGAATCATTAAAGATAGTAGAGGGAGATACACCACGGATGTTACACGGAGTCAGAGTCAGTGTCAGAGTCAGAGCTAGACCGTAAGTTAGATCGCTTTGAAGGCGTACGTGCAATATTTTACGCGCACCAAAAACAAAACAAAAAACAAACAAAAAAACAAAAACAGATAAAACCGAATCGTTGTTCTTCACTTTTTCACATGTTTTCGTTTGTCTATCTACATATATATATTCACAAACTCAAATTTGCAAAAAGAAGTTTGACGGTTTGCTTAGGACCGCACCCCCAAAAGCCACAGGAATGCATCATATAGTACATACTGCGAGTATATAGTAATATAACAAATTATAGCTAGTAGTTGAAACTCAACGATCTCTATCTACTCTTTTTTCAAAAAGCAAAGAAACACAGAAATTTTTATTAATTTATCTTGTGCTCATTCCATGAAATTTTTTTAAAATTATTATTTTATAATTATGAACCACGATATGTGATAGCGGGAATTTTAATTTGACCAAAAAGAGAAAATGAAAAAACGAAATGAAATATGTGTGGCTTTGGGCGGGGGCGGGGGCTGCGCTTCTCTACACACAAGGCAAACAATTTTTTAAGACGAAACAATAAATCAGTTATTAATTATTTTTAAATAACCTTAAAGCAGCATGTACAAGTGCGAGGGTGGGAGTAGGAGTGAGGGTGGGATGCAAGGAAGCGTGGCGAGGGTGGCAAGAGGGAAGGGAATTGGCAATGTAAATGGGTTGGGGAAACTCGCATCGAGTCACAGTCAGAAAAATAAATTGGTATGTGATATAAAGAATATAGTCCTCATTGTAATTAATAGTAATCATAATAACATTGTATATTTTCTCTTAACATAATTATTTTGTTGTCAAAATTGAGAAACGAGTGAATGCGGCCGGCAGAGAGGAGTCTTGTTATAAAACGATACGATTACGATTATACATACATATATAGTTATAGATATCGACGGAAGTTTGTTTCACACACTCACACACACAGACACACAAAAACACTAACATTTTTATAATTGTTGATATACATACAAATGAAAGAGCTTAAATGTATAACAGAGTTGCTTAGGTACTCCAACCTAATACCCCTAAACAAAAATTAAACACAAACATTTTAATTTCAAATTTAAAGGAAAAAAAAAATTAAAGGAAAATACAGTTTTTGTCAGCAGATTGTGCCACACAAAAAATGTGATAAAGATATAAATTAATCTACAGAACAGACAAAAAACTGGCACAAATCAAATACCAACACAAAATATCAAAATGCGATTGAAAAACAAATTTGTTCAAATATTGAAAACCATCTAAAAAACACACACACAAAATTCATATCGGTCAGTATTCGAATTAGGTGAGGAAAATTTTCAAATTTGAATTCGTCGATAACTTTCAAAAGATTTCCATTGGTTTGCTGCTTGGATTAATATTTAGAAACATTATATACTACATAATACATATAGAGTCGCTTTGTTGCGCTAGTCAGATTCTAGAGTTCTGCTTATCTTTTGTTATAGAACACGAAGATCGATGTGCACCACACGAAATTCACAATTTGTATCCTTTTTTTTTTTGTATAATAACCAATAATCCAAACGCGATTTATTTAACTTTTTGTCTATTAAGGTTGTGGTTCTTATTTATCTATACAACATTATATTTTTAACTACTTTTCTAAGCGGAAACATCTAATTTTTATGTTACAACAAAAATACGAAAGGGCAGAAGATGGATGTCCATCCGTCACACCTACATATATTATAATTTATCAACAGCGCATGTGATGGACTCGAATTGAACCATATACTCGTACTAGAGAAATGAGAAAAGAAAAAAAAAATGCAAGAAAGACGAGCCGGGGCCTGGTCCATAATGGCAAGTTTTCGAGTCGTATAGTTAAAGTGTAAAGAAAAGCATGTGATAAATTCTATATAATTTGATTAACAAAAACAATTTACTAACACAAAACCCCCCTTACACGCACCCACACAACACAGACAGTTAGCATATATACTAGTATGTAGGCAGCAAACATCAAAGTTTGAGCAGATTTCGATTGGGTACAGGAGCAACAAAAAAGATTCTTCCTATCCCGTACTAGTACTACTACTATATGTAAAACATATATCCAAGAAAAAGTGAAATATTTTTCGAGAAATTGTACTAACCCAGATAAATCTTTTTCTACTAATGTATTCTTCTTATTATTTTTGTTAATAATTAATATCAAAGATTTGTAAAACATCCAAACACACACAAAAAATACACATTTTTAAAACGTTGTAAACTAGGAGCTGTGAATGTAAAATTATATATAATGAAATATATATCTATGTATATATAGCAACATACATACAAACATACATACATACATACATACATACACACATATATAAGCATATATATATATATGGATCGATGTGATTAATTGTGATTGAAACGTAGCGGAGCGAGGAACAGATCTGATCAGATCGGAGCAGGGCAGAATGGAGAGTGGGCAATAGGTCGGTTACGGAAATGATGAGAAGGGGCCTTTCTTTTCAAACACATACAAAACACACACACACACACAGAAACACAACATAATACAATCAAACACATGTATAATTTAAGAAAATCGGATATTTTGTTTGTCTCTATTAAGAATCATTTTCTGTTCGTTATTTCTTTAGTTTGTAAACTATTATTTCTCTTCTATATTACTGCAAAAATCTAGTGAAACGAAAATGGGGAACTACATTCAAAGCACACCGCAAACAGAAGCATATAAAAAAATATGCATATTAGCCATAGGTTAATCAAATGAAAACATAAAACAAATGTCAAATGTCAAATGGATGTTAATTGCTGTTGACGCACGCCTCACGAATAGTTAATGTTGAAAATGAGCTACGCAGAGAGATAGGAAAATAAGCAGCATGAAACACCAGCCGATTCGATTCGATTCGAGTTGTAACCAATGTACCATAGCTTAGTTTGCGCCAATAAAAAAATTTACAAAATCAAAAAACAAAAAAAAAAAACAAGTATAGGTAAATAACGAAAACTAAATTGCTTTTGCACTGCAATTTAGATTAACGAATTGAGAAGAGATACCAATATATTTACACAGTAAAAAAACAAACAAACAAAAAACATCTAACGAAACAAAGGACATTCAAAATGCCAGTTAGACTATGAAAAGTGTGCTTAAACAAATTTAACAAGACGAATTATATCTAGTACGAATTCAGAGAAAATTTAATTATGTAATTGTGTATAAAGCCGAAAAACGCCTTAATCAAAATTTGTGAAACTATTTTAAATGTTAAACAAGTAAAACGATCTAATTGTTATAAGTAAACAGGCAAAAACCAACCAACAAATAAAAGTAAATTAAAAAAATATATTAAATGATACAAAAAGAAAACAAAAAACCAAAAGAATTTAAAAGAATCTGTTTGAAAAATTTCCAATTTTCCCCTCATAGCTTCCTCCTGGTCCAGCAGCAATCATCCAGAGAATATAAATGTCTCTATTAAACCTTTGAAAACCTAACTAATATAGATTTTTCTCTTCTTCTAGGTGGATTTTAATGGATCACCCTTATGGAGACCGATGACCCTTGAGCGGCCCTCTCACCTGCCTAACGTTGCCTAACTCTATTGTACTGAAGAGTGAACAGATCATAGTTATATAACACAAACAAAATATATGATAAATGTAATTTGATTTGCTGTATTGTTGTAGTTTTGAAAAACCCACCAACGACACCAACAACACCAACATCTGATTTTGTGATTTATTCTTTTGTTCTGTATATATTATCAAGTTTTTGTTTATAGAAATGCTTGAGTGGCTTTTGTATATGTGCATAGTACATGTTGCTCTCTGGGGATTGTGTCAACCATACCATACCATAAGGTCGCCACACACCATCATTATCAGTCATCAACTCACCATCATCATCCGTCCCCAACGCCGCTAAACTCCATCAACAGCAATGAACCACAACCAACAGCAATCACAACCATCGCCTTCATCACCACAATCATCAACACAATCATCGTCATCCAGCGAATATTGGGTAGTAGCCAAACAACACTAAGTTCTCTATATTATTTTTATTTAACGATTTTAAAATAGCTTAAGTTGATCAGTTGTTTGCCGGTCATTAATTTGATTTTGTTTCGTTCTCCTTTTTGTTTTGACACCTCCGTGCTGTGCTGACCAGCAGACATCTATCCCATACTGGGCAGTCTCCTGGGCGTGGACACCTCGACGAGTGCCACCGCCAGCCACGACGACTACTATGGCTATCTCAACAACAACAGTAGTGGAACCAATGCCAATGCCAACACAAACCCTAACGCCACCAATGCCACCACCACAACGTCGAGCAGCAATCAGAGCGGCAGTCTGCGTGCCTCCAATCCCAGTGCGGGCCTTTCCCGCGACTCCTTCATGCAGTGCAAGCACTGCAATCGCTATTATAAGTCGCCCCAGAAGCTGCAGGAGCACGTGCGAAAGTACTGCCTCAAGCAGAAGAAGTACAAGTGCGTGTCCTGCGAGTACCGCTCGCGCCGCAAGGATCACGTGCTACGCCACGCCAAGCGCAAGCATTGCATGCTCTATGAGCAGTCCCGCGACGATGAGGAGAGCCTGTATGTGATACGTAATGAGGATGATATGAGCAACGACGAGGCCACTGGCGACGGCGACGGCGATGGCGATGGGGATGGAGATGCTGAGGATGGTGAAAACGATGGTGGGGGAATGGACAGCGATGTGGCCGCAGCATTGTGTGAAATCAACTTTGACTTTGCTGGTCGCGATCTGACCATCACGGCTGTGCCCATGCAGGAGAGCGACGAGGACGATGACGACTACGACGATGATGGCTAGTTAAGCTGACCCGATGAGCAGCATCTCGAGAGGCGTAATGTGAAATGTTTACCAAATGAATAATGACAATAGTTGCTTGTCCAAGTAGTAGCTACCTCCAATGCGTACTTGTGTCTGTGCCTGTGCCCGCACTAGAAGCAGAACCAGCACCCGCACCCACCAAGAAACCAACCGATCCCATCTTTGTGGCACTCCCAGCCTGTCCACATTCCTGCACAAATTACTTAAAGAACTTTTAACTTACAATCAATTTCTCTGAGCGCATTCCGTTTAAACTCTTCTCACGTTTTACTTTCTTTATGTTGAGTTATGCCTAAGTTAGCCGAATCGGTCCAAGACCATGTTATTTAAAAATACATACATAATACCCATAAATACGTACATGCACCATATACGAGTACATATAAATACATACCCCCATATGCAGACATACATATGGAACACTTATATACTATATACTTAGTTCTACTGTGGTTGGTGTTCTCAAACTCAAATATTCTTGCCAGCAATTAAGGCTTTCGCATGTGAAGCAATCAAAGACTTAAAGCGCCATTTATTTGCCACTTTTTCAACATGAATATTCCTCAGTTGTACATTTAAAATTCTAATATATGTATGTATGTATGTACCTCTACATATACGCCTATAAATATATGTAGTTCTCGGTTCTACAAAACAAAATCAGAGTACGAGCTAACCAAGAATTTGTGTACTTTTTTATTATATTGTAAATGCAAACGATTAAGAATAAAGCAACAAAATCATATATGCGTTACAGCAAAAACCCAAAAACAAGCCCAAGTTTATAATCCAGACCATCCTTAAACCCACACTCCACCAATCCCAAAACATTGTGAACGAGTCCAGCTGCCAGCTCAGACACTTGTTAATGCTACAAGTAATTATAGACCAGATCGTTGAGGAACTTAGCCAACGGCCTACTAACTAAACTCTTTCTTATTTCACGCTCTTTGCAGATGGCTACTGGACCATTCTGGAGACAGTGCCCTACTCTATTTCCAGTGCCACTGGCGGCCATTCCCCCAACCAGACTCTCAGCACTGGTGCCAGCTTGAGCAATGGAGGTGGTTCGAGAATTCTGTCTGGGGCCACGGTAGTGGTGGAGCTGCCGCACGATGATCTGGGCAACCCGGTGGGCAACATCCAGTACACGATACCCACACTTACAAAGAATGCCACCACGAACACAAACACCACCAGCCTGCTGCACAAGCCCCAGGCAACCACTATACAGATAGTGAAGCAACAGCAGCAGTCACAGCGCCACCAGCTGACTATCCAACCCGTGCAGGCACAACAGGAGTACATTAAGATCGACACATCCCGGCTGGAGGATAAGATGCTGCTGCGCGATGTGATGCAGTATGGAGCCACCAGCATATCCATGGCTGCTTCCAGTATGGCCAGCACTGCTGTGGTGTCCAGTCATGAGTCTGGCCTTTTGCTAGCCGATGCGGATGATGCCGAACGCGAACTGGAACTAGCTGCCATAAAGGTTGATTCCCACGAGAACATGCTCGACGATGAGTACGGGGAGAAGATGCACGACGATGAAGAGGCTAACGCGCATCACGAGAAGCTGTATATCAATGGGCTGGGAAATAACCTTCATGCTGCCACAACCATGACACTTCAGCAAGTATCGAACGAGTTTGGTCTGGACGACAGTAAGTTTGCCTGCAATGTGTGCGGCAAGACCTACAAGATCAAGGGCTCCCTGAAGCGCCACAAGAACTACGAGTGCGGGGTGGAGCCCACCCTCAAGTGTCCGCACTGTCCGCACAAGTGCAAATACAAGTCGGATTTACGTAAGCACATGAACCAGAAGCACTCTGATTCCGTGGAGGCGCTTCATATGGGAAATTAGGCTAATGGAACTGTTCGAATTATATGAATTCTAGTCTGTGTTTAGCATTTGTTGTTGTGTTACTTACTGTAATGTGTGATGAATCCAAAGAGTAATCAAACCCCAACTTCGTGTAGTCTCTGCAACAAGTTTGTATTATATTACATATGTAGTCACAGTTACGATCTCAATGTGTAATCAAATCACATACGTTTAAGCTAGCGGACTAAGTCACAAACATGTTCTAGTTGAATTTGCTCAATATGTGTTGTAGAATCAAATTTTGAACTAGCTCAACGTATTTTAAACTCTGATACATACACAAGTAATATTTTAAACCCTAACACAATCATTGCATATTAACCTTGTATATGAAAGTAATATAAATAAAAATAAATAAATGTTTACAATCGAATCTAAGACACTTATTCATCGATCCGAATTACGCGACCAAACCATAAATCAAAAACTAATATGCTTCTCTCTTTTTTTTAGGGTAAATCCTTGGACTATAGTGTGCCGAAGCGGATGGATTGGCAGCTAGGACTGCAGAGTGCTGCACCAACTAAAAAGGTCTTTTCATATTTATATTCATACTGATTGCTAGTGCTAAGTCATTTAGTTCAATCATTTATCAGCCAATAAAAATGTCCAACTGAAACGAATTTGTTGTATTCATCAACCAAACTCACCAGAACTATAGTGAATCGAATCCTTGTACTTTGTGTGATAGATAGATATATGCAGAGGCCTAAAAAACCAACCAAACATCCTGTTTCTGTTTCTGTTTATGTCTGTCTGTAGATTTTGTGCGGCACGGTCCCAAGAACCAGCTACTGTGCCAGTGCGGACGCTACTACAACACGTTGAATCGTCTGTCATTGCATCAGCGCGAGGAGTGTCAGGACTTTAAGCGATTCCAGTGTGACTACTGCCTAAAGTGGTTCAAGCGGCGATCTCATCTGAATCGGCACAAGAAGCTGCACGAGGCCGAGCTGGCGGCAGAGCCGCCCACTCATAAGCAAAACCCGCAGGCCAAAACCAGAAAAGAGACTGCAGATGGAGCAGGAATAGATGCAACAGCAGCCACAGAACTCGAATCTCTATACCTCTATACGTCTGAGATAAAAGTGGAGCATGATGATGGAGTTCATTTAAGTTTTGTTAACAGTTATTAGTTATTATGCATATTATAGACAAGTTCTCGTTAATGCCAATCTTGAAAAACAATGACTTTTGTAAATAAATTGAAGCAACGAAAATAATCGTTGATTGCAATGGAAGTTAGTTTTTTCAGTTTCTTCTTTAGAGTCTTTCATTTATATTTATGAGTAAAATAAACGAAAATTCTTGTTTGATTCCTTAACTTATATATTTCTGAGCATGCGTGTGTGGGTGCGACTGCTTGAGTGTATGTTTGTGGGTCGTGGATGTTAATATTGTTTCCCACATTATTTCTATACAAAATTTTGTTTTAGAGAATGCAGTTGCTTAAACTTATGATTTGTATTTTTTATTTATTTTGATTTCCCAAACATTTTGTCTCGTTGCAGAGGTCTTTGAGCGAAAATATAACCTGCGCACCCACGAATCTTCTTTACTTCAGCCGGACGATGCCATTGCCAGCACATCCAGACCATTGCCAAATGTGGGCACCAGGGAGCGAAAATCAGCAAATCCATCGCCAACGATGACGTTGGAGCAAAAGAGCGAGAACGAAGAGCCGTCCAACCGCGTCAGCACTTACACCAGAAATGGCAACAAGAAGTCGTTGGCCAGCCATTCAGATGCCATGATAGCATTGCAGCAGCTGGCGTCTATATCGTCGGCCCGGTCCTTGCACGATCTCGCTCAGAAACTTCCCATCGACACCAGTGGCTTGGTGCCGGGACGCGAGCTCCCACGCCAGAGCTCCAAACGCTTCCCTCCTGTGTACGAAGCGAACCGATGTCCTCTCTGCGCTCGAGTGTGCCGCTCCCAGGCGTTCCTCAACGAGCATATGCGCAAGGAGCATTCGGTTCTTATTTAGTCTGAAGTGATGTGAAGAAGTGAAGAAAATTAGATTCCAGGATCATTTTGTATATTTTGATAAAAGAAATCGTACCAAATTGAAATGAAGAGACCAAAAATACAAGAAATTTTGCTATACTATATTTAAGGATATTAAAACTCGCCTAATTATTAAGATCAGAGTAATCTTGCTTGAAAAGCATTTAGTTGCCTTGAGATATGTCATTTTGCAATTAATTTTCGTTATTTAGATTATATAAGTATTAGAAAGGGGAATTGTACCTCTATTATTGTCGGTATATGAAACCAGGTCCAATCTAATCTAATAATTTTTTTCTACATATTGCTAATAAAATAAAAGAAATGTTAAGCGTATATGCATACATACATTTATTGTTTTAATATTTATTGATATTCCAGTGATATTTCAAAAAAAAAATTATTAATTAATTGTTGTTATATTTTTTATTTTCATTTTTTTATGGTTTCAAAGAACTCCGTTTTATGCTTTTTATAATGGTTAGTATTATATTATTTATTTATATTTTATTTTATTATTTCATTAACGGTTCCTTGTTTTTGTTTAATTCGCAGATTATCCGTTAATTACTAAAAATATTAAAAATAAACCAATGGAGTATCTATGTAGATTGGAATAAAACAGGCAAGTAAACGAAGATCTGTAGATCCTTTCAATGTAAAAACCCAGTCAGATTCAGGTTTCAGCATTAAAAGATGAAGATAAGGAAATAATCCTTTTTCAAACAGGTTCTGTTAACAATAGTTTCAGCCAAGCCCAAGAGGGATGCAAAAATCTCAATTCATACCGATTTTGGGCAACCACAAACTAACTGTACTCCCAACGCTCTCTCACGCTGACTCTCTCTCTCTCTCTTGTCTGTCTGTCTCACTCTATGCTTTGTTCACCCACACAAAACCAAGAATGGGTTTCAGGACTCAGACACTGCATACACATAAATCAGGATGGTTCGTTGTCTGTGTGTGTTTTTCTAAAAATAAGTTTTCCCTTCTCGTCTGCCTGCCTGCTGCCCGTCTGCCTGGCTCTCTTGTGTGTTGGTGCGGAGTGGACGTCAAATGGCTTTTGCAGTACCGCTTCCCACGTGATTTTCCGTTGATATTTTCCATTTGGCAATGCGCATGCGTGCCGCACAAGGTCCGACTGCCTGCTTGCCTGCATTATCGGTGTCCTCTTTGGGCTTTGCCTTCGCAAAGCCTAAAACACACACAAATGCACACACATACCAACATAAATATGTACCCGGGCAGGACCCGAAGAGGACACACAAGTTTCAAGGGCTGGTTCTGAAGCTATTTGTGTGGGATAAATTCGTGGAAAATTCGATGGAAAATGTTGATAGTCAGGATTATTATGTCTGTGAGGGTCTTAAGAAATATATCAGCTTCAAGCTGCAGTTCCAGAACATGCATACATACATACATACACACATACATACATGAGCATGTCCAAAAATGTATTTTTGTGCCAGCCTCCCTTAAGTTTTCCTAGCTTGACCTTGAAATATATTTTTATAAACAGATGCATCTAGAATACTTGGGAAATACACATAACATACATTCATACATACGTACATGCACATGTATGTATGTATGGATAAACACGAAAAACACCACCGGAAGCTAGATGTAAACACGCACAGATGCACTCTGTGTGCGCCTGCTCGGATTGCTTTCTCTCTCACAACACACATACATATGTATACAAAACGAGAGTTGTTCCTCTCAGAGAAAGTTTTCCTCTCCCGATCGTAATCTGTCTGTGCCATGACACACACAGAACCCACGAGAATAGCAATAACAAAGACAACAACAACAACTGTTGAGTTAGGTAGAAAACCAGAGTAAAAATAAATCAAGGATTCTTCGCAGGCCATGGCCTGCACTTGCTGTGCAACAGATACACACGGGCACACAAAGACGAGAATTTTCCGAGCGCCTGCTCGTGTGTGTGCGTGTGTATGTGTGTGTGCGTTGCAGCTGCGCATAGGATTTAGGATTCGGATGCGTTGTTGCCTGCGCTTCGTGCTTGGATGGGATTGAAAAATTGTAAGCTAGGCTGCGTCAACTAGTGCCGTTTCGATTGTGTTGCAGTGTGGATGCTTTTCGCGGCTGGTTGTGCGTGGGCGGAGTGCAAGGAAAAGCTGACAAAGCTCGACTTGAATTTGAATATTCGACTGTGAACTTAGTTAATAATCAAAAGCTCTGCCCAAGCAAATCGGCGAAAAGCAAACACCGGGCACAGCCAACTGCACTGCAAAAAAAATATATCTAAGATCATTTAATTAATCAAAATTTGTGCTTATTCACAGGTGGATTCGGATCAACGTCAACTCAGCTCTATTATGGATATACCAGCGAATAATTGAAAAGAAATTCAAGATATAACTAACCTATTCTTCTCTATTTTCACAGATATAGCAGGTAATGAGAAACATTTAAAATGGTTTCGGTTCAAAAAAAATTCACCCACCACAAACATCTCCAACATCATCATTACATCACCACATCGAAGCACCACAAAACAAAAAAAAGAAAAACAAATTTTTTTAAAATTATTTGCTTCGCTTTAAAACAGCTATTTTAATTTATGCCAAAAATGTGTTCAAAATATTAATAAAAGTGAAAATTACGTGTACCCTTGTTTATTTAATTCTAAACCAAAATTATATGTGTGTTGCGTTACTTATTATACTACATAATTTACTGTATTTTTTGCTTTTAGTTTGTTGCATGCTTTCGTTTTCTAACACTTTTCCATGCCCTAACCCAAGCAGGCCGAGAGTTACAACGTGCTTTTTCATTTGTCATTTTCATTTGTCACATCTCATCAGTCACATCAGTCAAAGCTCTTACTGAAGGAACTAGAAGCGATAAAAACGATTATCAAATTAAAAAATTGTTTGGAAAAAATTAATCAATAAACTATGTTTCCGATTGCAGACTTGAGCCGAAAGGAGAACACCGCACCAGGAGTGGGAACAGCAGAGATCCAGCGCAGTTTCCAGCGCAGTATTCTCAATGGAAGAAAGCGCGACGAGCAGAAGGCCCAAGCGCCGGGATCGCGTCGCAAGCGTCTGTCTGTGTCTGAGGTCTCGGACATGCTGTTCGAGTTCTACAAGACCAAGTCGGCCAAGGTGCCGAAGCAACAGCAACTGGACCACGCCGAGATGAATCAGTTCGGCCAGGTGTCTCCCACCTCCGGCGAGACATTGGAGCCTTCCACCATCGCTGCGATTGCCGTCTACGGCTCCGCTTCCGATACGGCTTCAAAAAACTTGAATGCTGATGAGATAATGGGCGCTGCCGCTGGCGCTGCATCATTTCATCCGCGCGACAAGTACTCTCTGAAGACAGCGGTCCCCACAGGCCTTGGCCTGGGTGGGGTGAAGGCCATTCCAACTTCAGTGTTGGTGGCCAATAAAACCACAGCTCCAGTGGTTCCAACGCCGAAGCCACAGGCGGCTGCCATAGCTGAAGCCTTGATGCGCAATGGTCTCCACAGCTTCCAGCAACAGCTGCGTGCGCAGGAGATCCTGCGCCACCAGACGCCTCAGCGTCGCATCAAGGAGGAGGTCGAGACTGCAAATGGAACCGAGACCACGCCAACTAAAATATTGGAGAACCTATTGCGCAAGCAGCAGGAGCGCGATTTGCGCCACTCGGAGTGCGAGAACGAGCCGGGATCGTCGACGGAGGATGAAGATGATGGCCGCTTCCATGCCTTTGACGATATACATCTCATGGAACAGGGTGGGAGCAAGTTCGGCAACAGCTCGCTGAACATGTTTAATTCGAGTGCCCACGGAGGTTCCGCCAACTCCATACTGGAGGCCCAGGCCCAAGTGTTTCGCAATCTGGAGTTCACACTGAGTGACTATGGTGGCAGCAGCAGCAACGGGAGCATCACCAGTCCCAATGCGATTGGCCTGGATGGCGAACCAGTCTACGAGTGCCGTCACTGTGGCAAGAAATATCGCTGGAAGTCTACGCTGCGTCGCCACGAGAATGTCGAGTGCGGTGGCAAGGAGCCCTCTCATCAGTGTCCCTATTGTCCATACAAGTCGAAGCAGCGCGGAAACCTTGGCGTTCACGTGAGGAAGCATCACACCGACTTGCCCCAGCTGCCCAGCAAGCGCCGCTCCAAGTACTCTATGAAGTGCGACGGCATGAGCGGCTCCATGTCCGACGATTCCCAGGGCAAGCTGATTATTGACTGCAATAAGTAGGAGAAAACTTTCTGCATACGATTTGATACCAAATAATACTTTTATGGGGACTAACTGAATCTTCCATTTAATTTTTAACCCTGTCGAACATATACACATACCAACAACAAAGGAGATCTGAAATCTCTTGCATTTTTGTCTTAATTTTGCGATTTAACGAATAATATTTCTTGTCATTTATGTGTCATCCCAAATATTTAATGTTTACTTGTAATAATTTATATAATATAAGCACTCGTAAACCAATCTAATCAAGCAGATAATCAAATTAGTCTTAAGGCAACATACGATAACGATACAATTGCAAACCGAACAATATTTCACGCTGCGTATTATATTACTCTTTTGTTTTTGATATTTTATAAGTCTTTATATGTGAGATGTGAGAAACACAATGGACTTTATTTTTATACAATTTTATAGTTAAGGATTTGTATGCCCAACATATTTACTTGCATCTTTTTTAAAAGGCAACAAATTACTAAGAGATTATCCAGCAATACGCTGTTGTCCAGAAATAAAATTATTCTTAGGGCTCATCAGTATCTTCGAAACATTTTTAAACTCCTAACGACCTAAACAACATTTCCACGCCCATGCCGCCCCGAAGATCTCTTAATTAAGTTTGATTAAGTTTGAGACAGAAACCCTTGAAAATTCTTGGATCTCCTCAATCGATGCCATCATTATTTAAATACATAACAGTACATGTGTACAAACATATGTGCTAGTATTCTGACTGATCTAGTTTTACAGAGAATCGTTTGGAACTTGCCATTGGAAAAGCCATTATCTTATTTGCCTTATTTCCTTAAAGACATTCGATTCATACATTTATGGACGTAAAGACTGAGTTTATGTATTTAAAAAAAAATTGTCTACCCATGACCAAAATGAAATGGGGAACACTACACGATTCCCAAAACAAAAACCAAAACAAATTTAGTGTCTAAATGTTTTACCATACCCGTATATTACTCATAATCGTATATTACTTTGTATTGTCGCATTGAATCGCTCAAATTTTAAACACCATAATTAGGGTGCATATACAAGAAGAATATAAACATACATGTACACGAAAGCATACATACATCTACATACGTGTAGAGCAGTGAAACTGCTAAGATAAGATGGATTATTCATATACAATGACTACAATTTTTACTTTCAATAAAAACCATTTTAATTTCGTTTTATAAATCTATAAACTTTATTTTAGGCGCAAGACACTTTGTACTATGAGTTAGTCGAGCTAATATAACAAATACTTTTGAAATGTGATTCTGGTACCAGGAGATTGCAATAACATGGACATGAATGTGAGAGGACGAATATCAAAGCTAGCAAACACCATATAAATTTAAACAAAATGCACAGTAAACGGAATAAGGGATGTGTATCGTGTCTGATGGCTGTGCCGTGTGCAAGAGTTTGGATTGCTTTGGAAACAGCTGCTTCACTCGACTTTTAGTATGAGCAGCCGATTGCCACCGTCAAAAAGTCCTCGAAGCCAATCGTGATTGTTCCGTTTTGCTGCGTGTCCCGCTGACGGAAGGCCTCCGTGAAACGCTGAACTTGCACACAAAGTACAATGAATTGGTCCACCGACACCTCCTTGTGGGTCTGTGGATCGCTCTTCTTCACCAGAAAGTTGATGAATTCGGGCGAAAACCGAAAGCCCATCTGCGTGAAGGCTGCGAACAAAAAAAGACATTGACGAACCATCAACCAGTTATTTGCATTATAATTTTAGTAGTTTACCCTGAGTCAGCTCGCTCTCCTCGATATGGCCAGAGGAGTCCTGATCGTAGGTCTTAAAGACCTGCAGCCATTGATTAATGTAGTTGTAAAGCTTTTCAAACTCGTACACATCGATGGTGCCGCTAGCGTCGTTGTCGAACATGCCTGCAAGTACGGCCAGTTTTCCATTAAGTGCGATTGAGTAAACATAATAAAATGTAGCGTTTAAGTAAACAATCGAGATAATGTCTGCGCGGCGATCTAAGCAAACACACCCGTGTGCCTTCAGATTTGGGGCCGCTGGCAAATATTTATAGACACAGCTGGCGCTTAAGAAATGAAGAAGTTCCTTCACGCCGTCACACTGACGGCTGTGACGTCACAATAGAGACTCCAGAGGCGACAACTTACTAATCATTAGTTTGCATGCGTTGTCCGAGAAGTGGTCGCCGCGTCCATTGACCAGCGCGGCCTGCAGTTCGGAAGCGTTGATCTTTCCAGAACGATCCCTATCCACCATGGCGAACCATTGCTGCGCCTGTGAGGAGACCTGTGCGTTTTGGGGCGGAAAGGCGCCTGGCGGTGCTGCATAGCCTCCACCGGGCTGGCCGTAGGGATTGTAGCCTTGACCCTGCAAAGAACAAAATGTTATCCATTTCTGAGTCCCTTTGGTTAGATAAAAACATACGTAGGACATTTTTCACGAGCTGAAATTGATTTTAATTGAAACTTAATTGACAAAACAAAACACAAGTCTGGCACGAAGTAAATTTGGAGCCCTGGTCTACCATTTAGAGCTGGAGAAACGTCGATATCATCGATGTTTTGGGTGCTGACATCGATGATTTTTGTTGCACAAAAGTATTTCATATATTTCACAGTTTAGTCTTTACAGTGATTAACAAGTGATTTTTTTTGTGATATATGTATTGGACGATGAATACACTTTTTTATATCCATTCACTTTGTGAATGTATGTATGGTGGTTAGTGACATTGTTCATACGCTAAAAACGTAAGTGTTAATGAAATGGAGGTAACGTAAGTGGAAATGGCATGAAGTAACTGTTTCAGCCCTGGGATATCCAATCGATTTCTTTTCCAATCATCGATATGGCGATTTGACTATCTCAACAATGTACTCATCCCATCTCTAGCATCTACACCGGCATAAACAAGCAAAAAGTCAACAAAATGTCAAATTTCGTAAATATGGATATCTTTTCAAATTATCAAAAGTATATAGACAACGAGCAGGAGCTACGGGAGGTAATTGACCCGGGAAGATTAAAACAAAATAACTGCTGTGCTTATGCAGGGAGCCTATATTTACAGAACATTCGTCTGGTGGTAAGGGAAATCGAGCATCTGGCGAAGGACGCACAAATCAAGTTGCAGATAATTCACAGCGATTTAAGCCAAAGTAGGTGACTCATTTGCGACAAAGTGGGCCTTTCTAACTCCTTTTACGTTTAGTTAGCGGCGCCTGCGGCTCGGCCCGGAAGCTAATCGAAGCCTGTGCCGAAAAATATGTAAAATTGGCCACATTGGTGCCACCAGGGCAATACTATAGGTGAGTCAGAGGTGATGGTCGGTCCCGCATGTGGGTGTCTAATGCTTTACTCTTCACAGGTACTCCGATCATTGGACATACATTACACAGCGATTGATTTTTCTCATTGCCTTGGTTATTTACTTGGAGGCGGGCTTTTTGGTGACGCGCGAAACAGTGGCCGAAATGCTCGGCTGTAAGTAGAGTAAACATTTCTATCTGTAACGTTTTTAGTTTCTATTCGATTGTTCTGTCAATAGTGAAGACCAAGCCGGGTGATGGCTTCCATTTGGACGTCGAGGACTATTTGCTGGGCATATTGCAGCTGGCATCGGAGCTGTCGCGGTTTGCCACTAATTCCGTTACGATGGGCGACTATGAGCGACCCCTGAACATTTCGCACTTTATTGGGGACTTGAACACGGGCTTTCGATTGCTCAATCTGAAGAACGATGGCTTGCGAAAGCGATTTGATGCGCTGAAATATGACGTGAAGAAGATCGAAGAGGTTGTCTACGACGTTAGCATACGTGGCCTGTCCAACAAGGACAACAAAGATGGGGATCAGCCGGCAGCAGCAATTGAGTAGTTCAGCCTCTACTCAGACCAAGCAGATTCTCCTTATTATATGCATACATCTGGATAGTAAAGTTTACATTTAATCTTAAAAGACGCTCTACCAAAGGGCCTTGATATTGATGCAACGGAGCGATGTTAAGCGCATTGTTCCTGTTTTTAAATATATTTCAACAACGTATGGATGTGTGTATGTACGTGTATGCTGCAGCACTAACCCTTGTGCAAGTTGATTATTCTGCCGCTGCTTCGATCATATGGTCACAACTCTTGCGCTTATTGGTGCCGCCGCTCCGAGCGAGTATCATTCTCTCATTCACCACCACCGGAACGGTTACAACATTGCGCGCTCGCCTTTGGTCCGTCTCTTGGTTCTTTTCGCTTTTTTTCAGTTGTGTTCTTCGGCTTGTGCAATTCGATACAAAAAACAATACGTAGAGTGTCTTCCCTTTGGCTTTACATTGGCGGGAGTTTGCTTTAACCAGACGGTAAGTTCGAGTGAATACATTAGCCATAACCCATTTCCGATTGCTATGTGAGCAAATTACCCTGATTCTGTTGCCCCTGCAACAGCGACCTGTTCAATGCCCCCCGCTCGGCCGCTCTGCACAGAAATAATTCAAAAACTCCAACCAGTTCGTAAATAATTGGGTCACATGCAAGTCCCAGCCAGCACCGAATAGTGAATTTTTCTCTACGAATCGCATGGAAACTTGTTTGGAAAAGCAGCAACTAAAAGTGAATAACATTGTATTTATTACAACACTACCCGCCACCGTCGCCGTCTTTTCGTAGCTCTGATTGTTGTTTGTTTTTAATAAAGTCGTTGTTGTTTTACGCTGTTTTGTACAAAACACGCTTTTCTCAACGCGGTTCAAAGTCCAAAACGAGTTTTGCGCGGCTTGACGGCGGCGCTTTTGCCTCTCTCGCAGTGCTCTCTGAGAGCTGAGCCTCCAGCTTCTCTGCTCGCTCTGAGTGGGTGCGCAAAAGCTGTGAGAGTTTCTACTGGCAAACATCTGTAAAACAAAAACACACAACACATCTACATATACACAAACTCAGATGCAACTGTGTGCACTCTGTAGTGACAGCCCCGTCTCTCTGTCTCTTGGCCTGGCTACGTGTCTTGCTGCAGTTTCCTCCACTGCTCATATATTCATACATACTCATATTCATGTATGTATGCATTTTTGTATTTACAAGTGTATGTATGCAGGCAAGAGGCAAACAACCTTATCCAAAAGAGAAGATTATCAAATGTCAGATCCCCAGTAAGTGTTCAGGTAGGATAGGTACTATTGACCTCCCAATTGCCGCGGCAGCTGTGAATGATATTTCAGAGAGAGAGAGAGAGAGGCACGACTGGTTCCCCCACCTTTTTCTTTGTCTTTTCCTTGCCTTGCCTTTGTCTCGACCGTGTTAGACATGCGTCGCTGGCGCTGCCTTGGTCGTCGCACATTTAAAGTTGCAGAGGTTCAAAGTCCACATTGAAGATATACGAGCAGTGCGATCTACCAGCTTTTGATCTCTTTCCTTCGTCTGTGTTGGGTGGGTATTAACTCTTTCACTGACTTTCTAGGCAGACCTACCGTAGGCCCCCACCAGACATGCCAACCAGGCAGCACAGTGCCAACCCGTCGCTGATTACACTAGGTTATTTTGGCAATAATCGGACCGCGTGAACGGTCCTTATCAGTCTTGTCCGCCGAATTGCGTACTAGAACATTTTCGCAGGCCCCCCCACAGGCTTAGTAGTATGTACATATGTATGCTTGGACTTTCAACAAAAATAGTTAGACGCGATAAAACCTCTCAATTGTTGCTTATCGCAGCTTTGGTCATTTTAATGTTATAAAATCAAATCATATACGACTTGTTTTTCAGCCCATTTATCGTCTGAAGTAAGTACACTCGTAATCAGGCTCCAAACACCCATGTAACGCTGATAAGATTCAATTGAAATTGTGTAACGGACCACAACGGTCCGTCACAATAAGTATAGATATATAACGTAAGATATACCATAAACTAAATAATATAAGACTATTATTAAAAATACCTGACCTTACCAACACACTACACCTAATTCCGCGTTGCTATGTTAGCAAAACACGCGACCTAGGTCACCTGACACTACCAAACACACTACAACCTAATTCCGCGTTACTATGTTAGCGGACTAGGTCACCTGACACTGCACCAAGTTCCGCGATCGCCGCGAAACGGTGCCACAACATACACCCACAAAACGCGGACTCAGCGACCCCACACACCAGGTGCCGGCTTTAAATAGCACGCGCCATGGATGAATGGGGCAGTCGATCGGCAGTCGATCAGCAGTCGATCAGCAGTCAATCAACAGTCAACACCGCGCCACAATTACACGCCAAGAACACACTCGTAGTATAAAACCGCAATTAATCCAAAAATAAAGAAAAGAATTTACAAACCTCAACCTCAACACAGTGTCATCATTTTTTTCTTCGCCGACCGTGAAACGCCACCCAGGTAACCCAGTAACATATTATTACCGCATACACCGAAACTCAAGGTATCAGCGTTTCCCTTCCATCGCCAAAGCGCGAATAAAGAACTGCCTGCACGGTAACCCGACGCTCCGCCCGCTCAATTTTTCGGTCTCACGGCCATCCCTCGCCCTAAAGTGCCAGCACTTCTACAAATTTCTTGTGGAAAGAACCTTGGACAGACTGAGCCTACCTCAGCCTGAGATAGGGTCTCTAAGTGGCGCCCGAGCAGGGACTTTACTGGCAACGTTAAGGAGATTTAAGGGAGAAAAACCTTAACACGGGGATACGTGGACTAAAACCCACGGCCACCGAGAAAAAAAACAGAGCTAGGAACTGAACACACAAATCCAGTCGCGAGTGCCACCGAGAAAGTCTACGCAGTGCGCGAGTACCGAAAAACAGTGATCAAGTGCCCAAAACACCCCAGAAGCAACACAAAAACACCATGGAATCCCACGAAGAGGACTCAGGCAGCGAATTCCACGCCGTCGAGAAAACCACTAACCCAGGCGTCAGCATTGGCTGGATTTACAAGCGTCGTCGAGAGGGATCTGGAGGCGTTCGCCAAGGAATTTGGATTCAGCGGTGAAGGAACTGTCGACGAGATGCGTAGGAACTTTGCCATACTAGTCGCCGGACCACTCCGCCGAGTAATTGGGTTCGCCTGGCAGAACTTGAGCGGAAATACGCCCGACTAGCCGGACGCTCCAAGTCCCCGATGCCCACTACCCCGGGTCCATCAGGCACCCAGAGGCGGGACCCGAAACCCAGCACACAAATCCCCACAATCGCTGAGAACGAGCCCCGACCACCAACCTTAATGGTCGAGGATCTCCCCAGGCCACCAACCACGGAAACTTGCCGCTCACCCACGCAGAGAATTGTGCCAGCGACCGACCCACACATCGACGGGCCCGACTACAACCGCATCGCACGAACTGCGGAACGCATCCGCGGATGGGGCATCCAGTTCAGCGGAGAAAATGACCCGATATCATTTCTGGAACTACTCGAGGAACGCGCGAGCTCGTATGGAGTGGACACCAACCAGCTGCCTCGGGCCATGGCCGAACTACTCACCGACCGGGCTAGCCGTTGGTACCGTACCAGCCAACTACAGTGTAGCTCCTGGGGATACTTCCGCCAGGAATTTCTGTCGTATTTTCTGCCGCCAAGGTATTTCGAACAATTGGACGACCAGATCCGGGGCCGCAAGCAAGCGGTGAGAGAACCGTTCAAAGATTACCTCATCGAGATACGGCTACTCATGCACCATGCCGGGTACGATCCAGTTAAACAGCTGCACAGGATCTACGACAACGCCTTGCCAGGAATCCAGCTATACGTGCGACGAGACCAATTGGAAAGCTTGTCACAGCTGACACGGCTCGCCTCTGAGTACGAAATCATCCACGAGAGGGAACATGAGATCACCCCCGCACCCATCCGAAGCGCACCGAGAGACACCAGGCCGGCAAGGCGCCCAGATCGCAGAGAAGATGACTCCTACCGGATGCCAGCTCGGAGACCCCATTGGGTCTCAGCGGACACATCGCGGAGACAGTCAGCAAATCCAACAGATGCGACGGGCCCAAACGTGGCCCATCGCATGATCACCACGCCCATTGCCAATCCACGCACAGCCTGTCGCCGGTGTGGTCAAGCTGGGCACGCCGCCTACGACTGCACCCACCCCTCGATCCTATTCTGCTGGGAATGTGGAAAACGCGGCACTCGGACTATCGACTGTTGCCGCCAGGCCACGTCGGGGAAACGACGCGCGTCCTCGACTGACACGGGATCAGCCGAAAACGACGCCGCAATAACCTCGCAAAGCCGCCCGCTCCACATGAACGACGGCCGGATAGTGGCGATAGTGACGATAGGGAGGACAAAGAACAGAGGCCACTATCGACACCGGGGCATCCTGAAGTTTCGTCAGTGCCAACCTGGCCCGACAACTAGACAATAACTCCAACCTGCAAGATGCATGCGTCCGCATACGCCTGGCTGACGGCTCAGTCAGAGATCACACAAGTTCTACTGGCGCCCATCAAGCTGGATCATCGAGAGGTTCAAATCCCACTCCTGGTCCTACCAAACATGTTGGAGCAAGTTATTGTCGGCATGGACTTCCTATGTGCCATCGAAACGACGATCCAATGCGGCACCACGCTGCTAAAGCTACAAGATCACCGCCCCACGCCAACGCCACCGTCAGTTCTGACCAACCACGTCCAAGACGCCGAAACAAGCAACCAGAAACCTAAGCCAACAGCAGCGAACACACGTCCCCGACCTACCACAAAGAAAACGGCACCCAATACCGCAACGAAGAATACGACACCGAAACCAACCGCAGCGCAAGCAAAACACCGGCCCACAACGGAAAACACGAATCCGAAACAAGCACCGGTAAACTGCAACCAAGCAAACGGGAAAACGAATCCCACGGCCACTACGGAGCACCCGCGTCCCAAGCCAAACCCAGGGAACACACATCCCAAACACACCACGAGGATCTCACACACGAGACAAGAATCAACACACTTGAACCAGGCGCTCGACACAGGAAGCCCAGGATCAAAACAAACTACGGGGCACACGCACCCCAAACACACCACGAGGATCTCACCCACGAGACAAAACCAAACGAACTGGAACCCGCTCGACACAGGAAGCCCAGGACCAAGTTCAACCACCGCGCACCCATGGACCATTCCCTCAACGGAGAAGGTGAACCCACGGACAACCTCAGAGACGACAACCAGCCCCGAACAACGACACAGGCAACGGCAGCAGCAATGCGACAACCAAACCACGAGGGGAACAGCCACGCAAATCCCCTGGTCGGGTCCAATCATCGAACTAATATCCACAGAACCTCTCCACCCGGAACCGGACTCTAGCCCGATGACTCCCCGACACACCGACCGCAGCCCTGTCGTACCCACGGCCGACGCCACCCCGATCTTCGCCAACCCACTGGAGTACCTTCCGCGTACTGACGTGCCCACTAGCGCCATGCACCACGCCATGCCTAACACCACGTCCGAAATCTTCGTCGCCCAAACAAGTCGTCGCTGCGAAAACAGAGTCGTCACTGAGACCCGCCTGGCCATACGTCGATCTGGAGAAATTGCAACCCAGATATACCGCCAGACCCACGAAGCTACGCCACTCACGGCCAACGCTACCCCGATCGTCGCCCACATAAGCGACTACCCGTAGGATCGAACCCCCAGTGCGTTCGACACCACCATCCTCCCAGAAGACCCAAGCCAGCCCACGGACCCCGAGATCACCGATCCCTCAGAACACGATCCAGAACCGGTCTCCGATCCCTGGCCGCCGGACCTGGCACCACAGATCCAAGAATTTCTGGACGCAGAACTTCCAAAATTCAATAATCTCCACGGAACCTCGGACATCGCCGAGCACACCATCGTCATGAGGGACAATCGACCCATCAAGCAGCGGTACTACCCAAAGAACCCAGCCATGATGCGGATTATCGACGAGCAAGTCGACCAATTGATCCAAGAAGGTCTCATCGAACCCTCACGAAGCCCGCACAGCGCTCCCATCGTACTCGTACGTAAAAGAACGGCAAATGGCGCATGTGCGTGGACTACCGACAACTCAACACTCACTCCATTCCTGACGCATACCCACTGCCCAGAATCAACTACATCTTGGAGCGCCTACAGAACGCACGCTTCATAACCACCCTCGATCTGAAGAATGGATACTGGCAAATACCCATGGCCAACGGGGTAGAGAAAGCCACCGCCTTCACGGTTCCCGGCCGAGGTCTCTATCAATGGAAAGTGATGCCCTTCGGATTACACTCTGCACCAGCAACATTTCAACGGGCCCTTGATACTGTGATCGGTGCCGACATGGAACCCTACGCATTCGCATATTTAGACGACATTGTCATCGTCGGACGAGACTTCAAGGACCACCTACACAACCTGGCAATAGTCCTCTCGCCTTCGAAAAGCGAACCTGCGGATAAACGCGGAAAAGTGCACCTTTTCCAAAGCCGGATCAAATATCTTGGTCACGTCATCAGCGAAGAAGGTATCCACACGGACCCAGACAAGATTGCTGCCGTCAAAGAACTCAAGCCACCCACGAACCTAAAGGAACTGCGCCAGTGCATCGGAATGGCATCATGGTACCGAAGATTCGTGCCAAACTTTGCTACAGTAGTCCAACCAATGTCTCAGCTACTCAAGAAAGGACAAAATGGACATGGACAGCAGATCAACAAGCGGCCTTCGACCAACTAAAGGAACTACTCACGACCGCTCCTGTACTTGCTTGCCCCGATTTCAACGTCAAGTTCTCACTACAAACCGATGCGAGCAACCTCGGCATAGGCGCCGTACTCACGCAGGAGATCGAAGGAAAGGAACGCGTCATCGCCTATGTCAGCCGACGCTTGAACCAGGCCGAAGGAAACTACTCCGCCACCGACAAGGGAATGCCTCGCCGTCATTTGGGCAATCCGAAAACTACGCTGCTACCTAGAAGGATACCGGTTCGACGTTATAACAGACCATCTCGCGCTAAAATGGCTAAACACTCTGGAGAGCCCCTACGGAAGAGTAGCGAGATGGGCGCTCGAACTCAACAGTATCAATACGACGTCCACTATAGAGCAGGGAAACAAAACGTAGTCGCCGACGCCCTGTCTCGACAACCCTTGGAAACGCTAGCCAGGATCAAAGAGGACGCAACAACCTGCCCCTGGCTCACACGAAGGATTCAACAAACCAAAGACGAACCCGATAAATACCCAGACTACGTCTTCGAGAATGGAGAACTCTACAGGCATCTAGGCCACGGAGCGGACGATCACGACCACGTGTCATGGAAACTCTGCGTCCCAAAGGACCGACGCCAAAGAGTCCTCAAGGAATGCCATGACCAGCCCACGGCAGGCCACCTCGGCGTTCGGAAAACCATCACACGGATCGCACAACGATATTACTGGCCCGGCCTACACCGCGATGTGAGAAAGTACGTACGCAGCTGCTTGAGCTGTCAAAAGTTCAAGGCACTGCAGCGCAAACCCGTGGGTAAGATGCTCACCCGCAGGGCAGAGGAACCTTTCGCCACATTATGCGCCGACTTCGTCGGGCCACTGCCCCGATCCAAACGAGGAAACACCATGCTACTGGTATTCTTCGACACCTTCTCGAAATGGACCGAACTAGTGCCACTTAAGAAAGCTACCACAGCTACCCCAGAGCTAGCTTTTCGGGAACGCATTCTAAGTCACTTCGGCGTGCCAAAACGATTCGTCTGTGACAATGGAACACAGTTCACCAGCCGCTCATTCCGCCTGTTTATGCAAACAGCCGGCGTTGATCTGCAGCACACCGCACCGTATTGCCCCAGGAAAACCCCCACGGAACGGGCCAATCGGACGGTGAAGACCATGATCGCACAATTCGTGGAGGACCACCAAAACACATGGGATGAGCTGATACCCGAGATTTCACTGGCAATCAACTCCAGCGTCTCCGAAACCACTGGTTTCAGCCCCTCATTCCTGCTACACGGGAGAGAACCTCGCTTGCCTGGAGCACTGTACGATGAAGTCACACCAGGGACAGGAAGCCCACCTGACACAGCACACGCGAAGGCAACGCGACTTAAAGAAGTATTTGCAATAGTACGAAACAACATCCAGCTGGCAAGTCAAGAACAATCCCGGCACTACAATCTCCGCCGCCGACAATGGCGCCCCACGGTGGGCTCGCTAGTACTAATCCGCCAACATCACCTGTCTAATGCAGTCGACGGTTTTGCGGCGAAATTGGCCCCAAAGTATGACGGGCCCTACAAAGTCAAAGGCTTTACGTCGGCAAATATCGTGAAATTACAGCACCCCGGAAGCCGAAAACAAAAAGGTGGCGAACATCAACGACCTAAAAGAATTCCACGACGCAGTGGACAGCGGGTCCGCTGATGACGCAAACGACACCCACAGTATTACTGACCCACTCCCGGGTATGCCAACCGCCAACCGCCAACCACCAACCACACCCACCACCTTTCATCCGCCCGGAAGAAAGGGGGGGGTGTAACGGACCACAACGGTCCGTCACAATAAGTATAGATATATAACGTAAGATATACCATAAACTAAATAATATAAGACTATTATTAAAAATACCTGACCTTACCAACACACTACACCTAATTCCGCGTTGCTATGTTAGCAAAACACGCGACCTAGGTCACCTGACACTACCAAACACACTACAACCTAATTCCGCGTTACTATGTTAGCGGACTAGGTCACCTGACACTGCACCAAGTTCCGCGATCGCCGCGAAACGATGCCCCAACATACACCCACAAAAAAAACGCGGACTCAGCGACCCCACACACCAGGTGCCGGCTTTAAATAGCACGCGCCATGGATGAATGGGGCAGTCGATCGGCAGTCGATCAGCAGTCGATCAGCAGTCAATCAACAGTCAACACCGCGCCACAATTACACGCCAAGAACACACTCGTAGTATAAAAACCGCAATTAATCCAAAAAATAAAGAAAAAGAATTTACAAACCTCAACCTCAACACAGTGTCATCATTTTCTTCGCCGACCGTGAAACGCCACCCAGGTAACCCAGTAACATATTATTACCGCATACACCGAAACTCAAGGTATCAGCGTTTCCCTTCCATCGCCAAAGCGCGAATAAAGAACTGCCTGCACGGTAACCCGACGCTCCGCCCGCTCAATTTTCGGTCTCACGGCCATCCCTCGCCCTAAAGTGCCAGCACTTCTACAAATTTCTTGTGGAAAGAACCTTGGACAGACTGAGCCTACCTCAGCCTGAGATAGGGTCTCACAATTGGTGGCGAGAGAACTTCTTCACACTGAAGTAGTTGCGAGAACCGGCGCCACCTTACATAAATAGACGACAGACAGCATACGAGCCTGTTGTGCATACTCGTATGGATCTATTTATATTTATAGAAAGGTCAAAGTCCCAAACTGAAACTGGACATGGGTATCGGTAATTTAAAGTATTATTCACATCATCATTATCTTTATGATATGGTCATACCTCTCTTCGATAATACCAAACATTTGAGCACTCTAATCTGTACTAGTTTATGGCTAGTTATGTGGGCCACATATCCAACTTGAGCACGAGATAACGCTTTGACAATCATTTAATACTTGTATGTAGATATGTATATTAGCCACCATAGGATATCCATTTGCCAAATGCTGATAACCCTTTATCGATCCTCGAACAGAAACACTCAGAGAGGAGAGGAGACGAATTGTGGGGAAGAACCGGCATCGGTCAACACACTCCACGAGCCCCCTCCATTCGTGACGCACCCCACTACACTCATACACACAATTCGTCTCTTGCTGCCTTTTAAGACCCCATGCGCATGCAGCGAGCACAGTCTGGTTCAGTTGGCGTTCGGACGTTCAAGTGATCAAGTTGTTTTCTGTTGCTCTGGCCCCACAAACCGCAAACACTGCAAAGCTAAAGGGAGCTCGTACTTTGAATAAAAATCGAATTGTGCTGTTTTTGTGTGGCTCTCTCTCTCTCTCTGGCATACGATTTCGAAACTGTTAGTGCAATTCATTTGAACGTGATTTGGAGAGCTGGCTAAAATTTGTTTTCCGAAACATTGGATTTGACAAAGAAGGTTTGTTTTCCATCGGGCTGAAGGCCGTCACCGAACGAACGGCGCAAGAAACACAAAATAGCGGATAAACAGTGACACTGTTGCATTTTTGCGGCTTTTCTCAGTTTGCTTTTCCTATTCCGATCTCTCTCTCTCAACCATCTCTCCTCTCTGACCCAAATTCTCGCACACGTTTTCTGATAGTTGAAAAATACATTTCAAATTGAGATAGCTAGCTGCCTTATCAGCTGTGGGGGACTTTTAGTTTGTTACATAAAACCCGTGTTGGCCCCGATGGCACATGCCACCCCCGCGCACACACACACACACACACACACACACACACACACACATACATTCACACTTGAGCACAATCGGTGGGAAAAGGGGTAGGCAAGGTCAATCTAAAAAACCACATCAATTTAAATTATCTGCAATATAATTAACGTCTAGGAAGAGATCACATCACAGAACAGCAATGCTGAAAAAATCGTTTTGGACTTTGCACCGTCTCGACCACTGTGTCGGGGCCCAGCACAAGAGATCGCTGCTGCTGCTGCGGCTGCTGCTGCTACTGCGGCTGCTGCTCACTTAAATAACGACTACTAACAGACAACAAATCGTATTTCGTACATATTTGAATTTGTTGTTTTCGCCTACGATGGCTGTTGTGATTGTTGCCCCTTCTCGCTCGTACGCAAACAAATAAAAGCCGGCAGCGCGCTGCTCAAATTACTAGGCATCGGCGTCGCCTCCATCTAGGTCAAATGAAAATGAATTTGTATCTCGAAGGGGTCTACGACGTTGGAACTGGTTTATTGATATGCACGGGCATGGACAATAGCACTAAAGACCCACTGCACTGACCTTCAATGGGATGTTTGTTTACCTTGCTCCAAGGTTTATTTGATCTGATCCAGAAAAACAGCGACACTGACACTAAGTTGTGATTAGTATTAGCTGGATTTCCCTATACTATTAGAAGTATTAAAGTCCACAGAAGTACATAGTACATACACATGTATGAGTGTGCTTTGGCGGACTAATAAATTTCAATAGCTGTCGTATACTATAAGACTCTGAACAATAACAATTAAAACTGAAAATGCATACGATTATCATACGAATCAATACATACAAAGCAAATAGTTCTTAAAGTTTTTGGGAAATGCAAACTGTTTGTTTTTGCTCTCTACCCAACCCAAGTAAATGTGTAGAAGTGACCGCCACCCAACCGTCTGACTGCTGCTGCTTGCTGCCCAGACTTAGAGTGCCAGGGAGACGCTATCTCGATCATCGTTTGGGGTTATCATATGACTGAAACCTCTTTCAGTGACGTCAATCATCAATTGCATGTAAAATGTTATGACATCGAATCGCGCGAAGCGAATAAAATTATTAAACAAAAGCCGAGTCGTGCAATATTTTGCTGAACTTTGCACTCCTCCACATAAGAATATGGAAAAGTACAACATTCCATTGCGAAAGTAGTTTGCGATCTGCAGCGCATTTAAATTCAATTCCAAGCGGTTATCTGGCCAAGCTGTTGGTCAACAAATGAATCACACATATGTATGAGATGTCTGGCCAATTCAAAATTCATATATCTTATCAGTGAAGCCAATTAATTGGTTATTATGACGAAATACTCACACATTCATACATATGTACATTTCTGTATAAAACAAAAGCAGAGATTATCGCTCAGACAGAGAAATTAAAACCTGTTTATGCGTCTCTTTCTTTTAGAACTTTTCCATTGGATTAGGTCTGACTAGACCAATAGCCTGCAGGTATGGCTGAAGCCC
Source organism: Drosophila bifasciata (assembly GCA_009664405.1). Lineage (NCBI taxonomy): Eukaryota > Metazoa > Arthropoda > Insecta > Diptera > Drosophilidae > Drosophila > Drosophila bifasciata. Next base: position 4,708,123 of record CM019043.1, on the reverse strand, counting down.
ATGCCGCCGTTGCATTCTCGTTTGCCATCACTCACGAGGGCTTCGACATCAACTATGACCACGAGGTGCTCAATCTTGTGTGGTACTCGGGTGTGCGCTCCTGGAAGAAGCGCTTGGCTCGCGCCAGGGTAAGCCTAACGATACACCTGATAATTTGTACATTTCGACAAACCTTTCGGGATCTTCGTTTTAGAATGGAGTGCGCAACGGCGTCTATCCGGCCCACATTCAAAGTCTGTGGCTTATTTCAGCAATAGCTTTAGGATTGCACTTTGCCGGCTACCAGGCGCCATTCAACCTGACCAACAGACTGCTCGTTCATCTTCCCTCCAACACAACTAACTGGCAAGTAACGGCCTGCTTCCTGGCTGCTCTTGTGATATGGCTTTCGATATGTTTCACCATGCGGTACACACTGAAGCTTCTACTCATGTACAAGGGCTGGATGTATGAGTCGAGGGCACCGGGCAGTCGCGTCTCACTGCCCACCATATTGTGGGTGGCTGTAGTGCGCGTCCTGTCCAGCTGGAACAAGCCTGGCCTGTACAGTTTCCAGGGTTCGTTGCCCCGTCTGCCGCTGCCATCCGTCAATGACACCATGACGAGATACCTCCGCAGCGTGCGACCTTTGCTGGACGATGATAACTACGCGAGAATGGAGCGCCTGGCCAAAGAGTTCGAGCAGAGTATTGGCAAGAAGCTGCAATGGTATCTCATCCTGAAGAGCTGGTGGTCCACCAACTACGTCTCCGATTGGTGGGAGGAGTATGTCTATCTGCGCGGCCGCAGCCCCCTATGTGTCAACAGCAACTTCTATGGCACGGATGCCATCTTCATGAACCTAACAAACAAACAGTCAGCCAGGGCGGCCAACGTGGTCTCCCTGCTTCTCAACTTCCGTCGTCTCATCGAGCACCAGGAACTGCAACCTGTACGTGGAACAGCGCAACATAATACTTCAAACTTATTAACCTTATTATTCTCCTCTGCAGATCATGGTCCAGGGCATGATTCCTCTGTGCTCTTGGCAGTATGAACGCACCTTCAATACGGCTCGTGTGCCGGGCTTGGAAACCGATCGCATCGTTCACTACAAGGACTCCAATCACATTGTGGTGCTGCACAAGGGCTGCTACTACAAAATGCTCATCTACCATAAGAAGCGCATGCTGCGCCCTTGCGAGCTGCAAGTGTGAGTGGCTGTGATCAGATTCCCAGGGCAATCAGAAACTAAGTTTCGCTTCTTTCCAGTCAAATCGAGGAGATCCTAAAGGCCAACGCCACTCCGCTGGATGGTGAAGAGCATTTGGCTGCACTCACCGCCTGGAACCGCTCGAAGTGGGCCGAGGCTCGCAATACGTTCTTTTCGCGAGGCGTTAACAGTGTCTCCCTGCGGACCATTGAATCTGCTGCCTTTGTGCTCTCCCTGGACGATGAGCCTTTCGAGTTTGACCTGGCGCGCCCCGAGCTCCTAGACAATTTCGGAAAGAAGCTCCTCCATGGCAACGGCTACAATCGTTGGTTCGACAAGTGTTTCACCGTCTGTGTGGGCACTAATGGACGCCTCGGTTTCAATGCGGAGCACACCTGGTAAGTGCCGATCCCAGTCCTTACTAATTTATTCAGACAAAGACGATTCGTTTCGTTTCCTTGATTTGCCGCAATCTAAATTCTTTGAACAATTTGCAAAACCACACAAACCAAGGTCTGACGCTGCCATTGCCTCCCACATGTGGGAGAACCTGATCGTCGATGATCTTGTATCGGATGGGTAAAGTGATTTTTTCTGTACCCTGCCTACAGTTGACGGTGTCGGTGTCGGTTGGATGCGTTCAATTTGAGTTCTTTATTTTGTACATACAAACGTACACACATATTTATTATTTTTTAATTAACTCTGGTTGTGGCCTAACAATTGATTTGATTTAATTTACGCATTTTTTATAGGGCCGATGCACCGGTTTTGGGACATCTATGGGAGTATATATTTGGTGATGATATTTATGGGTAAACACTTAACTTAATTTACGAAAAATGTAATTAAAGGTGGTTTTGGAAAACTTTAAGTTGAGGGCTTCCAATTGCTTTGTCGACACTATTCCCATGCGACAAAGATGCATTGGAGAACCTTTTTAACATGTAACTAGCCCAGAAATCTGCACTCCACAGCAACCTTAAATGGAAACACAAACTAATTTTACCATATTCCTGTGACTAACAATTTTTTGCGCAAGGTTAACCAAAGCCATTTAATTACGTTGCCTTAATTTACGGCCATAGGAAATACTTTTTAAACTAACCGAACCTTGAACACCCTGCAGATACGACGAATCAGGCGACACCAAGGGCATTCCTGAGTTCCAGCCCCCACTGCCCACACGCCTGAACTGGGATCTTACCCCTTGTCTTTCCCAAATTGAAGCAGCCACCGTGGACGTGACCAAGCTAATCAATGAAGTGAATCTGCGCATTCTGGTACACCAGGAGTACGGCAAGGGATTCATGAAGAAGTGCCGCATCTCCCCAGATGCCTACATTCAAATGGCCCTGCAGTTGGCCTATTACCGAGATGCGGGACGATTCTCCCTGACGTATGAGGCTTCCATGACGCGCCTATTCCGCGAGGGAAGAACTGAGACAGTGCGTCCGTGCACTATCGAGTCCGCAGCGTGGGTCAAAGCCATGCAAAATCAAAGCACAACCGTAAGAGATGGCTCAAATCAAATAGTTGGATCCAAGTCTAATAGTTTTCTATTCGCTAGAACGACGAGCGCGTCAAGATGCTACAGGCAGCCTGCGATCGCCATCAACTGGGCTATCAGGATGCCATGTGCGGGCGGGGCATTGACAGGCATCTGTTCTGCTTGTACGTTGTGTCCAAGTACTTGGAAGTGGACTCGCCCTTCCTCAACGAAGTGCTCAGCGAGCCGTGGCGCTTGTCGACTAGTCAGACCCCTCACGGGCAGACGCCAAAGATGGACTTGAAGAAGCATCCGAACTGCATCAGTGCCGGAGGCGGCTTTGGACCTGTGGCCGACGATGGCTATGGTGTCTCCTATATTATAGCTGGAGAAAATTTGATATTCTTCCATATCTCAGCAAAGACAACATGCGAGCAAACGGTAAGGCTTGGCTTCGCTTACTCCCAATCGAGCTGCAGTTCATTGAAATTTATCTTGCAGAATGTCCAACGTTTCTCCGAGAACATATCTCAGGCACTGGCCGACATTCGCAGCATGTTCGAGCAACACATGAAGGATCATCCGAAGCCCGCCAAGTCAATCACAAACGGCGCATCCACATAATCCATATTTGTAGTCGCATGTAGTACGAGATTCTTGTTAGCATTTGTTTTATCTTTTCTAGTTGATCGCTTTAACATCCATCTGATTTGTCTATTGTAAGTTCCATATTAAGTGCAAAAGTCGATGCAAATTTCTAAAAACAATGCAATTTTATATTTACTATTGTGACTCGGCTGATTTTATGATTTAGTCCTAGACCCATTTGCACAATATTCTATGTTTCTCAACCAATTAGTCTGTAAGTGAAGTGAAATCGTGTAACTTAAGTACTATAAATACGTTTCCATTTAAGCAAACAAATTGGTCTCTGTAGTCATTGTCTCTCACGTCGCTAGGGGGTTGGCGTGTATGGTTACGCCGTTGATCTTCTTGTCAACGTGCGGCCGGTAGTTCTTGGGATTGACAGGCAGCTTCTCCAGCTCATCCAGGGCATCAAAGCCGTCGATAACGCGCCCAAACAGTGTGTATTTAAGGTCGAGGTTCGGCTGAGCCGCGTACGTGATAAAGAACTGGCTGGCGTTGGCGTTGGGTCCATTGTTGGCCATCGAAACCATTCCACGGTCAGTGTGCTGCAAAAACAACAATCCAGCCGGTGAGAACCGCTGAACGGATTCCAAGGCCTATTGCCACCACCTACCTTGACCGTTTCCTTGAACTCGTCGTCGAATTTAGTGCCCCAAATAGACTGGCCGTTCTTTCCCGTATTGGTAGGATCGCCCGTCTGGACAATGAATCCCTTTATGTTTCGAATGAAGACACAGCCGCTGTAGTAGTCGCTGGCACATAGAGCCAGGAAATTCTCGCAGGCCTTTGGGCAGGCATCACAGAAGAGCTCTATTTTGAGGTCGCCCACGTCGGTATGCAGCGTCACAGACTGCAAATTAATTCAATTTATCTAGTTAAATGCAGTATCTAGTAAAATATCTTCAATTTTTTGTTTACCATTTCAATTGAGGTAGTCAGTGTTGGCAAACATAGAATAAAGTTATCGCATGGAATTCGGGATATCGGTTATATTGTTGATGTCTGACAAAAACTCACTGCCATGGTATCTTTTCCGTTTGTTTATATCTCGACTATTCATTATTACGAGGTATTTTTTTGTCTTCGTTAACGGTCACGTTGAAAATGGTCACATCTCGCGTTTTAGGCGCGAAATAGTCCGCATATTTTTTTCATCAATCGCAATTTTTTCATAAAGTTCATAATACATAGATTAAGTTAAATAATTTAATAACATGAAATGCAAAATACCGGAGATCTCGTGGCACAACCGCGATCCAGTTTTGAGTGTGGACATTCAGATGAATGGTCAGGGACTGAGATCGCCGACGATTTGCCGACTCGCCTCTGGTGGAACAGATGCTCATGTCCTGATCTGGTACGTGAATCGTTGCGACAATGGAGACGGCGTCGACTTGGAGCTGGCTGTGGATCTGTCCCGGCATCAACGTGCGGTTAACACAGTTCGCTGGTCGCCCAATGGCGAGCTATTGGCCTCCGGCGACGACGAGAGCGTGGTGTTTATCTGGAAACAGAGGGCCGACCATGAAGTCGTCAACATTTTGGACGCCGATGCAGGCAGTCAGCAGGATAAGGAGTCGTGGATGACGCTGAAAGTGCTGCGCGGCCATAGAGAGGACATCTATGATCTGAGCTGGGCCCCAAATTCACAATTCCTTGTGACAGGGTCAGTGGACAACACGGCGATGGTGTGGGATGTTTACAAGGGAAAGTCTTTGGCCATTCTGGAGGATCACAAGGGCTACGTGCAGGGCGTGGCCTGGGACCCGTGCAATCAATTCATAGCCACAATGAGCACCGATAGGTAAGCACCACTCATATGAACCACTGCCAGGCACTCTCTGACTTGTCCTTTACATTGCCTCTCCAGACAATTGCGTATCTTCGATACTCACACCAAGCGAGTGATCCACAGGGTCGCCAAGTGCACCCTACCTGTTAAGGAGGGCCATGCAATGCACGGGAGGAACATCCGGCTCTATCACGATGGCTCTCTGCAGACATTCTTCCGCCGATTGTGCTTCACCCCAGATGGCAAGCTGTTGATCACTCCCGCGGGAATAACCGACTACGATGGCGTCTTAAAACCAGTAAACACCACCTACGGCTTCAGTCGTTACGATTTAACGCGGCCGGCCTTTGTACTGCCCTTTCCCCAGGAGTACGCGGTTGCTGTGCGCTGCTCTCCGGTGCTGTACCGTCTGAGACCGTACAATGCGGACAAGAATCCGCCGGTTATCTCGCTGCCGTACCGCATGATCTATGCCGTCGCCACCAAGAACTCTGTGTTCTTTTATGACACCCAGCAGCCGGTTCCGTTCGCCATCGTCTCGAATATACACTACACTCGGCTGACAGACCTAGCGTGGTCAAGCGACGGGACTGTACTGATTGTTTCAAGCACTGATGGCTTCTGTTCGCTGTTGTACTTCGAGATCGATGAACTGGGCGAGCGCTATGAGGAAATGGATGCAGTGCTGTGCGCTGCCTTGAAGAGTTCAGAGAACGCTCCGCCGCCAAAGAAAAAGAAACCAAGGGCTATAAAGGTATCGGCAGATGAGAGATCATCCATCACGCGCAAATCATTGCAGGAGAAGACCAGGCCCAACCTCAAGAGGAAGACTCCTGAATCAGACACTAAAGAAGTCAGAGAGATTGATATCGATGCCGAAAACGATTCCTCCATGCATAGTGCCAGTTCGTCTATCTCCACCAGCCCGAAGCAGAAGACGAATGCAGAGGTAGAGGTCAAGCCAAAACCGATCTCTTTTAGGCGTTCCCCTCGCAAAGTCACTGCAACGACGACACCTGCACCGATTGCAATACGCCGCTCGCCGCGTAAGCCTGAAGATTCGGAAGTAAGCGTCTCACAGATCGCTGTCAAGCGCAAGATTGGCTCCGACAGTCAGACACCAACACCGATTCCCATACGCCGGTCACCACGAAAAACCGAGGACACTGAACCCCTACCCACATCTGGAAAACGCAAGATTAGTCCACTGCAAGAGCCTCCGACAAAGAAGCATCTGTCAGGCATCGCTGGCACTGCTGTTCTGGATACACCCGACAAGATGGTCAGCTCAGGGGAAACGGCCACACAGACAACTCTACAAATCCCCATACACCAATCACCCGGTAAGATAGAGGACGCAGAAGCCACCAAAGTTTCGACTTCCTCGAAACGCAAGAGCAGCCCAGTGCCAGAGCCTCCGACAAAGAAGCATCAGTCGGATATCGCTGTTATTGCTGTTCTGGATAAGGAGATTATCAGCTCTGAGGAGAAGTTCGAGTCGCCGGAGAAGAAATGCCGTCCGGCTACTCCCATACAAGTTCGTCGCCAGCCCCGCACTCCCGGAAGTTCCAGTAGCTTCTCCCTCACACCCAAGAGCCAACCCGCCAAAACAGCAACGCCCATTGCAGTGAGGCGTGCTCCCCGCGTGCTGGTCGAAATGCCTGTCAATTCTCCTGTGGCCCCTATGGAAGAGGCAATGGATGCTTGGCCCCTCGAAGAGGAAAGCACGCCCATGCCAACGTCCACGAAGGAACTGCTGCCGGAGGCAGTTGAGCAAGCAAAGAATCCGGTATCCATCAGTGAGAGCACCTGTGAACGCACTGAGGATATACGTCTGGTCTATGAGGATACCCAGGAGGAGGCCGAGACCCCTATAAAACCGACAGTAGCTAAACCTTCAACGCCCAACAGTAAGACGCCGCGACGGGTCTCCTTGCGAACCATCTCCACGCCCAAGTCGAAAAAGAAACTGCTGGAATAGGCAGAGCAATAGCTTAGTCGTAAAACCAATTCTAGAATTACAAAGTTATACACAAATTATTAAAACAAGAAAAATAAAACACAAGGCAAGGCATAAAGAAACACATTTTATGTTAGTTATATGAGAATAAAGCAAAGATAAATGCTGGTAATCTGGAAAATGGATATTGAAGATAAACATAAAGTCACTTTTAGAGAATCTCCAGCCTGATACATAGAACTGCGTTGGGAAAGATTTTCAGAAGAAAATGGCTCTATGGCCCTTAAGGTTCGTACCTGTCAATATCAGTAGTGGTTCTAATGGAGGAAGAGGTGTCACCGTGACTGTACCCAGCAAGGTCTGAGTTATATTCGAGTTCCAGGTACCTAAATATCAGTTTTCTCAGATGCAAGTTGTCACATGAGATCTAACTAATGAAGTGTTTTATCGTGTCTGAAAATTGTACGAATTTTATGCACTTATGACCTTTACAAGAGCATGCCGGGCTTTCAGGTATATGTATATCTAGGGTGGAATTTTTTTTTTGGGAAATAAATAAGTAAAACTTGCGTGTTTTTTTTTTATTTTTTTATTTAAATTTTTTAAATTTTAGATGATCTCTAACGTTTTAAGTTTTTAAATTTTAGATGATCTCTAACGTTTTAAGTTTCTTTTACATACAAACATTAGGGCTTTGATTTTTTGTTATTTTTGTTTTTATATCATTACGTTTATATATATATATATATATTTATATATTAAATTTGTAATTCAACGATTTAATCTCTTTCATCCATTATCGAGCTTAGTAAGATTCTGTGGCTCGCGTCATTTTATTCAATTAAAACTGGGCCATTGGCTACACATTGTCCACGTGGTTCATTAGAGAGAGTTAGAGGAGCTCAAGACTGAGGAGAATTATATATCCACACATGCATGGTATTTTTTTTTTTTATAATAAATATTTGCCATATACAAGTGAATTAAATCTGTTCTGCTGCAAGGGACAACAAAAGCAATTTGAATTAGGCTACAAATTAGATTAGATACAACTCCTAAGCTTTGTCTAACCTATGGTTCCACTTCCCCATCATTTTCATTCTCCTCCTCAATCACTTCTTGGTTTCATTTTACCCATTTCTCATTTAATTTCTTCTTGGGGCTATTCTTTCCGCCTCTTACAAAAAATCATGCATCTGCATTACGAGTAATTAACATTAGTTAAGTTTTACCTTTTGCCTTTTCTGTGTTTGTATGAATGTATGTGTGTGTGTATTCATGAAACTCACTTGGAATTGTTTTAACTGCTATTAAAGTAATTTTAGTAGTGCTGCGACTTGTGAGTGTGTGGAGCAAAGAGGTGTATATGTATGAGCTTAGAAAAATATGAATTGTTACCATTTTTATTCCGTTTATAATTATTGAAAATATGCAAAAATGTTAGTTGATTTACTGCGGTTAATGTTATGCTATGATTGAATTTGAATTCGAATGAACTTGCTATTATTCATATTTTAATGTTTGTTTTTTTATTATTAGTTAATTAGTTTGCGTTTCTCTCCTTTTTGTTCGAGAGTTGAGCTACTTTTTGAGGAGGAAAATTATAGACACTTTGCGCTTGAGTATTTTCCATTAGTTATAATTACGAGAAAAATATAGTACATATGTATGTGTGTTTATGTTTTGTATGTTTCTTCATTCAATAATTGTAATGTATATATATTTGTATATATGTAGATCGATTTTTTTTACTTTTTTTTCGCGAAGGTAAATGAATTACTTTGTTGTGTTTGTTTAAATTTAAGTCAATAAATATATCAATTTTCATTTAAATATATAATTACATACAATTCAATTATCGAACGCTTAGTTCGTGATCTTCTACTGGTCATCGGCTGTTCCCTTAATTCTGTACTTCATGGCCAGCAGCCATCCATATACTCTCTCTCTCTCTCTCACGCTCTCGCTCTCTGGCTGTAAGAAATAATGGAACAAAAAAACTAAAAGAAAATCTAATATGTGGTTTGTTTTGTTTTTGAATAAATAGTTTTTATTGAAAATGATTTTGCGTTTATTTTTTTAGTTTTTGTTTTTCCTTTTGGTAGAATTATACAAGTTGAATGGAAAATACATACGTATTAAATATTACAGTATTTGATTGGGCTGGGCTGGGCTGGGCTAGGATAGAGATATAGTGGGGTTGGGTTGGGTTCGTTAGAGGGGATGGAAATGGTTAATTGGCTGGCTGACTGGCTGGCCGAATCGAATCGAATCGAATCACTGATTGGAGTTTAAAGATTAAGGTCAACGTAATTTTACGAAAAAAGAATACGGTTCTGTGGCAAAAAACATCGTTTAAAAACGAATCCGTTTGACTGTAGACAGTGGGACTGCCAAAGAATGCAAACAATTTCGTCAAGCCTTGGCGCAAATTGTTGAATCTTTTGCTGAATGTCAAAAAAATATTTATTTTATTTCGCTAATAAACTTACTTATTTGATGTTTAAGTTGTGTGTGTGTTCGTGTGCGTTTACATAAATTAGACTTAAAAACTATAAAACATAAATGGATTTGTCCAACTAGAGCAAGAGCACAAGGGGCACAAGGGGCACGGGGGCCATCAAGTAGGTGGCGGGGGCTAAGGAATAGGACTGTGGGAGTACATACAAAAAGAAAAAATACTATCAAAATAACAATATAAATTCATTGCAGCTAACTTTAAAATGATTCAGATCTGTAAAATCAAATGCACAGTGTACGAAGCATATACAAAAGTACTCGTAAAGGTAATTAATAATTACAATAATAAGTCTAATCAAACAATTCAACATACACGGGACTGACTCGGGGGGGAGGGGTTATGCCATAAATGCCATTCACTAAATACAACTGTACATACACATACATATGCATTGCATTGTACAATTTTGTAAATATTCCTACATACAATCAATCATCCTTAGTTTTCATTGTGGGGATACTTGTCTTGCTTTGAGTTTCCCATTACATTTGATTTTATTTGTTTTTGTTTGTGTGTGTGTGAGACTTGGCAAAAGTATAGCATGCTTTTGTGCGCGGCCAGAGTTAAAGTGCGCTTTGTATGTGTAAATTGTATGTGTGCATGTATGTGTGTATGTATGTATAAATAAATGCAACAAATTCGTTTAATTACAATAAATCAGCATTAAGTGAATATAAATTAAATTGTTGTGCGTGTTGTACGTGTGCGTATGTGTGTGTGTTTTTAGTGTGTTGTGTGTGTGTGTGTGTGTGTGTGTATGCCAGCTAAACCTCTCCTATACACGTAAATTCAACAAATTACAATTTACATACATTGAATCAATCGCATCAATCGTCAAGTCAATCAATCATTGATGGCTGCTGCTTTTTACACAAGTTAGTCAAGTGGCCACATATGCTTTGCGTTACTCTTACATTTTGTTGTTAGTTTAGTTTAGTTTAGTTTTTAGTTTGGGTTTTGTAAATACAATAGATAGAGATTTATATCCGTTTCATTTATCTTTAAATTAGACTTAAACTTTAAAGATTTTCTTTCTTTCATTACTTTTATGTGTGTGTGTGTGTGTGTGTTTTTTTTATGTTTTCCCATTTTGGTTTGTTCACTTTTAATGTCATATAATATATGTATATTTACTTTTGCCCACACGCTGACACGCAACGCAATCAAATTAATTATTATTATTAATTATTATTATTAATCTTTCTTTTTCTGGTTGTTTTGTTTTTGTTTTGTTTGTTGTTGTTGTTGTTGGGTTTTGTTGAAACTTTTCAAAACTTATGTCTAAACAAGCACGACAAATGCAGAGAGCGTTGATGGCATGAATAATTTCCAAAGAGAGATTGCAACAGGAAACATTAAATATATAAGTATTTATACATGTTTGTGGGTATATATAGGTGTACATACATATACACATATACATATATATATATATATACGCTGTATATACGCTCGTTTGGTTTTCGTTTAATAAATAATTGAGGAAACTAAGCTACACGTAAATTAATGAAATTCTATAAAAATTATTCAGACCAAACAACAACTATGCGATGCTTATGCATGTTTCTGTATCATGGTGTGGCTGTCTGTCATGTCGTACATGGGGCTTGCATAATGCATATGTATGCATGTATGTGTGTAAGTATGTATATGGTTTTATGTATGTATGTATGTATGTATATAGGAAATGCTTTTAATCAACTGCTTATCAAATGCTTATCTGTGGCTGGCTCAGTGTCTCAGCTGCCTATTCCAATTCCACCGATCGTACCCGACATTGATCGCGATCTGTGATCTGCATTAGCATTCGCATTGTATCGTGTGTGTATCATCATCTGCTTATCTTATCTGGATCAATATTATAATGTACTTGTTGCATGTTCTCCCATCTCATACTCGGGGATCATCTGTTCGCTTTGTTAAACAAATAAAAGTTCTTTGGGCTTTGCTTGTTTTGTTTGTTTGGTTTGTTGGTTCTATCATCGTTTGCTCTTAAATTTTCTTTTGTTTTTGATCAATGCTGGTGGGTTGTTGTGCTCCCGCGCTGCTCTTTAATACCGTTACGGTGTTCCCTGCTAACGCCCCCCCCCATCTGCTCCACATCGTCGTCCATGTCCATGTCCATGTGCACGTCCACATGCTCCACATGTCCCATCAGCCAATGGCTTAGTACAGACCACAGCCGCGCAGGTTGTTTGCTATGATGACATCGGTGACGGCATCGAACACAAACTGAATGTTGTTGGTATCTGTGGCACACGTCATGTGGCAGTAGATTTCTTTTGAGGTTGATTTGTTTTTCGCTTCGAATTGAGCCTGGATGTATGCAGCCGCCTCGCCATACTCCTGTCCACCTGATCACCGCCGAAAACAGAAGAATTAGATTCAAAGGCTCCGGAAATTGCATGTAGCTGTGGCCACACTCACCTGTGTACTCGGGGAAGCAAATTGTCAGTGGACTCTTGCGTATCTTCTCCTCGAACAAATCCTTCTTGTTCAGGAACAATATGATCGAGGTGTCCGTAAACCATTTGTTGTTGCAGATCGAATCGAACAGCTTCAGCGACTCTTGCATGCGGTTCTAAAGGTGAATAGAGCAAACCATTTTCAGTTTTAAAATACAATAAAGTGCAAGACATCCTCTCAAACATACCGTAGTTTCGTCCTCATGCAACACCTGATCGTACTCGGACATGGCCACGCAGAAGATGATCGCCGTGACATCCTCAAAGCAATGTATCCACTTCTTACGCTCAGAGCGCTGGCCGCCCACATCAAACAATCTGTAATCGCCCCAAAAGTTAATGATATACTATAATGGAAAGGGTATGGCTGCTACTTGACACTTACTTAAAGTTGAGATTTTTGAAGGAGAAGTGAACCTCAACGATGCCAGTGGTCTTGACGCGAGTACGCAAGATATCCTGTTCAGTTGGCTGATAGTCCTTGGCGCCTAACCGATCCAAATCGTCCAGGAAACTGCAAGGCAAAAGAGCAAACAACAAATGTTTCAGACACTCGTCCACACATCATCGCTTGACCAGACAAATGTTTGTCTGTCTCGCCCCTCCACACCGCCCGCCCAGTGCCACGCCACCTCCCGCTCGAGTGCTGAGCAAACAATTAGGGCCCAGACCAAAGCGCTGAGCAAACAATTAAAAAGAAAAACCAGCACACGTCCAGCCACTCACAAAAGGAAAAAAAATATGCGTACTCAGCAAACACACACATAAGATTTTCATTTCTCTAGAGTGTGGCAAGAACGTGGAGATAGTTAAAAGAATTTCCAAATCCTCAAATAGAGAGCTGAAAAAACTGAAATTTAGTGAGGTTTTAACTTAAATCTGGTACTGCTGCTGCCATTTATATTCCTGAAGTTTTCTTCAGTGTACCGAAAAGATTACATCACATCATAGTGCGAATTAGCTAGCAAAAATATTCATTTGGTTATTCAAAACGATTTTCATTTCCGTGCAATTAGTGCAAAAGAGCTGGGTCTTTTGGGCTCTTTCTGGTTCTAATTTCCGTGTCAACAGATGAAAGCTTGGCAACAACTTTGCTTGTAATTAGTTTTATTTTGCCGGTTGTGTAACAAGCCTAGCCCTAGACACACAATCACCCCCTCAGTCATCAGTCAGAGTCAGAGTCAGGCATCAGCATCAGCAGCGGAGGCTGCGTGTGCGCGCCCCAACAAGTAGGTCGCCCAAGAGGTCCGCCGGGTCCAGCTGCTGCTCCATCTACAGCTCCAGCTCCAGAGTGTTTGTTGGTCCATTCCAGCGTGCGCATACTCGTGTATTTTGGCCGTAATTAACGTGAGGCACGCAATGCCTTCGCTTTTTTATTTTATCCAAAAAGGGCCAAAGCATGCCAGACCTGGCCCAAGATTTGTGAGGCAGCCGATTTCATTTGTTGCTTCGGTTGGGTCAGTTTGAGACAAGTCGTAAATAGTTTTGAAGGTTTTCTCTTTCTTTCGCCGGGAATGGGCACTGGGGACTGGGGACTGGGTGAGGAATCTGCGCTCATTGCGGTTATCGCATGGCATCTCTTGTTGACTTGGTCAGGCATTCGCTGGTCAACTGGTTTCTGCCTAAATTACACGCACAATTGCCCAATAACACCGCCAAAGTGTGCCCCACCGATCATATTCATAATATCCGGTGGGTGGAGAGGGGTCGCGAGGCTAGCTGGAATCGATTCGCCGTCTCAAAGTCTGGCAACTCTGCGGCTGGCCGAGGAGGAAATTGGCCCAGTCATGCTTGCCCTGGCATAACATAACCACAGCCACTACAATAAGTATAACAACAACAACGAGAAGAAGCCACCATTCAAGTGGAAAAGTTTCGCAGAGTCTCTCGGGTTTGGGACTGGAACTGCGATTGGGGCAAGAGCAAAACTGCATAAGCGACCGACCGACCGAGCGACCCACCGACCGCATTTCTGTTACAATTTCTTAGACAAACGTTAAAAGAGGGGATAGGGGGGCCCAAAACGGATCCACTAGCTATCGATTGAGCAATCGCATAGTTAGCACTTGGTAGGCAGAGATCGGGATCACATTTAACATGTCTGTCATAAAAGTTTTCTTTCTTTATTAGTTTTTGACCGCAGACAGAGGCTCTTATGTATGCAACTGTGGGCCCGGAAAATGTGTTGTAATCTCTGGCAGCAGGTGGCTGATACGTGCAGCTTGCTGTGTAGGAGATCGTGTGTTGATATGACGAAGGGAAAGTGGGTCAGTCTTTAGAACGATTTCGTAACTTTCTTAGTACAGATGACCAAGACTGTAGTTTCCAAAGAAGCAAAGAATCTAAACAAATTTTTCTAAGACGACTGGCTACATAGATAAACCAGACTTCTTAGTTGTACTTCTAATAAAGACAAAGCTTAGGTACATCGTACTCGTACACACATAAATATATATACTTACTTGTTGAAACTATCTAAGACTCTTCTCTTAATGGTTGTCAAAACCTCTTGCCAGCTCTTTGAAGCTGCGCAGGGCACTAACCAAAACTCATTTCCTTACCAGTTTAACTAAGTTTGTGGATTTACTATATTGGTTTCTGCTGGCTTTTTTTGTTAGCTTTTTTTTACCTCATTTTCAATTAAGTGATTTGCGCGCAATTTGGCCATGCAAATGGCTCGTTAGTTTCAGCAAATTTCAGTTTTAAAATCATTTATTTGCTTTGCATAACTACCCACCTGCCCATGCCCCCACACCTACCCCCTGCCCCGTACTAGGGAGCCCTTTCTCTCTTTCGCTCTATCATTAATGTCAATCACGAAAAGTCTCGTTTGTTAGGCCCAAATTGTTGTTGCCTGATTAGCAGTATCAAGAAACACTTTCAATTTCAATTTTGATTTAATATTTTGGTACACTTGGCCCTCACTTAACACGGACTCGTTTAGCACGAACTCGGTCTTACACAGTTACAAATTTGCTCCCTTTCCCCTTTTAACACGGTGAAAAACCTCGTTCTTGCACGATTTGGTGGCTTTAAAAGCCACCAAACAATCGAAAATGACTGATTATACCCGTACTCGAAGAGTAATAGGGTATATTGTATTTGTGCTAAAAGTGGATGTGTGTAACACACAGAAGGAGGCGTTTCCGACCCCATAAAGTATATATATTCTTGATCAGCATCAATAGCCGAGTCGATATAGCCATGTCTCTGTCCGTCCGTCTGTCCGTCCGTCTTGTTTTTCACTCATTGCTCGAAGGCTATTAGAGCTAGACCAATCAAATTTTTTTTCCAGACTGATGTAATATCTCACTCCTAGAAAAGTGTTTCAAAATTTCGCCCCGCCCACTTCCGCCCCCACAAAGGGCGCACATCTGTGGCGTCCACAATTTTGAAGATAGCAGAAAACGAAAAATGCAGAATCATAGAGACAGCCCATATCTATCAGAGGCCCAAATCTGAATCGGATCGGATCATTAATATAGCCACAATAGAGAAAAACATACGCAAAAACTTCGCTCCATCCCTTTCGCACTCACACAAAATCGAGTAATTTTGGTTTTTCGTAAATATGAACGCCTGGATCTCAGAGACTATAAGAGCTAGAGCAACCAAACTTTTTTTCAAGACTCCTGTGATACCAAACCTGAACAAGTGTATTTCAAAATTTCGCTACGCCCCCTTCCGCCCCCAAAAAGACGAAAATCCACAATTTTGAAGATAGAAAAAAAAATAAAAAATGCAGTTTTGTAGAGAATGACCATATCTACCAGATTCCCGAATTTGGTTCAGATCGGTTCATTATTGTAGCCACAATGATCAAATGAATTTTCAGAAGCAATTCCCCCCACTCCTGCAACATAAGTCATTTTATTGGGGTTGATTGTGGCTGCAGATTCTCTCACACACACACTCACGCTCAAACATGCTGCCTCGTGCAGTGTACGTGTGTTGTTGTGAGAACTGATGTAGATGATGTAGATGTAGATGTCGATGACAGATGTAGCAAAAATGTAAAATGTAAAAAATGATAAAACATTTTAAAATTCCACATAAATCACATGTGTACTGACTGAGTACGGGTATAAAAGTAGAGTCGCGTTCGAAGCGACTCCGTACGTTCTTTCTCGTTTTTTTTTAAAAGAGCCACCAAAAAAAAACATGTTAAAACGAAATAAACTTAAACTATAAATGCCACCAAATTCATTTAAAATTTGATAATAACAGAAACATATTATCTTCTGACTTTTTAAAAATTTTGAGTTTTTTAAAAAGGCATAACCTGTTAATTAATTATATGATGTAACTTTTTTAGTTTAATACCAACTTTTATATTGAAAATATGAATGATATGTTATACGTATTTAAGGCATATACATGATAACTGTTGGTTAATTTTGAACAAATGAATGAAACTTTAATAAGTGCAGCCCAAATTTGAACAATCAAAAATTCTTTGTTGCCAATTTTGAATTTTAAGAACGTAACCCCTTATTTTGTACTGAATCCATGTTTCGCTTAACACGACGTTAACCCCCGTGTTAAGCGAGGGTTAAGTGTATTACAAAAAAGAAAAAAAAATAAAATGCTAGCGAGAGGGTGAGGCAGGTGAGAGAGGAGCAGCAGCAGCAGGGGCAATTAGCAGAAGCATCTTAAACAACAAAACCAACAAATAAGCGCCAAAACGCAGCAGCAGCAGCAGCAGTAGTAGCGGTGGCAGCAACGTCGATGGTGGCGATGACGCGTATAAGTAGACTAAGAAGCCCGACGATCGCGTTTAGTGCGTCGCGGTTGGTCTACGAGGCAGCAGCATCAGCAGCAGCAGCACCAGCACCAGCACCAGCAGCTCCTCCATAAAGCTCCACTTATAGTATAGCTTTCGGTATCGTCGGGCAAACAACAAGTTTCGGGCTGCGTGACAAAAGACTTTTGCGAATCTCCGAGTCCGGCCGAGTGTTTTTTTGTGTCGAGTGGGTAATTGGCCAAACAACAATAGAAACCGGCAACAAAAGACGACCGCCCCAGAGTGGATTTAATTGTGCACAAACAGAAAACAACAACAACAACAACAACATAGCTAAAAAACGTCTTTGGAATCGAAAGAAACTCATCCAACTGGCGTGGCAGGCCGTGGAAAACGATTCAAAGTGTATAATTTCCACGAGTTGTGTTTTCCCCCCAACTTAATTTGGGTGAGTGATTTGGCCGCTCAAAGAAAAACAAGTTAAAGTCCACTGCCAATGGCATTCAGTCAATCGTCTGTCGAAAGAGATCAGCAGAGTGCCTGCCAGTGGCAGTGGCAGCAGTGCGAAAGTCAAATTTGAATATGATTTTGAGGCAGATTTCAATGCAGATACATACATACATACATATGTATGTACGGTTACGGCCACACCTCCGGTCAATACAGCGACACCCTCCGCGAAAGTCAATAGCTGAAAGATGTGACGCGCGATGTGTGACATAATCTAGGGGGGGGGCGATGAGAGTTTCCAGCTGCTGCGGAAACTTTCAGATTCTCCTCATTTAGCAGGCGAATGCTAATAGAACTGGCCTTAGGGAAGATTTTCATTATCATTTCCATTTCGTATTCATTCGAGTGTAACAAAGAACACAGAGTTCGAGCAGCAGTAATAGTTCTCTCTTCTCCAGGCAACAGCCGAGAGCCAACATCTAACATCCTGTTTCTCGTCTTCTCTTGGAACAATGGCCCATAAAAGTCAACGACAATTGCTGGCTCTGCTTGACATTTCTCCTGCATTACTCGCAGGCGCTAGGATTATCACTCAAGTTCATTATAACAAACTGGTGATAAAAGCAGCCACCCAAACCCACACCCACACCCACAGTCGCAGCCACAGCCACAGCCACATTCACAGCGGCACCCACGCACAAAGATAGTTTTGTTGTTGGCACAAGTGCTCAAGGTCGCTTCGCTGCTTGTGTGGCAAGGGCAAGGATAAGCTCCGTTGCCATTGTGCATGGAGGGTACACATAAAATAAAAAAAAATAAAAGAAGGAATAATAATGGAGAATGCTTGTGCTTGTGTGTGTGCAGATTTCTGCTCCATCACAATTTCGGCATTTAAATTATATGTTTTATCCTCAGGGAGCAGGCGCAGGAAAAGCGACGGCTGCTCCATTTCCAGCCACTGTTGTTCGCCGGAGCACGCGGCGTATGAGCAATCTTTGGCTCCATTTGCTGCTCTTTGGCAGCCTTGAGGGCCTGCGGTCTGTGTGTCTGGTGGGGGGGTGGCAGCCCTTAGTCATCCGAACAGAACAGAAAATATTACTTATACAGAAGCCTGTTCCATCTGTAAATCAAAATGTAACAGATAAAGGTCAAATCCCTTCGGGTTGTGCAATCACTTGGAAACCGGGAAAATGTCATTTAAAATACAAATTAACTTTTGTAATGCAAAGGAAATGGGAAACTTTAAATGTTAACGTTTCTTGGGAAGACCTTTAACGAAACTGTGTGAAATTAAGTTTAAATTTCTATTATATCCCAAGGTGTATCCTTTTAGATAGTTAAAAGTTTGCTCCTGCAAATGTTTTGAATAACTTTAAGCTCTACTCAAAGTCAAACAGTTTTTAAACTGTACTCTACTTGAGTAGAAAACCACTTTAAATGCAGCTCAATCGTAAATTTATATGTAAATTCATATCCGTGCAAAACTAAGTCTTGGCCAGGTGTAGTTTAGCTTTGCCCTCGACTGAGGCGCTACTTCAATAACTTTTCAATTTGTGTGCGTACATTTTCATTGTTTGAAATCACAATATATGTATAGTATAGTATGTATGCACATATTTCTGTTTTTGTTGGGTTTTCATAGAGTTGTGCACAATTTCACGGTTGGTAGCCGCCACTTACCCATTGACTGAGACAATAAAGTGGAATATGTATGCCATAACACCATAACAGCCCTCTTGTCTCTGCCCCTGGCCATCGTTTTGTGTACTCTCTTTCATATTCCCCCCTGGAGATCAGAGGGACAATCGCTGATTGTTTGCCTTGCTCGAACTAAGTGCTGCCATCTCTGGGATCCCAGCAGACAGCAGGCAGCAAAGTTAACCAACGATTGGGAATTTATGTGAACTATGCACACAATATTTGCACTACAACCAAACACCTTCCACTTCTGCCTGACTGCGTCCAGAGAGGTTTCTAGGGGGCGTGGGGTGTGTAGAGCGCTAAGAGTATAAGCTTAAATAGCATCTCCCCCGCCCCTCCACTCGCATTGATTGATTCGCCAGGGCAAACAGTGCAAAGCAAATACTTGGAAATGCATTAAAAGTTGCCGCAGGAGGAGGCACTTTGTGAGCTAACTAAAACATAAGCACACAATTCAGCATTCAGTTTTGTTCTCTCTTTTTGCGGCAGAAACTTCGGGAAATGTTCTATACTATAGATTGGTCTGCGAATTAGTCTTGTATTTGTAGAGTGCTCGGGTTGATTTCATGGAAAATCTTGCTTCAGTGTGAATTAATTCTGCGAAAGAGCATTTGAAGCTTCTGTTTATTTCTCTTTCTCTTATTTCCTCGCTTGTTATTATATAATCATTTTCTGTTTATTCCACAGAATTGAACTGGTAGCAAGATGTCGGGCTTACGCAAAACCTCCATTGCCCTGATGCGGCGCTCCACTTACTCGGCCACTGCCAACACAACGATGCTGCCCCATGCGGGCACTGGTGCGGTTGCGGGCGTCGAGGGCACTGCGCCACCCAATGGCCTGGGGGTGGCAAAGGAAATTGAAAAATCCATTGCAAGGCAGCGACTGCGACAGGGGCACTCGGAGATGGCGGCAGAAAATCAGAAGAAATTAAATGTCAGGTAAATGATTTTCTTATTACGAGACTCGTAATGCTCGAGCTGCTTCCGCCTCCGCCTTCGACTCTTCTATAATTTCCACTAATTGACAGTCACTTGGCCGACACTGCAGTAGCAGCAGCAGCAGCAGCGGAAACAGCAGCCAAAGCCACATCCCCGACGGCCGGAGTGCGCCCCTACTCGGAGGTGCCTGGTCCATATCCCTTGCCCCTGATAGGCAACTCCTGGCGCTTCGCTCCACTAATTGGTAAGTCCATCATACCATCCCGTTAAGACGACTTACGAAATTGCGTCTGTGTCTTTGCAGGAACGTACAAGATTAGCGAGCTGGACAAGGTTATGAATGAGCTGCATGTCAACTACGGCAAAATGGCCAAGGTGGGTGGCCTGATTGGTCATCCGGATCTGCTGTTCGTCTTCGACGGCGATGAGATACGGAACATATTCAAGAAGGAGGAGGCCATGCCACACAGGTGAGTGACCTGCGGTCGATAGATTTTGAATCGTAGCTGGAAATGCAAGTGCAGATAGTCCTTAAATAGGAGAATAGACTGCAAAACCTACTACAATATTTTTCTGTAAATTTATTAAATGTGCTTTCGCATAAAAACGGGTTAATTAAATTGCTTGCATGTAATGGGTCTGCATGGCTGCACTTGTTTCAACCCACGCAAACCAACCACCCACACCCTCACCCCCTCACACACATACACACACGCATGGTTACACAATCAGTCATGCATGGCCACATGCACACATGCACACGTTCGCGGCGACTGCAGTACAGTTCCTGTTTATTTATGCGCATATCGAATGCAGTTCGTAATTAAATTATTAAACAAATTGAAAGAATGGGAATTCTCTTAAACGAGTTTTAAATGTCACGCTGCTTTGTGCGGAATTAAATTGAAATTATAGTAGTGGAAACTTTCACTTCTACGCTTCTGTCAAGTCGCTGTCTCTGTGGCACTGGCTGCCTAGGCCTATGGCAACCGCAAAATCCAAACAACAAAATAATAACCAAAACAGACCGTTTCGATGTTTTTGTTTTTGCATTAATGAAATAACAAAAAAGAGGAAAGAAGACAACAAGCAAAGCAAACGAAAGTCACACAGATCGGCAGAGATATGCTCATAACTATTATAAGCTTTCTTTTCTCTCCTATCGAGTGTATGTACATACATGCGATTATATCTCCATGTATCTGCATGGCCATGAACCAAATTTAACAAGTTACGTTTCCAAACAGTTTATAGACAGCAACAACAGCCAACTGGCTGCCCTGTCTGCCCGCCCTGCCACAAATCAATAGAGAAATAGCGAATCGCAGACGGCGCAGAAACCAAACAGTTTTTTTTTTTTTTTTTTTTTTTTTGTTTGTATTTGGCGGTACGTTTGGCAAGTCATCATGAAAATGGCTGAAAAGAATCGCTAATAGATTGGACATGAGACAACATTAACGTAATGCGCAAACACTAACCCTCCCCCAGCCCCGGATTGTCGTTGTCCGACTGAGAGATTGATGAATGGAACTCCCCAGCGAAGAAGTGTGAAACTATCTTACTGACCACCAGTCTTACTGGCTCTCACTGGCTTACTGCCTTACTGACTGACGCACTAACTGATTGATGAAGATATTTCGCTTTAAGGTTTGTCCGAGAGTCCGAAAGAAACGAGTAAGAGCATGGGCAAAGGCAGAGGCGTGAATTTTTATGGGGCTCATAAAACCCCGAAGAGGAATGTGTTTGCTTGTGGGAAAAACTATCATCCGACTATCCAAAACGCGGAATAAGCATGGTTGGGTTAGAGTTCCGATTGTGACAGATTCGTGTTTAGATTCCGGGGGTCTTGCAGACTGGTTTTTTGAGTTGAAATTTCAGACTCGTTTCTTAGAGAATGGCACAACACATTTAAATATACATATATGTATATGTATATGTACATATGTTTGTTTTATTATGTATTCTTAGTTTCAATTCCTAGCCAATTTCTAGCTCTGTTTCTTTCGTTTTCGTAGCTTGCCATTATGTCGATTTGCATAGCTCGAGAAATGAATAATCAAATTAGTCTGGAATGACTGAAGATTTCGATGCAAATTCCAATCGAAATTTTATACAAAAGGGGCTGGCTCTAAACACTTTACCATTTCAAAATCAAACAAAAATACACACAGTCCGTCAGTCCGTCAGTCAGTCACTCATGGCGGGGGGGTAGTATTCTGCCATTCAATACAATATAGGGAAGGAGTACGAGTATGCTGTTGCCCGTAGCAACCCGCCTACGAGCAGCGGAATGGCAAACAATTCACGGCGGGATGGCGACTTGGCAGGCTAAAACAAAAGCCAATAAATATGCTGTGCTGCTTCTTTTATTTATTCTGCGACATGCGAGTAGACGACAAATATCATGCAAATATTGTATACCCAACAACCAATGGGGGCGAATCGGGTGCTCGGGTGTTCGGTTGCTCGGGAGAGCGAGAAATCGCTTCATTTTGTGTGTATTTTAGTAGAAAATTTGTGTTTGATGTTGTCGTCGCCGGTCTGTCTGCACGCAAGGGCAGGCAGGCAGGCAGGCAGTCAGCCAGGCGTCCGTTTCCGTCCCCAGAGGTGGCCAAGAGCTGGCAGCCAGTAGCCGGGAGTCTGTTCATGTTGCTCATGTGTATATACAATTTTCTCCGTATTTTATATCATTTGCCGCACTCGTTCTCGTTCTCGTCCTCGCTCTCGCCACAGACCCTCGATGCCCTCGCTGCGCCACTACAAGGGCGACCTGCGACGCGATTTCTTTGGCGATGTGGCCGGCCTAATTGGCGTGTAAGTAATGTGCTTATATAACGGATATTGCGGCATAGCATATAAAAGTAAATAACCCTAACTGCCACAGGCACGGACCCAAGTGGGAGGCCTTCAGGCAGGAGGTGCAGCACATCCTGCTGCAGCCGCAAACGGCCAAGAAGTACATACCGCCGCTGAACGACATTGCCAGCGAATTTATGGGCCGGTAAGTCGTACCGACCATCTCTCAGCCTTTGTGCCAACTCAATTTCTTTTCTGTTCTGTTGACTGTCTCTGCTGCTGCAGCATTGAGGCGATGCGCGACGAGAAGGACGAGCTGCCACCCAATTTCCTGCACGAGCTCTACAAATGGGCCCTGGAATGTGAGTTCTCGCAACAGTTTTTCTCTCTTTTCCCTGATCCTTACGAGTGTCTGTCTGTCTGTCTGCTTTGCAGCTGTCGGACGCGTATCGCTGGACACACGCCTGGGCTGCCTCTCGCCGGAGGGCAGCGAGGAGGCCCAACAGATTATCGATGCCATCAACACATTCTTCTGGGCGGTGCCAGAGCTGGAGCTGCGTATGCCGCTGTGGCGTATCTACCCCACGAAGGCGTACCGCAGCTTTGTCCGGGCCCTGGATCAGTTCACAGCGTAAGTCGATCCTTTGCTCTCTATATCCACCCACTAAACATATTATCATATATATTGTCCATCCTAGAATCTGCATGAAGAACATCGGCCAGACAATGGACAAGGCTGAGGCGGATGAGGCCAAGGCCCTTCCCAAGTCCGAGGCGGACATTTCCATTGTGGAGAGGATTGTGCGAAAGACGGGCAACCGCAAGCTGGCCGCCATCTTGGCGTTGGATCTGTTTCTGGTTGGGGTTGACACGACATCGGTGGCTGCCTCTTCCACCATCTACCAGCTGGCCAAGAATCCCGACAAGCAGAAGCTCCTCTTCGAGGAGCTGCAGAAGGTGTTCCCCAATCGCGAGGCCGAGATCAACCAGAATGTTCTCGAGCAGATGCCCTATCTGCGGGCCTGTGTGAAGGAGACTCTGCGGTAAGGCAGCACTGATTGCTGATTGCGTTGCTGCTGGCTAATCCATGTCCCGTTCCCGTTCCCTTCCGCAGCATGCGACCCGTTGTGATAGCGAATGGTCGCAGCCTCCAGTCGGACGCGGTCATCAACGGCTATAATGTGCCCAAGGGCGTAAGTCTCCCCCTGGCTGTTTCCATGGCTGCCTCCCATTTTACAGACTTTCATCCTTTCATCTTCCAGACTCACGTAATCTTCCCCCATCTGGTGGTGTCCAACGATCCCGCATATTTCCCAGAGCCCAAGCGCTTCCTGCCCGAGCGTTGGCTCAAACAAACAGCTGCCGCGGCAGGTGAGTTCTCCTCTCCACTTCCCTTTCACAGTTCCCCGTCGGACTGCTAATCCGGATGGTGGTTGTGCCTCCCTTTGCTTTGCAGTTGGATGCCCCCACGCCAGCCACAAGATTCATCCGTTTGTCAGCCTGCCCTTTGGCTTTGGTCGTCGCATGTGCGTGGGCCGTCGCTTTGCTGAAATTGAATTGCACACGCTGCTGGCTAAGGTACAGTCCCAGTACAGGAGAAATGCAGTACTCCCCCTATTTAATGTCATTTCATTTTTGCCACAGATCTTCCGCAAATACCAGGTCTCGTATAGTTCCGGGGAATTTGTGTATCGCGTCAATTCCACGTACATTCCGCAGTCCCCGCTGAATTTCAAGCTAACTTTGCGGGAGAACTAAGCCGGACACGGCACGGATGTCCCTGAGAGAGAGCGAATCAGAGAGAGGTGTGTGTGTGTGTGTGTCACACGGCGGATGTGTGATACTCATAGTCGAGGCGCTGCTCTGACGTTTTGTTTAATTAAGCAAATGTACATAAAGCCAACAACACTCCCAACATTCTTAAACCAGCTAAATAAATCGTGTAAATATAAGGTTAAGGATAAGTATATATGTATATGTATATATGCCCAATACGTATAACCTGACTATATTTTGATCAAATATATAGACAAACATAATGTACGAGTATTTTTGATGGTTATTCCTAGGCGACGATATGGTCATTAATCATTGAGTGACTTTGAAAGGGCGTAGACTTTGAAAGTTATTTCGGTTGTATGCGCCTCAGGCGGCGGCTTGTCTCTCCCTTCCCCTCAACTCCCCCCTCCATCCAAAGCCACTGATTAATTATGTGCTGCCACAGAAAGCAAAGATCACACGACTAAAGTCGCACTCGTAATTGTGAAATTATAAAATAATTTGTCTTTGCCTTGTCAAGTATAATTGATGAAACGAAAATTCGATTTAAAGTGGAATTTAGTATCTAAACACAATATCTAAAGCACATCCTTGCTCACATCGTAGGGGATGCAGTACTGCATTAAATTTAGTATTATTTAACGAAACGAAACACACACAATATCTATCGGCGTGGGTGGCGAACAACATTTTGGACAACGCAAATATGGCAAAGAATCGAAAGAACTACGGGCAAAACTATCAAATGTTTGGCCTTGGGCAAGGGGCCAAGGAAACCCAAGAGTATTCTATTACATGAAGATGAAAAACTTTGCAAAAATCACGTAATTTTATTGGCCATACATGTATGTATGTATGTAGGTTGCATTTGTTTGTATATACTATATCCTATCATCAATAGGAAATGAAAAAGATCGGTTGCAAAGTGGGTCGCACGTGTTAGCATTGATTTTGCATTAAAAATATACCCAGTATTGGCTGAAAAACCCACAGAGTTGGATGGATAATCATGCATTGTACTCACTATTTAGCGGAATCATTTAGTTGGTATTCGTTGCTGCGCGAGAAGCACTCCTGGACGCCGGTATCCTGCCAGAGACGCTTCATGGCGGCCAGCAGCTCCTCTGAGAATGGTTCGGTGTCGTGCATGCGCTGGCACACGTCGAACACCATTTTAGCATCGCTCTGTAAGTCGAAAGGATAGAGAGAAGGATGAGTCTATGCTCTGGGTATAGACATGGTCTGGGTCTTACCTCTCGCTCATTATTGCTGTACTGAATACTTAGGTTTGGCATCGCTCGCAGTATGGCAACTAATGATTGTATTGTGTTGCTGTAGACAACCGGTCGATATTGTTTAAAGTCCTCCGCAGTGAAGCCGCTCTCGTGAATGATTTTCATCTGTTTGACTATTGTGCTCTTTCCCGACTCGCCGGCGCCTAGAATGGAATGGAATGGCATAGGGAAAGATACAGAGTGAGTACACGTTTATTCAGATAGATATTCAGCCACATAGCCATAGATATTAGGGAGCATGCAACTGCGCCTGATTATCATCGCTGAGGCGATGGGTTGAGTTCTTAAAGGGGTCGCAAAGGGGTTGCAAATATTTATGTATGTAGGGGCAGTTCTCTAGTAGTTCTCGAGCACTAAATGTCTGTGCTTTGTATTCCTCAAGTAGAGCTTAATGGCCTTTGAACACACCCATACACACTTACACACAAGCACGCACACTTGTTCATCACTTGGGGCCCATCATCAGCATAATCATTACTATTATTATCATCATTATATCATTGTTCATCATCAATGTACATACATGTGTATCATCTTGAGTTGCCGTCGGGCAAAAAAGAAATGAGTAAAATCAACGAAAGAACTGAAGAGGGCCGCCATGGGCATCCTACCACCACACTCTTTGCATACGTATAAAAGGCAAACAAAGGATTAATTGTTGCCGCCCCTGGTCAGTCTCATACTCATCCACAGTTCTCCTCTTGTTCTGCGTCTGTTTCTGTTTCTGCTCGATGACCCACGATGACTGAAGGATTTTCCAGCTGGTCTCGTACAGAAATTTCCATCTAATTGAATGCAATTTGTTAATTGAGTGACTTCTGAGTCGGCTTTGCACTCAAATCAAGAGATAATCACTGCCCTGCCAAACGCAGCTGTCGAACATACATAAATATAGAAAATAACAGAACCATCCTAAACAGATAAAACGGTATCCCAGATAACAACAGATAAGCCATGATTCGTCATCACTTTTGCCGGAGTTTTAGATTTATGATGGAGTACCGATAAAAGTTGATTATAGAAACCATATATGTATATGTATGTATATTCAAATACAAATGAAGGTTCTTTGGGCCGACAGTTGCCCTGGGCAGTCGTCATCTCTCTGGGGTGTATGCAAAGAGAACTTTTATCCGAATGGCCCAAGCTCTCCTTGCTCTGTGGGCAATAAAAAGTCTAACAAATCCCAAGCATTATGCCTCTTATATAGTACACTTAAACACTCTCAAAGGTTCAATGTCCCAACACTTGAAAGTACTCCATGGCACAATCAAACATCAAGAATAGTTCAGAGTAAAAAATAACCCAAGTGCCAATGGAAGAGTTTTCTCAATCGAACCACAAAAAAAACAAAAGGAACGACACGAGAACCGATAAAAATGTTTAGATTTGAAGTGAAATTTTCTTGAGTTGTTTATGGCGTTGATCGGATTGAAGGAAGGAAGGAAGGGGAATCCAGGAAGACGGGGGATGGGTGGTGGGTGGTTGGTGGCGGTGTTCTAGGAGCACCTGAGATTAATGTTTTGTTTGTGTGGAAATTGAAGGCAAAGTGCTTAATTTTAATGCCCTTGTGGATTGCAGGAAAACACACAATATCCATGCGGAGAGAAGGAGAGAATCGAACGGACACGGGACGTATAGAGTATACATACGTATATATGTATGTACATATGTACATACGTACGTACGTGTTGCTCTGATTATTATTATGAATTCTACGATGCGCGCAGGAAAAACTTTTTTAAATAAACATTTCCAGTAGACGCGGACACACACACACACAGACACCCGCAGTGGGTGTTGCTTGAGTAGCAAAAGCCGAAAATTAACATTTTCCATACACAGAAACACAGACGCAAAACTGTCAGAAATTGAAATCTTTTCCCCCCCCACCACCACCACCACCACCGCTCCTTTCCAAGCACTGGGACCCGGGGCCGAAGAGGAAATTAAATGAAATACACAAAAATTGTACGAGTAAACACCAAAAATGCAAGGGGTTGGCCAGGGGGGGCCAGGGACCAGGTCCGGAGTGGGTTAAACAGAGACAAGACATGTGCCCGATATGCAGTCGAGGGAAGGAGCAAACGAAAATATGAATACATATGAATATTACTCATTATCCATGAGTAAGCGCAATCGTTCCAAATGAATGCAATTTCCCTACACTATCAGTCCAAATTTGGTCAAATTGCAGCTAAATTTCATGGGAAAGCTAATAACCTTTTGAACATTTGTATCCCCATTGAATTCCCATCTGAATATGTTGCAATTTATTTGCTAAATTCGCCCAGCGGTAATGTTTGCTCGCTTATCGAAACGAATGGGAAACACACACCCAAGCTGCAAAACGACCTTGAACCAAGCTGACCATTTGATATACATATGTTTGTAGGGGTATACACAAGTATGTACATATATTATTATGATTATTTAATTTATGGCATTACATTTGCCGCAAGGCAAAGCCAGGTCAAAGTAGCGAGCCAGAAGGAATGGCATCTGCATCTAAGAATCGATATTATAAGAATTGGCAGGCCAAGTGGGAGAAAGACTGCAATTTAATTAACGAGCACGAAGAGTGCAATTTGCAGTCCGACGTTATATGATTCATATACATATGTAATCATGCAAAAGTAGGAAGTAGTAAAAAAAACCTACTAGAAAAGGGGCTTTCCCTTCTTCGACTTAAAACCAAAAGAAACTAAGCCACACTATGCACTAATAACATCAAAAACGGATGCTACGTTTTTGGAGTTTCTCGATTTTTATTCTTGAAACCCAAAAATTGTATTCCATTCCTTGCTTGACTTGACTTGATTGGGTTGTTAGAAATTATTCTATAAATAATTGAAACATTCGAAATCCATTTCAAATGTCATGGCCTGGATATTGGTAAATTTATGATGGTACAACTATCAGTGGCTATCAGCCACTAAGTATGCTTTACTAATTATAGCCACAGTCCGAATCAAATATTCATTGCATTGTCCAATTGGGAGTCTTTTTCCAGCACAGTACACCCCCTAGAAGCAACCACCACTCACCCAACAGCAGCAGTTTAATGTCCTTTGCCGCCTGTATGCCATCCTCCTTGAGGTTGCGCTCGATGAGGCGACTCCTGGCGGCTGCGGCTCGCTCCTCGGCAGACTGTGCGCAGCCCATGGTGCGTATTGCCTCGACGCAAAACGTTTTGAAGGTCGTTTGGTATCGGCCAACTCAATGGCCGACTACGTTGCCAGCGAAGAAAAACAATGTAGAGTCGCAAGGAAAAACCAACAACTAAAAACAACTTGAAAGCGTATCCACTGGGATCAAGTTTTGGGTTTCTTCTTAATGTTTTTGTTTGTTTTTTTTGTTTTTGAATGTTTTGTTTCTGCTATTTTTGTTCACTTTTGTAATGTTATTCTTTGTATTTTGTTCACTGTTTCGATTCGGTTTTCACTGTGGGAAAATGGGAGTGAGTGACCATGACATAAGCCAACAGTTCAGTTTTGTTTGATTTTTGCGCATTTGTTGATCCACGGAGGATGCAGGAAGTCTGCTAACCGCTGTCCGTTATCCGAACGGGTCCCAGCCAACGCCAAACTCTAATTGTAAACTAAAAATCCGTGTGTCCGAGCGGGTAAATTTGCCACAAAAAAAACAACGGAATGGAACTCTCTACACTCGCTTGCAATTGGGGGAAATTTGTTTTTCCTAGAAAAGTTCTACTCGCACAGAGAGAGAGAGAGAGAGAGAGAGAATACGAGCGATGGAAATGCGAGTGTGAAAGCTTTCTCCAAGTGCTTTCTGAGCCCAGGGGAAAAAGTACAATTAAGGAATATAGTAGAAGCCAAGATTTGAGTTTTTGATTAGCGCAAATTCATGTGCAGCGCAACTGAGATACTTGTATCTCAACACATGCAAGTCCATATGTGGCACTCGTATCCCATGTGTCGCAGTAAAAATGCAAAAAAAATCAATAAATTATTTGATTTGAGTTTTCCTCCATTTTTCGCGTTTTTATGCGGAAATATTGGCAGCTGTACGGTGTATGTACATATGTATTTTTGATATTTGCACAATTATTTGAGCATGCTGAAAGTATTATTGAGAGCTTCATTGTTTTTTTTTTTTTTTCACATCACGCTCTGCTCTGTTCTGTTCTGCTCCCCTTGCCAGGGCGGGCTGTCTTACAAGTGGCCATAAACAAGCTCACACACACACACACGCACGCACAGTGGGAGCAGTGGGTACTGGGTACAGGGTACAGAGATCGCGAGGGGATGGGCCTGGAAAATGGGCACATGCTTACGCAAAGCAGCAAAAGGAGCGGAGCGGAGAGGCGAAGCGAGGCAATTGTTTGGTTGGTTGTTTCGCCCAAATTGTGAAAAGCACAAGCAGAAACTTTTTCTTTCTTTGTACATTTCGTGTTCCAGCACGACAGCAGGCCAGAACGCAAAATGATTCATGATTCATGCGGGTGCGAAATTTGTGCAGGAAAATGGGAATGAAAATTCAATTATTTTGCCCCCCTGCACCGTTCTTTGAGTTCATCGGCAAATTTAAGCGCCAAACTGAACTGTGGCTGGTTTATAATATCTTTCAACAAAGAATTGTTCACAAAAAATGTCTTTTGGTTGATACGAACACATCACAGAAACTAGAGTTAAACGACTATTTGCATTGGGCAAAGCTTTGTGGCGTTTCGTTTGGTTTTGTTTCGCGTGTGCGTGGAATCCGCTCTCGAAACTGCCAACTGGCTGGAGCTGGATGGATGAACTAACGGAACTGGACTGCGCCTGGATGGACGAGAGTGGCAACGGAGCCGCCCTAGCGCAGCAGCGTACGCAATGGGCAGAAGCTTTCCATGCGAGTACACACACATTCCTCAATGGCCGAGGAAAGCTCTCCCCACCACCAACGAGAGAGCAAGCGAGCGAGCAGGCGAGAGAGAGAGAGCGGGAGTCCGTGCATGCGCAGCATGCGCACATGGAAGTTGGAAGACTGGAAAGGAAAGTACAAAAGTCAGAGAGAGACAACTGCCCCCATGGGAGTTTGCGCTCTTCCAGGGCATAAGCCAGCGAGCAGCGAGTACGAGCAAGACAAGGACAACCACCTCAACGAGAGAGCCCACGCGAACGGGATATTTCTCCGTCTTTTTTTTTTTTAAGGCAACTTAAAGTGGCTTTGCAGTGTGAATGGAGACAGCCACAGCCACAGCCCCCAGCCCCCAGCCCCCGGCCACTACTTCGCACACAATTAAGTCACCGGCTTTAGACGAACTCTGCCACGTTTATGGGCCAAAAGCAAAGCGCATTAGCACAAAACGGTTGGCCAGGACAATTCAAAGACCTGATCCAGGACCGCTTCTCCGTGCAGCCCAACAGCAGCCGGAAAACGAGAATCGAGAATCAAATGACAAAAGGGGGGTACACATCCACATAACAATGGCATTTATTCGCCCGATAGCCCGATGGCATTCTGTCATTGCAGCACTGATTGAATATTCCCAACCCGGGGATGTTGGAAGCGATTGATTATGAGTAAATCAATTAATGGTTCACTAAAGAAAGCCATTGAGCTGCAATTAGAGCTGCCTCGGCATCAACAAAGGAGAAAGAGAGTGAGAGAGAAAAGGCAGAAAATATTTCCAATGAATTGTGCAACAAAGGCATGCAGCACAGCCATGAATCAATGCGAATGGTAATAAAATTCTCACTCAACTTTAGATGGAATGGATTGGTTTAGCCAATAATCGTTTTGCAAACGATTATCCTTGAGTCCTTTTTAGTTGAATTTCTCCCTACCAGCAGCGGCTCTCTTGCAATTTGTGACCACATTTGACCTCAGGTGCTGCTTACAATTTCTTGGAATTTGTAAACTGCATTTCTTTCCAAGTTTTCTATGCTAATTCGCCATCCAATTTAACTTTGATACTCTCCTGGATCCTGTACAAGTCAGGACCTCCCCAACATTTCCGAGAATTTCTCAACAATACCATCCCCAGCGTCAATGCGATAATTGCCCCATGTCCCTGTGTCCTGACAACGAACGGGTAATTGTGGTGGGGTGGGGAAAGGTAAACGGGTAATTGGCATTCATATTGGCAAATGGCGTGACAGAAAAAAAGGGCCAAGAAGGAGAATGGGCTAATGAAAGAGCAAAAGGGACACAACAATTGGAAATGTGCCGTACTCAAACCCTCGCTCCAAACCCCAACCCCAACCCCTAACGAGCTTAATTGAATTATCATTTTGCGAATACGAATATGGACCAAATCGGTGTGTGGGGGGCACGGGATGACGGGATGCCCAGTAGCGAAGGCCCCACAAACATAAAATTGAAAACAATGAATGGGAAAATGAAATTATTGAATGAATTGTGCTCCAGCAGACCCGACACGGCACCAGAGGCAGAACAGAACCAGAACTGCAGAATAGCCCCACAGCCCCCAACGTGCAAGGCGAATAGGGGAGAGGGTCTTCTGGTGGGTAAGTGGCAGGAACCACAAACCGCAGCCAACGGCAAACAAATTGACAAGTTTTTTTTATCACGCGAACTCTTCTCTGAATGACAGCAGCGAACGGACAGAACGGACGGACAGCGACCAAAGTGGAGCACTTGTGCACTTGTCGCATGAAACATCGGCCTGATGGCACAATCTGTACGTATGTATGTACATATGTACATATGTATGTACGTCCGTCTCCACACTTTCCATAGTCGCTGCTGCTGGCATTGCCATGCCATTATGGGGGTCCCAGGTCGCCGGGCCTTTTGCCACTCGCAACGACATTTGACTCTGCTCAATTAAGTTCGATTTGTGTTGTATTTGGCACATTTTGTAGTTTATTTAACAGCCAGTTGCCAGTTTACGGGCATCTGCATTGGAGCTATCGATCGGAGGCCCCAAACTTGATTGTTTCGCTACTTTGATTTGATTGCGATGACAGACAGCCGGATATGCGGTGGGGATCATTTAAATGAATCAATGAATATTCAATATTAACACATTAAATGGGTTCTGTTTGTAGATTTGTATCACCTATGTACATATGATTATAATCTAACAAGACATGGCATATTGCAGCGCTGCACTCTGTCCTTTGGAATCGTTGTTGCCACTTCTGGCGGACACAAGAAGCAACAAATGAGAGAACAAACAAACAAAACAACAACAACAAATGCTGCTTCCTCAATAACCTTTGGCTTGAAATTATGCTTCGAGTGGGATTTTCTTTTAGACTTCCGCTTCGTTGTAACGGGACTTCGTGGCACACAGCACCCCGCACCACAACAGACCGAGCCGAACACTCAAGTCCTGTACATGTCGCTCCCTTCCGTCCGGTCTCTTGCCGTCCCGGCCCTTCCTGGCCATTGTTTCGTTAGTGTTTCCTGGCCGCCATTCGATGCTTCCGCCTGCCACTCATCAGCCCCAAACGCCACTCGTCCTTGCTGTGCCCCAGTGTTGCAACATGAGCTGCACTCGCTGTACACGCTGTTCCTCCTCGTTGCTGTTGGTTGGATGTTCCCCAAGTTTTGCCTGATTGCACTGAACAGCACGGAGCAACAGCGCAGAAGGTAGTGGAAGAGAAAAAAAAAGCTCCTATTGTTCCTCATTTTTACGTACATAAGCATACAACATATCTACACTGGGCAAAACGATTCCAATGTTCACAATATGTACTATAGTTTTACTAAAATTCTATTCATTCCAAAATGTGAGATCTTATGTTCAGTTATCAAGTCTGGAAGATCAAACTTTGTCCTTATATTTAATGATACTTTTCCAACTAGTTTCCGCAATGTATTTCTTGCTTGTATTTCTTTCAGTGCAGAACTATAGAGCAGACACAGGACGATGTTGCAGCTTTCGACTCTCTGGCCATCTTCCGCTCTTTGTGTCTTGTTTCTGTTTTTGGTCGCCGGGCGGATTAAATGGCATTAACTGGCATTTCAATGTCAGGGGCCCAACCTGGTTAACCGACCCACACACATGTGCCGTGGTTTCAATGTCAAGTGGCGTCGCTTGCCGCCACTCGCTGTCGGATGCATACAACGTACGCGGCTAAGGCTGCGGATGCGGATGCAGATGCAATGCCGATGCCGATGCCGATGCCGATGCAGAGACACTTGAAGCGAGGCCACAGCCAGCGCCGCCACATGCCACATGGCTTCTCGAAAGTGTTTAGTCTTCACACTTGTCTCTAGCCCCAAATGCAGATGCAACTGTTGCTGCTGCCGCTGCTGTCCGCACAGTGGTTCGTGACGACCCTCCAGCTCGTAAAACTAATTCGACATGCAATCCAGATGAGTTGACCCAAATGCGATGTGGCCTGTAGACTCGGCCTTGGCCAAAAAACACGCCAAGAATAGTTTTGTCATGGAATGTATGCATCATCGGTGTCAGGGGTTGGACGTTTAAGTGGGACAATTGGATCAAAAGAAATGCCTAACGATAGTCTCTCTATTCTATTCATTATTTCCTTTACTTTATTATTGCCTTTCCCCAAACCACAAAAACGCACTTCCCACCCACTGTGCTGAGTGAAAGTGCGTGATAAATATTTCCCCATCTATACGTATCAGCACATAAAACCGAAAATACAATTTTCCAGCCAACTCAAGGGCCACGAAATCTCGGATTGATAAAGGGCAATTTCCATTAACGCATTACAGCAAATGGAAAAGGTAAATGGAGAAATGGGGGGAAATGGAATTTCCATTTCCGTTGCACTTACCCAGCAGCAGCAGCTTGATGTCCTTGGCCGCCTGGATGCCATCCTCCTTGAGGTTCTTCTCGATCTGTTTGGACCGTTGTATGGCAGCGCGTTCTTCGGCGGAGGTAGTGCAGCCCATTGTGTTGGCTCTGATGGTGATTTCTGATGATTTGCTGATGTTTGCGGCGTTGCTCCTGCTCCGCTTCTCGTCGGATTATTTTGGGGGTAATGGAGGCTAGGCGAGTAGGCGACTTCCCGGTTCACGCTTCCTCTTATGAGAACATTTATTTATGTATTTGGGGTATGTACAATTTTACAGTTCAGCTGAAACGGAATTCGGAATTGTGGTTTGCAATGGCGAAAAAGGCACCATCATCATTAACATCATTATCATCATCGTCTTCATTGTCGTTTTTGTCCCATAAACAATCTCTAATGAACGGACAGGTCAGAGAGGCACAGAACGGCAGGCATGACTCACACGCACACGAACACGCACACAGGGGACGGGACGGGGCAACAGACAAGGACGACACGACAGTATGAGTGGATGGATGGATGGATGTGTGCCACTCTTTTTGGCCGCCACTGTCTCTCGGCTGTCCAATAGGGCGCGCACTGCTTACAGTGGTGTTGCTTTTGTTGTTATCAGCTCTCGGTCACACAGAGTGCGGAGGCAAAAACAACGATAGCTGGCCAATTTGCATATGGTCGGAATATACAAAATGCAAAGCACTACATACATTCATATATATACATATATACATATACATATATGGAAAAATTCATCAATCTTATCAGTTGGATGGGGGGGAGGGCTATCTATCGGCAGATCGGTAGATATCATCGATGGTGCCAGACGAGATACGATACGGAGATACGCGGGGCTGTTTGGTAATTTATCATGTAAATGAATTAAGCACTGGAATGGAGCTCTATAGAGTCCTGTTGGGGCATTTTTTTGCTCCCTATTTTATTTGTTCTTGTTCTTTTTTCTGGGTGTTTTTTTTTTTTTTTTTTTTTTTTTGTTCTGTGTGTATGTATTAGGCGAGGGCGTAGGCGCAATGTGGCAGCGGTTGCCGGCTCTACAGGCTATGGGCTGAGGGTGGGGTGGGGTGGGGCGAAGAGGTGTTCGCGATGATTCGATGCTGCGGGGTGTGAAAAAGCAGCGCTTTTCGCCATCAATTCAATTATGCAGAAAATACTGTAGTTTTTATGCGTTTTTTATGCAAACTTCGACTACATGGACTTGCGTGGGTGCGCCGCCTGCCCAGGCCCGAAGTGGTGGGGCTGCTGCTTTTGCTGCTTCTACTGGGTGGTGTTTCGTATAAATTTTCATTTAGCTCACGCTCACGCACACACTACGCACTCTCACGGCCTGCACAGGCTACAGGCTACACAGGCTACACAGAGCCAAGCCGAGCCCACACCCCACCACCCCCCGTGGGAGGTAAAGCGTTTTCCACCGCCTCAGTTCCAGCGCCGTATACACACAACACTTGCACACGAGCAGAGCAAAGCAGAGCAGAGCAGAAGAAGAGCACCCTTCTACCTCTCGCTCTCTTCTTCTTCACCGTTCATTGGCTTTTTCAACGCGATTCGGGCGTTCAATGCACACACTAACTGATCGAGACAATTACCGTTGCACTGTGGAGCACTGCACTTTATTTATTCCTCAATAATACACTAATAAATCAAACTTTTCCAGTGCGAAAATTTTCCTGCCTCTCGCTCCGCCCGCGTCGGTTAACATAACAATAACAGAGTTTTCCTCCACTATTTAACAGCCATTGAAATAGCCTGCAAATAGTCAACACACTCATGTTAAACGGCATTCGATGCTAGCAGACAATTTAACAGAGTTTTAAAACTCTAAAACAGCTGTTTTATGCTGCTTTGCAGCACTGTGCTGCGAACTTGTGAACTTCCCAACACTGCCGTTATATCATTGTGTTTTCCTTTTGGGGTTGTTTATAAATGATCATGTTGCGGCAATTTCTGGTATGTTAGAGTATCCATATCCACCAGCAAAGATAGCTAATGTGTCGTTTTTAGTTCAGCACAGCATCGCGTCAAGTGGTGCGGCCCATGATTGCCCCACTTCGCGCTGCCAGTAGCAGCCTCGACAAAACTGAGTTTACAACTCCCTCGCAGATAGTCGACTACGATGACCCGCCGCATTTGCCTGTGCCAGAGTACCCAGTCCGACCCGACGAGCCCCTCGAGACGCGCAAGCAGCGGTAAATCAAATGCATATCTGTCGCAAGTACAATAATACCTGTCCAGCTTCTTCCCAGGCTGCTGTATCAGAGTCGGAAGCGCGGCATGCTAGAGAATGATCTGCTCCTCAGCACGTTTGTGGCCAAGCACCTAAAGGGACTTCTCAGCCGCCCAGACAGCCCAATACGACGAGCTCATCAACGGCGTGAGCAACGACTGGGACATATTCTACTGGGCCACCGAAACGAAGCCCACGCCTGCCCAGTATGATACGGAAATAATGCGAATGCTTAAGCAGCATGTGAAGAACGAGGAGCGTGTGCAGCGCATAAGGCAGCCCGACCTGTAGGCGAGTGGGGCGGGGGTATCTTTGATGTCAATCCAGATATTCAAATCGCATTTCGCACGGAAAAACTTATGTATTTCGGGGCAGCACACGTTAATTAAATGTAGTATTTGTTTGTTTAATAATTGTATATAATACATGGCATAAAAACTTTCAGCAGCGGCATACTTCCTTCCTACCATCCTTGAGATGGTTATCCATTGCTTAAACAACCCTAATCCCTGACCCCTTCCCTAGATAAAACACAATTTGGTTTTCCTGAAATACACATCCATACAATATATTTAAACGATTATCCAGTTAATTGAATTCATGCTTGACCTTGTATACATATACATACATACATATGTATAGTATATATATATATATGTGTATATAGAGTAAATGTAATTTTGCTTAAACACTATAGCGAAATGTTACACCTAAAACATTGCTGATGCCTTGCTTAGTCTTGCCGCAGACGCATGAGTGACACTGATGAGAGAGTTCCGTGTTGCACTGGACAGATCTACGGAAACGTGATCCTGTGGCAGACAGTGAGTGATAGTGGGTGTAAGAGAGAGAGGAGTGTATAGAGTCTATGAACGTTTACCACAATTAACTATTGACGGGTTTGTTTCTCTATTAACATGCTACATAGATGATTGAACTTGTTTTTGTTTTGTTTTGTTTTTACTTAAGTATTTGTTTCTTTTTCGATTATATTTTAGATTTAAGTGGGTTTTTCTCAGCTTGTTGTGGGTGTGAATGGGTTTTGGGGGTTCGCAAAGGCAAAACAAAAACAAGAGGCGTTTTGCGCTTGAAAGGGTGGACATTTCAGGGTTCGTGACGCAGCACAGTTCGCAGTTTAATTATACATTATAATATTACACACTTTATGCTTACAAGGGCTATATAAAATATACGTTAAAAGTTATTAAAAATCACGCTAAATCAAAAGGCCGCAAATAGTCGCCGACTTCAGACTGTCGACTGTCGACTGACGGACTGCCGACTGCAGGTGTCGCGCATCTTTAGCAAATTATTCAGTTAAAAGTGGGACGTTAAATAGGCCGCTGGTAAAAAAGGAGAACTGAAGTAACAACAAAATTTAACCTATTACGAAAAATTTTAAATAATCTAGTCGAGCGTTTCGAAGTAGTCCTGCGGATCCATATACATCGAAGGACTGCTTCCGCCACTCATGGATGCGGCTGCTGATGCCGCCGCAGATACTGCTGCTGCTGCTGCTGCCGCCGCCGCCGCCGCTGCTGCTGATGATGAGGATGAGCTGACCCCACGATAACGACCACGACGCATGGCACCCGGGCCCCCCCCACCCGTACTACGAATGCTGCTGCTGCTGCCCGTCATGACAGGATCGTAGGTGCGGGATGAGGACGCTTCGGTGCTGCCGGACAGAGAGGACTTGCGTCGCCTCTTGTTGCGACGACGCCGGCGACGCTTGGTCGTCTGCACAGCCACCGCCGCGGTTGATGTGGAGGGTACTACGCTGCCCAGCGCTTCGGTAAGCACGCTGGTGCGCGGCAGGGTCAGCGTGGTCTCGAACATCTTCAGCAGCGTCGGCGAACTGGGTCAATTTTGCGGGAACACATCGTCGATGGTAATGAAAGCATCTTCGCCCAGCGAGTGCTGACCGATCACCTTGATTAGCTCGGATGCATGCGACACCAGGAACTCCAGCGGTGGACGTCTCTCGAAGTTGAGCGACTCTGCAGGCAAAAACAGCACACCAGACCGTGAGTATACAGTGGGGAAGTGGAAAAGGGCGTGCCAAGAGACTTACCCAATATGGCCGAATTGAGCGTGGTGGAGACGCTTTCACGTCGCGAGGGGCACAAAGAGCCAGCCGAGCGGACTGGACCAAGGGTTTGAGTAGGCAATCAAGCTAAATGCATCCTGCGAAATAAAATCAAAACCGATGTATCGCAGGCAACAACCTGGCAATGGGCTGGGGATTATTTTACCTCCAACATTTGACGCTCCTCCTCAGTCATGAGGTTCTCCTTCTCCAGCTGCTGGCCCATGCTGGACAGCTCCTTGCCAAACTCGAGTATCTTCTCGATGACACGACCACAGTTGCGCGATGAGGGAGATACGTCTACATCTGGGTGCGTTTGGGCAACCTTGATTAGCTTGATTCTCTTTCTGGTTTCTGATTTTTCTATTTCTATACCCATTTCCTCGTCGATGGCATCTAAAGAGTTGTGCACTCCACTGGCATTGGCATTGGCATTGGCGTTGGCATTGGCATTGCCATTGGAGCAAGAGTCTCCGCCGTTCGAGTGGCTCTGGCACGGCTCCATCTCCACATCCATGCTGTTGGTGTCATGATCCCCGCACTTGTTGGAGTTATCATCCATGGCCATGCTGCAAAAGGTGGAAAGGAAATCTCTTCAATGAAAACTCTGCCAAAACAAAGAGCAAAACCTTTGCGTTTACAAACTTTTTCAGATCCTGATTTTCGCCGCTCTCTAGTTTTATCACAGCTGAAATCGCAGTGTTGTTCTGTTGTGGTGGCTGGTTGCCCTGGCTGTGGCTGTGGCTGTTGCTATTGTTGCTACTGTTGCTGTGGCCCCCCTTGCTGTGCTTGAACGCCTTCGTTGACTGTATCACGGAGGTCTGATTTGTGGGCATTGTCTGTGTGGTGGCTGTGACTTTATTGTTGCCCTGCTGTTGGATGCAAAGACAGAGGAGAATGTGAACTTTGATTCCTTTAACCGGTCGGGGCATCGACTCACCTCGATGTCAGCTCCGTTGATCATTTCGATAAACTGACGACACTTCAGGGAGAACCACAGATTCTTGTTGGTCTCCAGCAGGCCGGGATACGAGCGTAGTGTGTGCTCAATGGCCTGGCTCATTTTACCGGTCTGTATGAGCTTAATGATCTCTAGAAATGTGGAAAATGTGTAAGGAAACAATTAGTTTACCCCCTGGTGCTGCACTGGAAGCGTTACTAACTTTGTCGCGTCTTGATGGAGGCCAAGTCCTCGTCGAAGGGCTGATCCGTGTAGCCGTTGAAGGCCTCGGCCGTCTTGCTGTAGCCATTGTGCACCAGATAGGTGGAGACCAGGCTGTCAATAATAGTGGATCACGATTAATGCTTGAAACTTGAGCGCCCTGCCAGCACCACCCACCGGTTCATTAGGTTCTCCGGCGTCTCCAGCAGATGTGGATATCTGTCGACCTTGCGCAAAACATTCGCACGCATCTCCTTCATCATGTCCAGGATTCGATCGAATTTGAATGGCTCCTGGCCAAAATTGGCGTCCACCTCCTCGCCGGGCGTCTGCAGACCTACTGTCGGATAGAGCTTGGTCTGTGGAAATACGGGTAAATGGAGGTTAGCCTGTGGTGGAGCGCGTGGACGGGGCGACTACCCACCGGCAAGTCCCTAAATGCGATGCCCAGGTCCACGCCGTTCTTTGTGTAGAAGCAAGTGTTGTTAACAAAGTTCACGCAGCAGCCGATGACGTCGTCGGTGGTGAAGGTCGGCCCGTATGTCTGGCCACTGCCCGAGGAGCTAAATGAGTTGCCGTCGTCGCCGTGATACCCGTACGACTGTTTGTCCCAACCTACTTGGGTTAAGGGGGGTGCGGTCATTAGGAAGTACCAGGGATTCCCCTTAACTAACGCTGTGGACACATACCTGGCAGGCGGTTCATGCGGAACTGCTGGGCGGTCAGGCCGATGCCCATGTAGCCATTGCGGCCCTTCGAGATGATGCGCACCTCGAAGTAGTACAGCCCACAGGAGGATGGGATAGGGTAGGCGGTGCGCACGGAGGCGGCATCACTGTGCTGTTTGCCAACGCCTGTAATGGGAAACGTTTTCGTTAATAAATTTACAATTTACATTTTCATTTCTCCCTTCTGTGTTGTAGCAGTGGCGCCACCTACACAACTCTGGACGGAGTTCGCTCAGCTGTTCTGTTGGTTAACATTTTGCGTTAACAGTACAACAAACTGGTCTGGCTGTTCCACAGCCACGCGAATGAGCGTGGGAGAAGTGAGTGCTGAAAAACAAAAGCCACAGCACAGCTGGTGCGGAAGAGCGGGACGACTGCAGGCACATCAAACGGCCATCAAAGTGCATTGAGTGTCGCTGCACTCTTCTGCTCCTACGAGGGTTTCAGTTTCAGTGCGCGAAATGGGACAAATGTTACCCATTACGGACAGATATCCTTCGACAGATATCCCAAGTGGGAGTGGGATAAATCGGTTCGGGTAGCACTCACCTTTGTAGGTGACGCGCAGATTGTTATGCGACAGGCCTATCGACAGACACTTGTCGTGTGGACTCCAGCAGCGTGGCAAAGGAGTCTCGCTCTCATTCACATTGGGATAGAGGAGACGCAGCGGATCCACGCCCTGCTGGGTGGGCGGGTGACGTCCTCCGCCAGAGCGGGGGGAGCTCTGGTTCGAGTTCTTTTGGGGGCAGTTGCCGGGGAACATGTCGTTGGTGAAGCGGCTCCCGTTGTTGCTGTAAAAATGACGAGTGCGTCTAGCTGCGGCCGCGTTGTTGTTATTGTTGTCGTTCTCCTGATCCTGGTCGTCGACGGGATTGTCGGGGCCAGGGTGCGGGGCACGCAACTGTTGGTTCAGGGAGGCACGGCTCGCACTTTGGCCGGCGGTGGTGGCGGCAGACGCGTGGGTCGGCAGGACGGCCACCGAGCTCAGCCTTTGGGTGGCAGCGGATGTCGACGGGGCCTGGTCGTCGGGGGCGCGGGCGCGGGAAGCGGAGACAGCGTCGTCGCCCTCTTCGAGGTCGTCGTCGTCGTCCTCGAAATCGTCGATGCGCTCCACGGCTTCGTTGGGAATGGCACCGGCGTCAATGGTATCCGCAATCGCGTTGGCTTCTATGCCCACTGGTTGCTGCTGCTGTTGTTGACCTCGCTCTGGCTCCGAATCGGAGTCCCCGTCCTCCAGTTGCGGATACTGCTGCTGCTGCTCCGGCTCTATTTCGATCTCTGGTCCGTCCTGCTGCTGAAGCTCGGGTTCGGGCTCTGGCTCCAGATCTGGCGCTGAATCGGGTTGCGGTGCAGTCTGGCGAAAGGGAGGAGTAGGAGAGTGATGATCATGCGATGAATGCTCGTGACCTTCGTCTTCATCTTCTTCTGTATCAATGTTAAATAAAATGGCTGCACTGAATGACTGGGGATGGGGGACGGACGAGGATGAGGAAGGAGAGGAGGATTCGCTCATTGGCTCATGGGAGCTTCCGCCTGTGGCTGCCGTTGCTGCTGATGCTGTTTCTACCGCTGCTACTGCTACTGCTGCTGCTGCTGCTGCATTCCCTCTGCTCCCACTGCTGGTGCTGCTGTTATCCGAGGACAAGTTCGGATGCTCGTAGTTGTCGTTGTCCATGACTATTGAATGCGCGGTACTTGAGAGGTACGGTACTTGTGGCGGGGCACGGGGAAGAAGCACAGTTAGAAGAGAACGCTGCGAACACGAACGAAAATCATTTTGAGTGCGGATGACTTTTCTTTCTTTCTGTTTCTGCGTGTGCTGTGAAAGGATGCTGTGTGTATACGGTGGGGGGTAGGCATGGTGGGAGGAAGGGCTGACAGGCAGGCAGGCAGCATACATCAACCTCAAAATGCAGTGTCCTTTGTCCGTTACTCCGTCCGTCTCCCTCGCTCGCAGGCTCTCTTTCATTATTGCACGCTTTGGCCCGCTCGCTCGCTCGCTCGCTCTCTCTCGCTCCTGTAGCTATCTTCTCTTCACTTTGCTTCTCTGCAGCGACTGCGACGCAGCTCTGACCCAAAATAACAGCAACAATTATTGCATCTCCAAACAAACAACAACAACATTTACAGTTTCGACGCGCAGCTGCAGCACCAATAACATGAACAACAACGACAACAAGGAACAACAACTAGAGCAACAGCAGCAGTGGCAGCAGCAGCAACAACAA
Source organism: Drosophila bifasciata (assembly GCA_009664405.1). Lineage (NCBI taxonomy): Eukaryota > Metazoa > Arthropoda > Insecta > Diptera > Drosophilidae > Drosophila > Drosophila bifasciata. Next base: position 4,665,157 of record CM019043.1, on the reverse strand, counting down.
CAACTACATGCACGAGAATATGCAGCCAAAGGCAAAAATCAATACAATAAATATTAGTTAACTTTTTCTTGCTCTGCAGCAACGTTCAATTAACAACATTTAAACGGAATAAAATGATTTTGCAATGCGTTTTTACGTCGTTCTTTTCGACGTTTTCTTTGTTTTCCCTCTAACCAACGAGTCACTGTCCACACAAATACACGTACAATGGAGAAGAAAATTTTGCTGGGGCAATGATTTATTGTGAAATTGCTGATGGATTTGTCTGAATTGCATTCGATGCCATTGGGCCGAATGTTGCAGTTAATGTTCACGAATAGTTAGTTACCTTTTAGCAGTGGCTACGCACTTTTTAAACTTTTTTTAATTTTGATTTCAGTTTGGTGTGAATCAGTGTGACCGCGGATTGATCGAATACCGTCTAAACCACAGAATTATAGCTTCTCATTTTCAAAATATACCGTAAAATACTAAAGCAAACACGAACTTAGCCCATAACACCCCCTACACCGCAAGTTTATACGCGCAAAATAATAATTTTTTAAATTACTTTTTAGATCAACCTCCTCCGTCATCATTATTAACAAAAAAAGAAACTACGATATCTGAACTAGAACTACATTAAAGTTTAAAAAATATTTTCTTTTGTTGTGTATTTACATACGCAGTGGTCGACAATGGGCTAACTGTGCATGATCGGAAATCAAATCTCTCTTTTTTGATATTCGTTTTAGTATTACTAGTTAGATAGGACCCTCAGCACTAAACACATAATTTCATGCGATTAATGTATCAGTTATTTGCAAAATGAGTTAATTTTAATGACTCATGTTAATGGGACTGTTTATAAAATATGGGTTCAAACAAAAAAGGTTTAGTCTTGTTTGTTTACTATCTGGAACCAGTCTGAACCGAACTACTTATGAATGTTATCACACTGTTAAGTGCGGCTGTTTTCACGTTAAAAACGCTCATTTGTAGAATTCTTACCGGAAAAATTTAACGTTTGGACCAAATTAAAAATGGAATACTTAAAAAGGCTAACCTTGTGGAAAATTTTTTCATTTATCTGTAAAAACTATATTTGTATGGGGAGGGTCCTGTTTAGCTGTTAATACCAAACCGAATATCAAAATTGAGGAATGTAAGCGAAGAACGGCCTTTTCTTATTTTGTTTAGCTTCTTTTAGCTACTTTTAATGTGTGAGATTCAGTTGCATATATTCGACATCACTGTTTGAAGCTTTCCTCTCAATGTCTTCTTATCTCTCTGCCTTATTTACTCTCTCTCTATCTTCCTCCCTTTCCCCCTACGAAACAACCTCTACGATCTTTCGTCTCTCTCTCTCTCTCTCTCCTAACAGCATTATACTGATTTTTGTTATTTTTTTCTGACAAACAACGCGTTGGACGATAAACAGAGGCGAGTGGAAAGTTACCAGGGACTTTATAATGGAACAAAATGTTTTTGCGTCTTAGATTTCACTCTGAAAAAGCAGAATTTCCCACTAAATGGATGATAGACTGTACTGGTTACACGTGTAAGCCGACAAGGGGTTGGGTGCCCCGAAAGTCTCCTCCAAATGACCTTCTGCTGGTTGTGGTCTGGCGGTATCCATTGCCGGTGTCGATTCCACCTTTCCAGCTATGCATCCATGATATAGATTCCCATTTCTGAAGATTTGCAGGTTTCCAGTTCATTTTTCCAGCTTTGGAACAGTCTGTTTTCTTCGAACAGTCTTTTGCCTTCTGATCCAGTGCTCTGTCTGGCCAAGACTCAAATGCTCCTATCCGTGATCACCAAACAGAGAGCAGTCTTTACTGGTGTGTAGGATTTCCATCAGACTCACCCACACAGCCAAACGAAATTCCTCGCTCTTTTCTTGTCCAGAAACCCACCTAACCGGAGGCTCGTTTCGTGTCCGTGTTCCAGTAGAGAGCACAAAAATTTGTCAGTGTACGTGTTTCTACAAGCACGCACCAACACCATCACACACCGCGCCGCTCTCTTTGGTCTTGCTCGCGAACTGTCCGTGTGGGAGAGTGCTGAGTGGTGAGAATAAAAGTGAGCTGGTATAAGTAATTGCAGGCTAAACACCAACACCAATGTAAATGTGATCGCTCTCTTTCTCTGTTTAGACTCTTTGTTTATGTTTGGTGCCGGTTCCCGGCCGGAGAAGAATCAGCTGTTTCCACAGTTGTTTAGCGAAGGAATTCCTAAAGGAATTCCCTGGATCTTTGCTAATTTGATACGAATTCGAATAGAATGAATGAAAAATATGAAAGGGAAGCGAAACTGTACTTTTCCATGAGCTAATCACGAGTTTCATCACAAAGTCTAGAAATTTCTGGTTCTACATTTTGAAAAGCTACATAGAAACAGAAAAGTGGCCTCAGTGTAAGTATTTTTATAGGTATAGAGGCCTTGCACGAGGTTTCGTATATGCACCTGCCCCCCGCTCTCAAAAGCAGCTGCTTAGAATCGCTTATTATTCTATATAATCTATACACCATACACCATAAACATGCGATAAGGCAGGGCAGTGTCGTTCTCGCTCTCTGTTTCGTTCTCTGTCGCTCTGCCCGATCAGGCCTGAGTTTGTCGCGTATAAAAGCAGGCGACGCTGCTCCATGGGTATTCAGTGAATACACAAGCTAGCAAGCGAGCTAAACAAGTTTCAAAGGCAGTAAGATATATTAACTAAAAGTTGTGCAAAATGCGTTTGGGACAGACTGTACCTAACTTTCACGCCGACACCACCAAGGGGCCGATCAACTTCCACGAATGGCAGGGAAACTCGTGAGTTGCATTCAAATCGCATTCATTTGCACACCCACTAAATACCCACTGATTACCAAATCAGATGGGTGGTTCTGTTCTCGCATCCGGCCGATTTCACGCCCGTGTGCACCACTGAGTTGGGGCGCATCGCGGTGCACCAGCCGGAGTTTGCCAAGAGGAACACCAAGTGCCTGGCCCACTCCGTGGACGCTCTGAACTCGCACGTCGACTGGGTGAACGACATCAAGAGCTACTGCCTGGACATTCCCGGCGACTTCCCCTACCCGATCGTTGCCGATCCCACCCGGGACCTGGCCGTTAGCCTGGGCATGCTGGACGAGGAACAGAAGAAGGATCCCGAGGTGGGCAAGACCATTCGCGCTCTGTTCATCATTAGCCCAGATCACAAGGTGCGACTCTCCATGTTCTATCCGATGTCCACTGGCCGCAATGTTGAGTGAGTATTACGCTCAAAGATACCTCCCATGTTCGTTTAAACAATCTAAAATCGCAGTGAAATTTTGAGGACCATCGACTCGCTGCAGCTGACCGATCGTCTGAAGGTGGTGGCCACTCCAGCCAATTGGACTGTGAGTATTGAATCTGAGCCAGCTAAAAGATCTCCCAACTAACTGTGATATGTTTGTTTTATTGTAGCCTGGCACCAAGGTCATGATCCTGCCCACCGTCACAGACGAGGAGGCTAACAAGCTGTTCCCCAAGGGCTTCGACAAGGTCTCCATGCCCTCCGGCGTTAACTACGTACGCACCACCGAGAACTATTAGAACTATTCAAAATCAACTTGCATATCTACATGTATTCCACACATATTCATGCATTACTTTTGTGCCATAAAATAATCTAATAAACAATATCTAAAACAATTACAATTACCGAAGCAACGGAAATCGCTGCAGCCTACATCAAAATATTGGCCGCGACTGTAGTGCAAAGCTTTGCTGACCAAAGCTTTAAGCTTGGAGTCAGATGTTTTTGATAAGCGGTACCTACCTCCCACGCACGCCGCCTGTTTCTTTCTGCACCTTCGTGGCGCCTCTTTCATTCTTTTGGCGCCTGGGCCCCCAGTTCAAAATTGTCGTTGAGCGCGTGCGGTCGTTCTGCAGGAAAATAACGGTGAGCAAAGCCCGAGTTGAGGTTTATTTGTTCTATGTTCCGTGTTTTGGGCCGCCTCCCATTTCGAAAAACTACACTACAAAGGGAAAACTTTCTCTGCTCGTCCGGCTACTTTACTGCCCTTTGAACGACAATTTACGGGTTTGACTATCGCCGCGTATTCTTTATCACTCCTTCCGTCCGTGTCGGTGAGCGAGTGGGAACGTGCGTGTGTGTGTGTGTGTGGAGTGAGAGGAAGAGTGTACTCCAAACATGTGAAACGGTGAACAAATCATCTCAACACTCCGCTTCGTCCCCAGTGATCTGATCGTTTGTGCGTGTCCCGGAACGACCTCTCCTCTGTTCGGCAGAACCCAAAGGGCCCACAAAAGTTTTGTGTCCAGCTGTAACGATAAATGCAACAACGGACAGAAACCGAAGTTTGTTCCGCTTCTCTCGCTGTTCTCATAAAATATGCCAAGACATTTACATCTTCGCAGCTCATACCCCGGCATTCAGTCCCAATGGCCGGCAATGTGTTAAAGTGCCACAAAAAGGTACGAGCAAATATCGCCCATTGAATAATGCATTCAATTACGATTGTCACATAAACAAATACATGTCCAGCGAATGCTCCCCTGGGCGGACGGACACATTCGTTGGGGTTTCAAATTTACACTCATGGTTAAAGTATTGTGTGCACCACATAGTATTTTATTGTTTTATTTCAAAATTAGAATAAGAAATGAATTACTGTATAATTGACCAAAAAATCATGCAATATGTAAAAGAGTTTCTCTTTTTAAATTGTCGTTCATTTAATAAATTAAAGATGGGACAAACAAAAATAAGCTCTTAATCAGGGAGCATCACACTTTTCACCTAAATTGAAAATGAATAAAAATACCCAAATATAATTTCGAGCTTATCTGAGATCAATTTGCTTGAGGGAGGGGAAATGGTAACTGGAAAATTAAAAGTCAGCAAAAGGGACAAAATTTCGATGGCGGTGAATGAGAGTGATGGCGGGGGCGACACAGACAGACGGACAGCCAGATCGGGCTGACATAAACCTTAAATATTTATAAAACGATTAAGCAAACTTTTATTTTATTTTACATTCGAAAAGCTCTCATCCTACCCTCTCCACCTGCCTGCCCCTCATGAAATGTTAATTTTAATTAAGCGCCGCTTCCCAGCTTAAAAAAAAAGAAAGAATGAAAATGCAAGAAAACTGGGATTAAGCAAATCCGAAAGGGACCGTCGGACGCAAAGAGTGTGGCAAGAGGAGACACATCAAGGAGACGAGAGTGAGGAAGGAAGAGTGAGCAGACAATGCTGAAGAAGCGACAATGATAAAACAATAAGTCAGCGGTGGATGATGAACAAGGGGGAACACGGAAGTGAGAGGTGTGCGCACTGGATATGCGGAAAGCGGGTCAAGTTTTTGTTATAAAATATTCCAAGTGCCGCAAAAAAGAAAATAAAACCAACGAAAAAATAATAATAACAAGTGGGAAGCAGGGGGTGAGGAGTGAGCGGTGCGTGGCGCCACCGTCACCGCGGATGTGGGACTTGTTTAGCAGCTCGCGGGGGCTGTCTTGGATAATACTCGTACTTGTGCCAGAGACAACTTTGCGCGACTTCTTGTGGACATTGTGTAGTACAAAGAATAATAAAGCCTATGAAAAACAAAGACGACAAAAAAAGTCCCCCCCCTCCCATCCTGCCCTACTGTCGTGTGGATGATAATGATGATGATGATGAGAAAGTAAGGCCAAACAGGTTAGGGTCCACAGAGAGGGACACGGCACGCTAAAGGCTTGAGACCTAGGCGTAGGTTCATAGGCTCGACATTGCGTCTGGCTAATTATTGTTGATGAAAACTCACAGACACACACACAGGCACATAAACACAAGCAAACGAAGAAAATATATGAGCCTAAAAATCACCCCAACTCCACCCCCACCTCCGGTAGACACAATGAAAGTTTTTCTTTTTTTGCAAATATAATGGATGCACTGTGTCCCTCCGCGTTCCTGCTCTTCCAGCGCTCCTGCCTATTCATGGTGAACAATAATTTGTTATCTGTCCGCTTTTCGGCCCAGAGCTTCAGTCGTCTATAAATCAAGAAACCCCAAAAATATCCATCTACAACAGCCATCTCATTGTGTGCCGTCAGAAACATAATTAAGATATTATATATTACGAGTATTGGGCCCACCACACTCCTACTCGGACCACAAAGGGGGCAGGGACTCATTTAATGCGGTGGCATCCCCCATAAATAATGATTAGAAATTAAATGGGTTTTGCACGGTGCAGGAAATCCTACATTTACCACAAAACACACAAAACATAACTAGCCCAACCAAATCAATATTGGCGTGGGCTAAAACAAAATACACAAATTTCATTAAAATGTTGATAAAACCAAAGTAAATTGGAACCATTTTCAAATACATGATGCAGCAATAAAAAAAACTTAAACAATGCAAAGTTTGTTTGATAATACGAGTAATTATGTTATTCCAACATTAATTAAATGCTACGATTTTTGACCCGTAATGTGAACATTGTGATTCGATTTTCACTAGAAATATAAATGTATATCTTTGAATGTAAATAACAGTTTTAACGACATTTGACAGTTTGTAGTTTTGTGGAATTTCTCGAGATAGCATAGCATATTTTTGGGTGGAATTTGGGGCTGTAGAATGCAAGTTAAATGTATACAAAAATTCAGCAAAATTCATAGCAGAAATAAACTCATTTCAGAAGAGCATTTAAATATACAAATAGAAAACGTAGAAAATGGGACTTTTCAAGCTTTCGTTACATCAAAATAAAGTCAATATTTAAAATACGTGTATACATATACATAGGAAAACAATTGTCCATTTTTTGTTGGCTGCATAGTCGGTGTTTGCCCAATCTCTGGAAGTGTTTATTTATTCGAGTGTTTGCTCGTTATACTCGTAGTTTAAAAGTGTTTTCGTCTAAATCAGTCGCCAACAAGTGGGTTTAAATTTATTTTAATAGAACAGATAAGTTATCTTAGTTACTAATCAATGCCATCGATTAACGAGATTAACGAGATCTTGCAGAATAGATTAAAAGTTTGTTTCCATAATTTTTTTTTCATCACTAACCATCAAACCAACTTAAGCCATTTACTAATGGTCGTCAGAAGGAGGCAGATGTTTGAATAATGCTTTCTGAAATATAATCAAATACCCCTCCCCCTTTATCATTATCTTTTAAGAAAGGTTTTTGTTTTGAGCTTGGGTTGCTTACCTTGAAACTTATTTACGCCTGTGCGGACTAAAACTTTAATGCCGACGAGAAAAACTATAAATCTAATTGAAAATCTAATTTGGCAACGACGCCCGTGACTAATGGCTGAGGCAAGGCGAGGCGAGGCCCAAACCGAAGACAGCTGCTGGATACAAATTTGATAATTTCACCAGCGCTAATTTGCTGTAACTAATTAAAAAACACTTTAAGTAAAATATTTCGCTGGCATATAAATAAATATGCGCCCAGAAATGAGCGGTGCGGGGATAGATGGAAAGGCAAAGGCAAAAGACATGGCGAAGCAAATCTAATTAATGTGCGAAACAAACGCAGGGGAAATTTATTTAGCGCTTTACAGGAGGAACAGGGGCAGGCACAGGCTGAGGCACAGGAACGGCATGGCACGGGCACAGGCACAGGCACGGTGACGCACCTGAGCACCGGCAGCTCCTGGCAGCTCCTGGCGGCAATAATCGCGTAAATTTTTCACAAACAGACAACAACAAGTGGTGTGGAGTGGCGAGTGCCTCAAGTGGCAGCCAGCAGCATTCCATTCCGCATCGCCAGCATCGCATCTCCTCCTGTGCGTCCGTCTGTACGTCCGTTCATTGTCTGAGAGATGATTTGATTTGGCTGCCTCTGACTGTAAATAATAGGCCAGGCCCGATGCTAAAGCTCCTCTGGGCCTCCTCTGGAGGGTAACATCCCACTCATATGTATGTCCAATTGTCTGTGTTTGTTTGTTTGCTTGCCTGTCCTTTGTCCTTGTTTAAGTGTGTTGTTTGCATTGAATTTGTTGCTCTTTGACGTGAATGCGGCATCTCCACGAGAGTGGAGATTTATTTGGCGAGATGAATGGGTTTTCAGCATGCCATAACGAGTACCGATGATAACGGTTTAATATGTACTCGCCGCGTATTTTTTTATATTTATTTAATTATTCAAATATCATAGCAATAGCAGCAGTTCCTTCGTTAACATTTCAATGTTGTTTCTTTGAATATTTTCAGCAGCATGACCGAGCTGGGATCGATATTTGAGCAAGCAAGCACCTGTCGCAAGATTGTCGGTACGAGTATGCTAATAAATTGTGGCCCCGTGCAATCGCTTTAATTAAAGAACCGTCAGCGGTAAGGTACTGTGAATTGTAAAGTGTGCAGGAGGTGCAGGAGGTGCGGGAAGCACACACAGTGGGTCTGGGGCATTGTGCGTAAAGAAGGACATTCGCCAATCTGTGGACGCGCCTCCGCTCGCCGCGGCCCAACCGGGCCAGTGGCGGCTACTTGCTGACGGGCACAAGTGCGCCGCGTGACGATGAGCTCGTCGCTGGGTCGTTGCCAGGACGAAGGCGTCTGCAACCGCAGCAGGACCAGAAGCAGGAACAGGAACAGCATCAGCATCAGCAGCAGCTAGGTGCCGGATACGCAGCCCCGAATGAGTGTTTAATTAATGTGACGGACTTTAGTGATATTCAAGTGAGTAGCGAGACAAGCGGGGCTGGAGCAACGACCACCGGAGTAGTCACTGAGCTGAAGGTGCCGACCATTACGAACACAAACATCAGCAGCAACATTGCCAACCCCACCAACATCAACACCAATACCACCACAATCAACAGCAGCAGCAGCAACAACAACATGTCACGCATTATACAACCACGTTATCGATTCCGGGATCTGCTTCTGGGCGATTTCTCATTCAACGATGATGGCGAAAGGTAAGTAGAAATGACCATTTGCCACCTGATTGCCACCAGCCACATGGTCTCCGTATTGCGCATACGCCGCGTGGCAGGACCATTCCTTAAAGTAGAGTCAAGTACTCACCGCAGGAGCCCAAAATAGAACCTTAATTACGCTCGCCAACTGCAATTGGCAAATAGATTTTCCATATTAAAACCGTATTTCGTATGTCCCCTTGATGGCCGGCGATCGATGAATCGATTTCCACTTGACATGCAATGCGTAGGAGGAGGGCAGGTGGCAGGGGTCTCTTAAATTATGCAATAAATACCGTTTTCAGTAAAAGCGTTTTCAGTAAACGGTTGGCCCCATTCTTGAATGACTTGTAATTATTATTTATTATTTAAGTGCAAAAAGGCAAAAGAAATAGGTAAGAAATATATTACAAATATTCGTATATTGTTTTAAGGTCAGAAAGTCAGAGAAAATGCACTTCAGTTTGAAGAGTTACGCGAATACAGAAACTATTTCGTGCTTCGTTAAATTGTAATTAAATCAAATCAATGGATACACGACTCTTTTATGTTTACCATCCCTTACACCAACACCCAACCCCTCCCTTCAACTGCATCCTGTGGAAATCTGAACCATAAGAAAATCTCCAAAAACCAATCAATTGTCGCAGCTCTTGACATTCGTTTTGGCGTGACCATCCAGTGACAAAAATTAAAAAAATATCGAACGAAAAAGAGCACGTGAATAATTTGATTTTGCTGCGAATTTCTGTCTGCATGGATAAGGGAAACCCATTTGAGTATTTGGTGCAATCGTTTTATTTGTAGAGTGCTTTTGGCGATTATCTTTATGAGTTTTTAATTACTTATTTAGTTGGGACAGCATTTGATAGCTACTTCGAACAGATGATGGCCAAACTGCGCTTAGTAGCAGTTCAGTTTGGGTTATGGCTGGCCACCTATTTTACCTATTTTTTGTGACTCTCTGTCTTGTTTCTACGGAAACTGCAGCCAAGGACACGGTATGTACTACTGATCGAGTCAGGTGTTTTGCGAGTTCACGATGTCATAATTACAGGATGCTAAGCGCAAAATGAAGGTCACACTGTTGTCCGCAGAGTACAATTGTGATGGAAATTATGTTCAATATTTTGGCCTTGCTCCTGGAAGTACTCATGCCCTTTTGGGAAATTTGACAAAACCGATAAAACAATTTTTTCTGGATGTTCGCATCGCCAACGAGGAGACACAGAGGACTATCTATAAGATTGAAAACTTTGCCGGATGCGGCTTTCTAAACAATCGCCTGATCTATCAGTTATATTCCCGCTGGTACGATGCCGTCGTGGGCAACACCACGCACTTCAAGTGTCCCGTACGGCCGGGTTCCTATTACCTTGAAAATAAGGTGAATTCAAACCTGATAACAGACTTCTATCCGGCTGGGACCTTTAGAATAGCTGTGCGAGTGAAACCGGCGCAGGTTGGACCCTTTGCTGTGGAGTTCGTCTGGCGATTTCGTGTCGTAAAGAAATAATTTCTTGTGCTTTTTGTGCAATCAATAATAAATAACTCCATGAAATGTCGGATAACAAACGATACCTGGCAATCATGGTATATGATGAATTTCTGTATAACAGCAGAGGAATCGAATATTTACACTTCAATTTCAAAATGTATATTGTTAGATTTTCTTAGAGAGTGGAAATCATATAAAGAAAGTATATATATTGTAATTAATATTTTCATTGAATATTTTATTAATTAGAGTAAATATATTTCCCACAATTTTATTATATTTTATTTTTGTACCCATACTCGAAGAGTAAAAGGGTATATTGTAGTTGTGGGTAAAATTGATTGTGTAACGTACAGAAGGAAGCGTTTCCAACCCCTTTAAGTATATATATTATTGATCAGCATCAAAAGCCGAGTAAATATAGCCATGTCTGTCCGACCGTCCGTCCACAAGGGGCGCACATCTGTGGCGAAGATACAATTTTGAACATAATAGAAAATGAAAAATGCAGAATCATAGAGAACGCCCATATCTATCAGACGCCCGATCATAGTTCAGATCGGATCATTATTATAGCAACAATGATGAAATGAACATTCAGCATCTAGCCCCCACCCCTAACAGCGATCAAGTCGCTACTGATTATCTCTCTCGCTCACACTCTGCCTCGTGCAGTGTACGCTGAGAACGAAACGTCGTATTGATGTGAGAAGTGACGTAGTGGATAGATGTTGCGAACAAATGTAAAAACTGATAGAATATGCAAAAACTCCACATAAATCACATGTCTAATGGCTAAGTACGGGTATCAACATAGTGTCGCGGTAACGGCAACTCAACAGGTTACTTCTCGTTAATTACTTATTTAGTTGGAAAGCATTTGCTAGCTGCTGCGAACAGATGATGGCCAAACTACGCTTAGTAGCAGTTCAGTTTGAGTTATGGCTGGCCAACTCTTTTGCCTGTTTTTTGTGACTCTCTGTATTGTTTCTACGGAAACTGCAGCCAAGGACGCGGTATGTACTATTTAGTGATCGATCGAGTCAAGTGTTTGCGAGTGCACAATTTCATAATTACAGGATGCTAAGCGCAAAATAAAGCTCACACTGTTGTCTGCAGAGTACAATTATGATGGAAATTATGTTCAATATTTTGGCCTTGCTCCTGGTAGTACTCAGGCCCTTTTGGCAAATCTGACAAAACCGATAAAAGATATTTTCCTGGATATTCGTGTCGCCAACGAGGAGACACAGAGGACTATCTATAAGATTGAAAACTTTGGCGCATGCAGCTTTCTGAACAATCGCCTGATCTATCAGATATATTCCCGCTGGTACGATGCCGTCGTGGGCAACACCACGCACTTCAAGTGTCCCATTCGGCCGGGTATCTATTACCTTGAAAATAAGGCGACTTCAAACTTGGTGCCACACTATTATCCGGTTGGGACCTTTAGCTTAGCTGTGCGGTCGAAACCGACGCATGGTGGACCCTTTGCCGTGGAGCTCGTCTGGCGATTTCGTGTGGCAAGGAAATAATTTCATATGCGTTTTGGACATTGGACCAATAATAATAACTGCATGGAATGTCGAACTATACCTGGCAACCATGGACACTTCAATTTCAAAATTTACATCTTCAAGATTTTTTCAAAATTTGGAAATTATAAAAAGAAACGTTTTCGTTAAAATATGGAAATTCATGTTTTGAATTATATATTTTTAGAATATTTTAAGCTGTTTTTTCATGGATGGTTAATGGTGCCAATGGGTAAGCCTGTGTATTCCCCATAGATGTGCTGTGTGGGAAACTGCTATTAGATTAAACATATTGCCTTTTTAAGTGTAAAGCAACTTATTTAGTGGTTGTTTTTGTGCACTTCCGCTCTAATCGAAATGTGTCTCCCCCCCCAATTAAGTGGGTAGCCATCCCAAAGTGAACTGATTAACCATCTGATGATAAGGCGAGCTAAATGTCAGATGTTTTTATAAAGATTAACACTAATGGCTCATCCAATCAAGGGTGAACAAAGGCAGTTTTGAGGTTGAGCAAATCAAAAACAAATCAAGTATTTTTCTGCCTTTTTCGTGTGTTAATTTGCCAATTAATAGCCCATCAATTGGGGATGAGCACAAAACTGAATGGTCTAATAATTCTAGGGTATAGTTCAACATGGTCGCTGCTTCTGCCCGTTGGATGTTGGCTCTTCTGAGCCTTCTTTCGCTGGTGACCTGCGAGGAGGTTTGTTTCATCTCGAGCTTAAGATGGTCGGTGTTCCACTTTTTGGTTTGGTTTCTACACAGGTTTTCCAAAAGGGTCGATCAAAGTTCACTTTGGAAGCTCTAGAGACGAGCTGCGACGGCAAGTTCGTGGAGTATTTCCGCAGGGTGCCCGATACGGAATCACTGTACACATTTCGGGTGCTTAAGCTGGCTGCTGCCTTCAGCATTGACATCGCTGTGCGGGTGCGAAAGACTAAGCGGGTGATGTACAAGGTGGACAATGTGGATGGCTGCCAGTTCCTCGAGAATCCGCTGATGAACAGAATCTTTGGGTCTGTGTACAAGCGACTGATTGTCAATGGCAGCCTGTTCAGCTGCCCCATTCAGCCGCGTGTCTACTTCCTGAAGAACGAGGGCTCACTGGCGATGCTGCCCAGTTTTCATCCCGCTGGACGCTACCAGGTGACCATGCGGGTCAAGATGCCCAACAGCGGGGATCCGTTTGTCATGCAAATGCTCTGGATATACAACATTGTGCACATTAAATAAAGTCTAGCTACTTGTAGCTACATGAGCAGTATTTAAACCTTGATTTTCTCTGACCATTTAACTCCCCCAATGCTGTGTTTTTTCTGGCTGATTGACTTTGTTTTTGTGGGGATCAATTAGGTGCTCATTAATGAAGTAGTTAATAGTAGTTGCCATGCAAATGACGATACCTGTCAGTCGCTTTTGCATTGCCATGGCATCCCCTATTCAAGTTTGTCTCTGGGCCTTTGTGCTCCGTTGCCTCTCCGCTGTCGTGTTGGCCAAGAACGAGGTATAATTAGCCAGAAATATCCTCAGTCCAATGCTGAATCCATTAGTTTTCAGGAGCACCATGTTTTCAAGAGGGGAAACATCAACTTTATAATGGAATCCCTTGAGACGAATTGCGATCACGACTATGTGGAGTACTTCCGCAAGGTGCCCAATGCGGGGCTGCTCTACACCTTCCGGGTGACTCGGCCGGCCACTGCCTTCACCATTGACATCAACGTTAAAGGTGCTAAAGACCCAGCGAGTGATGTACAGGACTGAGAACCTCAATGGCTGCCAGTTCCTGAGCAATCCCCTAATCAGCAATGTTTTGGCCGTCGTTTACAAGCAGCTGGTGGTCAATGGCAGTTTCTTCAAGTGCCCCATCAAGCCGAAGGTGTACTTCCTTAAGAACGAGGGCACGGTGGCAATGGTGCCCTCCATTCATCCGCCCGGACGCTTCCAGCTCACGATGCGTGTAAAAATGCCCAACAGTCCGCATCCGTTTGTCATGGAAATGCTCTGGAAGTACAGAATTGTTCGCGTCAAATAAACACATTTGCATTTGGAGGTGTGCAAATTGGTTTAGTTGGTTTCTAACCCTCAATATACATACATACATGCTCGTACTTGTACATATGCTTCCTGGCGTTGCTCATACGCCATGTGGTTCGCACTTATTCCCAGTGGTGTCGTAAGGTCACGTGTATCTGTGTGTTGGTGTGTGTGTGTTTTTTTTTGGCCACTCGCGAAATCATAATTTGCCAGCAAATGCCTTCTTTGCATTTAATGTAGCGTAAACATTTTAATTTTTTATGAGCCTCGGCTGGCACAGCCCATGCCCAGGCCCAAGCCCCCACTCAGAATCTCATCCCCCCTGTCCGGATACGGAACCCAGCTCTTTCTCCACTCCCCTGACTCAGCTGACTGCGACGTGCGCAAGTGGCCGTGGCAGTTGCCTTTATAATGCCACGTAGGCCCAGCCACTTGCCCGGGCTCAGGCCATGGCCCACAACTGATGGGCCACGCCACGCCACACCACGTCACGCCACCCATTGGCCCAGTGGGTTTTTTGTTTGGCTTGTTACTGTGTGTCACGGATGCCAGCACGTCTTGCCTGGCCGGGTTGCTCTACCTGAAATCGGTTATAAACGATTTAGCAGGCTCTGGCAAAGGCCCGGCCTCCAAGGGTTCACTTGAGTGTGTGGGCATCCAGCATCCAGCATCTAGTATCTTTGCCACACATTCAGTGCGTTGTTGTGGCATACACAAGTTGTTCATAGACAAATCTCCCATGAGATGCCTTCAAAAATGGGAATTTCATTTACTGATTCGTTTTCTTGACTGACTTTAAGTGGCAACGAATTCAGTTGAAGCCTTCAGTTCAGTGATTTATTTGGCGAATAATTCAATATTTAACAACAATAAGAAGAAGAATACATAAACGTTTATCCAAAGCTGTTTTTGATCGTTCTCAATACTTTTCAATCCGTATTTCAATTTACTTAGACCAGTTTACTATTTGAAGCTCAGACTTGTTTAGTGAGTGGCTTCTATCCTCCAATCCGATTGAAATTCTTTACAAATATTTTATACATATGATGGGTAAGAACATTGCCTGTTCGACCTGCCACCGTCATTCATATTGTGTTCTTGACAAAACTCCTTGTGGGCGTTTGATTAAAGGCTTTGTGGCATCATCATCATCTACCTTTTTCGGTTCGGAACCCTTTCTGTTTTTTTTTTTTTTTTATTATTTTATGCGAAATATTTAATAAATACGCGGAAATTCCGCTTTTGTTTTTTGCGTGCTTTGACGACAGCATTTCGAGATCAAGATTTATGGGGTCTTAAATACAAAACATTTTATGGCCCATGGCCGGAACCTACATAAACTATGGCCGCCAGGCTTGGCCCCAAAAACTGTTTAATTGCCCGTCCAAATGGTTTTGGTATTTGGGCATTTTAATGGCCACACGTAGCCGTAGCTATGTGTGTGTTAGAATGGCTTTAGTAATTTGTTTGGCACTCGTTAACAGATGAAATTATCCCAAAAATTCTGTGACGAATGCAACAAAATATATATAAAATATCAAATGGCTGGAGCTGCTTCCCAATCTTCCTTCCTTTGGCTTTCTGATATGAAGGTCAAAGTTGAGGCTACTTGAGCGGTTTCAGACAACCCCCACTTTGGCTTCATTAGCAACGAATTTCCCAAACAACATTTTTCTGGTCGTAAGCACTTGAAATGGTTCGGAAAGTACGCCCAACAATTTTTCACTGCGTAACATGAGTAAAATGTTCAATTAGGCTGTCTGCAGTGAGGGGGGCAGCAAGGCAGCAAGGCAGCAATCGGGGGCTCTTCCTTTACCTTAAATAAAAAAAATAAAAAAAAGGGTTTCCATCGAAAGTTTTATCTCATTATTTTTAAGTGGAAATGCCCCAAAAACATAACACAGAAGCAGCAAAGCAGGAGGAGCAGGAGCTGGAGGAGGAAAGGGCCACCTCAACAAGTGTAAGGCAGAGAGAATGGATTGAGAAAAAAAACCGCAAGCACAGCAGGAGAAGGGCTCTGTTGAGGTTGAGTAATGGAAAATTACATGTTTTTCGCACGTTGAACACAATTTCCAGTGCAGAGCAAAGCGCTTGAGCCAGGCCGAAGGAAAATGAAATGAAAAAAAAAACCGAAAATCTGTGCATATGCTAGATACATTCTCTGACTTTGTTTTTGTATCCATACCGCGTCCAACCAACTTTATCCTTTGTAGAAAGCCACTCCAACTGCTGATTATATGACAAGAACATGAGGGCCTGTTTGTGAAATACAATTTCCGAGACCAGCAGAGAGCTGACTGACAGATAGACTTGTGTGGAACAACGTAGGTAATGACTTATGTAAATCATATTTCAGCGCTTCCTGGCACAGGTTTTTTATTTCACATCTACTTGTACTTAACATTCAATTAGGGCACTGCCAGAAAATGATTATTTTACCTTGAACAAGTACATATGTATGAGCAAAACATTTATGACCCACCCTAACAGCAATCGGCGCTTTGGAAGGGGTCCTTGCACAACTCGGTGCAACTATAATTATCCTAGCATTGTACAAGACACAAAGCACCCACTGGTTGCTGCTGTTCAATTATGGATACGTTTGGTGGGTAGGGAGCCGACATGAAAATGCCTCGTCCGGACCACTTGTACTGCAGGCCAAATGATGTGAATTATGCATACAGTTTCTATATATAGATCCCATGTTGTTCAGCTATACAGCTCCACGACACCAGCGTCATAGTTGTGCAGGGGGGGGGAATGCAGTTGCAGCTATCCTGCATTATCCCTAATGGGTTCGGGCATGCTGGAGTATATACTTTAAAGATTATCCCAATGCTTAGCGGCAACGATCAGTCAACAGAAGAGACAGTGAATCATTACCAGTATGCTACTGTAATGCATTGCAGTAAGTTTGTTGCTACAACAGACATTCAGTATTGTCACGTTGATAGAAATTAATGTTGTGCTACACAACTTCCATTTTGGCACGGCTTTAGGGCTTTGGCTTAAAGTTTGGCTGTACTGTACCATAAAAATTCCACTTAAACAATGCCCACATTTACTTAATGTTCGATTTCATTGGACTGTACTGTAACTATACTCCCCCCCAAATCAACATCACACATTTACCACAAAAAGGGATTCTCCGCCATCGAGCCGAGCCGTCTTGTATGTATTTGCGTATAGATTAACATGGGGGCTGTACATATGTACATACAAACAGAGCTTACCATGCGGCCAGTCTGAATGGTTTCCGTTTTTATATATTTTCTTACTCTGGCAACGTCATCATCTATTTTTACACCTGGCAACAACAAAGTACGAGCTACGACAGCTACACAGAAGCTCATTGCTGGAGGTGGTCCAAGCTGAACTCTCACATTTTCGCATTGGGTTCGGGAGAGGAGAGGTCGGAAAAGAGCAATACAAACAGTGCTGGGGTTCATCAATGAACTAGCACTCGTAAATAAATAATTATGTGCTTCGATGGCCCAGGGATCGATGGGGAGCGGAGTCCAATCGAAAAAGAAATACAAACTAAAAATCAAAAGCCAAAAGCCAACAGAATTTCAGAGGAAAGGAATCTAAACTGTAGCCATTTTATGACCACTTTTATGCTCAGTGTGTGTCTTTATTTCACTTTGTATGTGTGTGTGTGTGTGTGTGTGTGTGTAATGGGATGGGGGTATACGGGGCTTTCTTCGCCAAAAGAAAAAGTTCAAAAATCAATCAACGTGCGAAAAAGGCAATTTGTGGCTGCCATTGAACGACGAAGGCACAGCATCAGAATCAGTGTCCGTGTCCGTGTCGAAAACCGCAAGAAAAGGGAAAAGTTTAATGCTTAAGATCGAAATCACATATATACTTACATCTTTATCTAATTATCTTTCAAATGTTATTTTTTATATATTACTGCTTAACTGTTTATCAGAGTAAGAGATTTATTTGCATAAAATATTTCGATTCTTGAGGTTATTCAAAATTAAAGTACCATATACGAGTACTCTACCTACTTTGTGAGTTGTCAAATGCTATCTAAATTAACTATACCCTGCTTTAGGCGAGTGTATACCGTTACCCATTCTTTAAAATTCTATTACAAGCAAAGTTGTTCCCTGGCTGTTGCTTCTCCAGAGTGCTTGTGGGTGGGGCGGTGTCTTGTGGGGTGGGGTGTCTGTGGGTGTGTGGGTGTATCTGTAGGTCTGCTGGACTGGATGATTGTTGTTGGAATGACCGTTTTTTTTTGGTGGACAACTTCCTTTTTTTTTTTTTCTTTCTGTGCACCAACAAATGTGGCGTAAAGCATGAGCAATTCTCAACTTTTTGACATCGGTGCCGGCCTTTCTTATTGCTCTCAAAAATAAATATATTTCAGCTGTGTCCTCCTCGCTCATTGTCCCCAGAGTGCCGTTGGTCAATGATGCATTTAATAGCGTTTGCTTCAACAATTTCGCTTTCGCTTTAGATTTTCGCGGTGCTTACGCGTATTTGTGACAACAATAAACAATAAAGAATTTTTCAATTTCCACACAGGAATACATTACTCGGTGCCAGCTACAGGACAGGACCTCCTGCCCACGCAAATTTAATTAGCAGAAAGCCCATGCATGACTGCGACTGCGATGGCAGTGTTCATGGGACAAATTTTTTAAATTTAGCAATTACGTGGGCAGCCAAAGGTACTGGCACGAGTCACGGATTTACAGGTGCGATAGACAGACCTCTCTGGCTGCTGCCCGAGCTGCAGTCAGTCAGCCAAAACGGATATCCCTTCTGCCGGGGCAAAATCAAGTGAAGCCAAACGAAACCGAATCGAATCGCCGAGAATCGCACAGAATAAAGCGAATCAAGACAGGCCAAGTGGAAGGGCGGATAGGAGGATACTGTACTGACTCCATTGACTGCTTGTCGGTGCCAGGCCAGCAGATGGGGCGAAACAATCCATCCGCTCCGGCAGCTAACCAATTTGAATAGCTACCGATTTATGCAAATTTTTAAAAATACTTTGCGGCTTGTCATTTTGCAGCCATTGCAAGTGCTCGATGAAACAAAAAGGTGGCACGGAAGCGCGAAATTATATATTGAAATACACGGCTAAAAAAAGAATTTGAAGTGTTACAAAATTCTAGGGATTTACTGGCTTCAGCAAAGGCAATTCGTTCTTGAATAAGTACATATTATGTTTTATAAATATGATGTATGTACATATGTATATATTTAGAAATATATGTCTGATCCTCTTAAACTCAAGAAACAGTCCAAAGCATACTTGGAAAAAATATGTTAAGTCTTCCTTCAAGGACATATTTAAGTCCAACTTAATGAGATTTTTGGTTTTATTACTAAATGTCCTACATCTTGTTTATAGTTTTGAATTACCCCTGTAGATATATTCCCTATAGAATACTGATAAATTTGAAGCAATTTCTTGATTCTTTGCCAATTGAAATTAAATGTTCTCGTTTGAAAAACCCCAAACGAAGTTTTCAAATTGGGCGAGGGTGTGGCGGGGGTGTGGCGAGCGTGAACTGATTTGGAATTGACGCAATTGCATTAAACTCGATTGCTTGGTAATGAGTGTGGTCGCAGGACGAGGAAAAGCACTAGGAAAACGAAGGAATACGATGGCAATGAGTGCCAGAAATGACAGAGAAAGTGAAAGTAAACATTTGCTTTCGTCAAGCAGGCGACAAGAGGCAGGGTACAGAAAATAAAAGAAAGCCGTAAAGCAAATAAAAGAGTTTTACTCACCGTCTGTATTCCCTCGTTGTTCTTGTTATTTAAGTACATAGTTGTTGCTGTTGTTGTACTTTCTGTGACAAAGTGCAATGAGGAGCAAAACGGTTTTATTTACACTACATGACCCTCTCCTAGGAGGGGCGTTGCCTGTGGGCGTGGATACACATACTCAACCGAACATCCCAGAACACAGAGAACAGAGAACAGTGTCGCCATACTCGAAGCGAAATCTTGTGCCATTTGTCCTTCAGTTTTGGGTCAACACAGACAGGTAAAAAGAGTTTTTGTTGTTTCGCCAATTCACCGCTTCTCCGGTAGCCTCTTGACTACTGCTACAGCGACAAGAGATGGTGTCTCTTTCTGTCTTTTTTTGTATCTCTCACTCTTGTTTAATGTGCAATTTCCTAATGGAGGAACGTTTTAAATTTTCACTATACAACAAGAACAGGAGTAAGAACTGGCTATCCTCACAGATAGCTGTCTATGTACTTAAGTCTCAGAATAAACAACAACTGATTGAGTCTGTCTGTCTACCCTCTCTAAGGGTATACAATAAAACTGCAATACAGAGTGCAGAGCAGAGCGTAGTGAAACTCGATACAATTCCAAATGGCAACTAGAATTTTCCGAGGACCGAGTTGACATTCGAGAGGCTGCTCCAGCCAATGCCAATGGGGGTATTCCCCAGATGGCTGGCCAGGCGTAGCCATGACCGGAGTCATACATCAATTACTGTCTAACCAAATGGCGTTCAATTAGCTTACAAGCGGACCTGCTGCCCAGATGCCTCTCCATACCCCAAGGAACTGCGGTACCAGTTTCTACGTTCCTTATTCAAAATTTCAAAAAAGCCAAACCAAATGGAGGGGTACAGTGAAAACCCGCACAAAATGGAAGATGTATACCCAGCAGATCTAAATTTTTCATGTAAATTTTCATACATTAATTAATCGTTTTATTCTTTGTACTATATACTTTATATACTAAATGTACGATGTACATATGTATGTACTTTCCTTTCACATGGGGATTTCACTATACTGTGATTTCTCCCAAGTTCCCGTCACGTTTTGCCTTGCATAATTGAACGACCTGGTGTCTGTGGCCTTTCCTCCCGTTTCTGCAATTTTGGGATTCCTCTTCCTTTTCATTTTTGGTTTTGCTTACGGAATTCGGGCTGGAGAATGGCAGGGAGTCAGTGTGACCGTGGTCCTATAAATAATACATACATATACAGTTTGACTCCTAGAAGTGGGAGCCAGAATATACCGTTTTATTTTCCAGTGATACCATGATGAAAACTTTTACTTTTAAAATGAAATCTCTGTCTCTGTACTCGTTTATAGAAAAATCAATTGATTTGGGTTATTATACAACAAAAAGTATACCAGAAAAGGGTCACCCTGAATGGAGATGAGACGCGACACGTGAATTGAGATGAGGACTTCCAGGAGGCTTTAGATAATTGCTATGACATTGTGTGTGTGTGCGGAGTCTTGGGACTCGCTTGGGATAAATTCAAACTACCCGTAAACTCAATGTGTCAATCAAAAATTGTAACCAAAAATACTGTGCCATGGTCCAACATGGCAGTCCCAAAAATTCAACTTCGATGCTCTCGCACACACGTGCTCAAAAATAAATATTGACAGTCACAACAAAGCGAAAAAACAACGAAAATGTGGCGGCTGACGGTTTCTCAAATTGTCGCGCCTCGCCAGTATCCAGTCCGGACGCGTCAAAAGGCAAAAAATGAAAAAAAAGTATAATACAATAAAAAAAAAAAAGGAAAATACGTGAAATGTTACATAATTCATGCTGCCAACGAGCAGCCCCCATCCCCACTGCCGCGATGGCTCTCAGTTTTAGTATCAGTCACAGAGTCTCGCAGGATTCGCATAAATATACAATTTAGTTTAGGCATTTGAATATTTCTCTGGCCCGTTCTCCTCCTTTCCCCTTCAATCTTTTGACGAGGCGAGCAGCAGCTGCGTTCCACGGTCTCTTTTTGCCGATTTGCACGACCCACGGATTGGATTTGGATCGGAAGGAACCTGACACTAATGAAAAAAGCGAAATCGTGTCGAGAGATGAGAGTTCGATGCGAGTGCGAAGGGGAAGCCAGATTAAAGTACCTTATTCATTTTTAAAGCTATTTCAAGAGCATACCCCATGTCCTTGAAATTGAGAAGGTACATATAGCTGTTTATGAGATTAAAATAGAGATTGAAGGATAAGAGTTGAGTTAAGCTTTTAAGTTGTTAAATGTGCAGCACTTGGATAAACAAATTGCCTTATGGATTCCTCTTCCATCGATAAATCAAAGTTCATGAAAATTACAAAATTTAACGACTATTTACAAACTTTTCGAATCACTTCCGTCAGCGGCTTTTTATAAAACAATTTTGCATAATTAATATGGGGTGCATGCACAAGTTCCAATCGGTAATCAAATTACACAAATTGTGGTAACGCTTTTCGGTCACGTTCACCTTTTTTGTTTGATTGAAAATTCGGGAAATTGCCTGACTGACTTTGCACCATATACTGATGAAAATCAAATTGAATCAGCAGAATTACACGCTCTCTACGTAGTACACAATACATATACATGTACATACATATATGCATTGTATGTACGCACAAACATTGAAGCTATAAATAAATTACAGAATACAGGGAAAATTTAATTCAATTCAAACGGTTAACAATTAACATGAATTAATTATTTTAAGTTCTTGTGCAAGATAGAAAAGGTTCTCCATTTTATGATTGATAATGTACAATTTTAAAATATTAATGTAAGTTCATAATTCTGCGGTTTTTCCTGGAAAATTATGATGCTAAATGCTTGGCTAAATGGAAATATCAAACGATGAATATTTGATTGATTCCCAAAAGATTCCTTTTTCCAAATGAATTTATGTGCTAATACATAGATTAACCCATTTAAGACCAATGTTCTACTCAACCCCACTTTCTCCTCTCTCTCTCTCTCTCTCTGGTACCGCTTTGACCGAAATCCATCTGCTGAGTGCAACTATACGCGTGTTTGTCCGTTATCCTGTCACAATTTCGGTTTGTTGTTACGAGTACGGACTTGAAAGCTGCATCAACTCAGAGATTTTTGCATATATGTATGTACTATACGTATGTATATATCTGCATACTATTTGGAAATTTTAAAAGGTTCTCTAAGAGCAGCAGTCTAAGGGCAGTGGGGGATGGATGTCCTGTCTGTCATCCATGTGACTGAAATGCAATCTCAGTCACCGTACCCTAGGGGTCACCATACCCTTCATTGCAGTCTGTTTGAATATACTCGTACTTATACATATATATGTATATTTCATCATCATCGTGTGGGCCACGTGTGAAGATCCACATTTCAGATAACTCCATGGGGAATAAATTCATACATATATCAACAATTCGTATTTGTCGGCATTTATTCATTTTTATTTCACATTATTTTTGTTTTTGTTGCTGTATTTTTTTTTGCATTTGGATGCCAATTTATTTGTATTAATGTCCCAAGTGATTTTGGTTGCCCCTATCAGCGCGTGGTCTGAGCCACAGTGGTAGAGGAGGAGTCGTCGAGGGCATGTCACAAAGGGAGAGTGGCTCGGAAGATGTTGGCCTGAAAGAGATCTTATCTTTGCGTGGGTTTTTCCTTTTCAATTTTATTAAAAATAATTCTAGGGTACGAAGGCGAAAATAGATTACATTTGATAAGTTGACGGGGAAATGGTTTTAAACCACAATCAAATCAATTTCACTTAATGGAAAACATTTCTGACTGTTATCCTCTCTCTGCCTAGAACTTAAGCTGAAGCGGAACTCTATTTGGTGTTTAGGGATTGGAAACTCCTTGAATGGGTATCTTCTAGTCGTGAGTGTCTGTCTGTCAAGAATGTCCCTAGCTGTTTCTGGTCACCGGACTGTTGTTTAGGAACGAGCCCTGTCCTGTTTGCTTCTGTTTGTGAGCGGTCTCTTGTCTGTGATGTTCATCTCTTGTTCCGTCTGTGTATACACAAAATGGTTGAAATATTTAAGCATCATTGCCTGCCGGTCTCGAGCTATCTCCATGTCCGGCCAGTAGTTTCCACTTTTTACAAAACTTTTCTCTGTTTCGCCATTGTTTGTGCGGACAGGCCTGGCAGAAGGTGCTCGGACTCCCCTTGGATCCGCAGAAGGAATGCGGCATGTAAATTTGGTTTGACATTTTAATTACACTACAACTCAAGAGAGCTTATGCGCCCCCCCCCACATACGTGTGTACGGTCGGTGTACGTGTTAGGCCTGGCATGTCCTCTCTGACATACATATTAATGCATTCCAGCCAAAGATTAAGCAATCAGAGTGCGCTGTATGCTGGCATAATTGGAAGAACAACCTGACGCGCCTGTCTGCGGCTCGAGCTCTGCTCCAAAGGCGTGGTAGGCTGTCAAGCACTCAATTTAGGCCATCAACTAGTGCCTGCCTGCCTGGCTTCACTCGTTTGCCGTCTAAACAAATTACAGACTAAAGTCAGTCTTTCTCCTGGTTGGCGCAATGGCGGACTCGTCTCTGGCATACATATCTTCACATTCTAATTTATTATACCCGTACTCGAAGAGTAAAAGGGTATATTGTATTTGTGCTAAAAGTGGATGTGTGTAACATAGAGAAGGAGTAATTTCCGACCATATAAAGTATATATATATTCTTGATCAGCATCAATAGCCGAGTCGATATAGCCCTGTCTGTCCGTCCGTCTGTCCGTCTGTCCGTCTGTCCGTCCGTCCGTCTTGTTTGTCGCCCATTGCTCGAAGGCTATAAGAGTTAGAGCAACTAAACTTTTTATCCAGTCTGATGTGGTATCTCACTCCTAGAAAAGTTCTTCAAAATTCCGCCCCGCCCACTTCCGCCCCCACAAAGGGCGCACATCTGTGGCGTCCACAATTTTGAAGATAACAGAAAACGAAAAATGCAGAATCATAGAGACAGCCCATATCTATCAGGGGCCTAAATCTGAATCGGATCGGATCATTAATATAGCCACAATAGACAAAAACATACGCAAAAAAACTTCGCTCCATCCCTTTCGCACTCACACAAAATCGAGTCGATTTGGTTTTTCGTAAATATGAACGCCTGGATCTCAGAGACTATAAGAGCTAGAGCAACCAAACTTTCGGCCAAGACTCCTGTGATACCAAACCTGAACAAGTGTATTTCAAAATTTCGCCCCGCCCCCTTCCGCCCCAAAAAAAGACGAAAATCCACAATTTTGAAGATAGAAAAAACCAAAAATGCAGTATCATAGGAAATGATCATATCTACCAGTTTCCCGAATTTGGTTCAGATCGGATCATTATTGTAGCCACAATGATCAAATGAATTTTCGTTCATTCAGTGTTTCCCCGCCGCTAGTGTTTCCCCTCGCCCGATTGCTGTTTAAGTCATTTATTGGGGTTGATTGTCGCAGCAAATTCTCGCACACACACACTCACGCTCAAACATGCTGCCTCGTGCAGTGTACGTGTGTCGTTGTGAGAACTGATGTAGATGATGTAGATGTAGATGTCGATGACAGATGTAGCAAAAATGTAAAATGTAAAACTGATAAAACATTTTAAAATTCCACATAAATCACTGAGTACGGGTATAAAAGTAGAGTCGCGTTCGAAGCGACTCCGTACGTTCTCTCTCGTTTTTATATTATGTTGCCTTGATTGGTGTGGCTTCACTGCGGATCCATTTCGGGAAGTGTCTGTGTGTCTCCCTCCCGCTTGGCCCTTTACCGGGAAACCATCTTCTGCTTGTCCTTATCACAATGATTTTTCTGCCTACGACAAATTGCCGGAAATTGACAAGAAATTTCCCCAACACACACTCACTTATATGTGCATATAAACAGCACATTTACTAATCAACTGCACACATACACAGAGACACACACACAGACAAACCGAATGGCACTTGGGCTTGGGTTTCGTGTTTGTTGAGGTCTCTGCCAGAATGGTTCGCTTTCTCCTTCGCTTGCTCCTTGGCATATCAATGGACCAATCGGGCCCAAATATTGACCGGAATTTGTAATTGAGTCAGCGCAAAAACGGCTCAAAAAACTTTTGAACTTTTGTCAAAACCCTTTGCAAGTTTTCACTGGTAGTAGCTATTTATAAATTATGAATTGTGGGTAAAGGTCAACTTAAACGCAGGTTCATGTCTGGCATTTCTAACTATCGAATATTAAAGTTAAATGTGTCTTAAAAGTGTGTCTACTCGGGATACAAACTCCTACATTTTTCTGTATTAAAATGTACATCAAAATCTTAGTTTTATTTCTCAGCATTGTGCTGTTCTCTCGAATTTCATTTATATGAATATTTTGCATTGAATAAATATGTTTATGATTAAAAATTTCATTGTTTGTATATCATAGTATAGTAAAAAGAATAAATATTTTGTAAAGTCAAACGGAATTCACTTTTATTTAAACATAAATGTATTTAAACTTTAAATTAATTAAAACAATATTTTAAATGTGTAGGAATTTGTATTTTTGAAAATTTAAAGCCTTTTTTCTCTGGGTTAGCTACTAGACCCATGAAACATGACCAGAATAAGTCAGTAGAATTAGTATTTGAATAGTTTTGGGTTGGTAAATATTCAATGGTCAACCAATATAACTACTACAACTAATTCTCCTATTACTACTCACTGCTTCATAAAAAAAGTTTAGCTATGTATAGTAGAAGACTAGAAACCATTACAATTATATACTCTATGCCTCAGCCAAGTACAGTGTAAGTGCCGTATCTTTTTTTTTTTCATTTCCACATAAGCCACGGATTTAATTTGATACGAGTTTTAAAGCTGTTTCTAATACATATTTCATAGAACATTTCGGCTGGCATTCTGTTGTGTGTTGCAGTTGCTGTTGATGTTAAGGGATTTGCATGTTGAATAGAGGTTTCCAGAGTACAAACCCATCAAACACACTCACACACAAAACACACACTTGAATCCCCTTCACACCTCCTTGGCGCTGTCAGTTGCAGTTTTGTTTTAGTCCATAGACCCAGCATGATATTTTTGTCATGGGGCACCGCATAGAATTTCGCCTATCGATCCGGGTTCATCAATCACTTATAGAAATCAATACGCTTTCCATTATACGTATGCCCAAATGCGACGACCTTTTGTGTTTTGATGTGTTTTGAATTCCCATATGGAAATGACTAACTGCCCGGCGATGGGGGTGTGCGTCGGTGTTTTGTTCTCTTAATTCTTCAGCGGTTGGCTCTATAAATATGCTGTTTGGTTATGTTCCACCCAATGTTGGCTCAGCGATTGTTTGCGGTCAGTGCTGTGGATTCGTGGAACGTGTCTGAAATACTATAAAATTGAGTAAAAAATGCCACAAGCGGGTATTAAGATTCCCCATCCCTATGCCAATCAAGCACCCCTCACACAGATAACAAAAGCAACAAAATCTTCAAAAAATTCGCATAAAAACCATCCAGATTTTGTAAATTTATTTATATTTTTTAAGATTTATTTGGGGATTTAAATAAATTAATTCGCACTTTCACCGCTAGATGGATATTTGCATATATCCCAATTATATTTCGAGCCATCGACAGCAGATGGCGCTTTGGTTCATATTTTTGTAGACTTTTCGTTTGCTCTCAACATCTGACGTCATGTGGCCCCAACTGACGTCACAGAAAAGCTCCAATGTTTACGCACAGTGAACTGAAATGGAAATGGAACGTGTCCATGTTCCGCTTCCACACGTGTCTGTTTGGCGCCAAATTTCTTGGTGCCGCGAACTTTTGGCATTTTGTTTTGTTGCTGTCATTCGGCTGGGTTAGATTCTCTCTTAATATTTAACGCCTGTTATATAACACGTGCGTGGAGCATAGAAGGATGCACTGATGAAAATTTCCAGTAATGTAGTGGATAAATACAATAACAATGGGTAGGACACTCATATAATGTGTCTCAATCTTAAACATGCTTTAGTCTGGTGGTTATTTTAAATATATATACAGGTTTAATACATACATACATACATAGGTAACCCATGCATATATTTATTTTGATTTAAAATATATTTAAAATATTGAAGATCAGTCTGTGATTGCTAAGCCCGGAACCGAAAATCGGACAATGCGGAAACACTAAGAACATTTTACGTACATATGTATGCATTTTATTGCTAAATTTGGATTAGGGACGATCAAAAATGTCATATTAATAAATTAATAATTTAACTAATAAAATATACGTATTTAAACATCAAAAATAAATAAAATAATAATTATTAAGAATGGAAAAATGCTTATTCATAATTCAAAATTATTTTTATGGGGCTATGGCCATCGTAGTTGCAATTTACCAGTTGCTTTGGCAACTCTATTTATCTCCCTGACAGCATAAAATCCTGCTTAAGAGAGCCAAAGAGCGGGAAACGACTGGCAATGAAACACTCTCAAGCACGGAAACACATTGGGAGCTCCTACGATGGGGCTGGCTGGGCTGGCCTGGCCTGGCCTGGCCCCTCTGTCGGCTGCTCTGCTCCTGGTGGTGCGTGTCGTGCCTGCAGACGCTTCTGAGGCCACAAACAAAAAGATTCGCTTTGAACGCTGCCAGTTGGTGTCAGCAGGAGGCAGGCCACAATTTCAGTTCTTCAGTTCGTGTGTGCCGTTAGTTCGATGCAGAACGGAAGAGCGACCAGCAATATCGTGGCGGTGTGCAGCGAGCAACGAGTAACATAACGGTAACTGTGCGCGGCCGTGCCCCGTGTCCGCCTATAATTGTGCGCCGCGAATTAATCAAAAACCGTTTTTTGACGAAATTAAAATGCTTTGCGGGGTGTTCCCACAAAAACCCCATATTCGGCCATGTCTGGCCAAGGCCACCGCCTTCGTGTTGGCCATATTTTTGGTGTTAATTAGCGACAAATGTCAGCCAGAGCCAGAGAAACCAGCGAAAAGCGAAAGTTGCTCTGTCCTTGAATGGAAAGGCAAAAAAAAATGATAATGTGTGCCGTGAAACCAGTGATGGAGACAAATATTTCGGCGAAATAAATGGCCGGAGCAGAAGGACAAGTGTCCAGTGTCCATTAGAGCTCCCTCGCCCAAACCCTTTTTTGGGTGGACCTAATCAAGTGTCAGCATTACAAAGTAGATATAAAATTAAAGGATATACAGACGAGAGGAGTGGAGTAGTTCGGAGGAGGCGTGTGTGCATGTGCGTGGCTGTAGAGGGTACTTTTGTGCGCAGAGTTTCAAGAAATTTCACTGGGTCGCTGCTTTTTGGGACTCCGCATGGACTTGGCATTTCACATAAAATCGATTCGCCCTTTGAGGTCTTAGCTCACATAGCCCAGTGAATAATTTGCAAGTGGACCTTTTTTTACTTTTACATAGATAGTTCATGGCATATGGCCGTGGCCGGGGCATCCCACGTATCATATTGCAGGCAGAACTTTGTTGTCATGTTTGCCTATGTGAGGACAGGCCCTGCAGGTATTCCGCCTTTGCTGTCGTTGTCGTTGCCGTTGTCTCTGACTTGCCTTGACACATTTCGTTTCGGCCACTGCTCCATGGGATGGAATTTTATCGGCTGGAATGGGTTTGAATGTGGGCTGCTGCAGTTACAGCAGCGACAGCAACAGCGACGGCCATAGTTTGTTTGCTTATCTATTTTTCACTGTTTTTCCATCACACGGATACACCACCAGCCCCCCCTCCAAAGTCACACAGTTGGCTGTTCGTGGTTGAAATTTTCAATTAGGGTTTATGGCACATTCCTGCCGATAATATCAATGCGGCCACTTGCCCTATTGTGCTTCCTGTGTGCTTCAAATTGGCCTGGAGAATGGAACGGAAATTTGCATAGCAATTAACTTTATTATAATTTATTTTGGTTTTCATTAAGCCTGCCGCAGTGCGCGACTCTTGGCTTGTGGTTTCGTTTGAAATTTATGTAAATTTAATTGTATAAATCAGTAAAAATAATATAAATAAATAAGAAACGATGAAAAAAATGTCCCAAAATAAGAATTTAAACTTTGTATATTTTATATTCCACAAAAATCACATAAAAATAGATTAGATTAGATGGTATAAAAATATCAGTTGTGCTTTGTAAAATATTCAAACTTATATTCAATTTAATATTAATTTTGGTTTCCAATTATTTCCAAATAAGCGAAACAACGACAATACTATGTAATATAATAAATTATCAAACTAAATTTGTTGCTGGACTGAAACCGGACGCCCACAAATACAGCAAAGCCATAAATTAAACGCAATTTTCAAACAGTTAAAAGAGCGGAAACGGAAAGCGACAAATGTACGACGAATATGTATGGTAGAATCGGAAAGCCATAAAACCCTAAAAAAAAAAAAATAATAAACATAAAAATAACATCAAGAGCAAAGTCATATTGGATTTGTATCGTATGAATATCAAAGGCATGACAGGGCCACACAAATGGGTGGCTCATAAAAGTTTGTTTGAGGGGCCCGCCTGGCGTATGAGTAATATTTTTCTCATTTAATTCCACCAGTTATTTGCCTGAGGCGCCTCCAGCAGTGGCGGGCTGCCGTTCAGTGACTGTTTAAGCTGTGGAAATGCCTTTAAAAGCCAAAAGTGAAAGCTTAACAAAATTGAGAAAAAACCACAGAAAGAAAACCGGTAGGAGAAAGAAACAAAAACAGGGCGGAATGCGGCAAAAACTTTTGTGGCTACGTGGCAGGGACCTTTTGGCAAAAGGGGACTTGGGATCTTGGGGACTGTAAACGGATGAAACGGGCTAAGCTAATCCCTGGCTAACGGCATAACAGCCACAATAACAGCAGTAAGAGCGAGAGGCCTAGGGCCCGAGAGGCATACAGAGAGAGGCTGGCAAAAGGTCGACTTAATCTATGGTTATGCCACACGGCAAATTGTGTCTTTCAGAGAAAAACACACAAACAGTATGTTGGAAGGTGAAATGACAAGGGAGTATGTATAACCTAGATCGTGCATTTATATATATATATATTCTAATGTGTGTGTGTAAAACATTCGGATGTCTCACTGCAGTCGTTCCCATGCATACCAAATGAAATTCGGGAACTCTAACAAACTTTTCTGGGTGGGGGTAAAAGTTTTAATCAAAGTATCCGTGAATCTGCAGGGGTTCGCCTGGGCACACAGCGGCAGCTTAACTAATTTATAAAATGTATCTCCAACCACTTGAATTGCCACATTTGCGATTAATTAAGATATGCAGTTGACCGATTTCCAGACCAGGCCTCAGTTCTAGGAATTGCGGCTGTGATGCTCATTTTGTTGTCCGTCCCAACATTTAGATTGATGACTGTTTCATTTGCTCGACACTCAGTCAATGTGTCAGTGGAGGAGGCTGGATGTATAGTGCTTTTCTCTTCCCCTGGTAATTGACTAATGAGCCAACGTGTCAGGGGCCATTGAATGTTTTGTGTTGTTGGGACTACTTTGATGACCTTTTGACATGGCAGGGCGTTAAAATCGTTTATCCGTGATTTGTGGTTTCTTTTTTTGTCTGTAAACGAAGAGCATATTAACATAATACAAGTCTGGAAATCAACTTAAATGCGAATGTTCTCTGTGCTTGTCATGGGAGGATTTTGGCTAGATAAATAGCGTATTTTGATTTGCCAACAGTTGCCATTTGACTTTAAGGTAGCATTCCCTTTAACTGTAAATACTTATCCAGAGGCATGGTATTTGCAATCAGTTTACCCCGATAGCTATAGCTTATTTATTATTCCAAACACATTCGTGTGCCGGCAGACTTGTGCGCCGCACACAAATTGATAATCCAATCATTGCCTGATGAAGCCTGGTGAAGCAGCTTAACTTTTGCCCCCATGTTTCTTAGCTGGAATGTATTTTGTGGTTCTGTCTTATTTGTGTGATAAGTGCTGACATTTTGCGCCATTTATGGCCATGTAAACTACTCTACACACACACAGCAGACAGCAGACGAGAGTCTTGTACCGTTTGTTTGTGCTAAATGTATAACACAGACAACTTATCACGCTGTATTAACTCTCTGCCCATATTCCTTACTTGTTATATATTCTTTGCTTCTTGTGATTTTTCTGCTTTTATCCCTCATTTGTTGTTGGTTGGTTGGACTCTGTCCAAACTCCCGCCCAGCAGGAGCATCGTTTCTGTGTCCATTATTTGTCTGTTTTATTGTAGAGATTTTTTCTGCAGAGTCTGTCGAGTCAGAGGCAAGACAGTTAAGTGATTTCTGCTCTATTTCCTCTTTCGTTTTTCTCGGCCATTTTGTATAAAGTTAAAGAGAAAACTTTGAGGCCTTCAAAAGAGCTTTAATATGGAAGAATTTAATAATATCTTTTAATATCTAATGTGCATTCAATCGGTAAAGTTGCTCCCTTAACTTTTCCCTTGGCTGGACAAAGTTTTCCCCAGAACCTGGGATAACAATGAGAGATATCAAAAACCCGTTAAGACTTTCGGCCCCAGGTTATTCTCCTCTTGGATTAGAGTGCTCACTCAACTTGTTTGACTTGCTAATTTTGAGACAGGTGTGAAAACCTCCTGAATCTTTGTGGTTCAAACTCAACTTTTGCCACCCAGATATCGATGTGTGCAAACAGTGCGAAAAAGTCGAAATAAAAATTCAATTTCCTCGACCACAAAAAAAAGTTTTAACTTTTCTCCGCAGCCACAAATCAATTTTCAACTTGGCAGCGGAGCACTCACGAAAAAGAAAATAAAAACAACAAATTAGGAAAGGAAACTGAAAATTCTCCACTGGATGTGGGCCAAAAAAAGGAGAACAAAAAAAGTGCTAAGGCATTATGCTAGAAAGAGAATTAAATGTGCAAAAAAGTAATGTTGTTGACAATCGAAATGGCAGAAGCTCTTAGAAAGAATAGGAACACTTGTTCACGTAATGTATCTTAGATACTTTAAAGATAAATCGCATTGGATTATTGCTATGGAATGAATTGCTTCATTTGTCAAGCTCTGCCCATACCCTATACTATTTTTCTGTCTGCTGATATTCTTCTATCATAAGTGTATTGTGTGGCTGCCGGTGTCGTTTGTGGTTGTAAATATATCTAGTACATATTGTATCTCTGCTGTAGTTACCAGCATGTGACCGCCGCTTTGCATTACAAATTCATATTCCTGTTTGAATTCTTAATGGAGATGCCATCTTCTATTTATTGCAAGCCAAGCACTTTCCTCCCCCCTCCACCCCCTCTGTTACGACATGATGGAGTGACCTTCTGCTAGCAAACATTTGAATTCTAGAAAAGGTCAACTTTTGTATAAAAATTGAGTTCAAAGCACTGCTGATGAGGGTAGAGCAAGCGAACTGCTGACAAGTTTCGTCCCCTAACGAGAGGGAAGGGGTGGAAAATTCATCTCTGAGAAAATAATGTGGGGTAGGAGGGTGGCTCATTTCGATCATTTTGCATACACCCCCTATACCACCCTGTTAAGCTTAGGTCTTAGGTAAAATGTCATCCCTAGGATCATCCTCTCTGCAACTTCGTTTACATGAAATTTACTTCTGGTTTGTGGAATTACTTTAATGGCGGAGGCATATAATAGCATGTCTAAGCTTTGCCTTGGTTTTCTTTGCCATGTTATTTATGGCCAACACAAACACAATCCTGGCCAACACATTTATATATTTTTTTTCTGTATTGCCACGGGAACAATTCCCGCCTGTTTACACATGTTCTGTTTGCAAGCCGTTTTGAAAGACATTTCCTTGCGGCACTAACAGTAAATGTTCTCGCTGCTGGCTGATATTAAGAGAAAGGAAATATTGTCACATGTTTCACGTTATTTCCTCCACTTTTTTTTACCCAGCTCATCACGTTACAATGGTGGTGCGGTGTGGTGGGGACTACAGTCAGTTTGTTAATTGATAAGGTCATAAGTTTGCCCATGTGGGTCACATATCAGATCAGGGAATTGTTCTGGAGGTCAGTTTCCGTTCATAAAGGCCTAACGTTTATATATATACGTATACAGTAAGTGTCATAACTGTAAGGCAGTTACAGTTACCCTGAAACTATTGGGAAAGAGTCTCTGAAAGAGCTCTCTTATGGCATCGTTGTTGCCCATTAATTATGCTCGTAACAGTCAGCTGTCTAGTCTGCCCCAAAATCCTTCTCTCAACAGTGACGTCACTGCACACGTTGCATAATTAAAGCAAGTAATGGCAGTATAGAGACCTCTGATTGAGATCCTTGGAAAGTATTAATTAAGTATTGATTCAGTCGACTAGTGAATTGATTATTGAAGAACATGCCAAGCAGACTCACACACTTTTGAAACGCACTGTATAGTCAGCCATGTGGAAG
Source organism: Drosophila bifasciata (assembly GCA_009664405.1). Taxonomy (NCBI): domain Eukaryota; kingdom Metazoa; phylum Arthropoda; class Insecta; order Diptera; family Drosophilidae; genus Drosophila; species Drosophila bifasciata. The sequence continues at coordinate 4,631,048 of CM019043.1, read as the reverse complement.
TTGCTACCTTCCTGTTCGTCCTTTTGGCCCGCTCCCAAAGAGTGTGTGGCACAGAGAGCGGCAACATGACCTTGCAAGTGTCACACACACACACATCCCTTTCTGTCTTCTTCCTCCCCGTCTGAGGAGGGGCACCTCCATCTCCGCTAGTTCTGGCCTAGGCCATTTAATGTCTTAGTTATGCCAAACTCTTGCTGCCAAATCGCGTGTATTGCTGAAGTTTTGTTTAAGGAAGTGGGCGTGGTTGGTTAGTTGGTTGGTTAGGGGTTTAGCACCCTTTACATTTGTTAATTGCGGCACTTAGTTGGCCAAGTTAGTGCGTAGCATGCAAATGGCATTGGGCAGTTTCTGGGGCAGCTGTGGCAGCCACATTTCGCTCGGCCTCTCAGGATCTGCGTTGGGGAAGTTTCTTTAAAGCACGAATATACTCCTGCAGTGAAACCATTAAACCCGAGTAGCTGAAAAGAGTATCGTAAAATGTTTGCTTATATAGCATAGAATTACCCCGAAAATAATGACCAAAGACGAAATGTTGCACTAAAAGCAGCAGCAGCAGCAGCAGCAGCTGACGCTGGGGATTCCAGGGGGAGGGGATAAGCGCCACCAAAGCAGCCCAAAAAAACAATTCAATTTGGTGCGCGCTTCTCTCCGTCCCCCCCTTCTTTCTCTCTCTCTCTCTTTCTGCCCACCCATTATCCATTTAGCGAAAATGCAGCTCTCTGTCTCTCCTTCGGGGTGTGTGTGTGTATGTGTGGGTGTGTCTCATTTGGAAATTTATTTTTCATTATGCTGATGAAAAGCGTCGCACGACACGCCTCAAAACTAATTTTCTCCTTCCAACTCCCACTTGGCCAAAGGCTTTTCTTTATGGGAAATGAAATAATTAAATTATAAAGAAATTTTTCTGATTTTTTTGTATTTAAATATAGAGTGGAGAGTATACCATATAAAAATATGGTACAAAATGGGTTATTCGAAGGGAATATTTGGGGTAAAAATGTCCAGAAATATGTTCTGCAGATGTTCCCTTTGCATAATATATTTTTTCTTAATTATTTATTTATTTTTACAATATTTATTAGACATGTGTCAAAACATTTCAAAGTGCTGCAATCTTCAAAGGAAATATTCAGGGAAACTGATTGATTGATTGACTGGTTGACTGATTGATCATCTCGCGTAGTTGATCTTTAAGCTATGACAATTTCTGCGTGCTGCATGCTGCATGTCTGTGCAGTCAATTAGCCTTCCTCCAGCGGGAGGAGTTCTCGTGAGCAGAGAGAGAGATAGAAAGAGAGAGAGAGAGAGAGACAGAGACAATACAATAACAATAACAATACTCGCAAAGAGGGTAGCAGTGAGGGTGTGAAACTCAGTCAATTGCCAGTGCTGATTGTGTTTAATGAAGTGCTCGGATATGTCATGAGTGCCAGACAATAAATAAGTAAGTTCTTTTCGCCAAGAGCCTGCTATGCGATGCAGATGCAATTAACACGCCACATTCCGAGACGACACCCTGAGCCAGCCAAACACCAACCGGCCAGCGGCAAATGAACAGTGCAGAGCCAGTGCCAGTGCGGATGCCTGTGAAATGTACCAGTGCCAGTGCCAGTGACAGTGACAGTGACGATCAAGGGCATACGAAATGATGTAGAGCCAGGGAGCGAATTCTGCACATACATATCCCACATATCCCGCGACACGGACACCCTCATCGCAAAGGAAATGACCCACAAGCTCCAGGGGAGCTACACAGCACTGGCCATGTCGGACGATAATCAAACCTGCAGCTACTCGATGCCCTCGATAGCATCCCCCACCAGCCACCAGCAGCGTCTTCATCGGAATGTGAACTTCAACGAGGAGCTGAACGATCTGGCCGGTTATCCCGCCCAGCAGCTGCCCCCGACGGCCGTGCGTCGCTTCTCCAAGTCCATCTTCCAGCGGCCCCGCTCCATGTCCGTGTGGAGTGACATAAGCCGCAGCAGTATGCGTCTGGATGAAAGGTGAGTGAGCAGGGACACAAGCTGTCGCATGTGGCATGGAGGCGGTTACGTTTACGTTTACCTTTACGTATACGTTTACCCTCTGGCCTCCCGTAATTTGCGGCATGCGGTCTTCCTGCTGTCTGTGTGGCGGCCCGGGGATTTATGTGTTTTCTTTGTTCATAGGCTGATTGTGCGTGTGTGCAGAAAATCTACATAAATATTTGCTTTCATCTGGGTTAAGTGCCCGGACAAAGGGGCATATTTCTTCAGCTCTATCTATAGGTCCAGGCCACCGCACGTAATCCCAAATCAAGTGCCACACGCAGCAAGACTCAACTGATTACCAAGCTTATACATATATAATGTATAGTATATATAAAATCGATTGTTAGACGTAAAGGTGTTTGTTTCTATTGGTTTCCCCAATGTGTTGTTTATTCGGAGATTCATTGGAATTTGGCTAGCCAGAGATAATTCTTTGCTCTTTCAGCATGATTTTCATGCTCTTCCCACCCTCCCTTGTTGAGCTATATTTAAGTAAATATATATGTATATGCGAATATATCTGTCCATAATTGCGGTTTATTGTTAATAACATTCAATCATGATGATGCTGTTTAAGTATAGTCATCGAAAATGTATCCATAAATTTCAGACACACTCTCTGATTTTAGGATGTTAACATATGTATGTACATTCATATATGTATGTACTCGTACTTTCAGCTTAGCATACAATTAATTTATAATTGTATCCCATAAATATGGGCACATTAAACTTGAATGGCTTGCTGACACCACGCATATGCCATGGGGCATAGGCCATGTGCCTGGGCCATTAAAGTCCCCCCATTCTTGAGCGGAACAGGTCCTAAATCAACTGTGACACCTTCCACCCCCACACGCACAAAGTGTCTCTGTGCCCCAAAGCAGTTTAATTTAGTTTTAGGACTTTGACATTTATTATTATCCTGCTGTTGGATTATGTCTGTGATTATTGCTCTCACAGCTTCACCCTCAGTACATCATGTACATACATACATATACCTCCATAATCGATAAATTTAACAAGAAAATATTAAAGATTATCTATTAAAGTTCATTTGGAATGTTTTAACACTTATTGAAAGGCGTTCTTTCCCTTTTTTTTTGGCACCCAATCTATTACAGTCCAAAAACTATAAATAGTTTGACCCCCAGTCTATACAAACATAATTCAAACGAAACTTGCCACCGGCACATGCAACAATTGTGTAATTTTGTGGCTAGTGTATAATTTTTGTGATTGAATTTAATGTGGCTGCCTACCGGAGTTTTGCCTGTCGTTTGCCAAAGGGCAAGCGGCACGTAGAAGGCAGCAAGGAAAATGTTGAATGGAAACTCATACATTTTGTGGGCTGTTGGAGGGGCAGTGGAGGTAAAGAATATTGTGGGTGTCACAAAGGACACTCTGGAGTAGGCAGAATGACGTGGGCCTAGAGCCAGTCAGAGGGCTGTTCGACAGTGTGTCTGACAGTCAACAGCAGCTTGGCACGTTTGCGGGGCCAACTTCTGCGGCTTGGCCCTGCAGTTCAGGCCAATTTGCGTCATCTAGCACTCAGCAGGCGACGGTAGTGCCTCCTCCGCCCAACCGAGTGCCAATTAGCGTAAATAACTCAATTATGCTGGAACTGCTTTCTTTTGCAGGGCACAATGCAGATGGTCGTGGCACCTTGCATCGACACCGCTTTGATTGGCGATTATGCTGGGTGTAAGTCCTCGTGGTAATTGCCTTGTCAGCCCCTGCCACAAACGGGGGACATTGATTTTCTTCGTCCCTCAAGCGTTTATTGCCCTTAATTAGACCGGGTCTGGCTTTAATATCTATTGCCCATTAAATGTGTGTGCGAGTAATGAAAATGAATGACTTTGGCTCCGCTAATCACACTACAAGCTGCAAAAGAGACACTTGAATGTTTTTTGAAATGAATTTTTGGTCACAGAACTCGTGGCTTTGACCACTTAAATGCTTGTTTAATAGCTGGCTGCCCCACTCTCGAATGACTCGTTGAAGCTCGTTTTATTGCTTCGAGAAATCTTCTAACAATGGCCCCATAAAAGCTAGCACCGACACCTCCCCTACCAAAACAACAGCTCATATATCAAGAGCTAGTATTGAAGAGCATTAAGAGCTTTGGCCTTTAACAACGCCCATTTTGTACACACATGCCTGGCTTTACTCTTGTTTAATTTTCTCCATTTTCTCTGACTCTTTTCAGGTGAGTCTATAACCGCAGAAGTGAGATTTTTGTTCGCCCTTGGGCAACGGTACGTATGAGTAATGTATTCTGGATTATACATTTATGCAAAGGGGGTAAATGGATACCGAGTCATGACTGCACGATAAGCATTCAATCAATTATATCGCATCCGAAAAAAGGAAACCTGTCGGTCTTTATCTGCAGCTCACCCGCTCATTCGTGTATCATTTCTCATTCTACGGTACGGAATGTTAAGTGGCACAGACATGGTCTGTGCTCTGTCGGCATCATTTCATTTTGCCGCCATATATTATGACTATAGTCAGTCATAAAGTAATCATAAAAAATGCCGCAAATCAACACGGCCAAAGGACGCCCTTTGGGACTTACTCGCAGGTGTATCGTGTGCGTGTGTTCCGGACCGTATCCTGCCAAGCATTTCGTTATGCTTGCCGTGCGCCGTTGTTGTCTTTGAATTCTTTGAGTATATATGTATGTATGTACATATGTGCATGTGTATTCATATGTTATGCTTATGTTGTGCCATCTGGAATGAAACAAAATGTATTTCCCCTCTGCACGTGTACGTGCATTTGTTTGACTTCTAATTGTGTTTTACGTTTACGTACGGTTTGCCTTGAATATTTTGTACCCCGCGCTCGTATAGCTCGAGGGTATATGCATGTGTGTGTGTTTGTGGCTGACAGAGAGAAGTGCTTGATGGTCGCACTTAATGTTTTCGATCGGGATCAACTTTCGCTTAAACTAAAACTGACAGCCGACATTCACAAAATATTTTGCTGGTGATGAAGGACGGAGAACGGTATGAAATATGAAAGTGAAATTAAGTGTATAAAACAAGGAAGCGTTCCTTTAAAATGTGTGTTCCAAAATGAGTTTTCAAAACCAAGAAAAAAAAAGATAAAAAATAAACAAAAATTGAATTAAAATTGGAAAAAATAAACTTGTTAAAGGGGTATACTATATTCGAAACACTCGTGTTTTGCGGTAATCGGTTATTTTGTGTAGCTTCGGGAACATCATAAAAATTTATTCCCAGCCTGTTGTGGGGTTTTTCCTTTCGCTTAGCGTTCTGCTGCAACGTCTCTCTCCGCATTCAGTTTGGCCATTAAATTTACTGTAGGTGAAAGTGGATTCTTGGTTTTGTATATTATTTAGCACATGTGTGTGTGTGGGCTGGGTCTCTAATTCGTATTTTTATATGAATAGCAAAAAGCACTTATTTATTTTCATGCTTAAATCGCTTATGTGCTGCTCAGCATTCGGAAAACACATTTACTTGTGGAAATTTATGAACTTCTTTATCGAATAAACTAGTTTATTGAAAGTGTAGGAGGCCCAATATCGGATCGACCCACTGCCCGGCGGTTGAACGTAAGCCGAAACACAGGTCTAAGAGGTAGTAATGCGCTTTTTCTTTATTGATCTCCACACTTCGCTTTTCCTTTATTAATCTCCACACTTCTCGGCCGCGATCCAAAACGACTGACCCCCGGCTTCGATTACATCTTCCCCGCTTCACTTATCGATAGTTCTTATACAATCTCTTCTCTTATGATATATTGGTATCTTCCACTGTTTATATCGACTTGTGGAGGATACCAACGCGCGCTGTATATTACTTAAGTGCTATTTACCTTCGTATTTACAGTACTTATTATTATGTTGCTACAATTCGGCCATCCTGACCGGAGTGCTCCCGAACTCCTTACAATTATATTTTTTGTTTCTTTACAGTTGGGTCTAATATCCTTAGTCTATGGGTTACAATCATTTTGCTTACAACTTTTTCCTGTGACATTTTGCCTCGTAGCCTTTTCCCTAACCATGGCTTCATATTCGCTACCGCCCAAACTCCTTTGTATGGTATCCTTGACTGCTGAAATCCTTCTACATCTTCCAATACGTATCTATCATTTCTTAACACTTTAGTTATTCTATAGGGTCCTTTGAACTTTGGGATAAGTTTTTGGATACCCCTATATGGGTATCGAAGTTTTTGACCATCACTAGATCGTTGTCCGTGTAGACATGTGGCTTTTCCGTCTTGCATCTGCTGACCGCTTATTATAGTCCTGTACCTGTCCCTGATGAGCGGTAGCTTCTGACCTTATTTCTACCAAATCCCTATTTACCCGTTGGTCGGTTAGCTCCTTTAAACAGTCACTTAATAGATCTGACACCTTGCCTCTCTGCCTGACTCGAATAACATCCGACTTGGGTGTTCGTTAACTGTCCTTTGAACTGTGTTGTTAATCGCGTGTTCAACTGTTACTACTACTTTATCCCAGTGTAAACCCCTTTTCCGGGTCGGTGAGCTTTGCGATCATGGGTCCTAAGCTTCTGTTAACTCTCTCTACCTGCCCGTTAGCTTGTGGCGATCCTGTAGCTATCTTTATATGCTTAACGTCGTTCTGTTCTAAAAAATCCCCAAATTCTTTTGACGTGAAACAGCTTCCTCTGTCTGACACGATGCATCTAGGCCTGCTGTAGGCTCGAAAATAATCGTTCATTGCATTTACTGCTTCCTTTGAGTTGGTGGTTTCGTTGTGTAAAGCCTTACGAACTTAGTGAACGCGTCTATAACTACTAATATATGCCTGTTCGCTCTGCTTTTGTCAACTGGTCCAAAATGGTCGATATGTACCACATCGAATGGCAGGGGATCCTTTTTGGTACCGTGTGTAAAAATCCTTCCTCTTTACCGTGCTTCGCTGAATACGCTAAACACTTCAGACAGTTCTCTATGTGCTTTTTGGCTTTTTCCTAACGTTTGAGAACCAGTAACTTTTTAATATGGCGTCGGCCATTTTATCTATCCCAATGTGCCCTATCTCGTCGTGGTATTTATATAGTACATGGCTTTCCATTTTCTCGAAACGCAGAATAGAAGGGTATCATTACCCTTCTTTCTGTAGACTATTCCATTTCTCATTTCGAAATTTTTGTGTTCTGACTTTTGCAACGACTCTTTCAACCTTAACAATTTGTCGTCTCTGTTTTGGCATATTAATAGGTTTTCTTCAAAGGTGTTCGTGTCTATTGTCAGTATCTGTGTGACTCTACTAAGAGCATCCACGTGTTGCATTCTACTTCCAGCTCTGTGTTCTAATTTGTAGTCATAATTTTGTAGCTCTAACGCCCAGCGGGCGATACGTGGATTCAGTTCTTTCTTGTTCAGTGTCATGGTTAGTGCATTACAGTCCGTTACTATCTTGAATGGTATGCCTTGAACATATATTCTGAACCGTTGTAGGGCGTAAATTATCGCTAGTGTCTCCAGCTCAAAACTGTGGTATTTTCCTTCTGTGACTGTTGTTCTTTTGGAAAAATAGAACACCGGGTGCATCTTGTCATCACTCTTCTTCTGCATTAGTATCGCTCCGAACCCTAACGCACTCGCGTCACAATGTAACTCCGTTGGATCTTTGGGGATTATATAGGGGCCAATATAGGCGCTTCCAATAAGTTACTCTTTAGCTGCTCGAAACACTCTAATTCTGTGCCTCCGAACTCAAATTTTCTGTCTTTTTTAACGAGATCATAGAGGGCTTAGCTTTTGTCGAGAAATCCTTCACAAAACCGTCTGAAGTAAGAACATAGCCCTAAAAACTCTGCACTTCACTCGTTTTCATTGGAACTGGGAATTCTTTCACTGCCTGTAAACCTCTAGAGTCCGGTTTAATCCCGTTACCCGAAATAGAGTAACCCAGGTACTTGACTTCTGACTGCAAAAATTCGCATTTATCTAACCTTAGTTCCAGCTTGTTTGCTACTAACCGTCGCATAACTTCCTGTAAAACTACCATGTGACTGTCACTATCTTTCGTTGCTATCATAATGTCGTCCATGTATATAATCACTTTATCTTCCTTTTACCATATCAGCGAAAATCTTGTTAGTGAACCTTTGAAAAACTGCAGAAGCATTGCGTAGACCAAACGGCATCCTTAACCACTCGTATTGTCCCATCGGGGTTGTGAAAGAGGTATATTTAACTGAGTCGTTGTGCATGAAAACGTGGAAATATCCATTTTTCAGGTCTAACTTAGTGAACAGCCTTTTTTCTGAGTTTATCCAACAGATCGTCTATCAATGGTGTAGGGTAGTTGTCTTTTATCATTCCCTTATTGAGTGTGCGATAATCGACGCATAACCTTAACTCTCCTGACTTCTTTTTTTATTAGTACTATAGGTGAGACATACTCCGACTGGCTGGCTCTGATGTAGCCTTTCTCTGTGTACTCGTCTAACATCTTTTGTACCTGCTCCTTTTCGCTATACGACAGCCTTCTGGGCGGACAATGGAACGGTTTTCGTGTTCAAAACTTAATTTCATCTCCCACTTTGTTTCCGGTAAACTTGGTCTGTTTGGGTCCACATAGTGTGTTTTAAACGTGTTTATAAGCCTTTCTACGAGCTCTTGGCTGCAGTCTGCTCCTACTTTTAGCTCACCCTCATCCTTTACCGCGGGATATTCATTCGGAAGATCGCAAAAGTTGATCCGGATATTTTCGCATGTGTTATTGTATTCCGCCATGCCCTCTGCTGTACCGTCATTCTCTTCGAAACACCCATTCTCTACTTCGCATTCATTTTCTCCTAAATACTCGTCTTCTGTTTCACCTTCTTCTTCTCCTTCTACACCCTCTCTCTCTACTTCGCACTCATCTTCTAAACATTCGTCTTCTGTTTCACCTTCTTCTTCTCCTTCTACACGCTCGCTCTCTACTTCGCACTCATCTTCTTCTAAACACTCATTTTCTCTTTCACACTCATTCTCTATTTCACCCAAATTTTCTTCTAAACCCTCATTTTCCTCTTCACTTTTTTCTTCCGCTTCACACTCAATCTCCTGTCTACTCTCATCTTCCTTGCAAATGTCACTCCACAATTTTAAATTTACATAATCTCATAAAATCTCTACCCAGTACAGCCTCATGGCTCATCGACTCGTTTTGCCACTACTAATAGTTCAAAGGTAATTTTTTCTTCGTTAAAACTACAAAACTGGAAACTTTTTCCGAAAACGCGAAGTCTACTGTTGTTTAGTCCAACGTATGTATGACTCGTATCTTTATTCCAAATAACCGTAGGCTTCTTCACTTCATTTCCATTTTTAATATTACATAAACTTAACTTTCCTTCTTGTGTTTTTAACATATTACTTCTCGTTCCTGGACGGTGATTTGAACTTAAATCTATTTGGTTAGTACTGTGTCCATCTGTGAGGCACGAGATCTTCATAAAACTTATTGGGCTCCCTGAGTCGATGAGGGCAATCTAAGGACAAATATTCGTTACTGGAATCCTTAAAGAATATGTTAAATTTACGGATATATTCGTTCTGTACCTTATCTTTCCGTTCACCGCAATGTGCTATCTGGTGGTTCATGCTACCGCATCCGTAGCATGCCCCCCCTTTCACGCTTGGGCTTGCGGCAATCCCCTGCCATGTGGCCCAACGAGTTGCAGTTGTAGCATCGGACCTGTGTTGATGGTTCTCCCGTGTGGCTTCTTGCTCCTGGTGCCGTATACTTCTTCGGCAACATGACTTTCTCAAAGGCCCTTAGCAGCTGATATGGCGCGACGAAACACTGCATATGGGCTTGACGACGCAGAGTCTCGTCCGGGATACCCTCAACGATGCCGTCGATTAGCTCTTCGGCGTCAATGGCTATGCGGGACGCTAGCCTCATCTTGTCGTTGAAGTAGCTGGAGAACTCCTCGTCGCGCATCCACAGCCGTGCCTCGAACTTGCGACGGAGTGACAGTTTACTTTCCTTGTGTTGAAATGCATTCTCCATTACATTTAATAGCTGATCGACGGGCATGGACATGTGTTGAACCTCAGAATGCAACCACATTAGGGCATTGTCTTTTAGCTTTGACATCAGCAGCATCAGTGAGTTCTCATACGATAGCTTGCTTACATTCGCCGTCGCCCTGAACTGCGCGATCCACGCCGTGACGTCACTATTGTTGCCAGAGGTGTTGCCGTGGTAGTTTGGCAACATTTCTTTCGCAACATTTAGTATCGCGAGGCTAGACTCATTGTTGATAGTCTTAGCCGCACGCTCCTTTGTATTCTCTCCCTCTCCTATCTTTTGTAGTTTCAGCAACTCGATTTGTAGTTTTAACATCTCGATGTCGCCTGCTCGATCCGTCGCTTTCCGTTCTCCCTTTTGTGCTTCTGGCTCATCGTTGTTTGTCGCCGATGCAATGGCCGACTCTGCATTATCGGTCTCTCTTTTGTCCTCTTCGCTAAGAATCTGGCTGCTGTCGTAGTTTCTTGTCGAATCTTGATTGTTCTGGAGCAAAACATTTTCTGACTCACTCTCTCGCACGCGTCTGCTGCTGGCGGCCCCTGCCCACGTGTTTCAACTGGGACTTCATTTAATCGGGCTGCCATGGCGGCTTTGGTCCCGTTCTTTGGCAAATTAAGAGACTCAAGCCACTCTCGTAGTTGTGCCGCTGAGTATTGTTCTACTCCAACCAACTCAGACATTTTCATTCAGATTTTTCCCTTTTTTTTTCTTGTTTGTAGCCGGCGTCGTTTAAGGGTGGAAAAAAAATTTTTGTGGGTGTTCTTTTGTGGCGTCTTTGGTTCTTATCCCACTTCTGAATTTGTAGGAGGCCCAATATCGGATCGACCCACTGCCCGGCGGTTGAACGTAAGCCGAAACACAGGTCTAAGAGGTAGTAATGCGCTTTTTTCTTTATTGATCTCCACACTTCGCTTTTCCTTTATTAATCTCCACACTTCTCGGCCGCGATCCAAAACGACTGACCCCCGGCTTCGATTACATCTTCCCCCGCTTCACTTATCGATAGTTCTTATACAATCTCTTCTCTTATGATATATTGGTATCTTCCACTGTTTATATCGACTGGTGGAGGATACCAACGCGCGCTGTATATTACTTAAGTGCTATTTACCTTCGTATTTACAGTACTTATTATTATGTTGCTACAAAAGCAAACTCGATAAATTGTCATTACGATGAAGGGTGGCAAGGCCACATCAACGCAAGAAAGTTTAACGAACACAGTCACTCAGCCAGTCGCCCCATCCTCCTCCTCTCACTGGATTCCCCCTCCGTGCATTAAGCTATTCAAAACCACAAGGATAAAGCTATTCGATGCAATGCTGCTTGAGCGTACTAACCGGCAAGCATTATATGGAGCATTACGTATACGACACGTTGCGTCATAAGATTTCATTAAAAGATTAATGCATTTCAATGGCATTCGCAGTCACAGCAATAGTCTGCCCCCCACACAAGAGAATGTGCAACAAGTTCTAAGCAGGAGAAATTTAAACATTAGCTGGATTTTTAAATTAATTTCCACATTTAGCGAGCTGCTCAGGGCAGGGCGTGCGTGTCTTAAATTCATTAATCCAAAGACGACAGAAACGCAGCAGGAACATAACAGAACAGAACAGGAGGACAAGTTGCTTTCCCTGAAATTGGTAATTAGGCTGGATCATGCCCGCATATGCAGTGGCTGAAGGCCGTCGAGGTCATCTGAGGTTAACCCTCGTGCCCAGCGCGCTCGGTGTTGCCCAGGAAGTGCGATGTGTGCCCAAGCAGAGTGGGGCTAGTAATGGGGGCGACGCACATGTTTCCCATTCGCCTTTCCTGGTCCATCCTTTCGCTCTCTCTCTCTCTCTCTTTCTTGTTGTTCCACTCTCACTCCTCTCTCTTTGCAGGCCTTCTGCATTGCTGTTCAATTGGACCCAACCACGTGTTCGTGCTGCTTATCCTTTTGTCTTGTTATTCGCAAGAAGCACATGGAAGGCAACTAAACGAGAGCGAGAGAGCCAAAGCATTTGCTAAGCTTTCACCACTGCATTGTTGTTGTTTCTCGATGTTGGAGTGAGCTTTTGTGTAGACTTTTAGAGTTCAGTCATCCTAACTGTTAGACTTTTGACGTCAGGTGTCTCTGTAGTACCCAATTCAAACGTAGTTGACATGCACAAAAAAAGGAAATTTAGTTTTTTTAAAATTATGGAATTAAAACTTGTACTGGTCAAGATTTTACCATAAGACATTCGGACAGTCATTTGTGAAAGTCGAACTATCAGAAATGTCAATCCATTCTAGGAACTAGAGGTAGGACACCTAGGCCAGTTTTAAACTCAACTAATTGCTTGCTAATTATAAACAAAATTTAATTGTGAATTGAGCTATTTGTCTACTCCTCTAGGATAGTCAATTTACAATAAATGTAGTATAACCTATCACTGTCGAATTATTCATACGATGAGAGAATTACCTTTGGTAAACAGCAGTCTGCTGTCCATACCCATGGAATAATGATGATGATGACATCAACAACAGGCAACAATTGAAGCTGTTGTCCACCCGGATCCGACCCCGTCCCCCATAAACAGAACTCAACAGAACAGAACATTCCCATCATCTGCCAGCATGCCGATGCCCATGCCCATGCCCATGCCCATGCCCATGCCCATGCCCATGCCCATGCCCATTGCCTTCCCCCAATATTACATCCTTTGGGCGGATAGGCAACGACAGCAACAACGATTAAGATGCAAAGTGAATATTAGTATGTTAACACACTTTTGCACCCCCCCCTCCCACGACCACTGGAAACCAAAGTTTGCTGTCACCGGTCGCCCTTCCACTTGACTTGACTTGGGGCAGATGCTGCTGCTGTTGCTGCTGCTATGTTGTGTGCCTGCCCCATACTGGCATATCTTGCCGTCTCTGGTGGCTTGAGTGCTCGGCTGGAGTGGCCATCCAGCTGCGTGCTCTTGCGGGCGACCTCTGTGCTTGGCATTCGTAATGAAATTCAGTAGATAGGAGTAGAGTAGAGGGGACAGGAGAATGTTGCTCCAGCTAACCCTACGAGTCGTTCGCTATGGAATTGATTTATTGGCTCAGTCCGACTAAGGCGAATATCTGTTTGTTTTTGCTGCTGTTTTGTTCGCCCCTCCGCTTCCCTTTTTTGTTGATTCCACTCGGTTTTGGCATTTCTGACATTTACTGCTATTTACAATTGCGGTTAAATATTCGGCTTTAATCATTCCAGGCCGTAAGCGCATTGCGGTCGCCCCCACCTGTTGCAGCTTCGAAATTTAATTAGAGGCTCGAAAATGATTTGCGGCCTACCGCCTGCGATGTTGATGACAAGTTCAAGTCCCTCTCTCTTTCTCTATTTCTCTCGCTGGTTGGACTTTTTGTTGGACGGGTCGCAGCCGTAAATAAACGTTAATTACCCCCTGAGGTTGTCTGGTGTCGTCTGCCTGCCTGTCTGTCCAGATCGGCCTCAATCAAGCGCGAATTATGTGCGAACTGTGAAAAATGCCGCTGGGCGGCACTAACAGTGCTACAAAACAGTAGTGGCTGCTAACACTGCTGCTAGCGTGCTAACAGTTTCCGTTAAAGTCATGTCAGGGCAGGGTAGAGCAGAGCAGAGCAGAAGCTTTGGGAGCTTTCTGCTCACAGCATACTTACCATGGATATCCTGCATATTCTGTCCTATAACATTTCTGTTTGCCGGCGGTTAGCGTTAACAGTGGCGGTCTCGGCTTGGGGTCGCATTACACAATGGAGCCGCTTTCGGCTGTCAGTTTGTTTTTACACTTTGCACATGAAACATGTGATTTCCCTCGAACGCTCCTCAACAAAGCCAGAGTTTTCTTTAGCGATTTCCCCCCAATGCCCCCCGTCTACACTCTAAGCAAACAAAGTGTGAAAGGGACAGAGACTGTTTGTGTGTGTTTGCGTGCGTGCGTGTGTGTGTGTGTGTGTTTGTGTGTGTCAGTGTACGCGTTCGTGAGTGTCGTCCATTCGGTCGGTCGTGTCAGTGAAATATTCAAAGCGAGAGATTTTTGTAACGGAAATCGCTCGAGCCGAGCCGAGCGGAGCGGAGTGGAGCGCTAATTAAAATTGAATCAAGCGAATAGAATATGCAAAGGGAATAAAATGTTTGGCGCAATTACGCTAGAAATTACTTAGTCGCATTGATTATTTAGTAATTAATCGGCCAGCGCTCAATCCACAGAGTAACATTTGCCATTGGCTGGTGCCTATAATTTCAATAACCACAATACGCCGCATCCATCTCCGTTGAGCACATAAATCTTCGAGCAGACTACATTGTGAATTTATTCTCTCATCTGCACTGGCACACACAAAAAGTGGATAGGATCGTTTCACATAAATCAATAATAAGCAGAGCGCAAATTAAATATTTAGTCTCTCAATGTGAATGGGTATAAGCGGCCATAAAAATTTCCGTGCGAATTTGTTGCTGTTTTGTGAGTGCATAAATAAGTAAGGCGGACAGCAGCCCCCAGCCCAGCCCAAGGCCAAGTCCCAGCTCGTTCGACCGAGCTCTTTGTGTGCAGTGTGACCAGTCAGTTGACCCTTAAGCCGTAACTTATACCGGCACCGGACCGGGACCGAGACAAGGAGCTGCAGATGGAACATACCTAAATCGATGCCCATATCCGTATACGCACCAGTGGAGCAACAACACTTCAAGCCAAAATCAAGCCGAAAGTTCAAAAAGTTCATCGTCAAATTTATTGCAAATGCCGCGCTCGCGCACTCCGCCGTCCTCTGGGCATCGTTGTGGCACAAGAACAGCAGCTCTTGCCACAATAAAAGTCTACAGAAAACACCTGAAATCATAAACACCCGTGCCCCACCCCTCCCTACTACTACACATACGCACACACATTCTGTATCCGGCTCAGGCGTGCGGAAGAAGGCCAAAGGTACGTACGTATAGCAGATAGCTCCGTAGTGCCCAGATCTCTCCGCCGTCGACTCAAGTGTGCAATCGAAAGTGAATCCACATCCGTGCCGCATCCGCTTTGGATAGACACGGAATTGTTGTCTTAACCAATTCGCTTTTTTTTTTGGTTTTCCTGGTATTTCCTTTGGTTTTCCTTTTCCGTTGCCGTTTTTTGTTTATTTTGTTTTGCTCGACGTGCATAATTTTTTATATCAATAAAAGTTTACTCGCATGCGAGTAGCATTTACGGGCAGTGTGTAGACAAGTATTTATTTGGGCTTGGCTCTGCACTCAAGGATCCTCGATAGGGCGAATAGAATGCTCGTTAGAGGAACTCGAGTGGGGGGTATAGAAATAAAATTATATTTACCGATGGTTATGGGGGAAAGACATAAAGGTTATAGTAAAATATAGTACTGAAAGATAGGTCAGATATGAAAGATACATAATTTCAGTTAGAAAGGATTAAATTATAGCCATATAATCTACGGATCTGTTAATAACCCCAGGAATTGGTTTTTATTTTTCCATTGCTAAATATGTGTACTAATCCGATGGAAAGCCATATGCTACACATATGTATTTATATTAAATATTCTCTTTAGTAAAATTAAATAAAATTAAAAAGTAATTTTAGCCACTTTCGTAGCTAATTAATGTCCCACATACATATATTCAAATTCAAGTCGAAATAACAACACTTCATTCCTTTTTGCTGTGTGTGTGTGTGTAGCATTTTACTTTGTCTGTTGGCTAAATGAAACCACAACCAAGTCTATGGGAGTTTTGTGTTTTGTTTTGTGGCTCTTGTTGCATTTGACATTATGCGCATTAAATGCGCTTGAAATGCTCCATTTCCTGCTGCTTCTAGTCCACCTCTGCTCCAGTCGGCAAAGGCTGACACTGACAATGATAATGTGGCACGGGAGTAGGAGAGAGCAGAGAGGGTCGAGAGTTGCTCTGGCCAGAGCCGGAAGTGTTCGTAGGAAGGAGGTAGCAGGCAGGAGACAGGAGACAGAGGTAGAAAGCTGACAAAGCGCTTTGTAAATTATGTCGTTGAGAGGGGGCTTCAACTCGAGTGAGTTTTATGGGGAAAAGTAAGCAATAGCTGGGTAACAGGAACCGCACTAACTGCATGCCAGCACATAAACATGTGTATGAAAGTTTCCGACTTTTGTCGCCGTTTCAGGCAAATACAAGGAGCAGTGCCTGGAGCCAGTGGAACAGTGGAGCTAGTGGGAGGTATGAGGTGTACAATTTGTGTGGCATAATGTGCTCAGCCTTTAATTAAATATACAGCACACGAGCGACATTTTGCCACAGCGACAAAAAGTAACTCGAATTTAATATTCGTCCTAATTTTAATAACAAATCGCAGTTCGCGGCTGCGTGTGTCAGCAGTGCGTATACGTAATTTTCGCTAAGAGCAGGAACTTTGATTGCGGGTTTGAAAGCACTTTAGATTAAAATGAAATTTAAATGGAATTACTCACAGCGGAGATCTGAAAAGATATTCAGAGAGCCCCAGAGCCCCACCAATGTCAGTCCAGAGTCAAGTTTTGCAGTTAAATTCTCAGTGCTCAGTTCTCAGTACTCAGTCGATGGTTCATCATGATGAACGGAGTTCCAGCCTTGCTCTGTACTCTGCTGCTCTGTGAAACATTAGCCTCTGTCGACCAGCTGCAATTTCTCCATAATACCCTCGAATCAGTGCACAAGGAAACGTTCATTGCCACTCTGCTCGTGATGCAAAGTCACCAGAGACGTGCGGCCCCGGACCCACTGCAGCCATTCTATCCGCTCGCCTGGCCCACGCTTCGGCTGGACAAAGACCAGAGAATTGAGCTGGTGAAGCGGTACAGGAGGCAGGTGGTGGCCCTGGTGTACATTGACGCCTACGAGGATACTGCGCTACTGGATGCCCTGGCCGAGTGCTTGAATCACATGCGAGAGGCAAGGATTGTGGTTTGGCTGCAAGTCCCCTTGTCGGAGCAGTTGCTCGCAGCGATCTGTCAGCAGGCCGCGGAGTATAGGTTCTTTAATCTTCTGGTGCTAGAAGGAACCTCTAGCGCCCATCGTTTACAGCCATTTCCACGAGCGCACTTTCACTCGATTCCAAATAGTCGACCCCTCAACGAGGGTCCAATCTTTCCCATTCCGTGGCTCAACTTTCAGGGTAGGGTGGCCAAGACGGCGCTCGACCATATACCACCGCGAAGCTTCACCTGGGAGGACCCGCTCACTGGTAGCCAGAGGCGCAGTGGCTTCCTCTACAGCCTGATGGTGGCCTTTGCAAGGAAGCGCAATATCAGCCTGTCAGTGCAGCAGGGACTGGTTGATGGCAGAAATCTGACCCGGCAATTGGAGATGGTGAACATGACACTTAGGGGGAACTGGACCTGCCAATGACTGCCCAGCTAATCAACTTGAGACGCCCCAACCAGAGTTGGACTAATGCCTTCATGGGCATCTCGACCATCTCGATTGCAGTGCCCTGCGGCCAGGAGTTGGGCATGGGTGACTTGATCAGTTTGTTTGTGCCGACAATGATGATTTCTCTACTGCTGCACTACATCTGCTTTACAGTGACGGACAGTCTGGTGGATGCGATATACCATCGCTGGGCCCATAGGCGCTGCGGCTTCACATGCTTGAATCTGCTAATAAATCTGCGAGTCTTTCGCATTATACTGGCCATGCCAGTCGGTGGTCCTTTCAGCCATCGGATGGGCTCGGTTATGGGCCTGCTGGTCATGGTGATGTCCTTTACCGGTCTGCTCGGAACGACGCTGCTTGGAGCCCAGCTGAGCACTCTCCTGACCATGAACCCCAGTACCGATACATCCGCACCCTCAAGCAGCTGCGCGACAGCAACCTAACCGTTGTCTTCAACGAGATGGGTCTGCAGATGATCACCGATAATGTGGATCCCAGTTTCTTGCGCAGACAACTGCCCAATGTCCTGGTGATAAGCGGTAAAAAGCAAATGGAGCTAATCACCAGCCTGAATACAAGCTACGCCTATCAGATATTCGCCTACTACAGGGATCCCTTATGGGCCCTGCAGCAGCACACAAGCCGCAAGTCGCTGTGCAAGTCCCGCCAACTGGACCTCGTCAGAGATATCTCGTCCAGCATTGTCCTGCAGCAGAACTCCTTCTACGGGCCGGCAGTGGCACAATTCGTGGACTCGGTATGGGCTGTGGGGCTCATGTCGCACTGGTACAAGCAATCAGTTCAAGACATGATCTATGCCAGCAAAGGCTCAAATCGCCATGTGCCAGCGCAGAGTGCAGTGGACCCAGTAAAACTGGAAGATTTGAAAACATTGTGGACGCTGCTAGCTGTGGGCTGTGTTCTATCAGTTGGCGTTTTCATTGCAGAGTTGGTAGTGGGTCGCAAAAGGGCTCGCACAGATGGCCCTCAGCAATAAACGTGAGACTTAACTTCATATCAATTCCTGCAAGAAGTACTCTAGTCAAGCGGAAGTTTTTCCTGCACATTTAATGCTTGGTATCTAGTCGTAATGGCCCCATTAAACGATTCCTAAGCATGCTATCTATAGAGTCGCTTTTGCTTGTAATATTTATGTATTTCATAATTGCTTGAATAAATTGCTTACAAATGAAGTTCAAGTCTGCAGTCTGAAGTGTGAATGAGTCGCTATCCCTTCTACTTATCTACTATCCCCCATCAAGGACAATAAAAGCTCTGCCATAAATGAGAATCAAATGACATACTCATATGCCAGGCATTTCGAATGGAAATGGAGCCCAGGGGTCAAGAAGTTACGAAACTCTGGACATGTGTCCTGCCTGATGGGTGTGGTATGGGAACAAACCATAAAGACAGCATATGGGTGGAAGGATTCCCCAATCCCGCCCCCCATTACAAGCAACCTTGACCGCAATCAGTACTTTTTTGGGGGATATTTTTTCGGGGAGTGCGACAATTAATTATCGCATAATAAATGTGTATTGATGATATTGATGAGCCCGGAACATGTCCGGCAGTCGGTTAAATGCAATTAGGGATAACGTGAATCGGCAGGGAGACAGTCGAACATACTCCGACAATCAATCGATTGACGTCAGTACATCAAAATTGGGTAGGAAAAAAAAAGAACGAAGAGTGACAAAAGAGACCGACACACAGGGCGTATACGTATGCGTATGCTTCACGTGACGTGTGTTCCGTCCCACGGCAGGGGTTTAAGTTCTCAGCTTACAGCCGTGGCTCTCGGCATTGTGGCAGATTGGGGCAGATGACTTAACAAGGAGCGTAACAGTATCCCACGGCAAAGGTTGCCGTTCCATGCAGGCAGCTCTCTACCAGCTTTCTTTTTGTATCATTTAATTAACCTGAAAAGCAGGAAACAATTTTGTGAGTGTCTCATGTGGGACCGACCTTTGGTCGCTTGGTTCCATTTTTTCGGCTATATTTTTTATATGGCATTCAATTTGCATTTCTGCTGTTTGCATTTGTCGGATTGTTATTTGCTGATTGACTTGGTGTTTCCGTGTACACTGTAGTACATCTTGTATACGTGTGCGTGTGTGTGTGTGTGCGAGTGTGTGTGAGTTACTTTGATTGTGTGTTGTGTAGAAGGATCTCCCAGGGGAAATGGTCGCCTCGCATGTCAGTCGTCATTCAAGGGGTGTGCGAGAAGTGTGCCTGTTAAATGAATGTTACGAAGTAACAGATATGAAAATAAAAACCCACACGATAATCAATAAAGAAAGGAAAGATATGTATGAATATTATTACACATTTATTTTTATTTTTAGTCTTTTTCCACAAATAATTCCTACAAAAAACATAAAACAGGCAACAGATCTATTTTCAGTGTCAGGAAAATTGCAATCAAAACCTGCACTAATTGGCCCAACAATGGTATATAATTTGCTGTGCATTAACTGTAATGCATATCACATTAGAATGCACATTTGTTGGTCAATTTACTGTCAAAATATGCCGCAGCAGCAAAAGGTCGGCTTGGGCCACTTGACCGCATTAGGGGCTCGACAGCAAGCCAACCAAAAACTAATTTAATGCAGAAATATATGCATTACATACTATATGTATACGAAAACTGAGCTGCAGAGCTAAATAGACTCACCCAAGAAGCATGCTGCCGGGGCGATACAGGAGGAGTGTGAAAAATAAAGAGCCCCATGGCCATGGCAGCCGCTGTTCTTCCTTCGGGCTGTGCAAGGAAAAAAGTTCACTTGAAGTTCAAATATTTGCCTGCCCCACACAGCCACACAGCCATCAACCGGCACCGCCCAGTCGCTGTTCGCCACAGCTCCAGGATATTAAGTAGAAAAGGCAACAGGACACTGCAGCTGAAATCAAATAAAAGCTAAACGAGAGAGAGACAGAGACAGATACAGAGAGAAAGAGAGATAGAGAAGCTGGAAAAAGAAAAAGCAGAGAAAGCGCAAAATGAGCTTAAAGAGTCAAGCGAGTGAAATTTTCATCAATTATCAGCGAGGGAAAAATGCAGTTGAAAACTGCTACAAAGGCGAGCTTAGGGCTATATCAAGATTTTATTATGCTTTGGCCACCCGCTCTAACCACCTCCTGCCTACCGCTACACGCCTCAGACCTTCCACCTTCCCGCCCACCCGCTAACCCACTCGAAAATCGTAAATTTACAGCTGACAGCACTACATGCCAAGGCAAGGGAAGGATAGGGCTTATGGCAGGGCACAGCCAGGCCTTGTCCGGAACCCTTCGAAACGGCTAAGTGCACGGCAACAGCCGACAGCTGTGGAAGGGGGCAGGGAGCGGAGCCTTCTGATGGACTACTATCCAGCGACTGTCAGGCTCAATTCTGTTTTCATATTGCAAATATACAGAAAGACAGACAAACAGACAGTCAGACAAACAAACAAACAGAAGTTGGACACATTGCAACAGATGGCACAGGGGGGGATGTGTAGCAGAGGAAATGGAACGATTGACGGCTTGTCAGCGCAGTAGTCTCGGTTCACATTTTACCATTGCACGGCCCGACAATCCCTTTTATGTGGTACAAAAATAAAAACAAGAACCCAAAATATCAGAGTTTATCACAGATAGTTAGAAAAAACCTGGAAAAATCTTGTAATAGAATTGTATACGAATGATGTAATTTCCATACTTTCACACTTTATTTTTATGAATTTATTATATATTTATATATTTATGTATATCTGTACTCTTTTGAGTCTCTTTCTGCGTGGCAAGCCTTGTAAATATTTTACAAGTCAAAGCAGCAGAGGAGACTGCACGAAGACGTGTTCCTATTTGAATGCTTTAAAGCCCATATAGCATCCACCATAGTATAGATAGAAGTGGATGTAGATTGGAGGAGGGCTGCGGTGCCCTTTGTGTAAGTTGCATTAACATGAAATTTAATTGCATTGCCTGGCCAAGCGCGTATTAAGATGGCTACTGTCACTGCCACTGGCACAGCTACTGCCACTACCACTGCTACTGCCACAGCTACTCATACTGCCACTGCCACTGATACTGATACTGCCAGAGCCACAGCTACTGCCACTGCCACTGCTACTGCCACTGCACTTCAATTAAATCAACACATTGATTTAATTAAATTTCAACCATTTTGCGAGCTTCTCAGTAACCGCTCTCCACTTTTTTTCGGCGCACGGATGGGATGTGGGGTTGGGGTGTTGTCGCGTCGCGTACTTCAATTAAAAATGCCATCGATATGCGCAACGCCAACAACTGCATAATTTATGCAGCAGGGCGGCGAGGTCCTCGCACTCATTCGGCCAGCCCACAAGCGCGAAAAATTCTTTTAATAAAAATGGTGATGCTGGAGAGTAGGAGAGGGCAAATGGAAGTGACCGTAGAATAAATAAAAAAAAAGTGTAATGGAATTATGTTTAAATATTTGTAAATGCCAAATGACTTATACATTTGTGAACCTCTGTTTCTACACTTTGAGAATAAAATATAGAGATTCAAATTATGAACAATTCCGTGTAACAACTTTCTTGTTATTAAACAAATTCTGTATGTGGCAAATGGCTCCATTAGTAGCAATTCGCACACGACTGTAGCCACTTTAAATACTCGTCATGTGTTTTAATTACAAAAAAAAAAAGCGACAAATGGCAAACAAGAAGCCAAAGCCAAGCAACGACAAATCCCCCAGGCAGCATGGCGGCATGGCATGCATTCTTAAGCCGCTTAATTTATTTACACCGGGCCCCAGAACAGCAAGGCCTATAGGCCTGAGCAGCCTTGTCCGCCCCCGCCCGCCCCACAACTAAATTTGGCTTAAATGCTTAGAGCAATATGTTGACATGGTAGACACTGGTGCCTGGCGCCTGGAGCCTGTGGCCCCCCCCCTCCTTGGTTTGTGTCAACAATTTATTTTTGTTTTTGTAATTTATGCTTGAATAATTAGGCCCTACCGGCTCGGCTCCAGCCTGTCGCATTTCCCACGATTCTTAGCCGCGAGACTAAGGTGGTTTTTAATTGTGTAAATCCAATTTAGCGCCAAGTCGGATAGTAATTATGCAGAGAAACGCTTTCCACATGATCAGATGCAGATGCTCTCAACTTACCCTTGTTTATTTTCAGATTTTACCCCGGCTAACTCTTTCGTGATTGTGCTTATCTCAGAGCCGTATTTTATGCTTCAAATATTTTCCAAAATTCACCAGAACTCTTGAATGTTTTCCCTTAAATTCAATTCATTCAATTCTTAGAATTTGCTATTTACACGCTGCTCATATTTTATTCAAACGATGTTTTGTACATTTTCTGGAAACAAGTTTTTTCCATGTTCTAGGGTCCATTTTTTATTTGTTTTCCACGTGCTTGCGGCAAGTTTTATATTTAGACGTGCAGAAAACTTTTGTGTGTGTGCCACAATAATGACTGTTGACAATTGTCGATAAGGGGGGAAGCGGTGCAGACTAGGTCAGTATTTGCCCCCTTGTGTAGCATCTAACAATATTTTTGGGACCGTCTAAAGTGCGATGAGTTTGCCATTTTATTGTATTAACAGCAACAGGCTGTTCAAACAGCGCCCCAATGAAATGTGTACACTCGAAGAAATCGATGATGATGGTTTTATGGAAATTTCCCTTTACTCGAGGCGGACATCACACTCGCCGTCACACTTCTCGCCGTGCAGAGAGAGGGTCATGTTTTATTAGCAGGAACAGCGGGACACAGCCCGAGCAACCGACCCAATGAATTACCTCTCTACAGGCCTCTCTCCCTCTCCCGCTCCCGACACCCACACCGACACCGACAATAGGCAAATGCTTGTTTTGCTTGTATATTGTATATGGGTACACCCAGTCGCAGCAAGAACTTTCATTATCCGAGTGTATTCCTGTACAGGGGGTTCTAGAAGGTTGTGTTTGCTTAGCGATTGCCGGAGGAGGAAGGGACAGGGCAAAATTCATTCATTGCCGCCTGGCTGGCGCAAATTGATTGTTTACATAATTCCATCATCGATTTTGTCGCTCGGAAAGTTTTTAATCAAGACTAGTGAAGGGGGCAGTACGGGCGGCAGGTTCATTGATAATCATAATCATCATCATCATCATCCCACCCATCTCCATCTGCATGCCCATGCGAATTGGCAGAAATTAATAACAATTATAATTAACAAGCAAAAAGCATTTTGTGGCCAGCTCTGGTCTCCCTCTGGTCGGTCACAGCTGGGTACAGCGCTCTCGAAAGTGTAAATTTTACTTCCCCACCCCCGCCCACTAAATTTGTGAATAGTTAATTAGACAGTTTTTGGACTGAAGCTTGCAGCCTGCTGTCAGTATTTATGTGAGAGCTAAGTAAAAGAAGAAAAAGGGCTTAGTGGGAAATGGAAATGGCTGTTGTACTACCAATCAGTTGAAGTGAGAGCTCTGACGATGCCAAATCAATAAAGTGCATTGCTCTAGTGATTATTTTCCATCCATTTTGAATGGCGGAGCCAAAGACTAATGGCATCTACTGTGACTCATTGATATCATTGACTCTTATGATGCCTGGGAAGTTCCCTTAAGCCCAAAACTATTTCAGGTCGAAAGTGCTCTACATTTTTCAGTATTTATCTGTGCAGTACCTTTTCTTTCTTTTGAATTGTGTTGCTCTTACTATCTAATGGTAACTGACAGCCAGATAATTGAGTGTAAAGGAAAGATAAACAAAAAACAAAAGAGAGAGAGAGAACGGCGAGGGCGAGAGCATGTGAAAGCTTTTAAGTGACAATTAGTGGTCCGCATCGCACCGATCTGATGCGAATTGACGTGCACAAAACTTTTACATTAAACACTGAGGCCGTGGCGAGCGAAATTGAAAAATTAATTGTGTTCCATTTTATACCCATATACCCAGACACATTCAGACAAAAGGACAGAGAGAACTGACTAAAATAATTGAATTTATTACGAACGGCAGGACGGGAGATTCCCATGCTCTAACCTGAGAGAGGAAAAACCCAGATTTGTCAGCCGTTGATTGAATCGTCTGCTGGTTTTTCCTTGAAGGCACTTTCATATCCCGTATAACTCCTGCGGATGTTTTCTTATGCATTTCAGAAAAATTCAAATTTTGCGTAATATTAATGAGGGAATGGGAATGGCAGGCAGCGCATATTTCTGTTCTGCCCTTGCGTTGCCCTCGAGGGAGCAACAGCTCAACGCATTCGCAGGACAAATTGCGATCCTTTCAGTTGTACTCGAAACTGGTTGCTCGCATTTTGCAGCTGGTCATAAATTTGTGTTCAATATTTAATGAGCTCCCCAAGTGGGACAGTGGGGAGGGGGGTTCGGGTTGGGTTGGTACTTTAATGTGTGCTCGGCTGGCCCTAAATTGTTTATGGGGCGTATGAGTAATGTCGCCAAAACGCACTTGCCTACTGATGTGTGGCAATTGCAGTGCAGCAGCAGCGACCAAATCAGCCATAAAATCCACATCATGCCTGTCACGGCCCACGCTCGCTCTGGCTTTTGTCCAAAATTTTAAGCGACTCTCTGCCCCACTCCCCACTCGACACATTTCACTCTCTTGCTGCCATGCTGCTCGTGGCCACATTAGCCAACTCATTTGCGTTGCATGTCGAGAGCATCAAGTCGCTGAACTGAAGTGCAGCAGAGCAGCCAGGCAGCCAGGCAACAGAGGAGCCTGGCAGCCACACACTCTTGCCGCTTAAGTGTTTTTCCCAGTGTCGTCGAGTGGAGCCCCCATCTTGACACGTTTAATTTGTGTAAGTACACGTAGTACGTAGTACTACCTTCGCCTACTTTGCAGTCGAGAACAGGTCGGTCGTTTGGTGGGTCTCCTCCTCTGAGGAGCGTTGAGAGTTTCGAACTCCGTAGCATCGTGCGCTGGCAGTCCCTTGCATTCACTTTATTGGCTTTAACAGAGGAAATCAATGAAAAATACTGCATAACTTCATTTGTCCCCAAACGGAGTGACATTCAAGTGGCAAGTGGCACGTAGCTCGATGCGGAAAGCACAAGCAGAGAGAGCAGAAGAGAGGAGAGACACACACACAAAGCGATGTTTCCATTTAAAGTCATTTTGTGTTTGCCCAACGAGGACGTTTTGCCCAGTGCTCTCCATCCCATCCTCTTCAGAGAGTATCCGCTTATCCGCTCACTCTCAGTGACACATTTTTACCGTTGCCAGGCGATGCACTGCATTTTTATGCGCAGAGCTCCCCTTCAGAGCTCAGCCCTGGCACTCCTCCTTGCCACTATTCTCCAGCATCTCTCTCTTTGGTTGCTAATCGCCGAGCACATGCAGCCAGTGTTTCCTGCCAGTACAGGATTCCGCTTTATTCTGATTCGTTGCGTTAGATATTCCATGAGAGTCTCGAATACCATCATCCAAAAGGGCGCTGCTTCGTTTCGATTTGACAAACGCATGCAAATTGTGTGGCGTGTGGTATGTGGCATGGCTGCAGAGAGTGGGGCTTATGTATTAGGGGTTAGGACACCATGGGATGTAATACCTATATCACTGGCGGATGCTGCTGGCAGTCTATCGCTGGAATTACTTAATGTAAGCACCAAACAAGCCCCAACATGTCCATGGGGCTATGGTTGTGACAAATGTAGATTTAAAGATTAAAGTGGTTTTGAGCATCGCGGGTTTAGTGGCTTCAAGTTTCAAAAGGTGTCACTAAGTTGTGTTGGATATGCTAAGCTATGTTGATACCACTGAAATTTCTATACTAAATACTGCATGAGAATTATTCTGCCTTCCGTTGAAGTCCAAAAGAGAATTAAATTCAATTTAGATGTACAGAGATATTCGAAAAGATATTCCCCCCCCCATGCAACATTGTTGCGAATGCGTCACGCTGCCTCTTTCTTGAGGCAATTGTCGAAACATTTTTGCTCAAGGGTCCATTACAGGGTAAAAGTTTGCCAATGTAATCGATATCCCTTCCCGCCACCCACCCTTACCCACTCGCATATGGGGGGTCTTGGCTTCATATTAATTAAAGTTTGTTAATGCATTTACATGGCACTGGGATGGGGCTGCGAATGGGGTTGGGGAATGAAGCGGATGGCAAAAGTTATAATAGAATTGAAAACTTTTCTCGCAATTGAAAGTTATTTAAACATTCATAAGCATTCCATTTACCATACCCATCGTCCGATGCGGTGCGGTGCGGTGTGGTGTGGTGGGATGCAGTAAAAACTCGTATAAAAGTAACTAAAATAAACGAAACTGTAGCTAAATGGCCCGTTCGTGGCACACTGGGCACTTAGCTGTTGCTAGTGGCAATTATGACACACAGAGAATGTGCAGAGAAAGTGTAGGAGAGAGAGAGAGTAATTGAATGAACAACCTTGAATGGCATTCATCCATCCATCCATTCATCCAACCATCCATACAGCAATCAATGGAGTGGTATTCTTGAGGTTTTGGTCTGACAGTTAATGCGTCCAATTAAGTACCAAAAATTCCGCAAAGGAGCGCGCTGCGTGAAATGCCACCGAGCACAGAAGTGGGCAGCAGTTGACCAAGTTAACACCCACTCCCCCCCTTAGCCCGAGTCGCATTGTTGCAGTGAATGCGGCGTTGCTTTAATTACATGAGCCGCTCCTCAGCTCTGGCACAGTCCGTTCACGGGTCCTGCTCCTCCTTTGTGTATTACGGCACGGGCACGAGCTTGGACACGGACACGGACCTGGGGGGACCCCAGCAACGTGGCAGCAATTAAAGTAAGTGGGGGCCATTTTCCATTCACGTTTCTGTTGCCATTTCTTTTGCTCAGCGCTTCTCAGTGCCTCAGACCTGCCCATAAAACATAAATTTCCACTGACAAACGACTCTCAGTCTGGACTCAGCATAGTTTTCATTTCAGTGAGATTTTTCATAATTGCCCCCCCCAAAGGCAGAATTGTCACTCAAAGCGGTTTCTTTTTGCTTACGTACAAGGCTGTGTGGCATCTTCATTGGATTTCTGGTTGCAAGTTTAACTAAGTTTTTGGGGAAACCTTTTCTTCACAAAACCTTTTCCTGAGTGTGTACAGTTCAGAGAGTGTATATTCATTGACATATGTAGGGTATTGTTAGCTTCGTTATGTCCAGTTCTGCATTCTCTACACTCTCTCCTTTGTGTGATTAATTAGTTCGTTTTTGGGCTTTTTGTGTGTGTCCTTTTCTTTGGGGCTAAATTTGTTTCGTTATTTATGGGCAACAGGCACAGGATAAACTAAGCTTTGGCTGATTTATGCAAATTTTGAAATACCAAACTCATTGTTGGGAACTGGAACATATGTACGCGCCCACAAAGAAGAAAGCGCAGTTACCTATTATTCAATCATTTTATTGATATACATATATACTTATTTAACTTACTTTGATCTATGTGTTTTTGAGGCTGTAACTTTTGGCACTCACTTAATTCCATTAGCCATGGTTCATTGGCATTTTCTTTCGACTTATTTCTTAAGCCACTTTCAAAAGAAAAACAGCCGCAATCAGAGAAATTGGAGGAGAGAGTCTGTATCAAGCCTGTAATTACTCACAGAACAGCACGAAAAGAGAGTCAGACAGACAGATAGACATACAGACAGACAGAAGGACACAAATTTGGTAGAATAATATTGTGTAATTTTAGAATCCTCTTGGAAAATTACCAATTTGTGGCTGTATGTATGTGTGTGTGTGGTGTGAAAATGCCAGCTCAGCATTTGACAGCAGAGCACAGAGCAGAGAGCAGAGACCATAGCATAGCTGATTCCGATTTGGTGACAAAACAGCAACTAACCATTTGCTGCTGTATTTTCTGCACAATTTGGAAAACAATGGGAAATCGAAAAATAAATTGAAACGAAATGATTTCTCTGTGGCTTGGACTCTGACTCTGAATGCCAGACGGGGTTCCCCCTTTGCGGTTTGCACATCGACCTCCTTTGCTCTCCTTTGCGTCTCTCTGTCCCTGTTTGGCATTTTGATCTTTAAAAATTGCTTTGAACTTTTGGCATAAAAAATCGTTGCTGGCTGCCTGGCTATCTATGCGGAGAGCAATAAGCCCCAAGATAAACCCATATGCCCAGAGCTTGTTGGGGGGGGGAAAGTCCCTTGACGGTATAGGAAATGGGTTTCGGTTTGGGTTTTTCTCTGTTCTGTTCCAAGGGGGGTGGGCGGATGGGTGGATTGTTGTACCAGCCGAAAAGTTGCTCGTATGCGAAGAGTGTGTAAACTGTCAAGGCACCAGCTGTTTCGGTTGTGTATCTGTGTGAGTGTGCGTGTGGCCATAAATTCAATTTTGAAAGTAGGACAAAGAAAGGATGGAGAAAGAGCTCAAGTTGTGTGTGTGTGTGTGTGTGTAGCGTATTGTCACTTGCAACTGCAAACGGCAACTGCCAGTGCCACTGCCACTGCTTGTCGCCTCCAAAAAACTAATAATCAACGAAATTTCGTTACCTTTCTGGCCGTGTGATTCCATCCCATCCTATGCCATGCCATCTCCAACGACATCCGAAGTCATGTGAGCCATTTGCTGTGTAGCTTTTTATTGATTTTATTTTGTGGTTAAATCTATATTTAGCCAGAGCTAAATTCCAGTTCGTTTGGTCGTTTGGATTAGTCCTGGTTGCCTCTGGTCAAATTGAATTATTAAAATATACTATATAGGTACGAATAATCCGTATCTTGACATTTTGGCCAGCCTCCAGCTGGGCGAATTTAAACGTTTGTGGGGGTAAAATTGTTAAATTAAATTAAACACTTTTTGTGTGGCATTCTGTGGATTCAAATTAATCCTGGCTGCAGCAGTGCCAGTGGCCGCAGTGGCAGCAACTAAGTGCCACAAAGATGGCAAAAATTCTGCCTGGCACGTACTATTTGAACTTGAGAAATTTCTGTCTCTGCTCTCAACGGGTGTCCCACAGCAAAGGAGCCTGAAGCAGGGGCAGTGGCAGTGGCAAGGAGCTCCTCTTCTATCTTTCATTTTATTATTGCAAAATATCTTGGCCATAATTTCATTTGGCAGGCAAATGCTATGTGCTCTCCCTGGGGTGGCAGTCGCCGGGGCGACAGGGCACACTTGAGTCGATGCGGAGTGTCATGCCACTAACCGTAGTGACACTTTCCCCCAAAACATCAATTTTTTTCTCTTCTACAGGACAACCAGAAGGAGCAGCAGAAGGAGCAGTGCAACAGCAGAAAACAAACAATAAATATCAACAGGAGTCCAATAAAACAGCTTTACTATATATATATGCAACTAAGCCGAAACTGACCAACTCTTAATTTAATAAACAACAACTAAATGTAAAATACAACACAACGGAGCGGACCAACAACAAAAAAAACGCACAAATTCTAAAGAGCAGACGAAACAAATAGTTATTCCCCACATATAGTATATATACTAATCTATGTAAGCGTATTTAATAAGTGTACATATGACCAGAATGGAACGCAAATTGGTAAAAGCTTTAAATTAGTCAACTAGTAGGACCGGAAGAGGGAAGAGCAACAATACCCTGACTCTTGTCAGTGTCAATTGTAATGTGTAAAGTGTAACTGAACGTGTAACTGTGTAGACTGTGCTGTAGATATACATACTACTATACATATTCGAACTATAACTACTATATGCTCGAACCCTAACTATAACTAAACCCAAGTCGATTAGACAAATAATAATCATTCCAGCAGCATTTAGATAACTTTTACCCTAAACGAACCACTAAAAGACAACCCAAACCAAACTTCAGGTAAACCCAAACAAACTGCAACCTCAAAACTCAAACCGCAACACATGAGCAAATCTTTTCTGGGAGCTTTGTATGTAATTGTGGATGTTGTATGTATGTAGTAGATGTTGTGTTCCAAGTGTATCCTAACGTAGCAAATGCATTTATGTGGTCTGTCTGTCTGGGGTGTGTGTGTGTGTGTGTGTGTATCTAGCAATCTAAGTATTGCTGCCTCCCCTTGCTGACCAAATGCTGGATCCTGCACCATGAGCATGAGCAGCAGTGATACCAACAATACCAACAATAAGAGCAGCAGCAACAACAACAGCCACACACGTAGCGGTATCCGTAGCAGCAAGTTAGCTAATTGGTTTCCACAAGTAAGTTTTATTTGATTTATTCCATGATTTTGTTCACCTTTTTTGCCCATTCGACCAGCGTCCAACGTGCCATCTTCCATTTTCAGTTATCACTTTTATTTGCTACACAAGTTTTCACACTGCAACCACGGGTGCCACGGCCTGGCCGGCGTTGAAGAGTTGCCACTCATCTCTATCAATGGCAAATCGAATTAAAATGTCAAGCCTTTGCCAGCACGTACACACAGACAGTCACGAACAAACAGAACTCAGACACACACATACACACACAAACACACAAAAGAGAGAGCTGCTGCTGGGACTCCATTGTTGTCGTATTTTGATGGCTTCTACGGATACCCTAGATACCCTATAAGGGAAATCATAAAAGGAGTAACCCAAATCTAGTAAGAAAGTGACATAAAGTATCTAAAGATTATGCTATCATAGAAGTAGGACTCTAAGTATGGAAAGTAGGATTTAAATGGGGTAACAAATCACATACAAATATTGCCTCTACGCTGGGTATCATTCAAGTCGACTCATTTTATTGCACTTGCTTTTGTTGCAGCACGAAGCGTACCCAATCCAATCATCAACCACATCATCATGCTGCACACACACACATATAGGTACCTCCTGCTTGTGGTCTTGCAGCTTTGGATTTAGATACATTGTTGAATTCTTCCATTATATATTTATATAAAAAAAAAGAGATTTGTATTGTGAAAGCTGTGCATGTGTTTTGCTTTTGCCTTTGGTTTTTGCTTTCTGCTCTATGCTTGCCACAAGTAGAATGGACACCCTGTGAACCCCCTGGCTCATACTCATAATAAACTGACAGATAAGAAGGGCTTTATTGGAACGAACTTTGATGACACACTTGGAGCTGTAGCTTGGGTCTGATGCGGTGGAGTTTTGCGACCAGCTCAACGCTTCAGCGTCATGTAGTCGCCCTGCAGCCAGCAGATTGTGTACAGCAGCGTCTTGGCCATGAGGGTCAGCGTCAGCTTGCGGTCAAAGGTAAAGACATTGAGAAATTCAATGCGCTTTGGATGCAGCGTCAACTCCAGCGTGAATACGGAAAGCTGAAAATGTAGAACAAAAATATGAGATATGTATATTTCCATGCATAAAGGGTAGTCTCACCAAACGATCCATACGATATGTCTCACGCATAATGCGTAAAGTCTCCTCCCGCAGCTGGGTAAAGTGCTCGGCAATGTCTGTGCCAAAGTACAGATTGAGGGCATCCAGCAGATAGCTGAATATGACAAAGATACGCATGGATAGGCTCAGGTCGAGGGACTTTGGGGCGGCCAGCATCACGAATATCTCATAGCCGAAGGTGATCTGGAACCAGCTCTTGCAGGCCAGCACACAGACGCCACAGTACTCGTAGGCGTGACCCACCTCCTGGGTGATCTGCAGCATCTTCGAGTAGAGATGCAGCCACCGCCTCATCTTGTCCGCTCTGTTCCGCTGCCTGGACCTGGCCAACAGCTGCAACATCTTGTCATTGATCACCTTGTAGCTGCGACACATCTGCCACATGACGGAGTAGAACTCCAGGACGGCTGCTAGGAGCATGTTGTAGGGCAGCCAGTACGACACGACATTCAGTACGAGCATCGAGGAGAACATTGACTTCATGTAGAACGGATAAAAGCAGTGAATCCGCGTCAGAGTAATGACAACGAGCACCATCTTCATGTAGTAGCGCGCTTTCAGTGGGTAGCCACTCGTCTGACCCTTGAAGTGCTTCCTGTCCAGATGAAGCAGGTCCTTGAAGACCTTCCGCACGCCATGTCTGCCCCGCCAACATGTGGCGATATTAAAGGCGGTAGTGCCGCCCATTGTCAGGGTGGAGACAAAAACCCGCGGATCGTCATGCGAAATGTATAGCGTTCGCACCACAGCCACTACGCAAAGACAGTGGTGGAACAGACTGTAGGCCCACAGCATCCTTGAGTCCACCAATCTCTGCAGCCTGGCGCTGTAGTAGAAGGTGTGCAGGCCATTGAGGACCAGGAATTTGCTTAGCAAACTGTAAAAACGCGACTGCTTCAGGTGCATCATGGAGAGACTGCTAAGCAGGAGCTCCTTCCCGAGCATTTATATACCCTCTCTAGTGGGTCGAATTAGCTTTAAATTAATGGCCAAGCTATCAATAAACGAGCGACTAAATGCAGTTGGGAGCAATCAATTTGGTGCTGAAAAATTGTTGCACACTTTACCTATCAATATCGCCCCTTCTGCTAGCTCCTCGTGTCACGTAATCAAATACGGGTATGTTTGCCACATTCTGCACATCAAAGTCACGGAAATCCTATTGATATTCGAGCCATATTCCAAAAACAGAAGCCAAAGTGAATTTTGACGAATTTTGGCAGAGCGCTGAATGTGCTGAAGTTATTATTCCCGGCTCAAAGATACCCTTTACTTGAATGGCAAATTATTTTGAGGCGAAAAGTTTAATTTGTTTTGCTACTGGCAATCATATATTTTGCTATTATTAATACAATAGTTTTGATTCTTTTTGCTGGCTTTTAAAACCTTTATTTTCTCGAAACCAATATTCCTGCCTCCTACTCCACGGATATACCATATATAGTACGTTTATGGCATTATATACCTACAAAGATGACTAAAGGCAAGGAATGAAATGAATTTCAATACTGATAAATCAAATAACGTCACGGGCAAAGCCCCTTTGTGTGTGGCAAACTATAATAAAAGTATGGGATACAAAGGTCCTCGGGGTCACTCCCTGTGCCGCTGCCGTTCGTGCTCCATCCGTGAGGCAATCAATACGGCTTTTTAATGAAGAAATAAAAGTGGAATGTCCACTTGTGTTGTTCGGGCAGTGCCGTAAAAATTGTCTACATTTTTATTGCGTATCTGACGGAGGGGCCGGCCCCTCAGTACTCTAGCCAGGCACGGGCAAAAGACCGTGAAAAGATTGTATCCTGTCTGCCGTTCGTCTGTCCGTCGGTCTGTCCCACTCACATGGCTAATGGTCTCAGGACCAAGGAGAGCCTGAACTGAGCAGCACGCACCAGCGCCTAAGCGCGTGCTGAGCTGGAAAATATTCTCTTTTGTGGTTGGAATGTGGCCATACCGTACCACCACCACCACCACCACCGACACTACTGCCACCACCAGACCACTCCACCAGCCCACTCCAACCTTCGCGCCAGGGACAAGTGTTTATTTTGGCCTTTCGCCCAACCCCCGCCCCTGTAATTTTTCTTGTGCCGCGATTTGCCTGGTCAGCATTTGGCAACGCACTCAACCCGATAGAGGGCAACCTCAATGGAAACCCCAAAATCGCAACTGAAGAGGCCTCTTTGTTGGCCCTAATGATTATTGCTTTCCTTTCGTTATTTTGTTGCTTCCTGCAGCGGCATTGTTCGGGCTTTCGGGCTCACAGGCTATTTCCACATTGTTTGCTGGCTTTTCTCTGCTTTTTTATACGAGCATTTTCAATGGTCGTAAAAATATGTGTGCGGCAAACCTGATGCTGCTGGTGGTGGGGGGGATAAGGATTTTATGCTGCCTAAATGATTTGCTAATTTTGGGTAAGCAACTCACGGAACGGGCTTATGGGTTTCCCCCCCTGAAATGGCTTCATAAATAGTCTTAATTAGAGGGAAACTACACGCTTAAAATGTCAAAGGATCTCAAGGGAAAATAAATTAACATTTATCGTATGGGAATGGTTGTACAGGTGTTGATTGGACTAGCAGTGCTCTTTCTTTCTTTCTCCTTCTTTAGTATTTATTTTTGTATTTAATGAAAAAACTTTCTATTGTTGTGCTTCTCACTCTTCGGGTTCTTACCGAGCTGTAGTCCGGATCAATTAGTCTGGGATCAGGTGTTGATATTTCCAATGAACTCTCCATCTCTTCTGTGACTGGCATTGTGGCCACTGTTGTTGTTGTTTGTGCTTCGGTAGTTGGCATGGTATAGTTAATACAGTTCCTAATGCATTGATCCCGCGTCGAATAACCCTGAACGCACGTCAGGCCATTTCTGCATGTGCCCCTCTTGTTGATCCACACCCAAATCGGTGGGTGGCATACGGACCGCCAGAAGCCCCGACTTATCACCGTCTTTAGATTGCACTTTTCATCCCTGGTCAGCCTTCTGCGCCTGCGCTCCAGTGACCCCATATCCGATTGCAAAATCAGTAGTCCGGCCAGTAGAAGGTACAGCTGCGGCATGTTGCGCATTGCGTCGGCAACTGACGTACGAAACGTCCCCCCACACAGCCAATTTGTTAACTCAAATTCATTGGAATTCCCCAGCAAATTGGCCGCACAGTGCAACGAATTTGTTTTTTTCCGCTCAACAATCCAATTCGTTGGAATTCTTTTGATTCATGGAATACGGCAGAGCGGTTATGCTAGAGATCTAAATCTGAATATAATTGCATTATGTTATGGTTCCAGCTGCGGTTCGGGCAGTCTGAAACATCATTAGGACTAATAAGAGAGGGCAACCTACTCTCTTTCTCTCGCTATCTGCTACTCTGTGTATGTGTCTGTGTCTGTGTCACTGTCACTCTTGGCAATTTGTTTGAGTTATGTAATTCGGTGTCGTAACAAATTAGTAGTTTATCCATGCAACTGGGTTAGCCAGGGGTTGGCAGTGCAAGCTGGAAAGAGAAGGGATTTTAACTTTAATCAGGGTTTAGTTTAATAAAGAAATGTACACATAAATATGTATCTATGTATTTATCTATTCGTTGGTATATGTATATAGAATATGTACATATACATATGTACATAATTGAAAATAGAAATCAGGAATCAGTAAATATTTGTTTGTGCAAACATATGCTCTGGCTATCATTTTAAAAACACCGCATGTAATTTGGTGCACGCGTTACGGAGATACATGCATACACACAGATTTGTTTCTACAAATGTATAGTATAGATATGTAAATAATTGAAAAAAGGAATCAGAAATAACTCACTAGTGGCGACTGGCCTCTCTGTTCGTTGCATTCACAAATGGAAATGCATCTAATTCTACCTTTTCCAACCATTCAATTACAACCCGAAACTGTCTACAAGACTTGACCAATAATGGATGCGGAGTATTTTGTTCATTGTAATTGATGAGACCTGCCCCTCGAAGTACAGTCTCCACACTGTACCCCCCACTGTGATGGCATTTATAATTAAGTTTCGGGTGCGCAATCATTTAGAGTGTTTTAGAGGCGGAGTGTTGGCGCAGACGACGCGACATCGTCTCCAGACCAAAACAAATTTATGCAAATTTTGATTAATTTATTTTTGACACAGTCTGTGTAGAAACAGCTGCTCTCCCTCCCACCCATCTCATTAGGGATGGAATTCGCCGTGCTAATTGTACGGAAATCTTGTGCTGATGACAAGAAGAACTGAATCCGAATCCTCCCCGTGTTTTGTAAATCAGTTGATTGCAGCCGATCAATCAATCAATCAATTTGCTTTCCGCTCAGTCTGGTTTGCATTTGAATACCGAACTAATGAGTGCTACATTGTTGGGGGGAAATCGGTCTTATCTTACCCATGGCGCTTCCTGCTGCTTCCTGCCGCAACCAGGGACATAGTGCACAGCTCTGGGCAAATGAAACCCGCTCGGAATGTGGTTCATATTTCAATTTCCGGCATGGAGAATGGGAATTTCTACTTTTCAGCTTTGAGATGAGCTGTCTGTTTGCTTGGACAGTTACCGACCACTTCTTCCGTCCCCACGTCCCCCGTCTCCACCACCGCCCACCCACTTAGCTTTACACTTGCCGGCACTTTTTAGAGCGAAATGCCATTTCTGTTCAAATTTGATTGATGCTGCGGAAGTTGGTTGCGCCCTCAAGCGTGTGTCGATTTTTGCTCGATTTTGTTTTGGCATTTTCCCTGATGTCGATTTGCTGTTTTGCGGAGATTAAATTTTGTGGCCTTGCAACTTTGAGAGAGCATCCCCAAAAGCTGGATTTAAAAAAGATTACAAAATGTAGCTGAAAGTAAGGAAGATAAAAATGTTAAAAATAACATAAGGAAACATTCATCTTTGCCCGTAGTTACCATTAGATTTGACCCATAAAAAATGGTTCACTTCTGACTTGTTCATCCTAATACTTTTTGCGCCCTTTGTTTAAATAAATATTATTTTTTAGTACTTTGTTTATTATTTCACAACCACATCAACAAACTGCTCATCCACTGAAACTATCCAGCTAAAAGTGTTGGAATATATAGTAATCGTATCAGTGGGGCATTGTTCATTCATGCATGCTACGGAATTTCTCTTTTGCGAATTCCATGCAAATCATTTTCCAATGCTTTTTATTTTGGCTTGTGACTGTATATAAAAGCTCCCAAAAATAGATGCCAACACACACACACTACTACACATACAACTTAAAACTGGACTTTCTGACACAAGCATCCGTTGCACACACACACACATTAATCGAAAAAATTCGACATGCTTATACCATTTTTGCGCCAAAAACAACTCCATGGAACCTGAACATGAAATGTGTTCGGCTAAATTAATAAAAACACAATGCATTATTGGACAAATAAACACGAACACGCAAACCCTTTTGCGGATGCCAAAATGTTCGCACCAAAAAAAAAAAAAAAAAAATAAATCGAATTAAAAAAAAATATACGAAATTAAACCAAATCAAACATTGACATCGAAATTATGCGGCTATCAACACCATCAACGCTACCTTCGTCACCGCCACCGTCACCGCCTACACCAACAAAACCACTATGACCACCCACGACCACCGCCCACCGCCCACTGCCAATCGCCCGCAGAATGTCAATGTTCTTCTTTCGATTGCATAACCTGCAGCGTGCCGAGGAGAACAAGCGCAAGAAGCGCGTCGAGCAGCAGCGCCAGCAGCAGCGCCAGCGGCGTGGGGCCAAGGTCTTCAAATGTGTCAGCGACTCCACCGGCCACCTGACCCTGGCCCCGTCGCGACTCTTCGAGCGCACGCCGATGAGTCCATCGGATAGCCTGGACGAGATTGCGCTGCAGATACCCAGGTGAGTCGAGTACCGGTGCCCCGATGCCATGCACGTAGTAGGTACGTAGTACACATACCTACACGTGTCTGCGGTACTGCCAACTAGTAATTGACTTTCGCACCTTCCTCTGCGAATCTTTACCAATTGTACTGAAAATGGGGGAATCCAGGGTTACCAAAGGCGGGTTGAAAGCGGGTTTCATCTGTCACGGGGAAATCGAAAAAGAAAGGCTCTCACTTCTTGGATTACGTCTGTTGCTGACTCTGGCCCTCACCTCACGCCGCACACTCTGACTTGCGTGAGGCCTTAGAGGAGAGACCATAAACATTTGGAATTACGTGGCTTAAAGAAATTGAACCGAAAGTGTGGACAAAGAAGCAATGCAATGTCACACTTCAAAGTGTTAATTATATAAAGAAAGTGTTTTCATTTATTAATAAATTAATTGCATATTTAAATTAAATATTATCATATATCTTTGAATTATAAAGATCCACATATAGTACGTAGGTATATTCTGCTAATTTAATATATTCTCTTTACTTTGAAAGTGTTTTAATATTAAGATTTAATATTGGGGCAGTTAACTTCCCAGTTTGCATTTAAAACTCGAATATTTAAATTTTAAATGCGGTTTATTTACATTTAAACAAACATACAAATTCGAAGGCATTTCGCAGCTCGAGTGTGCCAAATGTGCAAAAGTAAACAATTATACGAGTAATTATTCGTGAATTAATTTGATGGCTCAATTTTATATACATATATGTATATGTACATGTATGAATGTACACTAGAATTACCGAGCATTTAAATTACATTTACATACACATTCGGGTAGGTATAAGAGCTTGTACTTGTACCAAAAAGTAAATGCTACCACGTTACAAATTGCGAAATGAGGGTATAACAATGCATGTGTTACACATACTGTAAGCTTTGTACATACATACATATACATAAATACATTTGTTGTATGTGGGAGTTTCCAATTTTTAATCATGTTGCGCCAAGTCAACCTTTGTGACATGTGGCAGAGACCGCTACCAAGTCGAGTTAGTGGCAAGGAAACCAATTCTCAGAATGAACAATGGCACTGGGAGGAAATCAGAATGTAATTTTATTTAAAATCTAAAGGCAGGGAGGGGCAGCATGAATGCTTGACTGCATGGCTGCTTGGCTGGGAGGACAGACCTAATCCCAAATGCTTATTTAAATTGGCTTGCGAAATCCTTCAATTAATTAATTGCGGCTGCGAGTGCTAAGCCGAGGACACTGAACTTGGCTCTTGTTTGGGAGGGGGTTAGGGGTAGACTGTTAATTTGTCTCGCTGTTTTTTGTGAAAAAGTTATCACAAAGCAGGCAGCGGGTTTTCCATTTTATGCTTGAAGTATTCGGGCTGCTTGAGACACATTCAGTTACGACATTCGACCGGTACACACACACCACCACCCACACAAACATCTGGCTACAGTATAATTTGGCAAATCTTTAAAGAAATTCAAAAATTAGCTCCCCCCAAAATGCATATGCTGTGTGAGCGTGTGTCCGCGATGTTTGCGGGCGCCATTGTCGGCATGTGGTATGCCAAGACATTTCCCGCGGAAGAGAAGAAGGGCAAAGGTGACGACAAGAAGAAGAAGTAAATCGTAACCCACTTTCCTTCCATCCCTGAGACTTTCTCCAGAACCATCAACCCATAACTGACTGTAAGTTGAGTTTAGTTTTTGGCCAAGATTCTCGTTGATATATTTTCGCATTCTAACGACAGACTTGAAGGCAAACCAATGGAACTAAGTCGTCGAGACAGAAAATTCAAAGCAGCTGGCCGATATCGGCATAATTCAGTTCTCGTTCGACTTTCATCCACAACGTTCCATTTTTTGTTTTCGACCCAAATTGCTCCATGTTTTATTTATTATTTTCTTTGGAATTGTAAAACAAATTTTGAAGTCAAAATTAAGAGATGTTTAGATCGAAATTGGGAGGAGCTCGAACCATGCCCTGTTGCAAAATTGGCAGATCGTGCCGTGCACAGCCATCCGTGCTGGCCCGCTTCAATTGCCGTCAATGCAATCGACTGTTGTTCTTTATGGTCGGCTTTGGAGCTGGGGTGCTCTTCATACGGGACAAGCTCAAGACACCGGCAACGACGGACAAGAAGAAAAAGTAATCAGGCTAGACCATACTATATACCAGTTCTCGATCCCAGTCCACAAGGTGACGCGGACATAGACCAGGAGTCTGTGCCACGAGAGATGCCTCGAGAAGGATCGTTTGCTGATGGTGCTAAGCCCCTCCTTGAATGGATGCCACTTGCATGGAGTCGTCAGGATGGTTCTGGAAGCAAAGAATCTCTAAGTCTTCTGGGGTGTTTTTTTTTTTAAGCAAGCTTTTAAAAGGAATCTAATCAATCTACAAATCAAGTGAGCGCACGGGACGACGTTCGAGCAGACCAACAGTCGAGCAATTCGATAAGTAACCAGAACGTCCGAGGATCATTATCCATTTATAAGACGTGTGCCCAACGATTTGATTAATCGATTCTATTAAAATTAAGCTGTTTTAAAAAATAAAAGTTTCTATGGATCCCGTAACTAATTATTGAGCAGAGATTTTAAGCTGCGATACACGATGGGGGATACTTTTCTCCTCCCTCTTTCTGAACGATATCTACATCTACGTCGTGTACACGTTCACGATGAATTAAGGTGGCCTAAATAATTAATTTATTGGCATTACAATTTTAACTGAAAATTTCGAATTTGGGGAAAACATCTTTTTGTTGTTGATGAATGACTGAAGGAGGCGCTGTGCGAGCATTTTTGTAGCATTATTTTTTCTCTTTTTTCTCCTTCTCCAGGCGTTCTTTCTCCTTGCGCTCCTTCTCCTTGCGCTCCTTTTCTTGCTGCGCCTTCTCTTTCTTCTCCTTCTCCTTACGCTCCTTCTCCTTCTTCTCGCGCTCCTTTTTCTCCTTCTCGAGTTCTTTGGGTGTCTTCTTTACCTGCTTGGCCGCCTCGTCCTGGGCCTTCTGCATGTCCTTCTTCATCTGATCGTAGTAGAGCCCAATGGTGGCACCGATCACAAAGAAAAACAGTCGGTTGCAGGGCACACAGTTGAGTTTGGTCCAGAGAGTCGGCCCGGGCCTGCATTGCGACGGAGTCGGCGCACACGGCGGCTTGGGCGGACAGCTGGACTTTGGCGGTGGACAACTCGGACGCTTACACATTTTGTTTAAGGCTCAACACTGCTCCTCAGAGGAGGAGAACGCTCAAAAGAAGAGAATTTTCACCCGAAATGAGTATCCAAAAACGAATGAGACCAAAGTGAACACAATTTGTGATTTAAACTGGAAGAAAACGGAAAGTGTAACTTTGTTTTCAAATTTCCCACAAAAGAAATTTTGGGAACCATATTCCCCTACCCATATAGTTGGCCTTTGACTTTACATTATTCCAAACAATTTGTGTTACAACTCACTCGTACTACATCTCAAATTATTTCGAATACCTTTTTGGAATTCTCAAAATTCGTACTTTCATTTCGGGCATGGATCGTCTGCTAACTTTGCTTGTGGGCGGAATTGTTGGCTACATTATTGGCAAGAAGTTTTGAAGGTAAATTCAAATTAGATCAAGCTATCCACTGGCCACGGAGACTATAGAAAGATATATATCATATATCTTTAAGTTCTTTCAGTTATTTCTTCACACATAACTATGGAGACCTCTTGGCTGTTGACTTTCATCGTTGGCTGCATTGTTGGCTATTTGATTGGCCAGAACTATTGAGAGAAAGGTGAGAAAATTTTCGCTAGGTCGAAGCAGGCTCAGGGCTACCCTTCACTGTCTTTAAGCCTCATTCATTCTGTTCCCTTTGGTTATAAAACAGTAGAGAAAATTCACAATATTTTTGTTTGAAGAATGGAATTGGATTGGGTGCTTACATTCGTGATTGGCTGCTTGGTGGGCTATCTGCTGGCCAAGAACACTTAGGTTACTAGGCAAGCACCCACTTAAGCCTGGAAACTGCGTTACTAATCGATAATCTCTACTTTTATTACTTAGCATGAGCTGTGCTCCTGGGTACACCTCGAAGGTATCAAAATTGAAAGCTAAGAATCAAGAAAATATACCCTCAAAATGACGCACGTCATCTCCTTCGCCCTGGGCATAGTAATTGGCTTGATGCTCTGCAAGCGATGTTGAGGCACTCAAACCTGACCCTGAAATGGACTCAAAATTAGATCCTGAACTAAATTTATTAAGCAGAATGCACAAATAAAGATATAGCAAGTACACCTGAGTTTTCTCTTCTTTTTTTGGATTCGATTCGATTCGAAATATTGTTTTTCTTCATATTTGGAGGCGGATCAATTCTGTAGCCACCGCTTTCTACTTGCTTATATGTAGAAGCAGACACGGATACCTTTATATATTTAGTTCGCTTTAAGTAGGCTTTGCATAAGTCAGCAGTCGAAACTAATACGGAAAACTCATTCAAATCAAGTCGCTTGCCCCTGTAGGGTTACAACTTCGGAGTTTTTAGAACAATTTCTGGGATTTATTGGTGCCTAATAAAGTAAAGAAGAGAGAGATAATGGAGTGGCTATTGACATTCATTGTTGGTTGTATTGTGGGTTACTTGATTGCCAAAAATAGGTGGGTAAGCAATGACAGTAAATATGTACAAGAAATCAAAGTATGCCTTGCTAATTCATTTGTATATTCATTCCCTTAGTCGATAGTTTTCCGGCCCAGTGGCAACACAAAATTGTATTGTGTAAATTGAAATTTATAGACTTTGGAATAGGATTTGGGAACTAAATAAAAGAATGCAGCGTTTTCTTACCTTCATTGTGGGTGGAATTGTGGGCTACCTCATAGCCAAGAATACACGCGTAAGTGACAGATAACTGGGATAAATCTTTGTATCTATTATATATGTACTATTACTTATGTATGTGTTTTATTCTACAGTAAGCAAGTATGACCCATCTGATCTGCTTTGGTCTGGGAGTGTGGGTCGGCATGCTCATGTGCCGACGCTGCGGCTCCTGAAACCATTTCGAATTGAATGCCAAATACAAAATTAAACTGTCTGAAATTACTTATAAAATAAAAAATAATTATGCAACATTATATGCGGTTTGATTACTTCAATAATTTGTATGTTTATTTCTGCTTTCAGGTAACTAAAACACTTGAATGATTTTCACCATTGAAACCCACAAAATAAAGAAGGGAATTTGTAAGTAATTTCAGCTTAGAGATGGTTTGTAATCCTAAAAGGTTGAGGAAAGTCTTAACACAAGTCCCGCATTATGCTTACCTATCTTTTATGTCACGCTCTGAAGGTTTCTTTTAAAAGACAGCTACACATATGGATATCCGATTGGGACTTCCAATTGGACAGCACTTTCCAAAGTTTTGAAACGCACTGTACTATATGTAAAGCCGAACCCCTATCAACAGTTTAAAGCCTAAAACTGGGGTCGCAACGCCTTTGAAGTCGAGTTCAATGCATTTATGACTTTCGAGGTAAACTTTCTCATCCCGTAATGGCGCTGAGAAACAAGGGCAGCCGCAATGAATATATGTGTGTCAGGCTCTCCTGAGTTGGGTTAAGTTCGAAAGTTCGGTGGGGGGGAGGGGAAAAGAGAAAACTTTCCATTTCCCCTATGCGACCCCGTCATGGAGGTGTCAGCCAGAGTGAAATTTTAGGGTTGGCTGCCAATTTGTTGTTTCATGTGTGGGAATACCGCCCTTTAGTACGCCTGTCGCCTCCCACCTGGCCCCACCTGCTCGGTAGCATTCATTATGATTGATTATTGAGCAAATCCAGGGCATGATGCATACTCGTATGACGACGACGACGACGACGAGCCTCAGCCTCACAAAACGTTTAACAAATGAGAAGACAGACGAAGATGCCTTGTGCCTGACGCACAAATGAACTCTTTGCGGTTCCTAATGCCATCGCTGGCTACGGCATTTCAATCAGTCTTAGGCCCTGGATCCCCGGATCGAGCCTCATCCGCATAAATAAATATTTCATGAGTTCAGCACCGGCTTCAGCTTCAGCTTCTGCTCCAGCTCATGCTCTAGTTCCAGTTGGGTTTGGGTAGGGTTCGAGTGCGTCCCCTCTGCATAACTTACGAGGGAGCTGTTTGTGGCAAGTCTTATCTGCGGAGCAAACAGGCAAAGGTGTGCTGGGGTACCCTTGGTGGGGTAATTGGTTGAGGTGGCGTTCATAAGATTGACTCGACTACCAAATGAAATGGTGCTCCCCAAATGATTGATGGCCATGAGCACGGTGCCAGGATGCCAGGGTGCCAGGGTGCGAGGGTGCCGTGCCCAATGGTTAAAATGCTTAAACGTGCGGGTCGGAAGTTTAGATTTATATGCCAGCCAACAGGTAGGGCAGCTCAAGGGTCTCCTATCTCACTTGGCCTTGGCAATCCGTCTACCATCCACACCACACCACACTACAGTCACTGATTGGAACCGCTCCAAAGGGCCCCTTTCAACAGCATTCTCAACCCATTCCGAATGCTAATTTGTCAATAGAAAGTTTTAATTGAATTTTGTTCACATGCTGGGAATTAATTTATGCAGTTTCCTAGCCTAACAGAGGCGTTTTGAATTTCAGTTAAGCTCGGAAAAGCTCCGCCAGCAAGAGAAAGCTTTCAACCAACAGCGTCGCTGTTATCCTGTTGCTGTTGCCTCGCAGCTT
The DNA here is from genome assembly GCA_009664405.1 of Drosophila bifasciata. Classification (NCBI taxonomy): domain Eukaryota; kingdom Metazoa; phylum Arthropoda; class Insecta; order Diptera; family Drosophilidae; genus Drosophila; species Drosophila bifasciata. Next base: position 4,586,700 of record CM019043.1, on the reverse strand, counting down.
TTTGGCTCTCTCGCTCTCTTTTAAGTCTCTCTCTCTCTTTGTGTGGGCGAAAAAACGTAAACAAAGACGGACAAATAACATTTGCCGGCATGCGGCCGTGTCAGCTGTTGGCGCCTACAGGACTCACCACGCTGTGGTGGATTTCCCTGTGGCGCTGCCTTGGGAGCCTGCGCCACTTCCTTGGTGGCTCGTGCCTCGTGCCGCTCGGCTTCAGTCCCAATCCCAATCCCGATGTGTGCGAAAGCAGTCGCGTAGCCGCATGTCAAACCGAGCTATTTTCAAACCGTAACGGTCGAGAACAATATTTTCGAAAATCATGTGTTTTGGCAATCTGCGGGTCACAGATTTCTGAAATCGAAGAATAATTTATTGAGCAATTGCCGTAAACAAGAAGTAGTGCAGTTCGATTCGATATTTGGTGCTCAAAAGTGTGTACAAGTGAAAGAAAATGATAAAAAAGTCGCATATAGAAAGAGCATCTAAAGCAGAAATAAATACATTTTGAAATTAATTAACAAAAGTATTGAAAAAACGAAAAGAAAATTATAAAGCATTACAAATTACATTACCTTTGAGGAGTGAACAAAAATACTAATTAAATTTAGAGCCCATCAATGTGGTGGGGGTAGTTATTATGGGGATCAATGGGGGCTCACCGAGCTACACACACACAAAAGTTCAGTCCCTCTGCCCGTAAGGAGCGGAGGAGCAGTGGTGGTTGCTGCAAATTGCGCAATTCAGCTGAGGTCTCGCCAACAACAAATTGACTTTGCAACCAGCAGCAGCCAGAGACATGGATGCGAGATCCAAAGTTTTTGACAAACTTTGCAGAAGTCAAAAGCATTTATGGTGGCTTGACACGCGCCACATGTTACGAGCGAGCAAGCGAGACTTAGTGGAGTCAAATGGGGAGGATTAATTGGATTCAATATTAATAAGGATCCCAGTCCACATGAAGCCAGAGAAGCGAATAGCCAAGTCTTTAATTAGCAGGGCACGAGTGGGGCACACCAGCGTTGACAAGTCCTCCGTCAGCGTGTCTGTCCGCCTGTCCGCCTGTCCGCCTGTCCACCAGTCCACCAGTCCGTCTTTCATTCTTCCTTTCATTCCGTTCGTCTGGCCATGTAATTGAGTTATTTCTCTTGGATTTTTACCATTTTATTATTATTAAATGGCTGCTGCGACAACAAGCTGTTAATGGCATCCCATAAAATGGCGTTTCTCATATACTACATACATACATATATATCACAGTATTTACTTGTATGTGTGTGTGTGTGGGTGTTCAAGTGTGCGTTGCCTAAGCGGCGTCATGATTGTTTTAATGGCTACTTGAACGGAAATTAACTGACAGCGACAGATGAATAAAAGCGACAAGTTCGCCGCTTTTGTGGCACCCCAAAGTACGCAAAGCCGCACATCCCTTAAAGCCTCTGTCTGCCGATTCAACTGCAGTCGGGCATAAAATGCGGAACGGAACGGAACGGAATGGAACGGAAAGAGAAGGCAAGGAAAGGCAACTTTCGCGCGTTTTCAACGTTTTCAGCGCCACTTGCTCGAACTTTTCCAAATATTTGCACATTGAAATGTCAAACAAGCTAATTTGGCACATAATTCCATATTTCATACACACATTTCCTATATACATACATACTCATAATTGTGTGCACACTCACGCAATCTATGAAATTTCCGTGCATGATAAACAGAAATGGCAACCAATTTGTACCAAAAACAAGTAGAAGAACAACAACAACCAAATAAAAATAAAAATAAAAAAACCCAAATGCAAATTGCTTTTCAGGCGAAGAATATGAAAATTAGAAAATATGTGCGACATTTTCTATTTGCATACATTTGGCCAAAAAGGAAAGTTGGTTGGTAGTAGGCAGGAGGTAGAACAAACACTGGATGGGAGTGGGAATGAGAGTGGGAGCGGCACAATTGTTAAACAAAATTCAATTTATGTGAAAGGTTAAGGAAGCCTCGAATGGCAAATAATTTTAATTGAAAATTGACTACTCCAAAAATATGAGCGAAAAATACCGAAATAGAGCATTAATTATGTAGATTAGCTACACGGTTTTGTCGGTTAGAACAGAATAATTTGATTTATTTTATATGTAAATATATCTATCTAGTCAAACTATCACCAATATTTTAGAGCGATGTGTACACATCAAAGCATTCTCTTGTTCTGTGGTCTACCTCTACATCTATTTCGACAGCTCTTACTAAATAATTCAATCTAGCAAAAAAAACAGCAAAACATAAAAGCGAATAACATTCAATTTGAATTGTGTTTCGCTGTATTTTTAAAACAAAAAGTTTATGGCAGGGAAATTAATTTCAATGTCAGGCAACTAAAATCTAATTAAGGTAAAAGCAAAAAGCAGAAAAAACTCTACTCGGCAGCCTTACAAAAAAAACATATTATTTCAGGGTATAATTAACAATGAAAACAAAACAAAATGCTACGAAAAACATTAGATGACCCACCAAGGACAGGCATTATAAAAGGGAATCCTTAACTATTAGTTAGAGCTGCTCTGCCCTCATTAACTCATTCATTCAACCCACTCCCACTCACTCACTCAGTTATTCATTCATTCACTTATGACTTCATTTGCGTTGTGGTTCATCAACTCTCACTTAAGCCCCTGTAGCTGGACCTGTAGATGTAGCTGTAGCTGGAAGGACCATACTAACTTCACCTTTGGCGGCCATTTCACATTGTTCACTTTCGCTTTATTTGTTTTGCATGGCCATCGCATGCCAACATGCCCAAACACTAACAACTAACAACCACTAGAACACAAAACACTCACACGTGCGAACGGAAGAGAGGGATCAAGTACAATAAAAAGAGACGAGAGAGAGGGAAACACGCTAAACGCTTTGTAATGCGCTTTTGTTTGTGGGGCCAAGAGCCATTAAGCTGGCCAAGTGATAAATTTGCTACACTTTTGGGCTACTTAAGGCGCCTCTGCATCAGCTACTCCATTGGTCTGGTCTGGTCTGATGTGGTCGGGTCGGGTCGGGTCTATTCTGTTCTCTTTTGCACTCTATTGTTCTTGTCTGAGAAAGGTCGAATGCGGCTTTGGCCATGTTTAGAGCACAGCGCTGATTTATGTTCGCATACCGGGTGAGGACATTAGCCTTTGCTTTTGTGGCTATTTGCTGTGGCCCAGGAATGCCCTCTGTCTTGTGTCATGTGCCCTGTTTGCTTGTTGCATGTAATGACGTCATTACAGACAAATTGCCTCCTATTTAACGGCAATCGATTGTTTCCGCACGATTAGGTATGCTAAGGCAAAAAAGGGGCATGCGATAGCAACAGTTTGCCCCGGAGCCACAGTCTGCTTCCACTTTCGCCAGCCACCCTCTGCTTTCTCTCTTCTTGCTTGCTCTGCTGTATTTGCCCTGTTTTGACATGTCGTGCCCTTGCGGGGGTGACGCCTTCTTTTTAAACTGTTGCGCGTTTGGCCGACAGCCAAGGCGTGCCGTTGTCTCCGGCACTTACTTCCCTTTCCCTGTCTTCCGCTCACACTTCCTTCTGTGCGTCTCGTTCACCCGCTCTCTCGAGTTGGACGCGTGCCAACTTTCACTTGAAAAGGGGAAAGGACACGCAATGCGGAAGCAGAGCACCCACCAGACGTAGCAGCAGCAGCAGAAACAAATTCTAATCAACAAGTTAGTGGAATACTCCAAAGAGAAGACTTATGCGACCAGCAGATACCTCGAAGTCGATCTTTGATCATGGGTGCTAGTTCTACTCATTGTTTTTCTTGCTGTTTGAGTATACTTTCTGACAAATCCATAAAGATCAAGAAGTATCCAATAACTGCTTCGATTTATTTCTTATTAATTCTAACGATCCTTTATTAAGGTACCCAAGTAAACTGATTATAAGTAATCGATGATCTACCATTCCCACATATCCAAAGGCAATCCAGAGGCAATCCTGTGTAATGGCCAAGCTAAATGGCGTGCCAAGTTGGTTATGTGAAACACGTGGATGGATGGCTTGATAGCGTGGGAAATGGCAATGTGTTGGCATAGCCTGCCAAAACTATTCGTGATGCTAATTTGGACAGATGCCAGTGCAACATAAGGCCCGCACCAGTGAGCAGAGCAGATGCTGCTGTCGGAAGACATCAAAGCCCTTTCGGAGCTGCCACTGGGATGAGCAGCATTAGAAGCCACAGAGAGAGATAGGGCAGAGAGATATATATCATCATATATTTTTGGGTGGGATTTGTGTGCAATCAAGGCGGAAGACCATTAAAACACGACCTTCACTCAATTTAAACGATTCAGCCATCAAATTTATTATGCTGCACATAAAGCCATGGACATAAACTCTGAGCAGAAATCATAAAAGGCGAAACGAAACGCAACGCAGAGTCTCTCTAAAAGAGTTCACGAACTGTGACGTCTTTGGACTTCCGTGCTTCGTGGGGGTGGGGAGGGGAGGTGCGAGCAGCAGGCAAAGACAGTGGCAAAGGTCACCGGATTACCAGTGTCTATTCGCATGGCTCCCCAAAATGAATAAAGATATTTCCAGTATGCAAATGCCAAGCAGCAGCATCCAGAATAGCGAAACAAAGCCAAACTGTCTGTCTGGACAATGAAACAAAAGGAGTGTCAGTGGCAGTGGCAGTCCCCGTCCTAGTGCCAGTGCCAGCTGAAAACATTTAAATTTAATGCAGTCAAAAATTGATTCGTTGGCCAAACTCTGGTTCAATGCTCTTCCAAACCCGACCCCGAGATACCCCGAGATACACTCGTATACTCGTAGTATGTAAATCTACCAATTCCGATTCGAATTTTTGCTCAAGTGTTAATGCAAATGTTTGCATACATTTAGGCGACACACACACGATTCTGACAGCCAACGAAACTTGTTCCTCTGTCTCTGGCCTTGCCAGCTGTCTGTCTGTCTGTCTGTGTGTCTGTCGGTCTATATGTCTATCTGTCTGTTGTTGGGGCAAGTGGGCACTGAGGGCCGTTACGCTTGTGTCAATCGATAAACCTAATGAGCTGTGAGACAGACAGGCAGACACAGAGCGAACGAACGGAGGCGAGTTGCGAGCTGGCTTTGGCTTGTTTTAAAATTAACCTTCAGCGGAAAGACTGAAAATAACTCGAAATGGAAACACTAGCCACACTTCCTCTAGGAGTGATGGATGATGCTCCGCAGGGGGGAAACAACTCCAAGCTGGTGGTACTCCAACTTGAAATTCGAAATTTGGGTTACTTACCCCCCGGAGACCAAAACTGACTGTGCCGCTGCTGGAAGCCCATAAAAAGTGTTAGACATGGGGTCGCCCAATTAATGTAATTGCCACGCACACGATTCAGTGACACCCCCCCAAAAAAAAGCGCCACATCACACCTGCATTATGATTACCAAAAAAAAACAGGGCGGGGCGTATACTTGATGTGAAGGCAGGCAGGCAGTCGGCACAGACAGACAGACACGCACGGGATTTTCAAAGAAAGCACTTCGATTAATCACATCAAATGCCTAAATAATTCAAGAGCCATTCAAAACCCACCCATTGCTATGCAAATTGCATTTGTGTGGGGGGGGGGGACAGAATGAATAAAGGAATACGGGAGAGTGGAGCGGTGGAGCGGGGTCATGGCATGGAAAAACTGCATTAAATAGCACAAAAAGCAAGGAGACGTGAATCAATCAGCGCCCATGGGGCAGGGGGCAGGGGAGTCACTGGCTGGATGTCGTTGTGGCGAGAAAAGTTCAAAGTTCAAAGACAGGGATACCAATTTTCTTCGCTTTCTAATTGAAAATCCCGGGTTAAGGCCACAAAGAGAGTCCAGCAAGGACAAAAAGCCATAAAGTGCAGCAGCCAGAACAAAAATGTAAATTAAAGATACTCATAGAAGAAGGATAAAACCAGACAAGACAAGGCAAGACAAATCTGAGGAATCAACTTTTGGGTGTCAGGGAAGGACAAGTGCGGCGTGTCCTTTGGCTGTGACAATTCATGTCCTGTCATTCGTCAATGTGTCACTTAGCGAAGTCTACTCAGGTCACGTCTAATGATTTGGCTTTGTGGCTGTCAGTGAGTGTCGAAAGCCATAAATCTGATAGACTCTTGGGGGGGGCACTCCACACGAGGAAAAATTGCCCACTTAAAGCACAACCAAAGGACACAAAAAGCCTGCGAAAACTCCGCTTAATATGACTTTAATATGCAATAAAAATCAATCATAATTGCCAAACAACAATAGCACTTAGCCTTGTTGAATTTTGAATGCATTTTCAAAACGAAATCCGGCTTAATAATTGACTACAATTACAGCAAAAATGGGGCCAAAAGGGGCAAGGAGGCAAGCATGCGATGCATTATGGCCGATTCATGCAGTTTAATTAATGGAAAGAATTTAACAATTGATGATAGAGCAGCAAGAGGGGAATGGGATAATTCAATGTCAGTTAATAAAAAAGTGTAAAAAAAGAAGTGGAACTTAATGGCAGGCTCAGTTTCCACTACCACTTCCAACATCCGGTGTGCTTCTTCCTTTCAAGGCTATGGCCGTTTGGGCAATAAATTTATTAAATGACCAAGCAACAGACATACCCACATACACACATACATGCATGCAGAGGAATGGCTATCCACTTGGCCAACAAAAAAAGAAAAAATCATGTTAAACAAGCTATAAATAAGTGTGCGAGTATCTGCCATCGAGTGAGTGTGTGTGTGTGTGTGTGCTGTCCTCAATTGCGTGTTCAAACAAAACAAAATTAATTGCCCAACCAGGGCAATCAATTCTGATTAAAGTTGGAGCACAAGTTATACTAAAGTTGGAAGGGGAAAACTCTTAAAGCTTCTGTGTGTGTGACCCATTGTAACTCATCTCATCGCAAAAATAGTTTAAAGACCAACAACATATCGATAATAGAGATATCGTAACTACAAGCAATCCAACGAAACGCTTCGAGTGTGAAATTAGCCAAAGTGCTACGTGCTTCTGTGCCTTTGAGCCAATGGAACATCTATTATGCAATATGGCGGGTAACAGTCGCAACTCGTCCTACAACTGTCTGTCGTCGTGGGACTCCTATGATCGAATACCCAGGTAAGCAACGAGAAGCAGAGAGAAGCGAAGAGCAGCCAAGAGAAACAGGAAATCAAGTACTCGCAGCGTGGCCCTAACTCAATTCGAAATTCGATTTTGAGCGCCCTCTGCACAGCGCCCTGATTGCCATTAAAAGGTCAAAGGACAAAGAAGCAACGACGCATCTCGATGGCCCGACCAAAGGTGTTGAATCATAATCGAATCAGGTCCCAACTAAAAGCGATGCGATGCTCACTGACATTATAAATACTTAATAGTAGTAGAGGCTGACTGCAGTACTAATTGGTATAGGAATAGGAAATTATTACCGGATTTCCCCTCTACACCGTTCCACCTTGCAGTTAAGCTTAAAGTCAAGTCACTGCCGCCTTGTTGAAAGCTCTCCTGGGAGAGAGCTCTTTACTTTTTTTACGAGAGGCAATCAATGCAGACTGCCTGGCTGTCCGTCCTACGGTAGACTTAATGGACACTCGGCCAGAGAAGTACAATAGAGAGGGACCATTAAGACAGCAATAAACGTACACGGTACACGGAAAACAACAAAGATGTGGTGGGGGCGGAGGAGCTACCGTTTTCTGGGAAACTCTTTCGGCCTCCTTCCGGGCCCTGCCCAGGAATGCAATTTGTTGCCATACGCCTACACCACGCTGAGAGTGGACAAAGGATCTATTTGGGTCCCTTGCTTATGCCATTGTGTAGGGCACAAGCCGAAACCCACAAAAGCCCCTATCAGGCCTTTGTTGGGCCAGGACCAGGACCAGGACTAGGGCCAGGGCCAGGTATGCTTCGTAGCTCCAGCTCCAGCAGCAGGACTCCTTTGTGGCCTTTGATTCGCTTGCGCTTTAATGTTTTGCTTTCGTTTCAAGGTAAATTTCATCAACGGGGCGGGAATGTAATCAAATCTCGCACTAACACAGAAATTCGAGCCGCGAACCCAAGCAAAATTAGATCAAATTTCCTTCTAAAAAGCGGCAAAATCAAAAATCAATAAAGGTAAAACAATCTCCCCTCCGGCGGCGGTGCTACCCATTTCGGTAATAGCTAAAAGACTTTCTTCAGCTTTAAAACTCAATATCTATGGATAATCCAATGATGGCACAACAAAAACACATTAACGTGCAATTTGGCTTTGGCATTGGCTTTGCCTCAGCCTCGGGCGAAGAATATAATAGATTTTTAAAGAAAACTCAAGTCCTGCAGGCTAAGAGGAAAACTGAAGCAAAAGTAGATTTCGCTTTGCTTAAAACGGAACTCGCAAAAGTGGAAATAAAACTCAATTTATTTATTATAGAAATATATACTATTTTTATTAAACCCTATTGGATTTTATGACCCTAAAGAATTTATACTTTTGTTGCCACGCAGCGACTGTGAATCTGGCAAACGCTTTCAGGCAAATTGAAAAAGGGAATTTCCATCAGCATTTTCCCACCCACAGTTGCTGTTGCTGTTGCATATGTTGCCACAATTATTTTTGTTGATGCAAATATTTGCATGCAGTTTCCATATGCATATTTATTTAGTTTTGATTGCAGCAGCTCAGCCAGGGATCCAACGAGAACGAGAACATTTGAGGGAACCATTTAAGGGGCTCTCTGCTGTGTTCTGTGCTCTCAAAAAGCCTTTAAACGATGGTGCAAACTACTCAAAGTGACAAATGATTGCTTTGCTGCCCCCTCTGAGACGGGTATTGGCTCGAACTTGTGGCCATGTGGCACAATGATTGTGCCGTGTTCAATGGCCAGCAAGGAGGAATGAACCCGCCGAAACAAACCGCACAAGAGTCAGCCAAAAAATTTCATTCCACTGTGCGATTTTCTAGGAGGTCAGAGTTGATTGTATGCAGTGGCTTTTGGCCCGTTTTGGCCTGTCCTGTCCTGCCCTGGCCATAACTGATTGGTCACTTGCGAGTGTGTTTATGGTTTGTGAATGTGCACGAGTGTGGGTGTGGGTGGAGCTCGTTAATTTCTTACCACGCTCTCGGTGCAGTCATCGTCCTCAGCTTTTGAATGGGCCCCCAAGGTACCAGTGCTGCCGGGAACTTGAACTATTTTCTCTGTCTCCCGAACAGAGAGAGAGAGTCTTTCCCGGGGCTGTCTGTGCGTGCGTTAACCCTAAAATGAATATTCACAGCTCCCAGCAATGAGTTAAGCCGGAGTCCTGGGTGCCCGGAATACAAGCGAGTGCCAGTCCTGAAATGAAACAGAACAAAGGCTGGCTGAGCCACAAAAGGTGCCAAGCAGTTAATTGAATTGTTTCCCTTGTCTTTGTCTACACTTTAAGATGCTCTTTTAATTACTTAAGCTCCGACTTTTGCCAGCACCCTCACACTACACTTTACTCCACTTCCATCTCCTTTTTCTCCGCTCTTTAAGCGCTGTCTGCTGCAGTCAAGTGTCTCGTGTAAGATACAGCTCTTGGCTGCCTCCTTGGGCTGCCAACTCTACGGCTGAGTGGACCATTTGTGGCCTGTCTGCCAGCTGGATACATTTGCTGCAGGAATAAAGTAGTTTATGGAAATATTCTGCTCTTGACTTATGACTATCTGTTGCCCCGCCTTTCCTTCCATCTGAGCTTCTACCGAATAAACATTTTCTTGGCGTCTTATTGCTCATACGCCATGTGTTCGTAACTTCTAAATGCTGTCTCAGTGCTCTGACGGCGGATGTGCTGCACCAGCCATCAAGTGGAGCCAGAATGGAGACACGTTCCTTTGATCTTGTGCACCTACACATCGATGCGAAAACCTTTGACAGCGACGGACATCCATTGAAGACCAGATCACCCCCCGACTGGGAGCAGGAGCAGCCATTCACAGACGCCCTAAAGCCCTTGGCCTTGAGTGGCAGGAACGCGACCATGACATACACGTGTGTGCATGGCTGCCACGTGCCCCTTTGCAGCGCATAGTAGGGGGCACTTTCCTACCAGCAGCATAACAGGTGTGGAGTGCGGCCAGCTGCGTCGCTTAATATGATAAGTAAGCGCATCAATTGCCAAGTGCTGGCTGCAGCGGGTTGCAGGAGGAGACAATTGAATTGTGTGGGAGGGAGGGAATTGCACCTCTAAGTACTAGTTCTTAGAAAGGCTTTGTTCTGATTTCAATTTAGATGTGAAACGTTAACGTAATTTCCTTTCTTTTTGCTTCTTTTGCAGAGTTCGTGTGGAGTACTACGTGAATGAAAACACATTTAAAGAAAGACTGCAACTCTATTTCATTAAGAATCAGCGTTCAAGTAAGTAAACCCCAACCCCAACCTATATACCCCGTATATGTACATACATACTCAATGTACATATGTATTTATTATCTTTGAATTAACTTAAATATTTGACTTGATTACAACAATCAACAAGATGGGAGCATTTAATTAAATTTGATTAGGGATTCCGGGGGGAATGGGAAAATGCCCAAAAGGACAAGACGGAAAACTTGACCACAAATACGCACACAGACACACACATACATAGCTACAAATACATAGCTACTGCCAGACAGACGGATAGCAAGAGACAAGAATGACATTACAAAGGAGAACTCGATAATCTAGGGTAAATATTGATTTGGAAAGAAAATAATTGAGCAGGTAAACAGGAGGAGAAGGGCATCAGATTGGGATCCACCCAAAAACATACATACATATACGTATTCAATGAATTGACCCAAATTCTAACGATTTTGACCTCCCCACCTTCTGCTTCTCCTTCCGCTCCCATCCATGAACAGGCTTACGCATACGAATTGCCGATTTATTCCTTAAGTTACTGTCGTGTGTTCTCTACATAATACGTGTGATATTGGATAGGAATCCAACATTTATAACTTGGTGAGTACTGGCGAAGATTGAAGACAGAATACATCACTGATTGATGGCCATTTCCCCAACCATTAGCTATGGCTGCGAGGTGGGCAATAAGACAGAGTTCATCATCTCGGCCAAACTGACGGAGGAGGAGTTCCAAGAGAGTCCGATTATCAACTGGGATGCCATACTCTGGGTGAACAGGCCAACGGTGCTGTGGGTCCTGCAGCTGCTCCTAGCCATGGTGTCGCTAACGCAATCCTTGGTTCTCACATATCTAGGCTATAAGGTGCGTTTAAGAGAGTTTAAGCATTCGTCTCGTCTCACACTTTTGTCTGTTTTGCAGGGCAACATTTGGCAGCAGATACTCTCATTTCACTTTATACTAGAATTAGTAACGACAATACCCTTTGCACTAACGGTAAGTCCATCCATCCATCAGAGAGAAGTTCTCTCCTCTCAATCAACTGTGATTCATCGTTTATCCTTCTGCCCTCCTTCAGATCGTTCATCCTCCGCTACGGAATCTCTTCATTCCCATCTTCCTCAACTGCTGGCTGGCCAAGCGTTCGCTGGAGAATATGTTTGTGAGTAGAAAAACCCTTTAGCTTTCCATTTTTTTATATAACCCATCACCTGCTATCACCATAGAATGATCTTCATCGGGCCATGCAAAAGTCTCAGTCTGCGCTGTCCCAGCAGCTGACCATCTTGTCGGCCACTCTGCTCTGTTTGGTGTTTACCAGGTGAGGACACAAATGAATTGAATTGAATCCTTCTGTGGCATGCCGCAACGTTTGTTGTTGTGCTCCCTTTGCAGCGTTTGCGGCATTCAGCACTTTCAGCGGGCTGGCCATCGGCACTTGAACCTATTCCAGAGCACGTACTATGTGGTTGTGACCTTCTCCACGGTGGGCTACGGCGACTTTGTGCCGGACATTTGGCCCTCCCAGCTGTACATGGTCATCATGATTTGTGTAGCCCTCATTGTGCTGCCCACGCAGGTGAGTCTACTACTACTACTACACCCACACACACACACATGATGGAGGGATGCGATGCGACTGAATGAGGCGGTATCCATTGCCAAGTAGTTCCCATTGATAAGCTAATATCGAAATATGGTTGCACATCAAATATTTATGTGCCATAAGCCAGGACGAGCAACCGTATCCTCGTCATCCATCATTTGTGTGTGTGTGTGTGTGTGTGCGGATGGAACGAGAAGCCAAAGACTTTGGCTTCATCAATCGATATTAATAAGTATGGATGCTGTCAGTGGAAATTGTTTACCATTTTCCCCGCCTCTCTGTCTGACTGACTCTCCCCCTCTGACTATCAGTGCGAAGTCCGTGCGGTGCGGTGTCCAACTCTGCCGGACTGATGGACTGCCCCATGTTCAACAATTTGCAAACAATTGTTTTATCAACAAAAACAGGGATGAACAGGACTAGAATTAGAAATTCCATACAACAATAAACGCTCGAGAGACGGCAAAATCTCAGAACACCGAAGTGCGCACACCCTAATTGGAAATGGATAAGCAGAAGGTGCATGAAAGTTATCGACTGTAGACTGGGGAGAATGAGTATCAGAGTCACAAATGTTAACTAAGGGTGGTTATGTCCATGAATGGATTAGAAAAAAGTACTGGATCTTGGCAAGATACTCTGTGGAGAACAATTCAAAGAATACTTGACAATACTTAAAAGCAAAATGCTAAATATCAGGGAATGGTATGATATAGAATGGTCAGCTTTAACTACTACTATTCCTTGAAGAGTGTGTACAAAATATGACTGGCTTATCGATTGACCATTGAGCCATTTGGCCGGGCAACAAACAACAAGAGCATCAATCAAATTCACTTTTTTTTTTGCTATCCTGTTTCCTGGCAAGACATACTTTTTGGGAGGGGGTGGGGCAAAGGAAAGCGGGCTGGCGAGCAGCACTAAAAGTGTTCCCAGTGCATGTCAATATGTTGCCGGATTGATGACCTTTTGCGTCACCATAAAAATACGCAAAAGGTTGCAAGTGTTTTACACCAAAATGTAACAGCCGACAAAGTGCACAAAGAGAGAGAGAGAGAGAGAGAATAGAAAAGCAAGATTGTGTGCACCTGGGATTTATGCAATTAAATTTGCCATGCGTGACAATTGACTTATACGAGTGCCGAATAAATCTGATAAAACCCTCACATTGCAGTTCGAGCAGTTGGCCTTCACCTGGATGGAGCGCCAGAAGCTGGGCGGCAGCTACAGCTCACACCGGGCCCAGAGCGAGAAGCATGTGGTCGTGTGCTCGACCACCCTGCATGCGGACACCATTATGGACTTCCTCAACGAGTTCTATGCCCATCCCCTGCTGCAGGACTTTTATGTGGTGCTGCTCAGTCCCATGGAGCTGGACACGACGATGCGGATGATTCTACAGGTGCCAATTTGGGCACAGCGTGTCATCTATATTCAGGTAGGACTTACCATTCCCCTTCCCCTTCCCATTAGCCATCTGTCCATTTCTGTGTACTGAAATTGTGTCTTCTGGCAGGGCTCTTGTCTGAAGGATGGCGACCTGGCCCGGGCTCGCATGAACGAGGCGGAGGCGTGCTTCATACTCGCGGCCAGGAATTATGCGGACAAGACGGCCGCGGACGAGCACACCATCCTACGCTCCTGGGCGGTCAAGGACTTTGCACCGAATGTGCCGCAGTATGTGCAGATTTTTAGGTGTGTACAGCGTCGCATTCGTGTTTCGAGTTTCGCGGAATCGTGAACGAAATAATTCAATTTTACTATTTGCCCACGCCAAACGAAACCCCCTTGGGAAAATTGGAACCCGGCACCAAATCCAACCGAATTCGAATGGTACTGCGAAATGGAATTCCAATATCGCCAGGCCGGAGCACAAGCTGCATGTGAAGTTCGCGGAGCATGTGGTCTGCGAGGATGAGTTTAAGTACGCGCTGCTGGCCAACAACTGCACCTGTCCGGGCGCCAGCACTCTGGTCACCCTGCTGCTGCACACCTCACGCGGACAGTACGTATATGGCATTTACCCCCATGGGCGTCCCTTCTGGGCCAGGTCAACTGTTAACCACGCACACACACACACACACACATGTAAAGTCGTCTGTCTGTCTATCTGATGTGCGTCATCTGTTCGCTTGGATGCGTCAGGCGCATATAGTTGGCTGAGCTGACCAGGCCGCTTGATTGCCCATTCAGAGTTCTTTTTTTGCCGTTCCATCCATTTCTTGTTTGTGGGCGGCTAATTCGGATCAGCCTGCGGCTAGCATGAATGTTTACGCTGGATAAGGGAATTACGAATCAGTGGGGCATGTCTATCAACAGTTAGAACTGAATGTTCAGCAGGGGGGCAGGGCTGCGGCTGTAGCTGAGAGTAACGGCCTTGATTTAATGCTATCGCCTAGGCTAATGGGCGAATGGGCATGGCCAGTCCGTAGTACTTCTGTCGAATTAAATGCAATTCAATGTAAGTAGCAAGCACGGATAAAAGATGTGGGGGCACTCGCATATTCTCTACATGACATCGAAATTCAATTTAAATTGAGAATTTTAATTAAATGCCATGCCAGGGGGTGGTGGGGGTAGGAAACTCAACTTCAAGTGTAGTTGTGGTAGCTGTCAATTAAAGGCGGCTTTTAGTTTTCGTTTGCTGCGGTCGTGGCATGCAAAGCCAGGCCATAATCAGATGTCACGCCAAAACCAAAACCCAACTACACTCGGTACACACACACACACACACACACATACATGCTAATTGAAGGTTGGGCCAAAACTGCCTAATGAGCCAAATGACTCATGCATTTCACATGAGCTGTTTCCATCTCAAAGACAGCAACACCAAAACACATCCCTCTTATCTGCTTCACGTTTCGCAGGGAGGGCCAACAGTCGCCGGAGGAGTGGCACCGCCTCTATGGCAAGTGTTCGGGCAACGAGATCTATCACATTGTCCTCGGCGACAGTCGATTCTTCGGCGAGTACGAGGGCAAGAGCTTCACCTACGCCAGCTTCCATTCGCATCGCAAGTAAGTTCTTGGCAAGCCATTCAAATTTATGAAATTTATGTTAAACTGCCAAAACCGACCCGTATTCACCCCTACTCCTCCCTCAGATATGGCGTGGCCTTGGTGGGTGTGCGGCCGGCTGAGCTGCCCGAGTTCTATGAGGACACAATACTCCTGAATCCGGGGCCCAGGCACATTATGAAAAAGGATGACACGTGCTATTATATGAGCATCACCAAGGAGGAGAACTCGGCGTTCGTCGTTAATCAAAATCAAACATCGGACCCAGCGGGGGCAGCCAACAAGGATGGGGCTGGCGGAGGGGCCCCACCATCATCCGCCACTTCCCATCATTCAGCAGCTGCAACTGGTGGGTAGACCCTTTGGATGTGTATGTATATTTGTGTGTTGTGTGTTGTGTGTGTGTGTGTATGAGTATGGGTCAGACCCATAAACTACTTACAGCGAATGAATGAATGAGCCTGTGTATCCGAATCAGCATACAATATACGATATATCCGATGCATAAATAAATAAATATTTATGTAACATTTAAGCTTACCTTTTTTTAAGCAACAATTTCCTTGCTCTGTCGCTCTATCTCTCTCTCTCTCTCTCTCTTTCTCCGTCTGCCTCTCTTTGTTTCTCTTTTTACCCCTTTATATCTTGATATTTGAGTTGAGGCTGAGTTGAAAAGTTTTCGCCTTTTTGTTTCGTTTGGTTTTGTCTGAATGGAAACTAAAACGCTTTCAGTGTCAGTTCTGTTCTGTTCCGTGAGCGTGTCTGGCTCGAATTACGTTTATTAATGATACCTTCACCCTGCCCGAACTTTATTTTGTAAAACTTTCCACTTTAATCGATTTGTTTGGGTGCCATTTAACTTACGCCTTTTTGTTTTGTTTTTGAATATATCCTTCCTCAAGAGAAGGTACACCCCGCTTTGTTATGTTTTGTAGCTGCCCTGTGAAAGCGAAATACGAATATAATTATGATATACATACATATATTAAATATACTTACCATACATAGTATGAACTAGCTAAAAAAGAACCGACTAGTGCTGCTGAAGAGAACGTCCACAGTTTGCCCAAAGGAATGTCCCTTAGAGGGAACTTAGAGGTTCCCTGTTTAATGACAATAGAAATAGTTAAGGACAAATCACTAGGGATTGGCAAACTTCTAGGTTAGCTTATGTCTATAAACGCCTTTCCCCTACTAACAGACACTATCAAACCCTACACACACACACACACACGCACACACACACAACACACTTACCTATACTCACTGTTATCTTTAATGTACAGTGAAAGCTCTCAATCGATCTGTACACCGATCCGCTGTTATGTAGAGCTTTCACTGCCCACCCACACATACCTATCTGTACACCTCCACGTACATTTGTATGCGTGTAATTGTCTAATGTTATGTGTGAATGTAGCCAATGAAACAATAACCAAAACTACTACATCATCGATTACAACAACAACAGCAACATCAAGAACAACAACAACAACAGTACAAGCAACTCCAACTACAACTACAACAATAAGCACCACTTTCACATCATCAACATTATTATCAGCATCTACAACAACAGCAACATTAAATGCTGGATCTGCCCCGTCCGCAGCAGCAGCAGCAGCAGCCGCACCAACAGCAGGCGCAGCAGCAGCAGCAGCAGCAGGAGGGGCAGGGGCAGGCGTAGGCGCCACCATTGCACCAGTGCCGTCTGTTTGTGTTCGTGTGCCCCATAGTCCCAGTTATGAGAGTGGCGGCGCCATCGGCACGACCCACTTGCAACCGTATCCGCATACGCATCCGCATCCGTATCCGCAAACGTATCCGCATCCGCAAATGCAAAATCCAGACTCCAGTGGAGAGTTTGCATCACTATTTGTGCGTGAGTTCGACACCAGATCCACCCAACAAAAATAACCACCTTCCCCCCACAAACCCACCCACCTGAACAGAAAAATGAAGCAACACAAAAATACTGTTTTTTTTTTGTCTTTTAACTCGTTTTTGATCTCACTTCCCCAACTTTCTCACTCTCACTCTTCAAATATAACCCACATCCTCAGCATCCAGCTGTCTCTCTGTTCCCCCTTAACTGTCATTCTATCTTCCTGGGTTTATCTGGCAGCTTGGGCCGCCTCCTCAAACCTTATCCATAACACTATGCAACAAGTTTTAGCAAAGAAAAGTAAAGCAAAGGGAAGGGATGAGCATACAAAATAGTTACTAAAATTTTTGCAACTTTTGTTTCGAATAATTAATGGCGTAAATGAAATAAACTGTAATAAAAAAAGCAGAATTAAAATGGACATTAAATTATATGGACAAAAAAGTCATTCCACAAATTTTTGAAAGACAAAAACTAACTCAAATTCTTGCGGTGATATCTCATCGGAACAACACCATGCAGAACCCCAACGACCTGAGATATATAGCTGCATTTTGGCCACATTTTCGAACAGGTTCATGCAGCAATCCCCCCATTCATAACTAAAAATACCTTAGACCTGAAGCTGCATTTTGGCCACATTTTCGTTCAGCTTATTGCACGCTTGGGCAGATATAATTCCATTCCAAGAACGCTAACAAAAGGCTGTCTGCAGGAGTTGCACCCATCCGCTAGACAGAAGCCAAAAATTTCTGGAGAAGTGTTATATTTTCATATTTTAAAAAGCTTGTACAAAAATGTTTGCAGAAAATTCCAAATTTTATGGAGCAACATTGTCACTGGTGCCCATCTCAAAAATACAAAAGTTGTTTGCAGCAATCAAATTTGTTGCAAAGTCAAACACTGTCAAAAAGTATAATCAAGCACAAACACTTAAAAAAAAGTATAACACACACACACACACACTACTATACACTCTGTCTCTCGCTCTATTCCCCACTCTCTCTTCTACTTGCTTTACTTCTTACGCATATGCGGCCACACCTAGCCACGCCACGCCTTGCCTTGCCTTTTTTTTTTCTATCCAAAACTATTTTTGATGTATGCTTCATTTTTTAGTTTTGCTGTTTCTTGCTCTTCTTTGCCTGACTTTCGTACATTTCGTACCACCTTTTGCGTCGTCTTCTTCCTCATCTACGGCTGTGTTTTGCATTTCCTTATGCTTGTGTTTGTGTTTGTTTTCTGTTTCATGTATTGGTGTTCGTGTATGTGTGCGTGTATGTGCATGAGTATTCGGTGTCTTGAAATTTGTGCTAATGATATTTCGCCTGCAGCTCACGCAGCGTTTCCTGTAAATTGCGTCACATACTCGGATATACATATTTTAGCTTAAACTACTGTGCCCCCCACCCACGCCCACACCCATACCCATACCCATGCCTCCCCCCGACCATAGCTCGGTGGTACCCTGTAATTAAGTATTCCCAAACTATTACCAAAAAAGGAGAAGAGAGTCAACATTTTGGCAGAGCTGCACGTTAACTAACACGACTTCGGCGAAAGTTTACCCGGACAGTGCAGTCTGTCTCTGTCGGGGACTTTTAATGAGTTGTTTTCCCTCAGGTTTGTCTTGTAGAACAACCCCTTACCAGCCCCCCAAAACCCACACCCACACTCCCCCTCACCAGCCCCACCCTCCGCCTTTTTGTGTCACATTTTCTTCGCTCAGCTGAAATTAGTGGACATTCGTTTTTTGTATAGCAAGCGCCCAAGTAGATTTCAATCGATATTCGAAACTGAATTTATCGCAAAGTAAACCGGACTAACGGCATTCATTCCCTCCCCCACCCACTCCACAGCCTGCGATAATCCGACGGCTGTGATAATATCGGACTCCAGGCAGAATCTCAAGGACACAACGGTTACCCAGACGGCAGCCACAACAACCACAATAACCACAACAACGCTGCCACCGCCGTCCATGACGCTGGGCGGATCTTCGGGCATGGCATTGGCCGGTGGGTCTGGTGTTGGTGGTGGCCACGGCGTGGGCAGCGGCCACAGTCTGGGCACCTCGCTGAGCATACCGCCAGCCTCGCTGTCCACGGGTAACCATCTGGATGTGCCCTTCGGCAACAATCCCAATCTGCTCAGTCCGGATGTGCTCAATCAGCGTAGGGGTAAGTTGCATACCGGAGAACAACCGTACACCAAATTCTGATATATATATATGATATCTGAGCAGGAAGCAGACGTCCCTCGATCCTGCCCGTGCCCGATATGTTCACCTCCTCATCGTTCAGCATTGCCGGCAACGACGATGGCGAGGAGGGAGACGAAAGCGATGACGAGATCGACGATGAGATGCCCTGGCGCTCGCCCTCTGAGAAGATAGCGTGAGTATTTTCCATTACCACCCCCCATCCACCCATTACCAGGTTGAATTTGACCTGTTTCCCCCCAAACTTTCCGACTATCCGAGGCACCGTTCCACCCTCTCCCTGTGTAGTGTCTCTATCTACATAGATTGTACCTCGTATATGTATCACCACTAACTGTACTTTTTAGCTAACTAATTTACGTATTCCAAAACGATAAAACTAACCAACCCATCGATTCAAATGTGAATCGGTGCCCCCACCCCCCTGTGTACATAGCTCGTGCTAGTAAGATGATATTTTGCAATTCAGAATAATCGAATGGGAGGCAGAAATCTATCGAAAATGATATCGGAAAAAAATGATACGGAATGGCAACACAATAGTAAATAGAACACCCTGCCAACATCGATCATTCTGGAGTGTGAATTCTCCTCAATGAATGTAAATTTTATATGTTGTACTTAAGCACTAGACTCCCTACCCCCAACCCCCACTCACCATAGACCCCTATCCGAACACATGTATGTACACCGAACTAAAAGATAAACGAAAATTCGCCTCAGCTGCTTGGGCGGGCATTTTCCCCAATCGCGCACCTATTCGCTCATCATGAGCTCTTCGGAGGATTCGTACCAGCGGAGTTGCAGCTTTTGCCGCAATGCCACCGCCGCCACAACCGCCGCTGCTGAAGCTTCTGCCGCTGCTGCTGCTGCTCCTGGCATGCCTCAACCGTCACCCTTGGGCCTTGGGAGTCTGGGACTCCCTCTCGAGGAGTACTCCACTGCAGAGCTACGCAGGCGACCCATGAAGAAGAGCTACAGCTGCGACAGCGAGTGTCGCAATGGCCAGGGGCCCGGACTGGGCCAGGGTCTGGGACAGGGTGGAGGACCTCTGGCCATTCTGGCGGCTCGAAGGAGGCAGCTGCAACGCTGCTGCTCCTGCAGTTGCTCCACCAACACCTCCTCCACCACCACGACTACGACCACAGCAGCAGCAAGAGCAGCAGCAGCAGCAGCAGCAGCAGCGGCGGCAGCAGCAGCATTCACATCGAGCAGTTCCGTTGAGACGCGACGCCTGGCGCGTCCGGTGTGGGCCTCCGACTACTCCGGGTAAGTCTGGGGGCAGAGAAGCCATTCTACGGACGCCATTTGTTGAAGAGTTCTTGTCGTTGTTCTTGTTCGTTAATGTTGCCGTTGCCGTTGCCGTTGATGTTGCAGTTGCAGTTTGTGTTGCTTGTGGAGTGTTTTGTTTGCCTGCCGCAGGACATCTTTTAATGACGCCTCCGTTTACCTTGGAAAAGCCGTGTGCCTACCCCGGTGCCCCAATCCGAGATTCGTTTGTGCATACGCGTATCTGTGCGTGCTGTTGTTGTTGATGTTGATGTTGCTGCTTCTTTCCGCCTTTTGCCTTGAGTTTGCTTGTTTTTGGCTTCAGTTTTGGATTCAGTTCAGTGGGAGGGAGTCATCCTTAGAGTCTCAACCATCTCGAATGGGATGGGACATGCCAGGGGGGAGGAGAACAGAACACATCTGCAGGTTTCCATTTGTTAATTCGTTCGTTAGTAGTGAATGCTTTTAACTCGTTTGTAGCTAGAACCCGACACCTCACCTCCCCACACTTTCCCAGCCTGCGCTCTCTTCTAGTTCAATGTCACTGCTCGTATCCGTCTCCCAGCACTTTGCTTACCCCCCCCCACCACCACAAATCATCACCTGCTCTCTCCAGCCCGGCCGCCTCCCGCCAGGAGTGTGCTCCCCATATAACACTGCCTCTCGCTGCATTTTCAGCATTGTCAAGGGATTCCCGCCCGTGTCGCCCTTCATAGGTGTCAGCCCCACGCTCTGTTTCCTGCTCAAAGAGAAGAAGCCTCTCTGTTGTCTGCAGCTGGCTCAGGTGAGACGCGCGAGACTGACGGGGCCGCATTCCCAATCTAAAACACGATAATCCCGCACAGGTATGCGAACACTGCAGCTACAGGAACGCCAAGGAGTACCAGTGGCAGAACAAGACGATCATTCTGGCCGCCGACTATGCCTCGAATGGCATATACAACTTCATCATCCCGCTGAGAGCTCACTTCCGCTCGAAGACCTCGCTCAATCCCATCATCCTGCTGCTGGAGCGACGTCCGGACGTGGCCTTCCTGGACGCCCTCTCCTACTTTCCCCTGGTGGGTATACCCATTGCCACGCTTTTCATCACTTAGCTGATTGGGGGGTGTTACTTAGGTGTACTGGATGCTGGGATCAATCGACTGCCTCGACGACCTTCTGCGGGCGGGCATCACGCTGGCCGAGAGCGTGGTCGTGGTCAACAAGGAGCTATCGAACTCGGCCGAGGAGGATTCCCTGTCCGACTGCAACACC
This sequence comes from Drosophila bifasciata, assembly GCA_009664405.1. NCBI lineage: Eukaryota > Metazoa > Arthropoda > Insecta > Diptera > Drosophilidae > Drosophila > Drosophila bifasciata. The sequence goes on along the minus strand of CM019043.1, from coordinate 4,565,104 downwards.
ATTGTAGCCGTGCAGAACATGTTCAAGTGAGTGCCTGCCACACCTGCTATTGCCACATTAACAGCAAGGAAAACAGAAAATCGAACTAATCCGGCCTTGAATTGAATTCCATTCCCTTTGCAGATTCTTTCCTAGTATCAAGAGCATCACTGAGCTGTCGCAGAGCTCGAACATGCGGTTCATGCAGTTTCGGGCCCACGACAAGTATGCCCTGCATCTGAGCAAAATGGAAAAGGTCGGTAACGAGTTGGCACCCCCGCCTGCCCCCGGCAGATGTCAGTTGGTTAATTTGCCGCTCACTTCTTTGCAGCGCGAAAAGGAGCGTGGATCGCACATCTCGTACATGTTCCGTCTGCCGTTTGCGGCGGGCGCCGTATTCAGCGCCTCCATGCTGGACACGCTGCTGTACCAGGCCTTCGTCAAGGATTATGTGATTACGTTTGTGCGCCTCCTGCTGGGCATTGACCAGGCGCCGGGCAGCGGTTTCCTAACATCGGTAAGTACCAACTGATTGCCCACAATGGGGAGCGATGCATAATGGCAGGGAGTGTGCCTTGTTCCGAACAGATGCGCATAACCAAGGAGGACATGTGGATACGCACCTACGGCCGGCTGTACCAGAAGCTCTGCTCGACCACGTGCGAGATACCGATTGGCATCTACCGCACCCAGGACACCTCGAATGCGGACACGTCACATGTGAGTAACTCGCCGGTCGATAGATGGGGACCCTTCTCGGCCTTCGGCAGGCATTGCGTGCGCTTGCGTCCATCGGTGAGTCCAAAGCAAAGGCAACAAACAGCAAAACAACTCAAGATTCGGGCTTCCTCCTCCTCCTCCTCCCTCTTTCGGTCTTCTGGGCTCCACCACTGGGGGAGCAAGCAACCAACCCACCAACCAAACCACTTTCTAACCCTACTAACACGCTCACTCTCACACACACACACACCTCTCACCCCACCCATAGCCTGTCTATCTATCTCTAGCCTCTTTCTCTATCTCTATCTCTTTATCTGTATCTAACGCTATCTCTTTCGAACTGTAACTCTTATTCTGTCTCTTGCTCACATATATATTCGCATTTCGAGCTGCGATTAGGTACACTAAACACACCAAAAACCAAATTGAATCGAAATTGAAAATTAAAGAATTAAATCGAATAATTTTAACCTTAATTTGCCTATTAACCCAGTTTGATTTTTTCATTTCAATATCCCTGAGTTGGTCTTTCTTTTCTTTTGGTACTTTTGATTTGTCAATCACACGCTTACGCTTTGATATTTCCAATACTAACTGCATTTGGGTCTGAAGTCTGCTGTCTGCTCATCCTACTATAAAGAGTATTGCATTACCTCCAGTATCGTTAAGCGCATAACAAAACACTTCAAATCTTTCTCGCTCTCTCTCTCTCTACTTATATATCCAAGTATATATAACCTTTTCCTCTTGTATAAGTAAATGCGAGATCTGGTAACGAAATAGATTTATCAAGTAAATAATATACTATATACCTCATGCTTGTTGCCACTACCAGAGAAGTTTCCCACTCAAAATCCACAATAAAAAAACTTAATTATATAAATACATTTACATACAATATATGTATGGTACACATATATAAAGTCTTGTATAAATCAAGTATAGCGTGCTGATTCTGGCTTCAGTTTCGATTCTGCCTACCCCCGTTCCCCATCAGAATTTAATTTTTTATTTTCACTCCCACCCCGCGAGACCCCTTTCCCCTTTTTGGCTTCATTTGATGCAGTAAAATCATTTCTCATTCGGCTGAAACACAGAACGGAGCCCCCCTCCCCACCACCAATTACCATATGAAAGAGTTGTGTGAGCATTTTTGATCTGGTCAATGAAATTACTTACAAATTACACATACGACCCGTTGAACAGTTTACAAAACAAAAAACTGAAAAAAATTAATTGCGTTTGTATTGGACCTGACGCACACGCACGCAGTGAGTCCCCACCCCCCATAGCCCCAAAAAAAATAATACGATAATGAAAAAAAATCCAAAGAAATACCAAAAAAACCAAACAAACACTTCATACTACTACAATCTCATACCCGTATGCTTGCCCCATTAGCCTCCCGGCCGACAATTGTGTATCCAACAAAATGTATGTGTGCGTGTGTGTGTGTGTATATATGTAGTAGTAGTTGTGCCCCTATGGGACTGTGGTAGCCATAGTACGATAGCTCTCTTTATGTTTCTCTATGAGGTCCTGCGTGACCTGTTGGCTGCTGCATGGTTTTTTGTTTTGTTTTTTCCAACTTTAATTTGGTTTTCTGTTACAGTTCCTGTTTATATTTCCGCTTCTGGTAGTGTTTCCGTTTCCGTTTCCATTTGTTTGGGGCTGGTGTTGTTTGCATGCCGCTTTTAATTAGCTGATTGCATTTTCTTGTTCTGTCTGGCCTTGACTGTCGACCCGCTGTCCTTTCGGCCAACTCATTTTCAAGCATGGAAAACTCTACCAATTGTTTGCTCTAAGTTTTCATCGCTATACATGGGAGAGGGAGCTCGCTCATTAAAAATTCCCACTTGATTTAAAGCTAAATGCTTTTAAAGTAGAAAGCGAAAGAATCTATGGGATAATTGGCAAATGAAAGAATACAGAAAAATAATTAAAATTTCATCAGATTAAAAATAGAAAGACCTAGAAAATTTTATAAAATGATTTCCACTTAGTGGAAAAGCCTAAAGCTTGCCCCGCACTTTTCTGCTTGTTGTGTATTTTTTTTTTGTTTTTTTGTCGGGCTTGAGTCGGGTTTTGTGTTTCGACTTCTTGGATCAATAAGTCGCGTCAATTAATTTCCCTAAAATTTTTGTTTCATAATTTAAAAGAGCTTACGTCAGCCGCTTGTTCCACACAGCATGTTTTATACTCGTGAAACCTAAATGTTAACTTTTTTGCTGTGGCCATCACCAACACCAAAACCACCTCCATCAGCATCACCCTCTCTCACATACATGAATAACGAGAACACACACACACACACACAAAGAGCAGCAGTGAGAGCGATTTGCCATTTCAATTAAAAACCAATTAAATATGTAAATCATTTTGTGTTTAACCGAACCTCATCGAAAAATTTGCATACACCAAACAAATCCATGCCCCAGTACGACGAGGAAACTGGCACGCCCGACTCCACCAAGGACTCCACGGAAATGCTGCGCGGCGTCACCTACCGCCCGCCGTCCTCGGCAACAGGTGGTGGTGGGGCTGCCGGCTTTCGGCCGCCATCGCAGCCGCAGCAGCAGCCACAGCGCCAGAGGTCGGTCAACTGTCTGGGCGGTTGCTCGGAGCGTAAGGGATCATCTGTAAGTAGCATTCGATTCGAGAGCACTTTCCATACCACCTGAACTCTACTCAGCTCAACTCGACTCGACTCCCTTTTAAACCAACTCAAAGCTTGTTTCTGTGTGGGTTTATGTTTGTGGGTTAGTGATTAATGGTAAACGGTTTACTGGGTTACTGGTTTACTGGGTTACGGGTTAAGGGTTAAGGTAGGTCATCCTGATTCGTCCTCTGACTTTGCAGCATGCAGCATTTTGTTATCACTAAGCATGCCTATTCACAGCAACAACTAAAACAACTAAGAATGTACCTCTGATGGATCATCATCGATCATCTCAGCACCACAACACTCCACACAGGATCAATCAGAATTTGAATATACTCTAATATAAATATATATATGGAGGGGATCTCTCCACGATTGAGTAATACGCTGGCTTCCTCTTTTAGTACTCCATCAATCTGGCCGACGAGGCCAAGGACAATCATGCACAGCAGATCGAGCGAGCGGAGATCGCCAATCTGGTGAGGAGTCGCATGGAGTCGCTGAACCTGCCCACCATCGACTACGACGATGTGAGCGAAAAGCGGAACCACTTGTCCTATGTGATAATCAATCCGAGCTGTGATCTCAAGCTGGAGGAGGGCGATCTCATGTGAGTGCTACCAACTGTCCAACAGCTGGACAACCACCACCACTACTCATCTCTTGTGGCTCTCTTCTCTCCCAATTTCCGGCATTCCTTAGCTACTTGGTGCGGCCGTCACCGTTCTCGGCACAAAAGACCTTCGAGCGACACAATTCGCGTCGCAAGTCGAACATCTCGTTCTGCTCGAACATCAATCTGGGCGCCACTTGTGGCCCCCAGATGCAGAACATGTCCAATACCGCCGTCGGGGCTGGATCGCGTCGCGGCTCCGGCATCGCCGGTTTGAACCCCATGCAAATGCAGAGTGTTCAGACTTTGGCCGGGTATGGATCATCCTCGCAGCGCTGTACCCCACCGATGCAGCAAATTAAATCGAATTCTCTTTCTCTACCCGACAGTCCGACGGTGGTTGGCAATCAGCGTGGACGGAGTAACTCATTGCGGGTTGGCTATTATTCCTTCTTCCAACCCCCCCTAACCCTACACACCCTCTCACCACCACACCCTATCTGTCTCTCTCTCTCTATGTTTGTTGATTTCATTCACGTTCTTCACGTTCGTTTGTTCCGTTTCCGTTAAGATACACCCAAAAAGCAACACACACACACACACACAGAAAAGAAGGAACCCTTTTGGTTCGTATCTCACTCTGCGGTCTCCAAGGTCTAAGCCTACCGTTCGTAGAATGAAGCTGTAAATCAACTCAAAGGTATTGGGAGTAACCCAACCTTAGATGAACCCAGCATACAGTAAAACTTAGTACCTGAATTGGCTCTCTATAGACTCCAGTAGAATACAAATCACTTGTTCGATGTATTTTATTGTTTTCAGAGCGAGTTAAATTTAAACTTAGACCTTGGGCCTGTGCCTGTGGCCGCAGTGTAGACGCTGTCTTGGGGGAATGTGAATTTTGGGCTGTGACCTTGGGTCTGCAGCTTCAGTTCACAGGCCTGCAGGATGGCCTCGCACACACACACACACACACACACACACCTTGTTATTATAGTTAAGTTTTTAACAAATTGGCTACAACCACAAACTAGTATGAGTATCTGCACAGATGCCTGGTCCATTTGGGGCCAGCACTTGCACTCTCACACACTTAAGCATCAAAATTCTCGTATGAAAGTTGAGCCCCCCCCCGCAAAACACTCGACTGTCCGATCAGCAAGGATAGCAGAGGCGGCAGCAACATCCAGAGCCACCCACAACAGTGCAACAGCAGCAGCAGCAACAAATCCATAGCTATAGCATCCAACCAGAAGGATATGCCAATTTCTGCACCAATGGCCCTGCACTGGCTAGATACAGAATCCATGATCAAATCAAATCCAAAAAAAAAAACCAGATTCGATTGTAGCAGCAATGCTGCTGAGCTGAAATTCTTTTTTTTCTTCATGTGTTTGCTTATTTATTTGAGTGACTGTAACTGTAATTGTAAATGCAACTGCAACTTTAACCGCAAGAATAGCCAATTTGTATGTGTATTGTAATTTTGTTGGAGTTTTATTGGTATCACCTGCGCACCAGCGCTGCATTAGCTCCTCCCCCACTAATCGGCCCACTCTGGCGTGGCTATCTCCCTGCTCCTCTGTCCTTGCAGATCGACAACGATATACTGCTGCGGCGATCCTCCTCGCTGAGGCAAGGGCTGCCCAGTGTGGGCGTCAGTCATGGCCGTCGCAAGTCGTCGCTGGAGGAGATCGGCATCAGCCACTTCACCACCCTGATGCAGGCCACAAATCACAGCAATCCCATCAAGATCTCGCTCAACGGCAGCATAGGCATGGAGGTGAGTTCTCCTCCCCCCGCGAGCCTCCTCTCCCTCAGCTGACTAACGTCTGTGGCAGAATCAGATTTCCCTGCAGGTCACCCCGCCCGAGGAGCCCACACCCATGCTGGGCGTGCCCTGCATGATGGGCGGCGGCTCCGGCATAAACCCATCCGGCACTGGATCCTCAACTAGTGGCATGCTGGGCGCCGGCTCATCGCTGGCGATCAACACAGCCGATCTGGGACCAGGTCCCAGCACCTCATCGGGTGCGGGTAGCTCCCTGCAGCCCCAGGACTCGCTCGGGCCCCAGTCGTCGCAGGTGTCGTCGCCGCAGCATCTGCAGGGAACGATCGTATGATACAACCTGATGTGGGGGCGCCGTCTCCGCTCCTCCATGTCAAAGAACAAATGGATATAGAACACGGCCGGCACACACAGACACACCCGTAGAGATAAGTTCTGAGAGAGAAAAGAGTATTAGGAGACCAAAACCAAAACCAAAACCCACCCCCAAAATGTCTGTGGTGTGTATCCCAGCCCCCGCCCCTGTAGACGACTCCCTGCATTCGAATGGTATAAGATTATGGATAGATTACTTACTATAGAGCAGGAAAATAAGTCTATAAGGAACATGCATATAGGAATAATATGTACTATAGGAGTAATAATTATATGCTTTACGGTATACAAACAAACAAAAGTTGAGGCAAATTGTGTTTTGGGAACAAGATATGTAGTTAAACTATTGGATGGATATGACGAAGATGATGATTTAGCTAACTGTATGTACATATATAGTCTGTATATCTGAGCGTAGTTCTAAGCACCCGCCCCCCTAACCCCTATTCGTTTCCAGCATATCCGAGGAGCATAGCAAACTATCAAATTTCCCATGTATATACCCTAGGTATAGACTAATAACCAATTCGAATTACCACACACACACACACACATACTATAATATACCACATATATGTAGATACTTATATGAAGGTGCTATCAATGTCATGTACTATACACATTCCCCATGTTTTTGTAAAACTCTTTGAATTGTTTTACACAATTGTTAAGGCAAAGAGATAAAGGAAACTAAACTAAACAAACAAACTAAGAAAGGAAAATGGTTTTCATAACATAGTTTGGAACAGGCTTTGGTATACTCTAATGCTTTACAAAACCAACCAAAAAAACAAACATATATAGATATATATATATATATATATATAGAAGCAAGGAATTTGTATATACATATACATATACTAGAGATAGTAGGAACCAAACAAACATTCAAGGAAGCATTAAAAGAGCAAAACTAAAAAAAAAAAACAACTATTAGAATTTAAAGACACCCCCCATATGGTAAACGCAAAACAACAGAAGATAGAATCTAGAGCTTAGTGTTACCTTTATTTACCCAGTAGTTAAGAGTAGTTTCCGAACCATTGAGAATGTCGGCAACTGTACCAAATTCAATGAGCTATACACACACACAAACACACACACACACACATACACCCCTAGCATAGTTTTAGGAAACGCAAACCCCCAATTGCAAAACTTCAACTCAATTGAATTTTCGAAGACACGTCCCAAGTATAGCGCCTCTGCTGTAGCAAGTAGCTAGTTAATACCAACCACCCACCCAACCACCCACACCCACACACAAAAATGTTAGTTAAAAGCACCAAAAAGCATAGAAAAAGCTGTTTTTTAAGTGAAATTTTACTCAACAAATGAGGAAGTTGAAATGCATTCCAGTGTCTCAAAAGAAAAACCTAGTTAAGCTTACGATTAGATGCCTAATATCACACCAGATACATATTTACATGCACACATACATACATGGATCTGTACAAACATTCATACATGCAAAATACGAGTATACAATGTATTTAGGTGAGAATGTATCTGTGTAGCAACTAAGTAGCACATAGATTAGATCGAACCGATGTCTCAATGTACAAAAGATACTAGATACATAAACTAATCAAGCATCTGGCAATGGCATTGGCATCTGGCATCATTAGAGTTATAGTGTGGACTAGAATATAAACTTGCTGTAATATTTATCGATGCTCTTTAAGGCATGCCGAACAGAACTCACAATAAACTCAAAATATAGTTGGAAATAAACTCATTGTTTGGAAAGGTATATCATAACGAATATAGTATTGTATGCTTGTTCCTCTATCAAGTGGCTAGATACAGAATAGAGAAAGAGAGAGACTAGAGAGACTATTTATCTGTTCTCTTTAGTTTTAGTTTTATTTAATTTCTAGACCCACTTTGGGTGGGTGCTTACTTTTATTTTATTAAGTTTTTCAGAGTAGCTTTACATTAAAAAAATGGCACACACAGGCATTCCTAGTTATTATTAGTAAATTTAATTTAGTTAGCGTTTCTCAACTCTTTGTTTTGTTGTTTTGTATACGTATCGAAAAATAATGTCAATTTAGTTTGACTGTTGGACTCAGTAGCCGGGATAGGGCGAGGGCTGCTGACTGCAGCTGGTGGAGGCGCTGGTGCACTTGCAACTCTTGCCCGAGGGCGCCTTGCGGTTCACCAGACAGAGCCGGGCGTCCGTGCAGCCGCCGTTGTTGATCTGGCATGGACTGCCATACTGTGGACAATTCTGCTCCACGACCGTCATGCCGTACATCTTGTGGCTGCCAAAGAACGGCGTCTGGATGGGCTTCTGGCGGGTGCCCAAAGCGTCCACGCTCTCCAGTTTTTTGCTGAAAAATATTTCGATTAATTACTGCCCATTTGGAGGGGGTAACGGGGATGCTCTCACGTAGTCCAGTCGGTCCAGTAGAACTGATCGTGGGTGAAGGTGAGGCCGAATGGATAGGACAGCTCATTGGAAATGGTGCGGGTCTGGCGGTTCTCGGCATCGATGCACTCCACCTTCTTGGTGCCCGCATCGGCGTAGCACAGCTCACCCGTGCTCTCCAGCACCACCAGAGAGTTGGGCAGGGTGACGGCATCGTGGCCCAGCAGCAGCTCACGGCCAGTGCCGTCCAAGTCGGAGAACTCGATCTTGGGCGAGGAGCGATCCCAGTCCGACCAGAAGAGTTTCCTGCGAATCAAGGGAAAAGTCAGACACGTTGAGCTTGGTGCCCCCAGTCGTTGGTTCTTACTCTCTGTGGGGATCAACGGCAATGCCGCGGGGATTCACCAGCTGCTTGCTGATAACCACTGCACGCAGCGTGGGATCGTCCAGGCTGGCCACCTCAATGGTGTCCTTCACGGAGTCAGTCCAGTAGAGGCGACGGGAAATCACATCAATGGCAATGCCCTCGGGAGACTCAATGTCTGAGGGATGCCCAAAAAAACAAAAAACAATAAGCAGAGCTACCAAAGACTTAAAGCTAAGGCAACTTACCCGTGGTGATGAAGGGACGGGCATCGGTGCCATCGTATTTGGCACTCACAATCTTCTTGGCCGAGATGTCGCCCCAGTAGACGCGGCCCTCCACGCAGTCCTTGTCCAGGCCGATGGCCATCGAGGCCACCGAAATGGGCAGCACATTGCGTCCGTTGAGGGGCACTCGGACAATGACCACGCCCTGGCTGACAATGAGGAAGTCCGAGTCATGTTGCTGCCGTTCGAAGCAGACGGAGCCGTTTCCATAGAAACCTGTTAAGAGCAAAAAGGGTTAAGGAAGGTCAAAATACACACGTAGGCCCTGCCCCCCATTCCCTTCATTCATTCATTCTCCCCCTTTCTGACTCAGAATTCTCTCACATTATTTTCTTGGCCAAAAATCTAACAAATTTCCAGTTTAATTTCGATCTACCCAAAGACCTCTTCTACACTGTCGCCCAGTATGCGTCTTGTCCAGATTTTGCTCACGAAGATGTCGCAACCGGCAGGCAGCGGCACCTTGCGTACCGCTTCGATGCGACACCCGGTCCGCTCTAGGGTGAACCGTCGACCGGCTAATACATTGGCAGACCGCCGCTTCACTCAGAACATGAACGAAGATATGAAGAAACTTAGCCCAGTGTCGCCCCTCACGTCGATGCGGCAGTTCTTCATGCATCCCCAGACATGGGACCGCAACAATGGCTACTTCAACGTGGTGCTGGCCCTGTCCATATTCGGCTTCTGCTTTTTCAACTCGTGCTGTCCCAGCGAGGAGAAAGTCGCCTCAGTGACCGACAAACTGACCCCGCCCAAGAAGTGAAGTGTCCAACGTGGAGACGAGCAAAGAGAGTGCAGCGGGAGACTCACCTTGATTGCAGACGCAGACCAGGCCGGAATTGGTCGAGTGGCACTTGGCGTTCATGTCGCAGAGCGTGGGATTGTTGAGGCAGTTCTGCTCCTCGATGCACACATAGCCATCGCCATGGTAACCGGCGATGCACTGGCACTCGTAATTGGCAGGATCCCTGGAACCCCCAAAAGACAACAAAATAAAACATTCGAATGAACCGTGTGCCGGGGGGAACTTACTCGGTTGGCTCGCAGGTGGCATGAATGCCGCAAGTGTTCCTCACGTTGCAGGGCGTGGGTTTGCTCAGGCAGCCCACCAGTGCATCCCCCTGATAGCCCTCGAGGCAGTCGCAGTACTGTACGCCCTGCACCGAGTCCCATTTGCAGATGGCGTTGGAACCGCAGTAGACGCTGCCGCACCTTCCGGCCGGCACGCACCTGTCGCTCACATCCCGCTCATAGTCCTCCTGGCACTGGCAGACGCCCGAGTCACAGAAGGCGTTCTCCCCGCAATGCTCCGCGGACTCGCACTCCGGCGCCAGCTGGCAGCGGTAACCATCGCCCTCGTAGCCGCGCTCGCACACGCACTCGGACTGGCCCGCCTGGTCGTTGTAGTTGCACGTGGCATGGGCGTCGCAGATCTCAGGTTTCTGAAACCAGAGTACATATACTACTATGCTGCTCGATGTGGCATCGGGTCACTACTTACAATGGCGCAGGAGTCATCGATGGGCTCACAAGCGTAGCCGTCGCCGCTGAAGCCCGCGTTGCAGGTGCAGATGTGACGCAGCTCGTGCTCGTACCAGGCGCAACTGGCATTGATGTGGCAGTTGGCATCCACATCGCAGGGAACTACAAAAGGGTCAGTCAATTAGTTAACTGTCTAGGCTGCTGTCAAAGTAATTGGCCACTCACCCAAGTCACCATTCTTCTCCAAATCGGCATCCCCCGCATAGCGACAAATGGTACCGTCTTCGTTAATTTGATAGCTCTCCGGACAGCGGCAGCTGCCGAGGAAGTCGCACGACGGATCCACCTCCAGCTCCAGCAGAATGGGTACGCAGCGTCCGCGCTCCCAGGCCTCGTCATGGCCGCACAGGTTGGAGCACTGGTAGCCATCGCCAGTGAAGCCTTCACGGCAGGTGCAGCGTCCCTCATAGCAGTCGGCATCGGGTGAGCAGCGCTGCAAGGAGGCAGGATCAGAGAGGTAATCAACGGGCACAAGATGGTGGGCTTCTCGCACTCACATAGCACTCATCCGAATATGAGGTCACCTGATCGTCCTCACCGGGATAGGGGTAGGGATGTTGGTTGGGATCAGGACTGGGATAGGGATGTTGGTTGGGATTAGGATTGGGTTCGGGATTGGGATAGGGATTGTGTTCAGGATTGGCATTATCATTGGAATTGGACTCGTTGTCGGTCTCGTTCTCGGAGCTTGGTTCATCGACAGCCACCTGGTTGGCTGGGGTGGAGTACTCGATGTTGTCGGCGGTGCTGTCACTGCTGTTGGCCAGGCACCTGTAGCCGTTGCCCTGGAATCCGTCCGAGCAGAAGCAGGTGAACCCGCCCTCGTTGTTCTCGCAGAGAGCGTTCTCGTCGCACACATGGGTACCCAGGGCGCACTCGTCCACATCCACACAGACCTCGAGGCCGCGCTCGTCCAGCTGGGCGGCATAGCCGTGCCGACAGTCGCAGCGGTAGGTATCCTCATAGGGCACGCAAACGGAGTTCTCCACGCACTGGCCCGTGCCATCTGTGCAGGCATTGGACTCGGCGTCCACCCCGATCTTGCTCATGGCGCTGATGCGCAGTGCCTGGTCACGCTCCACAAAGTCCAGGGCGACCTTGGACACCTTCTGCATGACGCTGGTGTCGGTGGGGTCGGCCTCGTCGTCGCGCAGGCAGCTCTGGTACACGATGCGATGGTCCACCTGGAAGCTGATGACGCGCTTCTCGTCCACCACCTCCAGCTGATGCGACTGCACCGACTCCAGCACGCCGGGCCGCACGAAGCGGTACTCATCGATGTAGTCGGGTAGGTGGAGGGTGGCGCCCGCCTGGATGGTCGGCACCTCGCCGTAGATTTCGATATAGACGGCCAGCTGGTCCCAGTAGTTGAGGCCCTGGAAGGTCTGGTTCAGGTACAACGTCTCTCCCGACTCGAACTGAATGCGCGAAATGTGCTCGTAGTTGCCGCCCGTCAGCTGGTAGCCATTCGCGGCTCCATTCACCGACTTGGCGAACAGCCAGGGCACGGTCGTGAGCAGCGGCAGGATCAGTCGCACCTGGGCACCCTGCTCCGAGGTCAGTGGGTTGATGGTCGTATAGGATCTGGCATCGGTGGTCACCACGTACGATTGCAGCTTGGCCTGCTCGTCCACGGGCTTGCCGTTCAGCTCACCCACCAGCGTGCCCGTCACCCGAATGGGCAGATCATTGGCCAGACACGCCTTGCCGTTGCCGTAGAAGCCCGGCTCGCAGGCGCAGCAGTAGCCCTCGGCCTTGTCGTGGCACTGAGCCTTTTCGTGGCACTGATGTCCATTGGCCTGGCAGCTCTGCGCTAAGGCGGGCGACTCGGTGCGTGTCTCTGCGTTGTCTGGGGCACGCGCATTTTGCTGCGCTGCCACCGGAGCCACCTCAAACAGCCATACTCCGGACACACCCAGGTTGGTGCTCTCGCTCAGGAAACGGGCCTAAAAGAGGTAGCAGACATCAATTAGAGGGCCATCTCTGCCGTTCTGGCACTCTCTTCAACTTACATTCTCCGATCCAGATCCGTTGAGGTTGTAGTAGCGTCCGTCCTCAGCGACGAAACCCGCCTGAGCGCGGATGTCGGGCAGTCCAAGGCCTAGGGACTCACCTTGGAGCCAGTTGAGGCCGCCCTCCGGGTAGATGAACTGCACGAAGGTGCGCTGATCGTCGGCTATCAGGGCCACCTGGAAGGTGTTCACCTTATCCGTCTTGGAGTCAAAGTAGCCGACATTCCGCCAGGTGGCCACAACCACCTGTTGCGCCTCGAAAGCGGCCTGATCGCTGAAGGCGTAGCGCACCAGCTGCGACGCTCTGTCCAGGGTGGCCAGGTCCTTGGTTTGGAATAGCGAGATGGAGGTCTCATCCCCGCTGTTCGATGTATCCACGTTCGAGTAGAAGGCGGCTATCGAGGGGTACTCGAGTGGGAAAGGCTGGTTCAAGTACTCAGGGAACTCCACGTTGAACGTCAGGATTCCATTGGTATTGATCTGTGTGTGAGGGGAAAGGGAAAGAGAGCGAAGAATTAGGAAGTGCGCATCAGGGATCACAATAGGTTCAAGTGGATGTACTTGGCATCCATATGGCAGGCACTTCAAAGAGCCTTCTAGCACCGCCCCGTCCCCGTCCCCATCCCCATCCCCTGCCGAGGGAGTGAAGTGCTAACGGGCCACTTAACTCCGGAATGGGAATTCTCATGGCGGAAAGCAAACACCAACAAACCATTAACAAGGCGGCAAATGATCATTTGAAGGGATGCGATAAGTGATCTCCGACGGGATCGCCCTCTGACTAATTGAGTCCCATGCCCAATCCGAAGCATCCGCACTCCTCTGGCTGGAATTAGTTCGATCTAGTTTCCCCATCATCTATCTGCATTACCCAACCCCCAACTTCAACTCCATTCTCTTCAGCTTATCCAGGGCGATGCATTATTCTGTATAAACAACAATTTTTGTTTTGAGCGGAATAAAACTGGAATTGGAACACAGGTGTTCGAAATGTGGAACTCTGCAGCGCTGACAGGAGGCCCCCAGCTCCTGCCCCCCGGCCTCAAGCATAAATCAGACTGCACTTTTAGCCGGCACCACGGGTGCATTCTGCAGCTCCGCGGGCGGCATGTTGCGGCATGTTGCAATGTGTCTGAACTGAACTGGCAAATGGTTGGCCAAAGCAAGGAATCTGCTGGCAGGTGATTTGTAGTTTTACAGATTCCAAGTGGGGATAGCACAACTGGGCATTCTCCATGTTTGTTTTATCTACGCAATTTGGTTAATGTTAAGAGTCTGTGTGGCAGTCCCATTTATTATCCATGAAAAGGCAATATGTAGGCATTCTTTAATCGACTAACAGGCAGGAATATGCATTCAAAATATCACAGATATCGGAAGATACAAAATTAGCAATAAAGTAATATATGTACTCCTGTTTTCTTATTAAATCTCTTTTTTTTTATTCGAAAATGTATAATATGCAAGCAAACAAATGCTTATCAGGAATATATATTCCGAGAATTAATATACCCCTCATAGTACATAATTGTGTCTGAACTCTCCAAAGTATCTAACCTCTCCGGTTATTCACACGATAATTGACGATTGGAATGGGGAATATTATGACGGAATCTATTTATAATATATATATATATTTTTTTTTTTGTTTTGGAATGGCTTTGGAGCGGCTGTCTGACACTTCTTTTGGGACTTTGCGACTACATACTACTCCGGGCAGGAATTCCAATGAAATTTATGTATGCCTATGGCCATAATAAAACGCACCATTCCGATTCTGTGCCGCGTGCTATTTTTCCACGTCAGACACATAAATTCAGTTAATTAACTAACAAATACAAGGGGCACAGCAACAAAAGACAAATACGGTTCAAAAATAGGCGACACTCGCACTCGACGCGGAGAACTCATAATTCTCGAACGCCATGCCAAATGCTGTGAACCAACAACCAACAACCCACCCCACCCACTCAGAACCGAAATGCTCAGGAACTTTGGCAGATGGCCAAGGCGGGCACACAGCAGCGACATCAATGGGTTTCGGTTTGGTACGGATTGGTTCGGTTTGGCTAGGCTTTTGCTAGGGATATGGCTATGGACCACCCTCAAGAGCGTGTAAATTGTACATGTGCGATATGTGGACGGACTATGGCTACCTACCTACCTATCGTATCGAAAATAGATGAAGATTTTGACACTCGTGGGTGCTGTATGGTGTGTGGTGTGTGTGGCAATCAATGTCCGTCCTGTCATGTTTTGCCGAAAATTAATGTCGTCTATAAATACTCGAAACGGAACACAACAAACACATGCTCTAGCAACCACAAATATAACTACATACTGCCATACCCTCCAGACTTTAAGCTGGAAACTATTGAACTGTTTGACTACTCGTATTTGCATAATGATTGACCGCTTATCAGCGATCGGGGGGGATGGATGCCTTATCGGATGCTGCAAAAAAATTCATTCAGCGCAGTGCACAATCTTTGAGATACTTTGTAGCCTGAATGCTGATTGCTGAAATTGGAAATTTACTCACATAGAGCTGCTCGTACTGCTCGCCATAGAAGCTGATCGGCTGCTCCAGTTGCAGGAGGGTGCGTTCGCTGTCGCCCTTGGGCAGGAACTCGATGCTGCCCGAGGAGCCATCGTCGACGAACTCGTAGAGCTCATTGGAGCGCAAACTGTCCAGATAGTGCTCGAACTGTCCGTTGACCAGAAGGGGACTGCAGCAAACCGCCACCAGCAGCAGCAGCCAGGAACACAGTTTTTGCTTAAGTACATCATTGATTTTGGATTTTATGTGTTTATTAAGTACTCGATTTTGATTTTAACTCGAGAGGATTTTAATATTTTGCCAACGGCATTTTTACACGGACACACAAAAACGGAGACGTTGCCGAATTCTTGAAACACTTTTGCTTTCGCCCCAAGTTTGATCCAAAAATATATAGAGGATTTATAAATAAAGTGCCACTGGCCCGCACAGCACCCCACTATTTGCGTATACTATATTCTATATGCACGGTCTTTGGTCTATGGTTTATAGTTTTGTCTGATTTTTTTTTTGGAACTGGTCGCTCCAAGTGGCGACTGTCTCCTGCGCCTCCTTCTGCTTTGTGCTTCTTGCCTTGTGGCTTTCTTTGCCTTTACTCTTCACGCGGCCGAGACCGAACGAACCGCACGCTTTGACAACAGAATTTCGATTGACTCGCCGCTGCGCTGCTGCCCTGTGGATTCTTCGGGTCGGGTCGGTGCTCGTCTAACCGTTACATGCGGCGCTCCCTCTGCTGTGCTGTTCTGTGCTGTGTGCGTGCGAGTGTGTGGATGCCACTAAGGCGAGAGTGTTGCAGGCTGCCTGGAGGCTGTTCCAATTGCCTTGGGGCAGAATGCTGCGGTGTTATTTTTTTGCGGTTTGAATAGCATCCACAAACGCCAGAAGATACAGAAGAGAGAGCGAGCGATGACGATTAATGATTTGATTACACTATGGAACAAGACAAAAACAAACACCCTGAATTAATTTTAACAATTTTTTTTTTTTAAATTTTATTTTTTTTACTTTAATTTTTTTTAAATAATTTTTTAAATTTTTTTTTTTAAATTTTATTTTTGTAATATAAATCGCTAAAACATTATTCAATTTTCTGGCAATATTTTTTTCGAAAATTTGAAGCTATAAATTTGATGGAAAAAAATAAAAAATTTTTGACAAAATTCTGCTGATTTTTAAGTTCTCATTGATGATACTATTTTTTTAAGTCCTTCAAGTAATATTTACCAGAGTTACGAAGCATTATCAATAAGTAGTCAAAAATTGATCGATCTATATTCAATAAACTTCCACGAACATCTACATATCCATTTCCCAATCTTAGAATAACAAAATTGATTATTTTTTTAGTAAAAAGTTTTTACCCATAAACAGACGTTCATACATAGGTCTTTCTAGGCTAGGCTGGGCTGGGCTGTGCCGGCCTGGGGATGCGCCTAGTTAGTTATGGCGTTCCAATTCCTACGAAATGAACT
Source organism: Drosophila bifasciata (assembly GCA_009664405.1). Taxonomy (NCBI): domain Eukaryota; kingdom Metazoa; phylum Arthropoda; class Insecta; order Diptera; family Drosophilidae; genus Drosophila; species Drosophila bifasciata. Next base: position 4,548,352 of record CM019043.1, on the reverse strand, counting down.
TCAGTCGGCACGTGCCGCTTGATTGCTCATGCCCCTAAAATTCTGATCTTCGTCCGAACTCCCTGGAGCGATTGCATGCCACCGGGAAGCGCCGCCATATCGAAATGGAGCCTCTGCCTGGCCCACAGACATAGAATCCACACCCATTTCCCCATACCATACCATTCCATTCCCATTCCCATGCTCCATTCCGGAGCTCTGTTGTGCGAGTCAAAAATAAACAAATGGGAAACGGACTTCTGAGTTAGCGGCAGCGACGCAACGTCTGCGCCTTGACTGATGACGATCGTGTGTTGCCGAGGAGTTCCATCTAGAACTGGAGCTGGAGATGGAGTGCAGGGTGCGGCAGTTTGACTATTTATGATGTATTTCTCGGTTAATTAGTTGCAGCTGAACGCAGACAGAATGGACATAGGATGTTCGAGGGATGGAATGGGAATGGGGCAATGCTTCCGCATGCATTTGTGAGGCATCATCATCATCATTGCCGTGTGCATGGTTCAACAAGAAAGTGCGTGTTTCGGTATTCGTTACCATATTTTTGCTATATTTGGAAGCGATGAACATTGCGCACCCCCCGCCTGATCGGTGATGGATGCCTTCGCCTTTTCATCATTTATCTTCGAGTGCTGCCGCATGGGCTAATGGAAGTGAAATGCGTTCCAGGAACTGGAGCGGAACGACGACTGCAGCCACTGCAGCCGTGATGCAGTCTCCTCCAGACAGCAAACACATGACACGATCCCATGATGAAGCACTTTTGGTTGGAATAATTAAACACATAAATTAAGCCACAAATTAAAAACCATCAAATGTTACGCCAAATTACCCATCCCTTCCACTCCCACTCCCACTCTGAACTGAACACTGAAAGCCAAACTATAAAAGCCCCCGCCCAATACATCGCCCGACACACCCAAAGCGAATCAGAACATGAGACTCCATCGGCTGGACGTCGTGGCACTGTGGATACTCCTCTTTTGCGGCTGGACGATGGTCAAGTCTGCCCCTCATCCAGCTCAGGACGAGGATTGCGAACTGAATTCCATCGATACAATGGTGAGACTGAATGGTGCTTTTAGCAGGGGGTAAAGACTTATTTATAGAGTCTGTTATTTGATGTGATATGTCATGAAGTTTGGTGTATGTAAATGTTTAAAAGGAAGAATGGATGTTAGAAATATGTCTGTTAAGTCAGAAATGGAGAGAACACACGCTGAACATTGCGACGATTAACAGAGACATACAGATACTCAGTGATAATTACACAGACATAATATGTACACATATTATACCCTTGAAAAGAGCACCTCTGACTCCATAATCATGACTTGATTAATCATGAATGGGCCATCAATATAGGCCATGTTCGTCTCTCTGTTTATATAGCACTAGCAAGCCGTCTGAAAGATATACACGTACATCGGTTTATATACATTTTTGGGATCATCTATCTTATACTTCCACTCGTTAAATTTCTTTCCCTCACTAATTGTATACCCTTGCAGCACGACTTTTGCTGCGATCTGCACGACGAGAGCCCCCACTTCAGCGACTGCCAGATGGAGTGGCACGAGAAGATCCACTACACAACGGAACAGGAGGAGCACACCTACATGTTTGTGAGTACAGCCAGCCAATCAATCCGACCAATGCCCATTACCAAGTTCTTTGTCCAGTGTACCGCCGAGTGTACTTTTAATAGCACCGATTTCCTGGGCAGCAATCGCCAGTCGCTGGATTTCGCAGCGGTGCGGGAGCATTTGGCAAGCGAACTGGCCAACGATGCGGATGAGGCTCTGCTGTATCAGACCTACGTCCAGTGCAACAAACACGGTGGGTTGCCTCCAGTTCCAGCTGGTCAGATTTGCTGATACATTTCCATTGCAGCCCTCTCGTTGCTGCCCCACAAGGGCGTCAAGTCGCTGGCCAAGCGCATGGCTCGCTTCGGATGCCAACCCTATGCCGGGCTTGTCATGGAGTGCGTGGCCAACGAGATGATCCTCAACTGCCCGGCCAAGCGCTTCCATCAGACCGCCCAGTGCCTGGAGACCCGCAACCAGTTGCGCCAATGCAAGCAGTACCTCAAGTACGGATCCTAGATCCTAGAGTGATCCGGAGTGAAATAAACAGAGGCACATTAGAGGATTTGCGTTCAGCTTACAACATTTATTTGCCACTCCTGATCCATTGCTACTATTAACCTAAGTACGAACGACGTCCATCAGTGCTAGCACGACTTGACCAGGTCCCCATCTAGTCGCAGCGTCGCACAGAGCTTCAGTTGCTTGTCGAATCTTTTGTGGAACTTTTTCGCCTGCTTCTCGCTCAGCTCGTCCACAGGAGACGTGCTTGGAGTACTTCTTCAGCAGCTTCTTTTTCAGCTTCTCCAGAAAGATGCCGTCCGCCTGCTTGGCCACAATTTTGGCCAGCTGAGTGGGCCAATCAAAGTCGTTGCTGCTGCTGGTTTCGGATGCCTCAGGAGCGGCTTCTGGTCCTGGTTCTGGTTCTGGTTCAGCTGCAATCTTGGACTTTTTCTTGGGCGGCGCTTCTGCCTCCCCATTCGTATCGTCCTTCTTTTCGGCTTTGCCATTGAGAGCCGCCTCCTTGGCTGCCTTGGCCCTGGCCAGCTCCTCCTGCTTGGCCTCCTTCATCTTGTTGAGCTCCTTCTCGAGTATGTCCCACACCTGGGTGGCCTGCTGTCGGGGCATGCGCATGCAGTTGCCCACAAAGTTCTCGAACTTGGCCCTCTTCCGGGGCACATTGTCGACGCTCTGCAGCCGCTGGAAGGCGGTGCGCAGGGCCGGCGTCAGGTTGTATTCGCTGCTGTCGAGGATGGCGCGAATGATGTCCATCCAGCTCTCCTGCTTCTGGGCGTTCTTGTTGCGCGACTCCTTGGCCACAAAGCTCTGGCTTTGGTTGGCGTACTTCTGGGCCTCTGAGATGCATTTCGTGTGGGCAACGTACTCCTCGCCGTAAAAGTCTTTGAGGCAGTCCATGCAGGAGACGTTCTTCTCGTTGCCGCGACAGCGCGTCTGGTAGTGCTTCTCCACCGACGGCTTCTTCACGGACTCGCCGCATATGTTGCATGTGAAGAATACCATTTCCAGTTAAATTTTTCAGGAAATTCGAATAAATTCAGACGCGGCTAAAGCCAAACAAACGCACGTGGGGATTAGTGTGGCAGCTCTCTGGTCGCTCAAAAATACCAGCACTTAAGTGTTGGTCAACATTCTTTCCAGGGATGCAGCGAGTGCGCCAAAATTGAATTTATGTAAAATTAAGGTAGAAATGGAATTTTAAGGTATGTCCGACACCCTATTGAAATGTATCGAAATTTCTGAACGATTGAAACAATCATTTGCTTATAAAAAGGAAAACAATTTTAAATGTTAAATTTTAATTCATGTAGAAATCAACATCGAAAATTTTACAGCACTGTAAAATAGTGCACTTTCATTCTTTTCCACAAGGTGCCTCTAACACGATAGCAACTCTGTGTAATGGCCATGTAGCAAAATTGATTCAAATTTGTCGAATTTTTGTTTCTCCTTTGTTTAAACATTTCCAATGAATATTGCAACAATCCTTGATTTAAAATATACAATCTCATAGAACATAAATTATTTTATTAATTTAAATGATTTGTTCAGTCAAAATGCAGCTGCAATCAACGGTTTGGGGCCGCATAAAATACAAACAATACTCTACATTGGACAAACAGCTGTAGGGCGAGCAACAACACGCGTCTGGACCCGACCCGACCGGCCACACAGTCAGTTCCGCGGGGCAAACGAAATACGAATGATTTTGTTGAAATTAGCGAAGGGACCGCTTTATGGAACACTACGAAATCTGAAGATGAGCAGCTCGGTGGCCGCCATTGCCTCGGCCACGGATCCGTTGACGGGCCCCAAGTACGAGCGAGAGCCGAATGTGCTGCGCAAGAAGCTGTCGTCGGTGGTGCCGGGCACAGTGAGCCTCCAGGTGCTGGGAGCCGGCGCCAACGGGGCGCCCAGTGCTGTCTATCTGTTCACTGACCAGTCCCGCTACCTGTTCAACTGCGGCGAAGGCACCCAGCGGCTGGCCCACGAGTACAAGACTCGGCTGTCGCGCCTGGAGCAGATCTTCGTGACGCGCAACACGTGGGCGGCTGTGGGCGGACTGCCTGGCCTGGCGCTAACGATCCAGGATGCCGGCGTGCGCAACGTGGGCCTGCACGGGCCGTCGCACCTCTCCACCATGCTGCAGTCGATGCGGCGCTTTGTCATCCTCAAGAATCTTCAAATGCAGACGGTCGACTGCAGCGCCGGCAGCTCCTTTGAGGACTCCATTCTGAGGGTGACGTCCCTGCCGCTGGAGAGCCTGGAAGACCCTGAAAGGTGGGTAATCAACTACATCTGCCAGCTAAAGCCCCGGCCGGGTGCCCTCAATTTGGTCAAGTGTGTGGAGAAGGGCGTCCCGCCGGGTCCGCTTCTGGGGCAGCTGAAGAACGGCCAGGACATCACGCTTCCCGATGGCAAGACTGTTCGCTCCATGGATGTCACAGAGCCCGGCGAAACGGCGCTCTCATTTGTATTCCTGGATGCGCCAAGTGTGGATTACCTGCCCGGGCTGCTTTCCCATGCCAAGACCATCAAAGATCTGGGCGAACAGCAGCTCACTGAGGTGGCCCTGGTGGTGCACTTTACTCCGCACGAAATCGCCGACTGTCCGGAATATCAGAGCTTTCTGCGGAACAATTTCTCGCCAGGCACGCAGCATATCTACCTGAGTTCCCCGCACAATCAATTCTCCGGCTATGCGGCCGCCCACCGCATCCAGCATCAGTTGCACCAGCTGGCGCCGCGGATATTTCCGCTTCTTAGAGAGCAGCAGCCCTGCCAGAGTCAGAATCTTAGCCAGAACCTGAAGAAAACCAAGCTGGATGAGGCAGACTCCGACGGCGAGGTTGATGCTAGCACGGAAACAGAGCAGGGCGTGGTGTCCATGACTAGCTTCCATCTGCGTCCCAAGAAGGGTGAGTAATACTGCAAATATCCTCCTGATCCCTATCTCACTGCATTTTGCATAGGACTGGACCAAACGCTGGCCGCCAAGCTTACCCCTGAGGAGTACGTCAAGGAGACGCATGCCGTACCCGGCTTCACGGAGCTGCTGGCCAAGCTGAAGGCCGAGGCCCACTTCCCATCGGTATCTACCGCCAGCAGCTACCCTAGAATCATCTTCCTGGGCACGGGCTCTTGCATTCCCAACAAGACGCGCAACGTCAGCTCCATTCTGATCCAGACTGCGGCGGAGGCTTTCATGCTGCTCGACTGCGGAGAGGGAACCTACGGGCAGATTGTGCGCCTGTACGGCAGCACAAGGGCCGCAGAGGTTCTGCGACAGCTGCAGGCCGTCTACGTGTCTCACCTGCACGCGGATCATCACATTGGACTGATTGGGCTGCTGAGGGAGCGCAGACAGCTGTCGCCGAAGGTCCGCCGCTGCTTCTGCTAGCTCCGCGGCAGATCGAGCCATGGCTGCAGTTCTACCACCGCCAGATCGAGGAGATTGAGGATGCGTACACTTTGGTGGGCAACGGCGAGCTCTTGGCCAGTCCCCTGACTGGAGAGGCAGTGGAGCCATTGGGCATAGCCGCAATTGCCACCTGCCTGGTCAGGCACTGTACCAACTCCTTTGGCGTGAGCCTCACCCTGAAGGCGCAACACGATGGCGAGCCCGTCAAGATCACCTACAGCGGCGATACCATGCCCTGCCTGGACCTGATCGAGCTGGGGCGCAAGTCCACAGTGCTCATTCACGAGGCCACCATGGAGGACGACCTGGAGGAGGAGGCGCGCATTAAGACGCACAGCACCATCTCGCAGGCCATCCAGCAGGGCCGCAACATGGAGGCCAAGCACACAATCCTCACTCATTTCTCGCAACGCTACGCCAAGTGCCCGCGTCTACCCAGTGTGGAGGATATGCAGCAGGTGGCCATCGCTTTCGACAACATGCAGGTGACTCTGGAGGACCTCCAGGAGTACCACAAACTCTATCCCGCACTCCTGGCCATGTATGCGGAGTACACCGAGGAGCTGGAGCAGCGGGCAGTCAAGCGGGAGCTCAAGCAGGAGCGAAAACGAAAGTTGGCCCAAACGTGATGCAGCAGCAAACAGGCGGAAGCATTAACCGAGCTACTGTTAAACTAATGTTAAGCAAATGTTAAGTAAACTCGTCAAGTGGCTCGAAAGTGAATTTCGTTTTGGCCTGTTAAATGTAAATGTAACCCCAAATCAAGAATATATATAAATTGTATATACTCTGAAAATTTCTAAAATATAATTTGGATAATGATTGCCCAGCTAGAGAACTCCCAGAACCCAATTAATTCTTGGTTGGTTTTGGTTTGTTTGTTGATTTATTTACTAAATACGCTTGCAACAGTGTCTGTGTAATAAACGCTCGATTTTTGTAATGATTAAGAAATTAAATCTGTTGAATCGGCTTGAGAATATCATAGTTTCACGCAACTCATTATACATTGAGTATTTTAACTTGGCTCATTTTGTCTCGACTCAACAGAGGCACTTGGTTCATAGCATTTTTTCAGCTTTTCTTTGTTTTATTTTTCATCTTTCTTTTAATTTTTATTTGTATTTTATTTTATGTAATTTAACTTCATTTTTTTAGTCATTTAAATTTCAATTTTAAGGCACTTTTTTAGTTCAACGGTTCGTCCATCATGATGTGTATTTTTTTTTTTTTTGGAAATTAGCTGTGACTAGTTAAAATTAGTAGGTAAACGACAAGGGTATATATGCATATGTATGTATATGTATGTATGATCTTAATTAAGTTCTCTTTGATATCGGGACTGTGGGTAGGTAGGGAGAGGTGGTGCTTGCTGGTGAAGCTGGTGGAGTTGGTGGGGGGCAAAACTTCTCTGGTTAATATTGTGTGTGGTGTGTGTGTGTTCGCTTTTGACGAGTATAAATAAACATAATTCCAACATTGATAAAATTAATGCTCTGTTTAAAAATAAATAAATAGTTTTACGTTACGGCAAACGCAAGCAGCAGAACGGTTGGTAGTATTAGGGTAATAAGAAGAATTCAACAACAACATAAAGTAATCCAGTTAAATCAGAAATAATCTTATAACTGCCTCTTGTGTTCTGTGTCCTGTGTTCTGTGTCCGCCCCCCCCCCCCCGCCATGCCCTGGCCACGGCTATTCCACATTACTCGGTATTAGACTACAAATTCATTAAGATTAGAGGTGAACGTTTTTTTTTTGGGTATTTTGGTACTCGTATTCGGGTGTCCCACACCCGTCTCAATGGCTCCTCAGACGCCCACTCCGCTTCAGGCGCGTTCCACATAGTTGCCGGGGAATGTGCCAAAGCAGCCGGTGCGCTGCGAGGTGCCCACGAACCATCCGTCGTCACACTTCTCCAGCACATGCACCAGATCCCCCTCGAGCAGCTCCAGTTCGTCGGAGTTCTGTGGCCGGTACTTGTACAGCGCGCGATAACTGAAAGTATCTTGGATTAGCAGATCTGGCGGAAAGAGAACAACGGTGAGTGGCACTCACGCCAGTGGCTCGGTGCTGGTGTCCACGTGGAGTGCGTCCGTCTTGTGCAGCGTCCGCGTCTCCTTCAGGATCCCATTCACGGGCTGTGCTCCGTTCTGGGTCAGCGTGTTGAACTCATTGTTGATGTTTGTGCGCAGCACATCCAGATTGGGCCGCAGATTCGTGGTGCTCTGGCTGCTGATCACGGTCGTCGTCCTGGCCGCGATATCCTCCGCTCCAATGTCCGTAAGAACCTGAGCAACAAATGGGAATCAGTTCGTGGTCTACTCACCTCTCTCTCGGAGGGATGACTTACCTCCACATAGGACACTGGGAATATGCCCTTCCTGTTGGCGATCTTTCCCTCGAACCAGTTGCCATCCACGCGACGCGTCAGCGTGACCAGCTCTCCCTTGTTGAGAGACAGCTCTACGCCCGACTGGGCCTGGAAGTTGTATTTGGCACGAGCCTGTCCCTCCGATGGCCGCTTGGAAGGAGTGCGGGCGCCATCGCGGCTTATAATCTGTGGAAGGGGAAAGCGAACAGCAGGCTTAGATGCATGGAATCGATTGTTGGGGAGAGACACGACACTCACCTCCACATAGCTCGCCGGGAGCAGCCCGATCATCGCATTGTGCTCACCCTCATACCAGTTGGGATCGATCTGCCGCCTTATGTAGACGGTGTCGCCCTTGCGGAACGAGAGCTCTCTGCAAAGATATCCATTCAAAATTAGGCTGGATCTAGATCAAACGGGTCTAAGGGAAGAACTTACTTGGAGCTCTGTCCCTGGAAGTTGAAGAGGGCCCGGGCAACGTTTTTGGGACCCACCAGCGACTTTAGCGTCACGTCGGTGGGAAAGTCATCGTAGCGATTCAGGGCGATCGGGGACTTCTGCGAGGGCGTGAAGTTGTCCGTGTGGCGTCGAGAGTTCATGTCCTGCAGCTCCTGTAGATACTTGCGGCGTCGCTCCTCGTGGTAGAGCTTCTGCATATGCTCCGCTTGGCGTGTGGCTAGTTCCTCCTCCGGTATGTACTGCTTCTGCTCATGCCTTATCGGTGTCTTGAAGTGAATGTTGACGTCTGTGTCATAATAACGATTGGGAGATTCTGTTGAGATGCGAGATGCGGCAAAAGGTATTCAGGCTGTGGCTGAAGCTTGAGCTGAGAGACATTAACCCAAAGGGCGTTGGTCCCCATCATAGCCCAGTGATACCCTCCCTGTTCTGTTGACATTTTCAATTCATAAGAATGCCTCCAAGTACTAGATATATATCCCATCTACTATTGCTTGTTTATTTTAGAAATAGCAAACTGAATCGTAAGACGATCTCACCGCAAATCGTTGTCATGGTTGTCGTTGTCGTTGCTGCTGCTTCTGTTACGAAACCCCATGGCTTATCTGAGTCGCGGTGAGGTTTTGTATCCGTCTGCCAATTGTTAAGCAAATAAACAGCCGCCCCACCCCCACCCACCCGCTTCTTCCTATCTAAGCAGCTGAGAGAGAGATAACCCCCCACCTATATACTATAATATATAATGGGGGGAGATGGGAGACGTGACGTGTCACAATCTCAAATGGAATTAAGCTTCTCTTGATTCGCCCCATGAAAATGAGCTGCAATTGAAGTTAATGCTCGTTAGCAAAATAATCGTAATCAGTTAATTGGATACCAAATGGAACGGGTCTCGAGTTGCCAAAGGGGTACAGGGGGTGGGGGGCATACAGCCCAGAGAGCTAGCCTCGAACAGAAACGTTTTAGAGCTGTGCTAAGCCACTTAGCCTTGCGATAAGACTCATCCTAATTTGCATATGAATTGCTTATAAATACATATGTACATACATATGTATGGCTATATGTTCGAGTATGTACTATAAGTGGAAAAGTTCGCATCAGATCCATTTGATTCAATTGATGCATTAATGGAACTGCGCTGCAAAATTGATAAAAGACTGAATACGGGTATGTACTACGCATCCCATAATTGACCCGATTCAAGGAAATCCCCTGGTGGCGGGGAAACCTTGCGCCGAGAGGTGCGGTCTTGGGGCAGCTGTACAAATGTTTGTGCAACAAATACCCCCAGCTCGTAGCAACAGCAACAATTAGGAACAGCTTTGTGCTCGTTGTCCGTTGTACGTGTTTATGTACGAAGAGAGACTTGTAAAGAGATTTAATTGACACTTGAGAGATTTTCACTTTCACTGATTTGTTATGGCGCATTTTTTGCCAGCGTTCGAAAGTGTTTGAAAGCGTTGCCGATTTTCATCTTTCACTGGAAGTCCGCACACAAACACACACACACAAACACACACAAGTCCAAAGGCTTTTCCTTCCTTTCACGCTCAATTAACTTTTTAAATGGTTTTCTGTTATTGCTTTTTCCTCTGTGCATTCGTATTTGTCCATTTGCCGCTTATTAGTCACAATAATCAATGAGAATCAGAACCAGTATGCCGGATCGAAGGCCCGAGTCAATTGTCTGATAAACCAGAGAAGAACGAACAGCAACAAACACGAGATTCACGCTCCACTAGATCCCCCCCACTGCACCCCACCGACAAAGAGACAGCAAAACAGGGGGTGTACCTACCTACCTACCCAAGATCCCCAACTACACCGTAGCACGCGTTGTGCTCAACTGAAACCGAAATCGAAACCGAAACCTAAACTGAATGGCGCTCTGACTCAGTGTGTTGATGGTGCAGGAGGAGGGAGGGAGAGCTTCAGCGACGACGTCAAAGACTTTTGTCTCTGGGAGAGTGAGAGTAACGTGGGGCGGCGATATCAACGGTCGCGTACTACGAGTTCCGTTGTACGTTGCGTTGTGTGACGGCGCCGCCCGACCGAAAGTCACGTTTAATTGTTGTTGTTGGGGTGTGTGAATCTTCGCACTGGTACACTGGGACCAGACTGACCAAGAATGTGGAGTGGGAGGTCGTTGATTGCTATAGATATCAACATAGATAGATAGACAGATATGAAGATATGAACATACATACTTCAACATAGAAAATCTCTACCTTACCTACATGTTATTCTGTCTTCTTTTTTTGTCCGTATATTCATTTGTCTGAAAATTCATTTAAAGTATTTTACATTGAATGAACCCACTGTAATAGATCTTGAAGAAAAGCTTTTGCTCCCAGCGAAGCTTTTATCAAAGAGTTTGTACGAAACGTGAGAGCAAGTGCCCCCAAGCTTTATCTCAAACGCTCTCTCTCTCTCTCTCTCTCTCTCTCTCGGTGTGTTTTTGCTCTCACAATCTTTTTGTTGCAGTACGAGTGATAACGAGTTTTTTGGTTTTTGCAAAAGAAAAACCGTGAGAAAGTGCAAAACGGAAGGTCGCTTGCCCTCTTAATCAAATGAGAAAGTGGCAAGAGAGATGGCGAGGGGTCAGGGGGACTGGACAGGGTCGATTGATCACTTTTTATATTTTTTCACATTTGTTCGGATCTAATATCAGATCAATACTAACTGCTATGCCACTGTTGCTGCTGCTGCTGTTGCTGCTGCTGCTGTTGCTGCTGCTGCTGCTGCTGCTGCTGCTGCTGCTGCTGATGATGCTGCTGCCACACGAGCAGAGGAATAGAAGCTCCGATTGCATGTCGATTGGCCAAGTACGCACGTCGCTGGTCCGGCAGAGGGGTGTGCGGCAGACCCACCATGTGATAGGACACCTCTCCCACTCCCCATTGGACGGCTGATGCGGGTGGGGTGGCACCATGGGCGCTGGGCCGGAGTAATCATAGCCCCTACGATGTATCCAAAGGATTTTCCCGCAATTGGCAATGTCGCAGCTGCTGCCAGATGCCGGATGCATGACTTTGTTGTTGTTGTTGTTGTTGAGGTTGTTCCATGAGTTGCTGTCTGCCCCACTGCTCTGCGGCCGCTGCCATGGATTCTGATTGGCTTCGGGGCTGCGCCACCAGCTCTGCTGATGGGGCTGCTGCGGCTGGGACAGCCTGTCATCTGTCAGCCCTAAATCATTGCAGCTGCGATGCAGCTTCTGGCTGGGATGCGCCTGCCGCCAGTGGACACTCTGAGTGGGACGGCTTCTCCTCACGTGGCCGTACTCATACCCGTTGCCATTGACATTGTCGTTGCCATGGAGGCTCTGCTGGCCATGCTGGGCGGAGTAGGTGCTGCTGCGACGCGGCGCCAATGTTTGATGTATCATTTTGTGGTAGAGGACTCCTCTGGCAGTTGCATAATCCGCACCCGAGGCATCTATGCATGCAGTTAGACCGGGCCAAAAGGCTGAGCGGTGCGCGACTCTCACGTTTTGGCACGGAAAATTGAAACTAACTAACGACCGCGACAGGTATTCCAGTTCCCACTGGCGAGTACATGCGGCATTTGTTTTGTTGACGGCATTGTCTTGGCCATGGCAACCCGCCTGCCGGCAAGGTGAGCTTGCGCAGGGTGGCTGTGGCTTCCCTGTCCACTTATGTACACATTGTGGGGTGGTCTAGGGTGGTATGGATTGGTGGCTATGGTGGTGGTGGTTCAGGTGGTTTTTCGTGCCGAGTGCTTGATAAGCAGGTCAGGTCCGTCAGCGTCAGCGTGGCCGGCATTTTCATTGGACATATCGATTAATTTGGCTCCAACTAACGTCCGGCGCGCCTTCAAAGCGAAATTGCACCAATTGCGGAAATTCGTTGTCCGTAGAAAGCTTTTAGCAAAGGTCATTTATGACAGCAGCAGCAGCAGCAGAGGCGTAGCTGGTGACCTAATGGGGATTTTATTGAGCAGCAGCAAAGGGAACTTCTTCGGGTCTTTAAACCAGTGGCATGTGGCATGATGTGCCTTACATTGACATTAAAGTTCCCCCCACACGGAATACATATATTTTACTGCAGCTAAAAGTGTCCTGGAGGGAGGTGCTCTGTGGGCTAAACAACAACTTCATCACTCACCTGAGCCATCGATAGTGTCTGTGCTGTACGGTTGGTCGTAGGAGGAGCTGTAGAGGCCCTTGATTGGCGGCTGTGGGGGTATGGGGGGCGCGTTCGAGTCGGGATCTGCGCCAACGATTACAGATAACAGATAGAAAGTCAGGGATATATAATTTCGAATAGTTACAACCAATGGAAGAAGAGACCAGACCCTATGGAAGCTTATACGGTAGCAAAAGCAGCAGCAGCTCTACGAGATTAGGCGACAACCGAAGCATAGCGGAGATTAGGAGTTGCCCCAGTTAAAGTTACCCCCCGACACACAAAACACACACACACCCACTGTACTCCCTGAAAGTTGTTTGCTAATCACCAGTTAATCACCTTTGAACGTTACCGCCATTGTCTTCTTGAGGCGCTCGAAGGTGGTGCCACCCGGTACCGTGCCCCTCTTTGTCTGTTCAGCCCCGTCCGGCACATAGCGTGCCTTGGGGCGATGCATCCTCGGATCGAACTTCTGATTGGCAAAGATGTCGTCATAGTTGCCGCGCAGGGAGCTGGTCAGCTGGCGGCTATGTTGGTGAAGCGGCGACTTGGGCGGACGGGGCGGCGAGGTGGAGCTGGCGCGCGGTGCCACGCGCTGCGGCTTCTTGGGCAGAGCCTTGGGCAGCTTCGGGCGTGGCTGGTCGGTGGGCTGCGGGTGCTTGTGGGCCACCCAATCGGCGCACAGGTGTGGCGAGATGTCGTGCACGTCCCGCAGGTCCGGATGCGACGTGGACAGATAGCTGATGGTCCGCGTCTGGGTCTCAGCGGGATCCGGCGACTCGTAGCGCATGCGCAGCCGCTCGATGTAGTTGCTGCTGCTGCTGCGGCTGCGCAGGGGGCTCCGAGCAGGCTGGGGCTGGCGCTGCAGCTCCCGCTTGAGGGCCGCCGTCTTGCTGATGACATCGATGTGCGGCATGAGGCGATCCTGGGCGCTGCGCTGGCGCCTTCGGCCGCGTTCAGGCGAGGGCGTGGCGCCGCGCAGCTCGAACTTGTGGGTCATGCGACTGACATCGTCTGGCGGTGATTCCTTCTGCGGCTCCGCCTCCGTAGCGGTGCCCGAGGCGTCTTTTGATCCCGCACTGAAATCGGGATCGCTGCGCGCCTTCCGCAGCGGGCTAAGCCCAAAAAAATCGCTCGACTGCTGTTTGTTGGACTGCTGCTCCGTCTCCCGCTGAATGCCCTCGAAGCGCTGGCGCATCTTCTGCACCTCCCCGGTATAGACGCGCTGCAGGTAGGAGCTCGAGCAGGCCGACACCTGCGACTGGGGCGAGAGGCTGCGCGAGCGGTAGTAGGACTGGCTGTCGTACAACTCAAGGCTGGCGTCTCCTGGCCCGGGCGAACCATTCTCGAAGCTGAGCAGCTCTGCCTCGTCGTCGGGCGGCCGTAGCGGGGGGCTGTGCAAGTGAAAATTTACCCGTGCCGCAGGTCGCTCCCCGTAGACGCCGCTCAGATCCGTCAGCGAGTTGCTCAGCTCCGTGTGGGTCAGCACCGGGGCGTTCCTGGCCTTCTGGCGTGCCTGCATGTTGTGCTCGATGAGGCGCATCACCTCGGCCTCGTCGGGCGAGGAGTCCTCGCGGGCGTGGTAGATGGTCTTGGCCGGCTCCTCGAACTGGCGATCCTCAAAGTACTGTATCTTCTGGTTGATATTCTCCGCGGGCTCCTGTTCCACCTTCGGGGGCTGAAGTCTTGGCCTGACCCTGCGCCTGCCCCTGGGCCTTGACCTCGCTGGGCTTTGGGCGAGGCGGCACATCAGGGGCCCTGGTCAGCGTGAGTTCGGCATTCTTGGCCGCAATGGCACCGCGCGTCTCCCTGGCCACCACCACTGGCGACTGGCTGCGCGTGGGACGTGGCAGAGTCTTCTGCTGGGGCTGCTGCTGCTCCTCTCGCTTGCGCAGAACGGGTCCGATCAGCTGCTCCTTGGAAATGTTCGAATTGCAGCGCACCTTCAGAGTGTTGGCATGGGCGGAGCCCTGCTTGGACCCCTTCTCCACGGTGACCACGTACTGCTCCTCTACGGCCGCGCCCTTGCGGTTGCCACCCGCATAGATCTCGTTCAGCTGCTGGGTGATCTTCTTGATCTGATCCTTGGACAGCGTGCTGACCAGATCGTTGTCCAGGTGGCGGTCCATTTCGGTGTCGTCTCGCTCCACGCGCTGCTCCAGGCTGCTGGCCAGATCCGCCACAGTGTTGCGTCGCCACTGGCGCTGCACGGGCTGCAGCTGGCACTCCTGCTGATGCTGTCGGAAGAGATTCAGCTGCTCAAAGTTTTCGCGCAGATCCTCCACCGACTTCTTCTTGGTGCTGAGGGCCTGGTCCGCCTCCTGGCGCCACTTGATTTCGCCCACGTCCTTGGAGCGAAAGTGCAGGTCCCGCTCCCGCTGGTCGTGCTGCAGCTTGCCCACCAGATACTGCAGCTCCTTCTCGGCCCGCTCGTGCAGCCTCACCTTGCGCCACTCGTCGAAGGCCAGCAGCTCCGCATCCTTGCGCAGGGGGTGGAAGCTGCTCGAGGACGTGGCCCGCTCTAGCTGTCCCACCCGCTCCAGGGTGCTGTAGAATCGATTCAGATCGGTGAAACGCTCGCAATTGTTGCGGTACCGGCAGCTGGGGCTGTGCCGCTCCAGATACGTCAAGGATGTGGCACTGTGGGCCAGATCGCCGCACTGGTAGATGGTGCCCGGGGGCGCGGATCGCTTGCTGCGATCATCGGCGCTGCTCAGACTGCTGGCTCGGGCGATGGCCTGCTCCCTGTCCTGCCGCTGGCTGGATCTCAGACTGTCGATGCGACGACGCGAGGGGGAGCGCACCTCCCTCTGGTTCTGTGGCACTCGAACCTCCCGCGTGGGCGAGAACCGACGCTCCAGGGACTTCTCATAGTCCGGCTGTGGCGACTGCGGCCGGGCAATGTCCGTGACTGTCTGGCATGGCTTGGCCTGACGATCGCGATCCTTGTTCTCGTACTTCCACACCAGATCCTCAATGCAGCTGCTCGGAGCCTGAGCCTGTGCCTGTGCGCTGGCAGCATAGTCGTAGACATCCTCCGGCTCCAGGGAGCAGTACTTGTACTCTGTGCCGCTGCACGTCGCCTGCTGGGGCAGCGACATGGACATGGACATGGAGACGGACTGCTTGGCGTTGTAGTCGTTCCAGAAATTTGTCTTCTCGCGCACCGTGTCGCTGTACGACTGCACAGACACGGGATTCTTCACCTTGCTGCTGCTGGAGGCGGGTGGCTTTCCCACCTGACGCTTGCGCGGCACATGCCCCTCGCTGCGGCTGTTCTGCAGCGGCACCAGCGACTTGGCCTTGGGGCTGGGCCTGGCCTTGCCCACATAGATCTTGGGCGGGGCAATCGGAACAAACTCCTGGCGCACCATCGAGTCGATGGAGAAGGTGGAGTTGCTGCGCGGCAGGCTGTCGTTGGAGCCGGTCTTCGCCTGGCTCTTGGGCAGCACCTTGCGCAGAGAGCGACCGCAGTCGATGAGGGTCTGGGGGCCGCACCTGGGGGAAGCACATCGTCTGCCTGGTGGTGGTGCTCACGGTGCTCTGACGCAGTCGGGGCAGCGACTTGCTGCGCGTATGCTGCGCCTTGCAGGTGGCGTAGGATCGCACGGCCTCGCGCACCTCCTGGGGTGACTTGAGGAAGGGGTCCCGCAGGATGTTGGTGCTGGCCTCGAAGTTGGTCCGGCTGGGCGGCAGCGTGTTCTCCAGCCGCTTCTTTTCCTCGGCAAAGCTGCGCTCCTTGGAGATGCTCCGGCCGAATGCCACCGGACTGCGACTCGATTGGCGCAGGGCCAGGACACGGACCGGCCGTCGGCTGGGACTCACGGAACGGAGACGGGACTGCTGCTGCACCCGGGTGACGCGACAGGCGCCGCCATCCTTGTGGCGCGTCTCCTTGGTGGCCGTGAGGGTGGCCAGCAGCGTGGACACGGCGCCCGCGGACTTGGACCGCGAGATGGGCTCGCGTCGCGTGCTGCTCGAGGAGGCGACCTTGCGCAGGGTGATGGTTCCTCCGCCCGGCGGCTGGAAGCACTGCTCGTGGCGGGACTTGGTGGAGCTGGAGACACGCACGGTGCTCTTGGTGCAGGAGGACCTGCGATTGGGTGGCATCGGGGGAGGCATCGCCTGCTCCTGCTGCTTCTTGCTCAGCGGAATGAACGAGGGCAGATTCTTCGACAGCTGCGAGAACATCTTGGGAGGGTTGCTGTTGCCTCTTCTGTGGTTCGTTTC
Organism: Drosophila bifasciata; assembly: GCA_009664405.1. Lineage (NCBI taxonomy): Eukaryota > Metazoa > Arthropoda > Insecta > Diptera > Drosophilidae > Drosophila > Drosophila bifasciata. The sequence continues at coordinate 4,531,617 of CM019043.1, read as the reverse complement.
CGGCTGTGCTGGGAGCGGTGGCGGCGGCGGAGGAGGAGGAGGTGGCGGTGGTGGCTGTGTTATCACTGGACTTGGCACTGTGGGCTCGTCCTCTTGCAGCTCCTTGGTGCTCACTCGTATCTTGGTGAGGGTCGGAGTGATCTGTATGAATTCGTATTCCTCCACAATTTCTTGGGGGGAGGGAGGGAGGGCTCGATTAGGCGGCGGCTTTTCGGCTGGATTGTCATGGTGCCTGGTGCCTGTTGGTGGGTGTGCCTGGGGTGCCTACAACTGGTGCCTTACATCCTTGCCCCCAAATTGAGGACAGAACGAACAACTTCAAGTGAGAACAGTGTGTGTGTGTATGTGTTTATGTGTGTGTGTGTGTGTGTGAGAGAGTAAACGATAACAACATAGTAGTAGAGTGATCGATAGACCCGATAGAACCAACACCATTTGGATTACAATTAGTCAGTGGATTAGGCCCAGCGTCTTATTGTTTAATGTTAGTGATTAGAAATTACCCAAAACGAAGAAAACCGTTTGACTCACCTCTGGGCCTTTCGGGCGCTGGCTTACGGAAGCCAAATAGTGGCGGCTCTCCGCCTGCCTGTAGACTCTTGTAGGCCTGCCGCTGCTCCACGGGACTGAGGGGACTGCTGACGGGCAGCTCCTTCTTGCGGAAGACTAGATTAGAGTCGCTGGTGTAGCCGGATTCCTTGGCCAGAGCTCTGCAAATACCAGAGGTGGTCAGAAGAGATCTTTGGGTAGATATTCCCGAGCATATTCTTACCTGGACAAGTTACCTTCTGTATAGAGCGGAGATAGTTTCGATTGTTCTAAATTCTATTGTAGGAGAAACAGAAAAATAGGATATAGTACAGGCATATAGTACAAGGGATATATTTAAAGTGCATTTGATTTGATTTTGGTTTTTATTATTTGTTTTTATTTTTGTATTAGTTGAGGTGCCTTGGCGATGATCCTGCCTCGCTCTTGCTCTCTCTTTCTCTGGGGAAACTTACTCCAAAGCCATCGAAATCATCGACAAACTCTATTATAATGCGCGGTATGCGCGTGTGCTCCCTAAGCCACTTTTCGCATGGTATCGCATGGATCGATTAGACAGGTAAAAGGGATGGAAGACAGTAGAAAGATACAGTAGAGATTTTGGGGGCTGGGTAACGTTAAGGAACGGAAAAAAATCGGAAATTAAAAGCTAAAACTAAAACTGTCTGTGGTTTCGGTAAGAGTAGTTATGATCTAGGAATACATAAATAGTAGAGTGCCATACCCCGTTAAAGATGTCCATCACTTCGTCCCACCACTAGAATTGTGAATAGAATACATAATTTGCAGTGAGTTAGATATTTGATGCGATCTGAATGACTTAATGGGGTGTATGGGTGTAGATGAGATTGAAGTTGTATGAGGTATGGCAGGTGCAAGATGTCAGAGCATATTGGTGTCGAGGAATCCGACTTGATTAGGCGGTTAAATGGATTTCAATGATTGTGGTGAGCTGAGCCCCGAAATTGGTAAGCCGTGTGTGGGGGATGATATTGATGGGGACACTTACCTCCTTCTTCTCCTTTTCGGACACTGACGAATGTCCTGTGGTGTAATTCTCGATGCGGCCGGGTTGATTTTTATATGAATTCTGAGCCGACTTAATAGGATTTGGCATAGTACCATACAACCTGAAAAGGAGACGGAGACACCATTTAGAGTCCACTTTAACGGCATACAAAATCCCCTACTGGTGACTTACTTTTCGTCCTGGTTCAGGTTTCGCACATTGACGGCTGAGGAGACGGACTGCACGCGATGCGGATTCTGTGTGCGATATCTCACCGTGGAGTAGTCGGAGTCGTAGTTGGGTTCGGGCTCTGACACGTAACCGTTACTCTTGTATGATGGACGCGCTGCAGGGGTATGGGGCAGAGATACACACATTAGTCGGGGTCACCAATGATCTATGGAAGGATTCTACCGATGCGATTATTTTATTCGTACATTGCTTGAATGGTGTACTGGCGGCGGACATGATGTTAGGCTAGCGTTTGTTTTTGTTTTTTTTGTGCTGTGGTTTGTGGCTAGTGGTGTGTGTGAGTGAGGCCTTAGATTAGGTTGGGTTAGTGGTGAAATTTAGTACAAATATTATATGTAAACTGAACTAGAAATCAAAAAAATAAGCCAAATAATAATACAACATGCACGAAGCTACGAAGCTCTTTTGCTTTGAAGTCACATTGGACTCTGTCTACGAGAATGTACAAGCAAAGCGGGGGGGTAAGTGGCAAATGGAGGGGAGGAGAGGCGCTACTACTTAGGGCTGAAATTTGTATAGTTTAAAGATCATAGAATCACCTCTGGGACACTTGTAGCGTATCACGAAATCATCTGAGGCAAAGCGAATGGGAGAATGAGATATTTGTGAAGAGACAGACCAACAACAAGTAGAAATCATAGAACGGATCGAAGCATTATGTAGAGTGGGGGGAGGGTTATAGGGAGTGGATATATGGGAATGGAATTGGGTAGGTTGGATGGGGTGGGGTATTGGATTCACAATGCTTCAGACCAAAATGAGTGTGAGAGAGAAAGATTTACCGCCATTCTTCTGCTTGTGTATGGTCTGATAGAGTCGCTTGTACCACTCATGCTGATGCGGCTCCTGGACCTCCTGCATGTTGGGAAGGGGTTGGAATATAAGGAACACAGTTGCATAATCACATTTTAAGTGGCAAGCCCACCCTGGCCCCCATTTGTATATCCTTTACCGATCTGAGTATGATGGGCATTCCATCGTTGGTCACCGGACCGATCCCATCGTACTGCCTTCGACCTAACTGTGCCATTTTCCGCGGACGATCGTTCTCCGTCTCCGGTTCGCTCATATACTCGTGCTTGACTTTGTAGACTGGAAACCGCAGATTATTTTTTTTAGGTTAGTGATTGCTTCTTTTGTGGGTAAGTGGGCCTGTGGGCGGGGTTTAATATTGGGTTGCAAGTGGACACGTACACAAACACACGGGTGTACATAAGTCAGTGTTGTGCAACGACGTGAGTGAGCCTCTGTGTTTTTGTGTGTTCCCTGTGGTCATTTCGCCAACACTCTGAGCTCTGGGTCTCTGAGTCCCAACGGTTAGGGTTGGGTCATGGATACTTACTGACTTCATTGGGCCTATAGGCTGGGCGGCTAGTGTCCGACAGCTGCCGGCGCACGAATGGCCTCTGCAGCTCCGAGTTCGAAGCTGAGCGGTTAAAGGCTTTTGGGGGCGATAAACGAGAACCGAAACGAGATTAGCAAAGCGAGAACGAGAGAAAAGGGACACAAACAGAGAGAGAAAGAGACACAGATAGAGACAAAGAGACAAACAGAAAGGACTAGCACTGTGTCTATCTGTGTGTGTGTGTGTATGTATCTTGGTGGAACTGAGGTACTACTTCTGATCTTGTCCGAGACGCTGGCAGAGGGAGCCACTGGGCCAAAGTGTGTGGAGCAATCCGTTTCGGTGTAGTCGGAGTGGGGATCGCCGTTTGTATGCGTCCAGGGTGGTATCGTCTGTTGCTCCTGCTGCTGCTGCTGCTGTTGTGGCTGCTGCTGCTGCTGCTGCTGGAGGGCCGTGTAGCGGCGTGGCAGGGTGGGAGACTCAAAGCGCACCGGACGGAACTCCTTGCGACCGCTCAACGCTGGCGATGGCTGGGGCGTCCACACGGGCTGCGTGGGCGGCGGCGGGGGCGTGGGCGCTGCCGATGAGCTGTGGTTCAGATCGCTGGCAGAACCGTATGGTGTCCACACGCCTGTTGAAAGTTTCGAATGGTTGAGCGTGGGCGTTTGGGCGGGGTATGGGGTCGTCGGTGGCAACATGACATATTCAGGGGCGCCGGATATCGAGAGTGTTCAGAGATTGAGTTTCCCTATCCGGAGATTTACACTTGTCAGCAAGTTCATGCTCGCAATCTGTGGTTTCCCTTCCCCTCATTCCCTTCCCTACCCACTACTTCCCTTCTTTTCTTTTCTTTCTATCGAAAATAGTTTTGTTGCGGCAGTCAACAAACCGAGCGAAGACAAATTGACAAACAAACATAGCGACGTGGAACAGCAATAATTAATACGACGGACGGCGACCAAGGAAGCCGCCATTTGGCAGCCATTCAAAATATCGCCCCACACACACAATCACGCACTCAGCCACACACACACACACATACACACACACTCGTACGTATTGCCGGACGAGGGAAGTGTAAAGGCGCTGCGGATGAGTCACAGCATTTGGCGCATGTTTAGCATTCACACAATCAAACACACAAATAGATATTCACGTATCCCCACGTATGTATATGTATATGTATGGATATTCTCGTACCATTAAAGAACGGCGCGAGGTGTGCTGCAAGAGTTACGCTAGCCCACAGCCAAATTACTGTTAATATAACCGAAAGTATTAGAAGAGAAGATCGCCCTCAATGTAACTATTCGAAGCCTCTTCTAATTCTTTCTCTTTGAAGCTTCTCTGATTCCATTTATTCTGGCAGATTCTCTGATTTTAGAATCGATTCTATTCGACCATGAGAAAGCCTCTCTGAAAGAAGAATTATTCTCATCTAAGAAATAATTTTTTAAAATAATTAACAAATAAATCCTCTGCTCATTGAACAATTAAAACAAAAAGTTCTAAATCTCTGACCTGGCCAAATCATATTCAGAATTTCCTTAAAAACCATGCCCAAATTCTTGCCTTAATTTACATAGATTTGATGTTCGCTACTTCAGATTAATTCGAATCAATTTGCATATTTTCCAATGCCTTGAAATTTCTCTATTACTTGCGAATCAACCTACGGCTGCGTCTGTGCAGCCTTTGCATTGGGTCTAGCCAAAATCTTTCATTCTACAGATTTATTTGCCACCTGTAAAAAAACAAAACCCACAGATAGAATAGAGCCACAGATACACCGATACACCGATACAGATACGTATAGTATGTACTCGTATATATGAATGATGCTGATGGCTGCCCTAGGCGGCGCATTCGCCTTCGAGACATTGACACGTATTTCACCGAGAAGAGGAGGCAGCATCGATGTTTGGGGGTAGGGGATTGGGGATGCTGGTTCGTACGAGTATGTGAGTGTGGGTGGGTGTGCTGACGTCTTTATTCAATCAGCACTTAATTGAATTATACAATCAAATCAAAAGGAAACTTCTTCTCGCAAATGTCAATCAAATTCACACACATAACAAACACACACACACACAGAGAGAGTAATCCTTTGGTCACTTCTTGAGTCACAGCCATTTCTGATTGTCATTCGGATTTAGTTTTGGATTTTGATGGATTTACCTAGGCTGAAGCACAGGATGGGTCACTTTACGGTCACAAAGATACACGCTAATCCGAAGATACGCAGATCCAAATACGGATACGGATTTGGATACGGATATGGATTTGGAGAGCGATATCGCTGATTGAGTTGCTGACTCCGCGCACGGCTCGAGGCGAACTGAATTTTGCGTGACCCGGCAGCACCGAGCAGAGCGCGCCAGCATGGCCCAAATGGGGAATGTAATGGGAATTGGGATTGGGAATGAGAATGAGGAGACAAAAGGCCAAAATCAGCGAGCGAGCGAACAGCCAAAGCAGGCAAACAACACACCCAGTTTGGTAGTTTCGTGGGGTAGTCATTCGCTGCTCAGCTGCTCGGAGTCCCAGTACCCAGTACCCAATACCCACCCCCCCAGTAGAAGATCAATTATTCGATTTGTGGGAGCAGTTCGGTGCTCGATCATGCGCGGACAGGGGAGGGCAGACCCAGACTTGGGCGCCAATTATGCGTGCAATGCGAAATGGAACGGAAATGTGTGCGGCGGTGGCGTACAGAACAGTACAGTGAACCAAGCGACAAAAGGTTCCCCGGAATGATTTCATTGCGTTTCATTGGTCTTTTTGTTTGGCTGGCCGAAAAACAAAACAAAACAACTCTTTGGCAAAGCCAGACCAAAAACAAAAAGCTCAAATACACAAAAGCCCCACAAAGACAATTGTCATTGCAAGCGAGTCTCGAGTCTCGAGTCTCGAGCTCGGCTTGGCTTGGATTCGATTGGTTTGGTTTCAGTTTGGTTCGGCTTTGGCGGGGCACTTCCGGTGCTGCCACTGCTGCTGCTGCTGCTGCTTTAGAATCAAATCAAACGGAAAATTCGCTTGAAATAAAAAAATGTTAATAAAAGGCACTTGAGTGCGATAGAGCGGCACACCCTCAAGGAGCGCCCGCAGTCGCCCGAGCAGAAGTCGCATTTCGAATATATCGTTGTTCGAGGCAATTCATGTGAAATTTATCGATTTGCAAACAAGAAAGATTCTCAAACGAAAAACAGGGCACAGCGACAACAACAACAACAACAACAATAAGTGGGGGGGACCTGCAGCAGTAGGGAAAAGCATTTAATTCTCACTTTGGTTCATTTCCAAAGTATTTTCCACATACCGGAACCCAACCCGCGTTGGCCTTGTGAAAATCCAACAAAAACAAAAAGGGGTGAGAGTAGATATACATAGATGCCTCTCTGCAACCTGTCACTGAATTTGAATGGCAACGGGAGTTGGGAGTTCCACTCAGAGACCTGTCACTGCGCCTCCGACTGGGACTGCCACTGAACTGGAACTGGGTATGGGTGCGGCTGCCTCTGGCAAATTGGGAGCATTTCCTGAGTTGATTTATGTGGAATGCATAGACAGAACGCAACCTCTGTGTCTGTGGATTGGGTGCTGGGAGTGGAATTGGGGACTCCCGAGTTTGGGTTATTTATGGAGTGGATATTTGTGGCTTTGTTAATTGAACGGAGAACTACTTCGGAATGAAATTAAAGGAGGGCGGGCTAGCATACTTTATTGATCATCTATCTTCGCAAATTGGTGTAATAACAATATTGGAATAGGGGCAAAATAACATTTGATTGATCATCCATAAAGGGCGGCACAAATATCAAGATAGAAGAACCTCAAAAAATGATTTGGATCAGAGAATTAAAATATGTTCTTTTAGACTTCTGTACTATATGTAGCTCTCCTTTTGATTTCATTATCTATTTTGCATCTTTTTATATCAATATTCAATCGAATTCTGCTTGCCATATTCTTAAATCAATAAACCAGAAGGAGAAGCCCCATCTACGTGCTGTGCTCTGTGATCTTTAATATATCCATCATTAGAGCACTTTGCCAATCTCAAACAGTATAGCCCATTAAATATCTATAATCCCCGTTTTATCCATGACAACGTCATCAACTAAAATTGAAAAGCCCGTCCCATCATCGCCTCATCCTTGTCCCTGTCCCTGTCCCCGATTCATTTTCAACCGGTAGTCGGTTACGCGAACTTTTTGTTCAAGTTCAACTGAATTTATACAACCAAAAACTATAAATTATTTTCACTCACTAAAAGTCTTTGAATTTATACATTTCCATTCTTTAGCATAAGGCAAACAGCAACAAAAAAATATAAATATAAATATAAAAAAAATAAAAAAATAGAACCAGAGAATCGGGGAGAATGTTAAAAATACACAAAATACTCGTACAGATTAATGCTTTGAATAAATATGCGTATGGTATAGGGGATATTCTACCAATTTCCATAGTCCATATAGCATAAATAAAGTCTACATATCATCGGATGCCATCAGATGACGCCAATCGAGTAACGATGGATTTTTGATGGATTTGTGTACGCCCCCGTAGAGCCTTATGGGGCTGTATGATGATGATGGTTGATGGTTGGGCTCCAAGGCAAACAAATCCCAATCGGGCGGAAAAACACACACAAGAAACACACATCAAATGGAATCGAATGGAATGGAATAACCAGGGCGACATGGCAGAGTATCTCATTCAAGTATCTCTGGACAGCAGTTCGTGTTGGTTCGTGTTTTCATGTTTGAACTTTTATTGGAGACTGTAAAAGGCGGAATCCGCGTGGGCGGCGGAGGCGGCAGCGGCTAACAAGAACAACAATTGAGAACATTGCAAATATTGTAATAAATATTTGTTTCGTATTTTCTCTGCTCTGCTCTGCTTCGCGGGATTTTACGTCATTTCGTATATTTAGCCATGCCGCACCTCCAGCGGCCACACAAACCCCCACTACCCCCGGCTACAGACCCATCAGCTTTTCCCTCCCCGTTCAGTCCCATCAGCTTTTTCCAGCTCGGATTTTCCAAATTTCTCGCCTAAATCATGTGGAAATTTTTTTTGGTGTGCGCACAATTAACAAGAACTAATGTGAAATATTTAAAATAAACAAACCGAAAATCCGAAAATCAAGTTCAGAAAATGCCAAACAGAATGGAAAAATCTTCATTAAGTAATCTATAAATAAGGGGCGATAAATCGCCAGATGAAAACTTGATTGGGAAACGATGGATATTCGCGGAGATTGAAATTTTCATTCACACCCGTCGAAGATTCGTCGTTGAATCATCAAAGAAAAACCACAGCCAGTCAGACAACCCACTGAAAACGTCATGTTTGCCATTTGTCGATCGTTGCAGAAGCGGTGCAGAAGTGGTGCAGGCGGTGCAGATGGTGGATGCATCCGCCAGATACCAGCTGCTGCCATTTACCTGAGCCTGAAGGCGCGCGTGCCTTGAATTTTGGTGCGAACATCGTCGTGCCTGTGCTCTGTGTGTGCTCTGCAAAAGTCGGAGGGGCGGAGAGGGCAAAATAGTTGGGGGCGGAATTTAGATACGATTTTGTATTTGGGGGAGAAACTTCACTCAGTTCAGTTAGTTCACTTCACTTGGAGGTCGCCTCTGCTTTCGAATCACTTGCGTTTCCGCCGCAAGTGGACAAGTGGCAGCAGCAGCAAGGGGTGGGGCAGCAGACACGGGAAGCGCACACAAACAAATTTTCGAATACAAAACGCTCGACTAACCCTGCCCCATTTGTTTGCTGTGGAAATATAGAAGCGATTTCTGATTTTCTAATTTCTGACTTCAGACTATTTTCTATTTTCCTTTTCTTTTTTTTGGTTTTTCGAACGCGCCTTCGCGTTGCTCACACGACTTTAACACGACGACGACTACGAAACAGTTTTCAATTTTCAGGCAGGTTGTTCGTTCGTTTCGTCGTTCGTTTTCAAAAACGTATTCAGAACGGACCGCCCCACAAAAATCCCAGCCGAAAAAACCAACAACAACAAAATAATCAATTTGCGCAACACAACAAATTTGTTGAACGAAAGTTCTCAGTTCTCGCATCAGATCTCGCAGATCTCAGAAAAATATAATTCCTATTTCTTTCGGCTAGTATTCGACGAGTAGTATAAACAACCTTTTTTTTATATTTTGGATGCTTTCGTAAACAGAGACCGGAGAGGGAGACCAGACCCTGAATGAGGAGAGAGATCGTTTGGAGAGCGAGATCTTTGACTCAAGTGGGTCATAAATTATGAACAGAATACAGCCAAAGATATATATACTACATACAGACATACATATGTATGTATTTAGATGAGTGTGGGGAAATGACCAGAGGAGCAGAGGTGCTCACGTCGTATACGCAACCTGAAAATCGTGAGCAAACTTCGCTGCATACTTTCAGGCGGATGCGCGAAATTCACTCGACACGCAAAATTGAAAATGGAAAAACTAAAATTAAACTCAATTTAGTCGTAATTATACCGAAAATGGGGTTAGAGACACTCAACAAGCAGCTGCATAGATTAGCGGGTGTGTGGGGCGGGCGGTTTATAACATTTAGGGGGCCATGGATGGAGCGTGGGGGGATATAATATAATACTGGGGTTCGGGGTCTGTTCTGACACACCATTCGCGTAGAGGAAGCCCTTGGCCAGCTGCAGTTCGCTGTCGATCTCCTTGAGCAGATCGCTCTCGGACCAGCTGCGTCGTTGCCTCTGACGCTGCAGTTGCTGCGGGTTGAGGAGGAAGCGCGTCTGCTTGGGCGGTCGTGGTCGCAGCCTTACACTCATGGCCGGTGCAGTCTCCGCTGTGGCGTTTGCTGCTGCAACTGTGGCTGCGCTGGCTCCTCTGTCTAAATGATAGCATTCGGTTAGATTTATGCTTTCCCTCTCTTTCTCATGCGCAGTCGGCGCTTCTGTGTTCTGTCTTTTGTCTCTGTCTCTCCGCTCAATTGCCCCCGATTCCGTAATTCTTCTTTGAACAAACGAACCGTCTGTCGGGGTCGGACTGCACTTTGTTTCCATGCAATTGAATGGAATTAATTTAAAATTTCCGCTTAATCGCGATTCAGCTCTTCTATCTTTACTGTCTTGTGTCTTCTCTTGCAAATTCTCGATTGCAATTCTTGGGCGACAGATAGAAAGAAGGGGGGTAGTGGTGGTATATAGAGCGAATTATGTACATATGTATGTGTGTACATATATCGTACGAGTAGCTAAAGGGTTAAGCCGATTTCAGCCCTAAGACAATTTGAGCGCAGAGTCTGAGCAGTTGAAGCAAATGCAATCTATATAATCAACTTAATCTAAGCTTAAATTTTAACACATATTTATTAGTGGGTATTTTATTTACAGAGCTATAGGACATAGGTAGCGTAGCGTATACGTGAATGAGTAGAAAATAATGTAGGTTATTGGAACACATGAGATTTTTCTGTTCATCTATTGAATTGAATCGATATGGGAGTCATTGTATAGGTTCCTAGAAAACCGCCAGCAATTGTTTTGATTTTGCTTCGTTTCTCGATTGAATTACGTCACTGATCGAATCAGTTCCTCTAGCAAATGGAATTAAATTGAATGATCGAATGAAAGGATAACTGAATTAGCTCGAGGTCTACTTTGAAGCGTTGAATAAAGATCATTTGTTTGTGAATATTCAAAGATAAATATGTATATATGTACAGAAATCCCCTTTTATTTGATAAAAGTAAGATATATCAACCCACAATTAAACTTTTCTACCATATTTATTGGGTAGGTCTACAGCCTTACTTTTATCTTTTTTAAAATTCATTTTAAACTTTGAAATAATGGGTTATGTTTTATGGGTTCTAGTCTGATCTAACAAATGAATATCTGCACATGTTTGGGTTTAGTTTGGGGTTTCAAGCAAATCGTATATCTCTCTCTCTACGGACACATCACACAATAAGTATAAGTACAGCTAAATGGAATCGCATGCGGGAATGGAATGCAGGAAAATGCAACAAAAATAACAAATAAACAATTTCTGGTTAATCGAATAGTTTTTCGTTTTTATTAAACATTAAACAACACTAAATATATAAATTTGGTTTTTTTTTCGTTTTATTAATTTTTCAATGTCAAAACATTTAACAAGAGTTTCTCACAGAACAATATAATTTGCATAAAATTTTCACCTAATTTTGGGAGCTTTGATTAGAGTGGGGGATGTTTTGGGGCGGGGTGGGGAAGGCTGCATGCAGCTGCGTGTAAGAGTGGGGTAGTAGTAGTCTTGGGTGGCGGGGGCTTAAAGCATTCGGATTGTGGTTCTGCTTCCGGTTCAAAGGGTTTGTTTGGGTCTCGATTCGTGTTCCCTAGAAGCTGCTCGAGGCCGAATGCGACTCAAAGTTGCGCCAGTACTTGTCGAACTCTTCAAGGATCTTGGATCGGAAGGGCGACCCGGCGAATAGCTCCATCAGGTCGCCATTGAACATGCTCGGGAAGGGGGGTGGTGACCTGTCAAAGCCTGTCGAGGATCTGCTTTCGTGGGTTGAGTACTTGTTGCAGTTGGATTCGGATTCGGATTCTTTTGCATCGTTGCAGTCTGTGTGGAGGAGTAGAGTAGAGTAGTGGAGGAAGGCGCACACAATGAACAAACGAGAGAGAGAGAGAGAGAGAGATAGAGAGCGAGATAAATACAACAGAGAGAGAGAGAGATAGAGACAGACATAGATTGTATCTACAGTATGTATACAGTGTGTATGTGTGTGTGTGAGGGCGATGGCCGTACACCGGTGAATGGGTGGGGTGTGGGGTGCTCTGGCACTTAGCTAAACTTATTCCAGGCCGTCAACAGGGACAGACCCACAAGGAGGGCAGTGCCCAAAATGGTGGATGCGGCTGAAGGGGTGGTGGATTCCACCTGGGGGGTGTTTGTGGGTGGAGATGGCGATTCAGATGGAGTGTGGATGGGGGATTGGGACGAGAGGGAACCTTTGATGATGGGGGAACGGGAACGGGAACCACAACCACGACTAGCAGGGCCTGTTTCGGGCGATGAGCGGGCACTAGTTACGGGAGAAGCAGTTAGTCCAAGTGGAATATTACGACTAACGAGCCTCGCCGTCTGCGAGCGATTGCGATAACGATAACGATTAGTGGGCGACGTCCCAGCTCCTCCTCCACCGGAGAGGAAGGAGGATAACTCACCCTGCACGGAAGGCGGCAGACGCGACACCTTGTACGTCTTCACGATGCTGGTCTTCTGGCTGGCGCTGCTGTGCGAGTTGTCCGTGGCCTCCTCGCGCCGCTCCTGCTGCTCGTGACGCTCCACCTGTGCCCCATCCGGCAGCTGTTCGCTGGTCGAAAACTTGGCAAATTCGCGCAGATGCCGCGGCAGCTGCCGCAGACTGGCCTCCGCCTGGCCCTCGAGAATGCGCACGGGCGCCGCCTCTGCATCCGACTCGCTGGCGGTGGCGGCTGTGACCCCACCTGGGCCTGGGGCTGCGACTCGGCGCCGCTCTCCCAGTCACTGTCCGCCGGCATGGCCAGCTTGTGGCGTCGCTCCTTGACGGCGCTGAGGAACTCGTCGCTTATGTTGGCCCGCTCTATGGCGTGGTCCTGCTCGTCCTCGATCTTGGAGATTTTGATGATCTTGTGCTGGCGCCGCTCCTCCCGCTCGGCCACCTTGTTCATCCACTCCTCGGCCATCTGCTGGCGGAACACCTCGTCCTCGCTGAGGGTCGGCAGCTTGGCCGTCGGTCGGTAGCTCTCCCGTCGCTGCGGCGGCGGCAAAACGGGCGCCCGCTGCATCTCCTCCATCAGCCGGCGGCGCTCCAGCTGCAGGCGCTCCACCTCCAGGCGCAGCTCCTCCTCCTTGGACAGGATGTACTTTAGCTGCTGCTCGTGCAGCTCCCGCGGCAGCGAGGATCGACGCTGCTGCCGGTCGTAGGCTGGTGGCGGCACCACTGTGGCTGGCGACACTGGCACTGGGGCCGGACTCACTCCCCGACGGGAGGTGGTGCTAATGTACTTGGGGTTGGGATCCCGCTCGATCATGGAGTAGCAGCTGGCGTAGTGCGGCCGCTGCTGCTGCGGCGCCTGGCTGAGCATGGGCGCGTGTGTCCGGCGGCCACCGTATGCGTTGAAGCTATCGAAGCTGTGCTGCTGGTGGCCACTGCTGCTGGTGCTCAGGTCATTGGTGCTGGCCGAGAGACGGGGCGCCCGGATGGGCTGCGACTGTCTGGGATTCTGCCGCTGGTAGCAGATCTCTACCTCGCGGGCAAAGGGTCGCGCGATGTTCTCCGAGTATCCCAGATCGCTGGCATACCGCGCCCAATCATCCTGCGATGCGCTGTTGGTGTAGCTGTAGTGCCCCACCGAGGTGTGTGGCCGGGGGCGTGGCTCGTTCAGGTTGCACATGGATTCGGCACGGCGGGAGCGCTGCTCCGGCTGCTCCAGTTCGATGGGAATCTCGTGGGTCCTGGGCGTGGGTGCACTCTCCATATTCCGCGGCACCGAGGACATGCGCTCCTGCCGGGATCGGGACGACCGCTCGATCTCTCGCTCCAGCTCCTGCATGTGGGCGTGCCGACGCTGCTTCAGCTCCTCCAGCGGATGTTTTCCCTGGTTCCTGGTCATGCCGCTGAGATCGAAGAGCGAGGCGGACTTCTCGCGCCGCTCCCTCGTGGACTGCAGCTCGGCGTTCATCTGCTGCGAGAGCCGGTCGAAGTCCTTGAACACCTTCTCATTGTCTAACCCATTGCTGGGGGGTGGCGGTCGAGGCGCTCCAATGGCATCCACGGCTGCCTTGGCACGCTGCCGAAATTCCTCATAAGTGCCGCCAAAGGTGGAGGTAGAGGCAGTTCCGCTCTGACTATTGCTCTCCCCATTGCCATGATGGGGCTCTCTGCTCTCTGGCTCTTGCCGGCTATTTTTGGTCGCGTCATCATCCTCAATGAAAGTGTTTGCCGTAGTCGAACCGTTTAATTTCGTTGCTGACATAATTGGCGGCGGTGGGATGGGCGGTGGCGGTGCATGGTCGGGGGAACCTGCCTGCGCCGCTGCCTCCGCTGCGGGGAAGCGATCGCTCTGCTTCTCGTGGCTGGAATTCGTAATGTCATAGATCACCTGACCGTTCTCTGTGCGCTTCTTGGACTCGTACGAGCTGGTCTCGATGTTCGAGTACCGCTTGGTGTTCTGCTGCACCCTTGGCTGACTGTTGCTCAATGTCTCAATATTGGAGAAGCGTTTGCGCTGCTCCTCGAAGATGTCGCCCGAATGCTGCTGCTGGGCCATGCTGGGGAACATTCTGGCCAATTCGCTCTCCATGCCCCCTATTGAGGTGGCTGGGAACCTCACGTCCGTGCTGCTATTCATCTGGTGGCTGGATCTGGTCTGCTGGTGATGGTGATGCTGCTTCTGCTGCTGCTGCTCTGTGTGCTCGCTGGGATCAGCTGCTCGCCTTGGTTTATTTTCAATCGATGACGATGCTGCCGCTGCTGGTGCTCCTCCGTTCATCTTCGGGTCGCTTGCGTCATCTCTCTTGGCGCTCGCCTTGGCCGCTGTTTCGGCGCTCTTCACTGGCACTGGCGGCGGCTCTTGTGTGGGCGTCAGGCTCTTGCGCAACTCTCGCATCATGGCCGCCGTCTTGAGCATCTCGCTCTGCTGTTTCTGCTGCTGCTGTTGCTCCTGCTCATTGTCGAGGGCACGCACTTGGGCGCTGCTCAGCTCGTGGTAGCCGCGTCGCTCCACGAACTTCTGATGATCGTCCAGCAGCTGATCGGGCTTGGTCTCACCCACCAGCGGACGTTGTGCCGGCGACAGGCACACCAGCAGCTTGGGATCCGCCTGCGTGGGCATGCCCAGCCAGGCGGTAGTGGAGGACGACGAGGATGACTTGCTCTCGTGTGTGGTGGACAGCTGCAGCTCCCGTATGTGGGGCATCTGTGGCAGGGGATATGGCATCGTGGCGGCAGCGGGTTGCTGGTGCTGGTGCGTTCCTGGCTCCGCTATGTCCTGTGCCACGCTGGCTAATTCCTCGAGCACCTGCTCCCCATACGGCATGGACGCCAAGGTCTCGGTGCAGAGCAGGCGCAGCTTCTTTATGGGATCCGTTTCTGATTCTGGTTCCGGTTTCGGTTCCGGTTTCGGTTCGTCATCTGCAACTGAAATCACTGACTCTTGCTGCTGCTGCTGCAACTTCGCGGGGTATGGTGCTGGGTCGGTGCAGGTGGAAGCAGGAGCGGAAATGGGAGCAGGATATACTGGTGCATGGAGCTGTTGTTGTCTGAGGGGCGGTGTGGGTGGTTGTGGTTGTGTCTGTTGCTGTGTCTGTGGCGGGATTTGTGGCGGGGGACTGCTGCTGGCAAAGCTGGGCGGGGGCGAGGCCAGATTGATGGCCGTGCACTGGCTGTGCTGGGTGCTGTCCGAGCAATGCGACTCTGCGGACTCCTGGCGGCTGAGCACAAGTGGCGCCAGGCCAGTGGAGACGGACACGGACATTGGGTGTGGGTGTGGGTGGTCGGGTGTGGGATTGTAGTACTGTAGACCAGCGGGTGGCGGCGGAATGGGCGGGGGCGATGGCGAACGTGGCATATCCTGCTCCGGAGCAGTCGGAGCAGGCACTCCGTTACCGATACCGATGGTCTCCTGTGGCTGCCCCTGCTCCTCCTCGCGTCGCGTCATCTCGATCAACTCGCGCACTTTGTCCATGTTGCGAACGAACTCCTCTCGCGTGGCCGACAGCGCTGACGCTGCACCGATACTGCCGACGCTGGCCTCTGGCTGCTTTGCTTGCTCTGTGGGCTGTTCGCGAATCGAACCGAAAGATACAAATGTATCTTCTGCTCTCGGCGGCTGCTGCTCTGCGGTGGGCGTCGGCGTTGCCGCACTCAAAAGCGAAGACAGCGAGCTGCTAGCCGACGCTGCCGCTCCCACGTTGCCAATTTGGTTAACAGGTGTGCTCTCGCGACTCTCCGTGTCCCTCTCCGTTTCCGTTTCCGTCTCCAGCTCGCCCTCCGTTTCCGTCTCATTCGATGACGTGGCCGCATCCGTGGTGGTCGTGCTGCTCATCTCGTCGTCGGGCCTTCTGAAGAGTTTGCTGGCATCCGTGTCCAGGTCGACCAGGGCACGCTCAGCCAGGGCAGCGGCCTGCTCTAGCTCCAGTTCCATCAGATCGGAAATGCTGCTGGAGGCCGAGGAGCTGAGGTACACCAGTTCCGCGTCCTCTGACTGGGGCGACAGTGCGCTCTGCAGTCGGGTGCAGCTCTCGAGGTCGCTGGACTCCTCAATCAGTTTTGTCTCCAGCATGAGGGCCACCGGCTCCTCCCTGCGCTTGTGTCGGCGGCTAAAGTCCAGCTGGCTCTTGGGAAACGTTTCGGTCACCTTGGGCACGCGCATCCCCGCCTGATCCGCTCCGGAGGAGCTGCTGCGAGTCAGGCCGGCTGTCCCGACGCCTGCCAGATCGCTGTTCTCCTCCAGGATGCTGTCCAGGTAGCGCGGGTTCATCAGCTGTGGCAAAAAGTGCGTCTCCAGGGCGTTCCGCTTCTGGGCGCGCTTCTGCCGCAGCTGCTCCTGTTGCTCGGCGCGGCTGGACGGCTGCAGATCCGGCGGGGCTGTCTCCGTTTCGGAATCCACCTCGCACACAAGCGGCGACTGCAGTACATTGAACTCCCCGGAGCTGCAGTCGCTGGTCAGTTCCAGCTCCTGGATCTGCATGTCGCGTGCGAAATGCGTAAAGTGTCCACCGGCCCCGGCCCCGGACACATTCTTGGGCGACTCCACCAGATAGCGCGGCGGCGGCGACAGAGTCCCACCCAGTTCTGGGCTGAAGCTCAACGTAGCGGGGTGTGCTGGTGACGTGGTGCTGATCTCCTCAATGGTGGGCTTACCTTTACGGGCATGATAGTCCGCACTCTCCTCCCTTTCCACGCGTATCTGGTGGATGATCACTTTTGTGCTGCGCTGCAGCGGCGGCCCCTGAGGAGCAGGAACATCCTGTTCATTTCGTTGTGCGACATTCTGAATCTCTGGTACTATGGCATCTTCTTTCAGTTGTTGACTAGACAGAGGTTGCTCTTGGCTGGTGCTCGCCTCCTTGGCCTGCTGTTCCGCATCCGTCTCATCTTCTTCCCGCACAATGCGATGCACTATGACCTTGGCTTGTCGTGGACTACCCGGAGCCTTTAACGGCGCAGGCACATCCTTCTGCTCCTCCTCCTTGTTGTGCTTTTCCGCCTCATTGCTCGATCGCTTGCCGGACTTCTCCGTCTGCTGCTTGGAGTTTTTGGCTCCCATCTCTGTTTGGTTGTTGTTCGTTGGAGGTTCTCTTGCTTCTTCCGCCTCGTCTTTCGCTGCGGTAATTGTGGATTCCTCAGCAGTATCTTCTACTGCTGCTACTGCTGCTGCTACTGCTGCTGCTTTTGGTGACTCTTCCCCGCCCTAGCTCGGGATCCACAGATACATTGTTGCCATTTCTGTTGCTGCTGGTTGGGCCCGTTTCCGATCCATTTGAACCGCTGCCAGAATTTCCATTATCAGCTATGGAAGAAGAAGATGCCTCCTCTGGCTGGGTATCCTGTTGTTGCTCCTCCTCCTGCTGCTGCTGCTGCTCTGCTGCGGTTGCTGGTTTTGATTTTGGTTTCGATTGCGTTTGTTGCGATTGCGATTACGATTGCGATTGCGATTATTGGGCATCGTCTACGGTCACGTCTCCCGATCACTCGACTGATAATGCAGTTGTAATTTTTCTTTATAATTCAGAAATCTCTCTATGCCTATGTGTGTGTGTGTGTGTGTGTATCTGTGTATGTTTTTTTCTCAATCAGCGAAATCTACAACTAAATTTTTTGTTGTTTTGCTCCTAATTCCTATTTCCTATTCGTTGTTGTTTTCGTTGTCGTTTTGTTTCTTTCTTCTAGTATCTGTCGCTGTTGCTGTCTCTGGTTGTGCCTTTGCCTCTGCCTCTGCCTTGGTGTGTCACTCGTCGCCAGATACCCAACTAGAACTGAAACCGCTCGGAGCGGATCCGCCGGCAACAAGCCCACGACGACACGACCGACAGCCGGCAAAACATGGGAAAGTGAAAAACGAGGAAAAATAATATTATAAAATACAACAACAACAACAACAACAAAAACGTCGTCAGCGTCGACTTCGACGCCAGCGTCAAGCGCCCAGTGCCAGTGGCTGGCACGCGTCCGGCCTGCCCCCTTTGCTGCACAATTAAATTCGCGTATATCTACTATATCTAGCAGATCGTTATATATTCTTCGGTTTACGATCCGATCTATGTCATTTGGCGTGTGTTATTCCGAATGTTTTTTTTTGGCCAATTCAAATTGCGTTTCAACTCTCAACTTTCGCTCTTTCGCCGGAGATTCTCCGGAGATTTTTCGATTTTCCCGATTTCCCGATTCGGCAAAGTTCCCGATTCTATAGTAAAGTAATTTATCCCGGGGGTGTTGGTGGAACGCGTTTCCCGTTCCTCGTGGCGCTGGCGACTGACGGACAAGGAATGGCCCAACGGGCTGGCTGCTGCTTGCCAGTCGGGAGCCAGTTCCCCACACACACACAGATACTCTTTTACGCACACACTCACACTAATGTCTAATTGGTTGCACAGAGGCACGTATTTGAAAATATACACAAAAATCAGAAGCAGCAAAAACAAATCGTGAATTCATAAAGATTTCAAGATACAGAGAGAGAGAGTGAGAGAGAGAGAGAGAGAAAGTGTGCTGATGAGTGGGAGTGTGTCGGGCTTGTGGTTGGGGTTTGTGGGAGGAGTGGGTAAAGCAGTGCAGTGCAGGGTATTCCAAAGGCAACAAACGACTCGCCTCAAAACAACAAAATCTCCTCTAGGTCAATGCAATTTCCAAAAAAAACCAAACAAATACGAAAATCCAAGAGATAGAAATCTTTTCATTTCGTGAATATTTTTGACACATCCATAAATATTGAGAACTGTTTTTGGAACAAACTTATAATTTGTTTGAATTTAAGCTGCATAAATTCTTTGTTAAATGTCTGAAAATATCATTCAGAGAAAAATATTCTGGCGACATATTTGTGTTGGAAATGGCTTTGAGTTTCACCCCAAAACATTTTTCAAATTTTCTTCCCGAATAGTGGAATGATTTGCTGCGTAGATAAGTATTTGACATGGGGATTGATATCCCCATATAAAGGAGCTTGCTTAAAGCTTAAACCAAAGTACTTTAAAACGAAGAAATATAAACTTAAAGTCTGTTTTCTATATCTACTTCCCATTCGTACAACTCTCAGTGCAATATGCCCAAATGAATCGTATGCAGGGCATCATCATCATCATCATCGGAGAGGAGAACTCAATACGGAAATAGTTTGCCACAGTTCGAGTTTGTCTATATGTATGTATAAACGAGAGTATCTGTGTATCTGACGAGCCAGTGCTTTCTGCTGCCTGCTTCTGTATCTATATGTATGTATATACAACTTATGGCATTTTCAAGATATTTTTCGTGCGTAATTTCATTTGATTTTGATTTTTGTGGTCACAAGTCTCTGGCTGCCGCCTGCTCCTGCTGCTTTTGCTGCTGCTGCTGTGTACTCTTGAATAATTGAAGCACATATACATACTCGTACATATATCCGCATGTATGTATATATATAGCACTTGAATGTATCATCCTAGTGGGCCATGCGGTTAGTAGTATTCTGCTTTTATTTTTAAAGGTACTTAATGGACCTCAATCCCTCTTGTTTGTCTGTCTGGCCGGCAGCCCCTCCATCATCATCTTCATCATCATCAGCAACTTCCTCCTATCCGATCTGATCTAAAGTGAAGTAAAGTGAAGTGAAGTCTGTGGCCCTGTCAGGTGCCAGACAGCGGCCCCAGACACGTGATGTGCCTTTTGGGGTGGGGGTAAAGCAAAGGATTGGCCTGCATTGGATTATGCAATCCGTAGCCTTTGCACAGTGTGACAAGGTGCAAAATGTGGGGCCACACACAATTAGGAACCATTCAAAAGGCGACTGTGCAAAACTATTCAGAACACACGCCATTCTCAATTTACACACAAATATAGAAACAATTGGTTTGATTTCCGTGTGGAAATTCTCTTCTTGGCGGTTCGTTTGGGCCACTCTCAAGTTGCTTGAATTGTGTATGTACGTAATCAATAGAGATATTGTATTTGTTAGTTTACAAAATTGATTTCTTTTCATTTTCGATTGCCGTAGAACAGCGCACATTTGTGTTATCTTTTCGGGGCGCCAATCGCTGATAAATTTTGCATTTCTGATAAAGAATGTGAAACGAAACAGTTGCGAAAATGTTTATTGATGTTGCCTTGAGCAATAAAATTGAAGTTAGGAAAAGGTATCCCGTGGAATTTTCTATGGAAATATGAATTTCAAGAAAATGCATTATGCTAATAAAAGGGGTGCCCCTGAAGTAGGTTCTTTATTCCAAGGCACATTTTTTTCAAACTAATTTTATGGGATACGTTATCTATTTTATTTTGGAATTCTTTGGAATAATTCTTCCCTAAGTTTGTCAATTAATGGGTATTCCTAGTCTCCAGTTGTCTCTGCCTGTCTTTGCTTCCCTCTCTCTCTCTCTCTCACACTCTCTTCCGTTGGTTGTTGCTTCTGCTGCTTTTGCTTTTGCTGGCTAATTAGCATAGATTTTTGAATCTCTTTGTTGTTTCTGTTATTTATTTGGACAGCGTTAAGCATTCCGTTCGTTGTTCTCCCATAAAGAGCAAAGCACATGTTCGGCTGGCTCCCACTGTCTCTCTCTCTCGCTCTCTATCTCTGTTTTGGCCCAGACTGTTGTGTCTCTTACACAGTCATGAACAAGGTATGTTAAATAGAAGGTAAGGCAGGGGTATGCTTCTGTTTCCCAGTCACAGCGAAACGCTCGCTATGTGCCAGTTGCCTTTCACCAGGACTGCCTTACCCGCCCATTTAATATACCTTGGCGATGGGGGAAGGCACAAGCACAAAAACAGAGTCACTCACCCACACAAACACATGCGCACACACAGAAACAAACAAACAAACAACAATGTGTTTAGTAAATTAATTTATGAAGCGCGCTCGATGTTTTTGCCACCCACCCAATACCAACAGAAGCACCATCATCAATCTCTGACGTCACGTTATGCATGCAAACAACACAAACACACACACACATATGTACTCGTATGTATGTGTGTGTGTCTCTATATGTATTTTCAGGGGTCAACGTAGTCTTACAATTTAATTCCCAATTAATTGCAAATTGTCGGCATCGGCTGTTGCCTCAAAGGAGAAGCGCACTTTTATCCGCCGCGTACGTGAGCCAACTGAGGCGACAGCCAGCCCCACCATCCAAGGGGCCGGTGCGCCACTCTCTCGCTGCCCCGCACAGTGGGACCGGCTGGCGAGTGGGTTAATACGCGGTCATAATGGATGTGATTTTGTCATATCACAGTCGTATGTTTGTCCCGCGGCCATTTCTGTCTTATCTGAGTCGAATAATGAATTTTTCGATTTCTAAAATCGAATAATGATCTCAGCCGCTGCCGGCTCGCGGCTTCGTGGCCTCGCATCTAAGTGCCAAAGTTTGCGCGTAATTGCCAGCGATTTGTGAAAACCAAACTACATATTAGCATTGTACGGTGTAGCCGAGCCGAGCCGAACCGAACCAAAGCTCCCCCTCCGCCACCCTCCTTCCTTTGCTCTTATATGGTATAAACAAAACACATTACACTCTTCGGCCCTATTGCGTCAGTGTCCATCGTCTACGTTTCCGCAGTGTTCTTTCTTTTCTTCGCTCCTTCTTTCTGTCTTTACAGTTAAAGTTGAAGGCAAACACAGATACACACACACACACACACACAGACAGCATTACAATGGGAAACAAAAAGAATAAACACACACACAAAGCTATTTATAAACGGCAAAATCAATCGGCGGCGGGCCCCAAAACCAGAACTGGGGAAACACTACTGCGGTACTCGAGTTTTTTTGTTTGCGTGTGTAGTGCAGTGTAGTTCTCGATGGCTCCGCTCCACTCCGCAGCGATCGGCACAACGTCAAAGTCGAAGTTCTAATGTCAAACTGAAGCTTTGAAAGCTCCGACACCTGGAAGCGGCCGGTTCCGCCAGAGCCGTTAACTTTTGCTGATTGCCGTGCTGCCCCCTCTCCGCTAACCCCTGGGCCATCGCTGGAAACCCATCTGGGAGCGGGTTCCGACGACTGCCTGCCTGCCTGCCGGTGCCGGCACCCAGCTGATTTGTCTGAGCTCTTGGTATTGCGAATAGAAATGTTTTGGCGTTCGGCCCAATCCATTGACAGCTGGAAGCAGCTTTCGATTTCTGGAACACTTGACAGGCGGCGTCGATAGGGTAGAATAGGGCATGGGGTGGGGTGAGGACAAGATTATAATGTAATTACGAGCGTCTACGCTGTGCGTCCACTGCTGGGGGTTCCATGAACTTCGAGTTGCCCTAACTACAACCGCAAATGCGACCTTGAGATGAATGTGGCTGGGCTTTTCGAAAGAAAAGTGATTTTTGTTTTACAGCTTGCAAATGGTTGATAGATGGTAGTAATAATTACACAGAAAATCAATGAAGATCTTACTATGGAAAGATCGGAAGAATCACAAACATCATAAGAGAATTCTGGTTTATATTTACATCGATATATGTATGTATGTATGTATACCAGGAATATAATTAAAAGATTAAAGTTCATCATTTTTTAAATTATCAAAATTTCTGAACAAATTCAAAACAGAAAAACAGTTAAATATATACTAGTACATCGATATTAATCCCTGTTTAAATTGTGTTAACTTATCGAGCAACACGAATGGCAAAGAGCGATAAGCAACGAAATTCTGCAAGGCAAATATTCTTATCAATGTTTATTCAAAGGTTTGTGCAATGATTTATTTGCTGCCCCAAAAACAGAACAACAAACAATTCTATATTATACTATGCAGTATTATATAACACGAATGAATCCAAGGGCATTTCTTTTTTTGAATAACAAATTCACGCTAATTGCATTGTCAAAATTTGCTTTCGCGAATTTGTTGCTGTATTTTGTTTGTTTTGTTATTTTTTTGGGACACACTGAATCACAATTCAATACTAAAATTCTGTTTTGTTTCGCTTGTGCTCTCAAAAGCATTGCCAAAAGGCCGCAGAGACAATAAAAACTGCGCGGCAGCTGCGTCAGCTGAGCGGCGGCAAAACAACTTTATAGAGTCACCTATACCAGACACCATATACAAGCAAAATTATTATAATGAATATAATGGCCAAGCGAGAATGGTCAACGAATTTGGGTAATATTCGGTTTGGGTCGATCTGTGTGGGCGCTACCATAAAATATTACGAGTGTCATCAAAGTTAAGAAAACTAACCAAGAAAATATTCTTCTTAATTGTGCATTACACCAAAGGAGTCATAAAATATTTTCAAATAAGGAATGTTTGTTGCTAGGACATGGGTGAAGGTCACTGCCATTTAAATTTGCGCCCAAAAGTATGCAAAAGAAAAATTCAATCGATTTATACAGATTTCAGTAAAATCTCCAGATTTGTATAAACATTTGACAACCCGTTAACAACCTCTCATTCATTACATTCTTCATTGCTAATCAATGTGGCAAAAGCCATTAAAAGTGACACCCGACCATCAAAAGAGAAACCACCTAGTGCCCCCCCCCACACACTCCGTCTTGGGGAACCAGAAACCGCAACAATGTCATGTAAAATCAAAATTCACTGCCTGGGGACTTACCCAAAGGGCTTTAACGACTGAGCCAAGCCAATGACCGGCACACGGCACTTGATTGAGTCACCACAGGCAGGAGAGCGACGATGATGATGATTTCCCTAAATGTTGTACAAATTATACATGAGCTGTACGAGTGTGCACTTGAAAAGGGGGCATGGCATTCTTGAGACAACGAACAGCTGCATGTTAACAATTTAAGTGGAAATGTTCACTCGCTTTTCGGTTCACTATGTCAGGGGCAAAGTTTCCTTGTGTCCCAAAAATCTATTTTAGTAGTAAACAATGAAATTGAAAAGCTGAAAGTAAATTTGGGGCAATATCCACAAATGCGTGTCTCGACTGTGGACTTTTCGCCTTGATAGATGTTGGACTTTAGTGTATTATAATTCAAGTTATTCTGAATCTCATCTTATGGATCTAGTGTATCTTATTAATCCCTTCCCGACTTCAAGGGTTCAGCTCCTTTGTAGTTCCCCAAAGTCGTAGACAAACCTCCCTTACTGTATGCCTGCTCTCTCTCTCTCTCTATCTCTCTCTGTCTTATTTTTTTTTATCGCTTTTTAACAATTGACAATTATTTGTTGTTAGTGTGTAGCATTTACCAACACGAAGGTAGGAGGAACACACACTCAAATATGGTACGTATAGAAACAGTCAAAGAGAGAAACCATTTATTTGAAATTTTTGCCAGCTGAGGCTTTTCAAATATTGTGTGTCGCTGCTGTCGGGGAGCGGTAAACAAAAAAGAATAATAAATACTGTAGTACATAGGAACTGTTTGGTTCGGCTTTCTTTCTGCTCAAAATGCCAAGCGCTAGAAGAATGTCAAATGGGAATTATAATTAAACATTAATCATCGGGGTGAGCTGCGTGTGCCGTGGAATGCTTCCTCGCCCCCCCCACACTCAAAGGAAATTCAATTTAAAAAAATATAATTTAACAATTAAATCAAAACTATATTCTGGAACACTTTCCGAGCTTCATTTGCATGCAGGGCATATACACACACACACACACACACACACACACACAAACACTAACATCCGGTCATTAGAGACTTAATTGAACTATAACCAAATGCTGTGGCTTGCCGCAGAGCTAAAGGGTTGCACTGTATAATTTAAAACAAATTAAAACCACATATGCACACACAGCGGCGACTGTCTATCCAGATCCATATAAACATAATACGTACATATATGCATATATATATTTTATATATAGTGAACATTTTGCACCATTTTTGGGGCATCATTATCGCCACACACACACACAAATACAATAATTAACCCAAATTCGGTCTGCATTCGCCGCCTATCAGTTGAATTTAAAATAGAAATCCAATATTCGAGCGCAAAGGCATTTCCCAATGGTCCCAATGGGCGTTTATCGGTTAAGCAGAAATTGATTTAAATACTTAATGAAGCCGCTCCATGGAGGCACGTAAGAACCAAGCGAACTGAATGTGGTTCTCCGCAAAAGATATTTGCCCCGAAATTTGGATGTTTAAAGGGAAAAGTATTCGCGTTCCAGGGTATCACTGTACAAGAATTGCAACGTTGCGGCGTAGCACAGTCTCTGGCGTTTCTTGTACTAAATCCCCTCTTAGCACAGTGGCACGGAAAAAGGGCGCCAAGCCTAAAATGTTTGGCCAGAACCAAACTCAATCTCTGAACACTTCGAATGAGGGGACCAATTATAATACTACCACTATTCGTACTCGTACTCGTATCGTATGTATGTTAACAACTCACTTTGTGTTTGCCAAATTGTTAGAATCTTTCTGCTTGCTGCTTTCTTTTCCACTTTTGTTTTTGCACAAGCAAACAGTAGCTATTGTAGGTAGATTTCACGCGCACGTCCTAACTGTTTGTCGGTTTATCTTTCCGCTGAGCTTGACGATCGCGCCGCAGCCCGCAAAATGTTATTCGCTTCACTCACGGCGACAACGAGAACTTGACTTGGCAAAACTTTGGTAGTAACTAAATAGCTGGGGCCCACGGTATCGCATAGCACAAACAAAAACACACACGAAAAGTACGAAAGCAACGGCAACAGCGCCAATATATAGCAACAACAACAAAATACGCTTAACGTCGCTGTCTCCGCGGGCAGAGCAAATAGCTAGCCTGTTGATTAGTCTGACGCTCGCTGACTTGTTGCTGCCGCTGCCTCTGCCGCTGCCTCTGCTGCTGTCTCTGCTTGCGCCAGCGTTAGCGCGACTGCGCACAGTGGCTCGTTTTTAGCAGACTCTGTACAAAATACATATCTTTGCACAAGCAAATAAATTGATTACCTCTTTTGATGAACTTTAAACTTTCATTAAATAAAATTAAAATATTCTTAGTATTTTCTCTGGTCGTTTTTGAGATATTTTAAACAGTTAAGTGCAGTTTTTGTCATACGTTTTATGGGCAACGAGTCACAGTGCGTCGAGTGGTGGGTGACTGGACTGCTAGACGCTGCCGATGTCGCTGTCTCTGCCTCTGCCGGAGCCGGCTTAAAGCCGTGACTTGTTGATGTTTTGGTACACTGTCATTCCTCGTTCCTCGTTTCTGCTTTTGCGCTGCGTTCGTTCGGCGGGCACGAACCACAGATCCGATATTTTTCAAATTTGTATGCATAAATTCACACACACACACACACTCGCACACAGAGAAATGGTAGGGAGGGTCGCATAGGTCAGAGAGGGGGGCGCTGGTTCTGGTTCTGGTGTGGGGGCGGTGGTGGTTCGATGAGGGGCATCGGGCTGGATAGGGGGGATAGGCTGGGCAGCGCACAGAACAAAAGAATCCAATCATTCAGTATATGGCCGCACCATGTGCGCATCTGGTTCAGGGCAGAAGCTGGTACTGCGACTGTGACTGCGACTGGAACTGAAACTGGGGCTGTGAAATGGAGGGAGAGTGAGAGAGATGCAGGCGGGACATGTGTCTGGAGTGTAGACACAGCCAATGACTGACGATGACGACATGGCCGGTGGAACTGCACATGTTCAAGGGGTTGCTTGAAGAGTTGTTCCAAATATGTACATCTGGTTTTCAAAGGGATTCTCGGGTAACTTTGAATAAATGAACATCAGGCTGTATATTTTTAATTATTCTGAAAGGTATATCTATTAGCCAACTACGTTGGTACGTTGGTAGCACAATTCATCACAATCGTTGTTTAACCTATAAGGTTCTGAGCCCGTTATCATGCAGGATTTGAATCAACAACTGCTGAAGCAGCCCTCGTACTTATGTATGTAGATTTTTTCTGTATGTTTTGCCTGCTTTAGGCAATGTTGTCCACTCGCTAGTTCCGCACCCTCCCGTTATATTGGGTCACCCCAGGCCCCCTCCTCATGCCAGCGGCAACTGCCGCACTCCCTCCCCCATTATCCATAATGTCAGCGTCATTGTCATCGACGCGACATTCGCGTCGTCAAGCTCCAACAGACAGAGGACGGCAGCAGAGCGGCAGGCGGGGGCCAGGAAGATGGGATGGGGTGCGAGTGCAAGGGCCCTGAAAGGGGGTTTTGCTTCGGTAGGGGTCGGGTCGCTGGCGTGCACTGTTAGTTATTATTCCCATTGCCATGTGAGTGAGAGAGAAAGAGGGGGAGAATCTCTCTTCTCTCTGTGCTGTGCTGTGCTCTCCTATTCATTACCCTACTCTTTTGTCATTTAATTTTGTTTGTTGTTTTGTTGTCGTTTATGCGTCGACATGTTCCGCGAACAGCAACACAGAGCAGAACGAATACAAATGCAACAACAACTACGGAAAATGGCAATAATCCAAATGGAAACAGAAGGGACTGAAGCGTTAGACGCTGCTGCGATGCAAGGGGCAGATTAGCCATGCAAATGGAATCTTAAGTGTTAATCCAAGCCATGGCTAAGTTTTGTGGCATGCGGTCACAAATTACGCTCACCTGTTGCCTCCGCTGCTACCCCATTCTGGGGCACCTTGCGACTGGCATATGGCGTGCCACAGTTTCGGCACACTTCCGTCGGACTCGTCCGCGAGCTGAAAGTGAAGAAGGGGAAACTGCCGCCTCTCTCGCCTGACGCCAGGTGATGGTGTACTCACCTGCTCAGGGCCAGTATGAGGGGGCCACGCTCCCGTTGCGCTTGGAGCATGCCAAGCAGCTGGGTATCGCTCAGCTGGACGTCCTGCAGGCGCAGCGAGGACTGCGTGGGGAGGAAGAGGGGGAGAGTAAAACCACATCAAGTAACATCACAAATCACTCAAGCACACTTTATTACACATAGCATAACACTTAGACGAACAACTTCTACATGGAACTTAGCCTAATTTGTCATACACTCTTGGACACACGTTGGGCTGGACGCGGGCACGGCGTGGACTCCTTGCCGCGGTGCAGGGAGCAGAACTTCAGCATGGCGACTGACGACTGGCTGAGATCATCCACAGCACTGAACTGAACGGCGATTCGTTCGGTCGGTCGATTCGGGCTCCAGCTTAGATTTTCTAACCCGCAGAGATCTCTGTTTTTTTTTGGGGGCGTTCGGTGGTACAGATGGGGCTGGAGATGGGACAGCGATAAGACTACGCCAGCTCGCAGACGCCGCGGCGATCCATGAAGACCTCGAGGCAAGTGGTATCGACGCGGTCGAAGAGCAGCGAGCCGAAGCGCCTGGCAGTGTAGTCCACGATAAGCACCATCTTGCAGTTGATGCACTTGTCGCGATAGTGGAAGAGCAGCCCCACCGTGGGGTGGACCACGTGGTCCACGAAGCCTGGCGCGGAACGGTACACCTGGTGGTTGCCCATCTCCACGATGGAGCGGGTGTTGACCACCAGTTTGCTGCGCACATAGGCGGGCATGATCTCCAGGGTGCGACGCACCTTGGACTGGGTATAAAGCAGCCGGTTTAGGACGTGGCCGGGCGCGTTGAAGGTGTCGTTGCTGTCCTTGCGGTAGAAGAACACATTGCGAAAGACGAAGCCGGCGGTGCGGCCCTCGTCGCACTGACGCAAGTAATCCGCCAGCGAATTGTGCTTCAGGGGCATCAGCACCTCGTCCAGATCCACCACGGCTGCGTACCGAAAGTTGTCCACGACATTGGCACGGTAGACGCAGTCATTGAACTGCGCCACGATGCCGGCGTAGTGGAGGTCCTGCAGATGCGGTTGCACGTTCCACTCGAAGATGTCCGCGAGGCCCTGACGCTGGTAGTGGGCCAGCACACGTCGCACGTCCTCGCTGGCATCCACGAAGTAGAAGTAGAAATGGGCGGCTCCCTGCAGGCGGTACATCTCCACGAACTCCACCAGGCGCAGCACGTTCGAGTAGTTGTCCTGGAGCGGACCCACGCACACGGAGATGACGGGTCGCGACTTGGCAAACAGGCTCGACATATTGCGGGGATAACTATGGGAGGAAGAGGGTATAAACATATCCTGTTAGACGCTTGGGGGTTATCTGTTCACTCACCTTATCTGTATGAAGCTGGGACTTAGGTGGCTCAAGCGATTGGAGGCATAGCTGAGAGCCACCGCCTGTGGCAGGCGTATTGGGTCGAGCCTTGAGGCGTGCAGCGGACACATGATGCTCCAGGCAGCAAAGCTGTTGTTGTGCACATCGTGCATGGCACCCGCCTCCTCGGCGACGATCTCCTGGCTGCTGAAGTCAGCGAAGCGAACGATACAGCTGACCTTGGAGTCCCTCAGACGCACCGGCAGCGTGGCGAAGATGCGCAGTGAGCCGATGGTCATCTGTTCCTCATCCAGGCGGACATTTCCTATATAAAGAAAAGAATGAGTTCGAGTCGTTGCTGGGCTGCTCGTTTGTTGGGTACCTATGATCTCTGTACGGGCATCAAAGTAGGCCGAATAGATCTCGTGCCGCAGCGAGGCGTTGCCGATCCTGCGCCAACTGTTGGTGTAGTCCCAGTGCGGGTTTGGCTTCTCCAGGATCAGCTGGCGCTGCAGATGCTCCAGGTCGACACGCAGGCGTTCATTCTGCAAGCAGAATGAGAAGAGAGAGAGGGGTCAGGAAAGCCGCTGCAGATGGATGAGGGACACCCACTCACAAGGCTCGTGCGCATGGAGATGTAGACCAGGACGAGCATGGCGGTGGCCACCAGGCCGGACAGCGTGAAGTACACGTACTGAAAGCGGTTCTCCTGAGCCGCCAGCATGTCGTGGCCTTGTCAGGTTGCAACACTTGTGGCACTTGTGGCTGGTGGGTTCGTGCAGGTGTCCGCGCGACTAGCCGCGTGCTATGCTCCTCTCCCCAGGAATCACCGCCAGCAACTAAAACTGTTTATTTATTTCTACCGTTGGCCGAGCGAGGCGTTGACAGCGACGCTAATGCTGACGCCAACGCTGACTTTGTTCGCCGCGGCTTGTGGCACGGCACGGCACAGACAGACAGACAAACAGTCGAAGAGCGCGGCTCCTGTTGCTTATTTGCTTAGCGCTTTGGCGGTTGATGGGCAGTCATCGATTAGCAGCGAACAGATACCGGGGGGCGGCGTCCCTCCAGTGTCATCATCGGCTTGCCTGTCCTCGGCCACACTCGCGCTGCCACTGACCGCAGCACACCCGCACCCACACCACACCACAACAAGTTCGCTTGGCGCCCACTGTACGCAAATAATTACGACAACCGCACACACACACACACACACGCACGCACTGTATCGAATGGGGAAATGGAAGGGGCTGCTGGAAGGGTGTCGGCTGGCTCCCACTGCTCCAGGACGCGCATGCAACAAGTTAATCAACGCACGCCTCGCATCAAACTGGCGCCACTGTCGTCCATGGACGCTGACTGTCATCAGAGTCGCAGACCAGACCAGAGCAGAGCAGAGCAGCGCTGTAGCAGAGCAGCAGCTGAGACACATCGACAGCGACCGAGTGGCGTAGCGTGCCCCAACTAGTGGGGTGCGTGGTGGGGAGGGGGAGAGCCTTGTAAGGGTACTCCATGCGCCATGACGGGGATAGGGTAGGGAGGCGGGACTTAATAGATTGTATGTGTGTGTGTGTGTTTGTCTCTCGATTGGATTGGAGTGTCCCTGGGACACTCTGCCTCTCCACACTGTGTGACTCAGCGCCGCCTTTTCCGTCTATTTTTAAGTAAATGAAAACGTCTTCCACATTATTTTATTATGGAAAATGAAAACATTTCAATTATATATACATGTATAAATATGCATGTATGTATGTATGTACATATGTATATGCATGTATGTACACATGTCTGCGTTTAATTTCCACATTAAATACATTTGTCTTCGAAATGGAATGGGAATCGAAAGTTAACGAAGGCGATGACCACTTGATGCTCGAGAGATTCTATACATACATTCATATGTATGTATGTATATGCAGATGTGCACACAGTGGTGGAACGTAATGGAAAATACTAGTTTAGATTGAACCGGAAACTTCCCCTTTTTTGTTTACAATTTATCTGAATTAAATTGGAATTTTTTTTGCTGAGAGATTAACCCATATATTCAGTCTTGTGTTTAATAATTATTAAGTTCTCCACCATACATATGTACATTTTATAGTAATTATTTTACTACAATTGTTTATATGAATTGTTTTTATTTGAGTTGAATTTAGGTTCCTGATATCGAATATGCGATTTGAAATTATGTGTGTCAAAAAGATAACACCATATCTTTTAAGTATGTGTATTATTTTATGTTTTTTTATCACTCTTATCCACACCACTTGACCCACTGTGCACGCCTGTGCCTTCAAGTTCCACGCAAAAACAACCAATTAGTCAAGATTTTCCCTTTCATTTCACTCATCTTATAGCGCAATATTAATTATTGAAACAATTTAACACTCAAATGAGCCGCGTGATGTGCCTATATATCGCCTACTACTAGTTGGGGGCCGTCTTCAATGCAGTTCATTTTATTTCACTTACCTGCAAATGTCTGTAGCCAAAGATAATGAAGAGATAGGCGAAGAAAACAAGAAACGGAAAATAGGTTTGTCTGGGCCGCAGCCAGTGGGAAAATCGAGGCATTTTCCCTAGACAACCTGCATGACTTTAACTGACGGATCCACTGGAGTGACTACTGGAAACGCGTGTGCGCAGGTGCCCGACTCTGAGGGCATGACATTATCAGCTCATTGATAAAATGCGTTATCACACATTTGATAGGGATAGAGAGCCCAGAGTGCGGTCAGGTACTGTGCGAAAACTGAGTCGTCTGACTGTGGGCATACCCAGAACGGAACGGCAATCAGTTACCCTGGAAATCTAGCTACATATGTATGTACTAATGGATGTATGTATGTATAATGTATAACGGATTCACATTAAGAGGCTTATACTGAGACTTTTACGTTTTATCAATGGTGTAATGGTGTAACTCGCTACATTTCCAAGAAATCCACACCTGGCTGAATGTGGATATCTTAAGCTACCAATCCATATTTTATTTATTCATATTGTGATCCTTTAGACAAACACCAGTCAACGGGCGATGGTTTGGCTGCGGGGAGATGGGCAGCTGCAGCTGAACTTTTTTGGCGCATCCCTAAACCGGACCCGCATTCTGGCAGTAGCCAAATCATGTACAATTGATGATCCCACAAGAGTCCTGAATGAAAAAAATGCAACCAGCATAATTGTTGGTGGGCCCACCAGTAGCTGGCAAACTGACGCAGAGCAGAAAACCACCCCAACCGCTAACCCCCACTCCACCACACATACCCATAGCTAACTGTTTTGTTATCATTCCTTGGCGAACCCTTGGCCGAACACCATTCTAAAGGACCGAAAGGAACCCCCTGAGCGTGAGAAACTGAACAAGATTTCCAGAGAAATAGCAAAATCTTGACTAATTACAATGCACTCAACTGGTAGCAGTAGATCAGTTCTGAGTTCGGTTCGGTTCCCATAGGGCACAGACAAAAACTGGGGTGACCTAACCCTAAGCTGTAACCCTCCACCAAGTGCCAGGAGCCAAGATTCGAGTTTCGAGAAGCGGGGCGATACCAGCATAAAAATGAAATAAACATTTCCAATTCAATTCATTTCTTAAAGCGAACCCTCGTATTGTCATTGTTATGGCCCAACGGCACGCACCCGGTTCCCGGCTCCCGGCTCCCGACACCCGATTCATGGTTCCCAGTGCCCGACATTCCCCCCCTTTTGCAGAGCTCTGCTGGCACGCCTGCGTCATGCGAAAGAATTTTCAATTGTGAGTTTTTTGGTGGTGGATTTTGTCTGCAGCGTATAAATAGCCAGGCCCGATCGGCATTACGGCACAGTTCAGTTGGAAGTGCCACCGAGTAAAGACAGACGATCGAACCCAGCCAAGCCAAGCCGACACCGCCTTGCGCGTTGTGCGGTGCGGCGGCCTAGCCAAGTCCAAGTGCTTGATCAACTTGATTAACGTCAGTTAATTACATTAAAAGTGAACCGATAAAAGTGTTTTAAAACTACTGCCGAAATCTGCCCTAGAAAATGTAAGTACGAGGCGAGTGACAACGTTGGTTCCACAGCTCACGAAATCCTGTTTCAGCTGCTACAGGATCTTCAAAATAGTTCCAATTCTGAATCCAGACTGACCGACAAACCGAGAAGCCAAAGAAGCTTCGACCGATAAAACATATTGCTCAAACTCAACAAGTTGTTAGTTGCAATGGAAATTTACATAACTCAACAAAACCTATATAAAAGTTACGATATTTATGTATATCCACGATCCACCAAATTCGGAAAATGTGAAAATGTTTCTCCATTAAAAATGTGGATAGCTAAAACTCAGAAGAATCAAGGAATAAATGAAGTTCGTGCAACAAATAATAGCCCGAGACAACTCACGTTCTAGAACCATTGCGATGCTCAAAGCAGGAATTTATTTTCTAAATAATTCCTAGAAAGAAAGTAACTTTTCCAAGCTATTTTCCAGAAGTTGTTGTTTCGCCATTCCGAAATCAATACTTCGGCTTAACGATTTATTAGTTTTGCATCAATCAGCAGAAGATCCAAAAATGGCTGAATGAGCAATAGATAATTCGCAGCATTTTCCATCATGGATATCCATCCATTATCTACCAGAAACAATAATTTGAGGATCTACAGAACAATAGAAACTATCCAAATATTCTTCCATAATTATCACTTAAGATTATAATTCCAAAACTACATAACACTTTTAGTTGATCATATTTTGTGCCTTTATTATTTTGAATTTCTTATCATTTCTGTTGATGTTTTTGTTATACATTTTTGAAAGCTATAAATTTGTTGGTCTAACAATACCCTCGATGACAGCTTTCGCTTAAGATAGAATTTGGGAGAGTGGCTATTAGGAAAGTTTCTTCGACGTGTATTGCCAATAGCAAAGCGTGTTTTTGTTGCAAAAAAAATATTGATTTAAGTACATTCAGGTATCCCTTAGCTTCCCTGGCTGGTTTTTCATTTCATTTAGTTTCTTTCTTACTTTTATTTTTTGGTAAGTTTCTATTTTCTCATTTTTTCAATTGTTTTCAGTTATATATATTATATTATTTATTTATTTCTCTGATGAATTTATTTGGCATAGTTATTTTATTCTTAATAATTTTTTATTGATTAAGTTTTTTTTTTAAAACGTTTTAAATTTGTTTTTTTTTAATGATTTTGATTCTTCATCATTTTGGATTTGGTAAGTTTATTATTTTGATATTTCTTATTTTTTTAATTTTAGTTTATTTCAATTTGATTCATATTTTTGTTTGAAAATTCTTCTGAATATTATTACTATTATTTGACCATTTTAAATATATTTTTGTTTGTCATGACATTTGTCATCTTTTAAGGTTTTATTTTTTAATCGTATTGTTTTTTTTTAATTTTTTTCCACTATTGATTTTTTTTTGCTCAATTATATTTACTATTTATTTCTTAATTTAATTTTTTTCCATTCTGCTGTATATTGTTTTTTTTTTCGTTAACACAATCAGTTTTGTTTTTTTTTTATTTTTTTTTAAAATTTTTTTTTTTAAAAACGTATAATTTTGTCAATGCTTTTTTTCACTTTTATAAATTTATTTATGTCATATTTGGTATACATAATTATCAATTGTATCTGTTGCCATTGTTTTATTTTTTTCTTTTCCTTTCTTTATTATTTTAATATTTTATATAATTACGTATTTTCTTTTTTTTTTTATTTTTATAATTTAAACTTTTATTATATTATGTGATTTATTGGATATTATTAAATTAGTCAATTTAATTTAATTAATAATTTCAAATATATTTTTTGATTAATTTTTCGCCGATACATATGTTTTTGGTTTTTTTTTAAAATATTTTTATATATTTTGTATTACTTTACGTTACTATATCTTAGTATAATTTTATTAGTAAAATATTTAGTTCAATTGATGGTCTTACATATTTTTCTGTTATTTTATTATCACTTTTTTCAAATTGTTTTTCTTTCTTAATTATTTTGATTTGTTTCATTTATTTAATATTTTGTTTATGTATATTAATATTTTTCAGTGATTTATTGTATGATTTTGTTTTTCTTTTTGTTCATATTTCGAATATTTTGTTTTCCTATAAACGATTTTTGAGTTTGTTTGATTTTTGCTCAGGGACTCTCAAATAGAGAATATATAGTATAGTATTTGAGAGTTAAGAATTAAAGACATAAACAATAAAGCAAACTGTACGTTCAACCTGAAAAATAAGTCGTTTCATTCCCCCTCAATACCAGGCAAACAGTCAGAGTCCTTGAGGATCTTTGAAGATTGTTTATTTGAGCAAAGCGTGCCACACATAAATAGTTTCTTTGGAGACTTACGAAGTACACATAAATACGAAAGGTAGATTACACTTTGCGCTGCCATTCCCAACCGGAGCCAGCCGGCCCGCTCGCATCGGGGCAGGATCTGGTTTCGGTTCCGCTAACGGAGTCACTGCATCGCATTGTCCACCGTCTGGCCGGGATTGCCCTCGGAGGCCGTCTGGGCCGCGGGAATGGGCACTCCCTCACCATTAACTCCACCACCACCGCCGGCAGGGCGCGCCGGGTCGCTTGGGCCATCCGAGGAGGCGTCTGCCGGATCGTTCGAGTCACGTTCGAGCAGATAGCTGACGCCTAGAGGACGCGGTCGGCCACCATAGGAAGAGCTACAAGGGGCGACAAGAGAGCAAGCCTAACTTAATGCTTTGACCGATTCCTGGCTGCGACGAGTGCTGGGTGGCTGGAGCTGAGGACAGGAGTTGCAGGAGCCGGCGGGGGGCAGCACCCACTGCAACTTACCTCTGTGCATCGCGGTCCCGATCCCGTTCCCGTTCTCGATCCCGACTGCTGCTCCCGCTGCTCAGGCCACTGCTACCCGACGGGCCGCTCCCTCCTCCATTGCCCCCTGCGCTGCTGCCGCTGCCGCTGCCGCCGGATTTGTCCTGGTCCCCCATATAGGTCCAGCCGCCCTGGCCATTGGGCTTGCCGCCTGGCAGCTCCGATCCCACGACACTGGTGTGTCCCCCACCGCGCGAGCTGTCGCTGCCTATGGCCGAGGAGGAGACCTTGGAGCCTCCGGCGTAGGGACAATTTCCGGCCAAGCGGCCGCAGGGCGAGGCGAGCGATGGAGGGGGTCGGCTGTAGGCGTAGCCGTTACCATTGCCATTGCCATAGCCGCGGGTGCGACTGTCGCCATCATCCTCATCGGTGGCAAAGTAGTAGCCACGTCCCGAGTTGTCGAAGCCCGACTGTCCTCTGATAGAGAGGGGATGGATTGACGTGATCGGGTTGCGGGTGTCGAGGCGGGTTTGAGGCGGGCGGGTGTGCAGGTTAGGCGGAAAGGTGGATTTTGGGTGCAGTTGGGGTGCAGTTTGGATTGGTTCCCGGGCGAGGATCATCCACAGTTTCCACAGTGTTTTTGTTGTTTTGATTGTTGTTGGTGTTGTGTGTTCGTTGTTGTAGATGTTGATGTTCATGTTGTTGGTTTTTGGTTGTTGTTGTTGTTGTTGTTGTAATAGTGTTTTTGTTGTTGTTGTAGTTGTTTTTGTATGAAATTAGAGAGTAGAAATTGAAACATCTTTGACAACACGCACACACGTACAAGAGATAGTTATAGGGGAAGAGAAGTGAAGGAATATAGTACATAGCGATAGAAATACTATACATATATGTATATACACAGATATAGAGGGAAACAGTTTAGCGATACCTGTAGGTCTCATCCCAGGGACGATAGTTGCGAAAATCATACCTGGAGTAGTACCGATCATACGGATCGTAGCGATCGTAGCTGGAACGCGACCGATCGTAGTAGCGATCTGTGGAAAGAATTGCAAGTGAGAGTTGGGGATGATTGCGACTATGTAGATATGGTGGGCTTATCAAAAATAACCTCTGGAGGAGCTATCGCTGTAGCGCTCTGGATAGTAGCGATCCCGGCTCTCGTAGCCCCCGTAGCCGCGATCCCGCTCCCGATCCGAATAGGAGCCAGCACTGGAGCCATAGCTGGAGCCATAGCCAGAGCTGCTGCCGCGTCTGTAGTCGTCGTAGCCACCCCGTCCCTCGTAGCGGTCGTAGGTGCGCGGCGTGTACCGATCATCGTAGTAGCGGCTGCGATCGTAGGATCTGTCATAGTCGCGATCTCTGGTGGTGCTGCGGTCGTCGTAGCCCGAGTAGTACCAGGCACTGGTGCGCTGATCATCGCCCGTGCGACTGGAGTATCCGCCGTAGTAGCGATCCCGATCCCGATCCTCGTAGCAGCGTACGCAGCGTGACTGGCGGCTCTTGCCCCGCAGCACCGAGTCCAGAACCCCCACGCCAGCCGAGGCCACCTGCTGACTCTGGCCACTTTGGCCGGGGCTGACACCTGATCGGGCCTCGGGTCCTGTCACAGCTGCACGGGCGCGGCCGCAGATGAGCAGGGCCAGCAGGCAGAGCATCTGAAACACATCGTGGAAGCGATCATTAGTTGATTGGTTTTAATTGCCCCTATCGCAATGGGCCGCTCCCTCCCCTGCACACGGAGGCAACCAGCCAATACATATTTCGTGGTTCAGCGGATAACTGGGCCAATGCGGAGCTCCCCAGCAGCAGCAGCAGCAGCCTCCGATCATAATTGACGAGAGTACAAAGGCCTGCGGCCCAGCTCCAGCTTCAGCCCCTCCACCCATTGCCATTAAGAATGGACGACAAACACTGGGGGGCAGTCGGCGTGAAATATGATCAGCGCCCCTCGATTATGCAACGGATTTCGGATTTCGGATTTTGGTCTAGCCAAATACCGCTCCAACTGATTCGCTGTAGCATGATCGCCCAAATAGCATTGACATCATTTCTGAGAGCCACTCATGGCTGCATGAATCAGATTCTGGCCTGGACACAAACAGAGACACAGATACAGATACAGCCTAGGTAGATTCGGATCGGAATCATAACGCTCGCCTGGCCAAATGCCCAAATGGCCGAAACCCCAACTGGTAGCTGGTAATGGTAATGGTAATGGTAAGCCCAAACTGACCAACCAAGAGAGGTAATCATGAACAGTGTTTTGTTTTGGCCCCTCCCCCCGTCCCCGCTGCCGCCACGCTTTGTTAGCCAAGCATCAGGAACAACTTCCGGTGGCTGGCGCTGGCTTTGGCTTTTAGCTTTTTGAGCTCTCGCTATGGCCAATCTGACTTGTCACTGGCTCTGGCCAACTTCATTAGAATAATTATATTTCGAATGGAAAAGCCAAAGTGTATATGAATATGGTAAATTGTTGTTACACCGATCAAGGGTCGTTGCCATCCCAAAATGGAGTATATTTTTCGGGGCTGCGAATTACATAACATAATTGTCATGTTTTGGATATTGCATAATAAGTGTTCTATAGAATATTGCATAAACAATATTTCGGAGACCTTCGGGCTAGATTGAAGTGAAAGCTGTGTCATCAAATGAATAGTGAATGTTTTAGGAAGAATTTTAATGGTGGGTAATGTATATTAATGTTCCGACTCTAAACTAGTATTATTCCTGCTTAGAATTGATCTGAACTGAAGAAATCATACTTTTTGTACACAAAAAACTGGACTATAGACTGATTATCTTAGCTCAATGAAATAGATGTGTTTTGGGAACTAAGAAGATTACAAATAATATTTAAAATCATATATAGCCTAAATTAAAATACCAATTGAACATTTACAAAATTTCAGAAATAATTGAATACTTGAGAGAGTTATTGGCTAGATTTTAATGGGATTTTAAAAAGTTGTATTAAATCCGCAAAAATATTTCCATAACGTTTTAAATTATGAAAGATGGAAAATAATAATGATACAAATTTTATAAGTGAGTTGAACTCCGAATATCCTTCCAACTTTCCACAGTTTCTCTTTCGTTCTGAGACTAATATTTGCACTTTAAATATTTAGACTTAATTTAAAAAATTTTAAAATATGTATACCTACTTAAACCTAGAATTTAAATTTTAAGAACATGTAATGGCTGCCAAAAATTAAAATTCATCTAACTTAAATGGAAATCGAATAGTTTGGCTAACCCTGTCGTATACATTATTTATATAATACTTAAAATCCACAAAAAAGGACTCGAAATTTATGGTAAATTTGAAAGAAATAGCCATAATAAAATGACAGTTGCTGCAACAATTTAATCCCCTCCTGACATTCGCACACTCACCAATCCAAAAGCACGCATGATGTTCGCACTTCACTTTGTTCTTTGTTCCAACGATTTAATCACAATTGTTGCACCAGGCACGTGTTGTGCCTCGGCAGATTGATGGGGCCACACGTAATGATTAACCCGAAAATATCCTTGCAACACTTTTTCACCTTTCAAAACGAGTCAGAGTTTGTCGATCTGGCGTCGGACCGCGAATGATCTGCCTAGAGCGACCGCCACCGTATTTATCTGAACTCCGCCCCGAGCCCGAGATGGGTTCTGCTTCTGCCTGGCCGAGAGCACTGAACCGCGAGGCGACGCGAGACGAGACGAGACGAGGCGCTGCTGATGGCTGTGGTTCGCTGGCATTCGTGGCAAAGGTGTTGGCACTTGGCATCTCGGCAGGGGCGTCGATTTGTCACTTCACCTGCCCAGGCCCAACACCTTGGGGGTGTGTGTGCTTGGCTCCAGTCCCATCTGGCATTCTCTGGCCATTTCATGGTCAGTTTGGCTTTCGCAGAATGACAGGGAGGATGTGCCCGAAAAAACGCCATAATTATTTGTCCAAAAAACCCGGGCTAATTATGCGTCTGCTACTATTGCGTAATGCTCACCGCTGAGAACGAACACTCCTGTGAAATTATCGCAGATTATTTCGATCATTGCGGCTTCTAAGGCGTTGAGTCAGCTAAGACTTCAAGCTGCATGGGGATTAGCATTTCGAATTCCGAGTATGTTCAACAAACACACACAGAAGAAACACTCCTCGGCGGTTACACAACCTACGACCGTGACCGTGAAAAGGCTTTCCAGATGAAGACATCCAGTCCAGAGGGTGGAGAAATTCAAACGTACGACTGGTGTATGCTCTATGACGAAAAGATTTGATACGAAAGAAAGGTCAGATTATGATTTATGCATAAAGTTTCGATCACTTTAATAATGATTTGATAATTTTTGAAAATTTTTAAAGATTTAGAAATTATCTTTGAGTTCATAGTGAATCATTTGGCCTATCCCATTATGATTATAAATAGCATTTAGTATCCATTCATCGACATATTTCTTACTACACATGTAGTATGTATGTAAAAATCTTCGTAAGGACAATTACGGCTGAAAATAATTGTACAGATAGCATG
Organism: Drosophila bifasciata; assembly: GCA_009664405.1. Classification (NCBI taxonomy): domain Eukaryota; kingdom Metazoa; phylum Arthropoda; class Insecta; order Diptera; family Drosophilidae; genus Drosophila; species Drosophila bifasciata. The sequence goes on along the minus strand of CM019043.1, from coordinate 4,490,931 downwards.
TTTCCGGTGATGGATATCACAATTTGATCAAAGTATAACAAATTAATTTTACGCTAGAGTACCAGTACCATAAAGATCCCCAGCTCCTACTCGAAATCAGAGTGTGGAGGAGTAGTACATAGTAAAGGGCAGGTACTAGATCACCTTCTTCATGTGCGTGCTCACTGAACCCCAAGTGGAGGTCGTTGCCTTTGACGCACCATCCCCCCCAGCCATGGAGCGAACGACCAGCCGAAATATTAAAAAAAAAACCCACGCAACAACCAGGCGACAAGTTTAATTAAACGATTTAATTTAGTTTTTACAAAGCGCGCAGCACTCTGTCAGATTTGTTGGGCTCAGTTTGAGATACATGGTATAGTTACAGATTCGATATGGTAAATATCTTTTGCTTTGCTTTTGGGGATTGCATCTACTTTGCTTCATGGAAGAACAATTTGTGATGTGTGTTTGTATGTGTTATGTGGGTTGTGTGGCACTTTCGAGGGCGCAACAAGATCAACAATTAAGCTAAGTCAACGATTTTGCTAAATACAAGTTATTGTCTCCAGTTTTACATATGTACGTATGTTGTATGTATTTTGTATTCATGTTTGTGTCTGTCTGTCTGTTCTAATTAGGGATTAGGGCCCATGCGAACAGGCGATAACAATTCTGTTCAGAGCCATAGATTGATCAGATCCAGGACTGCAGGCGCGGTACACGATCGGCCGTCAGGCGAACATCCCGAAGGCCAGGAAGCCGAGCTGAGGGTGCATGCCTGGCGAAAGAATGCAAAGGATGAACACAGGTTAGAACAACGCTAGAGATGAGGAAGGGTGAGAGATGTTACCTTCGTGTGCCAGCGGTGAAAGATGCCCGGATCGGTGGCCCTGATGATCTTGATCTTGGAGCGAATGTACTTGCGGTAGAGCATCACATCCTCGCCGCCCCAGCCGACGATCTCCTCCTCGTCGAAGCCGCGTATCTGCAGGAAGTTCGAGCGGTACTGGCAGGTCATCCCATAGCCAAAGTCCCTCCAGAAGCCCGTGTCCTTGGAGATGACAAGCTGCTCCTCGTCGCTGGGCAGCGGCTTGCCCTGGAGCGTGTAAACCACGTGCGGGTTGTACAGGCTAAAACCACCGGATAGTACACCTGAGAGGGGATGGAAGATCATTACAGATCTGCTTGGGGTGCCATTGGGGACCTACCTTCTTGCCGGGCGCGGCATTCCAGCGACAGCGCTCCAGGAACCTGGCCGTGAACATGATGTCCACGTCGCACATGAAGAGCAGCACATCCTCCGCTGGCGATGGCGTGACAATGTGCTCTGCCCCAAGTCGCAGGGCCTTGGCTGAAAGATGGGAGAAAACTCGCTTGAATGAGCGGCCGAATGGCTGGGAGAATCACGCTACTTACCCCTGCTGAAGGTCTCGTTTAGAGCGAGGAACTGCGTCCTCTCCGACAATTCCGCCATCTGCCTGGCCTGCGCCAGTCCACTCTCGCCGAAATAGACGACGATCAGCTCCAGATGCCGATCCGCGAGACTTCCGAACATTTGCAGGAAACTGCGAAAGCTGTGAAGGCGACCGGCCAGCGGCACTATCACATGGATTACGGCCGGATTGGAGCTGGGGCTGCGGCTGGCCGGAGTCTCGGACAGCTGCACCGTCTGCAGGGGAGCGAACGGCCGCATAACCAGCGCCCTACGCACGGGAGTCGTCTGGTGCTTGACGCTCTGGAAGTACAGCTCGTACTGGGTGCCCGTCGTGGGCTCCGTGCGGTAGATGCCCTCGATGAAGTCGTCCAGCGTGTACTTGATCACATCCAATGCCGCACCTCCGCCGCCGCCTGCTACGGTTCCAACTGCCACTCCCGCTGCCTTGGCACGCACCCGTGCCGAGTGATTGCGATTGAGGCTCTCCAGCGCCTTGTTGACCGCCCCAATGAGGTCACGCCGCCGGTAGCCAATGGGCTTCTCCACCACCCGCTTGCCCAGGCCCAGGTCGATGGGGAATACGCGGGTGAAGGTGAAGTGGTTGAAGGGAATCAGCTCGTACTCGTTGTTCAGGGGCAGGCCGTGCAGGATCTCGGCGGCGCCAACCTGCTTGCGGATGTAGCTGCTGCAGTCGTAGTGGTGGGTGAGTGGCGGCAGGCCGTTCCCACAGTTGTCTCCTGCAGGTGGAGGCTGCTGCCATTGGAGGAGGCCACGCCACTGTGGCCACTCCGATTGTTCTGCAGGATGACGATCTGGGCACGCAGGGTGAGCACCTCGTGCTTCAGGCGCTCAATCTCCGCGTCACGGTCCCCGCCCAGGACATTGCTGGGGCCGCTGGCCTCGCTGGGATGATGGTGCAGCGCCTCCTGTGCCGTGAGCTCCTCAAAGCCGCATTTGGTCAGTATCACAATGGACACGGCGCTGACCAGGACAAACAGCAGCAGAAGGCGCACTACCAACCGGGAGGCGAGTGTGCTATGCATTTTCCATCGTTATTCCCATTCAGTTAGTTTCGCTGCAAAGACAATTTTTAAATACGTTAAAATAATTATTCAATCTGACATCGGTGTGTACACACTGCCGCCAATGCAGTGTTGCATAATTTCACAAATAGTTCGACCTACAACACTAAAGATCACACACGTGGGATTTTACTCGGTCTGGCAGCGCACATTTTGAATTTGGTATATTTCTGGTATATTTCTGAGGGTCAAGTGGTATATTTAATCGACAAACCTGCGGTCACACTGTTTGTCATCATCATCTAAAATTAATATTTAAAATATTTGTAACTCAAAAGAATCTGATCTGAAATTTTGCTAAACAAATAGCAAGAGAAAAGTAACACCAGTGCATACAAAGCAGTATTCTTCAGTAACATTGTCAGGTATGTGTGTGTGTGTGTGATTGAGCGGTCGGCTGTGAGCAGAGCGAAGCGATTAGTGTGTGCGTAGGGCATGCAACAAGTTCTTTCTTTCGTTTTGTGCTTGGTGGGGGTGATGGCATTTTTTCGCCTAGCTGCGGCCATGGAACTGGAATGATTCATATGCCAACAAGCAGCGGCTATTCATTCGGCCGATAAGGTGTGTGCGCTAGTGCTCCAAATTTGTTTTTTGTTGGAGCGAATTTAATCGCAATCTTTGTGCGTGTGTGCCTGTGTGTGTGTGTATGAATTGGAAATTGCATTGTGGCAAAAATAAGCAATAAAACATTGATTAACTGTTATTTCTTTGGTATATTTTGAACAGAATTTCCACAATGGAGAACAACGAAGCCCCCTCACCATCTGGCTCCAATGCAAACGAGTAAGTGGGCCCTCAAATTGAAGTTTACGGCATCCCACATACAGACAACGTCGCACAAATGCTTGACAAAGTACGGTAAACAGGAGAAGCCATTGTTGTGACGTCACTGGGCGGTCACTGATTAATTGATATGTAAGGGAAGTACACTGTACACTGTGCAGAAGCCCCAAACGTACTGAACTTGCATTTGTGCGATGCCGGCTGAATGATATGTCCGTGTATACGTAAGCATCTCCCACCACACGCATAATATTGTACAGTTTTCCCATACTTCCGCCACCGCCAAACGCCTACAACAACAACAACAACTTCGCCGATACGAATACGCACAACAGCAACAACAATGCCGCCGCCAACAAGCGCCTGCAGCAGACACAGGCCAAAGTGGACGAGGTGGTGGGCATAATGCGCGTCAATGTGGAGAAAGTGCTGGAGCGGGACCAGAAACTCTCGGAGCTGGGCGAGCGTGCGGACCAGCTGGAGCAGGGCGCCTCCCAGTTCGAGCAGCAGGCCGGCAAGCTGAAGCGCAAGCAGTGGTGGGCCAACATGAAGATGATGATCATTCTCGGAGTGATCGCAGTGGTGCTGCTAATCATCGTCCTAGGTAAGCTCTGCGCTGATCCGCTTTTGCTTTTGGGCTTTAGCTTTGGCTTTGGGTTCGAGCAACGGTTGTGGTTTACTGCTTAGGCCTAAGATCTATCTATCTAGCTTATGTGACTGATGCCTAGAGTTAAGCTTTGTACTACCAACTATACTACGCCCTGCCTGCAACGCGTCTGTCTGTGGTTGTGGTTCTGCAATTAACCCCCCGAACTTTCAGTGGATCTTTCAATGCTGACTAACACGCTGACTGATATGTACTACGATATGCCGAGCCTAACTGATGACCCTTTGGTTGTCCCCATTTTTTGTTTCTACTTGCAGTGTCGCTTTTCAATTGATCCAAACACAAAAAAACCCACAAAAATTATCAAATTCCGTTTTCTATACAACAAAGCTAAGGTTCATTTATGTATGTCATTTAATATACTATACGCACGCCACACACGTGTACAGTGTAGATGTATGCATGTATAATGTATATTATATTATATTCTATGTATAATCGTCTAGGCTAAGCCAACTCCAAAAATCTAAAAGGTAAATGTTGCCCGTTGTTGTCTCACAAGTGTTAATTATCATATTTGTTTAGTTCATAATGTGTAGATTAGCTCATGTCTAAGTGTGTGTGTGTGAAATATCATACGCAATATTCTGTACATGGTGGGGATTTATTCATTTGAGAAGTTATCGCAAAGCTAAGCTAAGTCAAGAGTAAGATGAATTATTGGCTGTACGAGAGAAGGAAGAACTATGAACACCATCATATAAACTATATCTGTTATTGGATTGGATTACGGGAGCAAATCCATTTTGTTTACTTTAAATAGCTGCAGGGTATTTCTCTTATTTGTTTCCCTTTTTGTACAGAATGACCCAATTAGATAACTTGTTGAATTTTCTGATGCTCGGCATGCCAGTTGAATCGATGTACTAATTGTGCCACTATTTTTCAGTATCGGTCTGGCCAGAGAGCAGTGGCAGCAGCAGCAGCGGTGGCGGTGCCAAGTCCATTACCGAACCTAAGGCCGTTACGGAAGTGCCCACCCACTAAGGGTGTGCGCTCCACTTTCAGCAACGTAACCAACCAGGTAGCAGGCATAGATGGGAAAGAGGAAACACAAATGGACCAACACATCAGGGACATGGACATGCACATGGACAGTGGACAGTGTGGCCTTTGCTTTGGCCAAATCGCGCAAAAGGAAAAGTTAATTAAATCGCAAGGAAAATCAAAATGGAAAACTATCTATCTACACGTATATTTGTAACCAGAATGTAATTATTAAAACCTAATGTTAATGAAACATTTTTCACGTATTGTAAAACCCCAGCACAGGCCAGAGGTCTCTGCGTAGGGTGTATGTGTATGTTTTATGCTCTGTATATGTATTCGTATATCATTTAATTGGAAATACAGTATGGCACATACACTTTACAAAACCACCAGCAGACCGAAGATTCGCCGTAAACTCGCACGTTGAAAGCCATTTATTTATTTATTTACTTTTTAGGTTTGGAATCGCGCGTAGTTGGGAAAATAAGTATTGATTTTCTGCCTTTAGACGCGCACGTGCACAACCAGAACTCGGTCTGTCACCGCACAACCAACCGAGCTGCTCCGTTCCGAGCGGTAATGATTGCAACCGGGCCAAGTGCAATACACGGGCCAACTGTGGGCAATGCGACCAGGACAGGACGATGTAAACACTACGACATTTCGGCTGGCCCAGCTGTTTCGATAGTCGGCGCATGCTCCGGATGGGGGGCGTACATCGAATCAAGAACATGTTCTGGTGATGAGCGCCGAACGCCGAACCCCGTGACCGGGCCTCTGGGACACTGTGGGCGCTGGCATCGTCTATTTAAATAAATCTACAATGCTGATATTCCACCCAATGAGCTCGAGCCCGGAAGCTGTCGTCCACACATAGCCCATGTAGAGGGCATAAAAGTTCAGGTAGTACAGCTGGCCCAATGAGTATGTGATCTCCTGGTGGCTCAAAGTGATAGAAGTTCTTTTTCCTTATCGAGGCGGCAAATATCACAACAAACTGGAGAGAATTTAAGGCAGAGAGACAGTTAAAGAGTAACAGCGGATAGGGTTAGTAATTCTTACAATGTTCGACAGCATTGTGTAGATAAACAGGGTGGGGAACTCAATGGTGACTCGCTTCATCTCGGAGCACACGATGATGCCAAAGCTGGTGAGCACAAACAGACGTTCACTCCACCGGATCAGATTGTGACGTGACATCTAGCGTGAGGTGGTGAGTGGGGAGGAGTCAGTACGATATGCGGCTGCCGGAAAGCACTTACGAAGAGACCACGCCGATGGTTCACCGCCAAGTTTCCGTAGCACAGACTGATGGCCATGACGAGGAACGTGAGCACAAAGGAGACGATGAAGCTGATGTACGGCGCCGTCTTGGCGGGCTTCATGATGGATATGGTGTTCACCTCGAACTGTCGATACGGGGGGACTGTTAGTTGGGCCACTGGCCAAATGGGTGGATCGCCGCGCACCGATCAGATGACTCACCGTCCAGACGCCGGCCAGTATGCGCTTCCAGGCGGCCTTGTGCACGATTAGGTGGTAAAAGAACACGTACAACTGGATGGATAAGAAGCTGATGAAGAACTGCACCAGGCTGACATAGTAGTGCTCCTCGAGGAACTTCTTGACGGGCTTTCTGCGGATTGGGGATCGTATCACAGTTCGCTTACTGAGCCGCTCGCTCCCACTTACATTTCCATGAAAACCGAAACCTGAATCTGCCCTATGAGCAGCATTAGGATGGTCACCTTGTATGTCCGGAGCAGTAGTCTCCTTGTTTGTTTGTCGGCGCCTCCGGTCTCCTCCATAGCTGGAGACGGTCTGGTGTTGTTTGATTCGCTTTACATCAAAAATTTAAGTAAAAAATAATTAAAACCAATTTCAGAAAACGGAATGCCAACTGAGTAACGGCCAACGGCCGTAGACTAGGCATATAAGCCTGGCAAAACCACCACCACCCCCCCACCCCTGGTTCAACACGAGGGGTGTTGGGTGCTGCTGTCTGTCTGAGCCACACAAATCTTTCACAGCCGAAGATCTGGGTTAGGTGTAGGTGTAGATTGCGGGAGCTTCTCTCTGCTTCTGCTTAGTTATTGTTCTATGCCCATCAAATGAGCCTTGCCTAATCCATTATTTAAGGCAAACACTTCTACTGTACACATGTGCCATCCTTCTGGCAGGATACATACAGCAGCAGCAGGATTATGGAGCTGCGCGCCACGAGCATGCGGGCCTACCAACGGGAGAGGCGGAAGTTTTCCTGCATATCGTACACCCTGACAATGGCCTGGCTGCTGCTCGCCTTGCTCCAATGGGTGCTCATCTCCTTAATGTGAGTGGGATTTGCTTTGGAGTGACTAGTATTGCATCTTCCCTTTCCACTTTCAGTGCGGAGATAACTGTCGTCTTTCTCGAGTACTACTGGATCAGTTTGATTTTCTTTGCGGTGGCCATGATCCTGGTCACCGCTTTCATATTCTTCGAGAGGCTGCGCTCCATCACCTGTCTGAACTGGCTACTGTGCCTGCTGATAGTGAGTATATCAGCGCATTCTGCAATTCAATCCTGCAGCTTACTTAACTTTATAGGTGGAATTCGTCATAGTTGGACTGTTCACCCTGGCGGCACTCAGCCATTGGAAGGAGCTGCTCGTTTGGTTCTTTGTCTGCGTGTTTTTCCTGTTCGTCTTCATACTAATCGGATCCATTATACCGGTAAACATCCATCTGAGGAGGAGTCCTGCCACCGCTTAACTCATCCTCTCCTCCGCAGCACGATCTGACACTGGATGTTGTGATACTTTTTGTGATGGCCTTCATTTTCCTCATCATCACCGTGTGGTTCGTCATGATCAGCATTCTGTTGAAAACTCCCTACTCCTTCGTTGTGTATCAGGTTTTCATCAGCATCGTTGTGCTGCTGGTAGGCTATACTCCTAGATCCATATCCCGATCCAAGTCACACTCTCTCCGCCTCTCTTTTCCCTGCAGTTTGTCATGTATCACGCTCAGACCATCAATGGCGGAAGATTTGCGGAGATGCGTCTCAACGATTACCTACTCGCCTCCCTCATCCTCTTCCACGACTTCATCATACTCTTCCTACTTACGTTCTTTCAGCAGCTCGTTATGCGAGTCATTGCGGGCACCACCAATACCCTCCCCACGAGTCCCTATATCGATAAACCCGTCATAGGCACGGTTACAGAGATTGCCAACAACAGCACCACAACAGCTATATAGAGTATATGGAGCATTGTCAAATATATTCAAATACCGCCAAGCCACGCCCAAACTTGGACTACCTAATCTTGGGTAAAATAAATGAAGAAAAACGGACGGAATGGAGCGAAGTTTTTATTGAACGAACATTAAGTGTCATACCCGCATATGCCTCCCAGCAGTTTCTCAGGTGTCACATATGTACAATAGGTAGACATACAATAGATTATACATAGATATACATAAGCATATGGATATTACGAGTATATGGATATTACGTATTTTTGATAGCGATTCGAACTACAATTGGGTTGCATTATTGATTGGTTGCACAGCAGCAATGGGTACTACCTCTTCTCCTCATCCACCCACAGATACACACTCGCACACACAAAGAGAGACACAGACTACAAACACACACACACACACTAATACTAACTAAAGCTAGAGCGATTCCATCGAGGATGCACCCGAGCAGATAGTCGCATCCGAGTCACTGGAGTCTCCAGATTTATCTCCCTCGAATGCCCCTCGGGCCGATTGCATCAGCTGGGATGAGGGCGATGCAAACGAGCCGAGCAGCGGTGAGGCCAGATCATTGAGGCTGCTCCTCGGTGTGGCTGTGGGCGTGGGCGTGGCCGGGTTACCATCTGCACTGGGGTAGCTGAGGCTGCTGCTGTCCGTCGAGGAGTCGCCGGGGGATTGGGATGCGGTCGAGTAGCGCTCCAGCAGAAGCTGGCTGAAGGTCTTGGCCGGCCAGTCGAAGTCCTCCAAGTCGGTGGGCGTGGCAATGGGGGTGGGCAGGTGGAAGATGCTGCTGGTGAAGGAGGAGCTGTTGTCCATGAGGCTGCTGACGGGCTCCAGGAACCGCTTGCCGTGGTACATGTCGCCGTGGGTCAGGGGTGCGAAGAGAGTGTCCACGGAGACGGTGACACTGTGTCCTCTGCTGGAAGGGGTAGAGGTAGAGGAAGGGGACGCTAAAGGTAGGTGAAGGGGAAGGGGGAACAAGGAAATGGGTCGAAACTGATTCGTGGGTGTCGTCGCATGGGAACTGCAGCTAGGGCACGTGGACAGGGAGTGGGCGTGAAACGGGGAGTGGGAGTTGGCGCCGCTCATCCGGCAGAGTTGCAGCAATTCAGAGTCTACACAGAAACGGAAAAGATTCGGAATGTTTTAGCCATGGTTGGGACAAGATAAGCTCCTACAGTGGGAGGCTACATGGCTACCGAGCACTGGCAATAGAGATCCAACTGGCGACTACGCTACCTGGGCTTCATACCTTCCGCCGACTCCTCGTTGTCCTCACGGATGCTCGCCTGTCCACCGGCCTGGGCGGTGCCCTCTCGCGCTGTGGTCCTGCCATACGAATTGGTGGTGCTATTGGTCTCGCCGGTGGTGGCATCCAGGGTGGTCTGCACCACCACATCCATGTGGGAGTCCAGCGAGAACTGCTTGCCGGACATGAGTATGCCACGGACACGTCGTCGCATCGATGGAGATTCCTGGTGCTGCGAGGGAAATGGGATGAGATCTGGTTTAAGGGGATCTCCCTGGTTGGGTGGGTGGCACCACTCACCGCTATGCGTATGCCAGCATAGGTCTTGGCCAGAAACTCATCGGCATCGAATATGCCGGCAAAGGAACCGTTGACCACTTTGGGCGACATTGGAGAGTTCGACAGCAGCAGGCTGGAGCCGAAAGCCTCGCTCTTCTCCTTGGTGTCTGCAGGAGAATAGTCGAAAAAAAGGGCAGAGTACTGTCAGGAATGCTAGAAGTACTACTGGTGTCTAGGGAGAGACTCGTTTAAGGGTATCCCAGATACTGGACTTATCATCTCCAAGTAAAAAGAACAATCTCAAACACAGAACAGTACCAGTAGCCCTCACATGGTCCCAGATCTCTCAAGTAAATCAACGATATTGGGTGGATCGAAGTGCATTAACTGATTAACTCAAAACTTATAGTAGAAAATACTAAAAAAACAAAGGCAGGCAATAGAACGAACAGAAACACAAAAAGAGTTGGGGGACACTACTAGAGGCGGTAGGACTTGCGTTTACCCTTGAGATAGACGCGATTCGAAATGGTAATGTTCATCTCCTCGAGCACCATTGAGGCCACCTGACGGATCTCCATCCAGTCCTTGACGATGTCGTCGAGGGTCGTGTGCGTCGAGGTGATGGTGAAGCGGATCACATACTGCCCCTTCAGCGAGGAGGGGATGCAGTGCTGGTTGCCGCGGTGGTTCAGTCGCTTCAGCAGCTTCTCCGTGATCTCGTTGTCGCCGCGAATGCGAAACACCACCAGGCCGAGATGCCGCTTGGCCGGCAGCTCGAAGCGATGGTCGGCCAGGACGAGGGCCTCGAACTTCTGGGCCAGGCGCACGCCCTCGCGGATGTGGCGCTGCAGGCCCTTGATGCCGAACGAGCGCAGCACGAACCACACCTTGAGGGCGCGGAAGCGTCGGCTCAGGGGTATCTGCCAGTGCATGAAGTCCACGGCCACGCCCGAGTTCTCGTGCTGCAGATACAGCGGCTCCACGTTGAAGGTGCGATGCACGGCGGTGCTGTCGCGCACCCACAGGGCGGTGGCATCGAAGTGCACCATCAGCCACTTGGAGGGGTTGAAGGCAATCGAGTCCGCCCGCTCGATGCCCCGCAGCCAGGTGCGGAACTCGGGACAAATGAAAGCGCTGCCTGCGTAGGCAGCGTCCACGTGCAGCCACAGGTTGTGCTCCCCACAGACAAGGCCGATCTGTAGGCGGAATTAAGGACGAGTGGGAATTGTCAGTGGTCAGAGATTAGTGGTCCGAAGACCGCGAGAGAGCACCCACCTCCTCCAGATTGTCGAAGCTGCAGCTGCCGGTGGTGCCGAGGGTGGCGCAAACCTGAAAGTAGATTCAACCACGGGGGGGACGTGGGGACAGACAATTAACTGATGACATGTATTAATTGGCTCCAATGGGAGTTAGGGAATCTGGGAATCAGGAATCAGCTGCCGCTGCTTTCCTGGCCAATTAGTTTTGACAGACTTCAACTTACCCAGAAGGGGACCAGGCCCTGCTTAACGTCATCCTCGATGGCCTCGCGCAACAGTTTGCCGCGCATCGCGAGCTCCTCGTCCGCCTCGATGTACCGCATACGAACGAGTCCTGTGCGGGCGGGGGGGAGAGAGTAGAGGAGAGAAGTAAGCCTAAGCTGCTTAGTGAGCGACAGCAGGACACGCACCAATCAACGCCGCCTTCTCCACGCTGGAATGGGCCTGGTCCGAGCAGTAGGCCACCAGGCGAGCGTTTATCTCGGCATCCTGGTAGCCGGGATGCCGCTCATGGAAGCGCTGGATAGCCCGAGTGCGTCCGGCCAGCAGGCAGACCAACGTGGCCTCGCTGGCCGTCGTCTGGAGCACTCCGCCGCCCTTGCTGCTGCTGCTCAGATGGAGGAACTCGTCCGGCAGATTGATCATCTTGCCCAGCCAATTCATCACGATGATCTCCAGCTCGGTGCAGGCCGGCGAGCTGGCCCAGGTGAAGCCCAGGCAGTTGATCGCGTCCGCCAGCATGTCGCCCAGCAGCGAGGGCATCGAATTGAGGGCCGGAAAGTAGGCGTGCATGTGGGGCGACTGCCAGTGGGTCACACCAGGCATGACAATGCGCTCCACATCGTCGAATATCTTTGGCCAGGGCTCGCCCTCAATCGGGGCCGACTCCGGCAGCAGTTGGCGCATGTAGCCCGGACTGACATCCGGAAAGACGCGACGCTCCCGTATGTTCTCCAGATAGTCCGCTATATAGTCGACCATCTCTTTGCCTGTGGGAGAGGGGGGCAATTCGGTTAGGGGTCATATTAAATGAAGACAAACGATGAGGACAAATCCCCCTTGGGACAAATCAAATATATGCCTAAACGGATTTACAACATCTGACGATGCCACTGCCACTGCCGCTGTGCAGTTTATGGCCCGGACTTAGTTGGCTTGACTTACCCCGCTGACGGTATTCCTTAAAGTCCATGCTGCTGCTGCTAACGTAACGTAACCCTAACCCTTGCTGACGTAAATACTCTGCAATTGTCGTTTGGCGTTGTCGTTGGCTGTATCCCTCTGTATCTGTGTGTAGCCGAGTTGGATCTGTCTTGTGTCGTTATGAGTTTGGGCCTAATCCTGTTAGACTTGGCTCTCACGCTTCTGCAACTCACTCCCAGGGCAATGGCTAGGCAAGCTCCATTTTCTGTGGGGGATTCCGAGCCAGATTCAAATGCCAAATTGGAACGCACTGACCGCTGCTGCTGCTGCAAATAACAAAAAAAAAAATATATAGAGAACAGTGCGAGTATAATGAAATGGAAACTTGGACACTTCCGATGTTGTGGGGCTTCGGGCTGATTGGAAATGAAAAGCGTTGGGAAAGTGGTCGCTGGGAATGGCTGCCAGCTGTGAAAATATGTGGTGGCACGTTTCGAGCTGGATGGAAATGGGCCAGAATTCACCTAATTATGGCAGCGCAAATATTAGTTCTGTGTGTGAGCCGTTCTGCGAGTATCGTTGGCTGGATATTTGCGATTGTGCCCTCTTTTATAGACCTTTGGCGTCCAAACAAAAAATAATCGATTAAGCGTTTCGCTCCAAAATAATGCATTTTACAGGTGCACATGTGTATCTGTGTGTGTGGTGTGTGTGGTGTGTGTGTGTGTGTGTGGGTGAACAAGTTGTCAACAGCAGCTAATTGCAGAGATGAGATTCGAACACGCCACATCCCCACAGTATACAGTATTCGGACCGGACAGAGATCCAAACGGATTTCCAACAAAATTCCGTTTAAATTGAAAATCGCTCTCTAATTGTTTATGCTTGGTAATTCGCATAGCTTGATTATACTTTAAATACCGCAAATTAATTATATCTCTCCAATCTGGACTCGTGCACCGGTTGTACTCCATTCGGAGTATCTGTTTTGGCTTGGATCGTGGATCGAATGGCTGGCTGATGCTGGACTGCTGAACTGTCTGACTGATTTTTCCAACTGCATTTTGTCATGCATTTAGAATGCAGAAAAGTAGCTCGCTACTAGACTGTTGATTGTTTAATATTTCACAGATGAGCTGCAACAAAGTATCTGCCAGATACACGGCGAGTTAACAGATAAATATGGCGACGAATCTGTCATTGTTCAACACTAAAACTATCTCATCTAAGTCTTCAAATATGTTTAGTTATTCTGATATCGGTACATAACTATACATACATATGTACATAATATTATAGAGACATAACCTTTTGCTACATTCTAACTGTACAATAGTAAAAATCTGATTTATCTATATATTCAATTCTATATATGTATGGTTATAGGTGTAAGCTCTATCTATACCTTTCAAATTTTCGATAATTCTGCTATCTTTAGAGCATATACGAGTATGTAATAAACAAATCAAAGCTTATATAATTATCTACAAATATGATGAAATATTTTCTAGAATAATCGAAATTATATGGCAATTATCTGCGGTGTGAGCACTATAATTAAGCAATTAATCCGCAAAATTAGTAAACTCGTATCTTGCACTGTTATAGATCACACAGGTCTTCAAGGTGACTCCTCAAAAGCACCCAGAAAACTCTCTTACACCCACACAGTAAAGAGTTGAACTTGCACAGGACTCGGATGGGGCCGCACTCGTAGTGAAACTGAATGGATTTGCCTGCAGAAAGGACCTATTTATACCCGAGAACTATTATGCGCTGCCAGGCTGTCAGGCCGAAGGACGATGTGCGCAATGAAAATGCCATTAAACAGCAGGATGGTTCTTTTCCTAATACAACTGACAATGGTAATAAGTACAACAAAACAAATGGCGTGGAGCATGGGGGAATTTTGAATGCCCTTTTTGGGGGGCTAAATATAAACCAGCTTAGATACATTATGTTTGGATATCTTATGGCTCGAATGTTATCTAGTACTTTTAAGTAAATATTCTTATAATAATTATAACCTAATAACAAATATAGTATTCTCTCTCCCGAAAAGGGTATGCACACAAGCAACAGGCTTATGGCGAGGACAAAGAGCAGGCCAGCCACCGAGAGCGAAAGAGTCCAAAAACAAATAAGAACAACAGCCAATAGCGAGAGGCGTCCTTTGTAGGGATAGAAGCCACTGACCAATCGCAAGATTGCGAACACCCCCACTACCACACACACACACACACACAGAGCAATGACAAACACAAACAGGATCAACAGGCTGTCAGGCACAATCCCCATTTCATTCCAATTTAATTTGCTGCAGTGTCCGCTGATGCTTTGGCTGCCTGACTTCATGCTGGCCAATAATACGAGTGAATACCAAATCTGGGAAGATTAAAAGAGCACCCCCCTCCCTCTCCATCACCACAAAAACCATCAAACATTCCCAGAAACTGCACAGAAGGAAGAAGAACAAGAGATGGGGAGGAGTGGAAGTGGTTGGGGAACACATAAAATCTGAAAACCGCCTAAAAGTTCCCTGGAAGCTTGGCTTAAAACGCCCAGGCCATATCAAATCATGCTTCCCCCAACCACACTTACCTTCTGTCCCTTCGATGCCCCTCCCACTCCGACATCTCATTACACACTTGTTACACTGTGGAAGGGGAAGGGTGGGGGGGAGAGGGAGTCTCTGCCGCTTACGCTTGGAGGTCAATGAGCTTTGGCTGGCTCGGTGCTCGTCTTGAGACTGTAAATTTCGACAAAATACCGCTACATTCATTGGCTTTTGCACGTATCTCTTTGTGTGTCTGTGTCTGTGTGTATGAGTGTGAGAGTGTGTGTTTGCTTTTATGAGTGAGTGTGCGTGTGTGTGTGTGTGTGTGTGTGTATTACCAAATATTGAGCAATAAGAATAAGAATTTCGGTTTCTTTCGCTTGTCAGACAGACAGTTACAAAGCGGCTTTTGTTGGGGCACAGACACAATCGCCCCACCACTCCACCTTTTGTCCCTAGCTCGCTCTATCTCATCTCTCTCTCTTTTTTCTCTGTTTTCTCCACCGAATGCATTCTTATTAAATTTTCTGCTAAAAATACATTTCGTTTAAGCTTACGAGTTTATTGAGCAACCAAAAAGAAAGAACCAAAAAATCTGTATTAAAATGCATATGTATAAAAACCCAAGGCGCACAGGCACGAAAAAAATGCAATATAATTTTTCGAAAAATCTCTTCCGCTCTTCAATTACATCGCTCACCTGGTGCTCTCTCTTCAGGTGGCTGGCTGCCTGCCGCTGCCTGCTCTCTTTTGCGCTCGATCATTTTGCTTTCTCTTTTGATACTTTCTTTCATCTGCTCCCGCTTGACTACCGCTCTCTTTCGACGCTCAGTCTTCCGCTCTCTCTTAATATTCATACACACACACACACACATGCTTGTAATTTTTTCGTGTGTTTTGATTCCTTCATTCTTGTGGCCGCCGTTGCTTGAGCGCTAAGAACGTTCGTTGACCTCTGCTTGTGCTTCTGCTGCTGCTGCTTCTGCTGCTTCTTCTGTGTTCTGTTCAGTGCTGGGGCTTGCTCTCTTCTCCGCTACCACAGCTCTGCTCTACGGTGCTCTGCGGTGCTCCAAGTGGACTTCTTCTTCTTCCCGCTTAGCGGTACTTCTCAACCTGTTTTATGTCTCTCCCTCTCTAGCGGGCGTGAATGTATCCGCATCTGTGTGTGAGTGTGTGTGTAAGTGTGAGTGCTGTTTGCCGTAGAAGTCTTCCTGTTTATTCAGCGATTAAAGGTGCAACTGAGAAAGCTCCAACGCCGTCGCGACGGGCCCCAAAGCAGCGCAACGTCATGGGTCTCGGGTCCCTGACTCTCGGACATTTCTGATCTCTCTGATGAAATGCACGCATGACTCTTTCTTACAACTATGTAACCAAATATGTACATACATATGTACATATGTATGTATGTGTACATACATACACACGAATGACTATATGAATGTTTCATCTTTTATACTTTTTTGGTTGCTGTGTGGATATTTTCGAGCAATGATCACGCATTTAATTAGCAGGAATTTTGATTCTTCTTTCAGGTGTATGTACATATGTGCATGTGTATGTGCATGTGTGTATGTGTAAGTCTTTTTCTGTCTGTTTGTATGGCGGAGGGTGGTAACTCTTACAGCTCCTTTCTCCTTTCTTGGCTGAAACCGTCTGAGCGCGGCTTCTGGTGCTTCGTACACCGATTTTCGCTCACTTGCACACAGGTTCCCGTCGGGGATGACGATGACTCCACCGCAGAAGATGATGATCAGGCCAGATGCAACGGGTCTTCGCCTTGGCCTTCTGCCATTTAGTGTGCAATCGTGTGTCCCCACGTCCAGTCCAGTCCATTTGCTTGCTTGGTAGCTGTATTCTGGATTCTGGATTCTTTCTCATCGGCTCCTCCCCTCGACCCTGCTCACTTCCATTCATCGCAGAACGTTCGGCCTTCTTCCTGATCCGATTCGTTGAGTTTCGCGCGCGACTCCGCCCAGCTGGTCTGGCCCATTTTACCGTTTGAAATACGTTTGGTGTCGTCATCTCTTGCTGCCCGGAGCTAATTAAGTGGCAGCCATATCGAACGCGGACCCACCCCCCCTTGCCTGGGCCACTATGATTCTGCTCCAGCCCATGATCTTGTTGCGTGAAGGTTTCAAGGCTACGACACTGTTCTGGTGACTGTGTCCGTTGTGGAACAATATTTGTACACCCATAGATGAGATCCGAGAAACTGGATAACATGCCAAGCACTATCAGAGGTGAGTTACCATTCGAAGAGAGTGAGCGAGAGCAGATTGGCATTGGGATAACTTTAGAATTTTAATATATATTTAATATAATACATACTTAAAGACTGAATACGGTTTGAAAGATATGTACTACTTGAAGTTCATCCACCTCGATTGAAGCTAAAGCTACTCTCCTCAGCTTTAGCTTCTCCTATGGAGAATAGTTCTCTCTGCACAAGAACCTCCAAAGGGCTTTCCAATGAGTCCAATTTGTTTGATTGTATCTATTTTTTTTATCTTTTTCTATTTATTTGAATTAATTTCAATCGAAATCTAAAAATGGAAAATGGGAAATTCGTTGTGTTGGTCGAAATTTTCTATGGTTTTTGTTAAATCAAAATAATACAATTAAAACCTGTTTGATTTCGCAATCAATTTAAAGGTGAAAACATAAAAGTTTCGATGGCAATCAAAATATTTCTGGTGATATTACGACAATCAACCTCCTCGACAATCAACCTTGCAGGGCTATGGCCGATGGTCTAATGGAATCATTAAACAAGCAACAAACAACAACAATTAATTGATCATAAAAGGCAACGGCTTTCAATAGTCGTAGATATGTACATATCTATGTGCATAGATGGATGGATGGAATATGCAGTCGAGCTTCAAGACATGCAATGGTTCCTACTCCTACCCCCACCCCGTTTGCGCCACCGCTTCTGGTGGATTTCCGATTCTAGCCAAAAGATTTTACAACATCTTCAAGGCGCTGAGCAGCGGCTGCTGGCGCAACAACAGCAACAGCAACAACTACAACTACAATGAGCCAGTGTTGCCTCATCGACAGCAGAGCTGCAATAAACCAGTCGTTGGCGGTGGCGGTGGAGAAGGCGGGGGCAGTCGGAGTCGCAGAGAGTCGCAGCTAATCTTGCAACACAGTTGCGCAACAAAGAATCCGAAACAACGGTACTAACGTGTTTGTTTGTGGGGCTTGCTGCTGCTGCCGCTGTCGCTGCTGCTGTTGCTGCTGCTGCCGTTCTGAGGCTTTTCGAGTCTGCTGCCATGTTCTGTTCTTGGCAGCAGCAGCAATCAGCTTTGAGCCAGTTGCGTGTAACAGGTTTTTCCTCTTGAATAACTGGGACTTTCTTACGGGACTTTTTCGGAGAGTTCTGCACAATGACGATGGAGGAAAACAGGTTGGCATCCATCGGCATAGACTCGCAATAGAGGGAGCAGCAACAGCAACAGCAGCAACAACAACAAGAAGAACCAGCCTCGATCGGGGCACAACGGTGAGGCACACATTTCACGTTAGAACCAACGGTTCTCTAGCCAAGTTGCAAGCCGCAGCTTGGGGCCAGGCCAGAACAAGTTAGGCTCTTGGCAGTGGTTGCGCAAGCGACGCTAGCTGAAACCAGCACAAAATAAATCTAACATGATTTAAGCAACGGAAAAACATGAAATATTAATGCTGATGGTTGCCGGCCCCCCTCCTCGCCCAGCTCTACCTTTAGCTCTTCACTCTCGACGGTTGGTGGTTGCTGGCTGGTGGTTGATGATGGTAACGGTTGACGGTTGTTTGCCTCCATCTGCCCAGCTCCCCTGGCAGCGCTAATGAACCGATCCGATCCGATCCGTAAGGGCCCTCTTAGGCGATTAATCCAAATCTGAGTTGGACTGCGAATGAATCCGAGCACCTTTTTACTCAGGCCTCCACTCTATTGCAGTGAATTCAGTTCGTTGCGGTTTTTGCTGTTCTAAGATGTTTTTGCACATAGATTTTAAGCTTACTTTACTATATAAAAAATATTTTCGAATATCCGAGAGATCAGTTAGAAGAGACACTGAGGTCGGTGGCTTTAATTGAACTCAAAATTATGCTCTTCTGTCAAAGTCAACAAAGTCCAATGATCTCTTATTTATCACCCTTATATTTAACATAATCAGAGTATACATAGATACCATAGGTACATATGTATGTTTATATATAGACCCCTATAATTTTTCAATTAATTATAGGAGTATCCAAGGACTTCTTACAGAACCCAAACTGCTGTTTCTTTAGGCATGAATCGAACAAAACTAAGCATAACTCCATATAATGCAACTCATTGTGGGTACACTCTAAATATGTATATCTACATACATATATGTATACATATGTATTATTAACATTCCCCAAAATACATTCCCCACACTGTTTGTCCAGACATTTGAATTCAAATTTGCCGCCTTACCGCCACTTCCACCCTGAGAAAGCGCTGAAATTTCCCTTAAATACTGTTCCAACTCGGTGAGAATTTCCCTGCTGTTACGGAGAGAGAGAGAACGAACGGGGTTCTTTTTGGGGGTGGAAATGTGCTGCGCAGCAGTGCCGAGTGCGTATCGACTCGTGTCCGTCCACTACACTTCCAGTTTTCCCGTCTATGCACTTGGCATTATGCCTACTAACCCTATTTCGCAGCTCCGTTCGCAGCGAGTCCCATTTTTGTGGTTCATGTGTGTGTGTGTGTGTGTGTGTGTGTGTGTGTACGGCATATATCTATTGCATATTGGTGTGGAATGCAATTTTCCCAGCGGAGTGCGCGAGTGTTTGTGCGCTAGTCCTACCCATTCCAAGCTGCCACTGCCACTGCCACTGGCGGAGGCGCAACGCAACGCAACCCCACGAAACGGAAAGTTTGTGCAGCGGCAGGCATCAGGCAGCAGAAAATGTGTTTGTGGCACTCGAATTTGGGACACATTCCTGCAAAGGACGCAGCTTCGGTCAGCTGCTGCCAACTGCTGCTCCAGTCCGAGGAGTGCACCTGCAACCAGAAGCCACAAAACGCGCGCGCGACGCATTCAATCAATGAAAATTTGCACACATCCCAGCGAGAACTGAAGGAAAATTCGGGAAAACTCTTTTTAAAGTGAAACCGCATCGAAAGTGAACCACAGCAAATGGAAAACAATTGAATTTTTGTGTATTGTTGTGGATGTGAAAGTGTTTGAAAACATTTCGAAAATAATTCGGGAAAAAAGGGAAAACAGAGGAACCCTGCCACAGAGACAAAGACAGAGACAGCGACAGACAGTCCTGGCCCCCAGATTGTATCGATTTGCATGTGTGTGTGTGTGTGTGTGTGTTGCTGAAAAATCGATTATTAAAGCCAGTGGCAAGCCACTTTCCACTCGCTAGCAGCTGTTGGTTGTCGTTGTTGCTGCTGCTTCCTCTGATGGTGGTGCCGCTGGTGCTGCTGGTGGGTGGTGGTGGTGGGGGTTGGGGTTGTGGTTGCGTGCCGCAATGTGGGAAGTAAACAGAGGCAAGAGCAGCAGCGCTGGCAGAGACACACTTCCAACTGATTTGACGTCGGCGAGTTCCAATGGCGCTGGTTCTTCCACCGAATGCTGCAGCGCAGCCTTGCAGCCATCCAGCAGCTCCTCGTTGCATGTGCAGCAGCAACAGCAGCAGCAGCAGGATACGAAAGCGAGGATGACAACAACGAGGACGAGAACGACAACGACTAGAAGCAGCCGCGGTTACGGATACAGATACAGGCACAGCCACAGCTATAGCCACAGATACACAGCAATAATAGTAGCAGCAACTGCAACAGCAGCAGCAACAATCGCTGCAAAATAGCCCAGAAGCTGAAGCCAGCATATTGTGGCACATAGGAAAATCTATTAAAAGCCATTCCATAAAAGACACAATCGACAGTGACAACACAACCAAAGGCAGTTAATCCAAAAACGACTTATTCATCAATCGCAACTATCGCCTTCTATCGCACAAAGCAGTCAGTCGGCCCAAGCCAGCCCAGGGGTCACGTTAAGTATACGACGCGTACTTCCAGCTGCACGAACGAATCGAATCGAAACATAACGACACGAAACGAAACGGAACGCACAGGTGCATTAGTGCCCCCGAGTATCCCAGTGCCCAGTACCCAGTCCCGAGTCCCCACTCCCACACACAACCCCTTTGGTATCTACACCATTTGAAAAGCAATCGCGGGATGGGGAAATGTGAAAAAGAATAAATATATATATGTAAAAGTATATGTAAAATGTAAAATGTATATGTTTAGTGGACAATTTTAAGTGCACTTTCGTAAGGCTGATTTTGAATTTACTTATTTCGATGTTGTGCTTCTACACCCCCCACAAAGAGACGATACCCAAGAACCCCAAGAACCCCAACCCGAACAACAACAAGCAACAATCAAAACTAAGAGCAATGAACCAAGTGAAAGTGTTAAGTGTTTAGCGTTAAGGAAACAACAACAACAACAACAATAACAGAAAGAAAGAAAAGTAAGGTTCAAGCGACCTGTCAGACTCTCCGCACAGTTACCACAAACAGCCGCCACGACGGATAGGCCCCGAGATCTCCTGCTGATTCAGCAGGCCAAGCCCACAGGCAGCAGCAGCAGCAGCAACAACAACAACAGGCCCTCGCCCGGGTCCGGTGGCAGCCACACGTACATCGATGCGGACGCCGCCACCGCCGCTGCCGTGGCCAGCCTGCGCAGCAAGGTGCCCTCCATATCGATAATCCCGCTGCCGGTGTCCACCACAATCGTGGCCAGAGGTGGCCACCCGGCCACACAGACCTCGCCGCCGCAGCTGACGCATGTACGCAGCACCTCCAACAAGGCGACAGCGACATCTCCGCCTCTGGCCTTCCTCTCGGATGCAGGAGGTGCATCGAGAGCAGCCGCAGCTGCAGCCACCCCCGCACTGACGATGCTGCACCGACCCCAGCAGCAGCACCAGTACCAGCAAACCGACAAGTGCACCGTCCTGAAGCTGGACATGCTGAAGCATCCGATGACCACCACCAGCACCACCACCAGCACCAACTCGAGCAGCACCAGCGCCACGTACCTGCAGATAGAACAGCAGCTGACCGAACTGGAGGCCGCCGACGAGGAGGAGGAGAACATGGCCAGCCTGCTGGGCAGCGCGCCGCCGGCCCAGATCCTGGCCAATCAGCCCATCATCGTGAAAATCGAGCCAACGCAGTCCTTTCATATCGTGGACGAGAATGACACTCGGGTCCTGAGCCTGCCCCTCAGCGATGCCGATAAGTTGGGGCCAGCTGGATCGACCTCAAGGACATTGCCGGGCTGCAGGCCGGCAGCGGGGCCACGCTGCTGGATGTGTGCTTCGAGCAGGCCACCGAGGATGGCACCATCATAGCCACGGTCCAGCCAGAACCGCAGCTCGAACTGGACGCGGAGCTGCAGGCTGAGCTCGAGGCGGAGAACGAGACTGACCAGGAGCCGCCTGCCCCCAAGCGAGTGGCCAGGCAACAGCCGACGCGCACGCAGCACAAATTCATGTCCGAACCGCCGGCCCTGGCCAGATCGAGCAGCTTCAGCAGCCTGAGCAGCTTCAGCAGCATCAGCAACATCAGCTCCGTCTGCAAGAATATGACCAGCAATACGAGCGAGAGCACCACCACCATCAGCAATCCCAAAGTGCGGGAGCGGCCCAAGGAGCGAACGCCACCGCCAATGACGCAGCTCAACGCACAGAAGACTGCTGCAACGACCGCGGGTACATCTGCAACATCGGTCAGAGAGAGCCACGGCAGCAGCAGCAGCAGCAGTGGCAGCAATGCCATGACAGGTAAATCCGATTAATAGACATTACCCGTTGCCAAACTCGATTTAAGCCCAAATGGAGTTGGGGTTAGCTATAAGTATCCTTAGTGAAGTTTTATATTACGATTTAAGGAGAATCAATCAGAGGGCCAGATGAGGACTCATCTGCTGCATTTCTCGCTTATATTAAGTGCTGGATTAGACTACTAAATCGAAAGAATATATGACCCAGAGGCGTCCTTCTTCGATCTCTACTAAAAATGAATTATGCTTGACCCACTGCGAAAGGGTAGCAACTCGCTGAAAAGAGTCGTTAATTAGCCACAGTACTAGCTCTTTGCCCCAAACAATGCCCCATTCGTGGCTTCCCTTACTACTTGTATATCCATTGCGGATGGTGCATCCAAGAATCTAAGAACCCCACAAATTTAAGCTATGCAAATGAACGAACGCTCATTGCGCAAGCATCCTCAGCAGCAGAATCAGCAGCAGCAGCAATTAACAGGCTGACACATCAGCAGCTTTAGCATCGGTGGCAGGCGGCAACAACAGGTGTACACACCCCATGCTAAAAAGAATTTCAATTTACAAGCCGTCTCGATTTATTGGCTATTCACCTTTGTGTGGCTGCAGCAGCATTTGGCCGAGGCAGTGGCAGCGGCAGCGGCTGAGGCAGCGGCAGTGGCAGAGGCAAGTGTCCCACTTTCCACAGTCAAACAAACCAACAGCAACAAGAACATGTTTTGACATACTAAATAAGCCTCACTCGCTTCGGCCATGTCTAGGTGTTCTTTGCCATTAGGTTCTGTTTCTGTTAGCTGTTTCTCTCCCCCCCTTACCCGCTGTTGTTCTGCTGTTTTTGCGACTCTCGCTGCCCCGGCATATTCGCTTTACTGCTGCTCGGCTCCAATGAGTTGGCTACCCCAGCAACATGGCCAAGACTCTGCTGCTGTTGCTACTGCTGTTGCTGATGGTTCTTCTTCTTGGCTCATATTTTTACCGTAGCTCGAACCCTAGCGGTAAAAGCGTCAACTACAAACTATACAGTTAGCTGAATGGAGTCTAAGCACAAAGAGAGAGAGAGAGAGAAGAGAGAGACACACAGAGAGAATTATACATAGAGGGAAGAACAGACCCAAACCGAAGCTAAAACATAATAGAATTAACGTCTGTAGGCACTCAAGCTTGAAGGGAGGATTGGCTTGGCAGGGTGAGTAGGGAGAGGAACGGGGTAAGCTTTACCAGCTAAGCTAAAAGAAAAATTGATTTGGCAGCGCTCCAGGGCCCAGAGCTCAGAGCTCGGAGCTCGGTTCTGCTCAGTTGATGGCCACAAATGAGTGTCGGGCACTGAGACGACATCGCTGCAGAAGCCCCACCACAGTCAGTTGGCCAAGATTGATCTATATTTTATAGTTTTTGTTGATAGTTTCTGCTCAGGGCGGACGCACTCATTAGCCTGACGGGGTGGGGCGGGGCGCGGCGGTGGCTGTATGTCGAACCTGCTAGGGCCGTGATTGATGATCGATCACATCAAATGTTACCTAATTGCTGTCCCAAACTGAATCGAGTAGAACTTTGAATACTTCCTTCCATCTTCCATCCGACCAAGTCCAGAAGCTATGAATGGCCTTTTGTGTGTCTCCCCTACGGTTCGATGCTCTTTCTTGAGTTTCTTGACATATTTCAGCGATGATCGAAAAGTCTAAAATGGGCGCTTGAATAATGAAATAATTTTTAGAAATTAATTAAGTAATATTTAGGTTTGAAAATATGTTCTGGAAGGGAGCAACAAGTAACATACATCTTTTTTGTCTTTTTTGTTCAATCTTTAAATCTTTAAAATATTCCTTTTGGGTGCAAAAAGTTGATTCACTTTCATTACTTCATTAGTTTCGCCCCAAAATGCTTCTACGCTCGTTTAGCCCCCCCGATAAACTCGTTTGAGTCACACAACAGTCACATGCGGATTTGACAATGATTAGCCCACATAATAATAGTTGGCAAAAATATGTATAAATAAGACAAAAAGGTTTTCTTCATTCGACCCTTTCTGCGGATGGGGCGACGGCGATGGCGACGACGACCCTGAACGTGGTCGATGGACTTTGCTGGCCCCCTTGCTGGCATCTCGGCATCTCGTCGTTTTCGCTGTCGATGTCGTCGCAGATGTCGCAACGTAAAGATTACGAGATATATTTGTCTATGGGGACTCACACTATCACTTTTTGTGCACAAACTTGTAAACATATGTATAGATATATATGTATATTGATGATTATTGTTGTAATCTCCTATATGAATTGGAGTCAGGTTCATTATAATTTTTGGTTGAACAACGCTTTGCATTTCACGCATGAATCTTCTGGCCGTCGTCGTTTGGGGCCCCCACCGACCATTAGCCAGGTCAGCGCCGCATGGTGGCTGCCTTCGGCTCCGATCGAGCGTGGCGAAGTTTCATTATCATATTTCGGACTTTTGCCAAACTTCGTCGGAACTGTGAGCGGGGACGGGCCGGGGCGCTGATGTCGTAATCCCACCAATTGGCTGGCGCCCATCTCTTTTGCGTCTATGCAAAATGCGAATTATGCTGCACACACACACACACACACACACACTGACACACACGATCGGGGAATCTGAGATATACATATATACTATATAGATGCAGAGCTAATGGCTGGAGCATCTTCCCCCAGACGAAAATCCATAAATTAACAAATGAAATATTAATTTATGGCCTGCGCGCGAAGTTGTGTGGTGTTTCTTTTTCGATTTTTCAACATTTACATGTCATCTTATTTTCCATTTTGCCTTTTATTTTTTTGGCAAACTTCGAAAGCAAATTGCCAAATGCTTAAACTAATTTTAACATTTTTAATTGGCTGCAGTTCACCTTGACTGCTGCTGCTGCTGCTCTGCTGCTGTTGGCTGATTATTAAAGCGAACTTTTAATATTTATAAATTTAATAAATAATATATACAAAATATAATATGAAGCAGGCAGGACACTGGCATTCAAGCTGATCTGGAGTTTATGGCCAAATATCCACCTAGCGTTGAATGGAGCGGGGCATGGGGGCATGGCCCGGACTGCTAGCTGGCGAATAAGTCAACTGCAGTGCACACATTTTGCCCTAAAAAGCAATTGACCTGCTAATTGCGGGAGGCAGATGATGGAAGACCGACCGGGAAATGCGAAAAGGAAACGGAATAACAGCGGCAGCTTTTCCAAAGCTCTCTCTCTCTCTCTCTGTGCCTTGCTAGCGCTTTCTTT
Organism: Drosophila bifasciata; assembly: GCA_009664405.1. NCBI lineage: Eukaryota > Metazoa > Arthropoda > Insecta > Diptera > Drosophilidae > Drosophila > Drosophila bifasciata. The sequence goes on along the minus strand of CM019043.1, from coordinate 4,465,170 downwards.
GTGCAAAGAGAGTGAATCGTTCGTTTTAAGAGAGCGCCGAATGACAACAGCTGATTTGCCGCTCTCTCGCGCTCTCTGGACAACTTTTTTGTTGGTTGGGGCCACAGAGCGATTGGTTGCCATAGCGAATGAACGGCCCAAAGCGGAATGCTGACAACAGAAAAAGTTGGAGAAGCGTCAGCAGCAGCAGCAGGAGGTTGGGCCAAGGGGGTGGCCCGCGGGGCCAGAGGCACAGATGGAAGAAGTCATCGGCACAGAGACACATATACCCACTCAGCGGGCAGCGCTGCTTTTGGGGGCTGCCGCTGCCTGCCCCGCACTGATGTGAACTCTCTCTCCCCACTCCGTCGCTCTTCGGCGCGTTCTGCCGCTCCGCCGCTCTCTGGCGCGCTCTCTGCTGCCACACCACACCGCATTGCGACGCTGCCACTGCCACTGCCACTGGCTCTGCTGCGGCGCTGCCGCCGTACCGTAAGTACGACGACAACGAACTCGATAACATTTTGAGGCACGGCACGGCACTCTTCGGCTACACTTTGAATCGAGCGAATGCGGCGGCGGGTTACGATGCGCAGCGCGTTGTATCTTTATTATTAATTATTTGTTGTTGCTGTTTACTCTGTATTATTTCCCATCATCACTACTCTGTGACTCGGTGACTCCGGCGGTGACTGCGTGCGTATCCGTATCCGAAACTGAATCTGAATCCAAATCCAAATCCGTATCGCATCCGTGTGCGTGCGTCCGTCTATCCGTGTGTCTATGCGTTTTTCCGCCGCGTCTATACAAGCGGCTGCAAGCGGCTCCAAGCGGCTCTAAGCGGCTCCAAAAAGCACAGCCACTAAACTAACGCGCGCGCCCCCCTCCCGCTCTCCCCACACGCTGCAACTGCGTGCCTGCTTGTGTGTGTGTGTGTTTGTGTTGTGTGTGTGCGAGTGTGTGCCTAGCCAAAGTGCAACATCGGCAACGGCAGCAGGAAAATTGGAATATTGCAACAGCAGCAGATAAACTATCTGCCACGCCGTGGAAGCTAGTTGTTCGGTTTCAGATCAAAACAAAATCATAGAATAAATATCTAATATATTCATACATATATATAACGGAATACAAGAGAAAGAGAGAGAGCTAGAGAGCGAGATAGAGTATATATATCAATCAATATCGAGTGCATTCAAATTCCAAATCGTGCCTAATACAGCAAAAAAAAAAAAAAAGAAAAAATAAATATAAAAAGAATATATAAAAACCAAAAACCAAAATGCAACTGCAAATGCAATGCGGTCCCCCCCTGCCTTTACCTTTGCCCCGTTAGCGACGGAAGTGCCAGTGACGTAATACTCCAGACTCCGAGCGCGGAGGAGAGGAATGCAAAGCGCGGCCCTTGTCGACCAACAGTCCCTCGCCGATCCCCCTCGGCGGACACACGGATTCGATTGTGTAACAAAAACAACGCAAAATTTCAGTGTATGTGTGCGATCGATGCACGCGTGTGTGTGTCCTGTGTGTCTTAGTGTGAAAAGGATATAAAATTATCAAATTAAACGAAAATGAAAAGCTAAATGAAAAATTTCCCAAAGGAACAGCAGGAACACGGCCCGCGACAGCCTCCTCCCCACCATCACCGCCACCACCACCGCCACAACAAATTGGATAATTTATTGGAATAAGCAATTGGCCTCTAATCGGACTCTTAGCAGCCACTTTTGGATATACTTTATATACGATACGATCGGGGGTATTAGGAGATTCGGGGGAAATGGAAATTTAATGGATTATTTGTGGGTATTCTGTTGTGGGGTCAGGATCAGCTTGGATTGCCTTTCATTGCCTTTCATCTTCTTGCACTGTTCAGTTGATTCTCTCTCTAGCGTTCGAATTTGGTCAAATGGATACCGTTAGAAGTCCTCCTCCTTCTGCTCCTCCTCCCTCCCTCCCATGCTTTACCAAGCAAAACTGTCAGCTAAAGTTTTCCTGTAATCTTTCATAGTGCACCCATTGTCTTTTCTATTCTGTTGGGCACCCAATCCTCCCTCCGCCCCCTCGGGAGATCTGTGGAACCAAAATGCACGAGATGCCATTTTATCTTCTGGAGCTTTTCTAGTTTTCCCCTTTGTAGTTGTAGTTGCTTTTCCCATTGTTGCTGCAGCGTTATGATTATCAACAATTGTTATTGTTGCAGTTGCAGTTGCAATTGCAAGTAGGCGGGCGGCTTGCTTGGGGGGGAGGGCGTGGGGCGGTAGTCAGTTGTTGGCAGTAAGTCACTGCGGCCCAGAGTTCAGAGCAGAGCAAAGTCGGTCGTCGCTGGGGTCCCTGCTCCACCATCATCATCGTGAGCCCTAGCCACCGACCCACCCACCCACTTCCATTTCTTCTCCAAAATCCCCCATCCCCATTACCGCTGTGCGCCCCCTCTTGGCAGCATTACCAACTGTTTGCATTACCGTTAGTAGAACACACACCCACACACACCACAAACACTCCATGTGTCGTGTCGTCGGCTATAAGTGTGCCACCCCAGACTACCGCCCAGCAGCAGCAGCTAGAAGCGGAAAACAGCCTAAGCAGATGTGGGGGCAGCGGCAGCAACGGAGCCCACCCATAGGTCATTGGTCTTTTTCGTCGGCGTCAACGTACTGCGACGGCAACAGCAACAGCAGCAGCAACAACAGCAGCAGCAGCAGCAGAAGTAGAATCAACAGCAACAGCGACGCCGACTGCCATGTAAAGTTTGTCGTCTGCTTTTCTGTCGCTCTGTTGCTGTTGCTGTTGTAACTGTAACCGCCTTCGGCCTGGCCTCTTTCTCCTCCTTCCCGCGAGAACGCGCTCTCTCACTCACTCTTTCTCTTACACTCTTTCTCACCCGTTATCCCGCTTTCCACCATCATCATCATCGTCATCATCATTATGATCATCATCATCATCGGCTTGACCGGCTCGTTAGCTTGGGGGGTACCGTTAGTAAGTTCGTTGTCGCCGCTGCGAGAGAATTTTTCATTTTAACTGTTTTACTGCCGCTCGCTGCCGTATTTTGCCGTATTTCGCTGTGTATTTCGCCTCTCCGGCTGTGTGCGGCTATTCATTTTCATTTTCTTTTCAGCCTTTCTTCTTTTCATTGCGTTCTGTCTGTATGTAAATCTCTCTCTCTCTGTCCCTCTCTGTCTAACTGCTGCCTCCACTCACGCTGTCTCCGTCCCGCTCTCGTTCTGTGAGCTGGCACAATTTCTGTGCTGCTGTTGTTGTTGTTGTTGCTGTTGCTGGGGCTGGCTGTCGCTTTGGTGACGTATTTTATATGTCTGCCGGGGGCTTCCGCATGGCCACCCAAAGCCACCCCAAGCCTCCAACAAAGTAATCGCTACACCCGCACCCGCACCCGCGACGCCCCAGTCCACACACTCCTGTTCGTGTAACCAAAAGACAGAGAGTGTGACAGAGAGGCAACCGAGAGAGAGAGAGAGAGAAAGAACGAAAGAAAGAAAGAGAGAGCGAGAGGGAAAAGTAAAATGTTTTCATATTCATTGGGTTTGCCGGCTCGTTTGTGTTTTTCTGTCTGCGTGTGTGTGTGTGTGTGTGTGTGTGTTTGGGTCATAGAACTTTTTTCTATGTTCACTCACACACACATACATACACATATAAACACTCACATACACGAACACACCCACAACTGACGACGAGATTTATGCGCTCGTTTCTATGTGGCGCTCGCGTTGCACTCTGTGGCAGAGTTTTTCCTGTTTGCCCCAACATGGGGCATACACCATACACCCACCCACCTACCAATGCCCAACCCACTCGTCTGTCTGGGCACCCTTAAATCCCATTTCTCTATCGATTTTCCATGTTCATGTTGAGGATAATCACCGCCACAAGGCGAGTAGTTGCCAACCCCAAGGGAAGGGAGTGGGCTATAGAGGGGGTTGTCGTGGTCGGCCCAGTTCCTGTTCCTGTTCTCGTTCCCGTTCCTGTTTCTCGTGATGTTTGGGGAAATTAAAGTGAAATTCTGATCGGCACACACGCACAGGCGCGCGCATCGATGGATCGCATTGATCGACCCACAATCGATAGTTGAATAGATAGCCCGATAGCCTAATTGCGACTGTGATCATTCCCATATCCCCTGTAGACGACACCCCGCTCCCGAGCAATATGCTGAGTGCCAGGACCTGGCCCTGGCTGACAGTGCGTAGCAAAAGTATTCACATGACTGGCCAAGCCATTCTGTACATCAAGGTGTTTAAGCTGACGACATAGACCGTTCAGAGGGGAACCGAGTGCGCCTAAATGTCTTCCGGAATCAATTGTCGTGAGATTTTCGTATTTTTGGAAATTTTGATTTGGAATCAAGCGAAACAGAGAAATCGACAAAACAGTCAGCATAGCAACAACAATAATAGCGCCGGCAGCAGCAAAGAGACAACAACCAGCGGTGGCGACGGCAGCAGCAGCAGCAGCAGCAGCACCACAAAAATCACTGCAACCGGAGAAGCGGCAACAACAACGCAGTGAAAGTGATAAAGCAGCAGAGGCAGACCCTGCCACTGCCCCTGCCCGAAGCAGGAAAAAACAAAAACTCTCACAGCAACAGTAGCAGCAGCAGTAACAACAGCAGCAGCAGCAGCAGCAGCAGCACGAACAACAACAGCAACAGTCTTCATATTCTGCAAAAGGGTTGAACAAAATAAACAATTAACAAATCATTGATGAATCGCTTTAAACATTTAACAAAAAACAAGCTAAAAAATACGCGAACAAGTGTCTTATTAATAAATAGTTAAACAAAACAAAACAAAAACAAGCAACAATATATATAACATTATATACATATATATATATAACCAGATCCAGCAACATCAACAATTTAGTACCTACAGGCCTGACAACGTTAGATCATTATATAGTATACATCTATAGCAATATACACCATATATATACATACATATATATACATATAATATATATATATATACCTATATACATACCCAAATCGATTGGCAAGTCCCCCCTCCAAGCCCCTCTCACAACCCCTCTGTCTCACAAACACCCCACACACTGTGATAGTTCTTGATTCACACGGAAGGCGAAAATCGAAGGAAAAATTCATTCGTAAAAAGATATATATGGAAGCGAACAGCGGACAGCGGACTGCGGATAAGAGTAGACAAGAGGAAGACCAAGTGCAATAAGAAATTGGCTAACAAATAAATCATAACCGAAAGGCAGCTATATATATATATATATATTAAATCCTGTATACAACGTTTTACACATTTACATAACAAGTAAACCTACAAACTAAGGCGAACTAAACAATTTATTCGGCGGCAAAGGAGCATCCTTCATATTGCCCATACGCCCGCGTAAGGCTCGCGGCATGAGCCTGTGGCTGAGAACATCAGCGGCTGCCACAACAAACACAACGGGGACATAATTCTTCTTGCAACAAGAACAACAACAACAGATACGCGCTACAAACGTCACCAAAGCTACGCATTTCGCATTTCTCACTAATAATTATGTATACGCAACGGATGTTTGACATGTGGAGCAGCGTCACTTCGAAACTGGAAGCACACGCCAACAACCTCGGTCAAAGCAACGTCCAGTCGCCGGCGGGACAAAATAATTCAAGCGGTTCCATTAAAGGTAAAGCAAGCCCACTTAATCATTCACTTCTCACCGCTTGGCCAGCAGGCACTAGATTAAGCTGGTTAAAGAATACCTCGAAATAAAAAAACAACGTTCAAAATCAGTTTAAAAATATATAATTTATTAGAGTGAAACTATAAAATTAACTTTAAATTCATGGTTTGTCCATGGAGTATCTGTAAATAGTTAGAACATCCAATGAAAATAGTTTATATCTTTAGTAGATTAGATGACAGATCTCCTTGTACATCGATCACAATGTGAACGAAACATATACTAAAAGCAAGATATATTTTGATTCAAAATTTAGCTGTGACTATCCTTTGGCTTTCGAATTCAAATTATGTAAACGATTGTTTATGAAAGGTAGATAGGATACATTTTAAGAACTCAATTCGACTATAATAATACTCGTATTATTCGACTTTAAATACTTATTTGTGAACTTTCATCTCACAAAATAGTAGAAATGGAAAAATTGCACAAAATAGTAAAAAAAAAAAAAAAAAACGAAAAATAACAAAAAACGATTGTAATTTAATGAAATTCAGTTAAGTGCGAAGTTTTATGTGGCAGAGCTGTGGAATTGCGGAGTCAGTCAGTCAGTCACTCAGTCAGTAGTTTGGTACCGGAATGGATTGCTGCCTCTGCCACTGATGATGTTGTTTGGCAGTGAAAGTCACTTGGGTTTCACAACAAAAACAAAAACACCAACAACAACAACATCAAGAGCAACAACCACAGCTGAAAAAGCAACAAAAATTATTTTAGGGAAATCCATGAAATTCGTAAATGAAGAAAGACGCCATAACAACAACGACGGCCAAATGAAACATTACGAAACCTTATGGCAGACACAAACACACACACACACACACACATGCAGACGGATACACACACGCATATTTTGTCTAGGTGTGTGTGTGTGTGTGTGTCTGTGGTTTTTGTTGCTTTATTTTTTGCATTGACAATTCAACTAATTTGAAATCAGGCAGCCAGATAGAGCAAGAAACAGCGACGCGACGCGACCCTTTCGCTCGCCCAAAAGATACAAAGATACAAATTGTATATGTAACAAAAAATATGCGAGCAATAAAAAGAGATTCACAGAAAAAAAAATAATAAAACAAAATGAAAAAGAAACTTGCGAATTAAAATTCGCGCGCCAGCCATAAAAAATAAATGCGATATTGTAATGCCAACAACACACATTTCAACAAGCCAATTGAGCATTTACCTATGTATTCATATACACATGTATTTATGTATGAGTTAAATACAAAAAGGGTACCCACATACATATGTGGGTGTTGTTGTCGATGTGTCTCTGCCATTGTGTTGCACATTTTTACTGCCCGGTTTCCATTTCGTACAATCCACAATTGAATGAACTCTATTTTTTTGGTTAAGAAGCAAGAAAGCATTTGCTATCTTCATAGACAACAAATGAACAGAGTAAAATTATGAATAAAAATATTTTACAAACAATTTAAGCCTTAAATTGTACAAGGAATAACATTTAGTTATTAAACTGATTGATTTCTGAAACTAAAACCAATTATTGCTGCCCTTTGTTGTACGATAGAATATCACTTTCGAAAAGCCATAATAGTTGTGTAGCTAATCATTATTTAATAATTATATATTATGTTAACTTCACAATATATCATCGCAAAGTAAATTCCTTTTGTCTGGCTTTTATGATGTTATTAATGTATATATTTAGTAAGTATTAAATAATTTGAGTTCCCTGAACCCTTAAAGGGTCAGCTGCGGTATTCGAAATGCAATTAACATTTTCAGTCAGGGCAGGCTTGCGGCAGGTATTATTTCTAATACACATAAATCTTAATCGCGACAGGAATCTCTCCCTGCGCCCCCGTCCACCCCACCGACAGAGCTGCGTGCAAGAAATTAAGCCAGCCAACAGGGTCGTCAGAGGGTGAATGGTCACTGATACTGTAACTGTTACTGCTACTGTTACTTTTGGGCATGCAATTTGCCTTTATGACTTCCGCAAATCAACTTTTATTCCATTATTGAAATTTTCACTTTTTCACCCGGTTTTTTCTCCTTTTGGTTAGCTCGATGACTCGAAAAAAAAGAGGAAGAAAAACAAAGGTGAAACAGATAGAAATGTACGCAGAGGGAAAGAAATTTTGCGGCGTAAACAGAAAGTTGCCGAAAAATACAACCAAAATTTTTAAAAAGCGAAAGAGTTGACAACGAAAGCGTCGAAACGATGACGCTGTGGCCCTTGGGAGGGGACAGCAGTGCAAGGCGGAACAGCAGCGAAGTATAGACAGAGAGAGAGCGAAAGGGAGAGGAGTAGCAACAAATGAAATATTCAAAAAAGAAAGACCGAAAAAGTTTTGTTAAAGTGAAATGCTGCTGTCGCTGTGGCTGCGACTGCCCCTGCCTCTGCCGCTGCTGATTGTGAAGTCTAGGCACACGCACACACACACACGCACACGCACACGCACAAGCTCTGGCTGGGCCCCATGCTGGCCCAAGCCCTGCCGCCCCTCCCCAACCAACCAAGCAGCTCCCCTCCTAGCTAAAGACCCAGCGAGATAGTGCGAACGCCCGTTAACACTCGAAAACTATGAAGCTACAAAATTGCTGTCTGCCTCTCTATGTGGTGTGTGCATGTGCTGTACCTGCATATGTTTTTTTTTTTTTTCATTATCTCGATTATTTTAACTATTTCTGGCATAGGTACATATATAACTTAAAGCTGTTTATATAAAATAATAGTCTATAATAAAAATAAAATTAATGGCCAAGATTATGTAGAGCGGTTTAAAGATACCTAGTCCCTGCACGGCCACAAGCACAGCTTCGCAGGACAGTGGTTCCTTTTAGACTCTCCCTCTTCTAAGCCTCTCGCATCGCCGGAGCTCCTTCATTGCGACGGCAGCAAACGTATTGACTGCCGACCATACCGCGGCGTCTCCTAGCATCGCCTCAACCAGGCTGCTTTTGGTGTTAGCTGCCTTCCAGTGGATTGCCAAAGCACCCTCCCTACTCTGCTCGAAGCGCCCGCACACAAAAAGGACGTGTTCCGCGTCCTCTATCACGCTGCCACACCATCTGCAATTTGGAGACTCCTCGTGCCCAAATCTACACAGGTAGTGGGCAAAGCATCCGTGTCCGCTCAGTAGCTGCGTGGTGTAGAACGTCACCGCTCCTTCGCTCCTGCTAACCCAACTTCTCACATCAGGTATGAGACGGTGGGTCCACCTGCCGTTTTCTGAGCTGTCCCAGCGACACCGCCAGACCCCTGAGACTCTCCTCCTCTAGCCTGCTCCTTCGCCACTTTCCGCTCGGTGCCTGCTCGGGTGGCCAATGCCACGTTCTTCTCCTCCACTACCAGGAGATCTATGGGAAGAACTCCTGCGATGACCAGCGCAGCGTCGTCCGACATGGTCCTAAACCCACAGCAGATCCGGAGTGCGCAGAGACGATGGGTGGACTTGACGCCCCTGGCCTGCATATGTATGTGTGCGTGTGTGTGTGATTGTGTGTATGGGCTGGCAGCGGCAAAAGCACACACAATCATCATCGTCAGCGTCAACATAGTAAAAGTCTAAAATCGACAAACAAAAAAAATTTATTTTCGGCGGTCATTCAACTCGCACGCACACACGCACAGGCACATAAACGCACGCCGCCAGAGCGATAGAGCAATAAAGCGGTACAAAGAGCGGGAAAGAGAGGAGGAGAGAGAGCGAGAGTGCGTGAGCGAACGCGGTCGACGCCTGTTATGCGGGAGGGGAGAGTGCGTCGACGTCGACGCTATCGTGGGCAGCGCAGCGCACGCACATTACAACATCCCACACACACACGCATACACGCACAATAGAGAAATACTTTCTATGGCTTTTGCTGTTCCCCCCTTGACACTCCTGTGCCACCATCAACCACTCCTTTGCTTCTATTTTCTTTTCAAACTGAAATTATTATTATTTTTTATGCAGTCAAAGTTTGGAGCCAAAGAAAAGACCAAAAGTTCAATACAGAGTGAGAGAGAGAGAGCGAAAGAGAGGGGCAGAGTGAGAGAGTGTGAGAGTTTAGAAGAAGAAATAGAGGAAATTCTGCTGCCCATTTTCTTTGTTTGACAATTATTGCGTGAATTTCCATGATTACCGCTGCTGCTGCTGCCGTATTAATTGCCTGCAGGAGAACTGCTCTCAACGAACGAATTTAACTTCCTCTCCGGCAGTCCGTTGACCGTTAACTACTTTGGATCTGGCACAAGCGATAAAGTCTAAAAGTAGCATTTTGCTTGTTTCCTCATCTAAATTTATGGATAATTTAAACGTACATATGTATGTATATATGTAGTACGTGCAGTCTAGGTCTTACTTTGCATAGATCTTCAAATGGAGAAGACAGTGAGTCAGCAGAAATATGATGATATGTTCAGAGTTGATTATGGTCCAGCAACGACCATTTGAAAACGTACGAACAATTTAATAGTTACATATGTATGTATGTGTAAAGTATTCAGAATGTAATGCCAAGAACTCAAAGTACCTACTCAAGTACATAGTTACAGAATATGTCGACATATTTTAGGGAATTTTACTTGTTCCATTCTTTGTTTGGATGTACCTTACGGGAATAAAAGTTCCAGCATGCATTTTAGTTTTCAAAGACAAGTTAAAGCTAGAAATGTATTATCTCTTTCAAACTCAACAAAACTTTCGTAGATCCAATACATTTTCCATCCACTTCTTCCTTCGGAAATCATTATTGAAATGGGCTCGAAACTTTTGCTGGTTCTTCCCGATCTTTGACAGATGTTTGTAATAAGTTCTGCCACACACTTGCACGTGCTCATGGAGCATGTTGAATATGTATGTTTTGGCAGACATTAAAAAACTTAAATTTGGCATGGAATTTCCCATCACCCCGTCGCCTTGTTGTGCCACCCCAAAACCATCAATGGTATGTACAATATGTACTCATATCCCATATAGATTTCGTATGGGATTTTTTGTTCATTCGCATTCGTTCTTGTTTCGAAAAGTGTTCGTGCTAAAAACTGCAAAAAAACCACATATAGAGAGCTCTGTCTCATTATTTGTTTTGATAATTTATGGAAACTTACAAGAGTGCTGCCAAAAACCACGCACTGGAGTAAATGATTGACTCGCGAGGAGTTCAACGAACCGTGAGTAACATCATCGTAAAGATAACCCAAAATTTGACAGATACACGTAATTGTATGTTGAACCAATACCCAATAAGCCGATATGTCTGATCAGTTTACGATGCAAGCTATCTTATGAAGAGTTTTTGTTCTACTTTAAGTTATGTTCAGATGGCATCGATTCTCGTATGATATTATCTGCACTCCCCAATCGCTGAGTGCTTTGCCGACTAGACACAATGATAGCGATTGAAAGTTAATCGTTATCTGATGTCTTTCTCTCACAACTATTGTAAGAAAGAAAAAATAAAATACACACTTGTTACATATAGTATAGTACGAGTAGACGAGATAAGCCTAACCACAGAATGTGTGTCATAAGGCCACCGCAACTTCAGGGCTTTATGCCATAGCTATAAAGTAGACAAGAGCCTATGCTGAAATGTAGACAATCAATGAAACCAAAGCCATGAAATAGTACTAGAATATTCTTCTATAATATTATTGGATAGCACAGAATTTACTAAATAAACCAGGGATAGTTTTAATGTCTTTTACTTACTAGAACTAAAAGTTAAGCACACAATGAATGATATTCAAGTATCTAGGTACATATATATAATATGTTACTTGAGTTTGAAATCTAAAGCATCAAAAACTAATCTAGACATCAGGCAATCAAAATTCAGTTGCTGTTCCGAAATAATATCAATAATGACTCATCGGGTATATTGATAACCTCTAGACGAATATAACTCTGGTTTCTATTGGTTTAATTGCAGCTTCTCCGCCACATAGTATATATGTACATACATATGAGATGAACATTTGTATATGTATATATTTATGTTTATATATTTATGACATCCGTTCAAAAAACTACGTACATACAGTCACAGAAATGAAACGAAAAAAATGATTTACCCAAAACGACAAACGTTTTCATTATCCCAACGAGCAGCGGGAAAGAAATTAAATAATACTATTTTAGTAATTATAAAGCAGACATCTATTGCCATGCCTGAGTGGTCCGCCCCCACTACACTAGTAGTTGCCTCCCCTTCCCGTGCCCCCCACCGAGCACTCACTCGGGCGCAGCTGCGTATCTTATCTATGCAACTCCTCGCATAGTTTAGCTTTTTGTGCGTGCGCTTGTCGCACATGAATAACCCATACACACACACACATACAGATGCACAAACATATGTATACATTTAAGTATTTTGTGTTCATGTACATACATATGTATATGATGTATGTATATATAGGCAACAAATAAAAGATTGCATGTGCCCCACAATGCAGACACAAACAGATTCACAGACATTGCATTGAGAGTCGCGTCGCCAAATGAATAGACAAATATGTATACACACGCACACACACAAGCAGGCATATTCGAGCATGTGCATGTGTAGTGGTGAAGCTCTATGCAAACACAGATACACACACACACACACACACAAACACACTCATAGACGAAATGCAGCGCCAACGTTGGTGGAGGCAAAGCGCGCCAACAAAATGCGAAAACTGGGACAAAGTTGAACAGACGAGCCAAGGACGGATATTAGTGCGACGCGGCGCGGTGCGGCTTGGTGCGGCGCGAACAGTTGCATGATGAAGCGACGACGACTGCTGCAGCAGAGACGCCCGCAGAGAGGAGGCGAAGTTGGCAGCGAAAAAGTGGAAAACAAAATGAATGTTTTCTGCTGCTGCTGCTGCTGCTGCTGTTGCTGCTGCTGCAGTCGCTGTTGTTATTGTTGTTGGTTTTGGTCCAACAGCATATACAGTGGACACTCAACAGCGATTGAAGATACTGTAAAATGTATGCAAAAACGTTTTTTAAACGTTCGAGAACAGGTGTAGAATAGCTCAAGAGTTTCGGTATGAATCAATAATGGATAAATGATCCAAAGGAATAGATTATCTTATTAGGCAAATAGATTTCCTTTAACTAAGTAAATTGCAGAAATTGTTGTACACTTTGAAGAGTTCTAGCGAAATCTTTGATACATCTTTCACCTCATGCATTGTTTACATATCGTATCTAAGCATTATAAAGCCATTAGATCTATGTTCCTTTTTTTGACGTTACCGGGTGGTCACTGTACACATTGTCAGTATGGTTTTAGCTCCGCTGAAAATATGTTGTTGTTGTTTGTTGATTACAATTTGCATGACGCCAGCGGCGGTACAGCCACCAGGGCGGATAGAAACACTTTATCTCTCCCTCTCGCTCATTTGCTTAGGTTTTCCGTCTTCTTCTATTCCAGTAGCAAAATGCAATAGATGTGTTTGTTGTTGTTTTTGTTAATTTTGCAGACATTTCAGTCAAAAAAAAAAACTAAAGACAAATTTTTAATTAATGGTGGAAAAACGAGTTTGCCTGGTTTCCATTAGCCCAGCAACAACGACAACGACAATGAATGGATTTTCCTTTAGAATTCTTTTTTTCCTTCCACACAGATTTCACAGATTTATACAAGCATGTTTCTAAACGGGGAGATACGGGTACGGTACCCATAGAGTTCGTTTTTTTGTTTTTTTTTTTAATGTCTCTGGGGTCTGTGGGGTCTGGCTCAACTTGAAAATTCTTGTTTTGGGCAAATAGCAAGCTGAAAAACGGCATTCGGCCAGTGGCAAACACCGATGTTGAGTTCTTTTTGGCTGATGCCTTAGTGAAAACACTTAAATACCATAAATAATTGGCCGTTTAAGTGCACTCGTTGCTGTTGCTGTTGCCGTTGTCGTTGTTGCGCAAAAATCTAAGCTGAAAAGCAGAGCCAAAGGAGTCTCGGCTTACACGCTCTGTGTGTGGCTTTTGAGGTTGTCAAGGTATTTTTTTTTTTCGGCTTGCGTTCTCTGCCCCAGACTATGTACTCGCGGGTTGTTCGCGGGTTGAGTTTCATTTGTGCTGCTGTTGCTGCTGCTGAATCGCTGGTGCATTCAAAGCGTACATAAATAATGCCTCAGGCCTACTTTTTATGCTGCTGCTGGGGCTGGGTGGTATGGGAGGGTCTGTCGATGTCAAGCAAACAAATAAATATGCATTAACCCATGCGAATTCCATTTCCATCGCATTCAGACATCAAATTAAAGGAAATGTATTGTATTTTGCGATCATAATGGGGTCACATATGGGGATCGATTATGCCCTCCACCTGTTTATGAGTTAAGAACTTTTTATCCAGCTGATTGGATTGCATGAATGCACTTATCTGTTTTGTTAAATTTTCCATTTATAATCCTGATTGCTGTAATAAAATTTGAATAAATATAACTAGCTTTAAGTTCACACCTTGAATGACAAACGCTTGGGATATAAGACTCACTAGAAGCTTATAAAATGACAGAACATATTGACTTAAAATGATTGGCAGTCAGTCCAAGCCAAGGATTTGAAGGCAGTTTTGGGTAGTCTACCAGTTTTGACCAGATCCAGAACAATCGAATTGAATCTAAATAAATAGTAGCTGTAAGTAAAAAATCTCTACAAAGAACATTTCGCACAAGGCTGTGACTCATTTGGGAGAAAACCTGTACATTTCACCCACTCTCTGGCCATTTCTCGATTGTTTTCTCATCCCGCCACACTCACGTGAGGCGTATACGTGATGTTTTGGGAAACAATACAATACATTTCGTATACGTCAAGTAGGCATAAAAAGCTGACTAATTGTGGCCACAGCCATAAAGGTATAGTATATTCGAGTGTACGCTAATAATTTACTGTTGGCCAGCTCAATAAATCTGAAAGAAATGATCAAATTACTATGCATCGACACGAAGAGTGGGAAAGAGTGGTATGGTATTGATAGGAGGGGGGAAGAATTACATCATTTGGTGAAAATGCTCAGCGTTTCGTTTAATCGACCAAAAATGGCAAATTCTTCCGCTGCTGCTGCTTCTGCTGCTGTGGCTGCTTCTTTGACGGTTCTGGTGGGTCAATAAACTTTCGGGCCCAGTCAAAAATTTGTATATGAGAAATTCTTTTGTTGGCAACAAAAGAACGAGCGCGTCACGTACAGCTGTGTGGGACAGGGACGGCAACAGGGAAAGAGAGAGAGCGAGTGTGAAATGTAAACATTACAGAAATGCCAGGCCATCTCACCATCGCCTTGCCCCCATCCCCATCCCCTTGGCCATCTGTATCACCATGATGATGGTGTGGCCAAAAAAAGAACCGAGCGCAAGCGACGTCCGAGGAACCGTTAGCATAGCAATGGGTGACGGGCGATGGGCAAGGGGCTGAGCATCTAATAAAGATTAAATTATGTATTAGAATGCGGCTCTGAATGAGTGAATGAAATCGGACTTGGCAAAACTCTAACGGCATTCTACAAATATGCAAACGCAAAATAATAAGGCAAGAAGAAAGCGACAAATTACGTAGCCAGCATGCTAATGCCCTCCTCCCTCCTCTCTCTCTCTATCTCTCTCTCTAACTCTAACGGCACTTCGTACAGCCGGCTAAAAGCCACGCTCCATACAACCTCCTCGTCATCTTCCTCTTCTCTCCGGTGAGATTGGCTGTGTGTGTGTGTTTCACTTGTGAAAGCTGGAAACGGGTTTTCTATTAGCATTACTTGGCGGCAAAAGAATGAAGCACGACAACACACACCAAGAGAGAGAGAGAGCAGAGCCGATCCAAAGGCAGTCCGCTCTTTCGCTGTCAGTAACAGTGTTTGTGTGGAGTCAGACAGAGCCCCAACAGCATTCTGTCGCTCTCTCGGCTCTCTTACGTGGGGCGCTCACCCGCTCCGGCACAAGGCAGTCGGTTGGTTGGTGCATTGACCCCACATCGCGCTGACCCACTTACGAAGCTGCTTTTGCGAATGCGAATTGCCGAGGCGCGCTCGTGCTACCTCGCGAACAACTTGTGCAATAGCAGGCAGCAGCGTTCGCTTCTCTCTGCTTTGCTCTCTGCTTTGACCGACTGCTGCGCACAGTGGTTCTGGTTCGCGCGAACTGATTTATATTTGATGAAAATGCAAAGTAAATTGCATTTACTTAACAAGTAAAAAGAATGTTAAGTAAAGTGTATACAAATGATATGCAAATAATGGAGCGCAAGAGCGCAACATTAAGTCTCGTTATTCACAATATTTACTGTTTATAAATATTGAGCTTATTAGAAATAATTAAATTTTTCCTAGTAAGCAGTGAATTTATTCCATTTCAGTTTTTGCAAACTATATTGCAAATTATTTAAAAATATTTGCTTTATAAACAAAGTGCATGAAAAAGTGTACCTAAAGAAAAATAGTATTGGTTGAGATTAGATTAAAGCTGTACCACTGTGGCGGAGGTATTATGTGTATTTTTTTATAGCACTGCTATAGTTTCGGGCGCTGTTATTGTTATTTTATTTGACTTTGCATTCGCCGCAGTGCCAAAAACTGCAATTCATATCCAAGCAACTCTCTTTCCCCCTCTCTTACCCTGCTCTCACACTCGCTCGTCCTCTCTCTGTCTTTTCACACATGTCGTTGCATATTAATTTTCGCATACATTTACATTTGTATGTGTGTACATTTTTTACTCCTTTTTCTTTGGTGCTGCTTTTTTTTCGAGCATGCATTTGCAATAAAGAAGAACATATTAATTTTGACTTCTGGTTATTGCTGCACCCAGCAGAAGTATTGGTGCAGCAGGGGTGGGGGAAAGCCGCAGGGGCAAAGCAAATGTATTGCATATGCAAAATATTTCAGCTTTTTCTCGTTTCCCCAAGTGTGACTGTGCATGTGTGTGTGGCATTCATATGTTTGTTGCATCTGTGTGTGTGTCAGTTGTTGGCGTTTTCCCATTCAGAATTTTATTTTATTAAGCGCTTTTTGGGCAGCGTTTAATTTTGTTTGCTGCGAAAAGGAGCTGTCTGTGGTGTGCCCGGGAAGAAGTGTGAAGTGCAGGCGGTGCCTGCCTGGGCGAAGCAAACTTGTTGGTTGGTCAACAGCAGACTGCAGGTTTTCCTCAGTCATACCGCTTCTTTCTCCTCGCCAATAGCAAGTGGCAGGCAATTGATTAACGGTAACTTGTTTTCCTTCTGCATTGGAGCGCAGCGCGGCTCAATGCGATGCGGTGCGTATGCGTGTGCCACAAGTGCAGGGATGATTCGATATTACCTAATAGCTGAATGGATGCGAATCCATTCGCGATGGTGCAGACGGTGTCGGTTTGATAATTGCCTATAGATTATTGATAACATATAACATACATATCTACCTTGTGTTGTGTATCTAATTAGTATCGTATTAACATACATATTAACTATTTCAATTTAATCAAACCTAAATCTTAAAGGCATTTCGACAGTGTGGTACAATCAAGAGATATTCTAAAGAAATTCCAAAGTAGAAAACAAATAAGTTACGAGAGATCGCTCAAATGGATAATTTTACATACATATGTATGTATGTATGTTTGTATTAACGGGTTTCATGTTAAAACATACTTATGCCATTTGAGACAAAATTAATTCGGCGCTTTTTTGGTTTCTACCTTTTTTTCGAATAAACAAACAATTTCATTCAATATTTGCGTTCCTTTCGAGAAAAGTATGTCACATTTCAGAAATAAATAAAACAATAAAATGTATATCATGACACACATATCCGAAGTCGTATTAAACAAATAAAAGAATACATATGTATACTCGTATGTATGTGTACATATTTGACGACGTTATTTGTTAAACCCAATTTGGATCAAGTTAGCTTAAGCTAATACGACATTTCCTGTAAATTCTATATTGATAGTGCGAAAGTTAAAATTCGGTGATGGATAAGACACGTCAAAATAAAAGACAAGATGTCGAATGATAATTTAATTTTCAGAGAATATTGAATAATATTCTCAGCTCAGTAATGTAATTTTCATTTAGGACCTTTGCCCCACTGTACGAGTACGAGTCTAGCTAATCTCTACCACTTCTAGTTGCGGGTTCTAATGAATGTCGTTGCATTGAGGTTTTTTTTGTAAACGTAGTTAATACTCGTACTCGTGTATGTACATACATGTGTACATGTGTAACTGCTATCCGTTGAATTACCGATTTCATGGACTGCATACAAATGAGCTTAAAGTGCCCTTTCCCCCTGCCACCACTTGCCGTGTGGTGGTGGTGGTGGCATGGAAGCTTTGCATATTCATTGACTGAACATAGCGGTATGTGCGCCACTATTTCTCTGCACCGCTCTGTGGTGCAGTGCAGCTACCCCGTCTTATCTGTCGAGGCCCCACAAACACGCACAGGCCCGTACTTCAGGCTGAGAAGATAAAGATTTATGTTGGGCTTTTGGGAAAGCCTTACAAAGCCATTCCAATTTTCCCCCCATCCGCCCCTTCTCAATGTTTCGTAATGCCCGAGAATCATACAACTTTAAAGCGCTTTAAGTGACTGGCCCCCTGCACCCTCCTCCACCACCGCCACACTCCCATTACATAGCATAGCCCACTGGTGACGACATACATTTTGAGCGAGTCAACGACAATAATTAAATACTATCTGTCTGTCTCTCTGTTGCATTGAGAGAGTGCTTTCGGCTCTCTTCCGTTACACATCGTGCACGTACTAAGAGCGGCAGCAAAGAGAGCCAAGCCAAGAGCCAAGCGCTAAGAGTAAAGCGTAAAGAGCGGAGAACTTTCTTTTCGATTCTGTTTTGGTTTTCTTTTTCTTCGCTCGCTGAGAATGTTTACGAGTGTGTGCATCGGTATCTGTGTGCCTATCCGTGTGCACTGTGAGATACTGCCGTGCGGGGAAGGTTCATTGACACTTGAAAAACATTCAGTTAGTCACTCACACTCTCACACAGGGAGACAACTGACAGTCACAGGCTCTCTCTCCCGCTGTCGCTCATCATCTGTCACACATTTCTCCGATCCGATCCAAGCAGAGCAGAGCAGCGCGGCGCAGCGCAGCGCAGCGGCTGGCTTGGCACATTTTTCAAGCCGCGTTGTGTTTTGATTATACCACGTCTCTGCTGCTGCTGCTGCTACTGCTGTTGTTGCTGCTGTTGTTGCTGCTGCTGCAGCGTCTGTGTTTGTCTCCGTTTGGTTCAGCGCGCATCGCATCTCATCCTCGTGGGTAAATACGCAAAAGCGCCTAAATTACACAATAGCCCACACCAGACGAGAGCAGCTCTCTCGCTCGCTCTCTCTCTCTCCATCTCTTTTGTTCGCTTTTAAGTGCAGCACTGTCCGACAAATGTTTGGAATTAAATTCGGTATTAAAATATACATATCATAAGATTACAGTGATGGCGATAGCAGTCGTTGGAACATCCACCAATTTCCTTTATGCGGGAAAATTAAATCTTTAATGTATACAAACAAAAACGAAATGCTCTCCCTCTATTCAGTTGTGTTCTCCGCTTTGGTACGCAATTCTGTGTTGGCTAGTGTGCGCTGCAGCAAATTGCAGCAAATTCTCACTTTGAACCAGTTCTCAGCCAACGATGATGCCGCACTGCTCTGCCGCCGCTGTGCTGCCGCTGTTGATCAGGAAGTTGCATCATCGTTGAAGGGATTGCGGCACGGGGTACCCCAAACAGCTGTCGCACAATCCCTCTTCCTCTTCCTCGCCGTTCCCCTGCCCCTGCTTCTGCAGTTCTTATTGTCTGGACGGCAGACAAGTGGCTTAAGGTAGCCGGGCATTGTGTTGCACGGATAATACATATTACACTATTGCGCAATAGTTCCTTGGGGTCGCTTCGGCATTGTCTGAACTCTGACAATGGTTTGGCGGAGAGGTGGAGAGAGTGGAATTGATCCATTGATTATAGTTGCGGGGCGTTGTCTATTGAGAATTGATTAAGATAATGAATGGAACCACAGTTTGTGGGTACATACCTACTCGTATAGGAAAAGCATTCAATCGCTTTCTATCCTTAAACTAAGTCCATTCTTATAGGAGAACCTGAAAAGGGCAGCCTTAAAGCAATAATGCTATGGCGGAATTGGGTAGATACATTACACTCATATATCTAAGATCATATACTACTATTAAACATCTTGGAATATTATTCTAATTCTAATTCAATATTCGAATCATTCTATTGCAGCTCAAATTGAGATAATTCCATGCAAAGTCTGCGGCGATAAGTCATCGGGAGTGCATTACGGTGTGATCACCTGCGAGGGCTGCAAGGGGTTCTTCCGCCGCTCGCAGAGCTCCGTCGTGAACTACCAGTGTCCGCGCAACAAGCAATGTGTCGTGGACCGCGTTAACCGAAATCGCTGTCAATACTGTAGACTGCAAAAGTGCCTAAAGCTGGGAATGAGTCGTGATGGTAAGACAGGGCTGCTTCCATCCGATGGTTGTATTAATGCTCTCTCTATCTTTTTTGACAGCTGTAAAGTTCGGCAGAATGTCCAAAAAGCAACGTGAGAAGGTCGAGGATGAGGTGCGATTCCATCGCGCCCAGATGCGCGCCCAGAGCGATGCGGCACCGGACAGTTCCGTATACGATACGCAGACGCCTTCGAGCAGCGACCAGCTGCATCACAACAGCTACAACAGGTGCAGTATGACCGATATGAGAATGATCCTCCTCCATATTGATGAATACATGGTCCCCGCCCAAACCAAACCGATCCGATCCGTCCTGCTCCACTTTCACTTCCACTATCTTTATCTCTGTCTCTGGTCTTCTCTTTCTTTTCATCCCTGCCCCCCCGTCCTGCAATGCTCCTCTTGTCACTCAGCTACAGCGGCGGATATTCAAACAACGAGGTGGGCTACGGCAGTCCCTACGGCTATTCGGCCTCGGTGACACCCCAGCAGACCATGCAGTACGACATCTCGGCGGACTATGTGGACAGCACCACCTACGAGCCGCGCAGTACAATAATCGATCCCGAATTTATTAGTCATGGTAAGTGGAGATCCGACTTGATTAAGAATGTAAAGATAAACTTAAACTGAAACTTCAATCGATTAAAGTTTTTATGGTTATGGTTATGTGCCACTTCCATTGCTTAATCGATAAACAAGGCAAACCAGTAACCATACCAATGTGTTTTTTGATTATAATTGCATATACTTCCTGTGGAACTGTTCCTTACTTATAATTTGATACCCTGTTTTCTAGCGGATGGCGATATCAATGATGTGCTGATCAAGACGCTGGCGGAGGCGCATGCCAACACAAATACCAAACTGGAAGCTGTGCACGACATGTTCCGAAAGCAGCAGGTGAGTGATGGGTGGCTGCCACCCCACCCAAAAGTATGCCACATAAATGCTAAATACTCTTTCCCCATAGGATATATCGCGCATTCTCTATTACAAGAATCTGGGCCAGGAAGAACTCTGGCTGGACTGCGCCGAGAAGCTAACGCAAATGATACAGAATATCATTGAATTTGCAAAGCTAATACCGGGATTCATGCGCCTGAGTCAGGATGATCAGGTGAGCAGGATGATCTTTGCTAACGAAAGGATAAGTGCTAATTATTATTATTACAGATATTATTGCTGAAGACGGGCTCCTTTGAGCTGGCGATTGTTCGCATGTCCAGACTGCTAGATCTCTCACAGAACGCGGTACTCTACGGCGATGTGATGCTGCCCCAGGAGGCATTCTACACGTCCGACTCGGAGGAGATGCGTCTGGTGTCGCGCATTTTCCAGACGGCTAAGTCGATAGCCGAACTCAAACTGACTGAAACCGAACTGGCGCTGTATCAGAGCTTAGTCCTGCTCTGGCCAGGTAAGTTACATACATCTCGATTCTGCATCCCTGACTGATTGATTGATTGATCACTGATTGATTTTGTCATTAAACAGAGCGCAATGGAGTGCGGGGTAACACTGAAATACAGAGGCTTTTCAATCTGAGCATGAACGCAATACGGCAGGAGCTGGAAACGAATCATGCGCCGCTCAAGGGCGATGTCACCGTGCTGGACACACTGCTGAACAATATACCCAATTTCCGGTATGTAGTCTACTATTCGATCTATGCATTTTCCTTATTTTCCCCACATCTAACTCGTTTGGTGATCTTTGCAGCGACATCTCCATCTTGCATATGGAGTCGCTGAGCAAGTTCAAGCAACAACATCCGACAGTGGTTTTCCCGGCGCTGTACAAGGAGCTGTTCTCAATAGATTCGCAGCAGGATCTGACATAACAAGAACAGCAACAGCTCATGGAGACGTCCGCGGATGATGTTGCTGAGGATGCGGGTGCCACGGGTTGTACCACCATGCCACCTGTCACGCAGCAGTCGCTGCTCGAGGACTGAGGCCGTACCACAGCAGACAGATGCAGGAACAGGACAAAATATGGGCAGCAGCAGCAGGGAAAAAATAACAACAGCAGAAAATACAACAACTTTATCATGATTTAAGCTAGCATACAACCAAGGATGTGATCCTCGCCAAGGACTCACTTAAAAAGAACTCTATATATATATATATATATATATATACATATATACATTATATATGACAGAGCGAAAGAGAGATGAGAGATGAGAGAGAGAGAACGCAAGGGAAGGGAAAATATTTCAAAAATATTGTTAACTCAGTTAAGACTTTTTGCTTCATAGAGAAACCAATTGCATTTCGAGCAACGGGGATTCAAAGTTTTCGATTTTCGATTTACGGCCCAATCCCTCCCGCACCCATCAGCCCATCCAGGTTATCCCACGAGTATACCCCCAGGCAAGCCCTGATCAAGTACTTAAAGATTCAAATACATCCCCACATCATTTGCTCCCATGCCCATGCCCATGCCCACGCCCACGCCCACTCCCGCCTAGGTTGTCTTTGCCTTTCGTTGAAGTAAACTGAAGTAGTATGTGTATTATATATGCAAGAGATGTATGTATAACTATGTCTTATCGCGGCTATCTGCTATGTATATGCATCTAGGCCGTAGTTTTTCTTTGTAAACAACAACAAAATCGAATATCTCGGAAAATGTGTTCTTATAATTATATTGATTAATGCAATTACAATATATTTACAATTTACCGTTACGTTTTTACATTTTACATTAGACGAAGATGAAGATGAAGAGCAGAATAAACGTATAAGATGATAAGTAAGAGAATGCAGCAGCAGAATCGAGCGACCGAGCGAGCGAGAGAGAGAGAGATCGAAAAATGGGGGAAAAAAAATAAGAAAAATTCAAGCAAGCACATAAAAGTATGCAATATTTTGTTTAAAAACAAATTTTTTATTAATTTCTTATATATAAAATAATTACGTAAATACACACACGTATATATAGCGCTATATATATATATATATATATATATACAAAAATATATATATATACATGATAGACAAATCCCAATCCGGTTCCAAGGTTTAGTAAAAATAAAGATAAAAAAGATATAAAACGAAAAAAACAAACAAATTTTTGATATGAAATCCTACGCATAATTACGCAACTTTTATTGTTTATAAGATAACAACTTAAATACAAGAAACAAATTTAATAAAAATCAAAACAGACTGACGGACGGACCCTGACAGCATGCCCCCCGCTCCCCATACCCCATTGCCTTCACAACCCCAGCCCACAATCAGGCAAAAAAAAAATTATGCGAAAAATTCAACAAAAATTAGAAAGACAACAACAAAAAAAAAATGCGGCAACTTTTTGGTTGATACATATATGTATACATACATATAGTATACCTTTATATAACTGACTGACTTTACAAAGACGTTACACACACACACACACACACACACACACACACACACACAAAAGAACATGCTTACATTACATAAATTAGTTAAACTTAGTGAATAAAGAGCAAACCAACAACACATTGGATAGTAGGTGATAATTGGTGTGTCTTAACTACCCTACCCCTTCCTTCCTTCCTCCCCGCTTATGCCCCATCCCCTATACCCTGCTACAGCGTCATTTTGTACTAAATTTAAAGTTTAAACAAAATCAAAAACAGTTTTTGGTGAACTTAAAACAAAAAAAAAAAATTCAGCAGGCAGGCAGGCATAATTATTAATTATAACATTAATTATAACAAGTAACAAGGCAAAAATTATTATTAAAAAATGTATACACAACAAACAAAAACAAAAAAAAAAACAACAAAAAAACGATAAAAAAATCAATAAACTACATTTTGCAATTCCACAAAAAAAAAAAACAAAACAAACTAAAAAAAAAAAAGAAACACATCAAGCGAAGAGATAATTTTTGTGAGTTTTTTGGCCCAGAACCCTTTTGTTCACATCTACACACACCCGCGCAGCAAAGCTTACTACACTAGCCAACATAGAACTGGGGGACAGGGACTACAAATTTCACTTCAATTGCGAAATTCTGTGTTGATTTTGTGGTCTGGTAGTCAATCGATTGGACTTGTATGTAATTTTAGTTCAACATTTTTGGCCTTAGCAAAAAATAATAAAAGAAAGAAATTGAATGAAACTAAGAATACTTTATATATATACAAACCACATATACATTATAGAGAATACGGAAACTAGTTTTAGTTTATACAAAGCAAGGGAGCAGCTTTCAAACTTGAAATAAAACAAAACAAACAAAAAATCAATACCCAAAAAAAAACCCCAAAACTTTGTTGAAAACTAACCCTCAAAAATGGAAGAAGAAAGTCAGAGAGAAATGAAGAGAAAATAAGAGCGCAATGGGAAGCTAAAATCTATTAAATATTATACAGTGACGTTGAGTTGGCTAGCGTGGAGGAGGAGTGTATCTATATATGATATATATATATACAAGAAACACACACATATATACATATATATATATATATATATATATATATATATAGATATATCTACTGTTAACTTTTTACGCTAAGTTTTTAGTGCAAGAAATGGTTAAATTTTTAAAATAAAACTAAAAAACGGAAAATGGAAAATGGAAAACTGAGAGCTCGACAGGTGTAAAATGAGTAAATTAAATTTAAATTTAGCATATATATATATACGGCATAATTATTATGTTACGATATTTACATTTATATAAAGAAAAGAAAAAAAGAAGCAAAAAAACCAAACCCGGAACTCCTCCCCTTTGAATACGACACGAGGAAAACTGTGTCCCAATAAAATAGCAAAAAAAAAACCGAAACCCGAGAGAAGGTAAAAAGAATTCATTATATATACAATACAACAAGAAACCCCCCAAAAATATATGAAAAAAAGGCAAATTATACATATATGATATATGATTAAGTAGCTCTAGGCCGACTGTTGCACATACACACACATATATACATCTCACCCAGACACACACACACACACACGCACTCTGATATATTCGTATGCTAATGAGGGTCTCTGACCGCTGGCCTTGACAGATACAAATGATCATCCGAAAGGAGTCACCCACAACACACACACATACACACACAAAACATTCTCGAAAAGGTGTACAAAAAAGCAATATAAACCATAGAGGAAGGAATGAAAATGTATGCTAGCCACAGTGCAGATTGGACAGACTGATCCCAGGGCTCACTAATATATATAAATTAAGTTTTCAAAATTTCGTAGCGCTGCGTTTTAAGTTCTGGATCTAAAACTAACTTTAACCAGTGCCTAGATGGAGTTCTACCCATCCATTTGTTACATGTAAGCCTGCGCTTACCGTCTCGCCTCTTATCTTTATTCCATTTCACATTTATTGCTATTTCACGTTGCTAATGTACGGGTTTGAAGGCTCAGGATTGAATCTCGCTTGTATAGTTTCTATCTAGCATATGTTCAGCGCATCGCAGTCAATGTTTACTGTACTTTTCAAAGCATGCTTATTATTTGTTCTCATGGGAATTGTTCTTCAGTAGACTTTACGGCTTCCCCGCCCCCACCCAATAGTCTCTGTAAGCTGTCAGCAAGCACGGAAATTGCATCAACTCTCGTCTCTGCACAACGTGGCGTATGCGCAACTTTCTTGTGTTTCCCTGCCCCCCGACCAACACGACCTTTTTGGGTGCCCTGTCTGGCCACATGCAAAAATTTGTTATATGTATGTATTTCAACGAGCAGGGCTCGGAAAGAACGAAGCATGTTTAATTTCAAACAATTCTATTGCGTTTTTTAATGCCCGCACAAGAAACATAAATAAATCGAGAGAATACAATATTTACGCAGATCAGTTGTAAACAAATCCGCAATGAGAGAAGAAGATGGGATGGGGGGGCGGACTAGTGGCACACGAGTGTATGTATGTTGCATAAAACAATAATAAGACAAAGAATGAATCATGTGAATTCAAGTATCACGAGACGAATGGATGCGAGTACATTCATTTACCCATAAAAGCATACAAAATCGAAGCATACGAATGAAACAAAATGAAATCGTTTTTTTATATGAAAATTCACACACTCACACACACCATTCCACTTTCACACACACAAAAACACACCACTTAACACTCACACATACGGATGTAGTTTTAGTTTATTAGGCAAATTCGTTTTTATATATTTGTAAATTGTTTTTAGGTAAATCGAATTATATACATACATAAATCATACATGCAAAAACATACTCATACATATGTAGTATGTACATGTACATATGTGTATGTATGAGCCAGATTATGCTACATAAATTACAAATGTCATACTGCATTATGGTTATTATTATGATTGAACGTTTAATATGATTCATGATAAAAACAGAAACCAGAATCGAGAAACGAGAAACCAGTAAAGGGCGAGCATCAAATGGATAAAGACCGCAGTGGAAAAGCGGAAAAAAATGTTTCGGAAAATGCCAATTGAGCAGTCAAGTCAAGGTTGAAGCAGCAGTATGTAGTAGAGGAAGCAAAAGTAATTCAATTCATTCTTAACAATAAAATGTAATCTGAATTATACAAAAAGCAAACAACAAAAACAAAAAAACGAAAAACCCAAAGAGAAAACAAAAGAAAAATCATAAAGAAAAAAACATTTTGTACATTTTTTACTTGCCTTTTGGGAGGGGGGGGAGGGTATTGTTGCTGGGTAGAGCCGGGTAGTTTGATTGCCTTTATTATTCTCATTGTTCAATTGAAAAATGGAAAAAATTTCATTAATTGGTCAACGGCATTGTTCGATGTTCGATTTTGCATTTATAATCCACTGAAGTCCAATGGAAAGCCAATTAATTTCAATGGGAAGTTGCAGACTCCGCTCCGCAGACTGGCAACAGGAAGCGCTCGAGGAGGGGACACCCGCGGAAGCAAACTCCGAGTGATCTTTAAGCATGCCTCATGGCCGAGGAGGTATGTATGAGAAGGAATCTCATCATTGAAGCTATGCCTGCAGGTGAGTCAGCCACAGCCGGAAGCAAGCAGCCGCCTCAGGATTGGAGATCAATATGGTATTCCATGGTCCTATCAAGTTATTGTAGCTACAGTCAAACTGAATATTAATCAAATATTACCCCCCAAAAGCCTGCCTGAAGCAGTAGAGGATTCATTCCCCTTCTAGTCGAGAAACCCATCCATAAGGGCCACCTGATGCTATGGCCAAAATGTCTCCAAATGGCAACGAAAAATCTCAACTTTGTTTGTGTGTATTTTTGGTTGGCTTCATTTCTGCCAAGTTCAGCAAACTTTTGAGGCAAGCCAAACAACGACAATTGTCCAAACTTGTATTTGATAGCCATAAATAAATGCACCCCACCACCGCACAAGCAAACCCCCTGCCATGACAGCCCAGCAGCCCAGCAGTCTCAGTGGCCATAAAAACGTGCCACTTGACGAGAGAAGACAAGAGAGAAAGAGAGAGAATCTCGTACGAGAATGTTAGTTTTCAATACGGCAACAAACAAGCGGTGATAACAACGACAACAACAACGACACCTGTGTGCCACGTTAAACGCAAATCCATGTTTGGGGTAAACTAAAACTTTGCCACACTTGCCACATTCAGCATTGGGAAGTGTAGATTTATAGCCACATATGTACATAAACACACATCTGTATGTACATCAATATGTGTGTAGAATGTTGCGTCTTTTTGTGGCAAGGTCACTTTCTGATGAAGTCAGCAAAGCAAATAGTTTTCCCTTTAAGAAATCTTAAATTTAATCCTTAAGCAATTTTTTTGGGATTCATCGGAAGCTGAGCATATGAATTGCATTTGGTGGGAGAAGATACTGACAGATACTGTTAGATATAATCATCTACAAATTATCTGTGCTTCTGCAGTATATATATTAAACAAAACTTAAGTACAAGTAACTACGAGTCTGGGTACAAAGACGCTTCGCTTTAGGCTCCAGCAGCTGGGAGTCAGTCTGCAGCACTTGAGAGCTCTTTGGTCTTATTTTCAGCACTTTTCACAGAAGAATTTTTCATAATTATTTTGTAAAAATTGTGCACACTTGTCAAAACATTAAAGCTCGATATGCAAGCAAAGCCTGCGGTAATCATGGATTTTGCCCGGCTCACTACAGCCCAATGGGGAGCAGTGCGGGCCCCTGCTGGATGAACTGCTCAGTTTTGGCCATCAATTATGTACAAAGATGAAGCGGGAAACTCTGCCCCAGCTCCAGCTGCAGCCCCTGAATATGCAAATGCATAATACATGAAATTTTCACTTTGTTTTTATATCCATTTTCCGAGTTGTTTTTTCTTCGTTTTTTTTGTGTTGTTTTTGTTTGTGGATTGGTTTGGCTTTGCAATTTTAACGCGCTTCCGTCAATTAAACTCACGAGGCGCGTAACTGGTAAACTGGAAAATTGTGTCACACACAAGCCACCTCCAGCTGCTCCCAGGCCAATGACCAACCACCAACAACAATGAGAGTTTATGGCAATGGGGGTAGTGCAGTGCGGTGCGGTGCGGTGCGGTGCAGTGGGGAATGTTGATGATGCATTATGAATGCGGTGGACATGCTACATGCGGTGGACATGGTGCTGCTGCTTGTTGTTCAATGATCGACATAGTTAAGTGAAAATTTATTGCAGAAGGAAATGGCGGGAAAATAAGATTGGCCAAGGGGGTAGTGGGCTGGAGACTGTGAAACAACAGGCCGGGCTGATGTATCGGTTTCCGGAGCTTATAGTTGGATAATCCCTGACTGGACGGCCCGAAGTGAAAGGCGGCGGTTCGGTTTGGGTTGCGGGTTAACAACATGTTAAGCAAAGTTTGGCCATTGGGTTTGCTTTTGCTGCTGCTGTTGGCCATCTCCAATATTAATCTCTGGTTAAAGTTTTCCCCTTGGCCTTGTGCCAGTTTTCTGTTTTCTGACTCCACTCAATCGCCGCACACAAATATTGACGCAACATTTTTGATGGAAAGCCTTTCGGTCGGTTGCACTTGACTTGACTTGACTTGCCCCAACAACCGTACTGTATAGTATGTGATTTGATATGATTTGATTGTTGCCACCATTCACTTCAATGTGGTGCTAATGACCCGATACCAGCTACCAGCCCGGAGGGATGGGGGGGCACCTTGTATATGCAATTAATTTTGACACTTTTCGCCCGATGCGAAAAATATGGTGGAAAATTTATTGGCAAACCGGTCGGTCAGTGCAGCGTTCATATTTCATTTCTATTTTATGATTATATCATCAAAAAATTTTGTCCGCTAATTGCCAAAAAGTGCGCACAGATGCAGAAAGCCAATAAAGTGGAATATGTATCTGAAAGTCAAATGAAATAGTCGAGTTATATCATGTCAGGCGGAACAGCAGTGGCAGGCAGAAAACTAGCTGGATGAGCTAGAGTCCGAGTCAAAGACAGCCCCCCGGACCCGGTCATGCAACGCTGCGAAGACAATGACCAAGTGTCGTGCCGATCTGGATTTGTCATTGTTATGCAACATCAGACGCTGACAGCGGCGTAACCAGTTGATTAGCTGGCCGAAATGGCTGAAATGCCTGCAAATGGCTGAAATGGTGCAAATGGCTGAAATGGTGCGCTTCCTGCATTACTCTCGTTGCTAATTTCGCTGGCCCAGCGGCAAGAATGGCCAATCAAATGAATTGCCATCGTGTTGCACATTTAAATTGCAATCGGTGCAGAGGGTGGCCTGCCAGCCTGGCGCTGTGCAGTTGACATGACGACATATTTCAGCGCACAACTCAATTTACGAGCAAACATCCAAATCCAAATCGGAATCCAAATGTCTAACCAGGAAGCTAACCAAATCCTTGATGCCACTCGCAACGACAGCAGCAACAGCAGCAGCAGCATTTGAAACTGCAACATTGTGCTGTCCCGCCGTCGTCCCGCACTTCCCGTTAGCACAACTATCACCAAGCCTGTGGTGGCCACCGGCTGCCTGGCTGGCTGCCTGGCAGGCACCGACATAATCGCTGCGTTTAACTCAGGCAAAAGCTTCAATTACACTTAGCTCTCTCTGTCTCCCTCACTCTGTCTCCCTACCACACTCTCTCTCTACCTCTCTCTTTCCCTATCTTTCTATGTTGTTTGTTCCTCTCTCTTTTTAACTTCATGTTTGGTGGCTTTTTGACAGCGAGAGAGTGACTGAGATGGGGCTTGTGGCTTTGAGCTTGAGTGCTTGCTTTTGATGTTTCTTTTCTGCTTTTCTTTTGCTTTTGCTTTTTAGTTTATTTGTGGTATATTTTCACTATCATATCATGGTCCAGGATGGCAATGTACTCTACTGTGAGCTGGGCTGCATGGCATATTGAAGAGGCCTTAGGGCAACAAAGAGATAACACCTGGAACTGTAAGCCCATTAAAAAAGGGTAAAAAGGGTTCATATATTCATTTCATTTGTTTTTTTCATAATCACAATGAGCATAAGCATGCAATAGTAAAAAGAAATGAACTTTTTGAAATAATCTCATTATATATGGTCTAATCTAGAAAACTTGGTTTAATAAATATCTCCCTGTTTAATATTATTCAAGCACGTGATTTAAATTTTAATTGATTTTCATTTCTTTCTGTTCCTTTGGGACATCTTTTCCATCCAATCTTCCAACTTCTGGTAGAAATCGTAAGGGATCCGGCAGCGTCGGTGCGAGCCGCTTGGAATCGTTCAAACCAGACGACAGTTAGCCGTGCCGCAAGTCTGGAGCTGGACACCGACGGCAGACCGCTTTCCGCACACCGCACGTCCCCTGTGTTGGTAAACTTTGACTTGATTTTGTTTTTGTTTTCCACCGTATTTCCACTCCGGCAACTTCGAGTCACTCCATTGTGGGGCGCTCTCGCTCGCGCAGTGTTTCAGTCGTTTCCAGTTGTGGCACGTTTCACTGTAGCAGCAGCGCCACTCATAATATTTTTTTCTTCGCTTTTTGCTTCATATTTAAGCTGATGCAGGCGTCTGGTCCCAGAGCAATTTCATTTCTACACGCGCCGTCGATGGTTAACCAAAAATCCGCACTTTTAATCAAATAGTACTTGGGTCAAACCAATACGCGAAAACAATGAATTTGCCCCAAGGAGTAAGTGTTTAATTACTCATTCCGATCGGACAAACTCTCTGTGGGGGAGGCCTCTGAAAAAGCAAATTCGAAGCACTGGAAAATATTTCAGTTTGCCGAAAGCCGAAGTACACAAAAATGCAATAACAACAGACTGAACCAGAATTGAATTCCCCACCTTAGAAAGTGCCCGCACATAACTCTGATAAATGCTGAAAAGTGACCAGAAAATACGAGAATACAAAAACTGACATTGTGTAACAAAAATGTATCTTCAATCGCGCGTGAAATGAGCAAAACGGCGAAACAAACAGAAATATGAAATGGACAAAACCAAAAAAAAAAAACATAATTGGTTTTTTACGATTGGGGCTGCAATTGGGCTGCAAAACATGAACAGAACTCTCGCTTGGCCCATAAACAGTTAATTTCAACGCAAATTGTGCAACAAAGGGAAAGTCATTTTGCCCGTGTAGAGCTGGGGTCGATGGTTGGTTAATCCCCCCCCGCCCAGTGGGGTGCCATGGGAATTCAATGAACAAAATTTCATTACGAAAAGAGAACGAAAACAGTGCGAATTCATTAATATTTGAATAACAATTTAAACAATTGTTTTTCAAGCTACAAATTTCAGTTTTAAATGCACAGGATTTAAGTAGTTAAGTCTTCCAAGTAAAGAAGAAAAAGTTTTCAAGTGGCGCAACTCAAAATAGAATTTCCAAAGACAATTATTTGTCTCTTTGGCTCTTTCGCAGCTGAAATCAAAAGCATTTTATTGATGGCTTTGAAGGACCCATTATCTCCCATTGGAGATAATCAACTTACTGGGAAGGAGCAGCTCCAAAATGTCTTTCTGATTCCTTCTTGACCACTTCCCCATTGTCCTGCCCGTGCTGCTGACAGCTTATGTCACGCCCCCATCAAAAGCAGTCAGCAGATGTAGATGAGGAGGGTCCCATTGGGTGGTGGGTGGGTTGTGAAGGTTCCTCCTTTAAACATTATGCTAATTGTGTCGTCGCCCTGTGCCTGAACCAGGACGTATCCTGCACATGTACTGGACCGAATCGTAATCCCTTTACTCGTTTCCTTTCAGGCGCTGAGCTTTCTGTTTATCACTTGCGTGATGTTCACGCTGGCTGGTGGCCATCCATCAAGCGACAAGCTGAAGTAAGAGCAGTTCCCCGTGCCCCCCCACTCCTAAGTCCCTGCCACGCCTTTAACGACACACTCATGAGCATCTCGCCTTACTTCCATTACAGAATCCGCATACACGTGCCGGTGAAGCACCACACACATGTCCACACGAAGACGGTCATTAAGAAGGTCCCGCTGCCCATTCCGGTGCCGGTCAAGGAGCACCACCACGAGCCGCCCAAGAAGCACCACAGTCGCAGCCACCACCACCAGCAGCCATCCATCCAGGAGGATGAAATGGACGATGACTTCGAGGGCTACGAGTATCCCGTGAAGGCCAAGCGACGCACGCGGCATCCCTTTGTCTGATGCTCTGCAGTGGCGGGAACCACCCACAAGAGTCGCCCCTCCCCCCCTCCAGAACACCACAAGACCAACAAACTCAACACAGCGGGGGGAAATGAAATCAAATGAAATACAATTTACGCAGATTAAGGCAAATATAAACCAAAATACGAGCCAGCAGCATGAGTACGATACGTGAAGGAAAGGAAAGGAACGGAAAGGAACGTAAACGAAGGACAAGGCAATGAAAGGAAAAGCAAAGAAAGAATGAATGGGAAATCACAATTCTGGGTCTGATTTGTCACTGTTTTTTAGTGTGTAAGCAGAGTACAAAGAACAAGGAGTAAAGGGAGGCGCCACACACACACACACACACACACACATACTACTGTGCAATAAAATAAACAAATATTAAATTTAAGCACAATTTAAAGCCAAGTCTAAAAGTTCATTCTCTTGGGTTTTGATTCTTGTTTTGGTATTTCAGCCAGGACACACACACTCGTACACACACACACAGATGTTGGAGCGTTTATTGCCAAAACCATATGGACTTGAAGACGATTTCAACTATAAGCTCTGGAACCTTTATGACGATTCCAGCTACTTGCAGTAAAATCCCCATAAAAACCCCTTTAAATTGAGTCTGGTATTCAGATATTTCACTGAATTTCGTTTTCCTACCCATATGATCAAATAAGTGTAACCAAATTGGTAGGAATTCACTTTAGAAGAAATGTAGTTACATTGCAATTTAATAAAGTTCACTGGAATGAAAAATCTACTTACTACTACGTATATGTATATGTACCTAGGTTGAGTGTTTTCTTTACCATTTTCACTCATATTCCTTGAATTATTCTGCACTTTTGAAGGCTTTGCTACGGATGGATGTTCAATGGCAATGTTTTCAAAATCAGGCATTTCCGTCGTATGGCCTGAATGTGAAGCTTGGAAAACCAACAAGATTTAAATTGATTGAATTGAGCATCTGCAGCTGTTGCTGATGTTGCCTTCCGCTTGCCACCTTCCGGCTGCACCTTCTGTGGGGATATTTGTGCATAAATAAATGAAGGAACAACAGCGGAACCAACAGCAAAGTAAACCGAGGGCTGGAGATGTTTGTAATGATGTTGTGGCTCCCCGAATCATCTTCCCGGGAGTGGGGCTTATGCCATGAAATATGCATGCTCAGCTGTGTCTCTGGGTCTCGTCTCTTCCTATGTTTCCACTGCCACTGGAGCTGGCATAGCTGGCAGCGTAGCTCTGTGTCCTGAGCACGTGCTGGGAGGCCGTCTAGTCAACAGAAATGTTAAAGAATGTCAACAACTGCTTTCCATGCACGCCGCCTGTTGCCCGAGCAAGCAAACATCCCGGGGCGGCAGCTGTTGATAGCTCATTTCCACGACTTTAGCGCCACTCAAGTGCCAGCCACTCAAAGCACAAGCACAAGCAGGAGCAGTAGCAAAGCGAATGCGAATGCGAAAACGAAAGCGAATAACAAATGCCACTCATCGTGTAGAGCCACTCAATTTACTGGCTCCACAGCCCACCCGCCGCCGCCCAGCACTCAGCCGCTCAGTGGGGGGAAATCGGTTTAACGGGGAGTCTAATTAATACAGCCGAACACAAGAAACTGCCACAGCGAGCCGCCCACAAACATAGCATACTTACAAGCCACTTTAAGTAGTATGATTGTGCATCGAGCAGCAAGCTTTTGCGTGTATTATGGCGAATTTAATCGATCCACATCTACGGCAGAGGGAGCGAGCAAGCAAGGAGGAAGCTTTTACTCGATCCGATTAGGCTTTACCATACACACACACTCTACGTTTTACGTAAAGGGGAGCGAATGAGAAGACAAATAGTTTCTACCTACGAACTCTTTACCTCGATCCACTCTAATCTCCATGAGCAAAATAACAGAGTGAGCTACTGTTAAGGAGAACTGAGCTTCTGTTGCATTGGCATTACAGCTTAACAGAAAAATTACATTACAGCTTAACAGAAAAGGTACTTATTAACAGAATGTTAAACGATCGCAGTGAATGTTTTGCCAATTTGTTGAGTATTTTACCTGTGCGCCTGGGGGCAGGAGTATCACAGCAGGAGCGTCCTTCAACTGTGTGTCTGGGCTGCGGCATATAGAGTACTCCGCCACTCTGTGGGTGTCAAATCCCGTACATATATTTACTTAGCTCTTCGTGCTTGCTGCTCTGGTGTCGTTGTTTGATTTCGGCGCTTCTATTTGATTAGGCCGCCTAAGCGGGCTACGTGTCCGGGTTAATTTGCGGCCCAAAGTGTTGGCTGAGGGTGTGAAAGTCGCTGCTAATGTGTGCATGTGTATCTGTGTATATCTGTGTTGATGTTTGTGTTTGTGTTTGTGGTGACAGCAAATAAATCGCACGCATGTGCCAGCCCCCCGCAAGCACACACTCACACACTCACTTGCAATAACAAAAATAGAAAAATTGTGCATAGCACGCATAACAATGAGCAAAGCCAGCTCGTTGGATGGAGGGAGGGAGTGAGGGATGGGAATGGGCCTAGACAAACCTACTTTTTGGCTACTTAGTGATAAATATGCTGGCTAATCAAATGGGAAATGGATTTGTGGATTACAAGTAGGCCGGGCACCAGGAGTGTTTATCCAGCCACAAATCCCTCAACTAATTTACTTTCATTGCACGCAGACAAACGAAAACTCTGTATGAAGATTTTCAGTAATTTGGCTGCATAGGGCCCGCATGGGAATTATGGGTATTATTTTGGAATTTAATTTAATTAATCTTTAGATAAACTCCTTATCAGCAGCTATTGCGCAAGAAGGACAAATAAACGTTGGGGAATTTACAATTATTTCAGCCAAGGATGTGGGTATCCTGTGAAGAGTATACAAATTTCGACATATCTCCACACTCATAACTTCTCCAGTTAGGCAAATAATAAAAGTTTGTCCCCACTTGACCCCAGCCCCATCAGCACACATCTCCTTGAGCCGCAGGGACATTTGTCTCGAGTGGACAGCACTCGCAGCACTCGAACCCCCTCCAGGGCCCTCCCCCTGCCCTGCCCATCCCATCGTCTGCATATTTGAAATACAAACATAAAAGTCAAGATTTGCTGACTTCGGTGCATAAACCGGGGCAAACAGAGTCCGTATAAACATATTGTTAAATATAGTTTATGCCAGAGGCTTCGGGCAGCTTCCCCCACCCCGCTCTCGTGTTGTGCCCGACTTTTTTAGATTTTCCTTTTACGATTACACGCTGGACTAGGGGCGGAGGTGGGGTTTTGTTTTATTACTGCCAAAGCAAAGGAATCAATATCAAATTTCGGTTTTATTATTTGCATACGTCGATGGTCGGTACCAGGGCCAGGGCCGGGGGCCATGACCCCGTTCAGCCCAATGTTTTATGGCCGCATTTAGCACATAGGGAGAGATAGAGATAGAGAGAGCCATGAAATTGTACCGCTCTCGGTGCGCTTAATTCCCAATTAATTTGGGATTTGGCCTGCGCCTTCCGACCAGTTAATTAGATGGCCATAAAGCGGTCACTAAATTCTGTCAGGGATATCCTGCCAGGCAGCATCTGCCGCTGGCATTCAAATGAATTACAATTTGACTCTGCCACACACCACCTAGTGCCGCCCTAGTTGCAAAAACCCAAATTTAAGTTACATATTTAACATTAGTATTCGAAATCATGAGAATTCTATATTATATGCAATCGATTATAATTTACACTATCATATGGATGGATAGATGAGATATCTATCTAAATACAAATGTTTCATCCAACTTTTCAGTAATTACGAAATTAATTTTACTTCATAGAAATTTTCATTGCCTGAATCTTTCCAATTAATAGATTCCTTGAGTGTGTGTGTGTGTATTCACTGCGATTCAAAAGCTTGGCACATCAAATTAATTGCAATCCAAGGACTATACAAATGTCAGTCAAAGCCAAAGAATTGCTCAACTAGACAATATTGTTTATAATATACAAACATACGAGAACGAGTGTAAAGAAAACCGATTGAACCCTTTGAGCCAGCTCGGACAATCAGTCGAGCAGGCCGTATTTGTATTCATTGTATTCGGCCGCAAAACCACCATCTGCACTACTGACTCTAGTTTGGTTAGGGCCCCAAAATCCCATTCAGCCATCCGGCCGTTCGAGTACCCCGAAACGCGTATGAACAACCCTTTCTAGACGGGGATAACAAACGCGTGCGGACGAGCGCACAAAGGAATCTGCGGCAGCACGTGCAAATCTGGGGGGGGATTCATTAATACGAACTTGCTGTTTGGCCACCGGCAATTACCCCCAAATTTGTGTATCTCGAACCGTCTATTGACGGTTGTGGTGTGTGGGGGGGTGTGGTGTGGTGTAGGGCGTGTAACGGTAACAGATACAAGCGACGAACACGACACGCACAAACAAATACATTGTACATGCATAAGCAGACAAACAGCGAAACTGTTGCGCGAAGTGGCCACCGTTAATGAACTTATGCCTGGAACATACACAGTCGGCAGTCTCAGCGATATACATACACACCCCACACCAGCAGCACACACAAGGCAGTGACCTACCAACCTACTCACATGCACACGAAATGGCAACAGTTTGGCCATGCCCGAGCGAGTGAGGGAGGAAGAACGACAGAGACGGCAGCTGGCTAACAGAGAACTGTTATCGGTCTGTTACGCGCAGAAGAACGCTTTTCGCACAAGTCACGACGATGACGACGGCAGCGACGACTACGACGACGATGTTCGCTCACTCGTTCGGGAACGCTGCTGCTGTCCGCTCCGTGCTGCTCCGTTCTCCATCGTCATCGTCCGTCGTCCGTGCTCTGAGTGCTGGATGCTCTGCCTCCGCCGTTAGTTGCGGATAAGAAGCCGGCGCTGTTGGTTGTACTTGGGCGAGACGTGGATAACTCAACTGTGGCTGCGCTCGGCGCGGGAACGCAAACGCGAACGCGTGAGGCGAACGCGTGAAAATTATCAAGTTCATTCGATGCGGTTGGCACTGGCGGGCAGGGACGGTCGGGCGGCCCCCACTAGCCAGATCGTAAGGCGAATGCAAAAACGCGGCACGCGTATATCTCAATCTCATTTGGTATCTCTATTTGTATCTGTATCTCTATCTGTGTCTGGTCCGCAAGTGAATCTGTGAGTGCTGTGAGCTTGGAGTTGGAATTTGGCAGCGAAAAGACGCTCAAACAGAGAAGAAACCGAAACCAAATAATACAAAAAAAAAAAATAATACTAATATTATTTAAACAAGTCGAGCAAGCAAATATCATAAAATTTGAATACTTTGCTGACTTTGTGCTCGAGGCCTTGGCCAACACCAGCGATAAAGGCAACAGCAATAGCAACAACAGCACCAACAACAACGGCAACGAAAACAACAACAAAATAATCCAGGCAGAGAGGTGCGTGTAAGCGAAACAAATAGATCTAAAGGCACACATAGTAATCGTAAACAATTTGAGAATTTTAAGCATAGGGCTAAGCAAAATGCAAATATTGCACTACACATTTCCCAATATCCCAATTTCCCAAAACAAAACAAAATCGAATTTTATTTACTAGGGAATGAATATATTCGTTTCTGTTCGGGCTTTTTGGCGGCGGAAACAACGTCCGATTTTATTGGATATACATCTCTATATGTCGGCCCATGCACTGGATCTATATTCGATTATATATATGTATGTACATACATTCATCTGTTTGTATGGGTGCATGTGTAGGGGTGTCTGTGTGTGTTTTTAGCCGCCACAAACAAATTTTGTATTTATAAGATTTTATTTAAATATTCAAATATTCAGTTGTTAACGGCTCGTTAAGCCAAATTGCAGCCAATTTCTCGGCGCTCAGAGACGAGGTAGCAAAAATAAACCAATTCGTGAAAGCCGTTATCGATTCCTATGCTCGATTCTGATCTGTAAGTTAAAAAAAATATATTCGCTAAAGCCAGAAATAAACGAAGGGGTTTTCTTTTATATTTTTTGTTATTTTGGAAACACGAAAGAATCATTAAATTTGCCAAAGAATCTGCCAAGTAAGCAGCAAACAAATGAAAAAAAAAACAGCCAGCATAGTGCCATATGTATAAAGATATATACGATATATATACAAACATACACACTCGCATAGACTTAAAATTTGATAAAACCAGAATGAAACAAGAAGGAACAAGTCGAGGCAGTGAACACCCTGGGTAACTAAGTTCTACAGAAACCCAAGTGGTGCAGAATTTAAAAGCAGTTGAACCGGTCCATATAGGTACTTTTTCAACATAATTTTAATGTAGATATATGTTTGATATATGTGCTATATGTTCTTTATGAAGTTTCGAAAAATTCAGCCAACAAATGTTCACAGTGAAAAGATACAGACATAACTTTACGGATATCGGATATTGTTGCCCCAAAAACTAGTCTTGAAACGACGTTCCATAAGCGTACCTGTACCATATATGTGTTCCATAACGATCCCACCAGTTCTAGCTTCATTTTAACTATGGAGAGTAATCAGAATTCTCTTTGATACATTGAAATGATTGACAGAACGATAAGACCCTCTGTGGGAGGGTATCGAAACGTGTTGGATTCTTTATTAGAAAAGTATTTTCATGCCTCGAACGTGCTGGGGATTGTCTCGAATGCTGAAATAAATGCGAAACATGGCCTATTGCCCCACGTGGCCTTTGCGGTTGTCAAACCAATTTACTTGGCCCATTGCAAACTACTATGTACTACAGGGCGACGATATGGCAATTACAGCTGAGACCTAAACTGTAACTGAAACTGAAACTAAATTTAAAGCGGGGGAAAACACTGCCCGGCATAGGGGAAATGGAAAACATGTCAAAGGAAAGGGTTTTGTGTACGTGCCTGAAATTATATCGCCCCTGTATGACAACCAAGCAGGGAACACCAGTGGTGTGGGAAGGGGGTTACATTTGTTGTATTTGGTAAATCAATTACTCACTCACGGAAAACCCTTTGCCACCGCCCGAGGTTCTTGTCGGAGCCTGTACTGCGCACACGTCTTCCCCCGTCAATCATCAGCCATGCATACAAAAAGGAGGACGGACGTTGAACACTGGTCCAATGAAAATGCGACAAAAGAATGCATCCCAATTACATTTCCATGCATTTCCAATTGAGTCTCGGCTAATCCCAGGGACACTGCAACCCGAGCAGATTTTAGCCGACAGTCTGAACGGCAGCCCAGTTAGCCATGTCAGCATCGTCGTAAGCTCTTTTGGAAAATTTCACAATTTGACAAATGTCGGGGCTTGATGGAGACAAGTGGCCCCGAGCTGCCAAAACTGTCCTCACTCCTTTGCTACCGACATAGATATGCATGCATCTCTTAAACTGGGGCAATATCAGACTGTTACCGATTTGAAGAAATAAAATTTCAGACATATGTATAAGCACAGCTGTGGGAATCACTCAATTGAACAATTCACTCAGTTCAGACTTTAAGCTATGGTGGTCAGTGGCTCTCTTGCTCCTATACGAGGTATCACAGAGTCCGCTACTGATCACCCTCTCTCTCTCAAGTTCGAAGGCAATCCAGTTGATGCCCCACAGCAAATGGAAACAAACTCGTAAAGTTGTGCAACTTGCACCGACTATACAGTTTGGGGAATCGATTCAAACTGTGTTTTTATGGTCGCTACATAGGAGATTCAGTCATAGGATGGTTTGACTCAATTATAAAGTAGAAGCTGTTGCAAATGGGATTCACCTTATAGCAATTGAAGAGATTTGTTATCCACAGCTAGCGGGAATTAACAAATATCTTACCTACTATATAATAGTATGAATTCTTAAAATTTTCTGATTTTTCTTTTTAATTTTAAAAATTGAACATACTATTTGGAAATCGTTCCGATAACAAATATGTGAAAATTTCATACATCAGAAGTGTATTTACACAATAATTAGTTAATAGTTATTTCTCTGGCTCTATTTTATGTGCCATGCATCACAGTCTTGTCGTTTGCTTATCTGGAAATTGATTTATTCATCATTTTGTGTGAATTTCGGGCCTACAGAAACTGTAAGCAATTCCATGGTTTTTTTCTTTGTCTCGAGAAAAACCCATTTAACGAGCAGATTAAAACCCTAAAAAGAATTCAATTGACAGGGGAATGGATGTGTGATGAGTTTTTGCATAATCGCATGTACATCTTGAATCGATAAATATGCATGCGAGAGTCGTTTCGAGAGTAGTCCAGTCACTTCGAGGGGTCTTCCAAGGAGCACATAAATATGGCAGGATAAATCTAGACTTCTCTCTCATCTCTATCTCATTTTTATACTCTTCAATTTAAACAAAGATTAAATTTTGCATAGCTACCAATTTTCAAAAGGAAAGAAATTTTATATTAAAAAATATTTATAGATCAGACATGCCATTCCCCCTCTCTACAGCCAATTGATTGCTTGAAACGAGAAACTGGAAGCAGAATTTTAATGAAAATGTCATTAAGGATACATTTCAGCAATGATTGTAGGAGTGGGGAGTGCGGAGTGCGGAGGAGGAGTGAGTGTCTGGCAGAGGTTGCCTTTCGTTGACGTGGCAACTATTTATCATCATTTGTTACCTTCGGCCCGAGTTAATTCACTTTGTGCATTTCCCTGCTGCATTCCTCGAGACAAAAGAAAATCAAAGAAGAGAAATGGAAAACTTGTGCCGGAGATGGAAAACTTTGTTCCAGCACGAGTTTCTTCACAGCGGAGTGAAATGCAAAAAGTTCGGACCGGAACTTAAGAATCTTCTTCTCTTGGTGTTTGACCACGGCCCACGGGCCGGGATGTGCCAGCCTGCCCAATGGGGCATTAATTAATTTGTTAGTCCGTTGGCTGTCAATTTTGGAATTGAGTATTTGCATAAATTTGACATTAATAAACCACAAGCAATCCCTCTCACTTCCGCATAAGCATCCTCATTCTCATTCTCTCCACGGGAAGGACACAAATTGAGTGTGAAATGTTATGGGCCATTTAACATCGGAGCAGTGCAGGCTGGGTAGGCCTACGATTGCGATTCCTTTAAGGTGGATATTCGCTGGAACTACAGCATTTTGGCCACTCGCCTCCATAAAGCATTTAACTTGACTGTCAATTACCCAGAAATAAATTATGAACACGCCCCCACATCTGCGATGCAGAAGAAGACGCAGAAGAAGACGAAGACGTAGATGTAGATGAGGTGCGGTGTGGCGGATGCGGAAATGGAACCAGGGCGAAATAGACATGTTTCTCCCCCCACTCTACACAGTATTGCTATGTGAGTGTGTGCAGACAGTTTTGGAATTATGGTGATACATGTACGACGAGTTTGTGTACATAATTTTCGCCATGTGAAGAAGCGCTTAAGCAAAAGGTTTCCCTTCCCTGCAAAGGGTTTCCACCACTCACTTAGTTGTTGTTCCACATAGAAGCATAAATATGTATACATACATATATGTATGTATGTACATATGTATGTATGTATGGTAAGGCTTGTGCGTCAGTCAGTCAAGCTTACAAAGGATGGCGTCAGCGCAGGAATTCATCTCGAGCAACTTGTAGCAACTTGAAATTATTTGTGCAAAATTTTCTAATGGGACATCAACACAAAAAAAACGAGAGAGAACGTACGGAGTCGCTTCGAACGCGACTCTACTTTTATACCCGTACTCAGTGATTTATGTGGAATTTTAAAATGTTTTATCAGTTTTTACATTTTACATTTTTGCTACATCTGTCATCGACATCTACATCTACATCATCTACATCAGTTCTCACAACAACACACGTACACTGCACGAGGCAGCATGTTTGAGCGTGAGTGTGTGTGTGTGTGAGAGAATCTGCTGCGACAATCAACCCCAATAAAATGACTTACGGCGCAAGTGGAAGGGGGACAGCTCGTAGCTGAAAATTCATTTGATCATTGTGGCTACAATAATGATCCGATCTGAACCAAATTCGAATCTGGTAGATATGGTCATTCTCTACAATACTGCATTTTTATTTTTTTATATCTTCAAAATTGTGGATTTTCGTATTTTGGGGGCGGGAGTGGGCGTGGCAAAATTTTGAAATAAACTTGCACTGAAGCGATATCACAGGAGTCTAGGCAAAAAATTTGGTTGTTCTAGCTCTTATAGTCTCTGAGAACGAGGCGCTCATTTATACGAAAAAACCAAAATTACTCGATTTTGTGTGAGTGCGAAAGGGATGGAGCGAAGTTTTTGCGTATGTTTTTGTCTATTGTGGCTATATTAATGATCCGATCCAATTCAGATTTGGGGACCTGATAGATATGGGCTGTCTCTATGATACTGCATTTTTAGTTTTTTGTTATTTTCAAAATTGTGGACGCCACAGATATGCGCCCTTTGTGGGGCGGGAAGTGGGTGGGGCGGAAATTTTAAACTTTTTCTAGGAGTGAGAGAACACATCAGTCTGGAAAAAATTTGGTTGCTCTATCTCTTTAGCCTTCGAGCAATGGGCGACGAACAAGACGGACAGACGGACAGACGGACAGACGGACGGACAGACAGGGCTATATCGACTCGGCTATTGATGCTGATCAAGAATATATATACTTTCTATGGTCGGAAATTACTCCTTCTCTATGTTACGCACATCCACTTTTAGCACAAATACAATATACCCTATTACTCTTCGAGTACGGGTATAAAACGAGAAAGAACGTACGGAGTCGCTTCGAACGCGACTCTACTTTTATACCCGTACTCAGTCAGTACACATGTGATTTATGTGGAATTTTCAAATCAGTTTTTATATTTTACATTTTACATTTATTTGATGCATCTGTCATCTACATCTACATCAGTTCTCACAACAACACACGTACACTTCACGAGACAGAGCGTGCGAGTGTGAGAGCTCGCTGCTGAAAATTCATTTGATCATTGTGGCTACAATAATGATCCGATCTGATCTAAATTCGGGAATCTGGTAGATATGGTCATTTTTCTACAATACTGCATTTTTGGTTTTTTCTATCTTCAAAATTGTGGATTTTCGTATTTTGGGGGCGGGAGTGGGCGTGGCAAAATTTTGAAATAAACTTGCACTGAAGCGATATCACAGGAGTCTAGGAAAAAATTTGGTTGTTCTAGCTCTTATAGTCTCTGAGAACGAGGCGCTCATTTATACGAAAACCAAATCGACTCGATTTTGTATGAGTGCGAAAGGGATGGAGCGAAGTTTTTGCGTATGTTTTTGTCTATTGTGGCTATATTAATGATCCGATCCGATTCAGATTTGGGCCCCTGATAGATATGGGGGTGTCTCTATGATTCTGCATTTTTAGTTTTGTTATTTTCAAAATTGTGGCCGCCACAGATGTGCGCCCCTTTGGGGGGCGGAAGTGGGCGGGCGAAA
Organism: Drosophila bifasciata; assembly: GCA_009664405.1. Lineage (NCBI taxonomy): Eukaryota > Metazoa > Arthropoda > Insecta > Diptera > Drosophilidae > Drosophila > Drosophila bifasciata. Next base: position 4,421,094 of record CM019043.1, on the reverse strand, counting down.
TTTTGAAACACTTTTCTAGGAGTGAGATATCACATCAGTCTGGATAAAAAGTTTGGTTGCTCTAGCTTTTATAGCTTTCGAGCAATGGGCGACAAACAAGACGGACAGACGGACAGACGGACAGACAGCAATTAAGCACAAATACAATATACCCTTTTACTCTTCGAGTACGGGTATAATAAGAAATTTCTCAGACCTTCCGAATGGTTAAACATTACGCACCACCCCCCCCAATCGTAGGCGTATGAATATGGTTGTTACTTAAAGGATCTGTACATTTAAAAGCCATGGAGGGATTATCTTAGAAGAATAAGGTTAAAAGTGCAGAGAAATTACCAAAAGAAACAACCAGAAAAAATATACTACACAACAAGCAAAAATATTCTTTAAAAAATAAAATTGTGGCATACGTTTTAATGTCGAGCAACATTTATTCATTTATGCAAAATACTTTGGGAAATATGAGGAGTAGGAAATAAAATAAGAAAAAGTAGAAAAGGAAATACCTGTTCCCGGCTACCTTTACATATTTGTTAGCTGCATTTAGGGGGCTGATAGTTCCCAGCTATTCAGCTCTATTTGTTGTTATTATTTATATTCAAAACTTTATTGAAATATCAGAAAAACTCTTTTTTCCTATTCGAAATATGTAGAATCATAAATTTGAAATTCATTTTTTCTGTATGAATTGAGACACAAAATTTGTGTGTTCGCAATTCAATCAAATTCAAAGTATTTCAACCTTTCATAGACCTTTGTGTGTTTATGTGATCCTGCCAGACCTACTCATACATATGTAAATGGCACACACAAACGCAGCTGTGGTTAAATGTGCAAATAAGTGCGTTAGACTTAAAAAAAATATAAAGCGGATGGCAACGAAAGGGAAAAAGTCAGGAACACCGCTCCCCAACCATAGCTTCTGCTTCACGTCCTTCTGCTGACACACCGCCTGCTGTTTCTGCCCACACACCCACACCCACCTCCTGCTGCTGCTGCTGCCAGTCTCCACCTCCTTTGGTGTCGTTGTCGTCATCTTGGTCTTATTGCCACAACTTTTGCCAGCATTTTGTAAATGAATAGAAATCTACATACACATACATATACATATATACTCGTACATGCAGACACACACACACACATACAGACAACACTCTCTCTCCCCACCTAATGGTTTATATTTGTTTACACTTTTTTCCCTCTTTTTTTTCGCTTCTCCTTTGCACATTTGCATATGTGTTTATATGAGCCACACACACAGACACACACGCACGGACACACACACAGACACAGAGACACATGTTTATTTGTTATTGTTAACCTTACCTCAAACACACATTTTTATGACATTCAATGGCAACGTTGCCGGCAGTTGCGTACCAATGAAAGAGAGAGAGACCAGACCAGGCCAGACCAAATATCAAAAACTCCATCGCCACCTCAACACCATCCCTGGCCACCAGATAGGAGGGGCCCCAGCAACCTGCCGCCGTATAAACGTAATTATGTCGATGACGTCACCAGTCAGCAGCAGCGCAGCAACGCGCAAAGGGAATACTTAGGAGGGGGAAAAGAGACCATCAAAATTCCAAGTTAATTTTCCATCTTAGTTTCGTATCCGCTCGCCCAAAGAGAACTTCAAAGCAATTTTCCTTCATGGAATGGAAACTTTTTACGTCACCGAGTTTTTGCGGCCAGGCGGAAATCCTTCCGCAAAGGGGGGGTGGAGTTCAGCGACACTTTTATTACTATCCCCCACCACACCCACATTGCTGTTGGGTACAGCTGTATGTTCATTAAAACTTTCCCATCATACTTTCTAATATTTGCATAAATTATTAAAAAATTTGCAGCTAACATTATTGTTTCCCATTCCACGTCGCTGCCACAAGCAGATCCAGTATCCCCCCTCCCCATTCGTGATTATTAACAAAATTTGCACACACACAGGTGGGTGGGTCGGTGAGAGGGAGAGGAGAGGATTGGGATTTGGATTGGGATTGGGGCTGGGGCTACAATTTATGTTCAATTGTAATCAGATTGATGCCCCAGATAGAGAGAAGCGATGCGGGGGTGCCATTTCTATAATTGATTCAATATTGCGTGTGCCTTGTGGGACCCGCGGAAATTGCTTCTAATTGGGGGGCGGGCTCCTCGTGGGCGGGTAAGCCAGCCCGTAAGTAAACTCATAGGAATTTCCCATCGGTGAAATCTGCATAACAATTTGTTAAATGTTGACGTGTTGTAGTTTTAGTTGCTATTGTAATTATTACTACTGTTGTTGCTGCTGGTGCTTCTGATTTTTTTGCTTTTGTCATGTGATTCGTGACACATTTTTTTTGCTTTCTTTTATTATTTAGGTTCTGTTGCTGCTGTTTGTTCGTCTTTTGTCGGGGGAGTCGAGACTCCGGGCCCAGCGATAAGGCACGTCTGGAATTGGGTCGTGTTTTTGCTCAAATGTCCCATGAAGCAACTTTTCCTCCGACTCCCAACTCCGACTCCGACTCGCACTTTTATTAGCCCATGGCATGAACTGCTGTTGCTCCACTTTCCGTGGCTGCCACCCAATGCCCCCAATAGGAGTATGATGGAAGCAACAATAAAATGTGACATTTGCCTGCCAAAATTATTTACTTTCTGCTCTGGGTCGCGGACAATTGCTACGGGCTGGAGGTTGTTTCAGCTCAAGGTTCAGGCATAAACAGACTGGACAGAACTGTGTCAGCCAAAAAGGGTTCAGGACGCCTCCCCCCTTTTTTTATGCCTTTTCGGGTGCTGCTATAAATTTGCCAACAAGCTGGAAATGCACATAAAAAAACGAAAACTTATAGAAAATAAAGCCTTATAAAGTATATTTGATACCTAGCTGAAAGGCTAAATGGATACGCCTGACGATGCTTAACCTTGAGCTGGATCTACATACGTGGCATGTAGAGAAGATATATTCAATATTTCGAAAATATGCTTTTAGTAAGCTATTCCTTCATTATTTTGTAATTCATTAGAAGCAGGTTTATCTACGACTTTGAAAATTTGTTCCCACGCACTAAACGAAATTGAAAAGGTTTGCCCCAGAATCTGAATGTGCAACTCCGCTTTGTGTGGGCCAAAGAGGCAGGCACCCAACTTCCGAGAAGTGTAATTAAATTGCCAGGCAAAAATAACTACTTGAAATGGAGACCCCAAATATCGGATGCCTCAAATATAGTAGTTGCAGCCTTCGGTTCGTTCGACACGAGAACAATTTCTGTGGCACCTTTGTTGTGGCACCGTTCATAAAATATGAAGCATGGCGCACAAATGAACACAAAGGCTGCGCGACGGGTTGGGTGGGGAAGGGGGCGTTGAATAACTTTTGCAACATTTTCGGGGAGCTGTAATAAATGCAGCAGCATTGAAAATTGCACTTGAGCTTCAGGCTACATCGTAAAGCCAACAAAAAAAACTGCCTGACCCTGGTACAGGATCGAGTGGGTTTTGGCTAGAAGTCAAGTAAAGTGGAGTAAAGTAGAGTAAAGTAGAGTAGAGTGGAAGTCTGGGTGTTACAGGTAACTTTCCCTTTGACCTGGACACCCCCCCTCTTATACTCGTACTATAATAATTTAAGCATGCAACTTTTTGCCTGATTCTGCCGTGAGATTCCGATCACGGATGGCACGCAACACTGGCACGGATAGTTGTTGGTGGAACGCGGCTGATGGTGGCTCTGACTCCTGCGCAAATTGGTTTAAGGATAACAAATGGGCTCAACATGTACTCGTAGTATATAAAATCATTTTTCTACCAGAGAAAGTATGCCATTGAAATGCTCAAAGAAAAATCTATTTATGTTTCTGGCTATAAATTCAATATGCCACTGTCTGTGTGTGTGTGCATCTGTTGTGTGTGTCCTTCTATTGGTCCTTCAGGTCTTTCTTTTCAGCAAACAATTGGCTCTGCAGAACAGAAACTCTAAAGCAGAAAAAGTAGCAAAGAACGAGCCACGACTCCATTGGAGTTGTTCTCCCTGGAGAACCACCCACTCCGCACTCCACTCCAGCTCAGACTTGGGGGCCTACTCTGCACTACGACTCACCTCTAAGCTGCCTTTGGCCTCTGTGGCCGCTGTGTCCGACGTACCACGAGTATACCCTTTGTGCAGCGGCATTGTTGGATTCTTTTGAACTCTTTGTCGTGCAGATAAGAAAAAGCTCTAAAAGATGGGGGGAGGATGAGAAATAGACGTATTTCAAACGGTTCTTTAAGTCTCTATTAAGGCGCAAGCGACTCTGTGAAATGCTGAACAATTAAACTTAGTTCTTAGATCTGCAATACGATTATCCATCCAATTGCTGATTGCTTATAGGAGGAGATTGCCCACAGGCTGTCAGCATGCTACATGCTACATACCAGCTACATGCTACATACATACATATACATGTGTTTAATGTATTTATATTTTTTGTTTCTGTGCATTTAAAACGCATTCTCAATTTTGTCGATCAATCACCGAAAGTCACCGAATGTCGAGAGAGCATTTCCGCTTCGTTTGGCTCTCTCGCCCCCGTAATCAAGTGGCATTCCTGCTGTACTTGATGTTTTTTTTTACGCTTTCCTGCTTACGCTTCTGTCATACCCCCTCCCCGCACTTACCGCAGCACCATCAGCAACATCCACAGCCCCCACCCTCCTCATTCTCTCTGGGGCAGGTCGAGCCAGGTCTGCAGCATTTCGTAAGCTTCAAACGAGCATTTGGGGCCCGCCAGCAAAAAGCTGCTTCATAAATTGCATGTTAGCTTTTGTGTTGGCATGTCGCCCCTCTATCCACTCCAACCACCCACCCCCCCAGCTAAGTGGATATGTGCTGGTGTGTACTCCATTTGGTTTTTTAATAGACCCAGCTCTTGCATTTAAACTGTTATGCTTGGCCTGGTACACCCTGCTCTGCTATGGTCTGGTCTGGTCTGGGCACAAAGGACCCTTTCCCTGACTTTATCGTTTAGGCCAAATCAGTGTCGAGCTTTGGCACAAATTCCACTGGATATCTGTGTATAGCTAGGAGTGTGGGTGTGTGTGTGGGGATCGATTGTTCAGGTAGCTCAAAAACCTTTTCTAACTTTAACAGAAATTTACATTTTGTGGCTCCCTGCTGTGGAGACCAGCACGGACCACCATCAATTTCCCAGGCAATTCCCCAGTCACTGTGTGGACGGTGCGGGGGCGTGGCTGAGTGGCAATTAGCACCACCTAGCGGACACATACTAATCGCAGCGTGTAGCGAAAGTAATTAAAAAATAATTTAACCCAAAATTCCAAATAATTCCACGCCAAACTTTATGAAATTAGAATTTGTGTTTAGTTTTAGGTATTCCCCTAATACGATATATTTTTGGGGAATATTATAGTATACCGATGCTAAGTGCCGTGGGTTGCTGGCTGATGTGTGCTAAGTGATTTATATTAACGAATTCGAATCGCACACGAAATGAAAATAAAAGCATTATATTACTGCTGATCGAATTGGAGAAGGAGGAGGGTGGAAGGCAGTTCGGCGTACTCTGATAACGTCTATATCACGTCCATTAAGGGGGAATGACAAATGACGTGCAGATAGGCTGCCTTGATGGAGCATTCGAAAATAATTTATTGCCTTTCGAAGATATCCGTCGTTTGCGTATGGGCCATAAAACGATAGTTTTGCTACGATAAGAAAGCTCGAATTAAACGGCAAGGGTAACAAGTGAGACATAAACATAGAATGGGCCGGGGGAAAATGCAGTTAAAAGATACTTAGGGTATAGTATAACCCATCTATAACTGCAGCTAGTTAAAAGAAGTGCACCTATAGACTGCCTTTCAGGATATTCGCCTGCTAACTCCTACCCTGTATAGCAGATATAAATTGCATATTTTTTGCCATTATTCAGCCACAATGATAATTGAACAATTAGCCAATAAATTAGCCAGACAAACAAGCCATAAATGTCCTTCAATCATTTTTGAAATAAAATGCCAGACAAACAAAATACTCAATTACCAAAAGGGGGCACAGCACTTGCAAAAAACCATGCAACATTTCACACAGTTTACAGCTACCCAGCCTGCCTGCATATACTATGAGTGTTGGGAAGGGGCAGGGTAAGGGGTACCCAATGCCTGCATTCGACAATTTTAGTTGCATTAACTATTCATTAATTAAAAAGCCGCAGCTCCATGAGTGTTTTGTAGTTGCTTGTAATTAAAATACAATTTATCCAGGAAATTAAAAACGTTTGCCTCGTCGCCATTATTGTTGTTTGCTGTGCGTGTGTGTGTCTATGTATGTGTGTGTGGTTTGTTGGAATCAAATGAAATGGGGTTTTTTTTTGCTGACTGCAACACATGACGTATACGCAATGCGGTCACAGTTATTATTGGGTTGCAAGTGCTTCTGTGTGTCTCTGCGGTATGTGTGTGTGTGCATCTAGGGTTACCGCAGTGAAGTGGCGAAGGAGGCGAAAAACACACGCTTTCGAGTGTTTATTAGGAATTGTTTTCATGTCGTTCTGTGTGTCAGTTATTAGGCAGTTCGCTGTTCGTCCTTTGCCTCGTTCTGGCTTTTATTGTCGCTTTTGCCGCGTTGGTTGTTAGCTGTTATGTCAAGTGTAACACCCGCCGGCCACCATCCCACCTCTCCCACTGATGCGGCATTGTTAGCTGCACTCGGCTTCAGCGCGACAAAATCCAAAAATAGTTCAAAGGGGGAACCCAGTACACGTGTAGCACCTGCACCAGCAGGGCCCGCGGCAGCATTTGGCTTGGTTTCATTAATTTACATATTTGGCCAGCTCTCGACCTTGCTCCACCCAACCCCGGGACCCTTTGCCGCACTCTATTTCCCGTCATCCGACTAACCGAACTGCACTCTACCGGCTCATCAGAATTCACATTCGCAAATTGTTGGTTGAAGTCGAGAGTTCTGCTCTTGACTCCGTTTGCTCTACTTGCCCATTAGAAGGATACACAAATACACAAGAAGATAAATACACAAACACACACAGATATATACACAGATACTTACTATACTACTACTACTACTACTACTACTAGTATATGCAGATAGCGGCGTAGAAGATTGCTTCTGCAGTGCGACGGCATCGGCTTATGCAAATGCCCAAGCCAAACCCATCTATCATATCATAGGTCAGCAGATTATGCGAATGCGGCCCCCATCCTACCCCCAAACAGCATTTGCATACAGCCAACGTACTCGTATGAATTATAATGCTCAATGACCCATCATCACCTCACCTCCCATCACCCATCCAGAGAGAGAGTACGAGTGTATTATATACGAGAATGTCTGTTTAAGTAGTCCCAAAAACGATAAGTGGATGCTACTATCCCTCACTATGCCCCATTCCATACATGTGCTAATCAATTTCGATTAATTTTAGAAAGTTTTTTAGTCAAAGCTTTGCTCCTTCTCTGGTGCAACAAATCAATTAGTTGAGTACACAAAATGCTGATTATAGGTTGGTTATATGTATAACAGATATATGCTTCTCATAAACATATATCAAGTCATCTTAGAACCTGCTTAGAGAGACCGAAAGGGTCTCCGGAAATGTGAAATCTGCTCAAGATGGAGGCCAGAACGGAAACAATTATCATCAATGAATTCCTTATTTTGGCCCGCTCATTCCGAGGCTTCCCCATCCGTTCCCTTTCGCCTACTTTCTTCTCGTTTTTCCCCAAAATCAATTATTCTCGACTCTTTCAAAATTAAATTAATTATAAATTGCGTATAACGAGGCGAGGCAAAGCCGCTTAAAGTTCGCCCTCGTAGGAAACGGGGAAGAAGGAGCAGCGGAAATGCAAATTTACTCAGTCGATGGCTGAATACGTGATTACTTGACTTGCATTTCAAATTTTCGGCTTAAAGATTACGGCAAAAGTTGTAGGGGACAAGTACGGATATGCATACACCCCCTCCTTCCCGCTAGTATACTCCGCCGTAGATCTGTTTAAATCAGCTTAGAACGATTTCCCCAGAATCAGAGTCAGAGCAGTCCCCAAGAAGCACAGAGGGACACTGAGAGATGCAAAGAGAATGGTGGAAGGAACCTAATCGGATTACAGTTGGCCAAGTTGTGGTAAACCAAATGATTACCGAAAACTAGCCGGAAAAACATCAGGTGGAAAACTCATGTATGTTTGTAGTTCTGCCACACACATATGTATGTATGAAACTTTGTCAACAGGATATGCCTATCCCATCCTATCATATCTGCCCGCCCATCCAGTTCAATCCATGCCTGCAACAATCAGAGCAGAGCTGCTGCACGGTGGCATGGTGGCGGTATTCAGGCATCGAATGCCAAACATTTTGTTGGCTTTGTCGGCGCACTCGAGTGTGGCATCAGTTAATTTTGGAATCTGTCAGAAAGCATTCAACAAATTAAACTCAATTGGCAGTGCTGCCTCTGTGCCTGTGTGCCACGGCTATATGGCAGGAGTCCCAGTGGTGGCAGAACCAGAGCAGCTGAAGTTGCAGCTGCAACAGCAGCCAGCAGCCAAATAAACATGGACCATGACACTGGATTACATTTCACATTTCATTTCACTCACAACAGACAGAGACAGCTGCAAAGAGAGTGAGAGAGAGAGAGAACAGCTGGTGCTGGTGGCAATCACAAAAGCCAAGCTGGCAGCCAACAGTCAGGTGGAGGCGGAGGCGCACTGACTGCGGCAACTGTTAAATTTTCAAGTGCGGCCAGGAAGCTCTTTTAGGCGCAGCAAAATTGGACGTGCAAATGAAATGGCATGGCGGGGAGGCGACACGGGCACTGGCACTGGCACTGCCACGGTTGGAACACTGCAACAGCGGAACGTGGCAGTAATGCAGCAGCAAGTGGCACAAGTAGCAGCTGCCACATTTTTGTGGCATTCTCAAATGAGTTGCAGCCACCACGAACTACCAATGCCCTCAAAAGAATCTTAAATAAGTTTGCACGGGGCTGGCTCCATTGGGAAAACATTTGAATGATTGATGGCAAAGCTAAGTTGTGCAGCTGATTTTTGTATCCACAAAAAACTCTGTAAAGGATAAAGGATATGATGTACATCTGCTCTATTGAGGATGTACTGCTCTTTGATGGGAATTCCCCGCAGTGCCTCAGGTACTTCCTCAATTGACTGAAGAGTGCATGGGAAAACGGTCGGACCGACTGACTGTGTTCGGGGCCCACTCTAAGTAGTCCGTCTGCCCCGCCTCGCCCCACCCAAAGTGTCAAAGTCTCAGACTGTAGCATACTTCTAGAGCGGTCAGCCTTTGTTCGTGTATGTGTGGGGGGCGGTGGGGTGTGCCCCATTCCGAGTGGGGAAGATGGAATTGTTTCGTTTTCGTTTCGAAATGAAAGAAAATGCTGTTTAATGTGCTTTTTATTATGTACATCCTGGAGGCCCCGGGATGTAGGCGGCTTCGGCCCCGTCTAACAAGGAGCGACCCACCCTTAGACGGTGGATTTTTCCTTCCCGCACTGCCGCAAACTCATCAACGTTTCTTTCTATATATAAAGGTCTTTTTTTTTTTTTTTTTTTTGTGGCACAGTTCCGGCTGCAAGGCTTTCATCTCTATGCAAATTCTGAATGCCGCAGGCGGAAAATGTTTTTATTGTATTTAGTGGAATTATTCACGCCAAACTAGCTTTTGCCTTGGCAGGGGGTGGGGTGGAAAAAGATCCGATGTGGTTTGCTGGTACATATATGTATAGTACATATGTCTCTGGTTTGTTTAGATTTCAGCAGCAAGAAAATAGGAAATTCCTTTGCAGAGGCCTTCCATATTAATGGGCGGGAATTTCCCACCCTCCATTGGTATTCCATTCGCTACCTTGGTCGCCTCTGACTTCATCAAGGATGTTCTGGAAATTATTCACATGTGCACATGATTTTGCGCTGCCTTTGATTGCTGGCAATCAATTGCAATGACAAAAAGTGCAAATATTTTACTCAAGTACTCGACATGACATTCCCATTTCAAACCGAGACCCAGCCCTACCTGCAATGAAGCACAAAGAAACCAGAAATGGCAATAAGTCGCGCAAAATTTAATCAATATTATCGATCGCATTCATATTCCATATTCCATACACACATTCGCATTGCACAAATATATACTATATACTACGACAAGTATATGACCATCCTTCTGTCTATTTTCTTATAATTGTTGTACTGCAGTGAAGCGTCAATTGGCATGTCGATACCTTTGATCAGCCAATGCATTGGTTGAGTCAGTCCAAAGAGCGCATTTCAATTTACAAAGAAAGATAGATATTCATCATCTACAGAGGGAATACAGCAGCCAGCTCATCTATAGCTGTGGTGTAGAAGCAGCTTAAAGGCGTTTCCTTCTATACAACTTTATATTTATCGCCTATGATCTGTACTCCACAATATACCCTACTTTATTCCAATCGTTCGTATTGTACTCACTTTTTGTTTAGCATACTTTTGGCAGTCGCGCAATTACGAATTGCAATTTCCATCTAGATTGTTGTACTCCCCCTACTTGGAACGTAAATACTACTATCTAAATGAACTAATTGAGTGGCTTATATGATATGCATAACGGCAGTGATACTGCCGAACCCTGTTTGATGGATGCATTCCATCCTCCCACAATCCGCCCTTTCCACAGATCGTAATAGTATTTGCATCAAGCTACAACGAAATCTTAATTGTCAATCAATTTAAGCTTATTTAACATTCATGATAGTCGTTAAGACGATGGCGGCAAATGTCAAACGGAAAAGCCAGCAGACACGGAGAATGTTGGGCGACTGGTTGCATAAATGTGAACGGAAAGGAGAACGGGTAGGGATGGAAAGAATACCTCAAGAGATGCCGATGTCGTTTTCGGGCAACGCATATGAAATGCCGCTTACGTAACCTGGAATCTATATATTGGTGGGGGCCACATCGATGCATGAATATCGAGGTATATGGCGCATATCAGGCAGCGACAACGTTGCGTATGAGCAACTTTGAATAATTAACTCACTTCAATGGCTGCCGTTCTTCATGCTGCGGTCTCTTTCCATCCTCCTGTTCAACTTTTTGCCTGTCTCTCTCTCACACTATCGCTTTCTCTGGTGCCATATCTTTGCTCTTGTCACTTGATGTGGAACGTAATAAAGTAAGCGGAAGTGTGTGTGTGTGTGTGTCTGTGGCTGTGTGGCAGAGCCCTCCATGGCATCGGAATATTTCGCTCGCTGAAAATATATAAAATTGCATTTTGGCCATTGTCACTTTACCCAACAACTTGGCTCGCTTTCCTCTTGGCTTTTTCCTGGAAAGCCTTTCAAAAAAAAGTGCCATAAAATTGTTCAAACAATTTCTTAATCAATTTAGCTGTGGGTGACCTTTAAAACTGTTTAAATTGTGGCATTTTCCCCCATGTCCCACTCCGCCCACCCCACCACCATGCATACAAATTATCGAGCTAAAGCCACGGCAAAGCCAAGCAAAAAATTGAATTATTAAATTCATGTAATACAATATTTGGCAATTGATTGCAATTGAAACACACAAATTAATGAATATGCACATCGATGTATGCCTAGAGACTGCCAGAATATTAATTATTCTGCTATCGATAATTATCGATTAATTAATCTCATCCGTACAAGTGAAATCTGTTGGCTAGCAACGTCCAATGTATACCTAGAAACTGCCAGAGTATTAATTAAGAACATTTTTTACATCGATTGGAGTCCCCTGGCTGCTATCGATAATTATCGATAATCTCATCCGTAAGAGTGAAATCTATTAGCTAGCAACGTCCAATGTAACCTGCCCAGAAACGCACTTTTTACATCGATTGCATAAATTGATGTTTAGACCGATTCTCATCAACCGCCGCCCGCTGAGAACCTGCCGAAACGCACTGTACTTGCCTGAATTGATGTTTAAATAATTATGCCTGCGCCCGCTGAGAATTCCACAATTTGGCGATTTAAAATTATGCCTGTCTTCCACTGTTAGATGTCGGTGGTCGCGCTGTACAAATAAGTATCGCGGGAGGTGTTTGCCATAATGCTTTAAGCGGCTTAAAGGACAAAACCTTCACACGCCATTCCATTGCAGTGCGAAGGCCATGTCGAATGTAATTATCATTAGTTGAGACAGAGCGCCACAATTGTTGCGTGTCGCGTGACACGGAGGAAGGGAGGGGGACAGAAACAGAGACAGGACCAGAGGACCAGGACCAGCCTGACTAATCTCTGGCCAAACAAAAGCTGCGTCCCAGTCCCATTCCCACATTGCCTTTGCCTTTTGCCTTTGCCAGCTGTTCAAACAAATTACAATGAATTCGCAACTGTTCCTGCTCTCAAATAGAACAGAGACGCAGAGACATTTGATTGATGAAAGGCATCAACAAGTACAGCAAACAGCAATAGCAACAGCAACAACAGAAACAGCAACAATAGCATTTAGATCTAAACAATTTAAATCGACAAACAGCAAAACGAATTCGAATATACAAAACCGAATATACATAGTAGGATGGGTAATATGCAAATAATGTCAGGCTTATAGCTGGCAGGGCAAATTAGCGCACTTAAAGTGATTCATTGATAACTTTTTGGCACGGCATCCGACAGCGTCATTATCGCCAGTCGCCAGTGCAGGTCCAATCAGTGTCAAACGCCATCAAAACGGTTCGAAAGTAGGATGGGTGGATAGGAGGCGGTGGATGTCTGGAACGAAAGCCAAAGGATTAGGCCAAAGTAGTTAGAAAAGAGCGACAGGTAATGGGTGCCGCTCTGCAAGGTAATCAAGGTTGATGTTACGGCGAATTAGGGCTGACACATTGGCTGTCTTTTCGGGAAAATTCGCTTTCCTTTCATAGCCACCACAGGTCCTTGCATCCGACAGCTTGCCACACGGATTGACTTCCACACAGATGAAAAGAAACTGCTTGCAGTTGGGTGTAACTTTAACACTTGCAAAAATATTTTTGGAATTTATTTTTGCAATCAAAAAAATACAAAAGAGCACAAATGGAAATACTATGCCATGTTCGAGTATCCACTGTTGAATCTGTCGATGCAGAGTCAGCACTCCAATCTTTCCGTTGGGCATTTCAATTATTAAAGCCGTTTAGATGGATGGAAATCCCTTTCAAAATTCTATATTCCAACGAAAATAAAATGAAATGAAATGAAAGTGGCCGAAATCGGATTCAAACTTTAAGTGTTGATGGGAATTTGAATTGCATTTTGGCAGCCTTACAATTTCAGTAGAATTGGTCATTCCAGAAAAGACAAAAAAAGGAGTAAAGCTTATATACCAGCGCTTTCTTCGATTCAGAATTTTCAGAGTTTATTGCATATAAAATATGTAAATAAGAATAAGTTCTATAGATACCAATCTGTTTCATATGAAGACTTTGCGACTCGCTTTCAATTAAATCAAAATATCTAAAAGAGCAAATGAAAATGTATGTATCACTCCCTGAGCTTATCCCTCAGCAAATCAGAGATAAGCACACAGAAGCAGGGGTTCCCAAGCACCCACTCTCCTCTGCTCTCCTGTTGGCGTTGCCAGGTATTTTAGTTTGATTAAAAACATGGCCCAAAATGCAAAACAAACAGTTGGCCAACAGGGCGAGCACAGGGAGCTGTTTGCGAAGTTCATGGTTAGGGGATGGTACGGTGGCTGGGGAGGGTGGTGCATAATCTATAACGCTTTCGAGTACTCGTCGTCTGAGGCTGCTGGCAATTGATATGCAGATCTGGAGGCAAGCATGTGAGCGATGAGTTGGGGGAATGTGTTGCCAACACCTTGGCAACTCTGTTTCTTTCACTTTCTCTACCTCTGCCAGGGTTGCTACATATGTAGGCCATGGCAAGGAAATGCCTTTGCTACACTCACATACACGCACACACACTCACACACACACATACAGTCATTCACATAGCTGGCAAATAATTTCATTTCATTGAATGCTTGAAAGGTAGAGCGAAGGAAAACAAGTACTGAGAAATAACTGTTTACATATGCATGAGGAGGGGGGGCTTGAGGGACGAACGCAGGCAGTCAACTGTCAACGATGTGCCTTTTGCCAACATTTTGTCCTAGATTTCATTATTGCCAGCAAATTAATTGCACGCCCAGCCCCAACAAAACCCGATACCTACCTTGGAGGCATTTCTGTGCAACACCAGAGCAGAGCCGACACAGACCTCACCTCACCCCACCACACCACACCACACCACAATGGGTTATGGCTATGAATAATTCTGCTTGCTATTGGCTTGACCCACCACCACCAGACACGCCTCCGCCCACCGAGGGACGACTGCTATGTTAATTGCCCGTAATGAGCCAGGATAACCCCCCGCACCCGACAAATGATTCAGCTATAGCACTAGTTTCAGTCCAATCAACTTGACTTTGTATTGGGCATTCCCAGACAATATCTGCAAGCTTTTCCCGGAACCCAACGTCTGAGCAGACACCACCCAACTTACATATACATAGTACATAAGGTGCCAGGGAGTAAGAGCAAGAGACTCACTAAGCCGAAATGCTCCATACAAATGCTCCTTTAAGCCTCTCTGATAACCGAACGAGACATAGATACAGAGCCTGTAAGAGAGAGAGAGAGAGGGTAAGAGTGTAGTCAAGCAAGTGAAATCCTTTTGCAAGGCAACAGTGAAATTCCAATAAGCAAAACGTAGGATTATTTTAGGCAAAAAAAAAAATACTCAGGGAATAAGGGCTTTAAGAAAAAGTTCAGGCAACTTCTTTGAATGACATTGGTAGAAGCAAATTTAAACAGCCAATCTATTCAATTTAAAGCGTAGCAAACGTTTGAAAGCCTCTAGTTAATAGCTAATTAATTCTAATTCATATTCCCCTGCTAATCTTCCAAAAGTACTTTAAGTCTTATAGAAGTCTTATATGAGTAAATATTAGCTGGATAGCCAGGAATGGACAGGAATGGTGCACCAATTTCACTTATTACCCACGCCTTACCACACTGAATCTGAATCCCGTTCTCAAACCCAAGCCCACTGCCACCACCGCCACCTCTCGGGAAACCAGCCAAAGAGCACAAAGTGCATCACTTAAATTGAACTTTTCGCTGCCAACGCAATCTGCTGCTGCTGCTGTCCACAGAGACACAGATATCCAGCTGGGCCCCCCCTCCCGCTTTTTGCAGAGAACCGCCCACGCCACGCCACCCCCGACACCCACGCCACCCCACAGAACATGACACCGTCAACGATAGCGTAACCGATGAACCTCAGCTCGAGTGGGTTCGAGGGCACTGCAGTCCGGGGTTGCGCGTCTGAGTCTGTCTGGTGAAGCAGCTGACCGAAAAGTGCAAATGTTGCATATTAAATTAACGCCAGTTGACAGTGCCCCATGCCACACCACCACCACCATCACCACCACCGCCACCACCACCACCCATTGCCATGCTCGCGGGCGCAACAGAATTAGTCGAAGCGTGAAGCTGGGGACAAAAAATTGAGTTAAAAACGGAAAATTCTTATCGTGTGGCGGGTGTAGCGGGGAGTCACGGGAGGAACACGGCCAATAACAGTGTATATTGGCTTGTCAGCACTCCAACAGCAACAACAGCAACACCAAAAATAACCAACAGTCAATCATTTAAACAATTTGTTTTCTCTTATCGCTAGAAAAGTTTTTATTATTGTTCGATTCGCCGCCTGTCGCTCTGGGAATTCTGACAGAATTTACGAGCAAAGTTGCTCGCCGGGACAGGAGGGACAGGCCATCGGAGAAATATGTCACCGACCACTCAGACATATTTCAAAGGCAGACCTCATTTGAAATGCAGCACATGGCACATGGCGGATCATAATAACTAAATTACTCATACGCAGGGTTTGCCGATTCCCCGATTTGCGCCCAGACACATCAACCTCTGGGTCAACCTCCCAACACCCCAGAGATGCTGCTAACAGCACTGGTGGGTAAGGTGCAATAATTCAAAAACTGTCTAGACTTTCACAGAGACAAAGACACAGCGGCAAAGCGGCATAGATGGTGGGGACGGGGGACAGGGGAACTGTTTCATCTATGTCGATAGCATCTATCGACAGTGGGTGCTGTGTTTATGCTGTGAACTCTCCTCTGAGGTTCTGGTGTGCCATTCTGCTTAAAGTCGTTAAACGTCGCAGACACGCGAACAATTTTTAGAACTTTACGAGCAGCAACAAAACAATAACAACAACAACAACAGTGGCAGTGGCAAACGGTAGCGAGATTTTAGTTTTTGCATTTATTGACGCAATCGATTCAAAATTTCGATGGGATGGATATGGATTATATTGGGCCTTTGTACATGCCCCCACATGTAAACAATCGCCCAGCCTAGCACAGCCATAAAGAAATATTTATATCGCTGCAAAAGCGATATAACAACAACAACAACGCGAGAAAAGTTCCTAATTACACCTAAACGCATCCATCTTCATGGAAAGCCCCAATAAAGTCAAATCAAGGCGCATATATGTATGTAGATAGATCAGCAAGTAATAAATTTTGCATGATATATGATGTTGATGTGAATGTGAATGCGAACAGTGATCTGTGGTCCAGAATTAAGTCGAAGCCGTGCCCTGTCAGCGGTGAAAAGTCGCTGGGGCGGGGGCAAAAGCCTGCCCAGAGCCATAACAAATGAAAATTATATTGACAAATGACTTATTTGTTGGCCTGCTTTGTCCATTGAGTGAGAGACGGGGAAAAACACCGACACCGACGCCGTGAACCAATAACAACAAACAGAAAATTATATATTTTTGAAATGTTCATACGTATTATCGCATAGAATGCCAACAAGCTTAGAAGCAAAATTCCAAACGATTTTAGTTAAATATAGAAACAAAGCCCCATTCTTGGTAAAGGGGATGTTGCGGGTGGGCGGCTATATGCACACACACACATACACATATACACATTTGTATACATGTATAAATTCTAGTGTATAAAGAGCTAATGAGCGATGTGGGTCGACGACATAATTGATGACTTTGATAGATGCTCGCATATACAATATGAATGAATTCGCATCTTTCTTCTGGGACAGGTTGATTCAGACTTAAGTGGATTGCCTTCTGGGGGTTAAAAGCAACATCAATTGGATACAAAATCTAAGAACGTGAGGGGCTTCCCATGTCACAACGATGCTCGTAATAATATTCACAGCGGAGTGTGTTTACTTTTGAGGAGTTCATAAAAATAATGGGAAATTCTGAATAAAATGTAACCTTATATTTTAGATCATTCTGAGAGAGGGGATTCACCCTGTAAAGTTTCAAGAATTTTGCTAGTCCCTCGTCGAAATTCTTGGCTGGTTATCAAGCACTGAAATGCAGGGGGAGGGTAACAAAATGTACAACATTTTTGATAAAACTGATTGAACCCTCTCCAATTTGCCCAGGCTGTCAGTCCAAAATATTGCCCGTAGATTTCGGTGCATCAGTGTGGGTGTACAAATATTTTTATCTACGAGCCATATTTATGGGTGTGTGCACAGCGAAATATTTGCAAATTGACTTCAGCAGAGCGTAGCGGGGGCAACAACAAAAACCTTCGATACAGTGCGATGGCATCAAACGGTACGCTTTGTGCAAATCAAATTTATAGCGCCCACCCCCCCCCAACGACAAGAACAAAATAAAGCCCTATCCATCGCCAACAATGAGAATGAATCCGCCTGCCAGTGCTGCCATCTGTTTCGTTTGATGCTTGTTGTTGTAACACTGCTGCACATGGCCAAAAAGCTCACGGGAGAGCTTTCGTGGCCAAACAAACACAATCAGCTGGGCTTCCAAAACACAAATGCTGCGTAATTTTATTTCTGAGAGCAAACAAACATATGAGACCCCATTTCCTTCCCGCCGTCAACCCCTTACACTAAAATGTACGTGCTGTTGTGTTTACATGTGGAAACAGCATTAGTAGCGAGACAACAAAGCACAGCTGTGTGCGCGAGAGCTTGGTAAATTGGCGCGCGCGCGCGCTCTCCTCTCCCGCTTTGTGCTCTCTCACTCTCTCTCTCTGGGTGGCTTATTGCGCACCTTTCAAGCTGTCGGCAAAGTGAAACCCCGTTGAGCGGTTACGGAACCTCAGCGACTGATACACATGTAATGCAATATGAAAAGCAAGGGCAAATAAATTTAGAAGTACTTATAATATTTGCAGTGCAATTCCCATTAGTAATTGCGACTGTCAATCAACATCAACGGCGAGAAGAGACGCGTAACCTGTCACTTGTACGGGGTGACTACTGTGGCATGACCATTGACTTTATAACTGGTTTTTCTGACAGCTCCACAGAGGCGAACTCACTTTCAACGGAGGGCCTCGCGCCCAATTTGACAGCTGCCAGAATATTTTCCTAGGGCCGCTGCCAAGTGCATGGGACAAGGTCATTGTAAATGTATATTTTCAATAATATTATGTTCTGCTCTGCTCTGTGTTCTATTTGTGCACACATCTGCGCCCGAAACCCCAAAAAGCGAAAGCAGTCAAACAAATAATTTGTGTGTGTTTCAGTTTAAAACAAATTTCGTAATTGAGCATATTTATTTTTATCGGCAAGGTCGCTGTCAGAGCGTTTACATGAGAGGCAGGCGTACGGCGCCTAAATACGGGGCCCTAAACTGGGGCTAAACTAACATAGACGTCGGCGAAAATAGCGTTCCCATTTAGGTATTCTGGCCTCTTCAAAATTTCAGTATATGTAGGTTCTTGTCTGATTACAAAAATAATTATTTGTATGCATTTGAATCAGCAGTCAGACGAGAACTTATTATGCGCTTTTGAGCTCGAGCAAGACAAAATTCTAAATTGTTCGCGACCCCCGAGAGCAACTGCAGCCGCCCCTGTGCGCATGTCGAGCGACCTACACACAAAAGCAGCACTGAACAGGCCAGAATCGGAATACAGCACGACCGCATCGCATACATACAGACACAAACACAAACACACAAGGCGCTTGGTTGTTGGAGTAGTTCGCGTGGTGGTTCTCTTCTCAGTGGTTGGTGGATTCATTTGAACGTTTGGTGGCACAGCGAGCGGACATAAACGACACGGGACGCGACCAGAGAGGAAGCAGTTTCAGCTACAGCTACAGCAGCAACAGCAACAGCAACAAAGGTTAAACGAAGGGAAAACGCATCTAAGGCCAGCGGAGAGAAAAAGACCCATTGGCCCATTGGAGACCCCTGGCTTTGTCCGTCACGGAAAACGGCATTGAGTACTCGACTGGACTGGACTGGATTGGAATTAGTAACTGTGCTTGTGCTTGCACGCACTTTTGGTTTCTTTGTTACGAATCTTTGGCTCCATCCACAGAAACAAAAAAAAGACTCAACTAAGTGCGCAATTACAACAAAAGCGAAACGTGCGCAATAATTTGTTTAAAATCAATGAAGACTGCAACTGCGCAAAAGTGGATTGCATCACAGAGACAACAACAGTTTTGAGGCAAATATAGAAATAAATGAGAGCTGAAAATCAATAGGCCAAATCTGCAACGCTTTGGATGAGAATAGGCTAAAGCAACAGAAACTGCCTGCTCGATTCAACACATTTACATAATTGCGAGTGCCTGGCAGCCAGAGGAGCACCAGCAGCAGCAGCAGCAGCAGCTTCAGCAACAACAGCAGCAAGATGCCCTCGTTGCTGGAGGCGCTGGAGCGCAAGTACTTTGCGGAGTGCGAGTTCGAGAACGCCCACGAGCCGGAGCTGCATAAGCGCGCGGACCTGCCCAACGACTTTACGGTGACCAAGTGCGGCGGGCGAATGGAGTTCTCCATCTTCATTCCGCGCCTCTCGCCCCTGACCAGCGTGCCCGCCCTGCTCGTGCTGAATGACTGCGACATTGATTCGGCGGGCGACTTTGAGAGCATCCGGGACAAGTGCCAGCGCGTGCGGGAGCTGGACCTGGCGCAGAACAAGCTCAGTGACTGGCAGGAGGTGTTCAATATCTTGAAGCACATGCCGCGCATCGAGTTCCTCAACCTGAGCAAGAACCAGCTGGGCAGTCCGCTCAGACCCCTGGCGGAGGCGCCCGCCATCAACCTGAAGAGCCTGGTGCTCAACGGCACCTACCTGGACTGGCAGTGCGTGGACACGCTCCTCCAGAACCTGCCGGTGCTGCAGGAACTGCACCTGAGTCTGAACAACTACACGAATGTCCTAATTGACGCCGAGGAGGCGGAGCGACGACTGCAAGAGGAGGACGGTGAGGCCGGAAGCCAGTGTGACTGCCAGAAGGAGGAGCGGAGAATCACCAAAGCCCATCCCGCCCTGAAGACACTGCATTTCACAGGCAACCCCATCGAGCACTGGCAGGAGATATGTCGGCTGGGGCGTCTCTTCCCCAATCTGGAGGCCCTGGTCCTGGCCGACTGTCCCATCCGTTCGCTGCAGGCCGAGGAGAGCCGGGACTCCGACTCCCACAAGTTCTTCCCCAGCCTGAAGCTCCTCAATCTGAGCTCCGCCCAGCTAAACTGCTGGAGTGCCATCGACGAGCTGGCCAAGTTCCAGCAGCTGCAGAACCTCCGGGTCAAGCACTGGCCGCTGTGGGAGAGTCTGGAGTGCACAGAGCACGAGCGACGCCAGCTGCTGATTGCCCGGCTGCCCAACGTGGAGATGCTCAACGGCGGGGCAAGATCGGCACGGACGAGCGCATCGATGCCGAGCGCGCCTTTGTCCGACACTATATGGACAAGCCGGAGTCTGAGCGACCTGCCCGGTACGAGGAGCTGCTCCAGGTGCACGGAAAGCTGGACCCCCTGGTCGATGTCAGCCTCAAGCCGGATAAACGCATCAAGGTCATCTTCAACTATGGCGAGATGCGCGAGAGCCGATTCGTGGACATCTATCTGACGGTGAATGACCTGAAGGCGAAACTAGAGAAGCTGGTCAACCTGCCGCCCAACAAGATGCGTCTCTTCTACCTGGACCAGGACTACAAGGAGTTCGGGCCCGAGGAGATGCGCTTTCCCAACAAGAAGTTGTACAGCTACAACATCCAGTCGGGCGATGAGATCATCATCGATGCCAAGAAGTGAGCGGGAACGAAGGAGCTGGATTCGGATGAGGAGGAAAGCTTGAGGCCCGGTCTGGTGCTACAACAACATGTGATCTTGTGTCATTGCGGATACACAAACATTTATGAACCATTTATATTTAGTGTACGTTTATTTCTATTATAATATTTTCGGTTCTACACCCCCCCGACAAGCTACTGTAAATACATTCATAGGCGGCCAAGCGAGCATTACAAGATGCACACACATACATACTACATACATATATACATATAAATATTTTAATTACTGCCTAACCTAAGCCACACCGTAAACCCATAACGAAATGCATTAAACAATTTTACAAACAAAAATTCCGACCCGTCTCTGCTCTGCACCTAAACATGGAAATGGTAATGATAGTGTCGTGTATTGGGAGAGAGTAAAACTCGTGCTTTGTTGTGGGGGGGGATAAGATATAACTGTGACTCAGTGCAGAATCAAAACAATCGCACACAAAGAGACACTCTGCATGGCCTCACCTGTGTGCATGCCTGTGTGCTTGCGGAGAGCTTTCAGACCCCGCACAAAGAGAGAGAGAGAGAGAGAGAGAGAGAGGGAGAGTTAGTACCGATTTATTTTGCCAGAGCTTTGAAAAGTGGTTTGAAACTGGCTCTCCACTGCTTCCCACATATAATTAGCAGAATAGTAATTGCTTTGTGGCGGTTATTTGCCCATTTAGCATGCGAGTAAATCAAGCATAGAATTTTGTGGGGGGAGCTGTGTTAGTATCTATCTAATTAGGATCAATAAGATAAGCTAGCCAAATTCATCTACTAAACCATAAAGTGATCTGGGATCTGGTTACATACATACATACGAGTATATGTACATAACACTGAGAAAGAACAATTCTACTTAAATTGAGTATCAAATGTGACAATAGCAAAACTAGGGAGATACACTATGAGTACTAGTTACAGTTCTTGACATGCCAAGATAAGATTGTTAAAAGTACTCACTAGCTTAATACTGTTTTGAGATAAAATTCTCATTTCATTTTTGTTACTCATCATTTCGTTTTTTTCATCAAACTTGAAAAGGAAAAGTTTTTTTGTTCAGTGTAGTTGCCAAAGTTGAGTTTTTATATCAGATCTTATGATTAGAACCCCACGATTTCTTGGTAATTTTCCCATTACAGGCACACACCCCAAAAGCAACCCATTTGCCAAACTCTCCCATATTTGCCTTATCTATGGATTGGAGTGTGCTCGCAAAATGGGAGTATCTAGTACGCGTACAATGCTAATGACATACGATCGTTTGGCAGCACGTTAGGCAAAGACAAAGTCGACAAATCGTGACGGATGTGAGCCTGACCCGCCCACGAAGACCAAGCCGAAAGAAATCCAAACGAAATTCGTCGCTAAAATACGCCAATTTTTATGACACTTGGTTGATGACGAGGTGCAATATACCACTACATACATACATATGTACATATGTAAAGGTTTTGGAATGGTACAATGTATGTGTATTATATGGTATATATATCAAAATAAAATCAAATAAAGGTCTACGTAGACCTAGCCAGGTCATAAAATGCAAGGTGTGTGGTGGAATAAAAACTGTTTATGTAGATAATTAATAAAATTTACACATGAGGGTTTTTGAAAGTCTAGATGTTAGGGAAGGCGTTTTAACTGGGGACTCGCTCAACTGTCGATCGAGTTGCGGATCGAGTGCCGTTGCGATCAGACGTGGCGAGAGTGTTTTTTCTTTAAGAGTATTTCAAGAGTGTTGCGAGTGTGAAGTGGTGTGGAATGCAAACGGAATGGATCCCAACAATGATATTTATGCCTTCTATGACATCAGGGGGTACAAGGGGTACTTCATACTGAAATATACATTTATGTGACCTGTTTGTAGATTGATATTAATTGGCGATTAATTCTCTTCGCTTACAGGAAATGTAGACCGGGTAGGCCAAACTCGGAAAGAATCCTGCAACCGCGAATGTCACTCCTAGGGAAGCCGCTGAACTACAATCGCGGCTCTCGCCGCGATGTTCGTTACCGGCGACTCCAGAGTCGCCTCTACAACTTCCTGGAGCGTCCGCGCGGCCTGCATGCCATCTTTTACCATGTGATGGTGTAAGTGAATGCATAAGGGAATATCCCTTATCCTTTAACTCCTTTGTGAACTTTCAGATTCCTAATGGTGTTTACATGTCTCGCCCTGAGCGTGTTCTCCACCATCAAGGAATACGAGGAGGACGCCGTGTACATTCTCTTTCGGATGGAGATTCTGGTTGTCATCTGGTTCACAATGGAGTTCGGGGCCCGACTATGGTCGTCGGGCTGCCGATCGCGCTACCAGGGCTGCCTGGGGCGCCTGAAGTTCGTCAAGAGACCATTCTGTATTATAGGTGAGTTTCAGTTGGAGAGTGGGTGCAGAGGAGTTATCTAACTGTTTGCGTTTCAGATATTGTCACCATTTTAGCATCAATTGTAGTATTAGGCATGGGCACCTCGGGCCAGGTGTTCGCCACGAGTGCGTTACGAGGCCTGAGGTTCTTTCAGATACTGCGCATGGTGCGCATGGATCGTAGGGGCGGCACCTGGAAGCTCCTCGGTTCGGTTGTATACGCACACAGACAGGTGGGTGCATCTCCGCAAAATATCCATATGTGTATATTATTTACTTATGTGTGTGTGTGTGTGTTTTGCAGGAGCTGATCACAACCATGTATATAGGATTCTTAGGTCTAATCTTTGCATCATTCCTGGTCTACATGTGGGAGAAGGATGTCAACGATAAGTTTAGCAACTTTGCACAGGCCCTCTGGTGGGGTGTGGTAGGTTCATTCATCATCTCCCCTGTACTAACTCATTCTTTAAGCTATTCGCCCGCCCCATTTCCAGATCACACTGTGCACAGTTGGCTATGGCGACATGGTGCCCATCACCTGGCAGGGCAAATTGATTGCCTCCTGCTGCGCCCTCCTGGGCATCTCGTTTTTCGCTCTGCCGGCGGTAAGTCCTACATATTGAATGGCATTCTGTTTCCGCTTGTTTGTGTTTTTTTTTTGGTTTGTGCTGACCCCACCGACCCCGCCTTCCTTCCGCAGGGAATTCTGGGCAGCGGCTTTGCACTGAAGGTGCAGCAGCAGCAGCGACAGAAGCACATGATACGACGACGTCAGCCTGCGGCCACACTCATCCAGGCCGTGTGGCGATGCTATGCGTCCGATGAGCATTCCGTGTCTGTGGCCACGTGGAAGATCCACCAGGTGGCCCTGCCCAGTCCGCCGGCTTCGTAAGTATTTTTTCCGCACACACAGAGCCTCGCCCACATTGTTGTTCTTTGCTGGAACGCATCCTGTTTAAAATTGCAGTATATTCAGGGATATTTTGCAGATGAGAATTGGATTGACTTTTGTACAGACACACACACACACACAAACACACACACAACACTCACGAACACACACACAATAGACACACAAAACAGCATTTGTGTATTTAATAATATAGAACAAGTTGGTTCACGAGCTGCTGAGGGAAACCCCTGCGACAATCAGCAGCTCATGAAACCGATTTAGAAACCGAAATAACCCCAATTTATCCAATTTGTATAAATCCAAAACGCAAACCAAACACCGATACTACTAGAAACACCCAGCATGGGTAGAAGATATATATACATACATATATATAGCGTATATATAGCGTAACTGTATCTTGTGTGCTCCCCGATCAACGCCCACTCGACTGTCACCATCTCTCTCTCTCTCTGTCTCTCTCCCTACCTACCCCCTCTAACTCTCTCTCTGTTTGCGCCTATCTGCTCGCCAAAAACCCGATAAACCACTTAAGTTCTTATAGTATAATTTACTTTTTTCCCATCGATAATATAATTTTTGTAAACATTTTCAGTTCTGAAAACTGGGAGCGATTATTAAAAAACATAACCGAATATAGGTAAAACTTGATAACCATATCCAACAAAGCCACAAACCACAATTAAAAGCAAAAGACTCAGCCAGCAAAATTGCCAAATCATTCTGTTAACGAGCGGTGGGGTCATCCATCTCGGTGGTCCTGCTCTCAGCACTCACATTCGTAGTAGACATGGCCTATGTACCTCCCCCCCACCCCACATTCTCAATCAAGAATTAAGATATAATTAGCAGCTTTCTTACCATCTAGCACCCATCTCTCTCTCGCTCGCTCGCTCGCTCTCTCTCTCTCTCTCTCTATCTCTCTGCGTCTGTCGCTCTGTCTGTTTCTCTCTCGCTCTCACGCTCTCTGTTCTAATCATCCATCTCTTTCGACTACTGCTGCTGCTGCTGCATTTGAAACAATTCTATGCTAAATTTTTTGAAATTTTCCCCCAAATACCAAATTAATCAATGTGATACGAATTGATTCTCATTCTGTGTGTTCTGCTGCCCCATGCGCCCGCGCGGTCATTCCACCAAACAACAATAAACAAAACAAAATAAACCAATCGAAAAACTCCATAAAAATGCCAATAATAAATGTGTGTGGTGTGCGTAAACTATAATTAACATGTGAGTTCAATGAAGCCAAATGAGCCATTTGCTTCTTATTCAATTCTCTCTCTCTCTCTGTTCTCCTCTCTCTCGTTTTTGTAATCCCCTCTGCTCCAGCAAAACAAACCCAAAACCCACCCACCCACCCACTCACTTACATACTCCAGCCCAGCCCAACCCTTGCCCAGCACTTCAGCTAAGGCCCGACCAAGCAAACACAGTCCCGCTACTCACAGATCTGATTGAACCAAAGATAGAGATACTGTAGGTATCTATCAGTCCGTTGAATCTGAAAAGACGCCATAAATCTCCGCTACACTTAAGATTTACAATGATCAAATGATATATGTTATACTTACTATAAGTTTAAAATTTAGATGGGAAATCGTTCTGCTGAGTATCGGGAATGTAATCGCAGTCTTCGGCATTGAACGTGACTTTTCCGCACATCATTTCTTGTACTTGTAAATGTTTTGAATTAATACTTAATTTTTTGCCGTAGCACACCCAAGCCAAAAGCATCTGTTTTTGTCACCTCTGAATGTCTGCACACCTACAAAAAAACACACACAGCTACACACCTACACTTGTACCACACGATCCTATCTCACTCGTATCTTACTGCCCGCCCGTTTGCCAGATAACCTCTACTATATTTACTATGTACCCACTATATATATACTCGTGTGTCTCGACTATAAATCTTTGAGATCTGTTATTATCTGAGTGTTGACTAAAATAGTTCTTTGTTCTTCCACCACATCCACCACCCACATCCAAACTCCGATACAGACGGGCGTCCTCCAGCTTTAAGCACAACACATCCTTTGTGGCCCGCCTGCCCACCATAAGGCGACACAAAAGCCAGACCATCCAGGCGCCGGGTGGCGGCGATGGCAGCAGCATGTCCAAGCCCCCCAGCTCGTCCCGTGCCTCCACACGCTACACACGCACCATTCGGGATATCAATGCATCCGTGGAGAACTTGGGTAAGTTGCAGGACGAACGATTTCCGCCGATTCCTCTCCGTTTATGTTTCCCATTTCGAGAATTCCATTACAAATTTCTGTTTGCACACAACCCACACACACACATACACACACCCATTCACACACATGGCAAGCTTAACAGGATATGGCGGGATACAGTGCGTTTTGTAGCTATGTATAAGTTGGCACAAATACGAAATTAAACATAAAAA
Organism: Drosophila bifasciata; assembly: GCA_009664405.1. Classification (NCBI taxonomy): domain Eukaryota; kingdom Metazoa; phylum Arthropoda; class Insecta; order Diptera; family Drosophilidae; genus Drosophila; species Drosophila bifasciata. The sequence goes on along the minus strand of CM019043.1, from coordinate 4,394,288 downwards.
AACGCCCTGTACTGTCCATAGAGCATGTTGTTCTTTCCAACTTTCTACATTTGCAAAGCAAACAATATCAAAATGAAGGATTCCTTTTGCTGTTTACGCTGCTACCCCTTGCTACACCCAACATGCAACACCCAACAACCAATTCCCCTCGAAAGACAAGGCACACACACCCCCTCCCCATAACACACACACACAAAAGTAGTCGAGCATTCTGGGAGAATTAAATTTAATAAATAAACATATATTCTTGATTAAATAAAACTGAAAGATGGAATGCACATTACTCGTTTCGATGGATATATTTACTCTATTATTTTTTTTTTTTGTTTAACCATCATGCATGCAATGCTTTGCAATCAAAAATTTAATTCAAGAAGTGTTCATAAATCAAACAATAAATAGTTACGCCAGCCTTTTATATACATATACTAATGTTGTTGTTGAATTTGCCGATTATTCAGGGGAGACTTTTACTTGAGTAGATATTCACCTCGAATGTAGTTACAAATTTGTGTGTGTGTTTTTTTTATAAATAAAATAAGGGCAAGGAAATAATTAAATTGATTAGTTTTTAGTTATATTTCATTAGCAGAAATATCGTCTCTGACCCCAAAAATATGAATACTTATGTACAAAACAAATAAATAAATTTATTTGTCTCAGTCAATACTAGTATCTGTATAGGTTTAGGTTTAGGTTCAGTGGATTGTATGTTGATTAAAATCACCTCATAAAGTAGAAACAAATTAAGTTTACCAACAAACAATTGATAAAAAAAAACAGAATAATATAATATAAAAAAGAAAACTGCATTCACTCAAAAAGGAGAAGAGTTTCCATTAGCAAACTTCGATTAGAGTCGATTTATTCCCCACTTGTGACACCAATTATGATTTATGTAGCTATAGTATATATCTTGTATTCGAGGTTCTATGAATACGATACGTACTTACCCTATATAGAGTGTTCGTACCGTGTCTTTTGAATCGAAATTTTGCTGACACACACTCGTACTCCACCTTCAATTATAGTTTACAGCCTACGAGATACATATATGTACATATATGTATATGTATTTATAGTGTGCGGAATGAAAGTTTAACCTTTGATTTGAAATTTTGCAGAGGTAGTACAGAATGGGAAATCCTTGAATCCAAGTTTCAGCGAAGATTCAGTGGCTGAGACCACATGCTTAAAAAATATTAAAAATTCAGACGGTAAGTCTACAAGGTCCTCTCCCCCAGGTCCTACAATACGAATGTCGAGAAAAACAAAAACAAAAAAAAAAAAAAAAAAAAAACCCAAAACTTAAACAAACCCTTTTATTTGTATCACATTTTATTATACCTATTGATATTGATATTGATATTGAGTGTTGTGGTTGTGTCAATGTTGTGACTTGCATCCCAGTGATAAGACTGATTGAAACTTTTAATTGATGTTGTTTGTTGGTTGGTTACATAACACTCCCGACACCCGTCACCCGGCACCCGTCACCCGACTACCCGACTAACTGTGGCTCAACTAACCTAAACCCACGGGACGGAGGGATCGACAGCAACTAATTCCGCTCTCTAACTCACTTAGCCTTAGCCCAGTCAAGTCAGCTGGCCAACTGCAAGCTCAGCTCCAGTGCTGGCTCCCTGGCCCAGTTTCCCCACCACCAGGCATCATCGGGCGAGGAGGGGTCTGCGTCTGCGTCTGCCCAGGCCAACAGCGAGGCGAAACTCTAGAACTCTAACGATTCCGGTGGTACTGTTTGGCTTGCTGCATGGCAGCTTTTTCGGCTCATCGTTTTCGCTGCGCAATGCCCGGGTGGCACCCGCGAACACTTCGGACTTGGAGGCCGGACAAGAGGAGCCGGCCACAACGGACAATTGTCAGAGGAGCAACACGCTGCCGCTTCCTGTGCCCCACCAGCGCCACAGTCCCAGTCCGAGTCCGAGCTCGGGAAGTGGCCGGACGGGCCGATTCTTTGCAGCCGCATCGCAGTTCCTGGAGACAGGATTCTCGCACGGATCAACGGCTGCTGATGGTGGTGCGCCGAACGGGTCCTCCGGTGTGGCAAGTGCGTGCGAAGCATCTACCCCTCCCCCGCTCTGGGATTCCCAAGTCTGCTATGCTGTGATGCTAGGGATGCATGCCGTCCACCTGTGTAGAGTTTCGCCACGCCCCCCTTTGATTTGTAGCCTTAGTTGGTACTAGTACAGCCGCACTACATGCTACACCGCCCACACATCCTCCCCACCCCCCATCTGACACACAACGACACCACAACGCTTGCCTCAGAACTGCTCTGGAGAATCGCCGACTAACTCTTACTAACTAAGCTCTCTCTCTGTCTATCTATCTATCTATCTATCTATCTATCTATCTATCTATCTATCTATCTATCTGTCTCTCTATCTCTTGTTGGCATTAATCATTTAATATTTATCTGTCTGTCTACATATATGTATATCTAATAATTATCGATATCGTAACCGTATTTACTAATTGTTCTAAATGTGTGTGTAACGGTACTTTTTGTATGTGTTGTTGTATATTTGGGTTGACGTTGACTTGCTTAAATGTATCCAAAAACCAAAAAAATAACCAAAAACCAAAAAAATAAAAAAAACCAAAACCAACCAAGCGAAGCTAGCAACCAAAACCTAACGCACAAGTCAATCTCTCTGATTCACAAATTGCCCGCAGATGAGGATGAAGAGCCGCGCTGCACGCAGCTAACCAATCGACACAAGACGGCCATACGTTTCATACGCAAGGTGAGTGGTAGGGATCGGTATCAAGTCAGATTACATATACTCCAAAATATTGTTGTTGCAGCTCAAGTACTTTGTGGCACGGCGCAAGTTCAAGGAGGCCTTGAAGCCGTACGATGTCAAGGATGTCATGGAGCAATACGCAGCTGGTGCGTAACAAAGCTATATACTATATTAAGTAGTAGTCTCTAAACTCTGTACCTCTCTTTGTTCCTTCTAGGTCACGTTGACTTGTTGGGTCGCGTTAAGATGCTTCATTTGCGGTAAGTCTACCAAATATACATACCATAGTATACCACCATTATTAACTGTCTTCATATCCACAGTTTGGATCAAATCCTGGGCAAACAAGGCTCCAAGGCCAAGGATGTGTATGCATCTAAAATAAGTTTAGCCTCCCGTGTGGTTAAAGTCGAGCGACAGGTGAGAGTAAAGCTTCCACATTTACGTACACCAACAGAATTCAAATTCAATTGTTGTTTACTGCATAGGTCGCTGACATAGAAGAGAAGCTGGATGTGCTGATCAAAGCCTACATGGAGGATCGTGATAGATTCTTGGCCCTACCCCTACCTGCAAAGCCTAGCAAAATACATTCCATTAGCCCTAGCCACAATCCCCTGCACCACGCTCACAACCTGACCATGATCGATGTGTGGAAGCGCACTGCGGCCCTGAGTGTGCATCCAGAGCACACAACGACCGCCAGTTCGGGTACATCCACGGATGGCACAGAGCTGAGAGCGCTCACCTCCACGCAGACAACAACAACGACAACCGATGCGATAGCCACACAAACCCCAATGCCGCCCCATATGCAGCATACATCGACCAATACCAAGGTAAGGACTGTAGAACGTGCTCTAATGATCTCCCCTCAACTGTATCCATCCTTTTTAGTCTTCCGTGCTTAACTCATATCAGCTGGGATCTGAGAAGCAGCAGCACAATGATGTTTTTATGACTGATTTAGATAATAGGACCAAGAAACGTGTTACGTTAAGGTTTGTGCCGCCATTCCTCCATAAGCAAATATACAAATTACATCTATCTAATGTATTACAGCCTGCATAGATCCACATCGGAGCCGTATAGCAAGCAGGAGCAGCGCATCAGCATACCAGACGAGGGAGCACAATCCCTGGAATGCGCTGCAAAGGCAACGCCGCCAGATAGTTCAAGTAAGTAAATCGAAACTTAAGTTCTGTATCATTAAACATATCCTGCCCACACATCCCACAGTTATACTTATCGACGAGTATGAGGACTTCGAAGAGGAAGATCTGAACTGTGAAGGCGAAATGGAACATTTCCCATCGTGGGAGATCGACAGCGACATTGGGGCCGACGTGGATGTGGATGCTGACGGCGACGGTGACGGTGACTGTGATGAGTCCAATGAGGACACGGCCCTGCTGCACTGTGCCACGCGCACCGCCATTGTTATTACACCAATTAGCCCAGTAAGTTAAAAAACCCTTTTCTGTGTTACCTTCTTTCATGACTGACACTTCTTCGTTCCGATTTACGTTTATAGGTAAGCTCCGCACACAATCTTCAACAGTTAAATGACCAAACTACAACGCTTAATAAATCAAATTTGCTTCCGCCAGACTCTGGCTAGTTAATTGCATTGGAGTTAGCCTAAATGTATGAGTAGCTATTACATTATCATTAGAATTGTATTATGTACTATGGAATACATATTTATGTCATTTTCTGACATCTCTGTGTTCAAATTATGGTTAGCAAAATGAACGGAAATCAAATTAAATAAATCTGCTTTAGCAATCAAATGGCTAATCATCCGAACGGTGTTTTCGTCCATGCCTTCTGGCTGACACTGGTTTTCGTTTCGATTTCAGTTTCGGTTTATGGTCTGCCTCTGCCTCGTCCGAGACCTCGGTAAACTCCAGCTCAAATTCATCCTCATCTTCTTCCTCCGCCTCCTCCTCCTCCTCCTCCTCATCAACGTTATAATCAGCGTCTTTCGTCCTGTCGTCGTCTACGAACTCCTCTTTGGCATCTTCCGCAATTCCAAGGCGAAGTTTCTTCGCTGCTGGTGGTTTTGCGTACGCCTCCTCGTCTTGCCCATCGTCGGCTTCTAAAGTGGCGTTGTGCACCTTGCGCAAATGTATGTTCAGCTGTAAACTGTTGCTAAACGAACGTCCGCAGCCATCATCAATGTAGTCACGGCACACATGCTTGGCGGCGTGCACACGCTGGATGTGATTGGTCAGTCCCTGGCGTCGGCCAAAGTGTTTGCCGCACATCTTGCAGTCGAAGGCAAATCGCTTGAAGTGCTGGCCCAGGGTATGAACGGACAGTGACTTCTTGTTCCTGGTAGTAAAGCTGCACTGCTCGCAACTGTACGATTGGGAATGGAGCTGCATAGAGATATCATCAGTTGCAGATCGAATTAGATATGTACTGTATACAGACCCTCTTGTGAGCCTCCATCTCGCTCTTGTGGTAGAAGCCCTTCTCGCAAACACTGCAAGTGTAGCGCTTTTTGTTTGAGTGCACCACATTCACGTGGGTGTCGTAGTTGCGCCGATTCTTGACTATCTTGAAGCACTGCGGACACTCGATGGGCTCGTGCCAGTAGGCATGGTGATTTTCCAGGGCCTCCTTGCTCTTGTACGAAGCGTTGCACAGCGAACAGACCACATTGTCTACGAAGAAGCCTCGTTAAGATAGTCGGCAATCAAATAAGGCGATTTTTATACTCACCATTATTATGGCTCCGAGCGACATGGACGGATAAGGACATCTTCGAGCGGCATAGCTTCAGACAGAATTGGCATTGCCATTCCTGCAACGGCTTGGCCGATTTCTCCTGCTGCTTGTCGGGCGCATCGTGAGTGCGCCGCTTGTGCGTATACAATGAGTTCCAGTTCGCATATGCCGCCGAGCAGTCCTGAAAGGTAAGATTCAGTTAAGCAACAAATGGTTGGATTGTCAGGCAGGTCGCGTCACCTTCTGATCGCACATGAAGAAGGTGCAAATGTCCAGCTTCCGATGTGCCACATCTATTCGCAGTTGTTGATAGTTGCGCAAATGGTGGCGATACAATTTCATGTCGGGAAATTCCTTATCGCAAGGCTGACACCAAAACACCCCATTGTTGTGTACACCGGTATCGCGATGGGCCTGTAAGTCGGACTTCTCCTTAAAGTACGTGGTGCAGTATTCGCAGACATAGGCATCGCGCAGCAGTTCCGCGCAACTCTCTGCCCCATAGCAGGCAGAGCCCTCGATCCCCAAGTGGACGTTCATTTTCTCTTCATTCTCACTCAGTAGGCCACAATTGCCGCAGACATGAACTTCGCGTTCGATAATCAAATGGGATTTCATGTGGACGTTGTAGGTGACCTCAGAGGCAAACTCGCGGGAGCAGAGCTCACAGCTGATGACATTGCCATGCATTAATCTCTACAAAATATCCACTGATCAGTTCGGTTGTCTAACCAGAATATCTCAACGCAAATACTGTACCATGTGGCCATTCAGTCGGCCGCGAGTCTCGAAGCTGGCCAAGCACTCGTTGCAGGAGTAGATGGTGTCGCTCACATTCGCATGCGACGAGTTGTGATCTGCAAAGACGGCGGGATCCCGGAACGTGCGATCGCAGCTGAAAGCGGAAAAGTAGCATCAGTATGTGGAAAATCTGCTGGCTTCAACGTTACTAACAGATCACAGAAGAGGGTGCCCTCTGGCTCGTGGGAATAGTGCAAATGCTGAAACAGTTCGTCAATGTTGGTGTTCTCGTAGCCACAGACAAAGCACGCACGCGGTCGGTGCTTCTCCAAATGGAATTGATTGTGAAAATTAAAGCTGCATGGCAATGGAAAATTAAAATAAACAATTGAAAATAGATTTGGCTATAGGCATACCGCTTCCAGGAGGGAAACTCCATAGCGCACATTTCGCAATACAAACGAACCCCTCGTTTCTTCTTGATGATATGCGCACACGAATGTTTATTGTACTGCAAAATATTGGAAAATGTCATCTTGCATTCCGGGCAGCTGCCATAAATGGAGATACTAAAAGAGGGAGATGACCGGACGATAAGTAATCACAAGGATATACAAATATAACGACGTTTCTTACTCGGCCACAGGTGCATGTAGAACCACCAAATGCATGGCTAGAAGTTTGGATCCTTTTAGCTCCCTGCTGCAGCCCTCGATTGGGCACTGAGAGACATCCCCCTGGGACGTGTGCACCTGCGTCATGTGGTCCAGCAGGTTCTCGTAGGTAGTGCACTTAAATGTGCAATGTTTGCAGGCAGTGCTCCAGTCAAAGGTTAGCTTCTCGAAGCTGGTCCTCACCACCGTGCCCAAGTATTCGTATAGGTCGTCAATTTCATCATCTATAATGGCACAAAATGGACACAATGAATGATGACGATGTGGTTAACTCATTATCTGAGTAGGATTCCACGTACTTTCTTTGATGTCGACAAAGTTAAAGACGACAATATTGCTGCTCTCGCTCTCCTCGTTTTCCGCCTCGCTCTGGCTGTCCCTTTTCTGCACTTTTAGTCTGGATTGACGGAGGTCTGGCTTGGTATTCACCTCCTCTTCAAGTAAAATATCTGAAAAATGCGACAATTTTTAGGCAACAAGTCACAAGCCAAGAGTTTCTACGCACCCTCATGCTCGTATATAATATGCACTCCATCAAGATCTTCTTCATTCTCTGCCTCAGGCACCGCTTCCTCCTCTGGCAAATCAATGCTGGTTGGACTTGTCTTTGCTGCAGGCGATTGGGGAGAGACGGGGGCAACATTATCTGCCTCATCTTCCACGTCCGGCTCATCCTCGTTTAGAATATTGAGAATGAGGGCACTAATCTGCTCCTGGTCTGCCTCCTTCGCTACACGCTTGGCTCTTGTAGTGGGAGAAGGCGACGCCTGCACCGTCGTTTTGGATGGTGACGTGACTTTATCCACTACAGCTGCTACAGCTGCCGGTGTCTCGGACGAAATTTTATTTATGCGTCGGCTGGGCTCCCTCAATCGGACCAGCGGCACAGGCCTCACCACTTTAACTTGTGGCTTTGGCGGCGTTGCCTTCTTTGCAATTGGCTTGGCCGGCGGTGGAGGCGTTTTGAGTGGACTCTTTGCTGCGGGAGAAACCTGTGCAGCAGCGCTCTTTTTCTGAGCAATCGCAGCATCCTGCTGTTGCTGTAGCTCGTCAATGTCAAACAACCGGATCAAATAATTTACGCACTCCCCGCACAGGATCTGTTGCTGCTTTGCGTTGGGCGTCACATCCAAGTTGAAGTGCTTCGCCAGCAGCTGCTGGAGTCCCAGTTCCAGGCCAAATTCATCGAATATCTCCTGGAACTTTAATTTCGAACCGTATGCGCTACAATGCAGGCAGCTAGGACCGCTTTTGCTTGTTTTTGGGTTTTCCGACATCTCAACTTTGTCCGTCAGCAAGAACGTGAGCTGACCGATACGAAAGACGATTTCGATGCGAGTGCAACAATACCGATAATTAATTACACACACAACTAGCTAATGTGCAAAGCCAGTTAATTAATTTGCTTGGAAATAGAATTTTCCGAGCGTAATTCCTTTATTTTTAATGAATTGGACAACAACAATAATTGCGTGATTTGGGTTTTCGATAGCTACATGCAATCGATAAGAATATATACTTTTCTGGTATTTTTCTGACCAGCTACGAGTGTGACCATATTGGTGCAGGGAGGATTGAGATCCAACTGTGTGCCCGGTAACATTTGAAATTGCTTCTGAATTCTGGGAATTAAATCCATTTGTTAACAATCCCAATCTAACTGTTAACCCGCTTCAGCAGGGCGAAGTAACTGTACGAACAGTTGACAATCTGGAAATATAGAAAATCCATTAGTTATAATTGATGAATGTCCATGTTTTGTTTCCCTACAGAACCAAAGGCCTCCAGACTAAAAGTGAATGTGGGATTAATGGTGCGCAAGCAAAGCGGCGAGTCTAAGCGCTGCATCATAAGCAAAATCATTTGGCGATTTGCCTTATTCCAGGTGGTCCACTGGGACTTGTAGATGCTGTGGCACAGCCGTGAGCTGTGAATGGTCACCTCGTTGGCTGCGTAGCAGATGATGAAGATTTGCCAGAGCATGACCAGCGTGTAGATGCACGTCTTGGTCATATAGACGACCTCTCCGTTGGCAATCGAAATGGTCGTCATGTCGTACAGATTGGAAACCAACACCAGGATCGAGCACATAAGCTGCACACTGCCCGGCACTTTGATGAACACCTCCACCAGATCCTTGAGCTGCACAATGCTGTTGTAGTAGGCGCAGCACTCGCGCAGCTGCCTGGCGATGCGCTGATTATCCCGCGGACACACAGCCGGCCCCAACTGCTGCATGCGCAGGACGAGCATCTGCACCTGGAGCCCCAGGTAGGTGAGCAGACTAAAGGCCGCCGAGTCGAAGGCTATGTTCAGGCAGCAAGTGGGCAGAAGGGACACCGCCTGGGACAGATACAGCGCCCAGTAGCATGCTCGCCCTCAATGTTGCACAGATCGTACATGGTCAGCGGCAGCTCCGTGTATTCCGCAAAGAATGGCACAAGGAGTATCCAGATGGCTGTCACTATGGACGCAGCGCCGTATAGATTCCGCAAGGTAACCACCGACACCCTTCCCGCCTCCATGATCTCTTTTTCCTCCTCATTTTTTGTCGCAAATTGCGAGGACTCCATCATGGTGACGAGGCCGGCCAGCCTCCGACCCTTCAGCTTCAGGTGCATCAGCTTGGTCATGACGGACATTTCCGTGGCGAACATGTAGAACACCTTGAGTATCTCCCGCAGATTGGAGATGCTGTCTGCCAGCTGCATGGCAAACAGCAGCAGCATTCCACTGAGTATCGCAAAGATCAAACAGAACCGGACCAGGTGCCAACGGCGCTGCTGCTCTGTGGCCCAATCCGGAAGGTTCCAGGTGCCCAACTTTTGAAAGTACCACACCTGATACTTGTAGAAGTGCTCCGTGACCCTCTGATGCTCCTGATTCATGCTGACTGACTTTACTTACGTGTCCTGCTGTACGGACCTTTTATAGCCAGCCGCCAGCCCCATGCCCAGGCCCCCACTTGGGGCAACGAAAAATGAGGCTAATTATGGAAATTCGCTAAACGTACAGTGAACGAAAACACGTGGCAGAACTTACCGAACTGAAGAGAGCCAAATCGAAGGCTTGACTGGGATTTATGGTCCTTATCCGCAGATCGTAGTGGAGGCGTTGCATGAAGAGCAACGCATTGCGCCGATCGGAGCGATTCCAGTCCACCCAGTTGGTGTCGTACAGCCGATGGGGCAATCCGACACTGCAATGGGTGACCTCGCTGCAGGGGAGGACTTCGTAAAGGTAATTCATCAATCAATCAATCACTCACCCCGCAAAGTAGCAAAGCAGGAAAATCTGAATGAGCATGCAGAACTGGTAGATGACAAACTTGAACAGCGCCACCTTCTCATCGGATAACTACAAAGGATAGAGATATAGTAGTTTGGGGAATTTATTTAGAGTCCATCTGCCGCACTCACCATAGCTATGGCATAGAAGTTGGCTGTCAGCACCAGCACGGAGCAGAAGATCTGCATCGATATCGGTTTGCAGAGCAGACGCTCGATGGTCTCGGCCAAGTCCACGATCGCCATGTGGTAGCGGATGCATCGCTTCAGCTGCACATCGATGCTCGTCGTAGCCCTATCCCTGCCCAGGTGCTGCAGTCGCAGTGCCAGTATGTCCAACTGGCAGTGGACGAATATGAAGAGCGAGCAGCACAGGGAGTCAAAGCCGATGTTCGTGAGGCAGCAGGTGGACAGCGCCAGGCACAGGTAGCAGTAGAAGAGCCAGTATCCGGCCGAGCCCGGAGTAATAACGAACGGGTTGTAGGTGCTCAGCGGCAGCTTCGACCAGTCGGCTACGAACTGGGGATGAGTATCATTGCCAGGGCTGACAGTGACAGGGCCGCATAGTAGTCTCGCGTTTTGCGGGTCGTCTCGCAGGCTGCGGCAAATATGGCGCACTCCTCCGGTCCCACAGGCCGGAAATCCTTATCGTCCAGGCGCCCGAACAGCTGCTGGAGCGCCACATTGTTCATCTTGATGGATATCAGCTTGGTGGTATGACCGGCGCTGGTTGCCAGCACAAAGATGGCCCGGACTATCTCGAACATGTCGTTCAGATTGGTCACCACATGCAGCACCAGCAGAAGATCGAACAGCAGCACCCAGAAGGCCATGACGTGAAAGTAGTTGATCTCATTGAGGATTCGCTTCCAGCGCTGCTCCTGTGGCATCAGCGAGTAAATGTTGAAAATGAACGTCTGCCCCTTGTAGAAGATTTCCGCCCTCTTGGCCATTCTCTCAAACGATTCTCTGGCAACTTAGTGACATTCGGGTCAAACTCAACGCTTTTTATGGCCACCCGAGCAGCGTTTAAAATGTCATTAGGCTGGCTGACTTATTGTTTCCTAATATGCGAACCTAAGAAATACATAATTAAACGACAGCACTTAAGCATCCATAAGTGAAACTTTATAGGCATTTGAATTCACCTGAATTGGAAAAGAAAGTCTAAGCATTTCTCATGAAATTTAACAGATCGAATACACCATCCGTCCTGCAATAAACGAATATATGATAGCTCCAAATCTTCCAAATCATTCCAAATCATTCCATTTTATGACTTTTGGTTTACAAACTCCTTTCCAATTCCATTAAGAGGTACATACAATTTTCGTGCAGTGCACTGGGTTTTGCAATTTTCGTTTATTAAATAGAAAATAATAAATTATTCAGGCGACGATTATTGCGTAGGATAATTTCGTAAGGCCCGCCCACCCAAATACCCTGGCTAATGAAATATTTATGATTAGAGGGGAAACTGCGTTGGATCACAGCACCAGGTGAAGCCATCGTAGGGCGTGTTTGGCAGGCTTAAAGGGCAGCTGACGGGCTTGCAAATGTTCAGGACCTGCGGCCTCTCACGCTGGAACGTACAGTTGTAGGTGAGGAATACGTAGAGCCCTCTGCCACTGGCATCTCGCACCACCTTGTAGGTCCACTCGGGCACTGGGATCTTTGAGCCGGACAGGAAGGCCTGTTGGAACACGCCCCTACTGTCTGGCAGCATCAGTGTGCCGATGCCACCGGACTTGACCCGAAACGGAGTCGATGGGGGGATTTGGCTGCGCACCCAACGCTCGATCTTCTCCCAGTTGCCATCGTTGATTGACTTGAACTGCGGCACCACGTTCAGGTAGCGGAAGGTGCTGCTCATCTGGTCCACAAAGAGGAAGTCCGCCGACGCCACCAGATGCCCACGATTGATCACTAGGTCCCGGGGACTGGTCAAGTAGGTCTGCCCCGCCCCGTAGATGCAGTTGAAGGCGTGGTAGATGTTGGACTTCAAGTATGCGGCCGCCTCCACGGGGCTGAACAGCTCGTCGGACATAAAGTCCACCCACGGTCGCCTGGGAACTGTCACGAACTCAATTGGCCAATGGACGAGAGTGATGAACGGAGAGGGATCACTTACAGAAGGTCTTGTAGTAGACGTCGCTCTGCGAGTACAAGACCCGCGCATTGCTGGCATCAAAACACGTCCGATAGAGCTCCAACTGTTTTCCTTCGATGTTATAGCCCACTGCATACATTGTCCCCGAACACTCCCCGTCCCTGATTCGCGTCACCGTTGGACGCATCGGATCGTTGCATGCCATGGGCATGGCGACAGAGAACTGTCCATTGTCCTGGCACTGGGTCTCCACCCTGTCCGTGACAGTGCAGAACATCCACAGGGACAAACCAGTGGGCACGGTTTCCGTTCGCTGCAGCTGAAGCGCTCCGCTGGCATCGCGATAGGTGAATATGCGATTCGATCCCTCCACCATATGCTGCAAGATCCGACAATCACTGCGTACCCCCCGACCTGCTCTCGAAGAGATAATCTTTGGGGGCCCATAATCAGGAATACTCTGAGAGGTACTTGCCCATGGCGCAGAGCAGGAGGAGCAGTAGTATCTGGGCGCCAGCCATCTGGGATGGAACTCTAACACTGGTGAAACTTTAAATTTTGAAAATTATAATCCAAATTGTTACATGAACATAATGCCACTTTATGTACTTTCGAATATTTTGGGGAAATCCCCGTAACAAAATGAAGTTTATGACGAGCAAAACGATAGACGCATTCGATATTAGGGTTCGAACTTTGAAGGGTTTAAGCCAAATTCAAATCGGTAATGGAATCTACATTGGTATAGCTAATGGTTACACTTCATTGGATCAATCAAGCCTTCAATTATCATACTTACTTTCCCCCTCCATATAATTACTTATGGTTAATAAAATAGATCGTGTCTGGGTTGTTTTTGTTTTTTTTTGACAGTCCACTTGTGGATAACACTTTATTGCTTCTATCACATACAAAAGTTGTTGTTTGGTTGCTAGTTGAACTCTGCTTCGAAACAATTGCTCAATTCTTGTATTCGTGGTACTGTACTTCATTCAAGATGTTATTTATAATTATTCAATTTAGGTTGCATTTTATTTTTTTGCGCTTTTTTTTCTTTTCTTTCTACTTCAAATGGTGCATATAGAGTTAGTTCTACGAACAAGTGTAAATGTTATTATATATACGTATGTATGTATGTTTGTATGTATTGTATTAGGGGATAGGCGGGCATGGGCTTAGGCATGTGCCGTGGCAATGAACTAAAGTAGAAACAAAATATAGCGAAACGAAATGCAATCGCATGGGAGTGAAGGAGTACTCGATAATGTGCACACTATACTCGTATTCGTAGGTGGTATAAGGTGTAAGACATGCATAAAAGTAAAACAAACTTAAAAAAGAGTGAAAACGGTGGCTAACAAATATTTTGCACTAATTCTTTAACAAAAAAAGTTTCGGCTTGAGGATGGGGAAAGGGAAAGCGGTTGGGCATAGACGAGGGCAGGGCGGGGCGGGGACTTGTTCAAAATTGCTGCGCGAATTCTCATAGACATTGAATCTTATATAGAAAACGATATCGAACTGTGTGTAAATGCTATAAGCTATACTTGGTTTCTAGGGTCGTATTCATGTATTCATTCAATTGTTGTCCTGCTTGTTGATCAGCTTCAAGATGACCTTGCCGCCCTGCACATCCAGGGCATACAGGCTGCCGTCCTTGATCTCGTTGTTGAGCACCTCGTCGGTGACGCTGACCAGTATGCCCGACGGTCCCGAGATGTACACGCAGCTCTTGTTGGCATCACTGAAGATATTCGAGCCGCTGCCCGAGTACTTGGAGTGCATGCTCCAGTTGTTGTACATTGCAGCAGCGGCGGCAGCAGCGACAACAGCAGCTCCTCCATTCTCCTGGGCCCCCGCCTTGGCCATGAACTCGTAAAAGCCGGGCATCTTGAACAGCTTCTGCTGCAGCTCCTTGGCCGTGTTCGACAGCAAGTAGATGGCATTGTAGCTGCAACCATCCATGCTGGCGTACAACGTGAGTCTGGGCGTGATGGTTCTGCAATACAACAACAGGGTCTTAGCATACATTTTCAGATTTCTCATTTCTTTTGAGGGATCACTCACTTGGCTCGCAATATGTTGTGCATGCGTATGCCGTCGGCCAGGCCGCAGATTTGTATCAGATCCTCCTTGGACATGCTAAAAAAATAAACCCAAAGGCGAAAGGTTATAAGACAAAGCCAAAGATCGTGTGGATCGAAACTGTCGGACCTTCATTGACCTAAATCCGAAAGGTTCTACAGATTCTAAACACATTGTAGAAAAGAACATACCGCATTATATCAGCTCCCGAGAAGTGGGCGAACGTCGATAGATAGGCCGTGAGGCGATGATTGGTCAGCCACTGCGTCACTTGCGAGGGCGTCGATTCCGGCATTATGTTCTGATTCTGCTATCATAAAGTAGGGGTGATTTGTTAGGTTTAGGAACTGTCAAGCTGTGCTGCAAAAATAGTACATACAAAGTCATCCATTTCCGCGGGCACATGCTGCGGCGAGACCATGTTGGTGGCGTCCATCAGCTTGAGGTTGGGCGAATTGGTTGACGTCACCGAATTGATCGCAATGGGGCTGCTGCTGCTGGTCGCCGGCGATGCTGCATTTGACGCAAACGGAAGCATCCCATCGTACTTGGGTATGTGCACGGGCGAATTGGGCCAAAGCTTCATACTGTGAAAGAGTGTGACAGAGAGGGGGAAAGGATGTGATTATTTGGGTGCCAACTGTACCCTACGCTACAGCCTGATCCTACAACTACTGTATAATCCCGGGCTGGGGCTGTGTATCTTGCAGTAACAGGAGCGACAATCCTTCAGGGGCAAGTGCATGTTAACGAATGCCGCCAGACCA
Source organism: Drosophila bifasciata (assembly GCA_009664405.1). Taxonomy (NCBI): domain Eukaryota; kingdom Metazoa; phylum Arthropoda; class Insecta; order Diptera; family Drosophilidae; genus Drosophila; species Drosophila bifasciata. The sequence goes on along the minus strand of CM019043.1, from coordinate 4,379,120 downwards.
GACCCGTCCGCGTCTGGAGCTTTCGCTCTCCCGTCCCTAAAGCAGGAAATCAGGTTTTCTCTTCCATCGAACTGCTCGACTTCTCTTTTTGTTTACAAACCGATACACTACCCCCTATGTATCGTATAGCCGATGTTCCCCCCGATTCTTGTTACTCGATATGAGCCCCGATTAAATAAGAAAACTTGTTCGTAAACATGTATGTATCTATGTATGGTATGTAAACCATCCATGCATAAACCGCACATAACCCGTAATTCATATCATCCAGCCGCCATTTGTGGGGAAATTCTTTCAAGTTCTTCCCTCACCTTCCCCCCAGCGTCAGCACCTTCCCTGAATCAACATTGAGATGGACTATTACATGCTCATGTATTCCGGATCTCCAGCAAGGTATTGCCTGGGGCGTGTGGGTGGTTGCAGGGGTTTGCGGAATGGTGGAAACACTCGTAACATAAAGGTCTCTCTCCCTAAATAATTTGGCAAAATAATAATATCTATGGTGCCTTTAGTGTGGCCTGCAAAACAAACAAAATCATTCAGCAGAAAAAAAACAACAAAGCCGAAAACCGGTTAAAAGCAACTTTAAACTAAAAATAGCTTGGAGCAGGGGCGGCCCCACACGAAACGCTCTTCGGATGTTCTCTTAGCGGACAGCACCTTGCCAATGGATCGGATCCTTCAACTTGGCTCTCTTTAGCAGCACGCACTCAGTCTCTCTCTCTCTCTCTCTGTCTATGTCGCTCTACCGCTCTCCGTATATCTCTCCCTCTTCATATCTCTCATATCCACATGCATACGCGTACATATGTATTTACGCTCTCAATTCGATTGATCTCTGGGATTTATGTGACAAAGTGACTTTACTCTCTCTCATTTTGGTGCGGGAAAATTCCATTCCACACTGCGTTTCAAAGCTATAAGTCTACTGATTGAATTGACTGAATAAAAACAACTAAGCAAAAGCTCATTGAATTCTCATTAAATTCTATTCGCATTCTATTCGATTAGCTATTATAGCTAATAAAGAAACTTTTGGACAACAAATAGTAGCCATTTAATGATCCTAAAAAGCATATCATAGATCTGCATAGGCTGCCTGTTTCTGGGCATTAATTAGGAGACATCGAGTGGGTGGGTGGCAGAACCGCCTTAAAGTTCTCAAAACGCACTGTACGAGGGAGATAAGAAGCGAGGGGCGGTCTACTGCACGTGTAGACATGCAATACGACGGAATATTCCAATGATCATAGTAACTGGATGTTATGTAAATAGTTGGGATCTGGGCCTGCAGTGCAGGAGATCGTAAATCAAAGCCGCAGCCGTGGCTGTCGCACAAACAGCACACTCGAGACAATTTGCGCGCTCAATTGAGAGATTGCATCAACTGCCAGACCAGCGCGACTACGTCAATTGTAATAGTCTGGGAAATGAGGAACGAGGGATGAGGGATGGGGGATGGGGACACTCACTATTCGGGGCTGTAACAGCCCGTGGTGGTGGCTGGCATCACCAGATCCAGCGATATGTCATTCATGATGGTGCACTCGTAGCTGGGCTGGAACTTATCCTGCTCCGACTGTGGACGCTTCTGTATCTTCTCGCGGTCCTGCTTGTGCTTACGATCGGCGCCCTTTAGCTTGAATACCTGCAAATAATTGGCAATGAGTATTGAACTCTCTCTCTCTCTCACGCTCTCTCTCTCTCTCTCTAGCTTTAGCGACCTTCCCATTCCGTCACTCACCTTGATCTGGCAGGCAGCTGCATGGACGGCCTGCTTGACGCTGGCGATGGTTAACCCTCCGCTGCAGTTGCTGTTGCTGCTCCCATTGGGGGTGCGCTCTGGGGAGGCTGGGGCAGTCGAGCCGCTATTACCGTTAGCGTTACCGTTGCTGCTATTGTTGTTGTTGTTTTTGTTCCGTTCGAGTTCGTATTGCTGCTGTTGTTGTTGTTTTCTATATAGGTTTCGATCTGGAGTCGAAATGGTACACCCTTCTCACCGCCGTGCTTCTTTGGGGTAAATTCGGTTGAAATGCAATTGACCTTGATGTAGACGCCGACCTCCTTGAGGGGATCCCAGAACAACTCGACAGTGTTGAGCGAATGGGAGCTCAGGGGCTGAGAGACGTGGCACAGGCCGTACGATAGTGGCACATCCACCTCAATGATGCGCTCGCCGGGTCGGGATTGCTGCCATTGTTGCATCTGCTCGCGCTCCATGAACTGGAGACGGCGCTCATGGAAGCAGATCTTGATCACGCTCTGAAAGTGAATTTGCAACAAAATGAAGTCACTCTATATTGCCATAGGATAGGAATTTATATAATATATATGTATATATTATGTGTGTGTAGTTTGGACAAACTCAGATACTTTTGTATCTCCGCCTGATCATACGCATTCACGTTCCGTCCTCGTGGGTATTTCTCTCAAGTTCTTCGTCTTCTTAATTGGGGTTTATTAAAACCAATTGACGCCAGACAGACAGAAGTCAAATCGTTCACTGAATCACATGCCTCTGCCTCAATTGGCGCTAGCATCGGAGGCAATGCTTCTGCGGCAGTTGCGCCTGGGGCACAGCCTTGGACTCACCTTCAGAATCTTGTCCCTGTAGAGGGACAGGTCACCGATCTTCTTCAACTTGATCTCGTAGCTCTGGCCCTGGTTCAGATACGTCAGGGTCTCCTCATTGTTCTTGGTGGCAATCGATGTGGCGGCAGCCAAAATGTATTGAAACCTACAAGAACAGGATCATTGGGGATTTGAGTAAACAGAGATCCACTGCTGCCACTCACTTGTGATCCTCGGCGTGTGTCGCTCCGTTGGCGGACACAATCTCGATCTTGGATGGATCCAGCACGCTCAGTTGCTGCTGTGGATTGATCTTGCCCTTGTCGGAATGTCCGCCCTGATCATACTCGGTGGCAGCCACTGGCGAGCCCTGGGGCGAGCCACAGCCACAGTGGAGTCCGGAGCTCAGGTCATGTTTGCCATTGGCAGCGGACGTCTGCTGGCCACAGGCCCCCAGCTGCGGGGAGTTCTGTGCCTCGTCCACCTTGGCAATTGTCACGGGGGCAGAGACAGTGCCTGCGGCATTGCTGTTGCCGTTGTCCAGCGAGAGCTTCGGATTTGGCTTGATCTGCTCCGTCTGGGGCTCCTGCTTCAGGGCGGTCAGCGTGGGGGAGAACGACAGAAAATTTTCACTGCTCGTAGAGGAAAGAATTAGCTGCAATCTCACATGGCCACGTGGTCAAGGGGCATATCTTACTTGTTCAAATACGAGCTGCTGTTGAACTCGGCATTCAGATCGAAGCCAATGTCATCGCTCCAGCTGCTGCGGCCTGCCAAATTGAAGATTCAAACATACAAAGTTAGTTTCATCCAAGGCAATTTTTCCATTTAACTCTTTCATATCTGAGACACGCTGTCGATTCCATCCCAAGAATTCCCGCTGTTATCAAGGCTCCCAAAAAAAAAAAAAAACCGATTGACCGAGTGCAGACTGACGTCAATCAGTGTGCCTAATTTAGGGGATATACTTCTTTTGCTTCAAAGTACATAGTTAGACAACATACACGACTATATGTGCGTATCTATATAGATCTGATCACTGAAAAACATTAAGCTTACATTTGAAATGTCCCCTAAATGATCACACAATAAATACAAAATGCTTTGTTAATTGATTTAATCTATCTGGGAGATACCGAACCGTACCCTATACTATATATGCATCGGACAATACATGGCTGGGGCTGCATGGCTCCAATCGAATTGATTCAATTGAGCGAGCCTATCCACATCCAACATCGAATGACGCACAAACAAATTTGCGTTGTTTGGTCGTTTCGCAAGCGAGGGAGATAGTGTCACAGCTAATTGGTTGATTAAGAGTATGAAAAGTATCTGGAAAGACGAATAGATAGAACTGCTACTTGGAACATTGGCTACGCTATCGTTGATTGCTGCATGGCAATGGGAAATGACTGCAATCAGTCGTCGTCGTCCACGCTGCCTGCGATTATATAAAAAAAAACGTCTGGGGTGAGGGAAAAAAGGCTAGACAAAAGCAAAAGCCATTAATAATCACTGAATGATCATCTCTGATTCAATATATATATGTACATATAATAGTACAAGCACTATCGTTCTCCCTCGCGGTGTAAAGTTTTAAGCATAAATTCTGACAATCTACTAAATGCCCACCCAATGCCTAGGCGAACATTTGAGTCTTATCTGCGGCAAGTGTCGCTTGATAAGCCATCGAGGGAGGGAGAAACGCGGCAGAGCTTTAGATTCGAGTCAAAATTATATGGCTACACACACCTACATGTGTGTGTACGTGTATACTGTATGTGAAAGTATATCAATGTGGCAGTGTCATGCCTCAGTCACCCGCTATAGAATAATTAGTCCAAATAGTAGTTGGGACCTTGCGTGATTTTATTTAAACAATCTCTCTGGCAAATCGCTTTAAAGTTTAGAGGGTTTTTGACTGTAGTCTCTCTCTCTCTCTCTCTCTCTCTATAAGTTGGGGGCCTGGTTTGGTCTTTGGAAAAGTACCACAACTTTCTGGTGTTCTATTATTAAAGTGCGCTATTGATTAACATTAGATGGAGACCATGATGGAAGGGAGGTGCTAAGTTATTCACAGTCGCTGGTCTGTTAATTTCATTAGGAGATCGATCGATCCACCTGCCAACTGCCAACTGCCAACTGCCAAAGCATCCAACGATCCTATAGCCACGAATGAATGTTAATGAAGTTTATGAAACTATTTAAAGCCAGACTTTGAGGGTGCAACTCGTTTGCTGTAGGCCCAACCATTTCAAACATTTCAGCCTTAACCCTTTGATAATGTCCGATTTAATTGAGAGCTCACGAAGTGATCGGCTAACTTCCACATATCCATATCTACAGACATAAATATGTACTAGTATGTATGCACATCTGATAGATAGATACGGACTAATTAGCAGTGATATTTCTCTGCTTGTACAGCACTTAGCACATCCGGAGTTAGGGACAAAAGCAGAAGAAACACAAAACTCATGCACTCACGTTTTGTCTTTCGGATTGATCAACTTAATTATGGGATGGAAATATCTAGCCTATCTATCAATCCACCTGTCTGATATGTAGACAAATGAAAATCAAGGGACCCAAACCCAAACCGGTCCCTTAATTATTCACAATTCACTACAATACACGAGCTTACACCTGGCGGAGGAGTGGAAAACGAGTTTCTGGCCAGGAAGAGTGTCGGTTTGGGTCTCGAACAGGTCTCTGAATATCGAAATAAAGTCCAGACGAAATTTCTTTCATTCTTTCGTGCTTTGCTTTCATTGATTGTGGGTCACCAGCCAAGTCAATAAACTTATTTACTTATGCAAATGAGATGGCCAATGCAGTCACTAAGCAGCGTAGGGATTGAGGATGGGGGGTCGGGGGAGAATCGGAGATTCGGTTCCTTACCAGAGTGCTTCTCGCGCTTGTGTTTATCCTTTTCCTGGGGGGCCACCTTGGTGGGCAGCTCGCCGCTTTGCGATGCTGTGGGTGAGTTCTCGGTCTGTCCAATGTCCAGTGAGTCCCAATCCATTCGTCTTTTGCGGGAGCCGCTGTTTAGGTAAATGGTCTGAACGTCGATTATCTGCGGTCCCGGCGAATCCTTCGACTGCCCGTCTACGATAATCGTAAGTTCTTCGATTAGCGATATCTCTAAATGCAGCAAAGATAAATATGCCACAGATTTGATGCGATGATGGAGATGATTAGAGCTGGCTGATTGATGGATTGATGACTGAATGGATCAAGGGGAAAAGGGGTGTTCTGTGACCTTACCTGTCCACGATTCCTCAGAGTTTGGCGGCGAGTCAACAAAGTTGATCACTTGCTCATAATCCGTTCCAATATGCTGATGATGGTAGCCGCTTATAAAGTGGCGGTTCTCGATCTGGAAAGCCAAGCAGAAGCAGATGAAATTACTTTCAGTGGTCTTCTAAGCCTCAACTCGTAGCTCGAAACAATTATTGAAACAGATTCCGAATCAAAAAACACAAACAGAAACAAAGCCCGTCTAGCCGCCAACGAGGCTATGCCCTCACAACATTATCTCTAGAGTCCAGCTAAAGTACTATACATATACATATGTTTATATGTATGTAGGTTCGAAACCTTGCTGATAAGGTATGCTTTTAATCTCTCTCTCTCTCGCTGCTCTCTCTCTCAAGTGAGAGACTAGGGGAAAACACGAATCGATTTCTTGTTGCTTCCATTTAATTATGCTCCACAAAGATAAGATCGCCATGCCCGACATGTGAGTGAGTAAACAATACCAGATTGAAGATCTGAAGAGCTGACCAAAGATACCCCATAAAACGTTTAATATGAAAGAAGAAAAACAAAAGCAAATACCGAGTAAGTAGCTCTAGCTGTTGACGTAACATTGAAAATATTTATTAAGCGTTGGTTTCCCCATCCTTCTCTCTCTCTCTCTCGTTCTATCTCCCTTTCCGTCAGTGTCATACCACAACGTTGTTATATGATACATACATACATAGTGTTCTGTTCTGTATAGTATAATTAGCAATTGAACTATATACATTCGTATGTATATATGTATATATTTATATTCAAGGCAGACTGAATTGGCAGGGAGCTACTACTACGAGTAGATGCGAATCATTCCATTGGTAGTCGCAAACACTTGTCCAGATACAAACAATTGTATAAATAACACGATTTGTATTTTTTTGGTTACGGTAACAACTATAGACACGTGTTTTTGACAATCTACCATTTAGTGTGATTCCATCATACTTATTTCCTAGAAATGGCGCTTTAATTATGGTTCTAATGCAATTGTTCAAGCAATTGTTCCTCCTCACCGAACATCTTAATAGAACTTTGTATCTAATGAACTACTATCTTCCGCTGGGATTCCTAGGGATTGGGATGAATTCTTACCTGATTTAAGTTCTCGCTTGCACTGTTGTTGGCGTTGGTGTTGTTGCTATTAATGTTGTTGTTGTTGCTGTTATTCTGATATTGACTGCGATTCAAGTTGTTGTTGTTGAATTCCATTTGATCGAGTTCGTTGAAGATGTTCAAATCGAATTTGGTGGCAATCGTGCGCTGTGGTAGCTGAAGTTGCAGTTCCTCGTGTGGCTGGTTTTGTTGGTTAATCGTGTGGTGGTGTTGGTGATGATGATGATTATGGTTGTTTGTATGTTCTTGTTGCAGTTCTGAATATTGTGGATCGAATATGCTTTGTAAATCCAACAGACCGGAGTTTTGCGATAGAAACGAAAGCGCCATTCGGTAGATGGGCGTTGGATCAGCGTTATTTTCTTGTTCCTTGCTTATGTTGATTTATAATGTCCTCGATCGAAATACACACACAAACACACGAATATACCGCACTTAAAAGTCAATAACCGGGGGGGGAGGGTAGGAGGGCTGAGGGGTTCACACACTACTAGATGTGGGTTAACACGTGGTTCGTTCCACCGATATCGCTAGCGGTGGGATCCCTGGTGGGCGCCAGCAATTTTGCTCAAGTTGTTTGTGCAGAGCGAAATGCAACAAAGAAGTAATAATAGCAATAGTAATATTCGAAGTAGAAATAAAATGTGTGGGGGTTTTTTTTGTTGTTTTTTTGTTAAATTGAGATGGCTTAATTAGGATTGGATTTAGCTTAGGTTAACATTTTGGATCTCTTCAAAATGGTCTTTTATGACACTACACCGTTATGCGCACAGCACTCAGGATTTCAAATAACGGATAACGGATAACGGATGTTGGGATTCCGTTTAACAATTTTGCACTCCGCGTGAGTTCGACTAACAACCAAATAATATCGATATAGTTTATATTTATTATTCACTATTTATTTCTAAACGTATCTGCTCCGTTTTTTTTTTTTTTTTTTTTTTTTTTGTAACTTTTTCTATGGTTTTTTTCACAATTTGTGTGGAATTGGAATAGTTGCGTTGTGCGTGTGTTCTTGGGGCCTTGGGAGGGGTGGGGTACCGAGCCAAGTTAAAACAATACGAAAAACGAATTGTACAGTTTCTTAATTCCGGTGGTCTCGCGCTGACGATGGCTTCGGAGTAGGGTATTTTCGATTTTTAACAGCATTTTGTTCCTCAAATACATATAGCTCGATTGCGATTGATATTCATTTGACATGCGCTGCATTCGTATTTCAGATTTCTCCATTTATTGCCGCTAAATCTGGTACAGTTGATATGATATGTGCTTTACAGGTCTCACTGGCAGTCGTGGACGTGTGTAGGCTGGTGCTGCTTGGCTTGCACTCGCTGCTTGCTGCTTGCTGGTTTGTTTCGTTCACTGTCAGATGGCTGACATTATACAGCAGTTGTTTACTCGTGAATTGCCTTTTCTTTACTGATAGCAGAGTGCACTCCCTGTGGCACTGTGATACTGCAGCCTTTGTTCGTTTTTCGTTTTTGTCGTTTTTCTTCTTCTCAGATTTCCTAGCGCTGCTTTAGACTCGAGAGACTCAACTCAACGCGACTCAACGATTCAGTAAATTTTCAGAGTACTTTTCAGTGTGTATGTGTGACCGACTATCTGTAGTTTTGTCACTGTCAGATATGCGACATTCTAATTAACGCTGACTTTGGAGTATGGCTATGGCTTCTTCCTTGCCAAAAAATGGTATTTCGGTATTTGCTTTTGCTTTGACTTTTGACTTTGACACTGTCAGAAGGCTGACATTCTACAGCAGTTATGGTATTCGGATTGTGTTTTCAAACTCTAGATCAAACTCGAATTGATAGCAGAGGTGCACTTTTGGCTGATGATAAATTGATGTCTGGATCGGATGAGAGGGTTTGGTTTGGTTTGGGTTGGCTGCGGAGCAACGTTGGACACAACTATTACGGGCGAGTTTCGAACGTATTCTGTTCAGCGCTGGCTGTGCGACAGGGCTGCGAAGTGAAGTGGCTCGAGTCGAGTGGGTTTGCTGTGAGCTTAGTCGCTCGGGAATTCGTGGTCTGGTCCGGGCTCAGGCACGGTACGGGGTATGGGTATGGCGTATGGTACGGCTGTTATCGCCTCGCTTGTGTTGTTTGTGTGGCGAGGGGTGTTATATATTAGCTCTTAGTCGGATTTTATTGGAGCCTAATATCTGTTGCTTTTTGCGATGGTTGGTAGCTGGTGGCTGTTGGCTGTTGGCTGGTGGCGAACAGGTTTTCGATGCGATCGAAATGTTAATTATTCACAAAATGTTCGGTTTTCATTAGGCGAATTAACAGCGCGAAAAAGAGTTTGTTTGTTCGGCGCAGGGGTTTTGGTTCGATCGATTCGATGTTTCTTGATTCTTGATTTGCACTATTTACGACGGTTCGATTTTCTCAATTTTTGTCGGTGGCTTGGGCTTGCGATAAGGCTTGGGCGATTTGCGATTGCGAGTTCGGTTCAATGATAATTTGTTTGCCAATTCGATGGGACGCGTCACTTTTTTGCGGACGATTGTTTAGGTGTCTGGATCCTGGGCGTTCCCTAGAGAAGCAGTTTTAGTCCGACGAAGCGAGGCTTCGAAAAGCCCAAAGAGACGGGCATTTTGTGCGGAGAACCTTGGTCGAGCGGCAGCCAACACGGACACGAGGTTAAAATATCAATGAGTTGTGAGAATTTCTGCCGTTAGCGGGAAACTACAGACACAGTTTCGGAATCAGCAAAGCCCCAATCAAGCCGAGTGGCCGACGGCACAGATACACATACACTTGTGGACGAACCCCGAGAGCAGAGGCAAAAAACGGCACTGATGATGCTCGCGACCAGCGGAGACGATGATGGAGACGAAGACGGAGACGAGACGACGATGGCAACGCCAGCGGCAATGGAATGGATGTGAGTGCGAGTGCGACTTGCGATTACGGAGGCGGAACGGGAACAACTACAGACACAGACGCACTTTCGGAATCATCCAGCTACCCAGAGTCGTCCAGAGATCCCAGCAAATTGATGTATGTGGATGCTGCTGCTGCTGCTGCTGAGGCTGCTATCACTCTAATTGATTGTGGCAACAATAAAGTTGTACACACACACAATCATTCAATTGAAAGGGCTGTGTTGTGTTGTGTTTAGCTTTGCCTCTGTGTGTGTGTGTGTGGGAGGGAGAGATGCACTTGTTGCTGCTGCTGCTGCTTCAGCTGCTGCTTCTTTCTTCTCTGCTTCTCTTCAGCTGTTTTGCACGTTTTGTATTGCTGCCTCTTGCTGCTGCGTCTCCCTGTGAATGCCAACGACGACGAACGACAATGTTAGAGATACAATAACAAGTATGTATATGTACGAGTGGACAGCACTATATGGCAATTTTCCTCGATTTATGTTTATTGGGCGTTGTGTTGTTGTTGTATCTGCAATTGGACTCAATTCAGGCTCGTTTCTGCAAATGTGTGCGCGCTGGGACTTTCGATTTAATTTTCGGCTGGCTGCTATTTCGCTGCGCGCGTCGATGACGTATTTCGCGAATACGAACACGCACGCACAAGCTGAGAAAACTTGAACGTTGGTTGGTTGGTTGGTTGGCCCGGAGGGTGGTGTGTGGTGTGGTGTGGGTGGCGCTGACCGCTTATTGAGCTTTTCCGCTTTCGATAGACGTTTTAATATTTTTGGTTTGACTGTATGGATGATTTGACTCTGTTCAAGATTGGTTATTACACTCCGCACAAAGTGAAAAACGTGTGTCGCCGATGGAAGCTAAATATGTACTCTTTGGTGGTACTGATTTGGAGAGCGAGCGTCAAACGCTAATATTAACACTAGCCACAGACCCTCTCCGGCTCTCTGCCGCTCTCTCGGGCTCCACTCATTTGTGGGGGCCGTTCCAAAGAGCACGGCCAGCAGCGCTCTTTATGTCTGCCCGAAGCCCCCTATCTGTACATAAGTGTGTACGTTTCTCTGTGTGTGTGTGTGTGTGGTGTGCGTGATAATGCCAGTGTGGAATGCAACAATAACACGCACTTTTCAACGACGACGAACCATCGCTGCCATCGATTTACAGTTACTTCCAAAAATTGGATTTGCTATCTGGCGTTGACAACAACAAAGAACTTTGATTATCAACAAGAACAGCTGTTGGCTTTAGTCGCAGTCCTAAGAGAGGAGACTAAGAAAGAAGAAAGAGAGGGAGAGCGGGAGAGAAAGAGAGAGAGTGCACCTGCTTGTGTGTGGGCGCGCTGGGCTCTCTTCAGAGTGGGTCAATTATGATCTTCAGGGTGAACCTTAATATGCGATCTCCAACGGTAAATGACAGTTCTTTTCAAGTTTTTCATTCATGATAATTTATCCATCCATATCCATATGTACTAATGTAGATAATTAAGGCGTTAATTAATCAAAGGAATTACTAATAGCCGAATATCGAAATGCCAAATGTATCATCAATCTTTCGTTTTAGTTTTATATGTACGTATTTCTCCTCAATTGTGGCTTCGGGAAGGCGAATTAAATATGTCTCAATTGATTTTAAATTGCCATCAATAACAAGGCTCAAATGAAATGAATTTATTTTGCACATCAGAAGTCAATGTCGCAATTCGCTTCGATGACCACCGGCAAACATTCCAATGGAAAAATATCCGATCTGGAGAATGTGTTGCACGTTTTCATCATTCATGGGTGGTGGAAAAGAACAGTTTAGGATGCCTATTGTCTTCTTGGGTTTTCGGGCATCAATTAGCATCGCGCCAAATTCGCAGCTGTTAATTTATAAAAATTAGCAACATCAGGCACAAAAATACTTTTTATGGCCATTGATCAATTCCCTGGGGCAGTAAAAGGTTTATAAGGCGTAATAAGAAATGAATGGAGCTACGAGTCTGCAAATTAGCATGGAAATTAGACAGAGTTGATAGAAAGAGCGGTCTAATTCCAGACAATCAACAAATTAACATCTTTGAGACTTGATTTGAATTTGAAATCTGGCGCCCAGGTCGATTGAGCAACAGCACTGATGTCAACCGCAACGGTCATACTGTTCAAATGACATTAAGACGTTTCACAGCACTGGCACTGACGAATTTGTAAATAAGACTTTTCTGTATATCTGAGGTCGGAATTGAGTTTATATTACGGGTATACGGCTATATAATGTTATATATGCATGAACCATACAGTATAATGTATATATATATTTTAAAATTTTTAATAGGATTATGTGGTTTAGTGGGTTAATTTGGCTTTATCCTCGGTATATTTTAATAATTATAAGGTATATTTCAGTATATTTCTGAGGGACAGTCACACTGAATCTGACTCTGGCTGGCATCGAACTTTTCTTCTTTTTATAATGGAATTGTCGCCAAACAATCAAATCGAGGACAGAAAACCCATCCTTACAGCCGACGGTCTTGTGCAAACCTCCAACTCGCCCTTCGAGCCGGCCATATCCCAGGAGACGCAGACCTCCAACGGCGTCGGCACCCAGTGCCAGCTGACGGTCGACCAACTGGACATTGAGATTTTGCCGATCATCTACGACGTTGTGCGCTGGTGAGTTCTGGTGGCCTGTGCGGCCACAAGTGTGCGGTGTCAATGGGCGAAATGTCAATCAGTTAAATACATATATTAACACATGTACACATATCTAAAAATAAACGCCAGGCGCAATTCACTCGAATCTCTTACATAATACGCTGTTTCCTCTTCCAGCGTTGAAAAGGATCCGCTTGAAAACGCTGTGAAGCTGCGCGAGTCCCAGGACTGCAACCACAAGGTGAGAACAGCCCATAGATGATGTATCGATGTGAGCGTTTAACTCAGTCCATGAATCCCTGCAGATCTTCGAGCTGCAGAAGCGCTTCGAGTCGGCGCGCGAGCAAATCAGGCAGCTGCCGGGCATCGACTACAACAAGGACGAGCAGTTGCAACGCCTCGAACTGCTGCGGAATCAACTGAAGCTGAAGCAGCAGCTCATACGCAAGTACAAGGACACGGAATTCTAGGGGCATCGGAGCATAGGAACAGGCGCGATGGTACTGCGACTACTGATGCGCTATCTGGCCAACAATGAGCAGCTTATCCAGCGCATGGCCGACAGCTATCCCATGCGACGGGCTGCCCAGCTGGTCGTCTCCCTGATGTACCGCACCAAGAGCCTGGCCAGGGAGCAGGGGCTGCACGAGATGACGCCAGAGCGCTTCAAGTGAGCCAGACCGAACCCCAAAGCGGCGACTATAATCTGATAATCCTTGGTGCATTGCAGGTCGTTCGTCAGTATGTTCAAGAACAATGTAAAACAAGAACTGGAGGGCGTGAAGAAGGAGCTCAAAGAGAAGAAAAACTAGGCAACCAGCGGACGTTGGTTGGACGCATCTGTAAATAAGAGACGTGGCAATCAAAATTATAGTAGGAAACCTTTTTAGTACACTCCCAATAAAGCAGACGATCCATAGTAAGATGTGAAATCATTCGTTTAATGTCCATTAACTTGTCCGTTCGTTGCGGGATTAATTAACTTATATATAAAGTCAGAAATCGGAAATCAGAAATAAAATAAAATTCAATGTGCAAGTGAAATCGGTGAATCTTAAGTCTATGAAACAAAAGAACAAATTCGATTTGTCAACTCATTTTACAGTGGACGAGAACGCACCATGTCTCAAATGTATTACACGCCAAATGTCTCTTACCTCGGGTTCCAGTAGCAAAATAGTTTCTCTCTTTTTTTTTTGTTAACAAAACTGATTGGGTCGCTAAAACTTTGTCAGAGTTTTTTTCAAATACTTTTGCTTACATAACTAGAACGAGCAAAGGAAACCGTTCTCACTCGGTGCAGGCCGTGGGGGCAGTCGAGGACGGTGCCTCGGCGCTGGGCAGCGGCAGCGATAGGGCGGCAGAGCCGTTAGATTGACTCGTACCGGGCAGGGGCGGGCGATTGTTTCGTTTCCGCTTGCCGCCTCGCCGGCTGCCGCCCTCGCGCTTGTCGCCATTCAGCTTCTCCTCGCCGCCGTCCTTGCTGCAGCTGGCTCCAGAGGAGCTGCCCTGGCCCTGTTGTCGATTGTTGGTGCCATTGCTTCCGCCGTTCTGAGATCGGGACTGCATCTTGGCGGGCTTGGGGCGGTAGGGAGATGCGGCTGCGTGGGGCATGGGACGCAGGATGTTGCCCACCGCCTTGGTCCGTCCCTCACGGAACACCAGTCGCTGGCCGGCGCGTATGTACTCCGGCTGCTTGATGAAGCGGAACTTCACTTGGGCCTTGTCGCCCGTGCGTAGGCATTCGCGCGACATGTGTATGATGGACGCCGTCTGCCGTATGCTGCCGCAGTGGACCATTGCCTGGTATCTGGCCGAGATGGTGGTGGGGTGATGGAGCACCAGAATCTCTCCCTCGAACTCCCAGCAGGCCTGCGGCTTCAGCTCCGGCGACACCATCACCATCCCCTTCCTCAGGTACGCCCGCTTAATCTTCTTCAGCGCGAAGCTCGCCGTCTGGCCACACCGCACGCGTGCCACGTTCATCCTCTTGCGGTGTATGCTCTTGATAGTGATCGGCACAAAGCCCCCCACTGCGTCGGGGCCCAGCATGAGACCGTCGTTCAGCTTGATGGTGCCCTGGAGGCAGGTCCCAGAGACTACCGTGCCGACCCCAGGCACAGAGTAGACATCGTCGATCTGGAACTCGGCTGGCAGGCTCTCGGAGCCGGCCATCCGCGTGCTCAGCAGATTGAGGAACGTTTTCAACAGCTCCAGGTTGTCGCCGGTCACATTGGACACCTGGAAAATGGGGCACAGACGCTCGCTGACAAAGTTCGTGGCACTGAGGACGACGTCGTCCTGGTTGCGCACCACCACGGGCACCTTGCGGCACCCCTGCGACTTGAGCATCTTGAACAGCATCTTCATGTTGTCCAGCAACACGTTGGCCGGACACATGTCGATCTTGGTGACCACCACGAAGACGGGCACGGCCAGAGCCAGGGCCAGGCCCAGATGCTCCTTGGTCATGCCAATGATGCCAGCATTAGCCCCGATCTGAAATTAGGATAATGGTAATCAATCGAGCGCATCCAGGCGGACTTCAGTGCTCACCATCAACATCCCAAAGTCGGGAGCATGTCCAGTCATGCCGAAGACTGTGGTTTTCAGGTAACGCTCGTGCCCTGCCAGATCGATGAAGGTGATCACCTTGGCAGAGTTCTCGCAGATCTTAACCCAGTCCAAGTGTCCGTGGTCCGGCTTGTTGACCACATTGCCCACCCCATCGAAGCCAAGTATGTCGTTGCCCACGGAACTGGTGCGTCCGCTCTCAATTTCGTGCTTGTGTCGGAACAGACGCTGCCGCGCATGGCCACGTCCGTTGTCCAGCTCCCCATGGGTGAGCACGCCCAGCAGGGTGGACTTGCCAGCGTCTACATTGCCCACAACGGCCACTCTGAGGGATTCAAATGTTAGAATTGGAATCGCCACTGGTGTCTCTCGTTGTGCTCACCGTATCTCCATGAAATCGGTCGTCTCGATGTGCTTCCGTATGAGGAACTGGGCCGTCTGGCCCCTTTCTGCCCGCCGCTCACGCAGCTTGACCACGTCTGCATCGATGTTGGCTGCCAGCAGATGCAGCGTTCCCACTGAGGCAGCGAATTGCTCGGGATTCAGACCCTTATCGCTGCCATCTGCGGAGGAGTCGGAACAGGGAGTCACATGCACGGGCCACTGAACCGGAAATATGACTCACCCTCGCCCACGCCAATCTCGTAGATGGTCTCCCCGCAGTTGTCCGCTATGCGGTCGAGGAGCCGCTTCTGGAGCAGCTCCATCTGCTGCTCGTTCGGCTCCACCAGCACATCCTTGCCCCGTATGCTGGAATAGTCGATGGTCACGTTGGCCATCTGCTGCGGCAAACCATCCACATTGAAGATGTTGCTCCGTGCCGTCTTAATGCCCACGCCCACTCCGACGGGTGGAGGCGGTGCGCTCTGTATGTTATTCATACTATTGCTATGCATTGGTTGCTATCTAAGGATCAGGGTCGTCTACTGTATCCTTGGAATCATTTCCTTTTAGATGTGTCTGCCTGTGTGTGCGGGATGATGCTGATGCTGATGCGTGATGTTTGATTGATTCTGCAATGGCAAGAGGGAGAAGCACAGGAAGCACATGTGGCTGGTCAAATGAGAGTTACACGTCGGAGCTCAAAGCCGAGTCCTAACCTATCCTATGCCCATCTGGCTGAGTAATGGCAGTGTCTGGTTGCGCGTGCACTTTGCTTGCATCTCGATTGTGAAATGAACGCAAAGAAGCGACAGCCCCTGAATTTATACCCCAAAGCAATGGCTGACGAAATGTGAAGAG
The DNA here is from genome assembly GCA_009664405.1 of Drosophila bifasciata. NCBI lineage: Eukaryota > Metazoa > Arthropoda > Insecta > Diptera > Drosophilidae > Drosophila > Drosophila bifasciata. Next base: position 4,362,797 of record CM019043.1, on the reverse strand, counting down.
CGGTTGGGCGAAATGTGAAGCCCAGGATGATGAAATAGCAACTCCAGAATCTGCAAGCCAGCGAATTTCGTTGCAAATCGAAACCGAATGTTATCTGATGGACGCCACCAGGGAACAATAAACTTTGAATTTGTTGTTCAACAGCTGATCTTTCTGTTTTTATATAACAAAAATACAAATATAAGCATATTTTGTGGTGTTGACACCAAACAGATTCTAAAATTGTTTATTTTTAGCGGCAAACAATGAAATCTACTTAAGTTTTCATTCATACATACATACATACGTATACTATACATATTTATATTTGGAAGCAAACGAAAACAAACACAAGCAAAGTTTGTTGTCTTGCGCCATTTTTTGTTTTCATTTGCAAAATAAAAATTTAGTCTGTACGGGACGGAACGAAGGGAACGGGAAGAGCGGCGGCTGCTTGCTGCCATTGAATAACATAACCAGCTGCAGATTATCCACCTGAAATCCATTCTTGCTCACTCACACACGCACATACAATACGGTACGTGTTGTATGCGGAACAAGAGAACGGATAAAAGAAAAGTGAAAGGATGTTTTGTCTTTGTTGTTTTTTGCAGGCAAAGATGAGGAAGATGCGACAGAAACTAATAGATGATGCTGCTGGGTACACTTCCGCTGGCTAAAACTTACACTTCATGTAGCCCCTCTGTTTGCCCAACCAACGATTGTTCGGTTTTATGCCGAAATACACGAAATTTAGCACTTTAAAATGGTTTTTTAACTTTGGAATTTGTTGTTTTTAAGCCACGTACCCAGTGTGACCGCGGATTTACCGATAAAATATACCGCCAGACCCTCAGAAAAATACCCTTACATTTTGTACACTTAACCCCCTATTTGGAAAAAAATTAAAAAATTTTCTTTTTGATTATCTTTCATCTGAACTAATAGATTATAGAAAATAGAAACCCGGTTTTAGATTTAGAGCTAAAGTTTATTTAATATCAATATATTTATTATATTTAAAATCCCTAAAAAAAAATCAAATTAGGGACGAGCAAAAAAATATCGGAACGTATGCGTTAAAATATGCAAATATTTCGCCATCTGTTGGAATTTACATGAACTAACATGTGGAACTTTCTCAGCACTGAAATAATGTTGAATAAAAGTGCCGCAAAGGACTATAAACAGATTTTGAATTTATTTTATTAAATTCTTTCCAAGAATAAAACACTTGAACGTTGAAATTGAAAGTTTACACATTTATTATACACTTATTACACATTTATAATATTGGTACGAGTAAAATGGAATATGTCTCGACTCATTTTAATTAACATCCTCTGGCACCTCTAGCACTCTCCTCCCAGTAAGTACATACTTGTATGTACTATATCTTCTGTACAATCCATTCGAATCGAGTGTAATGTCCTTTTAGTTTACGGCTCGAATTCATCCATTTGGATTGAGTGTGGGAAATATATTCAGATTTTTGGACAAAAATTCAAATTACATCTATATATTTGCTCTAAGATTTTGTGTATTACATTTATATGTTTATTCCATGTGTGTGTGTGTGTTGGTTGATACTACTACACATCTTCTCAATGTACTAATATGTGGTTGCCATTATACAATTTGGACCATTCGCCAATTGATATTTTGATAGGACACCATCATTCTTCCTTTAAATTCCATTGTGCTGCAATAGTTTTGTGGATTTGTTTACATATATCCCAATACTCGTATTTATAAGACAATTTAATGGACTTTCTATATAATTTATGTATGTAGGTATGTTGCACGACGGCTAATGGATTGACTGTGTCTCTCCTACAAGTTTAAATGGGTACATTTAGAGTTAAAATTCTCATCCTCATTCTAATCTATTGACAACAAAATGCGTTCTAAATATTCTTGTGGACTCTTTCTCTCGCTCTGCATAAATCGCTTGTAAAACTAATGTACTACATATATGTATGTATAACCAGCAGTGTGCCGTGCCTCTAGTGTTTCTTTGATTACTTAATTGTTTTCGTTTAATTTTGAAATGGTCCCGACTAATACATACGCTATGAGAAACCTAGGGACGTGCTGGCTGTCCGTGCACGGATGGGCTTCTGGTACTGCGCTCTGCTTTTGCTTTTGCAACAAAAATATTTTGTTGGTGTGTCCAAAAATGATAACATACAAATTATGGAAAAAATTCCTAATACTAGGTACATAAGCATAAATTGCACAATGTGTAGTAAATATTCATGTTTCCCTTTTTTGCCATGGATTCTCCTTTTTTTTATCAATGAAGTAAACTGTGTGTGTGTTTTTGTTGAACGTTAGTTACATCTAGAGTTTTTCAAATAACAATTCATATTCATATTTATGTGATTTTAAAAAATGCAATTAAATTACCATTACACATACATACACATACATACATATATAATAATTAACAATAAATTCCAGTCGGCATTCCATTCCCGGAACAAGTGCCAAACCTTCACAAAAATCAGTACAATTTCATCATAAAACTATCCACATCCCCTCCTCCCCCTCTAATGGGAGTAAAAATTTAACTTTTCAAAAATTACAAAATTATTGCTTTTGATTTTGTTTCTCCATTGGGTTTTGTTTTCTGTGTGTGTTTTTGTAAATTCTCTCAATTCAAAAAAAAAAATACATAAAGAATGCTCAGAAATTGTTCCCAAACTCATGCTCAATGGAAAGGAAAGAGAAACGAAACACAAAGAAATTATATAGTAAATAGGATTTTTATATTTAAGCAAACTATATACAGGATTTTAAAGTAGAAATATAGAAATAACTAGAGTAAAGTATACCATTAAACTAAAATTATACAATATGTACAAATGAGTCGTCACCGAGTCTGTCTGTAACTTAGGCATTTAATTAGAAGGCTTAAAATCTATAGGAAATCCTCGGGATTTGGTTTTTGTGTTCTTTCTGGAAAACAAACACGCCTTAAACGTAACGCTCCTCGTAATGCTTAGAGCACATGCAGATTCTCGCAGCTCTTGGACTTGGAATCCCTGGTCCAGACACGTCCCAGCAAACCCTTTACCTTTAGGCTGGTCGAGGTTCGTGAGCCGCGATATTTACGAGGGCTGCAGAAATGAAGAGACAGTTTGATTTAGTTTTGTTCCAAGGCTTTGAAAATATATCCTGGACTCACCTGCTTTGAGAGCTGCCTGGCGGTGTGCCGGGAAGCTCGCTCAGTGGTCCGCCCAGCGGTCCCAGCGGACTGTTGGCATTCAGGCAGCCAGAGTTGAGCGGTGAGAGCAGGCGCGGCGCTTTGACTTTCTAATCGAACGCTTCCGGAACAGATCCCTGAGGAATATCAAGAAACATTAGCAATGAGCCAATTGGGTGGCAAATTAGGGTGCGTGTGGTGACCCACCTGGACTTCTCGGGATTCTCCAGCTTGAGGCGTATCTGCGAGAGCAGTCCCACCAGCAGCTCGTCCACGTTGTGATTGATGCCCACCGAAGTTTCGATGAATTTACAATCGTAGGCGGTGGCCATGGCCTTGCCCTCTGCAAGTGGATGGTGGATAGGAGAGAGTGAGAGGTTAAGTGAAAATGCGTGGAAATTATGGCCAAGGCTCAGGCGGCATCGCCCATGCAACCATTACCCAGTTAATCAAATCAAATGGCCTCGCTTAGTTAACTCTGAGTTGGTTGGTGGTCATAAAAGCGGAACTTGGACACGGATTTATATCTAAACACGTGGTGACGGGGCTCGACACTCCCTGCCCCCCCCACAGAGTCACGTCTCTGAATGTGGACCTTCTGTGCACACAACTCGTAAAATCTGAAGCATCAAAGTTCCTACCATGCGGAGGTAGTATACATCATGTGCGAACCCTCCTCCCTTCCTGCTGCTGCTGCTGCTGCAAATTTTATGACTAGCTCACATTTTTATTAACGATGTGACGAAAGTTGTCCAATATATATATATATAAATACATATATATATATATTGTTATATGTGAATTTTATTAGATTTTGATAGGATGGTCTCCCATTCCACCAAAAAGGCTTTAAAGATTTAAGCTCTGAACTCTCTCTGGGGGGGCTTGTATTGGGTTTTGTTGGCTTTCTAATTAAAAGCCAACTAAAGGCACACCATTGAGGACCAATATTTACTCAAATGGAATCACTGGAGTGGCACTAAATTGAAGCAGACATCATTAAATATGCCAGGTGCAAATGGAAAACGCGTAAAACGTATAAATATTTTAAGTAGCTCTGAATGCCATGGAATGCCAATCAAATATGCCTCAATGCAGACATAACTCTGGTTGCTCTGGCTCTGGCTGTGACCCCTCCATCCATCCACATATCATTTTTCCAATCATTGTGACAATATATAGATTTATGAAAATATATTTTACGCAGGCATTCTTGTCCAGAGCTTACATTTTATTACGAGCATTGCCGAGGGGCATACAAAATTCTATAAATACTTTATGAAATTAGGGCGTCGCATTAGGTGGCCCCCGCACCCCCAACTTTTGGGGATGGTGTCTCCTTCTTTGCAACAATAGGCTTATGTGCCTTAAACCACCGAGAAGCAGAGAGCCCAAACCCCCAACCCCAGTCCGGGGTCCCCCACAACACATGCCACACGGGACAAAATGTAATCAATTTTGCGCTGAAACAATTTCCCCGCCATTAGCCCGTGAACCCCTTCCAAGACAGCACAGGACACCCCCCTCTGGACGCACTCCAACCCATTTTCATAATAGCAAATGTAATTTAACAGAAAATATTGAATTACTTAGATGAAAGAGCCCCCCAGCCTGAGCCCGAGCCCGGCGTTACCTTGCCGGATTTCTCTTTGGGGAATCCGATATAAAAGTCAAGTGCTCCAAGGGCTTTCGCAGCGACCTTCAATGGAGGGGCTTTCCCCACTTAAATCGCAGCTGGGGTGTGTTTGGGTGGGTGGGTGTACCCACCGCTTGTTGACTTCCGCGTGGGCAAACTTGTAAGCCAAGAGTCCAACAACTGTGCCACCTACTATAGTATGTCCTGGCTGTGTGGTATACCTCCCACAGAGCCACAGACTATCGCACTGACTACATCAATATCTATTTTTAACAAACCCAATCGAGCGCGCTCTCAAGTGTTAATGAAGAGAGAGAGAGAGGAAAGAGACACTGAGACTAAGAGATAAATCTCACTGTTGCTCCACCTCAACCCACACACACACACACTTTTCGTATAATGATGTCACCTACCTTCAGATGTAACCAGTCGACTCCTGGCCAGGTCCGACTTGTTCGACACCAATATGACGGCTTTCTGCGCAATGTTCTGATTGGTCCAGAGCACCTGGAGCACCTGCTCCGCGACGGTGAAGCTGCTACGGTCAGCAGCCGAATAGATGACGCAGTAGCCATGAGGATCATAGTTGGTCAAGCACTCATCCGGCTGTGAAACGAGATGACACCAAAATGACATTGAGTGAGGTTGTGTTAAAAGCTTTCTATGTATATGCAAAGGATGTGTAGCTGTATGTACATACATACATATACACATATGTATCGCTGAGTGTGTTATTCTGTGCATGTTAATGACATTATGAAATGTCACGAATAGAGTGGACAAATGGTTCGAGTGGAATGGAGAGGGTTGTTGGGTGGGTACAGCACTGAATTGAAAGGGTTCAATGTATGTATACTCACAGTCATTTCGGTGTATCCATGGTCGATGAATATTAATTCGGATTCCTCGCCACTGAGTAATACTGATACGGCCTTCTCCCCAGACTCATCATCTATGTATGTCGTTACATGTATGCGAAATAAATAAATTTTTGAATTAATATCAAGGCAATGCGAAACACTCATACGAGTATGTACTATGTATATAGTATAGCTCGTGGTGGTGGTGGTGGTGGAAATAATGTCAAGCTATGATTATGATGTGCAACAGCTAATGTGAGAGTGCAATAACAAAGGGAATATGCAACAAACAATATGAGTATTGTTCAATGTACAGACACGAGTAGGTGAGATAGGTGGGGTAGCTGGTAGCTGAGCTGTATGCATGCCAAAAAATAAATGAAAATTGTTTCCCCGCCCCCAAAAGGTATGCTATGGTACTATGATTTCAATTGCCCCCAAAAATGCAATGCGATGCAGGTGGGCGTTGGTTGGTTGTGTGTGTGTGTGCTGTCTGTGTGCTCCGTTGAGTGCTTTATCCCATTATTACCACCATCTCTGCTCGTATTCATTACAAAAACAAATAATGTATAAAAAAAAGGAATGGCATTAAAATTTAATTAATTTAGTAACGATCGATAGGCCACCACTGAAACCCCAGCGTTGTTGACCCAATACCAATTATTAATTAGTGCTTATGCTAAATCATTTCTATTCCTGAAGGCCATAAAATCACAACTCAAACAAAAGGCCGACGCCATCATTTGACAAACAATTGGAAAAGCCGGGAAAATCACTCAACTAAACTAAACGCATGTGGATATAACTATGCATATGTATATTTCTGTGTGTGTGTTGTGCGTGTGCGTGTGTGTGTGTGTCTAATTCCTAGGGCGTGGCTGGTGGGCGGGCTTAAGGCTTAGGTAAGTTAATCGAACTCAATTAGGCGGGGATCGGGGGGGAGGGTGGGCTAAATCTTAAGTGGCACAAATGGCAGCAGTGGTTGTGGGGATACAAAAAACAAAACAAAACAAAAATATATTTTATTTTGGTTTTGTTTGGGGAGCATTTTTTTTTGTGTTTGGGAGCATTGAAAAGCGTTTCGAGTATAATTATAGTAGAGGAGAATATTTTGAATAAATTGAATATTAAAGAGAGAGAGAGAGTACTAGTATTAATATGATTATCGCTAGTATTATGTATAGTACGAGTAAGTATTATAGAATATAATTATTATTATGGATTATTAATCAGGTTGGTTTTGTTTGCTTTTACCGTCGGCGGCTTTATCAATATGAATGCGTATGTCACAGTTGCCTAGATCTTATATCGAGCACGATTTCGTTTTAGTTGTTGTTGTTGTTGTTGGTATGTACAGAGTTGGTTGTTGTTGTTGTTATAGTTGTAGTTGTTGTTGTTGTTCGAGTTTTGAAGGGTTATTTGGATACAGAGAATTGAATTTGAATTTGAATGATTCATATATATATTTATATTTGATTCGAAATGGAGAGAAACAGAACAGAAATGATCATTTCTTTATAATCATATACGTACATACATACATACATACATACATACATGTACAATACATACATATATGATAGAATATCGGTTTCGGGATTTTTCTATTATTTCTATCAAGCATTCGGTATCTATGCCGAGGAAATGCCAATAAAATGAACCAAAATAAAAAGGAGTTTTTTTTTCTTTTTTTTTTTGTATAGAAAAAGACAAAACGAGAAGCGGGGAGAGCAAAGGCAAAATGCTGGTTGAAAATGATTAAAGTTTCCATTCGTTTGTCAGTCTTTATTTGTGTTTATTGATTCTTTTTTTTTTTTCTTTTTTTTTTTTTTATTTTGCCAATTGAAATGTTTATTGGCAATTTTCGGCAAAAATTTTCGCGCACTCTGCGTTAGAGAATGGGAAACAATTCCACGCCAAATTTTGTTGATTTGCAAAAATTTCCAAAATGAAGAGAATTTATTTACATTGCAGCTTTGTCTTGCGCTCGCCATGCTCTTTGCCAATTTCTGTTTTCTCATAAAAGGCCATGAAAGGCCAACGCAACGGAAACGCATGAAAAATGAATGAAATTTTGAGGGAATATTTCCAAAATGAAGACAACACACAGAAGCCAAATCAACAGATAATGAAAAGTTGAAGGGGCAAACAGCCAGAACAACAGATAACACACCAGAAACAGAAAGAGGAACAAAAGCCATGAAGGGGAAATGAATTACAGAACGAACTGAAAACAGCACTGAAGAGAGAGCTGCCTCTGAGGTTACAGATTGTTGTTATGGGTTATGGGGGGTCCCCAACAACGGACACACAGATAGATGGTTGGATGGACAGGTACAGCGTGATTGGGCTGGGAGGGGGCTATGCAGTGTGCGGCAGGGCTATGATTAAGGGTTTCCATATGGTGCCACTCACCGATGCTCGTGTCGTAGGCATGCAGATACTCCGACGTCATGAACTGCGAGACCAGAGAGCTCTTGCCCACGGCCGGACCCCCCAGCATGAGTACCCTGCAATTAAAAATTGAATGGAATGCTTTAGCCCTCCGCCCGGAATTCAACCTTTTCGGGCAGGGAAACTCACCTGTATGGGCCGTTGCCTGGATTCGAGGTGCTGCTTTCTCGGCTGGAGGCCAGCGATGTTCGGGCAGAGCTGGATGTGGGGGCAGGCAGCTGCTGCTGCTGCTGTAGCTTGTTGCTGCTGCAACTGCTGCTGCTGCTGGGCGGTCAAATGCTCTGTGCTGGAATTCGAGCTGGCCACACTGTTGTTGGAGCGGCTGCGTCGACTCTTGAGCGAGTCGCCGCGATTCACCACACCCTTGCCCGTGATGGAGAAGTGGCGCAGGCGGTAGTACTCCTCCTCGACACCAGTGTTTGGCATGGAAGCCACTCTGCAATGGGGGCGAGCGGATGGTTAATACGAGCTCTCCGGTCGTGGGTAGCCGGGTCTTACCTGGATCTTTGCTGGGGTAGACATAGCTGATTGGGTCTGCCGGAGGCGCGACTGCCGGGCATCTTCACCGACTGCGAGCGGCTGTGATGGGGCGAGCCATAGCTGAAATCGAAGCAAAAGGAGACACAATTAGCACACAAATACTACAGCAACAAAGTGTGTCCTTGTGTGGCATTTAAACCTGTCTTTGTGAAGACAATGCAAGTGTCAGCGGCAGTTGCTATCAAAAATAGATATTCCCCTGCATCTGACATGTCCTTGTCGCAAAGGACATGCATGTACATATGTACCTGGACTGTTCTTGGCATTGTTGTATGGTTTGGGGTGCTGACCACAAGCCGACGACCGCTGTCAAGCAGGAATGTAAATATATGTCTCAACTGGGTAGCAGGATATAAATATTCGAATAATTCGCTATATGACAATCAACTACAGAATCTGTGGCCACGTGCGGTGCGCCAGCGACAGCGACAGAAATGTTTGTTTTATCCAGACACATTTGAGTGGGCATGGAAATTGTATGAAAATTCGCAAATAAAATTCATTTGAATAGCAGAAATTTACATTCATATGTACTATACATATAGGAATGCAGCGTGCGTCAACTGGAAACAGGCAACTGGCAACAGGTCGTATGCGTTATTCGATTTGTTACGAACTCTTCAAAAGTATGTTGCAATAATGGCTAACAGGTGAGGGTCATAAAAGCCAAAGAGTTGCCTTTGTTCGTGCCAACTTTTGATTGCTTTGGTCCGCATGTTTAACGGGCGACAGTGAGAGAGAGAGAGAGAGAGAGAGAGAGAGAGAGAGAGTGAGGCTCTTGAAAATCGATGGAAATGGAATGGAATCGGAAATTAAATCTCGTGCCGGACCATAAAACGTAATCTCTAGGGGTAGTTGGTGGGGTGTTGGTGGGGGGTCAGAGTCTTGGATACCCTTATGGGCTTACCGCATTTCAAAGTCGCGCAGCTCCTCAATGGTGAGCGTATTGGTCACATCCAGCAGTTGCCTCATATTCTCATCCCGCTTGTGCTGCTGCGGATGATGATGCTGCTGCTGCTGCTGTTGCTGCTGCTGATGATGCTGCTGCTGATGCTGCTGCTGCTGGTGATGACTGTGATGATGATGACTGTGGGTGGGGGCATGGGCCAGCTGCTGGGAGTTTCTTTTGCGGGCATTCAGCTCCTTGCCCTGCTCCACGCTGATGAAATCGCCCTCGTTCTTGATCAGGAGCGTTTCCACGGTGCTGTCCAGGCTGAGAGATGGCTGTGGGCGAGAGAGTGGAAATGAAATTGTTAAGCGGCTTGCATCGGTTGAGTGGGAGAGAATTCCTTCAAGTAATCATGGCCGAGTGGCACCATTGAGTGCTTCCAATCAGCTTATGAACTTCCGTTACAAATACTTGCAACACTTGCCAGGACCCTTCCTTCCCCCATAGCGCCACTCAAGGGCTTGTTTTCTGATTTCAAAGTTTTTCCTATATCCACACCTTGAACAGGAGGCCCTGGACAGGTCCTGCCACTGAGGAACAAGAAAAAAGCGCCTGCATTGCGTGTCTGCAGTTGCAAATTCAAATATTTTCGCCATTCGTGTCGAGGTAAAAACTGCCTGCAACTTCCCTCTGCCCCTAAACGACCCAATAAACCGCTGGGCAAGGTCTTTCTACGCTCGAGGTCTAATGAGGGCTAATATATGTGTGTAGCACTCTTAATGAACCTCTCCTAATGTTTATCCACCTCCTCCCTGCCTCCTCCCCGTGTGCCAATAAATGTTTCAGTTTTCTGCAAAAAAATCTCTCTCCAAGTGTGGCTTTAACTACGAGCGTGTCTGTATGTCTGCATGTCTGCATGTCTGTCGTTGGGTAATCATTTATGGCCGCAAACGAATAAATTTTCGGCCAGGTTAAATTATCAAGAAATTCACGCGGGCAGAACAAACTTTGACCATAAATTACACCTACACTGGAGGAAAAATACACAACCTTTTCCGTACAGCCACAGACATGCCCGTATACGTATATATAAATTTATTTGGCTACAGTCGAAATTAATTTGTATATTTTATTGGCAGGCCCCTGACACAATCTGAGAGTCTGGGAGGAAAGGAAAAACTTTGCCTGCATTTTCCGCAAACGCTAATTAATAATGTCAGTATGTCTGTGTGTGTGTGTGTGTGTGTGTGTGTGTAATGATTCCGCTTGCCTACACCTTTCCGTGTTGTGCTCCTAGCAGTCTGCAGAACGAGAACAAAACCAACACGAAATAAATATTTTAAGTGGCCCCAAGGGAAACTTTTCGGCTAAATCTGCGCGGGGGAGCTATTTGGCGATGCTGAGGGGAGGGGGGGGGCAGGCGAGCGACACTTTCACTGATGACGACATCAGCTAAGAGTGGGCGCCCATACGCTTTCCCTTCTTCGATTTCCCCACGTTGTGTGTCGCACGGTACACGCGTCGTATGAGTAATATTGCTATGGTCATGCTGCTGCTGCCGCTGCTGCTGATGACGTTGCTCTTTTTTCTTTGAGCGCTTTCTTGCGGCTGCCATTTCCCATTTTCCCCATTACACAAGCGACCGAAAATAGTTTTTTTCGTGCATCGTCGAGTGCGTTCGTTTCTCTTTTATTTTTAGCAGCAGATTGCAACGGATGGAACATGAAAGGAGTTGCCACACACACACGCACACACACAGAAATCCAAAGAAGAGGGAGGGGAAAGTACATAAATATATGTAGAAAGAACACAATTTCTAGGGTAGCTTTAGAGCTATACACAGTTCTCGTTTAATTAGGGATTTTCTGGGAACAATCTTCATTTAAGTATTTAATAATCACCAAAAGCTGACCAAATGTTGACATGAAAGAGTAGCATTTGAAGTCTTTTCAATGGGTATCCTCTAGTCAGTAGTTTTACCTTTCGGAAGCTGGATTATCCAGCTAGCTAGAGAGTGCTCCCTTCTGCCGGGAAAACTACTACGCAGCGCGAACCCAATCGAATTGGCCATTAGCACCAACCGAAGCAAATCGAGGCGAGGTGTTAGGAAAATGTTCAGCATTTTCCCCCAAAATCCAGACAAATAAAATACTCAGTTAAACTCATAAGCGAAGAAGCAATTCACTGGAAGAATAATCCCACGAAAGTGAACGAATATTCTGGTTCTGTTTTTGGGTTGGAATACAATGGAATTTGATTGTCAAAGGCTTGGCCTACGTGCGAAATGGCAGAGATACTCTCACCCCGGGGGAGGGGGGTTTGGATAAATACATTTAAACGTTTCAACAATCCTTGGTAGGAGGTATGTAGATCGGAATGCAATTGGTTCTCGGATGTTTATCTCTGTTTATGCGGAATGCAAATTGCAAATCAAATCAAATCGATTGGAATAGCCTTCCAGCCAACAGATGCACCACCAGCAGCAGCAGCAGCAGCAGCACTGCCAAACAGCCTTAGCCTCCAGCCTTAGCTATGCGAATCGTTTGCATAAATTAGAATTGATATTACAGGAGCCGGTGCCGGAGCTGCTGCCAGCACTCATTTCACACCCGATCGATCCCGCCCCCACCCCTTCAGCCGCTCGCTCCCCGTTTGCCGCCAGTGTGCTGGCCATTGTTTGCATCGTTTAAAAATACATTTAGTTTGCTAAATATGTATTAAAAATAATCTCGTACACCATACCCAAGAGCGCCATGCATGCAAATCACTTCTCAGGTTTGCTTTTTATTCTGTTTTTTCACCATTTTACGCCGTTCTGTGTTCAATCGCCTGTGAAATCCGGCTAAAAGTAAAGACGGGTGGGGGGTGCAGGCTTTTTCTGGCTATTTTCATGCCGCACGCATATTAAAAAATAATATAAAAAAAACAAACCCCTGTTGGGGGGCCGGCCCAGCAATTTGGTGTGTGCCAAAGTTTTGGTGCGGTGGAAAAGTTTTGTAAGGGGTCAGAGTACGGGGTTTCGGTTAAATTTCCATATTCCCCCGCAAACAGAAGAATTCCCGCCATTAAACGCAAACGATGTTGTATACAGGGCGGATTGATGGACTCTTTTCTGCTGAATCAAAGTGAAATATTGCGCCCAGAACTTCTGTTCTGCCAGCACCCAACACCCACGTGCCTGCTGCATGTCTGGAGATGCATGCAAGCTGCCACATCTGTGGCATGCTGCACAGGTAAATAACCTTTCTGGAGAAAACTATTTGCACATCTTGGAATGCTTTCCGTGAGTGTGTGTGGATGATTATTCTTGGTATGCCTGGCATATGGACAATAACAAGAACAGTGCAAGAATCGCAATGCAAGGCAAATGCATTGTATAGCTAGTAGAATATGTCTAAAGATATATCTGTCTATCTGCATTTAGCTCTAAGTATATACATATGTATGTACACACTAGTATATGCTTCTGTGTTTATTTATAGTAAAGGTTTATTTATGGCTGAAAGCTGCAGAGAAATGAAACTACAGCAAATGCAGCAGCCTTCGCCATCCCGAATGGGGTCAATGAATTCGAATTATACCGTCAAAGAAGCTCAGGCGGAGGTGGAGACGCAGGCATGAGGAAGGAAACCGAGAAGATGGGACAGGGCAGGGCAGGTGCCTGGGACAGGTCCATAAATCAGCCAATAAATGACACAAGCCAATTGGCCTCCGGAATAATGATAATGATAATGACTGCAATGAAGCCAGAGCCCACACACTGCCCCAAAAGCAGTCGATTAACCCCATATCCCATACCCCGGGGGCGGGGCTGACTCTGGGGAATCCAACAATTATCAAGTATACGCAGCATACAACGGCTGGCAATTAGCGCGTTTCAAACACCCCATTCCGGTTGGGGTTGAGGTGTGCCTAATCGAGTCCTTGACCACAGCCCATCGCTTGCTCTTAGTTGCTGAACTTTCTAATATTTTTACTGGCAATTTTCGGCATTCTAATTAGCCGGCGACCCTGACAGGGACGTCTGCGGCTGGGCAGAGTCAATAACCGTTTTGGCCATTTATCATTTAACAATGCTGCGCGGCTCTCTCTGTGCCCCCACTACCCCCCAACTAATACTCGCTCGTTGGAGTGGAATGGCCGCGCCGCTAAGTGAAAGTGGCAACAAATGCTAAAAGTATTGACCTTTGAAGGTTGGGCCAAAACCAAAAACCAAAAAAAATCAAAGGAAAATTTGAAAAATCTGAATGAAAATCGATGATACAAATTATGGCTAATTAGTGGTCGATTGTGTATCTGTGGGTAAATGCTTTTTATTTCCGCTTACGGATTCTGATTGAAATTAAAGGGGGTGGCAGGTGTAAAGGCGTGGCAAGGACACAAAACGAGGCAAACATGTTGTTGCAACAGTTTCTGTGTGGCAGCCAAGGTCCAAACAAATGCATTGGCACTGGAACTGGCTGTGGCACTTCTATTTCCATTTGCCACATCTGCCTGCACTCAAAAGAAAGCCGACTCTGACCACACACACACACTCACACACACACACACACACAATGTAAAATCAATAGGAAACAGCAAAATCCGACAATGGGGAAAACTGAAAGCATATTTTTGCCTACCTACCGATGTTTACCCTGAATTTCCCCCGCCCCACCCTCTGAGAGGAAACACGGCAGGGTGGGGCTGGGTGGGTTTGGAAATTAGAAGTGCGACGACGAGGTCGGTGTACACCACAGTGGAGCAGGACTGCACTCTATCGAGGTGCGTGCCTGCTAATAATTCGCCAAGGAGTGCCCCCGTTGAAGGTAAAACTGATTCGGATAGTGGGTGGCAGGGTGGCAGGGTGTAGCGGGGCACACAAGATATATGGGCAATGCCCAGAAATTTATGTAGATATAGTACATATATAAGTATTCTGGGACTATCGATCCGAGGGGGCTGGTGGAAAAAAAACAATTACAGTTTACACCTAATTGAAGGCTGGGGTTTATTAATAGAGGGGATGCGCGCCTTCACAGAGCTTCTGCTCCGGACGTGCCTTCCTTTGAATTGTCTTGAAGGGAATAATACTCATTTGTTCTTCTCGCTATAATTCTCACTCTCTTCGCCTCTGTTTTATATACATATTGATGATATTGTTGTTGTGGCTGTTTGTTTGCACCAGGAAATGCTTTCGGTCAGAACATCTATAATCTTTCAGTGTATCTATATGGCCCAGATGAGTCCCTCCTTCCTCTTTATGCATCATTTGTACTGCACATACTAGTACAGGCAAATGGACAAAAGTTCTCAGAACAATATATGCTAACTGAGGATTACAATGAAATCGTTAAACCTACATATATGTATGTACCTATATCTATATCTCTGTATCTGTATCTCTGTCTGCGTCTGGGTCGTCTATGACAAATTCTCACACCCCTTTCAGCTGCTTGGCGGCCTTTGCTTTTATATTTTTATTATTTTTATACCCGTACTCGAAGAGTAAAAGGGTATATTGTATTTGTGCTAAAAGTGGATGTGCGTAACATAGAGAAGGAGTAATTTCCGACCATATAAAGTATATATATTCTTGATCAGCATCAATAGCCGAGTCGATATAGCCCTGTCTGTCCGTCCGTCTGTCCGTCCGTCCGTCCGTCCGTCCGTCCGTCTTGTTTGTCGCCCATTGCTCGAAGGCTAAAAGAGATAGAGCAACCAAATTTTTTCCAGACTGATGTATTCTCTCACTCCTAGAAAAAGTTTAAAAATTCCGCCCTGCTCACTTCCGCCCCCACAAAGGGCGCACATCTGTGGCGTCCACAATTTTGAAGATAGCAGAAAACTAAAAATGCAGAATCATAGAGAATCATCATATCTATCAGGGGCCCAAATCTGAATCGGATCGGATCATTAATATAGCCACAATAGACAAAAACATACGCAAAAACTTCGCTCCATCCCTTTCGCACTCACACAAAAATCGAGTAATTTTGGTTTTCGTACAAATGAGCGCCTCGATCTCAGAGACTATAAGAGCTAGAACAACCAAATTTTTTGCCTAGACTCCTGTGATATCGCTTCAGTGCAAGTTTATTTCAAAATTTCGCCACGCCCACTCCCGCCCCCCCAAAAGGCGAAAATCCACAATTTTGAAGATAGAAAAAATAAAAATGCAGTATCGTAGAAAATGACCATATCTACCAGATTCCCGAATTTGGTTCAGATCGGATCATTATTGTAGCCACAATGATGTTTCCCCTCGCCCGATTGCTGCGTAAGTCATTTATTGGGGTTGATTGTCGCAGCAGATTCTGTCACACACACACTCACGCTCAAACATGCTGCCTCGTGCAGTGTACGTGTGTTGTTGTGAGAACTGATGTAGATGTAGATGTCGATGACAGATGTAGCAAAAAATGTAAAATGTAAAAACTGATAAAACATTTGAAAATTCCACATAAATCACTGAGTACGGGTATAAAAGTAGAGTCGCGTTCGAAGCGACTCCGTACGTTCTTTCTCGTTATGATCTGTTTTTAAGCAAGTAAATAAATAAAGTGAAAAAAAAACAACAACCTGCGATATCTGGACGCTATAGACCACTGGGCAACTGTGCCTCTCGATTCTCGCCTTCCGTTGCTGGTAGTTTATTTTGACAGCTGTCATCGGCCGTACACGAGATGGAACAATATAATACAGATAAATGTACTATATATAAAATATGCACATATTCCTGTATACTTTCCTGCCACTTGCAACATTTAAAGCCACCCCATTGTGGGGGGCAACTGATTGCATTTCAATCAAAGTGAAATTTATGAAATAATAATAATAATGGTCGGATGGCAGGTACGCTTATAAATCTCTAGGTTAATCAATTTTGCGTAAGCAATAACCAATGACAATCTCTACTATGGCTCTCGTATAGCTCGTATCTACAATCTGAGGCCCACAAATTGATTATCAAATTGACGTCAGAGTCGCGTGGGGTAGGCACTACTACCAGTCGATAAATCTGCGCATATCAGAGGGGGTTCTGTTGTTTTGTTGTTTTGACAGGATCAGAGTTTCACTAGCTACACTATCTTATCTCGCTCTCTCTCTCTCTCTCTCTCTTGTTGCACCACAATCTCCTTGCTCGTTGTTAACTCATTAGGAAAATCAATCAACCTGGTGAACCCCCGATGGTGGGGGATTTACGACTGTCTCTATGGTTTACGGGTGTGTTAGTTACCTCCTTGTATCGCTTCGACAGGCTGCGGCAGATGCGCTTGTAGAACGGCGCCATGATTCACTTGTTGGTACGCTTTGGTTGGGGGGTATCTTGAATGGTATTATACCGGCTCGTTGGTAGGTGTCACCACAGATGGTCGACTACTTGTGGATAAGTGGATTATTTATCTGCGTTTTGATATTGGGTTCGCGTTTACATAGCGAACAGATTGCGAGAAGATTAACTTGAGCACAGAAGATAGATTGACTAGAGTTGCAATAAAAACACAATATACGATATGTAATCGATACTACGCAGCGATTAAATATGATTATTCCGTTACGATGCCAGACGATGCGTTGCTTTACTGTTGCTTTGCTTTACTGAATCGATCGCCGCCTGCGCATCGTTTTTATGAGCTGCCAACATCGGCCAGAGAGTACAAAATATATGTATATAAAGATATATTGAGAGAGCGACAGAGAGAGAGAGAGAGCGAACAGGGAAATTGGGAGAGACAGAGAGACTGAGAGTGCTCGCAGCTGGGGGGCAGACGCGATAAACAGCGAGCGGCAAGCACCCAGAATGAATCTGGAGAACAAAAAGAGAGTTTTCCGCTTTCCACTCATACGATTACGGGCTATACTACGGGGCTACTACTGGGCTATAATGTACGTACTTGTTGGACAACGATGGTGGCGCGTGGCTGCTTGCAGACGTTAGCCGTCTCCATGGGATTGGCTGTCACATTGATGGGTCCGGGTGCACGCTCCTCCAGCTGGAAGCCGTACTCCTCCTTGGGCCTGTTCTTGGACTTGGTCTTAAACGAACGCTTGCGGGTGGTATCCGTTGGACTGAGGGCCAGCGGGCCGGAATCGCTGCCCGGACTGGGCAGATGCAGGTTGAGGGTGGAGCTGGAGCCGTGCTTGGGCGGGATCTGCTCGAACTTGTTGGCTATGTCGTCGAACTTGTTTAGCTCCGCGTAGGAGTGGTCGCTGGGCGAGGAGGAGGACTTGGCCTGCGGATAGAAGGCGTCCGACTGCGGCACATACTGCTGATTCTCCCGTATGGTCGTATGGATCACCGAATCCGGTCGTATGCGCTTCGAGTTCTTGCGGGACGGCGGTCGATCCCTCTCCCGTTCCCGTTCCCGCTCCCACTCGCGTTGCTCCTGGTGCAGATGCTGCTGCAGTTGCTCCTGCTGGCTGAGGCGCGAGTACTGCTGGAAGATGTCCGCCCCCAGCTTCCGCTCATACACCGAACGGTTCTCCGCCTCATCCGAGTCGCTGCTGACCGTCGATGAGCTGGGCGCAAAGCACTCCCTCTGGATTCTCTCGTGATCCAGGGCCTCGCGGTCGAAGGGAAACATGGTGCCAGGCGCCGCCGCCAACTCCCGCAGACAGCGCTCGCTGCTGCCGCTGGACGAGCTCGAGGAGTACTTCCTCTGCTGGGCACTCAGCGACGATGAGGGCGACAGCTGCTGGGGGTCTGCCGCTGGTGCTGCTGCTGCTGCTTGCCGGAAGAGCTGAAAAAGTGGCCATCCTTCATGGTGGGCGGCGCCGAGCTGACCTTGGCGATGGCGCCCGTCGAGGCGGAGGGTGTGGTGCGCTTCTTCTCCCGCTTGGGGCTGCTGCGCCGGCTGTTCGATGGCGATACTCCGGGCGATATGTATGTTCGAGAGCTGTCATTAGCATTTGGGTCACGCTCCCTGGGCCGCAGTTTCTTGTTGCGATTGGCGGCACTTGCCCCGCTGCGCTCGTCATCCTCCTCATCGCCCTCGCTGGCCGCCACAGTGCGTCCCCCACTTGGTCCGATTCCCTCCTCGGTGCCGGCTCCAACTCCTCCATTAGTTGGCCCCGCGTGGTACGACGAGCTGTAGCCACGCCGCGTCTGCTGTGCTTCGGCCTGCGCCTGGGGCTCGTCCTTGAATGGGAAATGACTGCGGGCCTTCTCGCTGCTGCGCGCCGACTTGGGCGACAGCGGGGGATCGAAGGTGAAGTGGTCCCGCACCCGTGTCGGCGGTGGCGCCGTGCTGGGCTGTCGCTCCTCCCTTCGGCTGCCGGGTGAATGGCCACTCGCCGCCTGGCGTCGCTGCGACGAGAGCAGTGGAGTGGTGGACGATTGGTCGCCAGTCAGGATGGATAAACAGGATTCCTGACTCTGGAATGAGCAGTAGAAAGTGCACAAATAGAAAACCCTTGTTAATCGAATTCAGTGTTGCAAAACGTTTTTTTGGTTAGTGTTGTAAAACGAAAAAATGGAAATTGAAAGTAGCAATTAACGAAAAACAAAACTAAGGTAAATCCATCAAATCAGTCTCTAATGAATCCCTCCCTGCTCTTACCTCTGTGCTATCCTGAAGATTCATGTCAGGCCTGTGGGGATAGCGGGAGCAGCTCGTTAGTTCCAGCTCAGTGCCGCCGCGGGCACGTCCATTAGCAGCGGCACAGGAGCTGCTCGTCTCGTGCTCGGAATCGATTTGAATGGCGGTGAGCAGCGGCTCCTCCAATGAACTGAATAGCGGCTCGCTGGGACCAGAGTTGTCGCCTGGCCGACCAACAAAAGATGCAGAAAACAGAGTTTAGTTGGAGGCGGGGAGCAGAAGCAGATTGATTAATTGATTAATTAAACGAGCCCTGGCTGCGGCCAGGACATCCATCCATCAACCAATCAATACTTACCCAAGTCGAGAGAATCGCAAGTCTCCGAGGTGTCCGTGTGGGTGACGTTCGTGATGAGTGTGGAGGCCGAGTCCGTGGACGTGTTAATGTTGGTGTCCGGAATAGAGGCCGACGAGGTGCCCATAACCACCAGCTGCAAGTCAGGCAAGGCAAAACAAGGACAACCACATCACATGATGCAAAGGACTCAAAGGACTTTTTTTGCACACTCACCTTGGGCACTCCACCCCCTGCTCCTGCTACGCCCTTGCTGTGCATCACGGGTCCACATCCACTCACGGAATTGTGGTATGCACTGGACACGGGATTCAGGGGCAGGCCGTTCATGGGCGTCCCAGCTGACTGGGAGGATGTCGAGGCATTGATCCTGTTCTTGATGCTGCGACCGCTCTTAAAGTACAGCCGCCGCAGTGCCGTGGCCGTGGACGATCCGGAAGTGCTGAAGCCATCGTTGTCCGACCCGCTGGAGTTGCTGCCCCCCGAGAAGATTCCGCCCCCATTCAGCGCTGCGACCACTGCTGCCCGTGTTGCCGTTGGCGTTGATGGCTTCGACCGGGACGCATCGCTGGTGGGTGAAGAAGCAACATTCGGGGGGATATTCCTGTTGTTGGGACGCGGCGACGACTTCGGACTGGAAGTGGTCTGGGTCTGGGTCTGGGAGAGGACGGGCGTGGAAGTTTGCTGGGCGGACGAGGATCTGATGTTGGTGCTGCCACTGGAACTGGCCCCGGTTGATGTTTGGCCCAGGGCCAGGGCCATCATGGCAGCCGATCGGGTGCTCATGTAGCAGGCGGGCGCCCGGGATTTGCTGGCGATGGAATTGGTGTTGCTGCTGCTGTTGCCCTGTGCTGCATTCGTTATGGACGCTGTCATGGCTAAGACACACAGATAGAGAGAGAGATATCAAGAGGATGTTTAAGTCAAGGATTGTGTTGTGGTTTCTGGTTTCAAGATTGCTTCCGTCTGTCAAACACGGCGGGCTACCGGTCTGACCTCACCGCTGCTCTATCAGTAGAGCTCATCAAAGGCCACAATTCGACTGAATTGGCCACAAGAATAGTCAGCGCATTGCCCCTCCAGCCCCTAATACTTGGGTCCTAAATCAACAAATAAAATCGATAAACTATAGCGTGACAGGGGCGCCTCCTCGCTCAGGCAGCCAACCTCGCCCCCCACTTGTCGCTCACATGTTGCGCCATTAAGTGACTCAGGTCCCAGTAGGGGTTGCTCGATTATATTCCATGTGGAGTGGACGGAACAAGGGACACGGGACGGGTCGGGACTCACAATATCCGCTTGGGACTTTCCCGATTCCCAGACAGAGGGTGAGGGCGTGTGTTGGTAGATTTTTGCACGTAAACACAAAGCTAAATTTCCGTGGAAACAAAGCCAACAATCAAACAGCATTGAGATAATAATAATCAAATTCCATTCCACAATTAATTGAGCGGGAAGTGGACTACGAAACGGACTGTATCGCTGTCTGACCGTCGTCTCCACGTCTCCTGTTTTTGTTTATCCAATCGAATGCGGACTCAATGAGATTCCACATAGATTTTTCAATAGAAGGCAAGTGTATATATTATACTCATAGTATTTATTCCCCTCTGATTTTGTGCACTTTTTTCAGTCGTAATAAAATGTTGCAAATTCAAAAGTAAACTTTGTGTCCCTTTGGAACCCGAATTTCAAGTAAAAAGTATCCAGCGTCGCCGCTGTCAAAGGTCAAGAAACCCGAGTGCCAAAAAGAAAAGGAGGTCGACTCAGGCAGGCAAAGACTTTGGCCTACAAAATCGCAGAAAGTTTGACAGAAGCCGGATATGATATGGCCCACAGGCATTTGCATATTTTCGCTGTACATTATTTACCCGAATGTCGCGGAAAGTATGTCAACTTTCAGGCAGCAAAATGAGTCTTGTGGCGTGTTAGGCCAGGCCAGTCCAGGCCAGGGACAACGAATGTACATACATACCTTTGGTGCGACTCCTGGACGTGGTTGGAGCTGGTGCAGCTGTTATAGGGGCCCCTGAGGCTGAGCCTGAGCCTGAGACAGAGCCTGGGGTGGCGGGGCGCGCTGGACTGCTGTCGCGAAAAATGGGGGAGCCGGGCACATAGCGGTCAGGCTGAAAGCGATACAAGAAACAAGAGAATTGTTTTCCCATAATTACAGTTCAAATCGTTCAAAGCAAGAGTTTCTTTATCGGTAACCCGATAAGATATCAACAGCATGTGTATTGACTAGTGTTTATTGTGTATCGCGATTGAGCAAACATCATTCAAGTGTCATCAGACAATCATCTTGGACAGCAATCGAACTTCGCTTGAAACAGTCAGTCAAGTGGCAAATGCCAACGCGCATCCATCGCCCCGTCATCAACGGAGGCGCTTCCAACTGTCAGTGCCCCGAAACCAATAGAAGTCAGCGCCAAAAGAACACTCAAAGCGTCACTTTGACGGTATGGAAATGATGTCTGCTGTAACAAAATCCCCTCTACTGATGGGGTTCTGTGTCGCCTTACTGGCGCTGGCACTCACAAATGGTTTGTCTATCCGCCAGCCGGCGGGTTTCCCCAAAATGCGAACCTAACCTTACCCAACCGCAAAAGCAAACCCAAAACCCAAACACAACCCAATCCAAGTCAACTCATCATCAACGTTTGAACAATCATTCTCGAGTGGTTCACTTAGCAGCTCGTTTTCTTTTCTTTTCTTTTTAACTTAATTAGCTGTTTTATGGCGAAATATAGTGCTCAACGACTCATAAGTCTTTTCTGCTCAGTCCCCCCCATTTTAGCGTGAAAAAATCAGGTAAATTATGAAATGTTCTTGGCACGATTGGCATACTCATGGATCTGCTCTGCTCTCGACATGGACAGCAGGGACCTCCAATTGATTCAACAGAACTTTTTGCCATCCATATTCTATTCTTACACACTTTTTTTGGGGAAAACGCTCACAAATCCACAATTCATTTCATTTCAGTTGAGTTCATTTCATTTCATTTTCATTTCTTTTTCTGGTCTTTTCTGTGCTGTTCTGTGTTCAGCTGTCGACGTCACTCGCCTATGACCGCATTCAAATTTATTGATTTCCACACAAAAGATGATACAAATCATTTCTCAAAGATCCCGTGAGTTCAAAGCTGTTTGCCATTCTCTGTACAGTGGGACCAGTGTCCATTATTTGAAGGGAAAAGGAATCATAGTACTACTACTATACCTACAATAGGGGAACCTTCTTTTGGAAATTGTCATTCCTATGCATTTATGATATGATATCTACACTATCTTCTGCACACATCATTAGATCGTTTGATTTATATTACTTTGACTGGGTATGTGGTACAATGTGCACTTATCTATAGAAAATATCACAAAAGCATTCCCTGATTTGAGCCCCACTATGACTGGTACCGAGGTGATACCGCGAAACCCATTCGAAGCGTGCCAAGAATCAAGTTTTATGCAGAACTCAAAATGCAAAATCTCTACAGAAATAGCAAATGGCAGAAGCCAACGTAATTCTTGGTAATTGTGGAGGCTTTTGATTTGGTCCCCGAAGGCGATATATTTTTGTATATCTCTTCTTTTTTTTTTTTTTTTTTTTTGGTTAGAACATTGGCCAGAGAGTGATGCCAAGAGTCTCGTGTCATCGGTCCGTTTACACATCTTTGATGGGGGGGGGACAGGGAGGAAGAGGCCCCCATTGACGTCATTGTTATTACACAAAAAGGCAGATACAAATTTAGAATAGATCTCTTTGGGGGGGGGGTACATGTGGGGCGCGATACATGTCGAGGACGTTGTCGTGCCACTTGGCAAATAGACAGAAAGTCTGCTGCCAAAATTCTCACTTTAATTCAATTAATTATTGTGTTTTTATAGATGCTCATAGTTGTTGTTGTTGTTGTTGTTATTGCCGTCCGTTGAGGCTATTAATAAATTCTAAGAAAAGCACAGCGACAACATGCACAAAATGCTGATCATAATGATGATCATCAAAAACACATTCGAAATTCATATTGAAGAAACAACAACGAAAGCGAAAGGCAGCTCGCGTCATGACCTCGTTCAATTTTCTCATTCATCTCCCTCTCTCTCTCAATCTTTCTGTCTCTCTTTCTTGCAGCACTCGAGTGCTATGTTTGCACGTATTTGGATGGCTACAGTGATGACTCCTGTGTGACCAACGCCAGTGCCGTGAAGGTGCTCAATTGCCACAAGAAATACTGCCTCACAATGCGGCAGGAATCGATTGTAAGTACAACATGGAAAAAGGGAAAAGATTACCTAAACTTTTCTATTATCAAAAACTAGTTTAGCATTAACCAACATAGGTACATCTGTAGATTGTAGTTGCTGCTTTTAGCAGCGTGCGATTCCTGTCCAAAAGTGGTCGTAAAAAATCGGCATGGAACGTGCCGCAAATGTTTCCAGACATGCCACGGCTATTGCCAGGCGTTTAACTCTTCACGTATCCTGGCAGCACGAGCACTCGCTACTGTTTGGGGGGCGTGGTAGGGGCTACAAAGTAGTACATGGAATGCCTGATTTTTATGCATCGCTACCAGCTTTTTGCTAGCAACTTTGTTGGCCAAAATGTTGCCATTGCGAAAGTTTCGTTTCGTTTCGTTTCGTTACTCCCCCTACACTGAAATTAGCGACTCTCACGTAGAGCAGCACACAACAGCAAAAGAAATCGAGCATTAACTAACTCTTGGCCAGTGGCAGAGCAGAGCTTTGTATGTGTATGATACTCCCACTAATTGAATTCCCACCTGGCACACGCATGGCAACGCGGCGTATGAGCAATGTCTGACTGACTCTGTTGGTCTGTTGCTGCTAGCCAGGACTGTGTCTGTGGCCTGTGGCAATTAAATGCAAAGTCAAGCACTTGACGCAGAGCCCTTGCCCCCGCTGAGCGCTCATTCTCGGATCCTGTGCGGGTCCTAGATTGGTTTTCACGCAACTGAAAGCTTTTTTCCCGCTTTAATTTCACACCGAAAGCAGCCTCGCTCAAATCAAAAAAACAAAAGAGAGAGCGGCACTAAAATAACAAACCAAAAAAAAAAAAGGAACAGCCAGGAGGAGCAACCAAAAACAGACTGCATAAAAAATCCATTACCATAATTTAATGGAAAGCCAGAAAGGCGTATAAAAAGCCGCCCCCACATACAGGCTGGCTGGCTGCCACACAAGCAGCGACACCCATAGGAGTGTCTAGGGCTGGTGGGTCTGGGACTGGCTTAGACTGGCTTACATGGCCCCACAAAGTCAAGTCTGTTTGCATAGCCAGATGAGTTTGAAAATTTCGTGGCGCCTCATTAGATGCTCCAAAAATTGCTGATTCAATTTGGTGGGCATCAAAGACGCTAGCTGAGCCGAGCTGGGATTATGTCGCGAGGGTACAGTGGGTTACCATATATACTAGGATGACATGTTCCCTGCAGTTTTGTTTACTGGCGCATGGCAATTAAAAGTTTGTGCGACTCTGTGACTCCCTGGGTGTTGATCTTTGAGGCACAATATGTGTACTTTGATGGGGAGAAACCGCTGCACTCCCGCTGTGCCTGCACTTACATACTGTGCAGAACCCTTTTCACTAAAAATAAGAATAAATAAATAAATAAATTTAAATTAAAATGCCATTCATGGCAAGCAGCAAACGAATTTCAAGTGGATGCCTAATTGTGATGAATGCCGGGGCCAATATCATCATTAATCAGCCACTCGAAAAGTTAGCCCGTGTGTACTATATGCCATACTCTTCCCTTCCCTCTTGCAGCGCAATGCGAGCAAAGTGATATCCTTTCTACGTGACTGCCAGGATAAGCCAATGGTGAGTGAACTCCATCCATTCTTTTCACCTAGACCCTTTTGTGTATGTATTGACGAACATTTGCCAGATGCCGAATGGCAACACGCCGGACGGATCCTTCCGCACCTACTACAGCGCCTGCCAACAGAATCTGTGCAACGGTCACAACGGACGCATCACCAACTCCACGGGTGGCACGGCCAGCGCCAGTGGCATCCACAATGCCATTGTGCCGGGCAAGAATACGGGCCACAGCACGGTCCATGGCAATCGCTATGGTTTCGCATACGCATTCGGGTTCGGCCTATTCATTCTGTTATCCCTTCGCCTTTGATTCTGTTTTACACTTAAGCATAAGGGGGTGGGGGGCGTTGTCCAAGCAAAAAGGGCAAGGGCAAAGGCAATAGACAAAAGTATGGAATAAAAAGTTCAAACTCAATCTGTGCTGGCATTTTGTCTCTCTCTCTCTCCGGTGTGCCTGCCCCGGTAGGCAATTAAACTGCTTTTAGGCCCCAGCACACACATGGGGCACAGGACCAATTAGTGTGGCCAGAGGGCTCTAACATCCTTTGACAGCCAACGAAATCGCATTACAAACTTTTGCGTGGTTTTTGCAGATTATTGACATGGAAGCCTGAAGGTTGGAGGTTGGAGGTTGGCAGGTTGGAGGCTACTACTACTGACTGGGGGTCTAAAAGCTGAAGGCGAAACCGCAGGCCACGGCGCGGTAATTGCATCGACCGCCAGGCTTTTAGGCTCTCAGCATTCAATGGATGCCGCTCTGTCTGGCTCCCACTTCCGGCATATCCATGCCGGCGATGTCCCTCATCAGAATCGAATCAAAAATATATATATTCCAGCTAATGGCACTTTCGTTTGCCATCACACTAATTGTGTTTGTCGCATAATGGTGTCCCGCTGACATCTTTACGCAATGAAACACGAAAATTCAAGTGCAAAATTTGGACAAAAATGCGTACGTAAAATAATTTAAAATCATACACAGAAGGTTGACGCAGTCAAAGATATATAAATATACGATTCAGCTCTCTCTCTCTCTCTTTATCTACAAATAAATTGCACAAACCAAACCAACTCAACTCAATTTAACTTCAACTCTCAAGAGTGAGTGCGATTTGTTAGCTTTGCTTTATTTGGATTTCCCTCCCCCATCCACAAATAAATCAGAGAATTTGTTAAAGTAAAGACACACACATATATATGTACATATAGTACAGTGTGACAAGCAAGTATTTTCCATTACAAATAAAATAATATAAAATTTTAAGGGAATTTTTGAAAAAATAGCATAAGGTAGTGCAGCTTTAACTTCTTGTAATACTGTGCATATACTATATATGTTTTTCTTAGGTACAAATAATGATTAGACACACTGTACTTTGTGTTTATATAGCTTCACGCATTAAAGTTGCCATGTTGTACGTGTCGCAGTTCCAGTTTCCCGTTTGACATGCTTTTGGCGCTTTTTCGAACAACAAACAAACAACAACAACAACATGAACATGAAAAGTGACCTAGCACGCCCCGCACCACCCACCTCCCTGCTAGTATCAGGGACCATCAGACCATCAACAAAATTTAAACTCGTCTACATGAGTGTGATACATATACATACATATGTATGTATATATGTACATAGTATGTGTAGGTAGGGATAACATCGCACTATGGGTAAAATTTCCATTTTTCGGGGATTAAGTCATTTTCTCAAAGTACTCAAATTGGAATTTTGTTTTTGCTAACATATTAAGAAAACTCCAAACTGTAAAGCTCCATACCCCAAATGTTAAATAACAGACCACTGTTAAGTCTAACAACTGTTAAAGTTAGCTATTCCTGTCGAACAGTACGTACTTTAACATTGCAATATATTTGCAGGCTATTTTCAAATTGCCATAAAAGCAAAAGCGAAACATGATTTTTATGAAATTTAAAAAGGATACCATTCATACGGGTTTTTACTATGTAATTGTTCTACTAATACTTTGTGACTTCTGAGTTTTCTATTAATATTTCGTAAAAGTAGAACAAGCTCTCAAAGTAATTTCTTGGAAAAATATTTCAAGTTTGTGGAGACATATAAAACGACCAGAGGTGCCCCAACCCATAGTTCAAATATATGTCGTAGAGCCATTATTTGTGATTCAAAGGCAGTTTGTCTTAATTCCCACTTTTTCCCACTATCTGCGCAATTAAATTTTTTGCAGGTCACTTCGAGTATTTGAAAGCTGATCTGTTAAGTGTACGGCACAAGGAAAAGGCAACTCCAACCAAGAAAATGCAATTCTTGATTTTTTTTTTAGGAGATTATATAGAAACATTAATGTTTTAACATATGTATTATATTTAAAAAGCAAAAGTCACATATTTTGGCAAAATTTTAATACCAAAAGGGCAAAAATCAACTGGAACAAACTATATTTTTGAAAAAAGCATTAAAATTTGTTAATGAGCACAATAAAACTATACATAAGTGAATCAAATGGGAACAATAATCAATAAATTGGACGCCCAAAGTTGGCCTACTTGTTGAAAGGAGAAAAACACAAAAAACCAAGCAGCAGCTCTATCAAAAGATCTAGAGTGCAACTTTTTTTGTTGATTCAAGCAACAAGCACATGATAAACCTCTTATCATGTGAAATTGAAGGTCCAGATCTAACTTTTGAGGATTTCGAAGATGAGTTTCACGTTTCATGATGAAAAAATTGAAAATTACGAAAATTTGTATTAATATTAACTATTTTTTGTCTTTAGCTCCTGAATTTCATCATTATTATGTTTTTCCAATGATAAAACTTTATTTTTATGTAGAAAAGAGCATTGTTGTCAAAAATATTAATATAAATATTAATTTTATTAAATTAATATTAATTTTCCTAATAAAATTAAAAGAAAAAAATATATTTTTTTATATGTGGGCGGTGACACGCGCACTTTTCCAAAAATGTTTCTAGGGGTGTACATAACATTAATCAAAAAACCGCATCGCAAAATTTTACTTAGTTTACAAGTTATTAATTAATCCCCGAAAAATGGGAATTTTACCCATAGTGCATCGCAGTGGAAACGTTTAAACCGATCCGTCAGACATCTGTGCTGCTAAAGTTTTAGATGGATGAGCTCTTAAAACTTGGCCAAAAGCATGAGGGAGAGATGGGTACGTTTGCTCTATAGATTGTGTCCTCCAGAGGCACCAAAATTGAAACAATTTCAATCCATTATGCGATATGAACAAATGAAAACATTTTCCCAAATTTATTCTGGCAAATTGCACTAAATGAAAAATCTAAAATGGCCAGAAATTCGTCCCTACTGCCACTTCATCAAATACGAGGGGCACACAAAGGAAACTGTTGCCTTTTCCAGCACCACATCTAGCCGCAATATTAAACATTCCCCTAATTGAAATGTTGCCAGCAACAGCCATACAAACAATTATTTTTAATTTATAAATTAATGCAAACATCCATCCAACATCCAGGTGGATTGATTGAATGGATGGACAGGGACAGGGACAGGCACAGGGATGGGACATACTTAAGAAAAACGCTCGAATTTCGGGGCGGAAGCAATTTTTACTCTGCAAATATTGACTTGATCCCAATTGCGAGTAACCCAAAGAAAAAGTTGAAAGCATTCCTCCAGTTGGCCATGCCCACTGAGGTGCCCCCGTTGTGGATGGGGGGCATGGGGGAGGTGTGTGGTGGATGCTCACTTGACAGTTGGCCACCACAGCGGGGCCATAAACAACGGAGAGCCACCAGAAATGGGTGGCGGCTGTGGTTCACTTTGTTCTTATTTACAGCTCACCACCAGCCCCCACTGGGACCAAAGGGAATTTCTTCAAAGAAAATGAGAAGGAAAAGGTAGCAGCCGCCGAGCTGAATACCCTTTCAAAGAGTTCATTTACAAGATATGGGATACCTATTTTAGCTCTCAACGGAATCGAACTACCCTCTGGCAGGGCACTAAAAAAAGGTGTGCGTGCACTTGCAGACATTGTAAATTTACTCGACTTGAAATGGGAACGCCGTCAGATAAACGCTGACAGTTTTGGATGGGGGGGGGGAGGTGGTACAGTGGAGTCCACATTTCTGAGTCAGCGGGTTGTCTTGTCTGCTCTGTGCTCTGTGGTCTCTGGTCTCCTGTCGCCCCCATTCACAAATGGCTATGGGGATTGGCGATAGTTGAGTTGGATTGCTATTCCTTGGTCTGGGCTATTGCCCATTGCCATTCGACAATGGCTGTCTTTAGCCCAACCCCAATTCAAGTCCGGGAATTCCATCAGTGCGTTGAACCCCCTGGTCGGTCTGGACAGCAGTCTGTCTGTCTGTCTGCTGGGTTCTTGGTATCGTTCTGGTCGTTTCCCCTTTCTGGGAATTGAAAATAATGCCACAAAGCGGGTGAAATGCGTGCCGGAAACTATGGAATGGAACCCTTGTCTGCCACATCTTCCCATTATTATTATTTCACTGCACACAGTCACAGACGCCGTCACATTGCAGTTGTGGTGCCTGTGTGTGGGATGGGGGTGTGTGCACCTTGCCTGGGACTGGGCACTGGGGACTGGGCGACTGTGCTATAAAAAATGGAAATTTATTCTGTCCAAAAAGGAAGAAAGCGAAAACATCTACAGTATAAATATTCAATTATGGGTCGTATATGCACCTGGTATATACATATGTACATATGTACATGATTCCCCCCATCAAATATAAGTGCCTGAGTATGTGTTATACAAATTCATTTTGACAAAAATTTCCCCATAACAATAATACAAAATACAAAATAAAATTAACAAAAAATCAACCAAGAACAACAACCAAGAATAATCGAAATATTGTAAGATAAAGCCGCCTGAAGGCGGAACCAGCGAAACAGTGAAAGTCGCTTGATTTATGCCCCATCTCATCCCATCCCCTCTTCTCTGCACTCCTCTGTTCTGCTGGCAAGGGGGAGAGAAAAGCGACTGCTGCAGCAGCGACCTGAAAATGTGGAGCACGTTTCGGCAAGTGGGCGTGGAAGCTGCCAAGAGGCACGTCCATACATATCTCCATCCCACCCCATCTTTGCATAATATTTACATACAATTTCTTCAGTTGTTTTCTGGTTATCAATGAATTAAATATGAAGCCAAATTCCAGGTCGGCGGGTATCATTTCCACTGTGGAAATTGCAATTAAATTATTAAAGCATTGAATTAAAATAAATAAAGAAATAAAATGAATATACCACATACACATGTGTATATTATATATATGCATATATACATTTTCATATAAGTCACAAATTATTATTCTTTTTGATGTGTGAAGGATGCACACAGAATATGGATTGCCCGTGCCCTGAATGGGGAGGAGAATGGGGCGTCCGTCCGTTCATTTTGTAAAAATAATTGCTTTGCTCACGGTTTTTTACAGAAATGATTATTGATGAGCACTTTGGCCTATTTTATCAAAATCAAATCAGACACAACAACGTCACCAGCAACCGGCAAACTGTCCGTCCGTCCGTCCGTTCATCTGTCCGTCCGTCTGTCCGTCCGTGGGTCCATCTGTCGCTGGCAAATGAAGCGTGAAATGTGGCCCGACAATGCGGGCAACGCGCCAGCATACATTAAATCTTGCGAAAGTTTAGCATCAGGTTCCCCACCCCCGCCTTACACCCTCTGGCCAACCGAGTGCTTAGCACACCTTAGCGCGGGGAAAGGGCCAATTGGATGGCGGTTTAGAAGTGTTTTTTGGCAAGTCGCACGACGGCCAATGACGTCAAGACGGGAACGGCAGACATACATACTTGGACCGCAGACCATAGCCATAGCTGCTCCCCCCTTCGGACAGAGTGTACCTCTGGGGGTACGTCGCGTAGGCGACGACTCTTGCTGCTTCCAGGAAATCCCCATGATTCACTCGAGGATGATGTCGCCACGGGCTGGGATTTAATTGCGATGTGTAAACAGCACAGTCACTCAAATTTCACTAGCTCCACCCGAATCGATGCGAAATCGTGACTGAGGAATGAGGGAAATGCCAGGAATGCCAAAATATTGATGGAAGTCAAGCCGAGCAGGCTTTTAGCCAGGCGACGCGTGCCAATCGAGTAGATATTCCCACCATAAACAAGTACTTCATGTGTACATATACGAAGTGATACATACATATATACATATGTGTGAATGTAATTTCATAGCTGACAGACGATGTGGCATTATCTACTCTGTACGTACATATGTATGTACATGTATGTATGTGAGAGTGTGTGGCAACAAAGATCGCCTGCTGAATGACCAGACACATTTATTTGTTGCCATTGCCTCATCTTGACAATCAATTAATTTTCTCCCTCCCCTGCCCCAGTCCAAGCTGAAGCCTCTGTCGACAAAGGAAAGTGGCGTCGCGGGCGCTAATTGTTTTTAATGCAAATGGCAAAAGGATTTAATAGGGAAGCCGAACACACACACATTAAGAATGGGTTTTTAAAACCATTTCAATTATGCCATAAGTTTCACATCAATCTGATTGCCGCTCTTCTGCGTGTGCCTACTCCTCCTCCTCCTACTGCTGCTGCTGCCTGCCAATGACGCCTCTGTTCCAACGTCAATGACGTCAAAGATTGCAACACTCTTGAGCTCTGCAGCCAGTGCATACCAATCCCCACCCCCCCATGCCATGCCATGCCATCCAATCTCGGGCAGCTTTGTCTGCGCCAAAGTTCACTGACACTTTCATGAGTTTTCTTTGGGGTCGACAAAAATAGTTTTTCCACACATTTCGCATTCGACCGAGTGGAAATCCTCTTGGAGCATAGAACGCATTTTAGCACAGCCACAGGCCAGGCCAGGCATTTCTGTGGAAGCCATTATTTGTAGCGAATGGCAATCCAGTTAATTAAACAATGGCTAACAATAATCAAACTAGTAATTAAAACTAGAAATAAACCCAAATATTGCTAGAGCCTATGCCACTGCCTCTGCCATAAATGGTCAACCAACTGCTATTTGCTCGACACAAATCCGAAATTCATATTTATGAACCATAAATATAGACTCGTATATACTACCAAAAAACACAAAAACAAAAAAAAAAGGAGGTTAACCAATTTGTTCGCTTGCGGCTGCTGAAAGTGACAACAAAAGAGGTGGAGGAGGCATTGTAGATATTCCGAAAAAAAAAAAAAATTGAGTTTCCGTATTTCATTCAGCTCCCCATCCATATTGCATTTTCTATAAATACGTTATGCATTTTCCAACCGTTCTTTTTTTTTTTTTTATTCTCACACTCTCAAACTGAGTCAATGCAATGCGTGGGCTGGGATGCAGCTGCAACATCGCTGGTGGCAGCACTTTTAATGACCAGTCAGCGCCGAAAATAAATTTCAAATATGTCAACGAGGAAAACTGAGATAGAAATTTGTGGGGGAAAAATTCGAAAAAATTTGCTGTGCCATTCTGCGTGGGCAGCGATGGCCAAATGCAGGAGGAGTCAATGCGCTCATTAAGCCAACTATTTCTGGCCAAAACTTAAAAAAGTGAAAGCCAAAATCAATCATCCGAACAGGCGAGCGGATAGAGTTGTCAATCGAATCACAAGAAGTTCAGGGTTCCCAACAGCCGATGAAAGGAAAGCCACTGAACTGAACCGTGCAACAAAAGTTATTTACGATCCACATATGTATATATGTATTTGTACATACTACTGTTTTGGCAAAACAATAATATTCACCCCTCCCGGCATTAGACGTGTGACGTTTTGGCTTATTTTCATTGCCTCGAGTGGGTACGGGCGTCCTTCAGGGCTTTGCCAAATATCGCGGCTAATTTGTCAACAGCTTCCCCCCACAACAATACATTGGTATATACATATATAATGTACATATATATAATAAACAAACTGTCAAATAATATGCGAATACACTACATACACTAATACTGGAATATTCTGTATGTAAATTCCAATGTACACGTAGATAAACATAATGCCGGAGCACAATCGAAGGTTTCAACTGACGAGGCAAAGTATGATTGAAGAGCAGACATGCGATACTGTCTGCATCAGCAGCAGTAACAAGCCATGATGATGAGGCTCCTCCGAGCATAACCTCCCCCACCCTGCTGCTACCACTCTCTTAGCAGGCTTTGAGACTGACTCTTGGCATTTTGCAACCTTCTTGTCGTCTCGAGCCAAGGGGGAGCACTTCAGAAGTTTGTTACTTTCAGTTTTTATTCTTTCACCATTGAGCAGAGCACACACCGCCGTACTTTTACAGGGCCAAGTGCAACTCTTTTGGCTGACTTTTCAATTTTTCAATATGCTTTAAAGCCGCTGCTGCTGCTGCTCCTACTGTGGCATGGGAGGGGGGGAAGGCTACATCCCAGCGCAATATATTTCTTAATTGAATTATGCTTGACTTTGACGCTGGCAAACTTCGTTTGGCCGACACTAAAAGCCTGAAATAGGATTAGGCAGAAGGAAATGCAACAGCAGCAGACATAAATCCATTTCATGGAATGAGAAATGCGAATCAAAAACAATCGGCTTAAAATTTTAAATTTGAAAGTTCAGTAAAATAATACCAGAAAAAAGAAATACTAAAGTTTAGAGTAATATACACCCATACTACATATGTATTTGCAACCCCTGACTATCGATTACGATTTTCATTGGGGATCAGCTCTGTTTGAAGTCCGTTTTCATAGCAGAAGGCTTCGAGTTTACGCATACATATCAGAGCAGTCATTCTTTCTAAAATTGTGCCAGCGAGCGGATCTCATGTAAAGTGGAAAATCAAAAATAAAAATTCAAATTCCTCTCTCCGAGTCGTTGTGTCACGTGTCGTACAAAAAAATACTCTACAACTGCATTCAGCACGCGCGCGTGCATCTCCCACCGTTCTCGAGTTTGTTCACAAACATTTCAAAAAGTAACCAAAAAAAAAAAATTACGCTTTTTTCGGACACACACACGCAAACGAACTCGCTTGCTGCAAAAAAAAAAACGAGCAAGAAGCGGAAAGTAGCAAATTCAAAATGGTGACCGAGTCCAAGTCCATTTTGCCCAAGGCCAACACCAAGGAGGTGCAGTGCCAGTCGTCGGATTGCGAGACCTCCATGCAGGAGCCGGTCGCCCAGGTGACCACCCCGAAGAGCGGCCGTGTGGGCATCTTCAATGCCGAAGATTTCCTCTCGCGCGCCCAGATGAATGACAAAATCAACAATATCTTGCGCTCGCCCACCAAGCCGGGCAACGGGGTGCGCCAGCGCTCTGTCTATACCAACAATCCATCGCCAGTAAGTCAAAAATTGGAAGACATAATATGAAAATTTTGTTTCTCTTGTTTTTTTTGTTTTACAAAATGGCGGATCTGTATCTCAGCAGGCTTTGAACAGCTGCAGCTGCAATGACTTAACAGTTTGACTGAACAGCAGCATTGCCAGGTCACATGACGTCACCTCCATTCCACACTCTTCTTCTCTCTCTTATTCCTTCTCCTTCGGCATTCCATACTCTTATCCATCTCGCTCTTTTCTTTGCTTTTTCTTTTGTTTTTACTTTCCTTTAATATTTTATGATTATTTAAAGGGAATTGGGTTGACAAATGTGTTTCTAACTATTCCGCCACTTCTCCTCTATTTTAAAACTTAAAAAAAAAGTCTTATTGATTATTTGTTTATTGAAAATCAATTAAAAATACATACATGTGTGCATGTATAACGAATGGCGGATCTGTATCTCAGCAGGCTATGAACAGCTGCAGCTGCAATGACTTTACAGTTTGACTGAACAGCAGCATTGCCAGGTCACATGACGTCACCTCCAGTCCACTCTCTTCTTCTCTCTCTTCTGCTCTCTCTTATTCTCTCTCTTCTTATTCCCTCTCCTCCGGCATATCATACTGTTATCCATCTCGCTCTATTCTTTGCTTTTTCTTTTGTCCTTACGTTCCGTTAATATTTTATGATTATCTAAAGGGAATTGGGTTGACAAATGTGTTTCTAACTATTCCGCCACTTCTCTTCTATTCTTAAACTATTAAATAATATTCTTTTGGCTTATTTATTTAATAAAAATCAAATGAGAATACCGACATATATATGTACATGTATGCATGTATGTGTGCAGTAACGAGTGCAAACAGAATGTTGCCACGTCACTCGATTTCTCGCCAGCTGTCACTTCATCTCGTTACAATCTTTTTCACTCCTGTTGGTATTCAATTATCCTCTGGCACTTTCACTTGCCTTCCTCACCTCTTAACTTCCTTCCGGTACTAACTTCCGCTACTCCCTGTTGTCCCCTTGCACCCTTTTTAGCAGGCCAGCATGCGCATTGGACAGCTGTCTCATCGCGTGAGCAACATCTCGTTGTCCTCCGGCCGCATGGATCGCGGCAGCAGCTGCAGCCTCACGGGCAGCGCCAGTGTTGGCACCAACACCATCACCATCAACAGCGGTATGGCCAAGGAGCAGGTCGGCAGTCAGTCGGCTCGTCAATACGTCCATCTGCCGAACATACACATGCCCAATCAGCCCCTATACTCGGCTGGGTCTATGCAGGACATGGACGCTGGCAACATGACGCGCAGCGGCAAGCCACTCACCGGACGCTTTCACGCAGCTGCCCCCGCTCCCTTTGTCTTCGACGGGGAGCAGATCCACTACCAGGTAAGTGTCGTAGCTTTCATCTGCGGTCGTTAACGCATGTTTAATGCAAACTGAATCTAGGCACCACCTCAGAACTCGCAGCAGTTGCCGCCACCAATGCCCCCACCACCATACGCCTTGGGGCGCGTGAGCAGCACACGCATGCATGAACTCGAGAACAACACACCGCCGATATGTCCCGGCTCTGGACCCATTGCCATGTCGAACGGCACCATCCAGTTGCGTCTCCGCGAGGGAGTGCGGTAAGTGTGCTAAACCCCAAAACCTTTCATTGAGAATTAATCTTGGATCCTTATGGATTTCATGACATGGTGCGGTGCAGCATTGACATGACCCTGGACAAGGCAGTGCGCGTGCTCAATCAGCGCAGCATGGTGGCAGTTGCACTATCGCGCAACTGCAGCAACTCGGCTATGATCCACCCGAATGGACGCATCTTGCAGAGCGGCTCTAAGGTCGAAATTGTCACCTATGACGGCATGAAGGGCAATAACTTTGTGTGAGTACAAATGGGTCCTTCTCTTAGATCCTTTGGATTAATATCTTCCCATTGCAGTCGCTATGCCAAGATGTGGTACAAGGGTGTGAGCTTCACCAGCGAGGCATGCGCTCTCATCTATCTGGTGGACACAGCCGGGACGCGCACCACAACCGACACTTTCACCGATCTGACCAAGGACTACACCCTGGCAGTGTTCTATGAGTGAGTCCGCCCCCCCCCGTCAATCTGCTGAATCTCCAATTAATTCCCGAACTTCCCCCGCAGCGACTCGCGCCATGGCCCCTCTTATGTGGCTGAAGCCCATGAGGTGATTGCCAATTCAGTTTACAATTGTGCCGAGGATGGCACCGAGATCTATGACATAAACGGATTTCGCATCACCCAGGCAGCCGATGGCCTGGTGAAGGTCACTCGTGTCTACAACAAGTGCCTGATTCGTACCAGTCCTGGCAACGGATCGGCCACATTGACCACACCCGGCATCCATTGCACTGCCTCTCTGGGCAAGACATCGCATCTGTTTGTTCGGTGAGTTCCCCCTTCCACCACCATCTGTCCCATCTGGTATGCTAAAACTGTTTTGTTCTATCCTTGGCAGTCGCAATGAGAAGCGCATGCACTTCGATGGTTCCTGTTTCATTGTACGCAATGCCGGCCACTCCGCCGGCTTCAATGAGAACAACCTGCTCATTGTGTACTGATCCGGAGATGCGGCGCAGTGGTAGCCCTTCCCACACTCACACTTAAACACACTCAAACACACACAACAGACACACACACACACAGAGAGACACTTACAGCAGCACATTAAGAGGGGCCTTGACGTTGAGAGGGATTCAGTTAGGATCCCCGAATTTAGGATAATCAAAAGAATCGAAATCCATTTGGGAAATAAGTTAGAAATACCAATTCATAAGCAGCACACTCATGACACATCATAATCCATAACCTACAAAACCATAATCGAAGCGAAGGAAACTGTTTATGTTACCGAAACCAAGAGGATAGCTACAAGGGAATACGTTAAATACATTCGTTATCTTTCGTTTCGTTTACCGTGCCTACATATATAATATTCCGTGTATATATATATGCGTATATAACTAGTTGCTATATAGGAAATCAGGAGCATGTTTTTGTGTGCTTCCTTAAACGTTGGCCAAATCAGACGAAACCCAAGTCGGAACGGAACCGATACAAAACACACCTCAAACCAGTGCCAGCGTTTGGTGTTCAAAAAAACAAATACAAAACTGATCCTTTTGATCTTCGTTTACCTTTCGACCTTTGTCTAAATTGTTTCTTCGCGTAATTCGGTTCTAAATTAACATTACAAAAGATCAAAACTAAAACTAAAAGATACAAGAAATATCCCAAAAAAATGTTCAAAATTATGCACAAATGGGTGCGCGTCTGATTTAGCAACGTTTATTCAATAATTCTAGTATAGATCAGAGGACGAGTTTTCTCTTGGGCGTTACGTTTAGGCAACGTAACGCCAGTGTCGATTCATTATTTTATAAGTTACCAGTTGGAATATGTTAGCCCAACTCGTTCAAATGCAATCCAAAGCATGTTCATCCACACTCGCACCGTACACTAGAACACATAAATACACACAAATACACACAAACACACACACACAGTAAAAAAAACAATACAACACATGATAGATAGAAAATAGATCCCTGTAAAAGGCAGAAAGTGAGAGAATCTATTAATAATATGAACCACATTTGTGTAACTAGTTTTATGAGACACTCGTCCTGGGAGGCAGACAAAAATACATAAGCCTAATGTATAAACACATGCACACAGTTATAGATACATATCGATTCACCTCCCCCCTTGTGTTGGGGGGATAGCCAACAACAACAATACAAAGTTAAAACCCAGTGTAAATGAAAGAAAAAAAGAAAAAACACCGTGATTAGCCTTACGACAATCTCCAACACCTAAATTTTCCATGATGTAAAAGAGAAATTCATGTGTTTCCCAAAATCAATACTAAAGAATAATAATAAATGAAAAAAATGCAATCTGTGTTCGTTCAATAAATTAATTTATGTGGATAACGTATTCTACCATACCCTCTACCCTACCCTCATCTCTGCTCCCCATCCGCTGCTAATTTCTGGGAGGAAATAAAATGTCTAGTGCCACTGCCACGGGCTACGAGTATTTATGTATGTATGTACCTTCTGTCATGCATGGCCGGGGGGTATCGTAAATTTACAACAAAATTGTTTTATGGCCCCACACTCTGCCATGCCCTCCCCCTCAGGCGGAGTTTGGCGTTTATGCTGTCACCTGAAGTGCCATCAGAGGAGTTGGACAATTTCAGGCCCTAGACCTACATAGACGACGTTTCGCTTCGGTTTCCCCATCTTTAAAAGCACTTCAAATTTAATCATTTAAATTTCTGTACGCTTCCAGGGGCTGGCTCAATTATTGTGTAGATATTTCCAAGTAAAAGAATATAAATTTAAATATCTGTCGCTATAGAGATTACTTTTGAATCAGACTTAAGCCCCTGCTGGGACTTTGATGGGACATTGATCAGAATAAGAATCTTTTTTAAGATACTT
Organism: Drosophila bifasciata; assembly: GCA_009664405.1. Lineage (NCBI taxonomy): Eukaryota > Metazoa > Arthropoda > Insecta > Diptera > Drosophilidae > Drosophila > Drosophila bifasciata. Next base: position 4,323,762 of record CM019043.1, on the reverse strand, counting down.
TATCCAATTGGTTTTAAATACTTAAAAATACTTTTCAATTGCGGGAATGTAAATAGTTCGAAACAGCTGTTTTGTAAGTAATTTGACTTGACAACCCTGCGGGCACAGTGTGTACACACTGCTCGACAAGAGTATTTATTGTCTTGTTGTTGACAGCGTTAAAGTGCACGAATGGAGGGGTAAAGTACATAGAATAGTAGTAGATATTTAATTAGTGAATGTCTTGAACCTTTCAATTAGTAGTCGTTACCTGCAAACAAATCCAAAAGCACAGGGATATCGGATCGGCTGTCATGCAGACTAAAGTTTCCAACAAACTGTACCTGGTGGTGAAGTGGGAATTGGGCACGGGGCGCGGATGGCGCTGCAGCACAGCCGGCTGTGGTGGCTGTTGATAAAGATTAGTGGATAATGTCTTGGCGGAACTATCTGCCACGTCTGCCTCTGTCATAAGAAGAAAGTTGTTCCATGGTTAAAGATACACAAAGAGACACAGAGAGAGCGTGAGAGAGAGAGAGAGCGGTATGCATACTGAAAGTGAGTGAAAGCGTGAGGAGCGGTGAGCAAGGTGCGGAAGCCACAGGCGAGAGGATACAAAAGCAGGCGGTAAGTACAAATAACCCAACCCACCAAACGATGAAAATATTATATCTTTAATAGCTTTATTCAAGTGTGAGTGCTGCCGAACCCAAAACGTTGGGTTCTCGTCCGACGTCCAAAGGGAACCCTTGGGAACAAAGCGGACTGCATACACATATGGCATATTCAATGCTCACGCTTGTGTGACTGCGCCTGGGTGGGCAATGGGGGAGGGAGTGGGAGCCACAGGGAGACCTTTTACGCTCCCATTTACTGCTCGCACCCGTGCCCAACATCAAACGCTTTTCACACTTAATTGGGCGTAAAATTAAATCAGAATTGATTAGAACACTTGAATGACAACAGCCGTGGCCGTGGCCGGGCCATGCCATGCCATGGCCATGCCGTTCCGTGCCGTGCCGTCGATGTCAATGCCACCAGAGACAGCAGCAGGAGCAGCATCCTGGCGGCATCATACCAGCTCCCACTCCACTTGGCAATTCCACTGACATTCTAAGCATAAACAAACTTTTTGGTTTTCATTTTAGCAGCTGACGCACGGCACGTCGCTGACTTTGGCCACGTCCTGCTGCCGCTCGAGAGAATGAGAGAGAGTCTCCTGCCACATCCGAATCCGAGCACACAGCCGAGTCTGGGGAGGCCCGAACAGAGCGCACTAATTGCTGCCAGCAACTTCCTTGCTACCCTTCCCCCACACTCTGTTTTTCATCGGAAAGTTTATGAAATTGAATTCCCCCCGCGCCCCCAAAAAATGCCAAAGAGGAAGGGGAATCAATTTTCCTGCATTACCGTTTAATGAGCCGACAATTATGCGAATCTCCTCTCCGCTTCGGCACTGTGCAGTGTACACGTATATGTATATGTACCTATACAGAGACATTCAATCAACTTGAATTCATGCATTCCACATGCATTTGGCCAGGCCAAGCGGCAGGCCAAATCAATTCGATTTCCGGCTATTGAGACATGGCTGAATGGCAGGCATGGCATGCCAACAGAGTCCAGGCTGGATAATTACATTTTAACCAGGTTATTGCAGAGGAGAGACGAATCAGCGCTAATGGATAAATGCACATCTTCCGCCGCCTTCGGGGGCTCAGGCTCCATTTAATGGGAAATGGATGGGTAATGGATGGAAAATGTTCGCAGCGGTAAGTTGTACCCACCATAATCTTCCACTTAAAGTTGATAAAACAAAAATGTAAATGACTTTCATTTGGCTTAGGCGCAAAACCCTCTGACGAGCACTTCAAAGGACAGCAGGACAGACGCCACAGGGAAAGTGAGTGGAGCAGGCTCATTGTATTGGACGGATTGTCGTGCCATATCCAGTCGGTGACAGAAATCAAATCAATCACACCAGCCCACCACCTGAGTGGTGGGAGCAGGCAGATCAAAGTGGGGGCCAGAGATGAAAAATGGAACCCCTTTGCTGACATTTGCGATGCGTCACCGAGTTGTGGCAAGGCTTTGGGGTAAATACAGCTGGCAAGGCGGAGTACTTGATCCGCTTAAATAATTTATGCATTGCAAACTACGTGTATGTTCGAATTCATTTAACATTCAGGCACTCGAAGTTCGAATGCAATTTGCTTAATTGAAATCCACTCGAACCAAATTAAATTTCATTTGGGTAAACCACATTCCGAGCTTCGTTAGAGTAATTGCCATCGAGATGCCCAACTAATCTGCAGGATACACACAATTCATAATGGAGGTACTTGCCACTCCCACTTGGCATTTATCAAGTTTGAAGTGTTAATTTTAAACACAAAAACAAAAAAAAAACAACACAAAATAATTGGAATAACAAAAGTGTCAACATGATTATAATTGAGTTTAATTAAGCTGCAAAGTAAATCCTCTCAGCACTCTAATTTGGATTGACAGGCCGGCCAGGAGGACCCACCAGACCAACAGAAATGTAAAATATTTGCCATAATCCACTTGGCCAGAGTCCCAGTCCAGAGATGAACAACTGATGTCAGTACCGAGTTGGAGGAGTCCCCAGCCCCAAACTTTCGGCTTAAAGAGGTACGTGCCAAAGGCTTCTAATACTCCGAGTATTTGCTGTAGCCAAAACTCGTACAATATGCGCACAGTAGCAATACAAAGAGCAAAGTTGCGATCTGGAAATTTATGCATGGCCGAAGGCCAAAATGTTTTGTTGTAGGCCCGCCCTGGCTGTAGCCTTAAACCCCCATTTGTTGGCCCAACTCTGGGCTATGTCACATGCTCCCACACCCTGTGGGTCTGTGTGTCTGTGGGTCTGGGTCTGAGTTCTGTGTCTGGGTCTGGCCATTGTCTGTCATTGATGTCAGCTGGTGGCGTCGGCACAGGTTTCCAAAGGCGGTTTCTCGTTGCCAGGCAGGGCCTTGCCATGCCATGCCATGCTATGCCGGGCTTAATTAAGTTGCCACCGTGTTGTAGGGAAACTCTTCGATGCGCTGCGCATAAACCGAAATTCTCATTATTTCGCATCGAAAGTCATTACCACGTTGTCTCTGTTTTGGCCTTCAATTGAAGTGGGTTCTGCTTCCAGTAGCAGCCATCGCCCCAGTACCCCCCACCCATATTCAATTAAAGAATTCATTTAAATTGACGATTTAATTAAGTCTAATGGTAAAATGTTGTTATGCATTCAACTTCTGTAGCTTCTGTAGCTCTCAATTTTTCGTATTTTGCGCGCTTTTCCAGCCTTTCCCAGCCTTGGTATGGCCATTTCTCCCTGGGCCATGTGAATGCAAATCGAATCGAATTACCCATAAAGCGAAGGCCAAAACCACCCACAATAGGGTGCCAAATATATGTATGCACATATCTATGTATATCAGGCGTGAGGGAGTGTTCAATGCCACAGGTTTTTGGATAAAAGCAGGCCGACCAATCCAATTATTATCTCCATTTCGATTCAGGTGTATTCAGTTAATGCAGCTCTCGTTGCAGCTCCCATGCCCATGGAAATTTGATTTCAAATAACTATGTATATGCAATGCCTAAATGAATAGGCCAGTCCCCCATACAATTATTATCGCGCCTTTGATGCAGTTGAATCCAGTTAATGGTGATGGCAGGATGTGGCAATCATTCGCCAGCTGTTGGAAATTTGATTTTAGCAAGAAGGGCACCGTGCCGGATGCATTTTTGCAATTGCTTCATGTTAGAGCTTTGATTTGTCCATTTCCGGAGCTGCATCGTCAGACATAAATGCATTGAGCAAAAGTCCGCAAAACGTTGCCACCCGCACATCCGTTCTGCCTGACAGTTGAAGTGTAACTCTTAAAGAAGGCTTAAAGCAATCTGTCACCCATCGAAGGATTCTAAGAGAACCTAATCTACTCTCTATATTTCTTCTGGAGCATCTTCTTTGTAATTGCCAGCAACCTCTGGCTCTGTGGCTATCTGCTGGATCTAACCCTGCTAACCCAACTCAAGCAGTGCTGCAATCTACATACAAACATACATACTATACATACATACGTATGTATCTGTGACTCAATTTCAAGCTTTTCGGTGCACTGCAATTAACGTGTTGTGGTGTTGGGTGTTTTACGAGTATACAAGTTTATGTAGCTATCAACATTTGCGGCTTTTGTGTTGACTCAAGCAGATACAGATACGCAGATACAGGTAATTACTATATATATACGTATACATAGCGATATGCCAGGGAAAGCGGGCTCTTGTGGTACGTTACAGCTGCAAGATGATTTTATGGTACTCACGTTCTGTACGAGGCCATTGATGCGGTTTCCATCTGTAGTAGTAGCAGTAGCAGAACCAGGAGTAGCAGCTCCTGTCTTGGCAGCTCCTGTTCTAGCTCCTGCGGTTCCAGTTGCAGCACCAGCACCAGCACCAGCTCCTTCTCGTCCCCGTCCCCTTTCCTGTCCCGTTGTCGTTGCCGTTGCCGCTGACGTCGACTTTGATGATATGACCGCGTTAGAATGCGGCAAGACAGCAGCAAATGTGGGCGATGACAGGGGATTGGCGTATGCTGGATTCTGGCAGGGATTGGTGTATCTGCTGCTGCTGCGCCGCTGCTGCTGTAGTTGGAGCTGGTGGTGGTGGTGGTGGGCAGGGGAGAGGTTGGCGGTGTGGGTTGTTGTGGAACTGAGGGGCCCGTTCTGTTGCGTAAACGGGCCAAGGCACTCCGTAAGCCCTCCGTATTGTCTTTGTCGGGCCCCCTTCCAAATGAAATGCATCCGCAGAGCACTCTCCCAGCCTCCGCTACAGCCTCACTGGAGCTGTCCTCCCCAAGTGCTCCCAAGTGCTCAGGTGTGTTGCTGCCTCTTGGCTGGAACTCGACTCGTTTCTCGGCTCCTCCTATTCACATGCCGTATTAAAATTGCTACGACTAGCCGCAAAGTTTTGGATTCATCTCTGGAATATCAAACACCAGCCACAGGAAAAACCAAACCGCACTTCTCCTACGTCTGGGGCCAATTCCGTAAAACTAATTCCAACTTTTGTGTCTCGTCTCAACACGTAAGAGCTGTGTCTGTGTGTGTGCGTAATGCCTAATGCACTTTTAATCGAATTCAAATGTTCCAGATACGACTGTACTGGAAGGTAGTGGCAAAGTTTTCGTCAGTAGAGTCAGCAGGTCACAGAGGTCGAAGAGAAGCTGCAAGAAAATAATTCAAATTATGCTTCAAAATTCGCGTATGGGAAGAAGTTTTATTCAATTTATTAGTAAACAATTTTTAAACAGATTTCAGGGAAATTAAAATAACCAGTATTGTATTAATAAAATAGTTAAGCAAAAGAATAAAATAGTTAAAGAAAAGATTGAACCTTTTTGCAGTTTTTATAAGGCGTGAAAACTTTAAGATAATTTCTCCTCCAAAGGAATAACAAGATAATTGAAGAATCATTTTTAAGTTAGACAGCAAAGTTCCTCTTTTTTTGGATTCACTATATACAAACTTTCGAGCGGTCTTTCACCCTCTCTATCTATTCCCGTACCAGAGTCAGGACCCTGCTGCGCTGGACCAAAAGAATCCATGTCATTGTAAAGTGAACTTTTGGGCACCAAATGTCCATTAAATTTGTCCCCAGAGAGGGGACAGAGAGTGGGTGAAACACACAGGAAGGACTCAAAGACAAGTGAAAAGCCAAACAAATATGCAGGGCAAAGTTCATTCTTTCGAGTCCGGTCTGGTATGCATGGTAGATCGGTAGAGCTCCTGGGAGGAACAAAAGGTTGCCCGGGGCTGAAAGTGAAACATAATTTCCGACACATAATTAAAATCATGTCCCCCAGGCGATGTCCCCCTTGATCCTCTGACATTGCCTCACATTCCTGCTGCCACAGGCGGCTTGACTCTGTCTCGGTCTCAGAGCTCCTCTTCCTCCCATCGCTCCTGTGGCTGCTCTTGTGGCGTCTGCTGTTGCCATTTTTACTGTACATGTGCGCCTCTAGGCCCAAGGTTGTAGGTATGTATGTAGTTGTGCCACAGAAAAGAGAGTAAGAGGAATATGCACAATGAAATTTAAATGGTACCCCGGAGAAGCCCTGCCATGCCCTGCCATGAATGAAAGGATTATTTAATGCAGCAACATCTTCCTATATATATATAGTATGTTCTCTCCTTAAATGGTTTTTCCTGGACATCTGACAAATGTTGCGTATGCACACGACCATGAGACCATGAGCCATGAGGCATGAGCCTCGTGCATTTACCTCACAGCAGGTGGAAACTTTTGCTGGAAACAATTTGCTGCTTGCCAACTAAATGCATAGCAACAGCTTATCATATTCGATCCATGGGTTTTCCTTTTGAGAGGACACTGTATAGTATTTTCTTTGAACTCCACTGGCTACTGGCTACTGACGGCTGGCACCTTGTGGGTAAGATATCCAGCTGTGCTCAAGAGTTGCGCAAAGAGCAGTCGAGGATGGGAGGAGGGTATTACCCAAGGTCACTTAATCTGGCCATTCAGCTGCTCATCATATCACAGGCCACTGCCCTCTCTTTTCAGAAGAAATTCAACGGATTTCTTTGGAATTATCCCTTTTCCACGACCCGCCCTAACAAACACACCGCAAAGGTCCCAAGGGGTGGCTGGTTCGCCATATACAGAGCATTCATTTTAATGCCTTTCCACTCGCTGCTCCTCAATAAAAGAGCAAAGAAATAACATAAACTTTAAGGACCGCAAAACAAATGCTGAAGGAGCAACGAATGCAAATTTGCATTCATAATCTAAGAAAATGGCGTCTCGGGAACATCTGATTCCTTGGCCAGACGACAACAGCAGCCACGAAGCCTTTAAGCCAGGGTCTCAACTAAAAGTTAGCTCAGCCCCTCGACAGGTGAATGCAAATTGACAAAGTCATTAAAATGTTGCTACTCCTGCTGCTGCTGTGGCTGATAATAATGATTTACGGCAAATGAATGTGGAGATGGATGGGAGGGCAGGGCAATGACAGGAGTCAACTCAAGGCAGGAACATTTTGGTGGCTGAGAGCGAATGCTTTGGTCAACCAGAAAAGAGGCCAATAAACACGGCCATAAAGCGGCAACCACTCCCCACTCCAGCCCCCTTGGGGTTTCATCAAATGTAGTGGTGGGGGAATGTATGTGTAGGTAAAACAGATTGAGTGCGGGGAAGCCATTGTAAACGAAATCATTTTCTGGCTTTGCTGTTTAAAAAAAACTTTTCTGCAGATTCATCATTGTTGGACGGGTATGTGTGTGTGTGTGTGTGTATGTTTTTGTGTGTGTGTGTGTGGTGTGGTGTTCTTTTGGTTCGCTTTGAAAGCAATTTTCCAGCCAGCCATGAAAGCAATTATTTTCTCATATTACGTACACGCAACGCGTGCCCAATGCTCTCTGGTAACAGATTTATTCTTTCATTAGAAGGCAAACAAGCGTTTTCCATTATGCTGCTGACTTTTCTTATTAAAACTCAAACAGTAGCAAAACAGAGAGAGACCAGCTGCAGAAGCCATCGCAACAACGCAAATTGGCGTCCAGCTTTATTTACATAATTTTTGAGAAGGACAAAAAAGTGGACCCGCAAAAAGGCAACAAAATTCTCATTAAAAGCCAGCGAGAGAGAGAACTGTATGCCAAATTAGCTTGGGGCCAGGCTATTAGACGAGCATGAGAATGAGTCCTAGAGTCCTGCAGAGATGGAGGCGGAACGGCCAGGGCAGCCTCCGGGTTGAATTTGCATTCATATTGGACACGGGGCCGTAAGCTTATTAAATGCATAAATATTTCCATGTCACACTTAAATCACTCGTAATTGATTTCTACCCTCCGTTCGCACATCATCACTCATACGCAGCGTTGCCTCGCGGCATCCCATGTAAACCCCAGCGCGAGCTCTGACAGGTGGAGAATATTCACAATCACATACAAAATGGTCATCATCCCCACGCAGTTTCCCCTCACATGTGTGGGGGAGCATCGATTATTTGGCGTTGGTTTTGATTGATGTCTGCTTCCGCAGACCGTTAATGATTATGTTTATGATGAAGCCACTAATTTATAATGCGGAGAAACAAAAGCAGCCAGCGCCAGCTCATAAATCAAAATTGAGGTTTTCATTTGTTGGGAAGCCATTTTCAAGAGCTCAGGTGTAACGGAACCCAGATTTATGTATGTACACACAATACATGGTTGGCTGGCTGGCTGAATGAATAAATGAATGGATAATGCGATTAATTGGCCAGCAGCCATCCAATTGAATGCCATTTTGTATGCAACATTCTAGAAGCCCTGCCATGTAGGGCAATTAATTTGTGGAAATTCTCTTAATTGGTTTTCCAATTGCTATGTATGGAAAAACTATTCGATATATCCACCAACAAACACCACCAAATCACAATATTAACAAAAATACTGTAACATGGTTTTTCCTTTTCGTTGTTTTTATAGCTTTTTCAGGTCATTCTGTCGGGTAAGAATATTCCTGTGTTGCATTCGAGCAATTGGAGTTAATCTGCTGTGTACTGGGCACATTCGAGTTGGCAGGAATAATTAAATTCAGCAAAGCTCATAAAAAATATATGAGTGGCGCTAAAAGGATTCCAAGACACTTTCCATCCGACTCATATACAGACAGGCTGAGAGCCAGCAGCTGGTGGCGCCTCATTTCAGTTCGAAACTGAACTTTGATGTCAGCTGGGGCCCCGTCAGTAATAGCCACTTAATTAAGCGAATATAGGCCAAGCTTTGTCTGGCAAAGTAACTTTATTTGTTCGACAAGAGGGTCGCAGTCTCTAAGGGATAAGCCGAGCCAAGTGCTGAAACAACATTGGCTATTGGGGGCCGCAAAAGTCCCAGTGCCAGTGCCAGTGCCAGACCACACCCGAGTCAAAGTTCCACCCATTCAACATCAAACGCATTCGCTAAAGGCGTAGCTTTGTTTGTGCTGGAATGGATTCGGATTCCAGTTCAATGAATAGGCCAGGCCAACATATCAGCAGCAGATACCGCACTCACATTTACACTCGCCCACACACAAGGGAGTCCTCGATAGTATAGGGGAATGAGCCCGGAAAGGACATTTGGCCCCCTCTCTGTGGTTTAGAGTTCGTTGCATAAATTCTGGCGAATTTCAATTTGATTCATAGAAATTTCTTCATTAGACAGTTTGGTAAGCCACATCTTAGGGAAAGGAATGACTTGATCTCGGACAGAAAAAAAAAAACGGAAAATTCATTGCCACAGCAACAGAGTGGGTGTGGGGGTGGGGGGGAAGAGTAAGCCGCATTGAATGAAGCTGTCAATCAAGGAGAGCCAAGCATCATTATCCACAGCCAAGTGATGAGTTTTCACATTTCCCAGCGTTTCGAGGAGACTTCTGGCTCAAGCCAGAACGGCTTAACCTACATGTCAAGAGAATGCTTGACTCGGTCCGCCAGAAGGTCACCTGGACAACAGGTTCGACAAGTCCTCCAAAGACCCATTCAATCTGTATCTTTCTGTGTGAGCAAATACCGAAAGGGTCTGCTGTTCTGGTCTCCCACTTAATGAGAATCCCCTTAACGTATTGACCGCATATATATGTATATGTATGTATTTATGTACAGTCTGTCGCCCTCGGGGCGGAGAAGAATGTCTGGGGTAGTACGTCGTTACGCGCTTTACTGCTGTTGCATGCCAAACGGAATACAGTTTGTGGCTGCCCGACCGCTCGGAAGGAGGCAGGAGGCGACGCAGGAGTGCATTGCATTGCTGTGGCTGGCCAAGTACAGAAGTCATTGGCCGGGACAATGCTGCTGTGCAACAGGAACATGAATAAGTCAATGTCTCTGCACTGTCATGGTTTGGCTATAGCTATAGCTATAGCTATGGGGATGGTGGCCGTCTGTCCCGCCCTGCCTCTGGCTCCATTTGCACTTCGGTCTGCCAGTGGCATTGTGTTTGCGCAAAGCAACTGTGACTCGGAGCCATATTTGCTGCTTGGCTGTGGGTTTAATCAAGCATGAAATTGTCTAATGTCATTGGGAAATGAGCACGGAGACTATGACTCGGTTATTGACTCGACTTGTTTGATTGAAGAAGTTTGGGGGAGTTGCGATTACTCCGATTTGAATCTGTTTGACTTTTACTCAGCATTGAATCTGTTCGACATCGAATGAAGAACTCTTACGCATTGTAAGCCACGTGTATGCCTTCTCATATATCTCTGTTATTAACTATTCGTAGAATCGAAAGCTGGAAGCTGGAAAAACGAGTGCAAAAATAATGCAGAACATTTGCAGCTGAGCAAAGAAACGGATATATTGCGTTGCGCCACAAGTTCCCGGTATTATGGAGCTGCATTTCCGTTTAATTATGATAGAGAACCCGTTGCAAATTAATTAAACTTCTTCCGAGAAGAAAACCTTGACCTTCATTATGTTACATTCTGTTTCATGGAATGAATGTATTTCAGTTCTTGTATACTTTTGCATTCATCAGATGATTATCATGAAATTCTGCCAGCCTCTATGATTACTGGCAGCATGGAGGGAGAGAGCATGGAGATAAAAAATTCTCTGGAAACAGGTGCCAGCCAATCAGCCTAATCCTGTTACCTCGGCTTGGAGTTTTTCAAGAAATTATCGTGGCAAGTCAAGCGAGGCAACACATGCCTAACAAGATACAACAACAACGGCGGCAATGGTGGCAATGGCACCTGATTGATGCTGTCACCTGAATGGGGAAATGACGCCTGAAAGCGAAGCTCATCCTCATGTGCTCATAAATCACAAACGAATCGGCCACGAATGCCACAAATGACTTCATTAAAAAGTGTCTCCCACCCACTCGCAAAACGGCGCAAAGACGGTAGAGGGGGAGGGGAGCATGCCCAGTCAAGTGTGTCTAGGGATAAGAGTAAGGAGAAGCATGTTGAGTGAACGAGTGGAAAATGGAAAGTTCCCTTTCCGTCGGCTTCTGGCGTCGGCCCTATCAATGTGGGTGGGGGTGGCACAAATACATCCCCAGGCACATCCCATCGTTATGGCCAAACAACCCAAATTGGATGGGAACTACTGAACCATTGTCTATGGTAAACAATGGGTAAGGGGAAACTTTGCCTAAGGTTAGCCCTGAACTTTTTCTGGTGACATTTTCCTGCCTTGTAAACAATAATTGTTGGAGCAACTTTTTTGCCTCCTCGAAAATCTATTCAAATCACAGCCCAGCAAAGGCCTAATTGAAGGACCAGTGTCTAAGCTATGTCCTGGGCAATCAATTGGTGACATTTGCGGGGGCCCACGGAGGGGGGAGGACCACACATTTCAACAAAATTGAAATACTGAACAATCATTTAATGCCCAATGCCCAAACAAGCAACAAGAAATGGAACACGAGTCCGGGGCAATTGTGTAAAAGATTTCTGTCCAACTACTTGGAACTTTAACTGCGAAAGTTTTCTGCTATTTTCCAGCTTTGTTTTGGCTTTTTTCCCCGTCTCGCTTTTCTTTCTTTTATTATTCTTTTCATGTTTCTTCGCACTTCCCTGCGTGCCGCTTGCCTCTCTCTCATCCGTGCCCCGCGTAGAGCCACTGATTTTCCGGCATTGTGTCATTGTCCAAAACGTTATTATGACCCACAAAAAACAAACGAAGGAAAAACCCAAAAAGGAAACGACGCTGGCTATTGTCTCATAAAGCAAATTCCTTGACGGTATCCAGCTGTGGTTAGAGAGATAGAGAGACAGCAGCGGGGGCAGGACTAATGATAATCGGCTTGGTCAACGACCTGTTAGCCCATCGAATTAATCTCTATAAACGTTGCTACGCATCAGCCCGCATGGCCAAGGCCATGCCATCAGAATGCCAACTTTATTTGGAATCAATCAAGAAAAACTACCAATTAAATTTATATTTGAAAGTTGATAAATGGTGAGTAATTGTGTTCTATTTTTTTTTTTTTTAAACTTTTCTCATTGTTTTCGAAAACTTTTGATTAAAACTTTTAATTGATTTGCAATAAATAACGCGAACTGAAACTAAAACAGAAAGTTAAAATGTCACAAAACCCAATTTGTGCAGAGAAAACCCCAATTTGTGGAACTAACCGAACTTCAGATCTTTAGGAGCAGCAGCAGCAGCAGCTCCTAGCAAATAAATGAACTCCAGACTTTACTCACATGTTCCGTGGTGGCGTTGGCGGCTGCGGTGGCGGTAGCGCGGGGGCACACTAGATAAATATTCGACAGCTTGCAGATAGACTGTTATTTCGGGCGAATAAAATTTGCATTTCTTTGGGGTTTATTAAAAATTATATAATTTGTACTTTTGTAGCCAGGAAGCTAGCAAAAAGCATAAACTGTCACATAAACACACACATACACGCGTGCTACTACTATTGCGAGGACTCTGGGCGTCTCACAGGCACATTTTTCTACATTTGTTGTTCCTGTGTTGTTCCTTTCGAGCTGACTGACTGACCGAATTTCCAGGCGCTTTTCCGAAGACTTCCGACCAAAGGCGACGAGCGTTGAATTGCGACTGAAAGCTGAGGCTGAAACTGAAGCCGAAACAGCGACTGGGCGCCCGAAATGAACACACGAACGCTGGGGCGGTAGGGGGTGGCGAGGGAGAGAGAGCACGAGGAAAAACAGCGCGAATATGCGTGGAAAGCGGGAAAGGCGAGCATAAGAAGAAGCAGCTGACACATATTTCGCTTTGTTTTGGTTGTGACCCCCAGCGGTAGTGTGTGAGAGGGATGGGTGGAAAGAGTTGGTGGAGGCGGACGGCGGGTGTATCCATTAGTCGAGCCGGCATTTCGTCTCTGTCTCACTCTTTCCCCACTCTTGGCGCCTGCGCCTCACGACCCACTAAGCCTAGTCTATTCAAAAATAAAACCCAAAATTGTACTTTACACAGTGGCAGTGGAAGTAGTGGCTCTGTGGAAATTCCAACAAAGGAAAAGTGTCGGTGCACAGATTGCGATTCGAATTTGATTCTTTCACGTTTCCATTCAATTCGGTCTCATTCGGTCTCTGTTCCTCTCCCCCTGCGTGCGTTCATTCTATCGATTTCCTTTTGACCAATATTCCGATGAACGTTTTTGTTTACGAATTTGTGTGCCAGGAGACACACCAATGAATAAGTGAGTGAGAGAATGAGAATGAATGAATGCATACACACACACACACAAACGCACAAAGCATGGGCTCCTTCCTCCATTTAGGTTGAATGACATTGGGCATAGGCTGGCCTCCCTCCACCCGCCGACCCCACTTTCTGCATTTCCCGTTAACGTAATGTCACACGTTGTCCTCAATTCCGAACAGGAAGCCCATGGGTGTGTGTGTGTGTGATAGTCGTGCTTGGCACGTCATCGTTTTCTAATGTAATGCACATTGCACCATGAGATGACGACCTGAGGGCTGGCGACTGTAAATGAACAAATTAACAGCCAGCCTCCTTGTATGTCTGCGTGTGTGTGTGTGTGGGTGTGGGTGGGTGTGTGGGTGCTCTATTTTAGCTGGGTGGTGTAGCAAGCGAAGTGCGAATGCTGGTCTGCTCCTCCTTTGCTAGACAGTTTTCAGTTTCTCGGAAACACTTGCACCAGTGCTCCAGTGGACCAGAATCAGTTGAGTAGCAATGACTTTGCTCCGCGTCAGCTAAATGAACAGCAAGGACATTGCAGTATCTATCGACAAGGCTGGTCAGCATCTGTTGACAACTGCTGCTTTAAGCCATAGTACATACCATCCTGTTTGGGTACCCCAAAACAAAGGCATGGCAAGGAAATTTTAAATTTTTTGTACAACTAATTTCATCTGATAAATTATTTATTTTCTACATAAGATTGCGTAATTTTATATTATTATTTAAAATAATATTCTAAATAAAAAATTCGAAAATCTAAAATGATTTTATTTTAGCTACATGGCAACTACATGTATTCTACATCAAAACTGTACCCAAAAGTATGCTACAATGCTTCTCTTTTGCTGGGTAGTGTAAATAAAACGTAATTTATCAGGAGACAAATAGAATTAGCGCCCGAAAGTATTCAATTAGTTGTGCCAATCAAGGCTTTAATTTAACCCGTTGATTTTTTCGTTGGTTCACAATAATTACACTATGCAACATGAAAGAAGTATTTTTAATATAGCTGCCCCATTTACATTGTAGCTTAAATATATAGCTCTAATATGTATGAAAAATAGATCATTTTTGGAGGTATTTATTTGATTGAAATTTACCATTGAGTATCTGCGCCTCTCTTTTTAGTTCATACAATCCCAGTTTGATTTTGTTGCATAGTGCAATGTAAGCATACTCACAGATTCTCACACATACATACACATGACTAAGTAGGCAAATACACAAACAAAGCATCGAAAAGAGGCGACATAAATGAATAAGTGTAAACAAACAAAACAAAACTGCCGGCAAAATGGAATAAATTATTCAACAAATAATTCTTGCCGCATGGAATTCAAATGCCATGGCAAAGGGCCGTATTAAAGCGCGGCTTGCGGAACTTTGTACATCAGTGAAGTGACAACCGCGCATCGCGAGAGAACAGAAGATCGGTCGACTAGCAACAAATCGTACGGCAAGGAAGCAACAACAAGAACGATTTGCAGAGCGCAACAAAAGAGAAACAAAGCGGCAAGAACGAGACGGTGCGATTAAAAATGAGCAGCGACGCAGAGGAGAAAGATGCGAAGGTACAAACTACAAACAATTTGAACTTTTGTTGTCTGGTCTGCCCTGCCTCTTTCATTGGTTCACTCTCTCACACTCCCTCTCTTTCTGTGTGCACTGTGAGAAAGGGGAAAGTTTGTCGTGTTGAAACTTTTGGTCAAAGGCTGAAGTTCAACCTAATGTCGAGTAGAGCCGGGAGATCATTGGATATATCTTGCACTATACATATACGTATATATATATATATAAGTAAATGTGTGTATGCATACGCCTTGTTGTGAGAGCGGCATAGAATGGCCACCATATTAGACACGACGCGAGAGAGAAAGCAAGAGAGTGATTTTACTCTGCGTTTTTTTTTTGATAAGCACAAAAACAATAAGCCTGCATTCACACATGGTATTATTATATTAGGTGAGGCCCGCTCTTCGAGGGACATAAATCCACAGACAATGAATATTCTGCGATTTTCGCGTTGTTATCTAGTGAATATCTAAAACTAAAATGTATAAAAATGGTTTAATTTCGTTTGCAAGCATTGGAATTTATGTCTTTAGGCAATTCGCTAAGAATGCAATCATATATCGTAAAATGAGGACGCTGTGAAGTTGTGCCTACCTTATATACTTATACCATGCATAGGCATTCATAGCTATAGAGCTATTAAAGTTCTAACAAATTATAGATACAGTTTAACCTGTTCGTTCGATCAGTAGAGCGCGTTGCGGCAAAGCGAAAGGTTGCCTACAATCGAAACAGTGCAACCAATTAGTGGTACGATGAGTGTCAGTGGCAGCGACAAGAGCGTGCGGCGACGCGTCATAACGCCGACCAGTGATCCTCACAACAGAGATCCTCTGCTGCAGCAGCGAAATTCGCACCTGTATGAGGTAAGCACCTCTGCTGCGAGTGATCGGCTCCCCGATTAGATTGCCTAATTTCGGGTGGGGCATGGGTAATCTTCACGCTGATTGGATTGCTCCAACACAAGCATTAAAATAACCGTGAGCCAATTCACCCCCTATCGGCATTTTCTTCTTTAATTTTTTTGTAACAATCCTCTGTGCCCCCTTACTAACCCTTTTCCGGTCATTCCTTATCAATGTTCACTAATTAACGAACCGCGTTTACCCTTGAGATATGATACCTTCGGAGCCCTAGTTGCACTGCCCGACTATATCAGACCCCTGTCTGGCCCACTTCCGTGGAACCGCCAGTCGAACCGAACCCCTGGCAGAAGGAGCAGCCAGCCAGCCGTGTACTCGCCTATCGAAAACAGTTTTAGGTGGCAACCGGGTCTGGGGGCTTCGCAGGCAAGTTGACCAGAGATAAGATAACCAATGATGGATTAAATCTAACATTCGAGTCGGTACACGCATTCGGCCCGACTGCTACAGCTGTCGTTTGGGGTGTTAATTATTGGAAACTGACTCACGGCCTGTCTATCAATGTAGCCCAATTCCATTCGAACAAGAAACTTTAACTATTCTCACTAAAATGTATCATAGTAGCAGGTGTTCCCATGGGAGCCATGTGATATGTATGAGCATAATGCTTGCAACACCATAGTTCTGACTCATAATGCTGAAATATTAGGGAGGAGTGGAATCTTGCTTGCATAGAAACAATAATATAATCTATAAATTTTGAAATGTTTTCATTCTGGGAAAGAATTACATACTCAATGATTACGATCTTTTTTCTTCATCCGATTTATAGCAGAATAAACCCAATGGCTGTGAACGTGCCTTCATCGAGTACAACAAGATCAAATGGTTTTGGGCACCGGCATTCTTCGGTTTCTGGTTGCTGCTGTACGTGGCCATCTCCATTCCGGCCTGCCATCGCCTGCCACGCCCGCTGACCATCAAGGATGAGGCCAAATATCCGGATCGCTTCATTGCCGAGCGGGCTGAGATCAATTTGCAGCAGCTGGTGGCGCTGGGACCCCGCGTCGTGGGCAGCAAGGAGAACGAAATGGGGGCCGTGAAGGTCCTTTCCGGCAGCGTGCAGAAGATCCGTTCGGGACTGGGCTCGGCACATGACATCGAGGTGGATGTGCAGGTGGCCTCCGGCAGCTACGTCCACTGGTCGATGATCAACATGTACCAGAGCATCCAGAACATTGTGGTCAAGGTCAGTCCCAAGGGAACCAACAGCACCACCTATCTGCTGGTCAACAGCCACTACGACTCGGTGCCGGGTGGACCTGGCGCCGGCGACGACGGCTCCATGGTAGCCACAATGATGGAGACCATTCGAGTGTTGGCCATTTCCAAGAAGGCCCTCAAGCACCCTGTCGTTTTCCTGTTCAACGGAGCCGAGGAGAATCCCCTCCAGGCCTCGCACGCCTTCATCACGCAGCATAAGTGGGCCAAGTACTGCAAGTAGGTGATCTAACAATGATGTTGTTTCCGGTATCCAGCTAATCTCCCATCCCACTATTCGCAGGGCTCTTATCAATCTGGACTCTGCTGGCAACGGCGGTCGGGAGATTCTCTTCCAGTCGGGCCCCAACCATCCCTGGCTGATGAAGAGCTACCGTCGCGCCATCAAGCACCCGTACGCCTCCACCATGGCCGAGGAGATGTTCCAGAACAACTTTATACCCTCGGACACGGACTTCCGCATCTTCCGCGACCACGGCTCAGTGCCCGGCCTGGATATGGCTTACCAGTACAACGGTTATGTCTACCACACCCGCTTCGACCGCGCGGAGATCTTCCCCCGCGGCAGCTTCCAGAATACCGGAGACAACCTGCTGGCGTTAGTGCGGGAGATTGCCAACTCCCAGGAGCTGGAGGATACTTCGGTAAGATGAGCTAAAAAATACCAGAGATTTAGTGACTTAATGCTGATCTGATCCCTGCAGAAACACGCCGAGGGTCACACTGTCTACTTTGATGTAATGGGCTGGTTCCTGGTCTTCTACACCGAAACGGAGGGCATCATTTTGAATGTGATTGTGTCGTTGGTGACTATCGGTACCATTGTTTATGCCTTCAAGCTGATGGCCACCAACTCGGGCATCAAGCTGGAGAAGATCCTCAAGCGGGTACTGCACACCTTCGTGGTGCAGCTCTTTGCGTTGATGGCCGCCATCGCACTGACCATATTCCTTGGCTGGTTCATGGATCTGGTGCACTTGCCGATGTCCTGGTTCACGCACTCCTGGCTCATCCTCGGACTCTACTTCTCCACCTTCATCTTTGGCCTGGCCATAGTGCCGGCCTTGTATTTCCACTACACCAAGGAGGTAAGTGCCAAAACCAAATCGTCAGAATAAATCCGTCTTATTTTTTTGATTTTGCTTCCTTTTCAGGACAAACTGGCTATTGGACAGCGCGTACAGATGCTGCTGCACTGTCATTGCCTCTTCCTGGCCATCTCCACACTGGTGCTAACCATCTGCGGTGTCCGATCCGTTTTCGTCCTGATGCTGTCCTGTTTGTTCTACACGATGGCTCTCATCATTAATCTGGCCACCAGGCTGCACAGCAAAGGTGAGGAATAGTGTAAATGAGCGTCCACTTTGAGCTCCTTTCTAATCAGTTGCGTTGCTCTTTCTTAGATGTGGCCTGGGTGATTCCACATATCGTGTGCGGAGTGCCTCCCTTTGTGTTCTTCGCCTACTTCTCGCATGGATTCTTCCTCACCTTTATTCCCATGTTCGGTCGCTTCGGAGAAAATGTCAACCCCGACCTGGTGGTAGCCGTCTTCAGCATTGCCGTGGGTCTCCTTACCTGCGGCTTTATTGTGCCCGTTTTGCATCTGTTCCGCAAATCGAAGACCATTATTTGCGCCCTGCTGGCCGTCACCCTCATTTGCGTGATCATTGCCATAACGCCGATGGGATTCCCCTACCGACCCGAGACAAGTGTTCAGCGATTCTCTGTGCTGGTAAGCAATCCATACCCTACGATCTGTTAAGAGTTAGACTTAAGCACTTGACTCTCTTTTTGTAGCACGCCAAACGGACCTTCCATGATGCCGATAACAAGGTGCGCCGCCAGGAATCGGGCTACTTCATTATGCCCCAGGACAGACGTACCTACTCCGTCAAACGTATGTTTGTCGTCTTGTTTTTATTTTGTCATAGCTCTTATCATATATGAATTGCAGATGATGTCATTAATATGACACTGGCCAAGAAAATCGGTGACGATTGCCAGAAGGAGATGATGTGCGGTCTGCCCCTGTATAACCAGCGTTGGCATAAGACCAGGTAAGGCAATGCTTTCCAGTAACTCTTTGAAGTGTATAACACCCAATTGTGTACCACAGACAAAACTCCTTGTGGATACCTGCCTCCGAGCCATTGCTGGGCAGTGTGCCGGCCGTTAAAGTGATCAGCAAGAAGCAGGTGTCTCCCAACAAAATCCGCTATGATCTCCAGTTGAGCGGACCCGATCATATGGCTCTGTTCATTCAGCCCTTGAACGGAGCTACCATGAAGGACTGGTCCTTCCATCAGGTATGGGTTGGCAAATATTGTGGACTGGAATCCCGCCTATATCTTGCTTTCTTTTAGGCTCCATTGCGACTAAGCTTCCAGCCCCCGTACTTTATCTACTTCTCGTGGGGCGTCAATGGAGATCCCCTCAACTTCTGGCTGGAGCTTGAGAAACCCGGCGGAGACTTTAAAACGTCCACATTCGAGCTTGGTCTGGGCGGCCATTGGACCCATCACAAGGAGATGTTGACGCCGGACTTTAAGAAGTTCCTCGACAGTTTCCCCAAGTATGTGGATGCCACGCCTTGGCCGGCATCTTACGAGACCTGGATTTACTAAAGATCCGGACAAAATTGTTTAAAATAAATGTACTTTTAATTAAAGACAAAGCCCTAATGTTGAACAATGTCAAGTGAACTTTGGACTACAGATACGAGTAGAATGCAGACTGGAGACTGATTGGTGTCAGATAGGCATGTCAAAAAATACTTACGATAACTTCAGTAGTAATCACTGTATCATGCGAATTAAATTAATTATAATTAACAAACCATCAAATGATAACAAATGTGCTTCAAGTTTATGAGGAGTGGCCTATCTAGAGCATGTACATTTCTGATATATGAAGTCCAATTTCGTATTTACACCATGAGTACAAGAAGTTCCCCGAAAGTGCATAGCCAATTCGTTGACTCTCCATTGGAGATTATCAAGATTCGTACTAAATCGACTTTTATGACTGCGACGGGGACTAATCAGCAATCGATCTTTAATTTATAATCCATTCGTGTACTCGGCTTGTGCCGACGCAAATGGAAAACCCCAGAAATCCCCGTCTGAGGATAATTTTGGAATGTTCATTCACCAATAGTGTGATGCAGTCTCGTTTTTCTACTCATAGGCGTGTTTGATTTGCAGACAGATTAGAAATCCTATTTAATAATTCAATATTTAGAGTGCTCATTCACATTCAAAAGTGTGTTTTGTGTTTTTATTTGATTATCAGCATGAGAAGGCGATTAATGTTGATGACGATTGCACTACTGGATTAGGATGGTAATCCGAATCGATAGATGAATGTTATTCACGCACAGGATGCTCTTTAGTAGAGTGCTGGAGTAGAGCAAGAATAATAAAGTTTGGAATTGCTTTCTTCTGCAGAAAAACTCTATATATATGTAGGGAAAATCTTATATATAGTACGAAACCCATTAGATTAATTCCTCTGCGATCCCAGAAATTGTATGTATGTCGGCATCACACGATCTCCACCGAAACTATACCACCATATTGTAGACCGTGTACATACAGTATATTCGACATTTATACAATGCTGATACGTGTAATATATGTACTCTGTATGCAATCCCCAGCACTTGGTTACTCTGCTGCTCGTACAAGTCTTAGCCTAAGCCAATCAGTCCCTTTACACACTTCAAAACGATCGGTTCTTCCCATTCAGTATAAGCTTCAGTTCTTCAGTGAGTCTTTAATATAAAAGTTATTTCTTAGAACATGGTACAAATCATAGATAATGGGTTAGCTCTCCTACAGTGTCTGAGTCATAGTCGCACCTCCGAAAGTGTTAAATCAATTTTTATTGGTCCAACGTTCAATATTATATTCCACCTAATAAATAAGTGAAGTTGAATAAATATGTAGGTGCTTCCAGAGGCTGCATTTGATTGTGCAAAGATATCTTTATAGAGATATCTTTTTTGTGAGGTGTCCGAGCTTCCGTTTTTGGATTCATTTTATTGATAACAGAGGTCTAAGTTTCCCTCTCCTACTCCCGACTTTCTCATAGATGAGGGACCGGGACTCCAGCTCAAGTATTCTGCTATACTAAGATCTCTGCCGACACGGGAGCGGAGCCCTAATCGGTTTAACTGGCGGCCATCAAGCCATAAAGAGCAATAGCTCCTGCCATTTCAGATCGACTATCGCTTGGATGTAATCTTGTTATGCCACCCAGAACCCCCAAATGATTATTATCGCTGGACGATAAGGGTTCTGCGGCGGCGCCGCCGCAACCATTGAGATCGGTCCGTACCGGACCGGACCTGGCCCTACTTAACACTTGGTACACGTTCCAGTGGGCGTCAGTTGAATTTGTATTTCATCCAGTTCAGGTCCAAGTCGCGTGCTAGAAGGTTAGTGGACACTCCAATCCGGTTGCCATAATTCACGGTGAACGGGCCAGGGCACTTGCCCGAATGATTACGATCTGAAGGAATTTTCGTTGTGTTTGAGATTGCAGTGAATCGTTTTGCTTCGCTAAAATATAAGACATGCTGTAAAAAATGTGAAAAGAACGTCTGGAGATAAGCAAAAATCTCTAGTGAAGGATTCAAGGAACTCAGTTGTTAAAAGTTCAAAAGTGAATGGGATATATGATAATCTCTCTAAAAGGAAAACTCTTTTCACTCTTCAAACCATTCTATGGAATTATCTTCAATAAGCAGTTGGGATAAGGAAGTGTGAATGAATATCAGTGATATAATGTTCAAAACAGTTCAAACATTTTTCAAACTTAATTTCGGTTTATTATCCATGTTGATAGGAGTTTTTATATCCGCTGTAAATTGTTATCGGATTCTGTTTTTAGACCAACAATGGAACTGGAACCATCTCAGGCCATTGGCATCCAAAGTTAAGACTCTTAGGGTTCTTATTATTTACGATCATTCTACACTCTCCTTCTGTTTATTCCACCAATAAGAACATGACTTTGATAAAAACCAACGTGTGTTTTGAAAAGGTTTATGGGGGCCAAACCGATGGGAATATTCCTCTCCTTTCCCCTTGGATTTCAGTATATTCATAGATTATGGCGCTTAATCGTAGATCGTAAATATTAATGGCATCTGCTGATCCACGGTTCCTTAAAGTATGCAACGAATTTATACACTTGGATGAACACAACGCCCCAAAATATGTTACATAATCTGTTATAACTCATCTGTTTCCCTTGCTTTCAGATGACATTCTCCACGTTTGACATTACCACCGAAAAGGATGCGGGTAAATCCAGGGAAAAGAAATGGCCCTGGTACGGAGCCCCCATCTATGCGGCCATCTGCTTTGCACTCTTCTACGTGTCCGTCCTGCCCAGCTTCTACTCGTACCCGGACATGCTGTACCAGCGCGACGAGGCCCAGCACCCAGACGAGTTCATCGGGGAGCGGCCAATGAAACAGCTGGCAGAGTACGCCTCCATAGGGAACAAGATGAGCGGCTCGATCGCCAATGAGGTGGATACGGTCAATTTTCTGCTGAGAGAGTTGCAGAAGATTGTGGACGAGTCGCGCACCGATCTGTACGACATCGAGGTGGAGATGCAGTACTCCTCGGGCTCCTTCTTCCTCTGGGGCATGGCCATGACATACACAAATCTGTCCAATGTGGTGGTTAAGATCACCCAAAAGAGCCATCCGAACGAGAACTACTTGCTGGTGAACTCGCACTACGACTCGGAGGTGGGAACGCCGGCGGTGAGTGATGATGGTGTCATGGTAGTCATCATGCTGGAAGCTTTGCGTGTAATCTCGCGCTCGGAGAAAGACCCTGGCCCATCCTGTCGTCTTCCTCTTCAACGGCGCCGAAGAGGCATGCATGCTGGGATCACATGGCTTCATTACGCAGCACAGATGGGCTCCCAACTGCAAGTAAGTAGAGTAGAAAGACGCCTGGCCTCCGTCTCAGCTGCAGCACTGATTGACCAATCTCCTTTGTATGCAAACAGAGCTCTGGTCAATTTGGACTCGGCCGGCGCTGGCGGACGCGAGATTCTCTTCCAAACGGGTCCCAACCATCCATGGCTGGCCAAGTACTACCACCAGAATGCACCTCATCCGTTTGCGAACTCGATGGCGGAGGAGCTGTTCCAGAACAACTTTATACCCTCAGACACGGACTTTCGCGTCTTTCGCGACTACGGCAATGTGCCCGGCCTGGACATGGCGCATGCCCTGAACGGCTACGTGTACCACACCAAATACGACAACTTCAAGAGCATCGAGCGAGGCACCTACCAATCGACGGGTGAGAATGTGCTGCCCCTGGTGTGGGCCCTGGCCAATGCCCCCGAACTGGATGATACCGCCGCCCACGAAGAGGGTCACACGGTGTTCTACGACTTTGTGGGCTGGTTCATGCTGACCTACACAGAAAATGTGAGCATTGCCATCAACGTGACCGTTTGCCTGATATCCCTGCTGTGCATTGGCATTTCCGTGTACCTAATGACCCTGGACGATGGGGCGGATGCGATTAAGGCCGTGTTCCTGCGATTCGGCATGATCTTTCTGGTGCAAGTGGGAACGGTCTTTGCGGCCTGTGGCCTTACCATTCTCGTGGCTGTCTTCATGCAGGCTGTGGGTCTGTCGGAGTCCTGGTACTACGGCCACTGGATGATCTTCGGGCTGTACTTTTGCAGTCTCTTCTTCGTGCTGGGCCTGCTGCCCGCCGTCTACATTGGCTGGACGAAGCGAAAGACCAATATGAAGCTGGACCAGACCATCGCCTGCTTCATGCACGCCCACTGCATTGTGATGATTATCGTGTGCATCATCATGACCAGCATGTCCATTCGATCCGGCTACTTCCCCATGATTGGCATCTTCTTCTACACGATCTCGGTGGTGGTGCAGATTACCCTCCAGCTCTCCCTGAAGAGTAAGTTTCGCGTGCCAAGAGCATTAGTGTATTCTAATGGATTCTCTTTTCCCATAGAGAGCTACTTTGTGGCGAGCCACTTGATCTGCCAGGTGCTTCCCTTCATCTACTACACGTACATGTGCTACACGATTCTAATTGTATTTGTGCCAATGCAAGGACGCGACGGACCCGACAGCAATCCCGATGTCCTTCTCTCCATCTTCATTGTCTACATGTCTGTGCACTTTGCTGGTTTCATTGTAAGTCAGATCTACAATAATTCCCATGCAGCGATGTTTATCCTGAAGCTTACCCTTTGCAGATTCCCATTATGCACAAGTTCCGCAAGCCCAAGATTATTTTCTCCGTATTTGGAGTACTAACGATCATATTCATTATAATAGCCACCACATCTGCTGGATTCCCCTTCGTTAAGGAGCTGGCACCACAGAGATATTATGTCCTGGTAAGTCAATATCCCCAAAGCCTTGAAACGTGATCCAATCTAATCGAATCCGATCGAATTGCAGCACACAACGCGAACATTCCACAATGCGGACAATACCGTCAAGCAGGACTCCGGGTTCTATATACAGCCCGTGGATACGCGGCTGAGCGAGCTAGATGATTCCACATTCAAAAACAGAGAGCCATCCAGTTGGACTGATGCCAGCTGTGCGGCGGAGCCATTCTGCGGATTGCCCATCTACAGCGGTCGCTGGATTGACTGGAAGTAAGTTGCACCTCAGAGCCAAGCCTCAAAAGGCTGTACCTAATGCTGTCTATATTCTGTCTGAACAGGGATTCGGCTCGGTGGATCTATGGAACGGCTCCACAGCTACCACTGAGCATCGATCTGACGCAAGTCTCCAAGGAATCTCTAGGACAGAACAAGGTTCGGTACGAGTTCAGCCTGCGGGCCAGCGATCGCGTCATGATCTACATTGATCCGCTGGATCAGGTGAAGGTCACGGACTGGTCCTTTGACAAGACACCCCTTGATGAGGGGCACACGCCGCCCTATCTGTTGTACCATATATATTCCTTGACCGAGGCGCCC
The DNA here is from genome assembly GCA_009664405.1 of Drosophila bifasciata. Classification (NCBI taxonomy): domain Eukaryota; kingdom Metazoa; phylum Arthropoda; class Insecta; order Diptera; family Drosophilidae; genus Drosophila; species Drosophila bifasciata. Next base: position 4,298,874 of record CM019043.1, on the reverse strand, counting down.
TTCGATTTTGGGTGGAGCTCGAGCACGAGGCGAGTAACACGGAGGGACCGTACTTCAAACTGGTGGTCTCCGAGCACTTCCTCTACCACAAGGAACACTACACCGAGGACTTCCGGGCGTTCCTCGGCACTTTCCCCGACTGGACCTACACAACCGACTGGTTCTCGTCCCTGGAAAGTTGGGTCTTGTAGGCTGCGAATAGTTGTAAGGGCGCATCGATTGGTTAACTTAATAAATAATTTATGATATATTTTAATAAACTAATTATAATCTTAAATCTTAAAGCATTTATGACGTGACCAGGAAACTGGCACTTTGTTCGTTGGATTAGCATAGGATTAGCATTAGGCTAGTACATGGGGCAACATTAACCAAATTTAACAGGGGCTGGGCTGGGCTGAATGGCAACATTGGGATTCAGATTGGTACTGGTGAAGACTTCCTAGAGCTGCCAGCTGTTGTAGGAACCAATCCAGGAGCTAACATGCGCCCAGGGCGGAAATGTGGATAGGAACTCCCTGAATTCCTCATCTATGTACATGTCATGGTGTATTCTGTGTCCCATAATGGCAATCTTGAACGTGTCCCCAGACCAGTCATCGCTCTCATGCTCAAACTCCATGCTGAACTGCAGGGGAGTTGGATCCAGGGCGTACGACCAATACACGTAGTAGGGCGGCTTCACATTCTGCTCGAGGGGCTCCTTGGTGAACGTCCAGTCCACCAGCCGAGTGCCGTTCACCGGCTGAATGAATATGCTCGTGTGGTCCGGCCCCGAGATCTCTAGAGTGAACTTTATGCTCTTGGCGGAGCTGCTGGACTTGTCGAGAATGCTCAAAATGGGCAAGTAGTCCTTGTTGGGCTCTGGGCCCGGCACAAAGTAGCTGTTGTCACTGCCAAGGGAATCATTAGTTAGAACACGTTTGGAAGATATCCTGTACCTCACTTACACTGCGTTCAGCCATCGAGAGCTGTATATGGGATAGCCACACATGATCTCTGAGTCACAGTCGACAGACTCCGCCTTGGAGTAGTTGGTGTTCTGGAACAGAATATCATCAACGGTGTGGGGACGACGATCTACGGGGACGACAAAGTATCCGGAATCCGTGTGGTTAACGGTCCTTGCTCGATCCGCATTGTGGAAGGTGCGAGCCGTGTGCTGTAAGGAAAGGAAATCAAATGAATTGAGCAAGTAAATTATAAGAGTTGATGGATAATACTTACCACAGCAAAGAAACGCTGGGGTCGCTGTCTTCTCGGCATAGGGGAACGCAATGGACGTGGCGGCAAAGATGATAAAAACAATCGTGCACAGGCCGAACATCGAGATGATTGTCTTTGACTTGCGGAAGAGGCAGAGCAGAGGCACCAGAAAGGGGCCAAACAGTATGACCATCAGGGCCGTAAAGAAACCCATCAAAATCTCGGGATTGGTGTTGCACTCGCGTCCCTGCATCGGCACAAAGACCACATAGAAGGCATAGCAGCAGTAGGTGTAGAACATGAAGGGAAGCACCTGGCACAGGCAGTGCAGGATGAGCCAAAGGAAGTCTAAAAGGACAAGCCAGAGATATGTTGGAGCTAAATATGGGATAAACAGTCGAGCAGGATACTCACTTGTCTTGTGTGCTCGGGTGATCATATTGAGGATCACCGAAAGGGTATAGAAGGAAATACAGAGCATAATAACGAAGGCAGAGCGAATGCTGTAGCTGATCATAACCACGGTGACGACGGTAAGAATGAGGCAATGGGAGTGCATCAGGAGTTGTATGCCATAGCCCAAGGGAAGTCCATGCTAATCAGATAAAAATTAAAATATTATTAGCTATGCCCAAGAGCACTTTAAATTACTCCACTCACCTCCTTGGTGCGACTAAAGTAGATGGCTGGTACGATGCCCATGCCGAATATCATGGGACAGAAGTAGAGGCCAAAGAGCATCCAGTTTTTGGAGAACCAGGACATGGGCAGATTGACGGCATCCAGGAACAAGGCTATCGATAGCACCAGCCCGATGCCTAAGCCCACGCCGGCCACCTGCAGGGCGGCAAGAATCCCGAACTTGGCCCAAATGCGACGCCTGAACATCCCAGTGCTACTCGACATGATCCAAATGTAGCCCACGATGGTGGCGCACACCACGACACATACGGATATGTTGATGATATCGCCCGTGCTCTCCGGATAGTAGACAAAGAACCAGCCAAGAACATCAAAGAATATCATGTGTCCCTCGGCGTATTTCTATACAATTGATAAGTGGAGTTATCAATATGAAATTGTCGCTGGTTATGACAAAGAAACGCACCGATGGATTCTCCAGTTCTTCGGCATTCGCAAGTGCCTTGACCAGAGCCAAAATATTATCTCCAGTCAGCTGATAGGTGCGTCGCGGGATAAGATTGAAGCGATCGTATTTGGTGTGGTACACATACCCATTCAATACCTGTGCCATATCGAGTCCTGTTATGGGTAATATTCAGTAAAAGGTTTTTAGAGGTTAAAAAGAATTCCATACCAGGTATTTCGCCATAGTCGCGGAATACGCGAAAGTCCGTCTCCGATGGCACAAACCCATTCTGGAACAGTTCCTCGCCAATTGTAGATGCAAAAGGATGAACTATGTTCTTGCCGTAGTACTAATAAATCAAAATCAAAATGTGTGATTAAAATGACCTCCAAAATGAAAAAGGAATAGGGGTCCGTGTACCTTCATCAACCAGGGATTATCGGGGCCAGATTGAAAGAGAATTTCCCGTCCTCCGCTGCCTGCTGAATCCAAGTTTATAACCGCTCTGGGGGATAGTAAAGTTTTAATAAAAATTCACTCAAAACTTTCTTTCAGGCTCTTTCACACTCACTTGACATTCTGGGCCCAAGGGTGCTGTGTGATGAACGCATGGCTACCCTGCAGCGGATTCTCCTCGGCTCCATTGAAGAGAAAGACCACCGAGTAGGTGAGCGGCGTCTCGTACTTTGTGATAACCCTCAATACCTCCAGCATGATCACACACATCATGCCCGCGTCTCCCGCACCCGAGCTGCCCGGAACCGAATCAAAGTGAGTGTTAATCAAGAGGGCGGCCTCGCTGGTGGCATTCTTGGGCGACAACTTGACCACCACATTCTGGATACTTTGATAGACATTGACCATGGACCAGAGCAGGTAATTTCCCGACGCAATCTGCACATCCTTCTCGATGCTGTAGAGATCCGTACGGGCATCGTCAATAATGTCGGTAATCTCGCTGAGGAGGAACTGAACGGCCACCTGCTCGTTGGCTGCACTGCCCACGACCTTGGGTCCAATTTTCGATAGTCTGAGGAGGGTGTTCTCGGCCCGCTCACCAATGAATTGGCCCGGCTGCTGGAGTTCATCCTGTTTCGTCTTCAGGCGCGGCATGTGATGGAAACTCGGCACCGCCACCAAGTAGAAGAGCAGGAACCAGAAGGACACAAATAGTGGCGCCCAATACCAGCCGATCTTACTTCGATTATAGATGATCTTCATGTTTTCGTACTTTGATTTCATCTTGAGCTGCAAGGGAAAAGGGAAAGTTAATCAAACTGCATACCGTTTGTCACCAAAAAACTGAACAAAAAATGTCACTGTCCTCTCCCCATTAATTGACTTCAATTGTCTGGCGGAATTCCAATGGGGAGTGTGACACATTCCACTAATAAAGCCAGAGATTCCAGTGACGTGTCATCGCCACTAATCTCTCCACTTTCGATGGTGCAATGGGATGATGAGGAGTCGGAATATACATCCACTTGAACAGCGATTTAATAATTAGGCGTTGTGATAAGCGAGTACGAGTTGTCAACGATCCTCAGCGGTTATGTAGAGGTTTTTTCTAATATTTTGACTAGAACAGACACTGATAACAGCACACAGAAAAAAGCTTTTGATAGTGACTATCAGAGACTTTGAAAGTTGAATGAATTCTTCCTTACTGAACAACACTTTATTCAAATGATCTGCTGCAGATAACTCCTATCGGATTTCTCAATAAGTAGTCGCATGGGCAGGAAATTAAGTGTTAGGCTAGACGAGTTGCAAATCTTGAGTACCCAAAAAGACTAGGGGAAAATACGCGTATCAACGAAACGGGAAAGACACAGACTCGAGGCATAAGATTAGCTGGGGGGGAACTCCTGGCAATTTGTTTAGCCATTATATGAGGCACATCTAAATAAAAATTGGACCGGAAAACATCTGTTGACCATTCACCATGGCATCAATGACAACGACGATGATGAAATGCTGCTGGGTTTCAGATCGAAAGTATCGACAGCTATACGGCTAATTCCAGATATACAGCCAATAAAGAAAATAAACAATAGACCAAACATTTACGAGTCTATTCAGTGTTTGAATAATCTGACAAATCGGGAAAAATATAAGTTTTGACCGTCAGCATGTGAGGAAAATGAGCATTGAACGGGACACAATTTGTAATTTTTTGAGCGATATTTCATTCGTATTTATAGCCAGCTGGGCCGTAATATTTTCGTTTAATGTTCACACATGTGTGTGGGGTAAATATTAAATAACAAATTGGGCATATATTGCCTCAGGCTGAATAGATGATACACTGCTACTAATGTGTTGGAGCTTTCTCAGTGGATTACCAATTATTCAAGAAAATAACAGTAAACGCTATTATGTATACAGTGTGTATACAATGTCCCCATTTAACAGGTCCCTAAATTAGTTTATACTTGTTAATTTATTTTGAATTTATGTACATATCTGCAGGGTATACGAAAGTATTTAAGTTCCGTAGTTGTACCAGATGAATGCAATAAAAACGGGAACTATGCCAGACGATCGCACATGATGTTCGTATTGTGTATGGCATGGTCCATATTATCGAATGTGTCCCACAAACAACTTAAGCAGCGGTGTGCGGGGGCAAGATGATCCACGACTACGTAGTAGGGCAATTAAACGGCGGCCAGTGTTCGTACTAGCTGCTGCCAAGCGAATACCAGTGCTCTGCATATTGCAATTTGGGTCGCACGGCCTCGCGACTTCGACCCATTTCCATTGACTCCCAAGTGACCCTGCAGAGGCGATTACGAGTGCCGTCTCGATTGTGCAGCGAAAAAGTGTCGATTAGCAGCGGCCTATAGGGGATTGGTGTTTACCCTGCTCTCTCCCTCTCTCATACTCTTCTGCATATCCGTTATCGATCGACCCAATCACCTCGCGTACAAACACTCCAAAAACAAACAAATAAACAGAGCCAAAGATCGCTGTGTGTGGGTGCCACGCCTACTAAGCAACAACAAAAAGAGAAACGGAAAAAGGAGGGGGGCAGAAGAAAAGAAAAACTATTTAAAGAACATACCATTTGAATGGGAAGAGGGGAAATGCAGAAAGATTCAAAACAAAAGTAAAGTCTTGAATAAGGAAAAAAAAAAAAAAAAGCCGATGCGGCAGCGGCAATCAACTGTGACAAGAACAAGCGTGAAGGGTCAGCTTAGGGTCGGAACCGACACTTTACATACCCTTGGATTTCGATCGGCAAAGGGAGCTATATGATGTATTACTACGTTTCCTATTCTAATTGGCTGTGTTTTTGAATTTACATCTACTTTAAACAAGAATTCCTATGGCAGTTTATGTAATACGTAATTCTCTGATACATGAATCTCTTACATTGTAAACACTTGAGCAAACCTGGTATACCCGTTGCAAGGGTATTCATACAAACAGCAAGCGATGCCGGCTACAGAAACAACTGACGCGACAGGCGAAGGCAGCGGGAAAGAAGAGGTCCAAAAAACAATCATAGTATCTGCCACAAACAAATGCAGATGCTTGCCACAGCACACAGACACACACACACTCACACAACACAAAGAATACATATATACATAACGCGACACGCTGCAGGCTAAAGTCAATAACCTAAAGAAAAGGAAGTTGTTGCGGTTGCACTTGCGGTTATTTGTTGTCTGTGGAAAGAACTGAAGCGGTGACTGGGGGCAGTCTCGCCGAAGCCTTGCAACTGGAACTCCTGCGCTCTCATCTCACCTCCCGCATGAAGAACTTTTGCGAACAGAACACTCTTCTGTTTTCTGTTCTCGACGATCACTTTGGGGCACTGTGTGGACACACCGACAACAAATTGTTGGCACACGAAATTATTAGCACATCTGCCCAAAAATAAACGCAAACTATTCGGGTTTAACGTTGACAGCAATCGTCCGAAATTGTATTTGAAACGCGGTCAGTAGAGACGCGAATAAGTAGCCAAAATATCCGAGGGATCAGCTGATTCAACGAGAAGCGCATCTGTCCCGTTCAACGGTCGGCGGAGGTCTGCGTCGACGTCTGAGGCTGCTGAATGCTCTTGCAGGAGAGATGCAGAGGCAGAGAGACGATCGCCCGAATGCCGGAGAGAACTTGGCCTCACTCTCTTTCGCTCTCCCCAAGCAGTTGTGTGCTTCGGGTCACTCTCACTCACTCACTTGCTGGGCCGATGCACTTGACACGTCACTGGCTGTTGTTGACCCGTTCCTCCTGCGCTCAGATTCTGATGTGCAGAAGCCCATGTTTACGGTAGACCGACTAGGAGCCGACTAAGACGATCGGCTATGGCCAGTGGCAATTTTATAAGTACTTCCCACTCCCGCAGCCCAGTTGATGGATTTGTGTGTTGGATTTCAGTTATTTGCAAGTGCTTCAGAGTCAAGAGTGCCCGCTCTGCTGGGGCTTATCGTGGAATTATCAGAACTGGACACCTACCTAATCAAGTAATTTAACAGGAATAGAACACACTCAAGCACGTCTGCCTAAGAGGGGTGGGGGGGGCTGGTAGTCGGCCGGCAATAGGCACTGGCATAGTCCATGCTATGTCCGTTTTTATTTCCTCGGCACGTTCATCGGCTCAGCTTGGATAAGCACCGCCTAGTGATTCCAGCGATTCTAGCAATAATTGCCCGCAATCACGATTATGTGCACCCGATTAATGAAGCTTTGTGGAAAAGTAGAACCGCACTTGGATTCAGTTGTCAGTGTTCGAAAAAAAGCTGAAAGTATTCATGATAAAGAGGCGATAGCATAGAGCACTCAAGTCCATTTCCCCCCACTTGAAAGGGCTTCGATGGTCCAATTTATTTTTGCATGTTTTATTTTTATATACATGTATCACCTAATTAAAATTGCAATTCTGAATGATAAGAATTATATGGGCAATTGGAATGTGTTGTTTTTTATCGTACCTTACGTATTATACCTAAACAAAACTTCTTAAGGAAGATAGCGACTAATTGGCACATATTATCGTATATTTGTCTATAAATGCATAAAATACATACATATGTATTTGAAGTTTTAATAAAGTTTTCTGAAGCACTTTCCGATTTATAACAATGCTTCTGGATGCTTGGGAACTGACAGGTCAGGTGACTGTCTGCGCCGTGCAGTGGAGCGAAAAATGGGTTGACATAATTTGACAGCAGCAGCCCACCATTTTTCCAGCTCTGGAGTCTGTCCACTCAGCCGGAACGCGTGCAACAACAGCGACGATCCATCCACTGGACAGGTGAATCTGAAATACATACGAAAATGATTCAAATCACGCAAACAGTTTGTTAATCAAGCGAGTTAAACAACGGAACCCGATCCCAGCTGAGGATTCGCAAATGGGGTGCAAGGCGGGGCATAAGATAGGCAAACAAAAGTGGAATGGAATGACACATAAATGAAATGAAATCAACGACAGACGTGCAACAACAGCACAGCACAAATTAATTAGTAAACTCTGTAGAAATGCGAGAGCATTGCGAAACAAGTGCCAGAGACAGAGGCAGTGGCAGCCATGGATGGTGCGGGTGGGGGGTGGAGCATGGGTTTGAAATTGTACAGGGATCGGAACTGTCAAATGGGGCTGGGTGTGTTCGGAAACTGATGCTAATGTTAGTCAGTCAGAGGCAGCGATAGCAAAGACCCACTAGTTCTCGGTTTTACGGGAAAAGCTAGTAAATCTGTACAGAAGAAGAGCCTTCCAAGGTGGGCAATCTTTATGATTGCAGTGCCATAGAGCAGTGAAAACGAGTGACGGGACTAATCAAGCCGCTTCTTTACCGTGTTGATTTATGGTTCCAAAACTTCCAAGTCTAAGGTGCCGCCGCAAAATTGTATCTTCGACAGCTGCAGGCTGGCAACAACACGAAACGAAGAAAATACTCGTACGAAATATCTAGGAAATTGTTTCTGTTCGTTTCTCCATAATAAAGATAAAACTCGGTTAGCAATGGCTCTATTGTCTTACCCACAATAACTGCATATACGTACTACTGTGACCCCCCGAATGCGAAAACAAAAAGTCTCATAAAATCCCATCCGCACGCGATCGGATCCCAAACGCGGTGTATGGTGTATCATAAATACGAGCAGTAATTTACTACTTGTTTATCGTTCAGCAGCCATGATATTGTCGAGCACTCGATACCGATAATTTCCCTTCTTCGGCGAATTCCACAAAGTGTTGGTGTTGGCACTCATATATCTTTGGAAGACCGACAAGAATCGCAACTCAATCGGAACTCAAGGGTGACGGGGCCCAGACGTGATCGAGCTTAAGAACTTACAAGCAAAGCGCCATCGGAATCCTTCAAGTGCCTGTACTAAGCCTTCTACAAAGGATCTAATAGTACCTGTTGAAATCTCAATACAGTTCCAGAAATCTCTAAAAATGGGTGTACGTATGGAATTTAAGCGAGTTTATGGAGTGAAAAATTTCAAAAGTGATTTAAAAGGAATTGAAATTGAAATCCGTGTGTGAAATGTGATAAAATCCTTAAGTTATTTATAAAGTGAATATCCATATGTGAACAAAGAATTTATTTTCGTAATGCCCAAACTGATTTCAATATTTGTTCAGAGTCAGGAAGTAAAATCTGAAATGTTATTCCATTTATATTAATTATGGAAAGCTAATCAAAAACACAAATATATGAAACACAAATGGGATAAATCAATTAATGAGTTCCCTGAAAAAAATACCTTTAAATTTCAATCCCAAACAAACAAAGAACATCCAAAAAGGATAAGAATAGTGGCTGGTCAATGTTCAATGTCAAGGAGAGTCAGCAAAAATGAACAATCAACTAGTATAGTGTGACAGATCAAATAAATACGTGTGTACGAGTAGATAAGAAATCGATTAAGCAACTTGAATCAACACACTTCAAAGATGCCGCGACTCTTGCCTATATATATATTTCTTTTTTTTGCATGCTCAGCCGATAATAGGTTTTATTATTTCTTTATTGAGTGGTTATCGGTTTATGGCCCCAACTTGAACTGTTAACGATCGGTAACCGTCGTTATCTAACGACTGACCACACGCCCGTGAATCATGGATAAACACGCGATGCAGCACGATTTCAATGCAGAGTGTTCCTTAATCTGCAAATCAAAAAAGAAAGTAGAGAATTAATAGCTTATCGGTGTGACGGATTGTAAATCAATAAACATTCAACTTTGTATTTAGCCAAAAGCTTGGCAACAGTTGGGAATTGTATCGCCTCGATCGTGTGAAGAAGTCACCAAGTTCACGTGTTGCGGTGTACTAGCTTCGATGAAAAGTCCCGAGATTAGATATGGATAAGCACTATAAGCTATAATTACTAATAGAGAAACTACGGGTTGGCTAACACTTGGCACTCTCTCTCACGACAGTTTAATTCCAAGTATCACATCGATGTGGACTTCGAGGTGCCCAAGAAGCTGCAATGGTACTACGCCCCCGTCTTTTTGCCTTCTGGCTGTGCCTCTACCTGTCGCTGGTGAACACCCAAATAAACAGCATGCCCAAGCCCCTCATGCGCAGCGACGAGGCCAGCCATCCGCACTCCTTCATTGCCCAGCGTGCCGAGGACACTCTCATCGAACTCACGCGCATTGGGCCCCGCGTCGTGGGGTCTGTAGCCAATGAGGTGGCTACCGTTGAGTTTCTGCGCGCCGAGGTGGCCAAGGTGGAGGCCGAGATGAGTGATCTGTACGAGATTGAGATCGATGTGCAGCAGGCAAGCGGCGCCTACATGCACTGGGAAATGGTTAACATGTATCAGGGCATTCAGAACGTGGTCGTGAAGCTGAGCGAACGCAACTCCAGCAACGAGAACTATCTGCTAATCAACAGCCACTATGACTCGGTGCCAGGTAGTCCCGGTGCCGGCGATGATGGCTCGATGGTGGTCAACATGCTGGAGGTTATGCGTGTAATAGCCAAAACAGGCGAGCCGCTGGCCCATCCAATTGTTTTCCTGTTCAACGGAGCCGAGGAGAATCCGCTGCAGGGCTCGCATGCCTTCATCACCCAGCACAAGTGGGCCAAAAACTGCAAGTAGGTGACCCCCAGCAGCAGCTGCTGATCGTCTGGATGCAACTCATGCACTCATCTCTTATCCCACAAAGAGCTCTCATCAATCTGGACTCTGCCGGCAGCGGCGGTCGGGAGATCCTCTTCCAGTCCGGACCCAATCATCCCTGGCTGATGAACTACTATCGCAATGTGCCGCATCCATTCGCCAACACCCTGGCCGAGGAGATGTTCCAGGCGGGCGCCATTCCATCCGACACGGACTTCCGCATCTTCCGCGACTATGGCGGCGTTCCCGGCCTGGACATGGCCTACATATTTAATGGCTATGTGTACCACACCAAGTACGATAGGATAAACGCCTTTCCCAGGGCATCCTTCCAGCACACGGGCGACAATGTGCTGTCCCTCGCCAAGGCTCTGGCCAATGCACCGGAATTGGACGACACTGCTGTAAGTTTCGACTTGCCGCATACCGAATGCCCACTAATGTGTTGCATACTTTCAGGCGCACGCTGAGGGGCACAACATCTTCTATGACTTTCTGGGCTGGTTCATGATATTCTACACGGAGACCACGAGCATCATTGTGAACGTTGTGGTGTCCCTGCTGGCCCTTTTGGCCATTGGCATCTCATTGTACTTCATGTCCGTGCGCTCGGGCTGCAGCTGGAAGGGTGTCCTGGTGCGCTACGCCATCACAATTGGCATACAGCTCGTGTCCCTCCTGCTGGCCGTGGGCCTAGCCCTGCTCGTTGCCATCTTTATGGATGGTGTGAATCGCTCGATGAGTTGGTTCACCTCTTCATGGACGATCTTTGGCCTCTACCTGGCGCCCATCATCTTCGGCATGAGCATCCTGCCTGCGCTGTATCTGGAGAAGACGAAACGCGATCCCCTGGGCCTGGGCTTCCGCATCCAGCTGTTCATGCACTCGCACTGCTTCTGGCTGATCGTGCTCATGGTCACGCTGACGGGTCTGAGCATTCGATCGGCCTACTTGATAATGCTCTGTGTGCTGTTCGATATAGTGGCTTTGATTGTGAACCTTGTGACCAAGTGGCATCGCAAGGGTAAGTAGAGCTCACTAAGGAACTCATTGATCGAGCTAACTCTACTCTCTCTATACACAGCCTATTTGTTTGCCATTGCTGTTACTGTGTGCCAGATCCTTCCGTTTGTCTACTTCACGTATCTGACCACAGCGGCCCTCCTAACTCTGATGCCCATGCAGGGACGCTCTGGATCCTCGTCCAACCCGGACATGAGCATTGCAGTCCTTGTCTGGTTATTTTCCCTCATGTTTGCGGGTTTTATTGTGAGTTGTAATTTGATCGCCGGAACTGTCTTTTGGCTAAGAGAACTCCTTCCTTCCTTCCTAGGTTCCGCTAATCATGTTCTTCCGCAAGACAAGAACGATTGTGCTGTGCTTCTTGGGACTTACAGTTCTGTTCATTATAATTGCGGTCACAAATGCCGGATTCCCCTACAAGGAGAAAACCTCCGCCCAGCGCTACTCATTGATCGTAAGTGACACCCTCAATCCCGACTCTAACTATCCTGTTTCCAACTGATTGTGGCTCATTCCTAGCATGCACATCGTCGATTACATAACGCGGATGGAACCAGTCGCTTGGACGAATCAGGCCTGTATATATATCCCCAGGATCGACGCATCGAAATTGCCCGAGGTAAGAATACTCTTTTACGGTATTAATCTCTCGATTAATGTCCCCATTCGATGCTCAGACGAAATCAATGCCCTCGGTGAGGTGCAGGAGGTCAGCGAAACCTGCGACGAGGAAATGTTTTGCGGCCTGCCCCTGTACAATCATCGCTGGAACAAGGCACGCAAGTACAGCCTGTGGGTGCCGGTGGCCGAGCCGCCAGAGATACCCACGGAGTATCCAACGCTCATACTGCAGGACACCAGCGAGCTGGAGAGTGCCACGCGGCGCCGATTCAACTTTTCCCTGAGTGGACCCGATCACATGGGCATCTTTGTGAATCTGAAAAATGATGCCAAGCTGGTGGACTGGTCCTTCAACGACACTCTCGTTCGGGAGAGGGCAGAACCACCGTATATGGTGTACTTCTCCTACGGACTGGACAACAGTACCCTAGAGTTTACCATCGATGTTGAGGTGAGCTCTCAATCCACAGCATTATGCCATACAAATAATGATTTTCTGACTTTACTGCTTGCAGAAGACAACATCAACGTTCGATACGCCCACTCTGGAGATTGGCATTGGTGGTCACTGGGTGAATCAGGATATAACTGCCATTGAAAAGCTGAGAAAATACATTGATCGATTTCCCTCGTACGCCTACATACAGGGCTGGGTGGGGAGCTACGAGACCTGGTATTTCTAAGGGGTATTACTCACAAGAAGAGAGCAGCGATTGGTTTTGCTTTACTAATGGTAGTCATTAAGCGTTATCGATTAACTGTATAGAATCTGATACAAAGTACACATACATACATATATCTATTTTATTAAACCATTAAATCTACGAATACTACAAATAAAACAAATATAATGGAACTGAACGTCTTTTTGTTGAGTATTACTTGTAGGCATAAATTATGCATAACATTCCCCGAAGATGTTCGTGAATGGCAAATTGTTTACTTAAGGCGTACGAAACATGGGGCTATATAAACAACAGGTGTGTAATTATTCCACTAGGGACTATCTATTAAATGTTAGCCAGAGAGAGCCACCAAGGCACGTGCCAAGCTGTCTCCATTTCGAGGCTGGGCATTGCTGTGCTCGGTAGACGCTCTCCATAGTCTGCGAGATTTGAAACTAAATAGAATCTACATACTAGTAGCAAGAGCAGAGGCAAAGAAGCTTAAAATAAACAAACAGAGAGAGACAGAGAGCCCATAAAATTCCAGATTAAATATTTTAAAAAGCATCGACAATGATTATGATCAGGCTGCGAGAGATCTCATCTCAGTTGGATTGTGTGTGCCCGGCGAAGATGTGGGGACCAGCCCAGAGTACGCGTTCAGGTTCATTCGAAAGTGAGGTGAGACAAACTTTTAGTGATTATGGATGAAAGCGCCATACAAGATTGATAACAAAATGTATACCTACATTCAAATTAGTGTGTGTAATTTGAGTGTCTGATAAGTGGCTATCATAAATCGGTTATCAAGTTTATAAAATTTATGGAATGAATATGCATAAATATGTTCAAAGTTTGTTCTATGTAGGTGTATCCATTCGATTTTATGGGTCACCTATCTAAAGATATTTTCCGAGCCCCTAAATGATGTACATACTCGTAGTATATGTTTGAAATTTAATAGGAAACAATAATTGTTCAGTTGCGGGGGTCTGGTCTCCTGCATGGTGAATAAAGGAGTGTACAGAGAGCTCCGTGAATGATTGAGATAAGAAAATTGAATTGATATCAGCAATTATGCGAGTAATGATTATAAAAACATAAATCTTTTGCTCATAAAAGAGGGCTGCTTGAAATGTTCTCTAATAATGAATGGAAGGCTGAATTTAATTGGTATTACTGGGATTTATTTGGCTACTGGACGTTAACAAGAGAAAGAGTATAATAAAGATAGTGATGTAATGGATATGTATTCAAAATTTTTGAAATTTATTATTTTTTTTGCTTATTATTTAAAGCTGGATTTTTGTGATAGCCACCCTCGTTGCGATGAAAAACTCTATTCAATTTTTGTTCTTCATAAAAGCATGCATATGTATATCCAAAAAGAACCGCAGACACATACATATGTACATACATACATTCATCATAGTAGTATGTACATACAATAAATTTGTATCACACGTGTATCCAATCAGCTCTTCTGAGTTTTTGGCGAATATAAAAGACATTGTCGTGGGGTTGAAGCCAACTAGTCCCATTCTGGAGAATTCAGTGTGCAGAACTGTAGCCTGCAGAAAAGGGAAATGGGTGACAAGGACAAGCTTGTAAGAGCCTAAATCAAAAACTGAGATTATCCGTTTCCATTAACTATATTCTGTATCATTTAATTTGTCTTTTCAGATTTCTCTCGAACCCATCGAATCTGGTTTGCTGACGCCGAAAAATGCCAACAGGCAACAGGAGCAGACCTCCAGGGGCCCCTGGTACATGGCCAGCGGCTTCCTGCTGTTCTGGCTGCTCCTCTTCTTTGCCGTGGTGGTGCCACTGTTCTACCGGTTGCCCGCAGCGCTGACCATCGAGGATGTGCCCAAGGGTCTGTTCATTGCCGAGCGTGCACAGGCGAACCTCTACGATTTTGACAAAATCGGACCCAAGGTGGTGGGCAGCGATGGCAATGAGAACAAGACCGTTCTGTTTCTGCTCAAGGAACTAGCCAAGATCGAGGAGAATGTCCTGGACGAGTACTTTGACATTGAAATCGATCTTCAGACTGTCTCCGGCTCCTACATTCATTGGACCATGGTCAACATGTATCAGGCAGTGCAGAATATCGTCATCAAGCTGAGTCCCAAGAACTCCACCAGCGACACCTACCTCCTGGTCAACAGCCACTTCGACTCAAAGCCCACCAGCCCATCTGCTGGCGATGCTGGTCAACTGATTGTCACAATCCTCGAGGTACTCCGTGTGATGTCCAGCACCAAGCAAACCTTCGAGCATCCGATTGTCTTTCTGCTGAACGGTGCCGAGGAGAATCCACTGCAGGCCTCGCATGGTTTCATCACCCAACACAAATGGGCAGCCAACTGCAAGTAAGCAATGCCACTCGACTTGATTCCTAATCCCACAGAACAATCAATAACACAGAGATCTACCCCATGTTGCAGGGTTCTCATCAATTTGGATGCAGCTGGCGGGGGAGGTCGCGAGATTCTCTTCCAGAGTGGCCCCAACCATCCCTGGCTTGTGGACGTAAGCAATCCAGAAGCTACCTCCATCTGTTTTCCATCTAAGCCAAGTTGTTTTCCATATTACAGTACTACAAGAAGAATGCGAAGCATCCATTTGCCACCACCATGGCTGAGGAAATCTTCCAAACGGGTATCCTGCCATCGGACACGGATTTCACCATATTCACCAAATACAGCAGTCTCGTGGGTAAGTAAACTGGGTGGGTAACTGAACCCCATAGAGTTTATAAACCATTCCTTACTGCAGGGTTGGATATGGCACAGTGCATCAATGGCTATACCTATCACACCAAATACGATCGCTTCGATTTGATTCCCGCACTTCTATTCAGAACACCGGTGAGAATGTTCTCAGCCTGGTGCGCGCCCTCTCCAATGCCACTGAGGTGCATAATCCAGAGGTAAGTGGATTCAGCCTAACCAAGAGAATTCTACTAAATGGAACTTCAATCTTTATCAGGCATACGCCGCGGGACATGCCGTCTTCTTCGACGTTCTGGGACTGTACTTTATCAGCTACTCGCAGAGCACTGGGGTGATCCTAAACTATGCCGTGGCTGTAGCTACAATCATCCTTATCCTCGTGTCCTTGGGGCGCACAGCGAGCGTCTCCGATGCCTCCACGGCTCACATTGTTGGCCTTTTCATTCTGATTTTAGTGGTGCAGATCATTGGATTCGTGCTTGGCCTGGGACTGCCCGTTGTGGTCGCTTTTCTGTTCGACAAGTACGGCCTCTCGCTCACCTACTTTGCCACTCCGGTGCTGATGATTGGCCTGTATGTGTTCCCTAGTCTACTTGGACTGAGTTTGCCCTCATTCATCTACTTGAAGCTGCAACGGAGTGTAAGTAGACCGCTCATTCATATCCAGAATAAGGCTAAAGCAATTCCATTTTCTATGCAGGAAAAGATTTCCTTTGCCCAGCAACTGCAAATGGTGCTGCATGGACACGCTATGGTCTTGGCCATTCTCGACGCTGGCTTAACCGCCTATGGACTGCGATCTGCTTACGTAATAACATGGACGCTCATCTTCTACGTGATTCCACTGACCATCAACCTGCTGACGACGCTGCACGATCGCGGCTTTTCCTGGACGGGTGTCGTGAAGATTGTGCAGATCATACCGTTCCTCTACAACAGCTATCTCTTCTACACCTTCCTGGTTATTCTCACCTCAATGATGGGCCGATTCGGCCGATCGACCAATCCCGATCTAATTATCTCTGCTCTGAATGCCTTGGGAACTATTTTTGCCATGGGCTTTTTGGTAATGCCTTTCAAGTATATTCCCTCTGGAGTTAGCTAACAATGCAAAAATCATATATGTAGATTCCCCTTATCAATGTGTTCCGAAGACCGAGCATGATCCTGCTAGTCCTGCTGGCCGTCACTGGTCTGAGCATCTACACGGCCAGCTCCACCCAGATCGGATTTCCCTATCGTCCCAAGACCAATGTAGAGCGAGTTCCCTACCTGGTGAGTACCTACTGTACAGTGGCATCCTACCCGGACATTCCATCATAACTCAAGTGATTTTCCAGCAAGTGCGACGTGTGTTCTACGAGTACGATGGATCCGTCAGCAAGGACGACTCCGGCTATCTGTTCAACTTCCAGGATCGCCGTGGACCTGCGCCCCTCAAAGGAACCAAAGTGAATCTTACTGGCCTGGTCAGCATCGAGTCGGACTGCTCCAAGTATATGATGTGTGGCGTTCCCCTGTACGATCACCGTTGGGTGAAGAACCGTCTGAACGGAATGTGGCTGCCACGCGCCACACCCATCGAAACCCCATCGAAGCCCACGCTCGAGCTGCTGAACAAGACTGTGCTGGAGGACGGCAAGACCGTGCGGTTCGAGTTCAGGGCGGAGGTTACGGACCACACCAGTGTGTTCATTCAACCCTACGAGGATGTGGCCGTGAGCAACTGGACATTCCCGATCGCCTACATCGGACAGCAGACGACGTATCACATCTACTTCTCGCATGGCAAGGATAACACGGCACTCTCCTTCGAGATTGAACTATCGGTGAGTTCGGATTTGGCGGTTTTCGTACTTAAGAGTTGATTTAAATTTGGCTTTCACTTGCTTTACCGTAGAAACCCGATGGTGACTTTGATGTGCCCGTTGTCCAGGTGGGAATCTGTCATCATTTTATTGGTGACGAAGGCGATGAGCTGAGCCAGAAGTTTGCAAAATCCTTCCCATCCTATGCAGCGCTGGTCCAATGGCCCACCTACTACCAACGATTCATTTACTGAGTGGCTGCCAAAGCCCCTACCGCAGACCGTAGACTGTCCAGCCCTGACTACAGCTAGACTACAACCCTGACAACGCACCTTTCCTTGTCGTAGTCAACTTGAAACAACCAGCTACGAATATTCATATCAGAAAATAATAATAAAATAATGAACACACGCTTGTGCAATTAAGCTCTAAATCAATCGCGATACAAATCTGAGCCATAAATGGTTTTATAACAGATTTAGGCAATTATTCATGCTACTAGTTTTTGGTGGTAATGTCAAACATTGGATTGGATTCTTCTCGTAACTGGCGGGGAATACCATATGTGGCAGCCCAGACTCAGCCTTATGTGCAGGGAGTTTAGCGAGTCAGATTTGTTCTGGTACTCCTTGGTTACTGCAGACTTTGGAATAAGTCTGGCCTAATAAATTATGTTATCAAGTGGCGATTAGGATAAGTAGCACAGTAATTGAACGGCGGCAGATTAGTGCTTGGGGTACTTGACTCCCACACCAGGTAGATGATATAAAAGCATCTCAGGCTTTTCTTTGTTCCAGCAGTTTCATTCCCGACAGCGGACAGTGAGGTTCTGCACAAACTAATTGCGTCATGGGAGACAAGGACAAACTTGTAAGGAAATCCCAAACAAGCTCCTTTGCCTTTACCCTATTATAGCTGTGAATATTCTTAATTCTTATCTCGATAGATCATCGACGCGGAGTCCGTTAAGGACACGGCAGCGATTGCCGAGAAAGTGGCCAAACTGGCACTGAAGGCGAATCGCCCCTGGTACTTTGGAGCTGGATTTCTGCTCTTCTGGGCCCTGCTCTTCGTGTCCATTGTGGTGCCACTCTTCTATCGCCTGCCCACACCACTGACGGTGCACGATAGCAATCAGGGCGTATTCATTGCGGAACGGGCCCACAAGACGCTCTCCGGTCTGGCCAGCATTGGCACCAAGGTGGTCGGCAGCCAGGGCAATGAGGTCAATACGGTTCAGTTCCTGCTAAAGGAATTGGAGCTGATCAAGCAGCAAGTCCTCACAGAGTACTACGACATAGAGATCGATGTGCAGGTTGCATCGGGCTCCTACGTTTTTTGGACCATGATCAACATGTTCCAGGGCATCCAGAATATCGTGGTCAAGCTGAGTCCCCAAGAATTCGAACAGCGATACCTACCTGCTGGTCAACAGCCACTTTGACTCGAAACCCACTAGTCCGTCGGTGGGCGATGCCGGACACATGGTCTCCACTATTTTGGAGGTGCTGAGGGTAATCTCCACATCGAAGCCATCATTCCAACATCCGATTGTGTTTCTGTTTAACGGAGCCGAGGAGAATCCACTACAAGCCTCCTATGCCTTCATCAGCCAACACAAGTGGGCCAAATACTGCAAGTAAGATATCTATAAATCTCCATAGATGCCCGTATAGGTTATTGGCCCAAGTATTAACGTTTATTACGTAAAGGGTCGTTATCAACCTGGATGCCGCTGGTAGTGGCGGACGCGAGATTCTCTTCCAGAGTGGCCCCTTCAATCCCTGGCTGGTAAAGGTAAGTAATCCGTCGGTTAATTTCCCTCCAAGGGCTCCTAAATCGACGTCTCAATTTGTTGTAGTACTACAAAGAGAGCGCCAAGCATCCGTTTGGAACCACCATGGGTGAGGAAATCTTCCAAACGGGTCTCCTTCCCTCGGATACGGATTTCGGAATTTTCAACACCTATGGCAATCTTGTGGGTAAGTCCAAGGGAATATCTGCATATGGTATTGGTTTTTAGATATTATTTTTGCCACCAAAAGGATACGATATTGCTCAGTGCATCAATGGCTACGTATACCACACCAAGTACGATGAGTTGGATGTGATTCCACAAGGTGCGCTTCAGAATACAGGCGATAATCTCCTGAATCTGGTGCGGGCCTTGGCAACGCCCCAGAGCTCCGCGACGTAGAGGTGGGTACAGTGAGTACATGTCTGAATGGATCTAACATAGATCTCTTCGTTCATCTAGGCCTTTGCTGAGGGACACGAAATCTTCTTTGACTTCCTGGGCCTGTTCTTTGTCAGCTATTCGGCCACCAATGGCGAATATCTCAACTATGGAGTGGCTGCTGCCGCCATCATCTTGATCTTTGTGTCCCTCTGGCGCATAGCGGCTGTCTCGAATGTCTCGCCGGATGATGTCCAGCGGTGGGGCATCATAGTGCTCGTTCTGCAAGTCATCGCCTTCGTTCTTGCCCTGGCCCTGCCCATTGTGGTGGCGTACCTGCTGGACAAGTACGGGCTGTCGCTGACCTACTTCAGCAGTCCCATACTGGTGGTCGGTCTCTTCGTGTGCCCCAGTCTCATTGGCCTGAGTCTGCCCTCCACCATCTACTTCGCACTGTTCCGTAATGTGAGTGAATCAATTCCATTAGCTGGAGATTACTAAACTTTCACTCTACTTTCGCGTTGCAGAGCAGGGTCTCCTTTGCCCACTACATCCAGCTGGCGTTGCATGGCCACGCCGTTGTCCTGGCCGCTCTTGGAGCTGCCCTGACATACTATGGCCTGCGATCCGCCTATGTCATAACATGGACACTCATCTTCTACGTGATTCCATTGGCCATCAACCTGCTGACGACGCTCCATGATCGCGGCTACGCCTGGACGACCATCCTTAAGATATTCCAGATCATTCCGTTCCTATACAACAGCTATCTCTTCTACACATTCATTGTGGTGCTCACACCCATGATGGGACGCTTCAGCATGTAAGCAAAACAAAACCATCAGCTGCAAGGGCTCCTAATCCAACCCAATCCCATTCTAGGTCCACCAATCCAGACTTGATTGTCTCTGCCTTGGCTGCATTGGGCGCAATATTGTCCATGGGTTTCCTGGTATGTGCCCTTGTCCCCTCTAGATAATGGATCATCCATAATCGTCTTTTATCGCTACAGATTTTGCTGGTGAACATGTTCCGCAGACCGAGCATTGTGTTTGTCGTTCTGCTGGCCGTGAGTGCCCTGACAATATATGTTGCCACCTCCACCGAAATCGGATTTCCCTATCGCCCCAAGACCAACGTGGAGCGAGTCAACTACTTGGTTTGTTCATATTCTTACTATACTCTACTATATACTATACTATACTCTACTCTATATTATATGAATTATCATTGCAGCAAGTGCGACGAACCTTCTACGAGTACGATGGAACAGTCAGCCGAGACGACTCCGGCTATGCGTTCTTCTTCCAGGACAGACGTGGGCCAGCTGGCTTAGAGGGGTCCAATGTGGATCTGACGGGTTTGGTCAGTCTCGAAGCGGACTGCGAAGTATATGATGTGCGGGGTTCCGCTGTACGATCAGCATTGGGTCAAGAGCCGTACAACTGTCATGTGGCTGCCGCGTGAGCAGCCCATCGAGACACCCACTCCACCCACCCTCGAACTTCTAAGCAAGACTCTGGTATCCGGCGGGGCAACAGTACGGTTTGAGTTCAGGCGTCGGGTCCGAGTCACTACAGTCTGTTCATTCAGCCGTACGAAGATGTGACCATTAGCAACTGGTCGTTCCTGCAGAGCTACCTTCAGACCACCGCCACGTATCCTCCGCCGTTCCATATTTACTTCTCCTATGGCATCGACAGCTCACCGCTGAGCTTTTTCATTGAAATTACGGTAGGAAATTCCCTAGTTACGAACTTTTAAAGCTTGTACTATATGTGTGTTATTCATTTGTCTTTTATACAGAAAGCCAATGCCAACTACAACGTTGAACTGATAGAAATTGCTATTGGGGGACAATTTATAGGGGATATTGGAGATGCTGAGAGCGTGAAGTTCGCCAATTCATTCCCAGCGTATGCGGCTACAGTCCAGTGGCCAGCTTCGTATCAGCGATATATCTTTTAAAATAATTAGTTCAACTGAAAATGTTGCAAAATAAATAAGACTATTCATGCAAATTTTTTTAGGATTTTTTCTATCGAGTATCAAAATCAAATCACGCAGGCATTCCACTTAAAACATAATTGAAATACTGAACTGAATTGAATTACATATCCAAAAGTTTTCAGTTTGTTGTTTAGTTTGCAATCATTAATTTTAAATGCCACAAATGTTTATATAGACATACCAAAAAGCGAGAGGGAACGCTGTGAGTAGCTTCTGTTGCCACTTTCATACCTGTACTCAGTGAATATACACTTATATGTATGAACTTATGATTTATGTGGAATTTTAAACTATCTTATCAGTTTACATTGTTTTGCTTCTGCTGTCATCTAAATCTAGCACCCCGCACGAGGCAAAATGTGTGCGAGCGAGAGATGGAATGAGTAGCTGCTGCACATACTTTATGGGATTGGAAACGTTTCTTTCTCGCAACGTAGAGAAGGAAACACATCCACTTCGACCAGAAATCGAATATACCCCTTAACTCTTCGTGTACGGGTATAACAAAAAACATAAGGTAAACAAAATTTTTGGAAAAAAACAACAATCGAATCGCCTGTCAAAGTAAGTTTAACGAAAACCATCCATGAAACATTGACATTGAGCGGAGAGGAAGAGAAGGCATAATCTTTGGCATTTAGAACTACGCAACATGAATAGAATCTGCCAAGAGTGTCTATGAATAGAGAGATGAAAAGAGAGCGCTGCGTCCAAAAAAGCTCTTCTTTCGGAAGAGAATTCTTAAAAAATCTTGATGAAATATTCTTATAAGCATTGCTATCGCCTATGATGAGGGGAGCCTGAGAGAATTCAGGTGTCAGTTGGATTTTTAACGCTCAATGGAGGAGATGTGGCAAGGACTGCGTTACCGTTTTGATTCCATTCAAAGAAAGGTCTATGTTTAACAAAAAGAAAATTAATTTATTGCCATCGAGTGTGAATAAATAATGATTTTGTGGCGAATATTCCAGATATATCAAGTTCATAATCTGATAACGTTGTACTATCAAAAGTGTGTCTCACATTTATTTCCCCAGTGATAAACTCTATAAAATGTCTACGATAGTTGAACATGCATACATCAATATAAGGATATATGCATGTGCTGCTGATATAACATCATAAACTTATCAAAAATATGCATCTGTATGTGTTCGATATACATAGATTGGCAAATTGGCAACAGTTGTTGGGTTGCGGTGGGTCTGAAACCATAAAGTTCTCACATATCGGAAGAAAGAAATCGGAGCAGCTCGAGATAACAACATTAAAATTTGTATAAGCATGTACACGTTTTAGTTATTACCAAAGACTATCGCCAATTGGGGGAATCATACGATAAATGAAACCATAAACTAAGTTTACTGCAACTTCATAGAACATTTAATGATGTTCCGCACTTTCGGGGAAGTATTTAAGAGCAGAGGAGGACTACCTCGTCAGTCAGTCGCGTACCTCAACATGGGTGACAAGGAGCAACTTGTTAAGTCATTTTCTCCAGCCAGACAATACGGCATTTCCATAACCAAATCTTCTTTTTATTTCTTTCAGATTTTGGATGAGCGCGTCGAGGCGGCATCGAGCAAAAATGATCGAAAGCCGGAGCAGAGCTCTAAGATTCCCTGGTATATGGCCAGCGGTTTCCTTCTGTTTTGGGCGCTCCTCTTCTTTGCAGTGGTCGTGCCACTGTTCTACCGCCTGCCCGCGGCCATGACCATCGAGGATATCTCCAAGGGCGGATTCATTGCCGAACGGGCACAGGCAAACCTTTACGACTTTGCCAATATCGGCACGAAGGTGGTGGGCAGTGATGGAAATGAGAACAAGACTGTCAAGTTTCTGCTGAAGGAACTTGCTAAGATCGAAAAGAAAGTCTTGGACGACTACTTCGACATAGAAATTGACTTGCAGATTGCTTCGGGGGCCTACATCAAGTGGGAACTGGTGAACATGTACCAGGCGGTGCAGAATATTGTCGTTAAGCTGACACCCAAGAACTGCACCAGCGACACCTATCTCCTGGTTAACAGCCACTTCGATTCACAGCCCACAAGTCCCTCGGCTGGCGATGCAGGCCACATGGTTGTCACTATCCTTGAGGTCCTCCGAGTGATTGCCACAACCAAGCAATCGTTCGAGCATCCAATTATCTTTCTGATCAACGGTTCCGAGGAGAACTCTTTGCAGGCTTCGCATGGCTTCATCTCGCAGCACAAATGGGCAGCCAACTGCAAGTAAGCTACGTGATACAATGAGATGATATATAATATCATTGATATATCTGATGTGTTGCAGAGTTGTCATAAACCTGGATGCAGCTGGCAGCGGTGGCCGGGAGATTCTTTTCCAGACTGGTCCCAACCACCCTTGGCTTGTCGATGTAAGCAATCTGAAATGGAGAACACAGTTCCAGCTTTTAAGTATAATCTGTTCCATTGCAGTACTACAAAAAGCACGCCAAGCATCCATTTTCAACCACCATGGCTGAGGAAATATTCCAAACGGGACTCATCCCATCGGACACGGATTTCGGAATTTTTCGCACCTATGGAAACCTTATCGGTAAGCACAGTTGTGACAATTTAGCACCAAGTGACATATCATAAGATATATTTGTATCCCCTCAGGATTGGACATTGGACAGTGCTTCAATGGCTACGTTTATCATACACGCTACGATCGCGTGGACGTTATACCTAGGACTTCGCTTCAGAACACGGGTGACAATGTTCTCAGCCTTGTGCGCGCCCTTTCCAATGCCACGGAGCTCCACGATACCACGGTAAGTCAACTGAACTATCAAAGCCTTGACACATTCTAAGTGCATTTGTCTTAACAGGCAACCTCGTCAGGAAACACAATCTTCTTCGACGTCCTGGGACTGTACTTTATCAGCTACTCGGAGAGCAATGGCATAATCTTCAACTATGCCGTGGCTGGCGCTACCATTGTCCTGATCTTTGTGTCCCTTTGGCGCACTGCGAGCGTCTCCAATGTTACCACCGGACACGTCCTCGGCTGGTTCATTCTGATTCTCGTACTGCAGGTCATTGCCTTGCTGCTTGGCCTGGCCCTGCCCGTTGTGGTTGCCTATTTGTTCGACAAGTACGGCCTCTCGCTCACCTACTACAGCACTCCGGCACTGCTGATCGGACTGTATGTGTGCCCGAGTCTCATCGGTCTGAGTTTGCCCTCTTACATCTACTTGAAGCTGCAAGGGGATGTGAGTAGACACCGGACAGTATCAACCAATTGAGATTCTATATGTTAATCCATCCATTTAGGACAAGGTTTCCTTTGCCAAGCAGTTGCAGCTGGTGCTCCATGGACACGCCATCATTTTGGCCATCCTCGGCATTGGGCTGACGTTCTACGGCCTGCGTACAACCTACGTAGTCACGTGGACCCTCGTCTTCTACGTGATTCCATTGGCCATCAACCTTCTCACGACTCTACACGATCGGGGCTTTGCCTGGACCGGTATCCTGAAACTCATCCAGATCATTCCGTTCCTTTACAACAGTTATCTCTTCTACACATTTGTGGTTGTGCTCACCCCCATGATGGGTCGATTTGGCCAGTAAGTAATTTCTGGCACTTATTTGGGATAGTTCCTCATTCAAGTCCTTTTTTTTTAGATCCACCAATCCAGACTTGATTGTTTCTGCCTTGACTGCACTGGGAACAATATTCTCTTTGGGTTTTTGGTACGTTAAATTGCTGATTAACTGTCATCAATCGATCGTCAATCAATTCTTTCTCCTCAGGTTCTGCTTGTGCATATGTCACGGCGCTCAAGTCTCATTTTCCTCGGCCTGCTGGCTGTGACTGCCTTGACTGTGTACACTGCCTCATCCACGCAAATCGGTTTCCCCTACCGTCCCAAGACCAATGTAGAGCGAGTCCCATATTTGGTTAGTGAACTTAGAAATAAGCTTTGTTCTTTTAATTAAATCACTCTTCAATTCTGGTTGCAGCAAGTGCGACGAGTGTTCTACGAGTACGATGGAACAGTCAGCAAGGATGAGTCTGGATACCTGTTCAACTTCCAGGATCGTCGTGGAGCTGCGCCCCTGAAGGGCACCAAGGTGAACCTAACTGGTTTGGTCAGCATGAAGTCAGACTGCGAGAAGTACATGCTCTGTGGGGTTCCTCTGTACGATCACCGCTGGGTGGAGAGTCGTCTCAATGGAATGTGGCTGCCGCGTGAGCATCCCGTCGAGACGCCATCGGTGCCTGTTTTGGAGCTGCTCAGCAAGACTGTTCTGCCCAATAACAAAACCGTACGATTCGAGTTTAATTTGACGTGTCCGGATCACACGAGTCTCTTCATCCAGCCCAACGAAGATGTGATTGTGAGCAACTGGTCGTTCCTGCTCAGCTACACGGCTCTATACTCCCCCCCGTACCATATATACTTCTCATATGGAGTGGAAAATTCCCCATTGAACTTCTTCATTGAGCTTACGGTAGGAAATTCGTATAAATCTTTAGAGGGAACTCTCTAAACTTGTGTGTTTTTCCACAGAAATCCGATAGAGACTTCGATGTGCCTCTGTTCCAGCTGGGAGTATCGGCCCAGTATATGCACACTCCAGGCGATTCTCAGAGTGTGAAATTCGCTGAATCATTCCCCTCATATGCGGCGATAGTTCAGTGGCCAGCCATGTATCAGAGATACATATATTAATCTGTATTTTCATCATACAATTTCGATATATGTATTTAGAAATAGTTTGATATAATAAATCTGTGAATTACATAAAATAATATTACAATTTTTGATTACTAAAATATTGTCTTTAAGAGCAACGGCTCATTGCATATGTATCTTGATCATTTCCTAGTTTTTATACCCGTACTCGAAGAGTAAAAGGGTATATTGTATTTGTGGTAAAAGTGTAACATAGAGACTATAAAGTATATATATTCTTGATCAGCATCAATAGCCGAGTCGATATAGTCATGTCTGTCTGTCCGTCCGTCTGTCTGTCTGTCTGTTTGTTTTTCTGTCCGTCCGTCTTGATTGTCGCCTATTGCTCGGAGGCTATAAGAGCTAGAGCAACCAAATTTTTGTTCCATACTGATGTGATCTCTCACTCCTAGAAAAAAGTTTAAAAATTTCGCCCCGCCCACTTCCGCACCCACAAAGGCCGCAATTTTGTGCCGTCCACAATTTTGAAAATTACAGAAAACTAAAAATGCAGAATCAGACCATAACTATCAGAGTCGCAAATCTGAATCGGATCGGATCATAAGTATAGCCACAATAGAAAAACCATTTCGAGAAACATCGTTCCCTCTCTTTCGCACTCACACAAAAAAACGAGTCGATTTGGTTTTTCGTAGAAATGAGCGCCTCGATCTCAGAGACTATAAGAGCTACAGCAACCAAACTTTCTGTCTAGACTCCTGTGATATTGCTTCAGTGCAAGTTTATTTGAAAATTTTTCCACTCCCGCCCCTCCAAAAGACGAAAATCCAAAATTTTTAAGATAGAAAATTTAGGTTTTAGGGTTGATACTGGTCGCGTTCAAAGCGACTCCGCCGTACGTTCTTTCTCGTTCCAAATAGATTCGGAAATCATTTTTAAATTTCCATTTGCATATGTACATATATGATGTTTTATGAAGATATATATTATTACTTATAGATAAAGGGATACAGGAGTATGTATCCGTATATAGAAGAAACCCCCAGCTTAGCAACAAATATTTCGGCATTATCAAATTCATAAACCTACTTTATAAAGATGTTAAAAGTGATATGTACCATATACAATATTTTATCCATTTATTTAGTGTCGTAAATGTGACTCATGTGAATAATAGGCCCGGCTATTTAGGCCCCAAATCAGTTAACGATAATACATATTTATGAACTTGACTACACGTGTGTATATGCACTGAAAATGTACGAGTTTGATGCAAATTATTAGCACTTGTGTCGTTAGGCATAGGAATATACATATGTACATATGTATATATAGATACATATACCATATGTACATATGGTATCATTAAGAGCTCTTATCTGAGAAAGCAAGACGGGAAGTAATCGAAACTGCTTCAAATAAAACCAATTCAATTGTTATCAGCCAATAAAAATTATTTGCTTGTTAGATCCAAAGTCTTCATGGGTAGTTCAAAAAGTTACGAATAAATAAAAGCTAAATTAAAAAATATCTTTTAATAGTAAAATATTCAATGAGTTTGAGGCTGAAACAATCAATTGCATAGCTATTCAATAGTTCGCTATTGATTGTTGTTTAATAAAATAGTTAATAGTGAAATTATAATATGCATATGTTTATCTTGGTTTATCTGAACCTTAGATAAAATTATCATGGTTTACCCTTGCAGAAATGGACTCATAGTCGTATAGCACTGGTCAAAAACCTCTGAATTTCCACTATAATTTGTACGATAAATGTGCAGTAAATTACTTGTGATAAAATGTCATTAAAAATTATCTTAATACTGTTTAGATTTGGATATATAAGCAGTCAGAGCTTTCTTAACCAACGCTAGTCGCATTGTGGATATCTTCTGAGCAGCAGCTCCGGAAAAATTAAAATGGCTGACACGGACAAACCGGTAAAGACAATTCGGAAAATTCATTTCACATCATAAACTACCCGTAGTAATATGTCTTATATCTGTGGCAGGTTTCGTATGAGCGTATCGAAGATGGAGCGGAATCGAAGCCACTGAAAAATAGGAAAAAAGTGGAGGAGCAAAACTCCACAGGTCCCTGGTATTTTGCCGGTAATTTCCTTCTGTTCTGGGTGCTGCTCTTTCTAGCCGTGGTGGTGCCTCTCTTCTACCGGCTGCCCGCGGCCAACACCATCGAGGATGTCGCAAAGGGAGGATTCATTGCGGAGCGTGCCTACGACAACCTTTACGAATTCGATCAAATCGGAACCAAGGTGACCGGAAGCGATGCAAATGAGAACAAAACTGTACAATTCCTGCTCAGAGAATTAGAACTGATTCAGAAGAATGTCCTCGCGGACTACTTTGACATGGAAATTGACGTGCAAGTCACTTCCGGCTCGTATCTGAAAACTGAAATAATCTACATGTATCGAGCGGTGCAGAATATTATTGTAAAACTCAGCCCGAAGAATTGCACCAGCGAGACCTACCTTCTGGTCAACAGTCACTTTGATTCGAAGCCCACCAGTCCCGCTGCTGGCGATGCAGGTCACATGGTTGTCACGATCCTTGAGGTCCTTCGAGTGATTACCACCACTAAACAGACGTTCGAGCATCCAATTGTGTTTCTAATCAATGGAGCTGAGGAGAAATCGCTGCTTGCTGCCCATGGCTTCATCTCCCAGCACAAATGGGCTCCATTCTGCAAGTAAGCAAATACATTTCAAAGTGTAATAATAATTCCAATTATATATATAATGTGTTGCAGGGTTGTCATAAACCTGGATGCAGCTGGCAGTGGTGGACGCGAGATTCTTTTCCAGACTGGACCCAACCACTCTTGGATCGTAAACGTAAGCAATCTGATATGGAGAACACATTTCTAGCTTTTGAATATCTTCTTCTCGATTGCAGTACTACAAGAAGAATGCGAAGCATCCATTTGCCACCAGCATGGCTGAGGAAATCTTTCAAACGGGTATCCTGCCATCGGACACGGATTTCCGCATTTTCACTCAATATGCTGACCTCATAGGTATGCCAGTTTGTGGAGCTGTTGAATAGTCTCCGCTCACATATGTCTTTGCCTAGGTCTGGACATGGGCCAGTGCTTCAATGGATACGTTTATCACACAAGGTACGACCGCATTGACGTCATCCCCCGAACGTCTCTTCAAAACACGGGTGACAATGTACTTGGTCTTGTCCGAGGTCTGTCCAACGCCACAGAACTGCGTAATCTAAAGGTAAGCTAGAATTGCTTCCACAGACTTCTATTTTTTATCTTTATGTCGGATCATAATGATGAGAATAATGAGTTCATTTGAGAATATAAATAATTTTATCTTAACTCAGGCATACTCGGTGGGACACGCCGTCTTCTTTGATTTCTTGGGACTGTACTTTGTCAGCTACTCGGAGAGCACGGGTGTGATCCTCAACTATGCCGTGGCTGGAGCCACCATTGTCCTGATCTTTGTGTCCCTTTGGCGCACCGCAAGCGTCTCCAAAGTCACCACCGGACACGTCCTCGGCTGGTTCATTCTGATTCTCGTACTGCAGGTCATTGCCTTGCTGCTTGGCCTGGCCCTGCCTGTTGTGGTTGCCTATTTGTTCGACAAGTACGGCCTCTCGCTCACCTACTACAGCACTCCGGCACTGCTGATCGGCCTGTATGTGTGCCCGAGTCTCATTGGCCTGAGTTTTCCCTCTTACATCTACTTGAAGCTGCAACGGGATGTGAGTAGACACCGGACAGAAGCAACCAACTGAGATTCTATATGTTAATCCATCCATTTAGGACAAGGTTCTCTTTGCCAAGCAACTGCAGCTGGTGCTCCATGGACACGCCATCATCTTGGCCATCCTCGGCATTGGACTGACGCTCTACGGCCTGCGTACAACCTATGTAGTCACGTGGACCCTCGTCTTCTACGTGATTCCGTTGGCCATCAACCTTCTCACGACTCTGCACGATCGCGGCTTCGCCTGGACCGGTATCCTGAAACTCATCCAGATCATTCCGTTCCTGTACAACAGTTATCTCTTCTACACATTTATTGTGGTACTAACTCCCATGATGGGTCGCTTTGGACTGTAAGTATTGTCTAACGTTTATGTCGGATGGTTCCTCATTCAACTCGTTCCTTTTTAGGTCCACCAATCCAGACTTGATTGTTTCTGCCTTGACTGCATTGGGAACAATATTCTCTTTGGGTTTTGGTACGTTAAATTGCTTGATTTACTGTCATCAATCGATCGTCAATTAACTCTATCTCCCCAGGTTCTACTTGTGCATATGTCACGGCGCTCAAGTCTCATTTTCCTCGGCCTGCTGGCTGTGACTGCCTTGACTGTGTACACTGCCTCATCCACGCAAATCGGTTTCCCCTACCGTCCCAAGACCAACGTGGAGCGAGTCCACTACTTGGTGAGCCTCCTAATTTATTGCTGAATTTATTTGAAACTAACTGCATTATATCCTGCTTGCAGCCAGCGAGGCGAGTGTTCTACGAATACGATGGAACGGTCAGCAAGGATGTGTCCGGATACGTATTCGATTTCCAGGATCGTCGTGGAGCTGCTCCCCTGAGGGGAACCAAGGTGAACCTCACTGGTTTGGTCAGCATGAAGTCAGACTGCGAGAAGTACATGCTCTGTGGGGTTCCCCTCAACTACAAAAGCACTGCGAGCAGCCGTGCTAATGGAATGTGGCTGCCGCGTGATCAGCCCGTCGAGACGCCATCGGTGCCTGTTTTGGAGCTGCTCAGCAAGACCGTGCTGGCGAATAACAAAACCGTACGATTCGAGTTTAATCTGACGTGTCCGGATCAGACGAGTCTCATCATTCAACCCTACGAAGACGTGACCATTAGCAACTGGTCGTTCCTGCTCAGTCAGTTGGAAAGTAACGCGTCTAGTAGCAGTCCTTTCTTGATTAACTTATCGTATGGAATAGACAGTTCTCCACTGAACTTGTTCATAGAACTAACGGTAGGAAAATCCCTTATCTCATTGAAGCAAACTCTTTCTAATTTTACGTGCATTCCATTTCGAACAGAAACCCAATGGCGACTTCAGTGTACCCCTGTTCCAGTTCGCCGTATCGTCGCTCTTTATACACAGCAAAGGTGATGCCTTGAGTCAGAAATATGCCGCTTCGTTCCCATACTTTGCGGTGGCTGTCGAGTTTCCGGCAATGTATCAAAGATATATATTTTAATCTGATAAACAAATGAACAGTAATTTGTAATCGATAAATCAAAATTGTCGCTACTTAAATATATACCACACGGTGGTTGAAATATACCAGATTGTCTGCAAAATAAACCAAAAAGTATATACCATTAAGGGTCACTGTTGAAATTTGAATTTACTTTGGCGCGTAGTCTCTCTGTCTTGCCTGTTAGCGTTATTAATGTTAACAGTAGCAGCCTGCTAACGCTTACTAAATGTACTGTTAACGCAACTGCGCCATATTTAAATACAGGAAAATAACGGAAATGCGATGGAAATAAATACTCATATTTATTTGAATTCAATTGAATAATTTTTTGATCTTAGTCTAATCCTGAGATGAATTCATTTTAGATATACATATTTATATACAAACATACGTGTATATATGTATGTGGCTTCTATATACTGTACATATGCAACACCGTTCATTAGTAATCAGGAATTTAGCAACACAGTATCCAGCCACTGATAAATTATATTAATTTATGGGACATCCTGTCGGGTGGTGAAATTTCTATGGACACACCAGGCCATCGTCGCCCTCCGCTTCGTCAGCTGGAAAACAAAGAGAACGGAAGCGGGGAATCAATATTCATTCACATTGTATCTGCAGGCAGCCAGAGCATAGGCCCCCCCTAATACGAAACACGAGCCCCCTAATACCCACAAGACCCGCGTCAATCAATTGCCGTTGCAGAGTGTCCCACGCGATAAGGCGAGTTACCGGCTATCGGCCACTTATCACTTACACAGTATTTGCAGTCCAAACATCAGGGCGAAACCGGCCAGGGCGGCAATGTAGGCGCGCCAGCCGGCATGGTTCTCGGTGAGAATCTCGCAGAAGACCACATAGAGCAGGGTACCCGACGCGATTCCCTGCAGTATGCCCGAGGGAACGCTGGGCTGATTCGGACTCACATTCTGACTAATGCCAATGCCCACACCGATGCCGATGGGTGTGACAATCGAGAAAGTAATGAGATAGATGATGGCCAGGGAGCTGCGAGTGCGGGCCACCAGCAGCTCCATGCCCACACAGAAGGCCAGCACCAGCTTGTGGGCAGTCACGGCACCGAACATGAACCACACGGTGCTGACGGTGCCCTCCAGTCCAATGGCCATGCCCTCGAATAGCTCGTGCAGGGAAAGAGCTAAAATAATGCCAAGTCCGCGCATGGAGGAGCCAACACTGTCCGTGCTGGACACCACAGGCATGTGCGAGTGATCATGATGATCTTTGGGCTGTTCCTCCGACAGGGTCTTCGGGTGCTCTGGCATTGAATCCCCTGCTTCTTTTTTCCCACCAGAATACTGTGGCGAATGCTGTGGCCCCGCTCGAAGGCGCAACTCGCCACCGACTCCTTCCTGCCGAGCTTCTCCTGGTGGCGATGCACGAAGCTGTGCATCAGTTCGTCCAGGGCGTACATCAGAAAGAAGCCCGTGCAGAGCATCATTTCCGGCAGGGCGAACGGAGTGCTGGCGAGAATTCCACAGGATTGCAGTTTCTCCAGCACCTCAATCACCTCCGGCAGCATGTGCAGAAATGTGGTGCAGATCAGAACGCCACCGCCGAAGAAGAGCAGGCACCGCACCACCGTCGATGAGCGGGTTTCCTCGGGGTTCTGCTTGGTCCATTCGAGGCAGCGATCCAGCATGTAGGGCAGGCTGCCGCAGATCACGGTAATCACAATGAGCACCACCATGGCTACCACTTTGGCTACCATCAATCCATGCCGGTCAGGGACAAGCGAGACGTCCCTGCCAAGGCTAATGCCAGACTCTTCCATCGAAGCCAAATAGTTCATGTTTCCGGAGCGAAATGCGCGAATTGACTGGGGAGGAATACTATCACAGAAGTGTGGAACCGTAGACCGCACCCAACCACCTATATACCACATATACGCCCCCTATCGCATTGTCATAATTTAGTGACAGTGATTGAAATCTGATCGCTGATTGATAAGCGGACGAGTCACCCCCAGACCCGGACCAGACCAAACATGGTTCTATTTATCTGTTAGACAGGTCCCAAACCCTTTGATGTTTTTGAAAATCAGTTGCATAAAGTATGGAAATTTCGGGTTGTATTGGTTGTTTTGGCTTATCTTCGATATGATTGATAGATACTCAGCCTCAAGAGGGTCGTAAATTATTCTAAATATAAACCAGTTACCTATAAGTCTAGCCATAAGCCTCAACGTTAGGAGAAGCATGCGGATGCCATGAAAGATTTGCTAGGGGCAGACGTAGTGGCTCTTGCCCTTGGCCTCACCAACTGCAAGAAGGAGATCAATGACGGATGAGAAATTCGTTTGTATGACAACATGCTGCGTTGACTTACTTGCTATCTGGAGGCCAAACATCAGGATGAATCCTACCAGCGAGGAGAGGAAGACCCGCCAGCCGGCATGGTTCTTGGCCACAATCTCGAAGAAGATCACATAGATCAGAGTGCCACAGGCGAGGCTCTGAAGGATGCCCGAGGCCGTGATCGGCTGATTCGCACTCGCCGTTTCGCTGACCGCAATCCCAATGCCCAGGCCAATGGGCGTGACAATGGAGAACACGAGCAGGTAAATGACAGCAATCAGCCATCGGGTGTGAGCCATCATGATTTCCATGCCAATGCAGAAGGCCAGCACAAGCTTGTGTACGGCAATGGCGCCACACATGAACCACACAGTGTCCACGCTCATCTCCAGGCCAATGGCCATGCCGCCGAACAGTTCGTGCAGGGACAGGGCCACGATTATGCTCAGTCCACGCAGCCAGTTGGGCTCCTCCGGCTCCGGCCCCTGCTCCTTTTCGACTACTAATTCCACTTGAGGTTGCTGCTGCTGACCTTCTTCCACGACTTCCACAACCATCTGCACCACTTGGCGCTTTTTTAGCTGCCTCCGTCGCACTACAAAGTGCATGGTCTCCTCGATGACGTACATCAAGTAGAAGCCCGTACAGAGTAGCACCTCGGGCAGGCCGAATGGTGTGGGCACCAGCATCCCGCACTGCTGCAGAGCATTCACCAGCCCCACCACCTCCGGCAGCATGTGGATGAAGGTGGTGGATGAAGTAGGCAGAGCACCACCATAAATTCGCGGGCATTTCCCTTGGGCCGCTTTGTCCACTTGTAGAAGCGATCCAGGAGATAAGGCAGGAAGCAGAAGAGCAGAGTGACCACCAGCAGGACCACAATGGCCACAATCTTGGCCACGATCAGCTGTGACACGGCCATATCGAGTAAAGAAACTGAACTGAACTGAAGTGAAGTGAACTAACTAGCGGAATGACCATACAGGCCATACTTTTTATAGTCGGGGGTGGGCGCCCACTTGATATCTAGATACAGATATCAGAAAATTGCCAAATACTCGTATTAAGTTCTTAGAGCTGCGACTCGGATATCAGGTAAAGAAAAAGCTGCAAGAACTGAAATTATTGTGCTTTGTGGGTAGTACTAGTTCTAATGATGGATGAGAATTTACTAGGTGCCGTGGGGGGGTTTTATTCTGAACTTTACGAAATGATATCTCCACTTTGGCAGCGGAATATCTAAGTACATTTTTCCATTAGCAGTTGGAACATTCGATCGATGGTTCGCCTTGTGCTATCAAAGGAAGTTGCCGAGCTGAAAATTCAGTTGGCATAATTACTCGTATTTTGTTTTCGCAGACAGCCAAAGCTGTTTGGTGGTGTGTCTGCGAATCCGAGTGCTATCGTGAGGAGAGGGCTTCAGTTCTGCCTGATAACTTCAATAATTATTTTCAGCTCTTTTTGTTGTGTTTGTTGCCAAAGGCCCACATGACACCACCTGTACTCAGGTATACTCAGTGCGGACATATGTACATACATACGTAGGGTATATATTCGAATGTACTCGCATGTTGCTATGATTATGGTGTGTGTGGACAGTGGGATAGATTAAAAGTTGTGGCGGAGGGAAGTGTGTAATATCATCATCCAATATTTTATTAATTACATTAATCCATAATCGTTTGTTACTGTAAAAATTATCATTGTCATTTATTCAACAATATTATGGCATTTAAATTTAATTTAAAGTAATTACTATGACTTGAGTGTTTTCTGTTTTATTTGATTCTCCTTTAAGTACGTACACAAATGTTACGGATGATATGCAAATGATTGTGAATATATCGAATGTATATCAGAGCTTGGCAAAGTTGTTCTCAAATTGTCTCAAAAGATATTGGAAAATATCCAACGCATCGTCTTTGCTTGGATCGAGTCCAGTCCAGTCCCGACCCAGGCACATCTGTCGTTTGTATCGGCGTCTAATTTAGACGATCGGATGATAAATCGATATACATATACATGTGTGTGCGTGCGTGTATGATTGTAATAGTGGTGGTTGTGGTGGTGGTGATATTCAATGTTCATTTCAGGTTTCCTTCGCTCTCGTCACGAAGCCCCTCCTCTCCTTGATAGTAGATAGATCGTAGAACATATTTCAGTACTTGCTCCCGATTTCCCCCAGTGCTCTCTTAGCCATTGCGCTCACGACTGCTTGGGATGTTGAACGGGTGGCGGTGGTGCTGGCTTGAAGCACTGCAGCAGGAAGGCCGTATAGATGACAAAGGCCAGCGCGAGGGCAATCAGGGCATACATAAAAATGTTCAGCTCGGGCTGGCGGAAGCGATTCTTGCGCAGCCACTCCAGCACCTCATCCTCGGATAGTAGATCGCCTGCAAGATGATCGCACGCTCAATGAGGGTTCTCTGATCGCTCCCAGATTGCAGGACACTCACCTCTATAGATGCTGGGGAAGCGGCGACGGAAGTAGACCATAGCTGGCAGTTTTGTGACGCCCCATTTTTTGGCATAGCGCGAATCGGCCATTTTCACAAACGTAATATCCAAATTATCCGTCTCGCTATCGATATTCTCCAGCTTCTCCAGCGAAGCAATGCTGTCCGGATGATTGTGCTCATCTAAAAGGAGAGTTAAGATTATATATTGGATATCAGAGTTATCTATTTGTACTAACAGAAAAACACCGATAGAAATTCATTCTCTTCGAGCAGCTTGTCCAGCATTTTGCGATTGACCTCCTCTATTTCGTTCTTGATTTCGAATACATCTTGTGAGGTAAGCCATGTGATGACCTTGTCATGTTGATGCATATCCCCGTCATACAGTACGGGTACTTGTTTTCTACAAGGGATATAGTTTAAGTCCCTTATACCATCTGAATTGCATTGATTAACTTACCGGTAATACACCAGAGAAGGTATATTGACAATTTCGTATTTCTTGGCTGCCTCCATGCTGGCTATCTTCACAAAATCAATGCCAAACATATCGGCCTCGCCATCGATCTCCTCCAGTTCCTC
Source organism: Drosophila bifasciata (assembly GCA_009664405.1). NCBI lineage: Eukaryota > Metazoa > Arthropoda > Insecta > Diptera > Drosophilidae > Drosophila > Drosophila bifasciata. Next base: position 4,262,188 of record CM019043.1, on the reverse strand, counting down.
CAATATTTCCTCGCACTCGGCGCAGTCATCATCATCTGAATGGATGTAAGATCTTAGTTACGAACTCTTAACTGACTTCGTAATTAACTTACAAAAGAAAACCACCAATAGGGTGGACTCGGCCATCAGGCGGTCCAGCATGCGCTCGTTAACCTCCTCGATTTCGTCGGCCAACTCACGATTGTCGTCATCGATTAGCCACTCCAAGACCGATTGTTCATTCTGAAGGTCACCCTCGAACAGCAGCGGATTGCCATTGCTAATAATAAATACATTTAACTTTCTTAATGCCAAGAGTGAACCAAGAGGAAGGCCTGCTCACCGGAAATAGACCAAGGCGGGGAAGGTTTTAATGGAATATCGTTTGGCCAACTGCGGATCTTGAATCTTGACCATGTGTATGCCAAAGACATCGCATTCGTCGTCGATTAGCTCCAATCCCTCCAATATCTGGTCGCAGATGTTGCAATTGATTTTGTCTATCGAAGAGAAAGCATTTCTTTAGACATTCCAATAAAAAATGAGTGTGCCATGTGCAATGTGCATTGAGAGTAAGTGAGAAGCGAAAGTAGTGGTTAGGCGATTGTGTGAGGAGAGGCGAAGAAAACGCAGTAAAACTAAGGTATTCGCGTCCAAACTAAATTCCAGCAAATTCGATTCGCAACAGATTCGATGAGTTCTTATCGATAAGTTTTTCAAAGCAATGGACATTCTAAACAAATTTAGTTTGGTCGTAATACGTTGAAGGAAGCCTGGTTTTAGTAGAATAAAGAATACGAGTATGTTGAATAGTTCTTGGATAGAACATAGAACAGAGCTCCTACGGTTGGTTAGGCGCGGTTAGAGCTCGAATCGAACATGCGTTGGGGAGCTGGGAGTTGCGAGATTTGTATTTGTACACACGGAATACCTTGTTTTTGGATACGTTTTCTTTTACGTGATATGTAGCTTTGTACGAATTGGCTGGATGAGTGTTTTGTGGTGGTGTTGGTCAGTTGGCTTTCTATAAGGCTAGAGGGTGAACAGAAACTGCGACAGAAGGCAGGTTGCTTCCCCTTGCGCTCTGGCGGCACTGAGTGCGGTTCAGGTTCAGGTTCAGGTCAAGGATAGATGCATATTTTTGGATATTTTTGTGTGGATTGTGTGCGATGGTGGTGGGGGCGGGAATATAACATTTAGAGTGTGTGTGAGAATATGATACAGTGCTTCAAAAAAATTGATATGCAGATCAAATCGAGATGCGTTCGTGGTGCTACTTACAGAAATACACAGCCAGATATTGGGTCTCCTCGACCATGGTCTCGAGCATTTGCCGTGTGATCAGTTCGATGCGATCCTCCGTCTTCTGTGTGATCAGCCACTGCAGCACTTCCTCCTCCTCGCTAAGCTCACCTACAAAAGACAGGGCTTAGAATAGTTCCCACACAGATATTGAACATATAGTAATACCCTCAAAGACATTGGGTATTCCGCCTTCGAAGTAGACCAATGCCGGATACTCGTGCACGCCGTAGCCATCGGCCACCGAGAAGTCTCTGGTCTTAACGAACGTTATGCCATGTTTATCGCAGTCATCGTCGATGTTCTCCAGCTCCTCCAGCACCTTGGTGCACTGCTCACAGCCATCGGCATCTGCATGGTGACAGTCGGGTTGGATGGTTTGCAAACACAAAAAACACATTACTCAACAAACACTGCACATGGGGAACGGGTGCGAATACGAGCTAGGACAACATACTATGGGCAAGCACTACACATAAACTAAAGCACAGCAAAAGTTGATGGGGGGGCGGGGGCAGCATACTGTAATTTTTGATGGGAGAACTTTTCTTCTTACAGAGTTTTACGAGTACGATTATATATATAGTATAGTACACAATACAAAGCAGCATAGGAGCAACAGGAACAGCACGACTAAAGACAATAGATAAAGGGGATTCGGGTATGACAGAGAGAGAGAGAGCAAGAGCAAGAGAAAGATACAGAGAGGGTTGGGCAAGACAGAGAGTAGGTTGGGCAAGAGTGAGAGAGAGAGATAGTCTTGGGTGGAGTTTCTAGAGTGCAGAACAATGGCTGTACAAAGTGGAGAGGGGGATTGGTGGTACGTGTGTGGTGTGTTGTGGTGCGGGTTTCTGTAGGCGGTAGTTGGTGCTTGGTTCTTGGTTATGTGGTTAAACATTCTTGGACTCATTCCAGTTGCACGATCTATACAGAAAGGTGCACACTACCATCTTCATGCTTGCCAGCTGATGAATCCGCTGATGATGCAGCCGCCGCTGCAGCCGACCCATCTGCCCCACCAGCAGCCGCCTCGCCAGCATCTGTTTCGCCGCCAAAAGCGGCAGCCGCACTGGCAGCTCCGCCCTCCTGCTGATGCTGTTCCCGTTCCTTTTTCAGTCGGGCCTTTCGTGCCGCTTTCGAGGTGCAAATATCGCATTTTGTTTTGTTCCCTACATATTTCGATATTCAATTGGTTGATTGATTGATTGGTTGATTGGTCGTTTGTTGTTTTTTGAGCAATTTTTTGTGTGGTTTTTGTGGTTTTGAGATTTCAGAGAGATCATATAATCGTAAATAGAAATATAAATAAAGTCTTGATTGGTTAGATACACGAGAGCGCGATAAGTGGCTTAAACTAGTATCGAGTCTAAAATGTTAACTACAATTAACACAGAGTTCGCTGCAAACTTTTTGCGCAAAAGCGTGATTAACAATTCCCCAAAGTACACAACTACACGATACACGTGGCATACAAATTAGTTTACTCTACATAGACATTGACATTGAAACGATATATTTTCAGTGTACTTTGTGGGAATTGATCATCACCAAACCGAATGCAGCATTGGAGTACCTTACGCTTCATATAGTAGTTATATAGAATAGAATAGTCGCCATATCTGGGAGAGACTTTTGGTGCCGTAGAGGAGAGAGAACTTACAGAAGTAGACAGCTATGGAGCCAGACTCTTCGATCAGATGAACGAGTCTTTCGCCTTCGAGATCTTCAATCACATCTCCACTTGGATCCTTTTGCGTGATCAACCAAGTGAGGATCTGCTCTTCTTCATAAAGATCACCTACAAAGTGCAGAAAAGTGCAGTACATACATTAAATAATTTTCACAGTTGAATTTTGTATCAATTAACCACCTACCGGCGTATATAACTGGCTCCTTCGATGTGGGCTTGAAAAATACAATGGCCGGCAGTGCAAATACTCCAAACTCTTTGGCCATTTGCTTGTCGTCGATCTTCACAAAGTCAATGCCCGCCTTATCCGCCTCATCATCAATGTGCTCCACCTCGGCGAGCACGCGAGGACACTGCTTGCACTCGTCGCTATCTAAAGAACAGATATAGAAAAACCTTTGAACCTCTTGCACAACTATTCAGTATAATCTGTACTTACAGAATATGACAGCCACATAGTCGGAGTTCTTGCGTATCTTCTCAAACATCTTGCGATTGACCTGCTCGATGTGATCGGTCATTTCCATATTGGCCGGACTGGTCAGCCAGTCGAGCACCTCCTCCTCGTCATCGATGTCGCCGTCATAGTTGATGTACTTGCCTTTGCGGAAGTAGGTCAGACCAGGGGGATTCCTGAATCCGTACTTCTTGGCCATCAGTTTGTCGTGCATTTTCACTACATAAATGCCATACTCGGAGGCCTCGTCGTCGATTAGTTCCATGTGCCGCAGCACGCGAGGCGAGTCGGGATCGTCTTCTTTGTCTGCAATCATAATTAGATTAGAGTACTCGATATACATATTAGCCAACACTGACAGATATCTTCGGTATAGTATGGTTTTAAATGTTTATCTTATTGGTAACTTGATTTTGCTTGTGTTGTTTTTTTGTTTGTTTTTTGGGCAGTTACAGTTTTTAGTGGGCGCGCTTAGATATATGCTTAGATACTACATATATAGTATATGCTCCCTAGATTCCTTAGCCTTTAACTTAGCCTTTGGCTGGGCTGCCAAGTCTACTATATACTTACAAAATACAACCGCTAAAAAGTCTTTGGTGCCTATATATTCAAGGAGTTGTTCACGATTGATCAACTCTATGCTTTGGTCGGCCTTCTGTTCGAGTATCCAGTTGAAGACCTCTTGATTGCTATCCAGATTGCCTATTTGTAAAACATGAAAAGTAATCAATGTAATTGGTATTTGTTCAATCAGTTGAGTTGTAGATATATCAGCAGTTTAGCCATTTTATGGCACATACCTGTTGGCTGCAGTTTGTCAATCAATCATGAGTTTATCTTGAATTTTATACATGTACAAAATTAATGATTTCTTTGTCTTTTTTATAGCCCACCTCCCACCCACCCAATTGAGTATCGAAATAGCCTCCCAAACCCACACCCCTGCCAGCAATATTTTGCTGGCCCTCTTTTTAATATGGAAATTATTAACAAATATACATTTTTATTATACATAAGTATAATTTTTAAATCCCTTTTTGAATCTGTTTGAAAATATTTAAATCACAGCTAATTCTGTTTTCTTGTTTCCTTTTGACAAAAACAACCAAAATAAATAATGTGTGTGGATTTTGTGATTTTTGGGGTTTTGGGGTTTTGCTTAAATAAGAGATTCCTAAATTCATTTTGATTTCGATGGCATTTTATTGTGAATTTTTACAATTGATTTGTGGAGCTTAGTTTTTACAAAAAATGTGCTTTCGGTTCATACAATTTTGCGATTTTCAAAATCCATTTAATAAAAATACATTCGCTTGAGTTTGATTTTGATCTTGATATTTGATCTTTGATCTTTGAGGCTGCTGTTCAACATAAAAAAATGGGGGTTTTACACAGAGTAGGATTTAGTGACAGAGTGGATCGAGTTTAGCTAACATAAGTGATAAAGATATATGTATGTATGTATATATATTCGATATTTTTCAAATACCGATAACAAATATAACAGCGAGCGGCGCGGGGAGAGGGCACCGCACCGCACCACATCGCATCGCTCTCAGAAGAAAACAAATGACAACTAAATGGCTGGCTGGCTGGCTGGCTACAACATTGCATGCGAGGCGAGGCCATTGGTTCAGCGAGAAGTCTTTGACTTTGTTGTAACAGGTTAAAGGTTACAGTTTACAGGTTTACAGTTAAATTAAGTATACGCTCTGCAAGTGTCCTGGCTAGCTACAAAATGTGTATGGCTCTGTATGTGTGTGTGTGTTTTTTGTATGCATTGTATATAGAAATTGTTTTGTAGGCTCTCATCTGTACATCTACATATGTGTTTTTTTTTAGTTAAAATAGTTAACAGTTTTGGTTTTGCCATTGCAAATTGTAAATTGCTTCAAAAAATATTTATCCATTTTTGTTCGTTTTTCCAGCTTTGGCTTTGGCTCCTTTACATTAGACTAGCTACATAAATATGTATGTATGTAAATTGTATATAGTAGTATATTGTGACAAAAAAGTAATAGTATCAAAAGTGTGGTACGTACGCCTCATGTTATTGACAATTGCTGAATTGGTTTGTTAATAACAAAGTCGACTGACTGGCTAAATATAGTAGTAGTATACAAGTGAAAGTTCTCAGAAGTTTTGATAGTTTTTTGTTTTGTTTGTTTGTTTCTTTTGTTGCACTAATTGCATTCAGTTTGAACAAAGTTTTTTTGTATTGTAATCCATTGACAAAATGCAACAAATGTTGGGTTTTAGTTTTAGTTATAGTAGAACTACTCTCGAAGATAGTTGTAGCGAAAATATCAACAAAGTTTATATGTTAGTTTTTGTGTGCGTTTCTTTTTTTTTTTTTCTTTTTCTTTGGTGTGTATTTGTTCGTTAGTTTTTTGCTTTTGTTTGTTTGTTTTGAGTTGCGTGTGAATCTGCTATCGAAAGATCTTCTTAACGTGGAACAACGTGCTGTGCGGACAATGATCTCTGATCGGACATAGTACATATGTATAAGTATTCTCTCTCTGATATTATAGTAATGTTTATATAGTACACACAGCCATACGGATTCACAGGTTATTCAATTACTGTCTTGTTCGGTCGGCAGTATTGGCAGTCACACATTGATGATGGATGGTTAAACATACACATATTTAAAATAGAGAAACCTGTCATTGAAGGTTCTTTTGATGTTTATAGTACAGGCTTGGGTTTTGTTGGTGTTTGGCTTTGGTAGTGGTTTTTTTTGGTATCGGTTCAGAACAGTGCAGTATATAGTACGTGCTACTTTTTGAGTATTGGCATACATCATTCAATCATACAATCAACTGTACTATTCAACTGATTTAACTGGCAACTGAGCTCTACGCTCAGTTAAAACTGCCTTACTCCCACAGAGAGATATCCTGAAAAATGAGGTCATACAAATTTTTTAGTCGATTTTGGAAAAAATTAACGCCTGCAAGACACAAAAGAGAGAGAAAAGAGAAGAGAAATAAACATATAGAGTAACGACCAAATTGTGCGTGTGTGTCTGTGTACGTGTCTTGAGTATGGCCACAACAACAACAACAATGAGAATTGGTACAGGACAATGAGCTGAGCTGAGCTGGCTGCTAGAGCCACTTGGTAGAATGGTCTGTGTCTTGGCATGGGTCGGATGGATGGTAAAGGGATGGGCTACATCGAGGGGATAGTCCGATAGTCCGTGGACTACGTACCGGTTTTCACATTCAGCTTGCCGGACTTCTTGGATGCCTTCTGCTTGGACGACTTCTCCGTCTCCTGGGACTCATCGTCATCGTTCTGCTTGGCGACGGGCTTCTTGCCAGCCTGTGGCTTGTTGCTGCCTCCCGACCGTTTGTTGGCATACGACACCTTCACCAATGGCTTGTCATCATCATCATCGTCGTCATCGTCGTCGTCATCATCGTTATCGTTATCATTGTTCTGGGTGGTGCGCTTCGCCTGCTTCTTGGACGGGGCTGGCTTGCTGGCCGGCTCTGGCTTCTTGGCTGGCTTGCTGGTCGCCGATGCGGCGAACTGGAAGTTGCCGCCGCCGACGCCGCTCGCCCGCTTGCCCTGATCGCCGTCGCTGTGTCCGATCCGCTGGGCCGTCATTTTAGGAACTTTCGTTGACTTCTCCAATTTGGTTGGACAGCATTGGAATGGTTTGTAATCGTTGGGCACGAAATTGTTGCCGCGCTTAGCTGAATGGCCGTCATGACCCAATCCAACATAGAAACATTCGTCATCTGTGTGGGCAAACAAACAAAAACATTTTGTCAGATTGTTTTAGTTTTAAGAGAATTTTTTTTTGTTTTTTAAATTTGTTTTTTTTATATTTTGGTTCACTAACAACAGAAGGTTCATTGCGATAGATTATCATCAAAATAACAGAACGTTAAAACAAGAGTGCATCAGAGTAGGCGGAAATAAGAATAAAATTCGTTAACTTGCTTTCAAAAATTGTTTCTTTTCTATTCTATTCTTTATCACCTCAAACAACTCCGAAATGAACACAGAGAGAGAGAGAGAGAAAAAAGATAGAGATAGAGAGACAGTGCAAGAGAGCAGTTAGTACGATTTTGATTCGATTTTCATTAATTTCAACTTTGAATCATTTTCAAACTTGAAAGTTGAAACATTTCCTTTGTTCTAGAGTACTATATAAGAAGCGTGCTTTATGAATGGAACAGATTTTTGAATTGTTTATAATTAATTTTTCAGATTGTACAATAGAGATATCACAACTAATAACTGACAAAATGCTTTTGATGCTGACTGTACAGGTATCGGATTTTCAGATATATATTCAGATATCAGATTCTAGTTTCGTATTCAGTTCATTTTTCTACATATCAAGCTTAGCCTGGGGCTGTACATTTCATTTGATCCACTGTATTTTTCACTTGATTTGCATTTTTGGTTGTTTTTGTTTCATATATGTAAATAATTTTTATAGGTCAAAGCGGGTTCGAGATTAATCATTATTATTAAACAAACAGAACGATTACTTAAAGTATTAAAAGAGAAAATAAATAAACCAAACAGAATAGTTATTAACACATTTTTTTTTGTTTTGATTTTGTTTTTGTTTGTCTCATTTAACGTATGAATTGACTTTTCAAAAAATACAAACAAAGACGATTGATTGTAAGTTCCATTGTTTAAATAATTTCAAACATTGTGTCAGCTATGATTTTAAATATTTTCAAATTTTTCTTTAATTTTTTTTTTTTGTTGATGTACCAAAGGACTTTTCGACTTATTAACTGAGTGTGGGTTAAAGCTTTGTGGTTAGGGTGGGGTTTGGGTATTGGGTTTAACATTCAGAGAGGGCAAACATTGACGGGATTCGAGTATTATTATTGGCCATGATTGTGTTCCCAATTGTGTTTGTGCGTGTGTCCCTAACATGAGATGGCTTTAGCACAGAAGCAATGCGCTAAACATCGACTAAAACGCAGATCTATATACGTATCTGCCGAAACGAGATACGATATATAGTATTGTAAGGGGCGGTAGGACTGGTTACCTGGGCTGAATGCATTACTTTTTGTATTCCTTTCACCCAAGTCTGTAGATAGACAATGAAATTAACTGTAGTCGAATATATCGAGTATGTGTGTGTCTGTGTGTGTGTGTGTGTGTGTGTGTGTGTGTGTAGGTTGGGGGTGTAGGAGAGAGAAGGAGAGTACCAGAGGTTGCGGACTCAACATGGAACAACTTCGGTTAGTGCATCAGTGGCAACTCACATTCAGGTATTACCTATTTCATCTATTAGCCGACCCGAGCATAGATCAGCCAGTCGATGTATCGTTCGGCCCTTTGCCGTGTGCCTATATTTTGGCTTACTTTTTAAATCTTCTTCGTCTTCGTCTTCGTCATCGTCTTTATCGTTATTGTCTTTATCGTCATTGTCTTCGTCATCGTCATCGTCATCGTCATTGTCGTTATTCCCATCTCCATTTTCATCATCTTCGTCATTATCATCATTATCTTCATTATCTTCATCATCATCATTCTTATTATTGTCGTCATCATCATCATCATTATCATCCTTTTCATCATTATCTTCACCATCATCATTGTCTTCATCATCATCATTATCTTCGTCATCATTGTCATCATCATCATCATTATCTTGATCATCATCATTATCTTCATCGTCGTCATTATCTTTATCGTCATTATCATCATCATCATTATCTTCATCATCATTATCCTCATCATCGTCATTATCATCATTGTCTTCATCATTATCATTTTCGTCATCATCATCATTTTCATCATCATTGTCATCTTCTTCGTCATTATCTTCATCATCATTATCTTCATCATCATCATTATCGTCATTATCCTCATCGTCATCATCATCATTTTCATCGTCATTATTGTCTTCATCGTCGTCATCATTATCCTCATCATCCTCATCCCCATTTTCATCTTCGTCCTCCTCATCTTCATCATTCTTTTCGTCGTCGTCTTCCCCATTTTTATCCTCATCATCATCATTATCGTCATCGTCATTGTCATCGTCATCGTCATCGTCATCGTCATTGTCACCATTTTCGTCATTGTCATTGTCATCGTCATCGTTATCGTCATTGGGTCGTTTGTTCTTTCGCAATCTTTGCTTTCTGCGGATCGCTAGCTGGAGACGCCTCAATCTGTCCCGCTTATCCTCATCGCTCTCTTTGGGATAGCTCAATTTAACAATCTTTTCATCACTTCCATCGTCATCGTTGCCTATATCGAAAAGTTTCATTACGTTTTGCACTTTGACATGGCAATAAACGGGTAGATGATCTTTGGATATGTCCCATTGGATATTGGATGCTTGTTTTTACTTTTTTTTGTGGGACTCATGGACCTAATTCAACTGATTTTGTACTTAATGTTTGGCTTATGAGCGTGAGTTAGAAAGCAGAGAACACATTTGGAACAAGAACGCTTACTCTTTTGATTGATTAACCACTGCAGCACACGATTTTCATTTTTGAGATTACCTAAATGGGGAATGCAAATTAGAAACAATATCTTTAAACAGCGTGTGGGCTTACTTACCATCATACATGATCGGGACCCCGTCTTCGTAGTAGACCAAAGCTGGGAATGCGAAAATGCCAATCTCATGGGCCAGCTTAACATCGTTCGATTTGACAAACTGAATGCCATGCTTATCCGTATCATCATCGATGTTTTCAAGCTCATCCAAGATATCCGAACACGATTCGCATTCATCATCATCTGGGTGGTAAGATTAAAATAACCCAATAATTTCATATTTTTTGGCATTACTTCTTTAGGTGAAAACTTACAGAAGAACACAGCCAAGTGTTCGACATCGTTGATCAGAACCTGCAGGGTCTTACGATCGACCGACTCAATGACATCCGCAGTTGACTCATGCAAATCAATAACCCATTCCAGAATTTCCTCTTCCCTCATAAGGTCACCTGAACAAATCGAACGTTAGATAAATAGATACTGAAAGGGTTTCGACTCATTTACCGGTGTAAATTGTTCTAAACTTATGTCTATAAAATGCAAGTGCCGGCAGACCGGGCAAATCGTATTCCTTATCAATATCATCGTCGGATGTCTTTACAAAGTCGATGTCTTTTTCCTCGCACTCGTCATCGATGTTCTCCAATTCGTTGAGGATCTTCTGAGCCTTCTTATCGCCTTCGACATCTGCACAAATAGCAAAGAGATTTCTTTGTTATCCCAAGAATTTCATAGAACGATTTGATGCCAATCAATTCTTACAGAAGAACACGACAACGTGATCGTTTTCAGCCAAAATCTTATCCAACAGTTTCACATTGACCTCCTCGATCTTGCCGGGAATCTCGAGGGTCTCATCGTCGGTGATCCAGGCCAACACTTCGTCCTCATCATCCAGATCCCCGGTGAAGTGCAGTGGATCACGGTTCCTAAAGAACACCAAACGTGGATAGGTCTTGACATTGTATTTCTTGGCGGTTCCAGTATCCTCAGTGGTAACGAAAATGATTCCAGCCTCGTCCAACTCATCGTCGATGGTTTCCAGGGCGTTCAGGGTGCGGTCGCAGGACTCGCCCGGCTCGCAGGGACCCGTGAAGAAGACAACGACATATTCGTGATCGTTGATCAGATTGGTGAGAATCTCATCGGTGACCTCCTCAATGGTGGCGGTCTTCTTCTGCAGCAGCAGCCACTCCAGCACCTCATCCTCATTCATCAGATCGCCCTCGTAGAGGGCTGGGATTTTGTTCTCGAAGTAGATGAGGGCGGGCAAATGGTCGAGACCGTATTCCTTGGCTTCGGCGGCATTATCGATGCGCACAATGACAATTCCCTCCTTCTCCAGCTCATCGTCAATGTTCTCCAGCTCATTGAGAATGCGCATATCCTGCTTATCGTCCTTATCATCTATGCGAAAAGAGGGTACAGAGATTTTGTATAGTTAAGAATTGGAATGAACAAGTTGGGGTGAATAACTCTTACAGAATATAACCGCCAAATGCTCGGTATTCTCGACCAGTTTGTCCTTCATCTCATCGGTGACTTCGGGAATCTCGGAATAGCGCTTCTGGTGCACCAACCAGCCAAGCAGCTCATCCTCTTTCATCAGATCACCCTCGTAGATGTGTGGAATGCCACGCTCAAAGAGTACAATCGAGGGTATCTCATCGATACCCCATTCTTTGGCCTCCTTGTCATCATCGATTTTGACAAAGGCAATATCATTCTGATCGCACTCATCGTCGATGTTTTCCAATTCTGCGAGGATTTTCTGTGATTTCTTTTGGTCTTTGTCGTCTGTGAACATGATTACAGAATGGATTAATTGAATCTACTTAGTTTAAGTAACTAAAAAGGAACTGAATCTATCAAATCAATCTAACTGGAGCCTAGCTCAACTTGTAACTTGAAAACCTACAAACTACTCGTAAATTTCTTCAAAGGTTCTATACAATTTCCGTGGCTTAAATTAAGTTGATTAGTTTGGAAAGCGCGCATTTGAAAGTGATTACGTGGAAGCACATCGAGAGCAGACGGCAGATTTTGTTACAACTACATAAGATAGCAGACATGAGACACATCCCACAGATACAACACAACAAAGTCTGTCCGGATATCTACAGAGTATCTACAGGGATGCGCCAGTATCCTGGCACTAAGTCGGGACAGGGACCGGTTCTGAAATCACTTACAGAAGAGCACAGCAACATGGGGCATTTTCTCAATGATCAAGTCCAACATTTCGTCGGTAATGTCCTCGATTTGATCGGAACTTGTTTGCTCTGTTAGCCACTTGAGGAGCTTCTCCTCATCCTCCAGGTTGCCTTCGTATATAGTTGGAATGCCTTTTTCAAAGTATATCAGCTTAGGAACTTTATTGATGCCATATTCAACGGCCTCCTCGGGATTGTCGATCTTCACGAACGTAATGCCCAGGGCATCGCACTCGTCGTCAATGTTCTCGAGCTCTTCGAGCACTTTCTGGGACTTCTTGTCGTTGTTGTCGTCTGGAAAACAGCTTGTGAGCAAAATTTTGTGTCTGTGTTTATGTGTGTGTGTGTGGCCTTTTGGGCCACTCTTTGGAGGGGGAGGGGAATAATTGGATGAATATTTACAGAACAGCACCGCAATAACGCGTCCTTCTTTGATCATTGTGTCGAGCATTTCGTCGGTGACATCCTCGATCTCATCGCGTTCCAATTGGCTCAACAGCCACTTCAGTATTTGTTCCTCATCCATGAGATCGCCGTCGTAAACGTTTGGAATTTCTTTTTCAAAGTAAACAATTGCCGGAATCTGCCGGAACGAAGAAGTGGTTTTGTTTATGAATATCCTTTGGGATCAGTTTTTTGGTTCGTACCGAATCGATTCCGTAATCAGCTGCCGCCTTGGCATCGTCAATTTTCACAAACTGTATGCCATGCTTGTCGCAGTCGTCGTCAATTTGTTCTAGCTCTTCCAACACGGTCATCGAGTCATCATTGCCATGATCATCTGCAGGATTAATAGCACTCGGTTATCCATGGCCAATGGTTGGCAAAAAAAGAATCAATTTGATCTACATACAGAAGAGCACCACCAAGTTATCAATGTTGCTGATCAGTGTCGAGAGCGTCTTGGAGGTGACATCTTCTATGACATCATCCTCGTCGCCCGTCGACTTATTCTGCACCAACCACTCCAAGACATCCTCCTCACGCTGGAGTTCACCTGCAGACCAGACACAGTTTCGATATTAGCGACATGAATATCGATTCGTGGATGGCATGGGTTTATGTTTATATGTGTGTGTGTGTGTGTGTGTGAGGAATGGAGAAGGTCTCTACGTCTACTGGGTGGGTACCTTCGTAAATGATCGGAGTCTGGTGGCGATAGTATACCAGGGCCGGCAGGCCGCCCAAGTTGTATTCATCGGCGAGGGCCTCGTCGTGTATTTTCACGAATCCAATGCCCAGCTGATCAGCTTCGTCGTCGATATTCTCCAGCTCCTGCAAGGCCTTGGCGCACTTGCGGCATTGCTGCTTATCTGTTGTGTCGATCAGTTGGTTGATTGGTTGTTTCGTCGATTGGTTTGTTGCAGGCAGGCATAGAATGTGGCAAACAAGAGATCATTAGGATCGACTGGCAACTGGCAACGGCAAAGAATCTCGGACAGGATGGAGGGAGAACAACGAACAATTGGACGGGGGGCGGGGTGCATGGATTGAACATTCTCTGATTATGCTGAGTAGGCAATAGGCTGTAAGTTGTAAGTTTTTATTACGGAGATATCACATGCAGTAGGAGAGCCAAGGAAAGCCATTTGAATCGTACGGATATTGGCCTACCCAATACACCCTACCCATACACGACGATTCGTTTATTTACACAATTTTGTTTATGCAGCCTCCTCCCCTTTCGCTTTCTGTGTGCAACCTGTTGCAAGATACGTGTCTTGGCTAACGGAAATCACTTCAAAGGAGGCAAAATAAAAGTAAAACAAATGCTCGAAAAGCTCTCTCCCTCGCTCTCTCTCCCTCTCATTTGTTGTTTCTCTTCTGTCTGTTTCCCCACATCTTATTAACGTTTCTGTTTCGATTTCTATATTCATCAATCTGTTTTGTCGGTGCGCTTTTAGCGAGCTTTCGCTTTTCCGCCTCATTCTGCGTATACGTAATATTTCTTTTCTGATGATTTTCCCCTGAACTTGCCACAGACACAATTACTCTACGCTACTCTACTCTGTTCTGGTGGCTTTAATTCTGGAATAATGAATATCGGTCAGAGCATTCAGTCATCCGCGTAAAATTCGAATTCAGTCATCAGTCGTCCATTTTGTATGGGGGGAGGGGGATGTCCGTTTGAGTGGGTGTCGCCAAGGTGACAAGGCCAATGCACACACATTGGGCCCGCACAAATGTCTTATAATTTACTGCAAAGTGTTTGCAAAAATCTCTCAAAATTCGAACATGTTTATGGGGGGCTCCGGACTCTGGCTCTGACAGTTTTGTTTTCGCTTCGGGTCTGATCTGCTGCAAATGTTGCACTTAACTAAAAATAGTGCAAGTCAGTCGGTAAGGAGACTCATGTATGCACACACATATATACATATGTATGTATATTTGTATATTATGTGCATTTGGCTGCGACAACTAAAGATCTGCTGCTGCCCATAATCATGCCGCGCCGGCTCGCGGCTCGTGTGGGGCATGTTGATGTATTGCTGTATGCAAAAGCAATTAAAACTGCTGTCTGTCTGCAGCCCCCGCCCACCCCCATTGCCCCGGCCCACACTCAACTGCAGCTGGTGATGGGGGTTCGGGGGGTCTGGTGCCACGGAGGGTGGCACAACAATGGGCCACAATTTCGTGTTCTCGTCTCACCTACATGTTGTTCGCATCAACGAGTATGCAATACGAAAAAAAAAGAATCCCTGTATGCCGTCTGCGTTTGATAAAAATACCTATAGATAGTGTAGCGGATACTACCAGATATACTACATGAACATATACATATGCATACATATATCTGTATATATTTGTGTGTAAAGATCCCACTCTATAGTTAGTTGTTTCAGATCCAAGCAAAAATAACAGCAGCAGGCAGAGAAGCAAATTAACAAAAAAAAAAGAAATAGAAAAAAAAAGAAAAACCATTTTCTTGGCCGACCAACTGCTTGAGTTTTCTATTTTTAACACTAAAATTGTAGGTGGCTGTGTCGGACAGAGAGGGAACACAACAACAACAACAACAAAAAGAAATAAATAAATAAGTTCTCTATACTTTGTTGTTGGCCAAGATATAACCCCACGCATGTGCAAGGGGTGTGGGTGCCAAGACTCTGCGGGGCCTTAAATACGCCAATAAATTTATGTTTTTCCTTCTTTTGTTCCAAAATGTTTGACAAGGCCAACAATCAGCAGTTCCATCTATTCTTCATATTGATGTACATATATATGTATGTACATATGTATGTACATCCTTGCATTTGAAATATCTGAGTTTTGTATACGATATAGTAGTGGCCCACGTTTATTTCCCAGAATTATTTGATTTCAATTGAAAATCATTTTTTCAATTATTTTGTACCCGTTTGATTCTTCGTCAAATCCACCGACGGCCTGTCCGCGGTATAGGGCGGACTGGGTAAGGAGATGGCTAAAGAGGGGAGGGGTGGGCGGTGCGCGGTGGGCTGATGGGGACACAAACATAATCTGGCGCCGAGCCCAGACATTCATTTGCAGCAGTTTCTGTTGTTGTAATGTTTATTATTATACGTATACGTAATATTCGTGTCTGCCTTCGACGATAGCGAAAACGTAAAAAAATGTACAAAATTCATTTTACTAGTTTAAACCACTACCAACAATTCCTCCAAGATAGAGAACAGTAAATCCATTTGGATGGGGGCTAAACTATGGATTAAACTATTCAAAAAACTATTCCTTCTAATGGCACTTCAAATGGCTCCCAAGTAAGCAAGCAACGACACACAGGATAGGATCGATATATACATTATATTGGTTATATAGTATGTAGTTAGGATAGACATATAGACAACATACTATACATATTTACATATTTCGGTTCATGGGCATATTTTTAGGCAGTAACTTTTCTAGTGCATTTTTTGGATTACTCGGAATCGGGCTGGGGGAAAATTATGTTGGAGTGGGGAAAATTTGAGAAATTTTTGTAAATGAATTAATTGAAAGGGAAACAAAGTTTCAAGGTAGAAAGTTGGCGGTAGGAGGAGGAACGATCGTTGGGGGAACAATCGTTGAGGATGGATGCACAACGAATAACTTACCCATAACCCGGGGCGGGCATGTTTCATGATCTGGACCTGCAGTCGTTCGATAAAATATATATATATAGATAGATAAATTTCGCGTATGTAAATGTTTTGCTCAAACAGGGAGGAGAAACACCGCCGGAATATATGTAGATATTCATATGGAGAGATATAGTAGAAGTTAAGTTATGTTTGCCGCCGACTTTTTTTTTCTAGGGTTAGTCACAAGTTACATACGTATATATATAGATAGATAGAGAGAGATAGATATGCGTAAGTAGAACAGAATATATATATACAGTATTGGTAGATATACATATGTATGCGGTCTATACCTAAGTTGTATGCTTTTTAGTCACAAGAGAGCTAAACTGTGCTTTGTGTACGCTAAAAACTGCAACTGCTTTGAAAATAGAACATCATCAAGTCAAAAATCCACCAAAAGATATGGTCAGAGATATATAGTAGAAGTATTCATGTATGGTATGGTTTATATGTAGATCAAGATCAGGCAAACTTACAGAATAGAACGGCCACAAAGTCAGTGTCCTCGATGATCTTCTGCAATATCTTGGCATTGACCTCCTCGATGCGATCGGGCAGATCCATGGCCTCCAGCGAGGTTAGGAAATCGAGCACACCCTCCTCGTCCATGAGATCACCATCATAGATGATGGGCTCCTTCTCCCTATGGGGTTTGGGTTTGTGGATTAAATCTCTGGGCGGACTGGGACTGGGACTGAGTACCTACCTGAAGTAGGTGAGGGCGGGGAAGTTCTTGATGCCATATTGTTTAGCTAGTCGTTTGTCGTTGATTTTCACAAAGTCCACACCGAAGGAGTCGGTGTCATCGTCGATTTTTTCGAGTTCCGCTAAAACCTTATCACAGGTCACACAGCTGCGCGCATCTGAAAGCAACCAAGAGGGGAATATACGAATATGAATAATCTGGCTGCCAGACAAGATCAGATAGAGATACCGACATCAATTGACAAGCAGCAACTGTCGCGTGTGACGCCAGAGGCAGAACCACAACGACAACCACGACCACGACCAGAAACAGAAACAGAAACAGTACCAAATGCCCCAAAGATTATTCATGCCTATATTAGATGGAGGATGCATCATCATCATCAGAGAGCAAAGGTAGTGACAGTGGGCAGGGGGCTGAAGCAGTCTGAATGAATGAAATGAAATGACAGCAGAGCCAGAGCAATTCGTTGCTATTAATTCGGGCAACAACTGCCGACAAATATGCTAAAATTGCTAAATTAATTCATAAAATTCTGGTGTAGTGCAGCAGCCGCTATTAGGGAAATGAAACAGCCACACACACACGCACAAAGACAGAGCCCAATGTTGGCCAATGTCTCTTTAAGTGCTTCGGGTGGTTGCACGCCAGACCAGGCCGAAAAAATCGCATTACACAATCTATACGAAGCTCAAAACTGAATAAACAAAATTCAAATATTAAAATACACTATATGCTGCGCTAATATGGAGGCACATCCATTGGAGGCGGATCTCTCCTCACTGCTTGAAAAAGTAATCGAAAAAGCACAGACGACTATTCCGAGAGCGATTGCCTGCCTGCTTTACGGCCACCTTAATGGGCAACCAAATATACGGAGCAGATGCAAATATTACGTATACGCAGACGAATTAATCGATACGATTTGTAAGCGTTGCAGGAAGTCGACTCGAATCGAATCCGGATGGATTGGGATCGGATGGGATAGAACCTGTTCTGAGTGTTTTCACAATGGATTGCAATAACTTTGAATAGCGTATTTCGTATCAACAAATAATAAACACATTTGTATATAATGGCGAATCTCTTGCAATTCGTTTAAAATGTTCACCTTTCACGGATTTTATTAGCACCAAACCACCGACAGTATTCAATGAGCTGCCATTTACGTATATCTTCCATGATTCTGTCTGATTTTTGTTTCTGTTCGCCCCAAGGCATTGGCGTTCGGGGGCCTTTTTGGATTTGAAATATTTTCATTGTCAACAATTATTTTTGGAATTGCCGCCAATGCTAACGAAATATATAGGCGATCTTCGCGGCATATATGTATGCACCTATATGTATGTATAATTAGCTATCTATAGCGAAAAGATTTTATTTTTTTTTTTTTTTTTGGTTATTAACTTTGACATTGAAGCACAGCGTCCGGAGGCAGTGTCTAATTTTAAAGTAATTATAAGTTTTGTATTTCAGACACTGGCAATTTGTTTATTCAAGATTTTCTCTGGGATTTTACTGCCAGAAAAATGACTCCAGAGAAAGCAATAGAAAGGTCCCCAAAATAGATCCATTCCGGGTCGTATATGTAGTTCTGGGGAAGGCTACTGAAAAAAGGTCATAAAACGTGTCGCCAAAACTGGAAGGAAGTGAGAGTTTTTCGCAATTTTTTCGTTCGTGCACTTTTTGTGCCAAAAATTTGCGCCAAATGCGAAAAGCTATAGCAACAGCAGGAAAAGCAGCAACAGCATGGGGAACAAATAGTACAAAAACAACAAAAAATACGCTAAAGCGAACGCAGCAACGAAGACGGCAAAGACGACGGCAATTTCTCACAGCCAAAAGCTATTTTTCTACTCATAAACAGAACGCTCAGATAGCGATACACCGACGAGAATCAGATAGAATAGAACAGGGGAAAGACTGAAGTGGTGGATGGGGTGGGGCGGGGAGGGTGGACAAAAATAAAAATAAAAAATTAACCAAATGAAAATCTTGAAAATTTTCGTACAACGAATTTTTCACATATTTTCAGTTTGTATGTGAGAATGCTTTGAATTTTACTAGCGCAAAAAAATTTATATAATATGGCTGGCTTCTGTTACTATTTCGAGTGGGGGTCGCCTCGCATTAAAAGCTTGATGCCCGACCGGACCGTTACTTGTTCCACATGGCACAACCACATGCGCACACACACGCACACTCATAAATATATGCAGCATAGATATATACATAGCTATGTGTGTATGGGCAAATCTGATTAAGCAGAGGATGATCACTTACACCAGAAAACTGCAACATAATCCTTGTCGGCCAAGAGCTTTTCCAGCTGCTTGGCATTGACCTCCTCGATGACGGCCTCTGGCTCAAGCGGCGCCGCCGCTGGCTGCGATCCTTTCTTGTTGTTAGCGCAATTCACATATCCGGGAAAACTCAGTGCCAGCAGAGCACACACGAGCAATGTCAGAGTCTTTAAACGGGTGAAAGTCATCTTTCGATTTCCTTCAGGTACTCAGGTTCTCAATCCTCGGTTCGTCTCTACTTCGTTACGATTCCTAAACCTTTAACTCGAACATGCGGGCGTGTGTCGATTTGGCTCTCTCCTCCTTTTTTTATTGGTTCTATTAATTGGTAAGATTCGCTCACGTCGTTTTGGTTTTTTTTCGTTATTAAAATTTATATTCCTTTGAGCATTAAGGCACTATTTTTAGTTGATAATGGTATTTCTTTCTTTCGCAATTTATTTTATGTATAACAATTTTTGGTACACACTGGTGCATATATATATTATGTTCATATATACACAGCCAAAATATATATATGGGGTATATATGAGAAAAATTAGATTATATATATAAATATATATATATATATCTTGCTATTTCTTGCTCTTCTATTAAGTGAACGTTTTCCGCGGACTGTACTCTATTGGTTTTCAGATTTTGTTCCACTCCGTGCAGAGGTCCGCTCGCAACTGAAAGTATTTTGGTGAAAATTCTGTGCCATTCAAGAGGCCTTGCCAAAGCTTTAGGGATCTTGTGTTTCGGGGCTTGTGCAGCTTTTTTTCCATCGCCTTCCATCCCTCCCCAAAATAGCTTTCGGAATGAGCGAGGGAGCGACAAATGGGCCGCTGCATGATCGTGTGAGGAATGTGGTGAAAAAGTTGCGGAGAGGCGAGAGTTTTCTCGACAGTTCCCTTTTCGATTGCACTTCTTTGTTTATGCATCTTGGCTGCTATATACAAATATATAAATATAGATGTGCTGTGCTCGGTGGTCTTACGAAGAGTGGAATAAAAACAAATACGAATAAATATGCGCAAAGGCGGGATCAATTAAATGATAGAAGAATAAAGTGACACAGAGTGCTGATTCATAGAAGAGCAGGTTCTATTAGATTACTATTTCCAGTACTTTGAGATTACACATTTCGAAAGCATGTAATTCAAATTTAAATTTAAATTGCTGTTTTTAATTATCGATAGCAATTATCAGTCAGCTGATTGGGTGTTTTTTGTCGATTCGATTTTCAGGGTGACCGTAGGGTGATGTATTTTGGTATATTTCTGAGGGTCAGTCGGGTATATTCTATTCATAATACGTAGGCACACTGCCGCGTACAAAAACAAAAAACAACAAAAACAGTTAATTTTTCGGCCCAAATGCAAATACAAAACGCTCTTGCAGCGGCTGTAGTGCATTCAAAATTATTAGTAAATTGTCCATAGTCCGAAAGTTTCAAACACACCGTCTTGCCATTAAATTGAAAGTGTCGAAGAATCAACAAACACCAAGTCCGCGCCCTGTGTGTGTATAAAAATCGATCGGAGTATCTGTTAAACTTTAGGTAAAACTAGAAATCTATGAATGAAACCCAGATCGCTGAGACATTCCTTCCTGCATGAAGTGTTCTTTGAATCGACGCGAATAGACATTGGCTCACCTTGAACCTACTAGCAGTGCTGAAGGGGCTGGCTGAGCAGCCGCATACCAAACGCGACCCAGTCAAACGTATAGAACACACACAAATGTGTGTGCTCGTGTGTACCTGTGTGCTCCGCTGCCTGTGTATGCATAAACATCACGCCCACTCAGCGCTGCCCGCCGCGCCAGACGACAACAGCTGTTCGGGGGGCGTCTGAAAATGTTTACTAGCTTCCGCTTTCATGCTGCAATGCAAAAACGAAATACAATATTTGAATGTCTTCCCATGCAGACGGGAACGGACCATAACAACATTTATGGCGCAGTTGCTGCCGCCTCTTATCGCTGCAAGCCCAGTGTGCTGGCTGGGCTTGCGCTGTGTGTGCCAAGGCGAAGGTGAAAGTCATCAGGCTGATATCAGTTAACGGAGCGAGCGAAACCCGTTATGCAGAGCAGCTGTTTTGGTATCATTTCCATCATAATCGGCAGAAAAATCCCCAACCATTGCAGCTTTATGCACACAGACACACACGTTAATTTGTCGCCTCAAGAGTTGGGCGCTGTTTCCCCCAGTCGTGCTCAGATTTTGTAGTGTTTTCTATTACGCCTCATGTCCGCTGTCCGCTGTCACGCTGTCCGTTGTTCGCTGTCCGCTGTCCGTTTTCCGCCTTTGTGCTTATTTTCGCTCACTTAATGATTGTAGTAGGGTCTCGCGTCTCTTGTAAATTAGAAACGTAACGTTCTCTCACAAATTGGTGATGTCTCAGTGATATTGCAGTGCCAGTTACGTTCCAGAAACTAATAATTGAACATTTCATTGTCTGTCGTCTCGTCTCGTTTCGTGTTGGATTGTAGGGTGCACGACAACTTGACGGCTTTTATGTGATTACTATGAAATTGGATGAAATTGTTGGATGGTAAGACATTGCACAATCTATTTACTTAAGTATTATTAAATTTCTACCCATGTATATTTAGGTACCAGAAAAAAATCGGCACCTATGACAAACAAGAATGGGAGAAGACGGTCGAGCAGCGCATTTTAGATGGCTTCAATAATGTGAACCTAAAGAATACCAAGCTCAAGACGGAACTGATTGATGTGGACCTAGTGCGAGGTTCAGTCCATACTTTCATTCACAATTTGATTGTTAATTGAATGTTAATGTTAATTTTGTTGTTTGATCGATAGGTTCCACGTTTCCAAAGGCAAAGCCAAAGCAAACGCTGCTCACTGTCATTCGTTTGGCCATTTTACGTTACCTGCTGCTCCCGCTTTATGCACAATGGTGGGTCCGGCAGACCACGCCCAACGCCTTTGGCTTCATTCTGGTGCTGTACCTCACCCAACTGATGAACTGGGCCATCTACATCCTGCACAGCAATCGCATTGTGCCACTCGCCAGCGACCAGCAGCAGCGCAATGCCAGTCTGTATGGCGAACCAGATGCCGATAAGCAGCAGCAGCAGCAGCAGTCGGAGGACCATGACGACATGCTCAGCTCCCTGCTCATACCCTGCGCCCTCAGTCTGATGATTAGCCTGATACACTCGCAGATCGTGGCCACCAACAATGCGACAACTGGGGTCGGAAATGGGGCCGCCAAAACCAAACTGCGTCGCTTCTCCATTTCCAACTTTAACGAGAAATCAGCACCAAGGGAGCCCCGACTGCGGCGCAGGAAGAAGTTTGTGCGGTGAGTAGGGGGTCTCACAATATGTATATGATCCAGAGATCAGCAGCTCTTGCATTCTCCTGCAGTATACGCCAGCCAGAACCGGATTTATCTCATCCCAGTAGCAACACATCTCTACCGACGCGACGCACTACAACCACCAGTGCCCCCCCAGAAGTGCTTTCAAAGCCGCCCACACCAGTCAGCAGCGCTCCTGCACAAGAACCTGATATGCCAGTCACCTTCAGCGTCACTTCACCTCCCGTTGCCATCAAGCAAATCAGCAATGAGCAGAAGACAGCTGACAGCACTACTTTATATGATCTCAGAAGCCAGGAAGGAGGAGGAGCCGTGCCTGACAGTCCCAAGAAGCGCAACGTCAATTGGCACACGCCCATTCAGATCTATGCCCCCTACGATCAGACAGAGCAGCCCTCGTCGAGCAAGGCCAGCAGGGAAGCTGAGAAGGAGAGCTGCGTGGAAACGCTGCAGCCCACTCACAAGTCACGTCGCAGCCTGGGGACGATGATGGCTTTGAGAGCTTGAATGGAAAAAGTTCCAGCGGCGAGGACAACAACCACTCGCCCCTGCCCAATGCAGGAGCGCCAGCCGCAGTTGTTCCAGTACAGACCAATCAGTTGCGTCTGCGTCTAAATGTGGCAAATACCAGTGCAGGCAATGTGCCAGCAGCACCCGAGAAGAAATCGCAATCTCGGGGTCACGAGTCGACCAGCAGTGGCGCTGACTCTGATGAATGCGATGACGCGGATATAATATCGAGTCCTGCGTCGGCGTGCAATCAAGAGTGCACCACATCGGCCACCGATTGGCTGGGTGTGACCACGAACAGTGAGGATTGCAGCTATACCTCAGATATGGATCAATCGGATGCTGGATTCAAGCCTTGCAGCGACGAAGACCCTGCCGAGCTGGACGTTACACCCACAACCATTCTGAATCCCCACAACAGCATGGATCGCAGTGAGTAGATGTCCCAAGTTTGTGTCCACAATCATACATACATATATGTTCTTGCTCTCCTCAGTAAGCTGCACCATTTGGGATCAGCGTGATGCGAAGAAGGCCCAGCTCTCTGTCCTCGAGATAGCCTCGTGCATAATTGAGCGTGTGGACTCCATGGGAGAGACGAACGACTACATTTACATTGGAGTTGTCTTCTCCTTTCTGCTCACCATGATCCCCACCTTTTGCAGGCTCTGTGTGGTGAGCTCTGAATATAGACAGACGAATGTTTAGCAGATGTTTCAGTTTCTCAATCCCTTGCAGATCACCCTTGGCAGCGATGTGGAAAAGGCCAGCGAGATAAGCTACATATACATACCCCAGTTGCTGTGGGAAAAGTCATCGTCCTCGTTCTTTACTCTGCTGGGCTTTGCCTTTGGCGAGGCTAAATGGGAGCGTACTGTCCTGGCCCTGGGCTTCATACAGCGACTCAGCCTGACTCTCATTTTGTTTATCATATTTGCCGTGGCGGAGCGCACTTTCAAGCAGCGTTTCCTCTATGCCAAACTGTTCTCGCATCTAACATCATCGCGTAGGGCACGCAAATCGAATCTGCCCCACTTTCGCCTGAACAAGGTGCGCAACATCAAGACCTGGTTGAGCGTACGATCCTATCTGAAGGTGCGTACTCCTGCTATTTTCCTTAACCCCAAGTTCTGTTAAGTATTTCTGTAAATCTTCCGTAGAAACGTGGTCCACAGCGGTCGGTGGATATTATTGTATCGGCCGCATTTATCATGACATTGCTGCTGCTCGCCTTTCTCAGTGTTGAGTGGCTGAAGGACTCGGTGCATCTGCACACTCACCTGACGCTGGAGGCACTGATCTGGTCGATTACGATTGGCATCTACTTGCTGCGTTTCATGACACTGGGACAAAAGATTCAGCACAAGTACCGCAGCGTGTCGGTGCTAATTACCGAGCAAATCAATTTGTATCTGCAAATCGAACAAAAGCCAAAAAAGAAGGATGAACTAATGGTATCGAACAGCGTTCTCAAGCTAGCTGCCGATCTGTTAAAGGAACTCGAAACGCCATTCAAGATCTCTGGCCTCAGTGCCAACCCATATCTATTCACAACCATCAAGGTAGTCATACTGTCGGCACTCTCGGGCGTACTGAGTGAGGTCCTGGGCTTCAAGTTGAAATTACACAAAATCAAAATAAAGTAAGAGTAAATGAATGAGCCACCAGAGCTGACGCAGGGTAGGCACATGGCACACACAGAGGGCACAGATGGCGCAGATCGATCATATTTTTGTAGTACAATTTATTTCGAAACGCTTTAAGAAAGTCTAAAATTAAATACATGTCTCCATCTAGCGTAGTTTAATGAATAAACCTAAGTAAGCCAATGTTTATGTTTGTCGTGTGATTGTTTATCCGTGTTAAAACAAGCCTCCTATGGACTACGTAAACCACAATATACACTACATATATATTTACCACATATAGACTACCTACCTTTTAGAAGCGACCTGCACAATCACAAATCATCTTGTTAACTGAAATTGTGTAATGAATCGATCGTATTAGAGTTCATAGAACTTGTAGCATAAATTGTATGCACGTTGCGTAGTTTACTAATTACTGTGTAGCCAATCTCGAGTTCGATTACCCAAAACTGTCTAAGCGAAAGCTAAAATAATTAATAAATATATTATCCAATTGAAAATACAAACAAGCAAACTTTTAAATCTAACGGACCGTTCGAGATCGGAGCTGCCAACCCCGCAGAATTTCTGTGATCGCACAGCTGGCAGCTGGCTGGTGTTGTTGTTATCGTTATCACCTCACGCCCACGCAAAATCGATACTGACGTAACATCAACCAACCGCATTTCTGCACTGCACTTATTTCCCCGTAGTTTTTAGTTTTCCTATTCCAATTAAATAGTGCGCAAAATGCTTAGGCTTAATATATTGCTGAGGAATGCGTTATCCACGAATTTACTGCGAAGCCAGGCACGTTTGCTCCACGTTGGCGACGCGAATGTCTTGCCCAGTGAAGTGGACAAGCAATCTGCCGAATACAAGGTATAAACAATTTGCATAGATCAAGAATTATTCTATAGACTGAACTTTCGTATAGGACAATGCCAGGGAAATGGGCAAGCTTGTCACGGAGCTGCGCAACCTCACCAGCCAGGTGCTAACAGGTGGCGGTCAAAAGGCCAATGACAGGCACACCTCCCGCGGCAAGCTGTTGGCCAGAGAACGCATCAATTTACTGCTGGATAAGGGTTCGCCTTTCCTGGAACTCAGTGCTCTAGCTGGTCACGAGCTGTACGGCGAGGAAGTGGTCAACTCTGGCGGCATAGTCACCGGAGTAGGCCGTGTCTGTGGGTAGGTCTGGCACTAGAACACCCACTACAAATAAGACTTAAATACCTTCTTTTAGCACTGAATGTGTTGTCGTGGCCAACGATGCCACTGTCAAGGGTGGCAGCTACTACCCCATTACTGTGAAGAAGCATCTGCGGGCCCAAGAAGTTGCCCAGGAGAATAGACTGCCGTGCATTTATCTTGTGGACTCTGGTGGTGCCAATCTGCCGCGCCAGGCCGAGGTCTTCCCTGACAAACTGCACTTCGGACGCATATTCTACAACCAGGCAAACATGTCGGGCCAAGGCATTCCCCAAATCGCCGTTGTGATGGGCAGCTGTACGGCCGGAGGAGCCTATGTACCCGCCATGGCGGACGAAAGCATTATTGTGAAGAAGCAGGGAACCATTTTCCTGGCTGGTCCTCCATTGGTGAAAGCTGCGACCGGAGAGGATGTTTCCGCCGAAGATCTGGGCGGTGCGGATCTCCACTGCAAGACTTCGGGTGTCACGGACCACTATGCTGTCGACGACGAGCACGCGCTGTACTTGGCCCGCCAGATAGTGAGCAACCTGAATCTGCCTGCCACAAACTCCTACAACGGCCAGCTGCTGTACTCCAGTCAAGCGAACTTCAAGGAAGCCAACGTCAATACTTCTGTTGCAGTCGAAGAGCCGCGCTACGATCCCCGCGAGCTGTACGGCATTGTGGGACCTAATCTTACCAAGAGCTTTGATGTGCGCGAGGTAATTGCCAGAATTGTGGATGGCAGTCGTTTCACTGAGTTCAAGAAACTTTACGGCGAGACTTTGGTCTGTGGATTTGCGAAGCTCTATGGCCAAACCGTCGGAATTGTCGGCAACAATGGTGTCCTCTTCTCGGAGAGTGCCCTCAAGGGCGCCCATTTCATTCAGCTCTGTTCACAGCGCAAGATTCCGTTGGTCTTCCTGCAGAATATCACAGGTGAGATAGCCCAATCCCCGCACTTGGCCGACTATTCCTTTTATCCAACTAAATACTCATTTATTTTGTTAGGTTTCATGGTTGGGCGCGATGCCGAGGCTCATGGAATTGCCAAGAATGGAGCCAAGATGGTTACGGCTGTGGCTTGTGCCAATGTGCCCAAGTTTACAGTGATCATTGGGGGGTCGTACGGTGCTGGAAACTACGGCATGTGCGGACGGGCCTACTCGCCGAGATTCCTTTACATGTGGCCCAATTCACGCATCTCTGTGATGGGAGGCACTCAGGCAGCTAATGTATTGGCTCAGATAACTCAGGATCAGCGCAAGCGTGCCGGCAAGGAGTTTACCGAGGAGGAGGCCCAGAAACTGAAGGCTCCCATTGTGGAAATGTTCGAGGCAGAGGGCTCACCGTACTACAGTACAGCTCGCCTGTGGGATGACGGCATCATAGATCCGGCCAATACACGCCAGGTGCTGGGCCTGAGCCTGAAGGCTGCCCTCAACAATGCTGGCCACGACACCAAAGTTTGGAGTTTTCCGCATGTAAATTTGATTTGCATGCTGGTGGTAACTGAAACGGGGAAGATGTGCATTTATTGACATTTAATGTCCTGCCACTATATTGAAACTGTTGCATTTATTAGTGTTAAGTGAATTGTTGTTGTTTTTGTAAATGTCCACTGGGTATCTACTTTTGAAAAGAATTTAAACTACAATATTTTTAAAATAAACGACCTGAAATTTAATCCGACTATCTGCAATCATACTTAGTGGAATGGAATCGGTGGAGTAAAGAAACCAACAGAAATACCCTCAATATTATACAATCTTGTATAAATTTGATTTATGAATTGGATAAAACAAAACTTTCAAAGATGAGGGTCATAACTAGCTTGTAATATCAAACCGAATATCAAAATCTGGGAAAATATGATATCCGGCTATGTATAGAGAACGCTTAACCCATTGTCGACCAGTTGATATTTAAATTGACGTTTGAATGTTATAAAACATTAAAAATTCTAGCGCAGTTCAGGTGAAAGATATCATGGTCATTTGTTGTTGTAAGACGAGAGGAAAAGTCGAACTACAATATGAATTTACGCACAGCATTAATTTTCCTCGTTTTAAATCAAGGTTTTCACCTGTTTAAATAAAGCTGAATGAAGTGGGCTAAGTTCGTTTATTTCTTGGTATATTTACGGTATATTTTTAAAATGGTAAGCTATATTTCGGTATATTTGTACAGGGTCCGACTGGTATGTTTGATCTACAACTGCGCGGTCACACTGTCATCCCTAACGCTCTGAAATCTGAAAATCGGTTCGTCATACACAGAATTTTTTGCATTTCGTGTTAAAACACAAGTCTAAATATAATTTAAGAAATCATCGAACATAAGAGCACTAGAACACGTTAATAACTATAAAGGTGAGTGGACCATTTGCCGGGACCAAGTGTGACTCTGTGTGTGGGCTTGGCTTCGCCTGTGTGTGTGTGTGTGTGTGCGTGCTTGTAAATGTTGCGGCTCTTTCGCCTGTTTTTTTTTTGCAAAAAAAAAAAAAAAAATGGCAAAATCTAGAAGTAGCGTCAGCAAAAAAGAAAGTTCATCGGTAGATTGGCGGAGTGTATGTGGCGATTTTAAAATAACTTTGCCGAAAACTTCAAGTGCACTCTTGAGTCGGCCGCGTGCAGGGAAAGGGGAAAATATCTGTACATTGTGGATGAGAATCTGGTGCATCGGTGTGCGTGTGTTGTATATTTAAATGTCGCCTGCTGCTGCCGGCAGCGCCGCTGCTGTTCTCTGTTCCCGGTTCCCTTGTTCCCTCCTCCAAAAATAAAATTTTTTCGTGAGTGCGGCGTCCTTCCATGTGTGCGTGTGTCTGTTTGCGTGCCTGCTGCCGCTTGCTGCTGCTACTTGCAACAGCGTCAGCGTCAGCAGAGGCCGCAAAAAATTCCAATGCAGCAGCGGCTAATCTGCCTCGTCACTCGTCCCCTGCCCCGCTCTTTATGTGCAGGGGAAACCATATTTTTCTATGTTCATTCAGGTTTCAGGTGTTGATTGTGTTTTCCGTTTTGGCTTCGCTTCCAATTCAATGACGTCATTGCATGTGTCAACTCTAATATGGTCTATCTGTCAAGCCCCCGCAGACGTTAAGTGGTGGTGTGAATGTGTGTGTATGTGTGCGTGTGGGTCCAGTTACCAACGTTTCTTCGATTCTTTTAAATTGTGTTACTATTTTTATTGGATAAATTAAAACTGGCGACCCCGACGACGCCGACGCAGCTCTTTTAGTGGCTGCTTGCTCTTCTTGCCACTTCTCGGTTTCCATTTGGTTTCTCCTCTTACGCACACACACACACACACACTTGTATCTGTCTGTGCCTTCGGGCGGTTTTTACTCGCAATATTCGCATATTTATTTTCTGTTTTTGACACACTTCCACGCTCGCTTTGCCCCGGGGGAGATTTTCTCATATTATGAATATGAATATGGAGGATTAGCGAGTATTAACGAGCATATGATAAGTTGTTTCCTTTCCCTTCGTTTCCCCATCAAAAGTGTCTTACATTTATGGCTCTCCTATTCGGCGCTTGTTCTGCCTAATTGGCGCGGAAACAACTTCCGCTGCAGCACCGCCAGCACGCCCACACACCCATCGTAGCCACCATGGCATCGACAGCCATAACAAAGCACAATCCCCAACTTGTTGTATTTGGGGCATGGCTATTGTGGCGCTGGTTCCCCCTCTGCTGCTGCTGCTGCTGCTGCCGCTGGGGCGCACTTAAATCAATAAACTAGGAACAAATCGCTCGCATTTGAATTGAAGTTCCGCCCTTTCGGGTCAATGCACTTTAGGCACACACACACACACACACACACACACACACTCCTCATACAGTGAAAAGGTAGCGTGGAAACTCTCCTCAACGCGCAACCACACACACACACACTGGGAAATGACTCGGATATTTATAGGCTGGCTCCCAAATGCCGGCTAATTCTTTATCAGCTTTGCTGGCTGTTGTGGCCCACGTTTCTATGTTGGCTTGTTGGTCAGGTTGACATTGATAATGCCAATGACGAAGACCGACAGACCGCCAGACGGGCAGCCAGTCAATCCGGACAGCCGACCCAGCCCATGACTAATCTTCATCTCCAAGAAAGCAGTGACTGAGACGTCAGCAGCGGAGGGACCGGACCGGCCGCGGCGCAGGCAGCGAAGCGTTGACAACGCAGCTCGTCGCCGCCTCAGCCCCAGCCCCAGGCCCCAGACCGAGGCCCAGCCACAGTGCAAGTTCATTGTTCGCGCGCTCCAGTGCTGCTGCTGCCCGCCTCTGAGCGTTTTTGTTTCCCATTTCTCCTGATTGCATTTAATGCTCGCTCGCGTAAGTTTCGAGACTCGAAAGCAGCGGCACACGAGAATCATCCAGACAGAGAGTTTAATGCCTTCTTAATCGCAAGATTTAATAATAGAACTTCAAATGGGAAATCAACTATCCAAAAAAGAGATGGAAAGAAAGAGCTATGCGAAATTCAGATTATTCGCTTCGATTTAGGACAAGAAGGAAAAAGATACTCAAGTACGCGTAAGTGCGCCTCTGAGTCTGACATTTATGCTCTCATAAGTTTTGAAGAAGGGCAAGAATGGACTTCAACATTCATGGCTTGTTGAGTTTAAGCATAGGATTTGTGTACACTGTGCGCTCCTGGTATTCAAGTTTTTTCTGACAGATTGATCAAACATGAATCCATCTAGAATCCACTGACTCTTTTCTGAATAGAGCAAATATCAGTGGTTTTTCGCATCAGAGAAGGCAAAGTTAAAATTGTAAAATAGTAAAAATTGAATATAAAATTTGTGATTAGCTGTGAGAGTGACGATTGTCGATCCGAATTAACTTTGAGGGAAAGAAAATGCAAGATAAAAGAATGTACGTACCACCGTCTTAGTATATCTAAAATTGAGACACTTCATGATATACGAAAGTGGTTCCGGGAAATGCGATAATTGGCTGGCAAATTGAGGCAGAGCGAAAAGAGAGCCTAACATTTTCCAGGCAAAACAATCGACCCAAACTTCAGTCTAATAAACTGACCAAACTACTTTCATATCATCCATCCATGCCCCCAAACAAGAAACACAAATTCTACAAATTCATACGGCGAGCGGTGCAACGGTAATCATTTGATGGCTGCCGCTGGCCGAGTCCGCTGGCAGATCATTATCGTGATCTTGATATTGAACACGCACATGGGCAATGCTTGAATGCATACCCAGAGCCAAAACAATTATTAGCCACCGGGTAATTAAAAGTTGTTGTTCATGTGTGTGTGTGTGTGTGTGGGGGGGGGGGGACTACAGATGCTACACCTACACCCACACCCACACAGAGGCCTTGGGATATTGATGTGGATATGTGCCTTATATGCAGAGCTCACAGACCATTAAGTAACTAATTCGAGATCTTTGTTTTCTTTTCAGTACCGCTCAATAAGAATTACCAATAACAACAACCAATATGGCTGTTAACGTGTACTCCACAAATGTGACATCAGAGAACCTATCGCGGCACGACATGCTCGCCTGGGTGAACGATTGCCTCCAGTCGCAGTTCTCCAAAATCGAAGAGCTCTGCACGGGTAAGTGCTCGCTCAATGAAGCCAAAACTGATGAAGTCATCTGAGGGAACTACTAATTACAAAATGATACTCTTTTAGGTGCCGCATATTGTCAATTCATGGACATGCTGTTCCCCAATTCAGTGCCCGTGAAGCGTGTCAAATTCCGCACCAATCTGGAGCATGAATACATACAGAACTTCAAGATACTGCAGGCCGGCTTCAAAAAGATGTCCGTGGATAAGGTAGGCATCGGAGACTGACATCGATTTACATTTGCACATTTTCTTTCGAGAGTTTTTGATTTGATCAATGCACATCCGTACACACGATACACCACGACACACCACCACGTACTACGGCACCTTCGCACTCTTCTTTGCGGAGAGGAGTGGGAACACAGACAATTGAGATACATATTGATCGACAGTGTAAGCCGCCCATAACAGAGCTGACAAACTGCCAAACCGCCGAACTGACGCTGGTATGTTATGAGCGGCTTGCGACTGTCCGAAAACAACAAAAACAACAACAACACTACTTGAATGTCGTAACTAACTGCCATTTCCGTTATCAAAAAAAATCAACAACCTCCTCAACCCTCAAACAACAGATCATACCAGTTGATAAACTTGTGAAGGGACGATTTCAAGATAATTTCGAATTTTTGCAATGGTTCAAAAAGTTTTTCGATGCCAATTACGATGGACGCGAGTATGAGCCCCTGGCTCAGCGCGGCGGCGTCAATATGGGCAGCGGCAAGGGACCGGGCGGCCACAGCAACGGAGGCAGCAGTATGGGCAGCGTCCACAATGATATACATACGATGCACCGCCGGGGAATTCAGGTGCCACAGCCCAAACGCCTGGCACCAAGCGCCCCTTCTCATGAACCGGGTATGGACTTGTGGGACTTATGGGTCTTGTGGATTGTGTGAAGTAACGCATTTCTTTTTGTGTTGGTCGTGGACTAATTGTTAATCGTTTCCCATCCAAGTAACGATGCGAGCGAACGTGAAGCACGTGGCGACCGCGATGCGGCCTCCACACGATCATTGGGATCCGCACCAACCAAACCACCTACCCAATCCGCACACACCCACGCACACGCACAAGCAGTCACATCCCAGCACCAAACAAAAATAAAACCACAAAACTCGAATCCCAATCGGATGAACTGTTGTTGTCCCACATTCACGCCACCACTATAAACCCCTACTAAACCCGAATAAATCCCCCTCCACACACACCATAATCGCGTAACCTTGCGCTCGGCAAGAAGTCTTTGAACAAACAACATTTGTGACTGTCTCTCGGTGTATTGTCCAGGTTTTTCGTTTGTCTTGTACTATTTGTGTCCCCCCCGTCCTTTAATTTGCATTGGGTTTTACTCCACCACACACTCTCTCACCGCTCTCTTTGCATATTTCTTACACATTTTATTTTTAGATAATACCCATTGACAAATTGATAAAGGGTCGCTTCCAAGATAATTTCGAGTTTTTGCAATGGTTCAAAAAATTCTTCGATGCCAATTACGATGGCAGGGACTACGATGCCAGCGGAGTGCGCGAGGGCGCGCCGATGGGCTTCGGTTCGGGTGCAGTGAAGTCCCTGCCCGGCACGGGCGGCAGCAGCGGCGTGGCGAGCTCTTACAGGCGTACCCCAGCGACAGCAGCGCGCCCGACAACGACAGCAACAGCAAAGCCCAGTATGTTGTTTTTGGTTTGGTTTTCCCTTCCTCTCCTTCTCTCTGTCCTCTCTATCTTCGTATTTACATATATTTACATTCTAAGTTATCCTCAGCCACCACCACCCCCACCAATGGTCCAGGCATCTGTACATACTTTCATTTCCCTCCTCCTCATATATTCCTCATACTCTCCCGTAGTTTAACAAAACTGAATGCACATTTCCAAAGTGATTCCAAACGAAAACCACACACATAAAACATAGAACGTGCTTCACGTTTGTTAAATCTGTTTATTAAAAACGAAAAAAAAACAAAAAAAGAAATACGTTGCCTGCCCACATGATTGTGGTTGGGTTGGTTTTCGGTAGTCGTTAGATATTAATATTAACTTTTGTATCGCCCATTTAAGCAGTCTCCAAGGTGCTGCCGCGCACGAGCAGCACTGTGTCGCATAGCAGAGTGGCTACCGCCACCAATATCACAGGGACAGTGAAGAAGAACGATGCGAACAATGCTGTCAATTCGCAGCAAATAGACGAGCTGTCCAACCAGGTAGCTACACCAACAGAACCACAATATCTCTCATCATATTTAAGCATTAAAACGAATCCCTTTCGTATTATATTCTCAACAGGTCATGGACATGCGCCTAAATCTGGAAGGTTTGGAGAAAGAGCGCGACTTTTATTTTTCAAAATTGCGCGATATTGAAATACTGTAAGACCCGTATACCCACCCCTCCTCTACCCACTGAGATCTGTTGTAACTAATCTAATCTTCTAATTCTTGCAGTTGCCAGGAGGCAGAGGAGGGGGAGACCACTCCGTTGGTGCAAAAGATATTGGAGATATTATATGCGACTGAGGTAGGACCTACCGCAGCAGTGCTACCCAGTGAGTTTTAATGCTCTTTTTTTGTGTGTATGTTTGCCCTTCTAGGATGGTTTTGCGCCCCCAGACGATGCACCTCCAGAGGACGAGGAGTATTAGGAGTTACAAAAAATGCAAAAAAAAAAAAAAACCAGCCCACGACACACCACATCTGCAGATTTGCTGCAAACAATTTCAAACCAGCATGAGGATAAACAAGAACTTAAAACGACACGAGAAGACAGACACAACACTCACGTTCACGTGTTGTATAAAACATGATAGCCCACAAGTAATGGCCACATAACAAGGATACCCCCCGATCGAACATCCACTCAAAACTTGTCAACTGCCCTGCAGCAACTTTCCTGAAAATTTGCAAATTTTTCTTTTTTATTTTTCGTTAGGATTACATGCTGCTCTCATGCTCAATTATTAAACAAATCGTTCTAAGTTGGACCCAAGCAAAAACAGTGCCTACATTGGCTGGCGTCCCAGTACACGTTGGTTGGTTGGCCAAGTAGCAATTGTATTTTGTGTTTAAATTTGTTTTGTTTTGGCAGAAATAAACTTTAACTAAATTGTAATGGATTCCTCTCACATGGAACGTGTTCGTAATTTAACGTGCGTAATTGTGCATCGAACCAAATGTTTAAAGATCCATAGCTCAGTAGGGCAAGGCAAATAGGATCCCTGTTCCCTCCCTGACTGTCTTCTCTTCTGTTTTACACGCTTTTCAAGAAATTCAATACATTTATAATTTTTATACTTTGCAGTTTTCTCACTTTGATTGTTTTAAGTAATTGTATGTGAAGATCAGATCTTATGAATCGAAGTTGTACAATGTAATGGTATTTCTCTATTTTCAAAATTCAACAAAATTGGCTGCATAACATAATATGAATTTAGATCTTAAGTGATATTTGCTCTCAATTCATTTAGTTCTATATTTATGTGTAGAACAATTTGAACAACAATGTTAAAAAAAAAAGAGTTAAAATAAAACACAAAACATCTTTCTAATTTCTAAAACCCACAACACATGTTTCATTTCTATTTCATTTGATTTATCAACACAATCTTTTTGCTAATTGCGCGACTGCAGGAGTGTTTATACTTTGAACCCATTTTGGGACCCCTTAGCTTTGGGATCGTTGTAAATATTTTGTTATTGCTTGTAAAATCAAAATATACATAAATATATCATACACACATACATACAAAGGCATACTCATTCGAGAGTCTCGTGCATAGTGTTCGTACACAATCGAAAGGCATTTATTAATCGCGTGTATAAATAATAATTTTCTATTATCTAGAATAAAATCAATATGTTGCTTGATTCAAATAATGCATTTTTCTCATTTCAAATATAAAACAAAGAACCTGAAAACTATTTAACGGCAGCCTGAATGTCCGGCTGCTTGTGAGTGCCGTCACAGAAGGGCCGATGGGAGGTCTGCTTGCAGTTGCAGAGCCAATAGTCTCCAGTCTGCTCCACCTTGAAGCGTATTGGCCTGGAATGTGGAATATGGTTACAGGCATCCGTTGAGAAACCTATGGCTGGCGGCTCACCTCAGTTTTATTTTAAGAAACTCATTCTTGTGCGTGCCATCGCATATCGGCTGCGATTTGGACTTTCCGCAGAGGCACCAGGCGTATGTTTTGTCTGTGGGTGGTAGGGGGAGACCGGATCGGACGTTATGTTGTGGTTATGTAAACTTTTCAAGGGACTGTTTTTCAGATGCTGTGTGAAACGAACCCTTGTCTAGGTGTATCTTGAACGGTCGCTTATCAAAGATGGCTCCATTATCCTTTTGTAATACAGCCGTTTGTTGGTCTTCGAGCAAGTTCTTGGGAATTGTTTTGGCAGCGGCGGCAGTGGCATCTCCCGACTGAGAGCTGGAACTATAACAGACTTGCTGCGGTTTTACACAGATTAATTAATGTTTTTTCGCAACTAAACACAACTGCCTAAATTACCTTTAGAAGCCAGGGTGTGCGAAGGCTGCGTTTTAATATTATTGACATATTTCGGCTTTTTCCTATATTTTCTGCTGTTTTTTGGGGTAGTGCTGTAAAACGAAAGCGACAAACAAATGTTTTCCCAGGGCTGGGCATCGTCGGGTTATCGAAAGCTGCAGCCTGATCGGCGCTGCCACTCGTCACTCTGCTATCACTGTCCAAGGTCGCCCCGTCCTCCCCTGGAACACTATGATTTTCACAATTTCTAAATCTGTTTTTGGTGATAAGAAACTGTGTCTCAGCACTTGAGCAGATATGATTATGATGCGTCTGGGAGCCAATTGCCACATTCTATTCCATGTACCTGTTGTTGTACCTACAACGCAGGTTCTCTCATCTATTTTAAATTGAAATACCCAAAACTTTACTGCCATGAGATACCTACTCAAGATAAGATGCCAAAGTGTACCCACCTTTATCAAGCAGCCCCATTACAAAAGCTGATTAGCTCCCCCTTTCTAACAGTTTCCACAGATATAATACACAACATTTTATTTGAAAAAAATACTAAGGTTAGATGTCTAGAACTCGTCGTTGAATGGATAGTATTTGTGACCCGCCATGCCCGAGAAGGGGACTGTTCGCTGTCCCGTCTCATACCCCTCCATGGCCTTCACATCCTCGGGACTCAGCTCGAAGTCGAAGACTGTGAAGTTCTCCTCAATGCGCGTCTTGTTGGAGGACTTGGGCAGCGGCACCACGCCAATTTGAATGAGATATCGCAGGCAGATCTGGGCAGTGCTGCGTCCATACTTCTTGGCCAGCTGCTGTGCCTGATCGTCGTAGATGAACGGGGGCCATTGGCGCGCGGGCTGGGGACGTGCCAGGGGGCAGTAGGCACAGATCACCAAGTCGTGCTGTTTGGCATGCTCACGCAGCTTCCGCTGCTGGAAGCCCGGGTGACACTCCACCTGGTTGACCACCGGCTTGATGCGGCAGTTGGCCAGAACACGTTCCGTCTGTGCGGCGTTGAAATTGGACAGGCCGATGCTGCGGACCAGGCCCAGGTCCACCAGCTTCTCCATCTCCCGCCAGGTGTCCAGATAGTCGACATCCGTCAGCTCCAAGGTGCCATGGACATTGCTGTCGTTGTGGAACTTCTGGCCAATGGGCAGATGCATCAAGTACATGTCGATGTACTCCAGTCCCAGGTTGTTCAAACTCAGTCTGAAGGCGCGCTCGACCAGCTCGGGATCGTGGTGGATGCCACCCAGTTTCGTGGTGACAAATATGTCCTCCCGCTTGATCACACCCTCAGCAATCTTCTCCCGCACCGCCTGGCCCACCTCCGTCTCGTTCTCGTACACGAATGCGGTGTCGATGTGCCGGTAGCCAATATCAATGGCACTGCAGGTGGCCTGGTAGGCCTCCGACTCGAACGACTTCCAGGTGCCCAGGCCGAAGATGGGCATTTCCTGGCCATTGCTCAGTTTTATTTTCGGCGCGAGATTTGGCATTTTCTATTTTTTGTCGATAATTGGTAGAAATTAAATGTGTTTGGTTACTCGATTGCGACGCGACCAAAGCTATTACGAACTTAGATTGTAGACAGAGCAATCTGTTCCAGCACGTTCAAGGTGTGGTGGGCAAATGGTTGGTGGAGCGAGCCGCTCGGCCGGTTTCGGTAGGTTTATCCCCGACGCGCATCGAGCAGCTGCTGTGTCATGCTGGTGACGTCACGGCCGAACACGTCACTGTAATTCCCACTGAAAAAAGCTCCATTTCACAAAGTGAGAGGGAGACAGAAAAAGCGAAACTTATAGCGCGCGCGCTCCAAATTTGAATTTCAAATATAGCAGTGCTGGAAAACTTTTTTGTCGCTAACACATAAATCTTTATTTGAATATTAGTTAAAGTTTAAAATGTTAGACATTCAAAGATACATGCTGGTTTATTCTTAGTTGCACATTTAGGGTTTTGCCTTTAAAATATTTAGCTTGCTTTGCATAAATCTCACCGGGGTATATAGGGGTACTCGTATATAGTTATTTATTTATATTCTGTTAATATGGTTAAATATCTTGGTTGCCTGGTTGCGATACACATTATGCACAATTACTATATGTTTTCTATAATTTCCTATTGAATATCAACTTAGTTGCCTGCCTCATGGGCAGGCATTCGTAAATTGTTGTTTGTTTGGTGTTTGATTCTTACTGTGAGCTCCATGAAGGAACCTTCTATTACTCTCTCTATCTCTCTTCTATTACGTACTATGTAGCCTGCTAGAGTTGTAACTCTATAAGTAAACTGGAGATTGTATTGCATTAGACATGTAGACACTGATTTGAACATTAAGTTTTTGGTATTTACTTTAGCTACGGTTTTGTTGTTTGGTGTTTCATTCTTACAGTGCGCTCCATTGACAGGAGACAGCCACCACGGTCTCAGCTATAGGTTTATAGACATGTAGACATTGATTTGAACATTGAGTATGTTTAGTTGGATTATTTGGTGTTTGATTCTTACTGTGAACTCTCCTTAAATTACTACGAATTAGTCAAGAGAGATCTATTCTATTTCCTACGTGAGATACAAAGGTAAGTAAATTTGAGATTGTTTTGCGTTATGCGCCATTTATTAGACACTGATTTGAACATCTATGTATATGTATCCGTATGTTGCTTATTTACGGTTTGGTTGTTTGGTGTTTGATTCTTACTTTGAGCTCCATTGAAAGGAGACTTTTTCTTTATTACAAACTATGTAGCATTCATATTTGCTATGTTTTATTTGTATTGTAAGTAAACTGGAGATTGTAATGCGCTAGCCATGTACTATACTGTACACGACACTGATTTGAACATATAGATTTGATTAAGATTCCTCGGTTGTTCCATTCAAAAGGAGACTTATCCACTTTGAGACTTATATTATTTCCTATTTCCTGGGGTAGCCAAGTTAAATTGAGATTGAACCTTTGGTTGGATGTGTACCAGTATGTATTCAGTTGTAGTTACTTTTCGAACATTCACTCATTGTTCATGTGAGTTGGCTTTAGCCTAATAATGACAACGGAGGTATATACGTATAGCATGAATATCTCTAGATTACCCGATTTAGTTAAGTTTATGCAAAGTGCTTAGGTGATTTTTCTTTGAAAGTAATAATAGAGTTCAGTGTTTTGTTTTCTTAGATTCTGTTTGGTTTTTGTTTTGAGATTGTCAAATCGAATCACAAGTTAAAATTTGGAATTTTCTTTTTTGCTAGAGTATTTGCATTTACATATAATAAATACATATAGTAGTAGGTATATTGGTATATTATTGAAGGTGCACAACAATAACAACAACAGCAACAACAATGATTGTGTATTGTTGCCAAAAGTATATAGTAGTAGATATACATTTCAATCCTTTGACACAGTTGGTTATCCTCCTTTGTTGTTTTCTTATCACTATACAAACTAGATTCTAGGCTTTACGCATCAATAAGGGTGTATACATGTAGGTGTTATACCAACTACAAATATCTATAAGTATATGTTAGAAAGATTACCGGGTTAACTTTTGCTGAATGCCTCCGCTGGCACATTGTGTTGTAGATAAAGTAATTAAAGGCATTTCAACTCCTTTTCGCGTACTAAAAAAATTGGTGTTGCGTTGCATGTAAATCAATTCGAAATCTATACAAATCTTTAGTTATTAACTTAACACTTCCCATTCGCTATACTCATATGTTCTATGTATATATAAAAATTTTATTGAAAATTCGTTTTATTTTTTACTTTGGGGAGAACCCACTGAATACTGCTGATGTCTTGGATTATTGTTGTTGTTGTTTTTTTGTTGCTAAAGAAGGATAAATATTATATAATACATATACACGACATACAATCAATCCTATGCATCATGGTCAAAGTTCTGGCTACACTAATCGTATGTGTGTAGGTTTTTTTGTAGTAGGTTAAGTGTTATATCGTTGTTTGAGAGACCTTTACTTGGGAGAGGAGTTGGAGTTTTTGGTTTACGACTACTACGACTCTAAGATTAACTACGATGACTTACCAGAAAATCGTTCCGCCCCCTATCTGGGTGATGGATTTTCAGATATCATAGATAGGGTGGAAGGAACTGTTCACATTCAAAGTACATAATTACTTTTCATATATACAATGTGAAGCGATTTCTGTGGTCTTACACATTATACACACACACTATACAACTAATTGCTAAAGCTAGTAAGGTCCCTCTCCAGTGTTAATTATTTTTATTGCACTTAATTGCGCATGCAAATAATCCTTTTTTTTTTTTAGTTCTTTGGTTTCCTAAACACAAAATAAACGTTTGAATTTTGTACAAAAATAAAACAATTAATTGTTGTGTTGTGTAAATAAATATTAATAAATGTGTTGATATTTATTATTTTGTGATTCACTTCACGCTAAATAAGGCGTTTGGGTATGGGGGGTATGGAGAATAACTCAACTGAATGAAAACGAAAATCCGAAAATACAAATTAAATAACTTATACACTAAGTGGCTTAAATGTTAATAACTAGCTTCAACTAGACTGTTTAATCGTTATAGTTTTAGGGGTTTTTAAAAAAATAGATTCCATGCTCTGGTCCAGGCGCTGCCACTCTTCAGCCGTATGTATGTATGTTTATACAAAATACTTTGTGTAGGATATACATAGATATAGTAGATGTAGATGTAGTTATAGTAGATGTACATACGTAGAAAAGTTTGGTAGGAAACTATGCAGTTTTAGTGCTGTTGGTTTTTTGATGTCGTCTCTCCTCTAAATGTTTAGTATCACACTCGTCCATTGTTTGTTTTGTATTCACTATGTATGTATGTATGTTTGTATGTATGTATGTATGTATAGTATGTATGTTCTTAACACATCCTTCGCTGGGATTCCGGACTGGTTTCCATTCTCCCCATATGTCAAATTTGTGGTTTCATTCCATTTCATTTTCGTTTCGTTTTGTTTCGTTTTGTACTAAAGCAAAAAGTTTTTGCATTTTGTGGTTTGGGGGTTTCAGTTCATTTGAAAGTTTAGATAGTCTCTATGTCTACTTAGCCTAGGCCCTAGGCTAATTCGAATGCGAATGCAAATAGAAATTTTGCTGGGGGGGCTGTTCTCGAGACGTGACAGAGAACGCGCCTCTGGGGCAGCTACAGCTAAGCTCGTATCTGTGCAGCTAATTTCAGATTGATTAACACTTAACACACACGTACACGCACACACATATGATTGGTTAGACACTTAAGTACACACTCTACACTCTAATATGAGGGAGCTACTATTGGCTATCCGCTTAGAGCTTCCTGGTGGGCTCCACCTTCTGGGACATGGCTGTCAGCACTCGCTGATTGTCAATCACCCGAAAGCTGCTGATGTACGAGCGTACCTCGCCCTCGCTCTTGGGTGATGGCGGTTCCAGTCCTGCCACAAATTGGAAATTAATTGTAATAAAATTACATATCGGAGACGTATCTTACCCAGACTCCGGGAGCGACAGAAGCGTATGGTGCGCATAGTTTGGGCCATCATGTGCATCTTCTCAAAGTTCACCAGTCCGTCCAGGCTGGTCTTGTTGCCCTCGTGGGCGAAGGTCATGTCCTTCAGCAGCAGCGGCATGAACGGTATCAGTGGCGGCTGCAGCTTGCCCACAAACACGCGATACGCCCGATGATTGCGGCTGGGATCGATGAGCGCCTCAAACTCCTGAAAGATCTTCCTGAACTTTGACGGTATCTTCTCCCAGGTTTGGTGCAGCCGCGACACGGCCATGTTGGAGAGGCCCATGACCACAGCAAAGAATGCGTTCAGATTCTGGTATTCCTTGCAACTGTGCAGAAGTGGGGAGGTGTAACCTGAGTAAGTAATCTGTTTCTGTCCCCTTTTGGGGGTGTCACTTACTAGGCGGCCAACTTAATGAACTTGCGGACCAGACCCACGCGCTTGCTCAGGCTGGGCGTGGACACGAGCTCGGTGACAATCCAGTACTGAACCTCGTTGAAGCGTCGCAGAAAGACATCCAAGTTGGCCGTGATCTGTGGGCCAGGAGAACAAACAGAGAAAATTGATTACATTTCGCAGAGAAACTTTTCCTACTACACGTATAGTTTTCGGGGCCATCTTAAATTACTTGGAGTGTGGTGTGTTGGGGGTAGGGGAGGCTAACTTCTGGCTAACTCAATTTGCAAAACAGATGACAAATGGCAACAGTTTTGTGGCCAAACTCTCTGGTAGGCTAATTACCCAAACGAGACTTTCAGACTTTTGTGGCAAGTTTTCGTTCCACTCCCCCCCCCACTACTGGACTCCTCCATCCCTGCACTTACCTTGCCGAAGTGATGGCGTCCAAAGGTGTGATAAAGCAATTCATATTCATGCACGGCATAGAACAGATCCCACTCGAAGAGGGTGATGTGGTAGGCGAGCTCCTTGGTGCTCAGAATTTCCAAATCGATGTCCACACCCTCTGTGGGGCACTCCTGCTCCTGCAGCTGTGTCTGTAGGGGAAAGAAGCAATCAATAGTGATGTCTGGGACTGCCATTGGCTGTGCTGCTGGGAGGAAGGTGGTGGCTTACCAAGGCATCCAGATGATCCTTAACGGAGACAAAGAGACGGCCGTTCAGCGAGAGGCCAGTGGGTATGCTGACATCGTTATCCTTGAACACAGACCGCTCCCCGTTCGACTTGACTTCGACGAGGCACAGGTCCTCCGGTCCACGGTTCAGCTGCAGCTTGTCGGCGGCACAGGCCTTGATGAGCTCCGCCGTTGTGTGCATGGGGAAGCGCAGGGTGCAGTAGGTGTGGTCGGCGCAGTACACCCGGAATATGACTGCACAAAGGGAATGGAGAAACGATTAATTTGCATATCTCTCTGCCCTCCATCCAAACACAAACTTACTGTCATCGTCTGGCCGTATAACCGTCTTTGAGGGCGTTGCATTGCCACTGAACAGGCAGATGGGTTGGCCATTCGGCGGCAATTTCCACTTCTGTCCGGCATTCTGATTGCGATCCTCCTGGTAGCGAGCCATCTGGGTGAGCACATTGTGCACGATGCTGGTCTCCTCATTGAGATCGGGATCGGCCTCCACCTCGGCGGCCAGATCCTCGATGAAATCACACACACTGGGCTCCTCGAAGGCCGCATGGCGCACGGCCATCACCCACTTTTGCATGAACTGGATGACGCGCTTCTTAAAGTTGACTATATACTCACGATCCTCGGGTGTCTGGGCATCCTCATGGGTATCGCAATGGAAGGTGCACAGCGGTTAAGGCGACAAACCAATTTCGTTGTAGATTCAGATTTCGATTTGGAATTGGATTTGGTTTTTGGGGTCCTCAATCTGTCTGCCTGTCTGCCTACACCATTCAACAGGGTTCTGTTTGGGCCCTTCCCAAGGGTTCGGCGTATGTTTATTGGTACTCGTTCCCCCCCCATTGTGCCCCATTGCTTCCCAATCAAATTGCTTAGTTGGGTGCCGGAACGGGGCCTGCTTATTAAACACATCACGTATTCCAATGCAGATTGTGGGATTAGTTTCAGGCATCATTGGGCATGGAATTGGTCTCTACCACACATACCCATTCCCACCCCCCAGCCTCCTATGAACAAAAGCCCATCCCCATCTTGAGTGCTTGGCCCCGGCAAAGTCATCTTCATTGCGGCTTTTGTTTCGACTGAAGTTCCACTGTTGGTTTTTGGCCCGGACGGAAGTGTGTTGCTTGTTAGCATCTTGTGCCACTCCACACTCTACGGCAAAAGCCGGACTGGGCGTGGCTGTGCGTTCCGGATCGGGGTCATGTGTGGCCTGCGTGCTGCCGACACTTAAACTGTCGCCGTGGAACTGTTCCGTTTCCCACCCAAGGGGTACGTGACTCTCGAGTCCGAGCAGTCGTCGGACTCCAGCAACCAACACTGAACTTTTGGCATTTTTAAAGTGCCCAGCACTGAGACCTTGGCTGTGGTAGAAGAGGCTTTAAAGTGGTTTCTCTGGGGGTCACCCAATGTCCAAAAGAGCGGCCTAAGCTATGGGACGTGGCTGGCATGGCAAAGGCTAACACGCAGACGGACACAAAAAAGTAGTGGGAGGGGGATAATATTCATGAGTTGTCAAGATTGTTGCTTTGGAAAAGGATATTAATTGGCCAGTTCATCAACCAGCTGCACCACGGGCATGAATACAATGTGGGTGAGCAGAAAGTCATCCAGGAAGGGATCCATACCGCCAACGGACTGA
Organism: Drosophila bifasciata; assembly: GCA_009664405.1. Classification (NCBI taxonomy): domain Eukaryota; kingdom Metazoa; phylum Arthropoda; class Insecta; order Diptera; family Drosophilidae; genus Drosophila; species Drosophila bifasciata. The sequence continues at coordinate 4,217,892 of CM019043.1, read as the reverse complement.
CCCAGCCGGGTCTCCAGTAAGTGCTCCAGCATCTTGGCCGGTGTGCCCGACATGACCGTGTATCTGTGTGGGACAGAGGCAGAGGCAAGAAGAGTCATAAAACATTAAATTGAATTCATCTACTTGAGAGGCCTCTTGGCTGGCTCTGAGTTTCAATTAAAATTGAGCGGACATTAAACATTGATTAGCTCAGCCACTCACTTGAATGCCGAATGCTGTCCACGTTGCTTGGCCACACGCTCCAGCACTAAAACATCCTTGCCGTGCTCCTGCAATCTCAATGTATTGGCCTCCACATCGCGCAGTATCCGGTTGAAGTGCTCCTTGTCGACGCGCAGCAAATGGCAATTGTTCTCCTTGAGCACAATGGTAGCAGCTCTGTTGGCACACAAAAATCCATACACATTATTCACTATATATTTCACAATGCGAAAAGAAATTCCCGAAAGGCCAAAAACCGGATAAACTTTCTGCTTGTGCAACAAAAAAAACTTTTTAATGCATTTCATGTACTATATTCCTATGAATTTTCATTAATGCCGAAACTAGCTGTTGAAAAAATTGCATTAAATTTTGGTTGCAAGCGAAAATGTCAAATGGAAAAAGTTCACGTTTCGTGCGGACAGACAGGCAGTAATTTTATTTTATTTTATTATATTTTTTCCCCTATACTGTGACCAGTAAAAGTATTTTAAATTGCATTTCACAACAGAAACTGGCGGAATATTTGCAGACGGACTGTGGGTGGATTTGCATCTGCATTTGTCGCGGTCAGACGGTCAGAAAATTCAATCAATACGCAGGATTTTTCCAGCTTCTGGTATATAAATATATTTAATAATAATAACATCATATTTGCTAGCAATAAATAATCTGCTTAATTGAGTTTTCTTTTGGAATTAAATTATTTTATGCGCTTACTTAAATAGCCTCGTATATCATCTGATCCCAGGAATACAATAGTCTAACAAAACCAAAACTCTTTCCTTTTTTCCCACAAGTTTAGAGAATGGCTTACAAATTGCCCCTGGCCTGGGCTTGGGCTAATATTTTGTTTCAATTTCCAATTGTTTGCTCTAAATGCCACACAATGGGCTCTTGTTGTCTTGCCTGTTGCACCACCCAAGCGGCTCATGTTGGCCATTGTGGTGCCTGGCCATTGTCCGCTCTGTGGCATTGTCAACCCCACCAGAAGACACAATGCACCACATTAAATGCATGAGTAGAAAAAAACCTCCCGGACTTTGTACGAGTAGAGAGTGGAGAACTTTCGAGAGTTTAAGTTTGGGGGATAAACTTTGGCCAACCAGGAGATTTCTTTTACAGACTGACGATGATGATTTTAACGATTATGGTTGATAAGCCACCCGTTGAAACTCTCTCTCTCTCTCTCACTTACCTGGGTGCGTCGTTTATTAAAGCCAGTTTACCGAAATCATCGCCCGTCTTGAGGGTAGCGACAGTTCCCTTGCCGTGTATCACAACGTCCACGGAGCCTTTAAGAAGGATATACCAGGAGCGTCCTTCGTCGCCTTGATTGAATACTGTTGTCGTTGTTGTTGTTGTTGCATAGGGTTAAACGTGTTAAGGGATAAAAGTCTTTATTAGTACTTATCATTTTTGGTTTTTTTTTTGGGTGGCTTAATGCGAGACGGGTCGGGATGGGTGGGGTGATGGTCTGCCTTTATTGAGACATAATTAGATGGAATTTAATTAAAAAGTTTGCCAAACTTTGCTTTTTGCCATCCAACGTCTCTAGAGTTTTGAGTGCTGTGGTTTTTGTGGTGCGATGGGGGAATGGGGGAGGGGGATACTCACATATTGTGCCCGCCTGGGCATGAGCCTCAAACACGAATATCGATGAGAGCTCCCGCTTGATGCTGGTGGACAGATGCGAGAGGGCGGCAATGTGGACGAGCTCCTCGAATACCAGCTCCAGTTCCTCCGATGTACGTTCGTGGGAGCTGCAATTGCAATATGATTGAATGTGAATGTGATTGAATATTTGTGGGCTTGTCGTTGCACTTACGGCTTGCGCAATATCATACGCAAAGTGGCGTCCGGGCCGCGTTGAAAGAGGGCACTCAATGCCTCGCGTATGTGCTCGTTGGCCGCGTGTTGATCCTCTGCCTGGGGTATGCCGACCGCAGGTGCACCGCCTTCCTCGTCCAGCCGGAATCGATACAGAAAGCACTTATCCTTGAATGGCTGCTCTTTGTTGACTGCGGCGATGGCGGTGGCGGCGGGCATTCAGTAAAATTAATATGTGAATAAGTACGTACAGACATTCGAGTATGTATGTGTGTTGAGTGCGTAAATGACCGCATTAACTCCCGTTGGCTTACCATGTGTGAGTACGCCTTCCTCGACGAGGGCCTGCCACATGCCAGCCGCTTGGGCGCGGGTGTGCACAATTGGTGCGAGGTTGACCAGCCAATCGACGAGCTCAGTGCCGGGCGCGCACTTCCGTATTAACTTGCCCGAAACCTTAAGCAGCCACAGAGTGGCAAAGAGATACAGAGCTAATTAGCATCATAAAAAAGTTAGTCGTCCATTGCCGGCTGCCCACCTTGCGATCCTTCAGACAGCTTGAGTTGTCGGCCACGAGTAATGTGCGTAGAGCCCAGCCCATGCGGCTCATAGCCGGACTCGGTGTCTGCAAAATACATACATAAGTAAACAATGAACTATACGTATAAACTGCCCAGACAATGTGCAGCTTATATTTTAATGCCCAGCTGGCATGGCACTTCTCGTACACCTTAATTTATCAACTTAAAAGAGGAGCAAGCAAAGATTCTCTTTCAACAATCGAGAGATTATACTACCTAGCTTTGCCTTAGTTCATGTTCAATTTGTCGCCTTAACTGAAGGCAGATTTTAGTTTATGCTGCCAACAGATTCCAGCTTTCAGGGCAAATGTCAAAGCCAGAACAGGACAACAATTTTATAGAAATCTTTTGAGAGAGGGACATTTTCCCATTTACAGCCTCATGAATAACACATAAATATATTTGTAATTCCCTTGACAGTTTCTGGAGCAGCAAATTAACTCATTTGTCGTCGTCAATGTCGGAAAAATACATATACATATATATTTATAATATTTATGTATGTGCCTGTGGGTGGGCTTCTGCTTATGTATGCTCTCTCTCTCTCTTTCTGCTTACCTCGGTGATGGGCAATGCTGGATTGGGATGGTCCGGGCTGAGTGGGCGTTTGGTGGGCGATGTGGCGGCTGCCGTCTGCTGTACGCTTGGACCAAAACCTATCAAATAACCCACAGCAGTTTATTTTAATTAATGCTTTTCCAAAATGTATGCAATGTGCGTCTGTGTGTGTGTGTGTGGCTGTGTGTGTTTGTGTATGATTACCCAATGTTTAATGTGAGTTTAATATGTTTATTCAATCATTTTTATGTGCGCATAAATATTATTGTGATTTTAATGTGATTTAATATCCTCCCGTTTACATACCGTTCTTCAATTTGCAATTGGTGAAAATGTCATTCATCAACTCTTTGTTCTTCTGCAATTTCAACAAAACAAATAAAAACAGTTAAGTAAAAGTCCATTAGTGGTAGGGGGGAGGGCTGAGGCGTTTGCGTAGCTGTTTTCTTGTTATGTTTTTTGTGTGTGTTTTCTTTTTGTTTGCGATAATTGCAATGCCGAATTCCAATTACATTGCTCATTTCGAATGCCGTCGACTGCGGACGCGCCTGCTGCCCACGCTCCAGGCGTCGTCGCCGCTTGATGACCGCGGAAGTGGCGCCGCCGCCGCCGCCAGCTGTGCCAGCCCCATCGGCTGTTCTCTCTGGCTCCGACACCTGTTTCTGTGCCTGTTTCTCCTGCCCATGGCCATCACTGTGTCGTCGATAGTTGAGGAGTACGCACAAGGCTGCCTCATCGCTGGCCACAATCTGAGCGGACCAGCGCTGACGCTGCCGCCGTTGACCAGCTGACATGTGGCAACTTTCTTTTGGTACAACACTTTTCCGCTCGCAGGTATTCACTGCCAAACGCACTGCTTTGTTTTGTGCACTGATAAACGAGTGTGACTGAATGTCTACCCGGGACTCAAAACCCAAAACCCAAACCCCAAACCCTGAGAGCCACGACTCTCACTTGTTCGCGCTCTTTGCGAATTCTTATCACTCGCAAGGGTTGTCAGAGTGTCTCAATTCAGTTTGAAAGTATTTTTTTGGGAAACAATAAAACATTTTGTTGGCAGAGCCTGGCAACTCTTGCGGGAGGCACTGCCAACTGATAAGCAGAAAACGCTGCCGCTGCCGTTGGCGTTGGCGTTGGCGACGCTAATTAAACCCCTTCACTTATCAAACGCACAACAGGGCCAAAACAGGCGGAACCAATTAGGCAGTGCGAGTGGGCGACGGGGCAGAAAAGGTCGAGCATGCGGGTGAAGAAGGTTTCAGAAGGTTTTCCTTCGCCTTGAATATAATTCACAAATGCACTCAGATTAAAGCTCGTCGGTTGGCATTTGAATGAGCAAAAGAAGTCGCCTGTTTATTTACACTTGTGTAATATGTACACTTGTACTTATAGCAGGCACTGTTCCTATGCTGTCTCTCCCCCAAAACGAATCGAAAGAGAATCAATACAATATGTACATCTAATGCCAACACAAACTGGCTAAGAAATGCTTCAGAAATTAACTTTAAATTGAGACAGAGCCGAGCTGGCACGCACTGAACTGACTACTCAGGCAAATTTGTCTCCACTCTAGTTCATAAGCTTGGAAAATCCTTCAGCTTTTCTCTGTCTCTGCCCCACTTGTGCGTGCTGCCGGTGAACATGTGCAACTTGGGTTTGTGAATAAATAAATAGCCCCATGGCCATGGACATGCAACTGCAACTGCGTAGTGCCACTGGGCATTCAATATATGTGTATGTAGTTCGTAGCTACCCCATTCCCATTGGAATGATATATTTATGGACTGAGGATTACGCTGGCCACACATGTTTGGAAATGCTATTGTTGCCGCCTGAATGCCATTTATTAGGCATAAAATGCATACCAAATTAAATGCAAATATGTTGCAATCGAATGGCATTGAAATTCGTATTAAGCGCAGAACTCTTCAATTGAGTTCTGCCACATTTACCGAGTGTAATATCCGCCATTGATTATGCCACACCCCCACTACTCCTCCTTCTGCCAGGAGGCAGCATGAAAAAACCAAACCAAACCAAACCAAACCAGAACTTGTGCGAACCGAACGGAACTCGATCCAATTGCAAGTGCAATTGAATTTAGTTGGACTAGTAGACCCGACTCGATTTGTCCAATCGCATTACGAGTGAAATGGCAGCGTACCCTGTCCCCGACCCGTCCCTGTCCCCGGGATAATTGGCAGCGCAGAGTCATTGAATGCTGGTCGCAGGGGAAATGCGAAATGTGACTGTTAATTAACCCGAAATTCTATTTCTTCCAGCAGCCCCATATGGGTTGACAATTGCTTTCGCTGACATTTTCAATTTGCCCTCCAGTCGGACAAACATTTGTGCACAAATCAAACACTCGACTGGGAACGCGGAAGGTTATATCGAGTATATCCCACTCCCCACTACCACCCATATACTCGCATACAGTTTACTTACTCTTTTTCAATTTTTCTCGCCAATCCCCTTCACGGATTTTATCGCATTTACGCAGTTCAGAGAACCGAACGCAGAGCAAGGGAATTCCCAAGTTTCTAGCAATTTTTATGGCTGGTGCTGGTGCTGGTGCTACAGCTACTGATGATGGTGCAGCAGTGGCAGCAGCTTCCACTTTCACTTCATTGTTGCACACTGCGTATACGTGATATGTGGTGGCTGTCGCAGCTACTTTGTTATCGCTCCCCGTTGCCCACCTCCCACACACTGCCATTCCCTTCCCTTGCCGCTAACCACTTGTGTTGCTTTTGGGTTAGCCAGTGTTGGCATAATGTTGCAAAATAGTATATGCCCCAATTTGAGGTTTTCCTTCAGCTCGTTTTTCTTTCTCCCTCTTCCACTCACTCACTCTTCCTCTCTCTCTCTCTCTCTGTTGTGAGGAATAAGGTAAATATACATTCATTCATTCTATCCACCCCCCCTCGTGCACCCCATCCATGTGCTCCATGTGTGTGCTCGTGTGGTTTATACCTTTTGTGCGTGCCTTAAGGGATGACTTTGGTGGAGGGCGGGCGGGGTTCTGGGACCCTCCACAGCACAGCAGAATGGCATTGTTAGTGAGGGTTTCCGAATTTACAAAGATATTTTTGCATTTGTACACTGACAAAAGTAAGGCAAAAACTCGGTAAATAGGAAGCTCAGGGTGAAATGTAATTGAATTTTCCATATATTTTTTTCTGCGAAAAGTAGAAGACTGCATCCATCATTTTGGGCGTAGTATAAGCAAACATTTCGAACAGTGCACTATGTGCTTTCAGAGCAAACATTTACTATTTGCCAGCAGTAAGCCAAGGATGGGGGAGAGAGCCCAACCATCCCATCATCATACCCGTAAATCCAATGGCTTCCAATTGATATTCTATTGATATTTACCCTTCAATTGTGTACCGCAGAAAGGTAGCTTAAATATTAGATACACGCATAATGTACATAATACTTCCATTTAATTACAGACTGTACTTGGATGAATTTCCCTTGGGTCCTGGCCAACGCATTGAGGCTAACACAGCCAGGACATGCAACATTCAATATGGAAATGGAAACATGAATGATGCATTGCAATAAGCCTGTCATTACATTGTAATGCCATTTGCCGCACATAAGCAGAGACAACACAGAACAAACTACTTGGCCCACACAAGAGAAACTTGGCTTAATTCACCCACCAAACCCCCCAGCTGCACCCCCCCACTGCTACTCCGAGTCATAGCCAGAGCAAGAGCCAAAAGCACTTAACACTGAGGAGGGCCAAGGCGGCTGCTGCCTGTGCCGGGCATGTGTTCGGGCTTAGTTCGGGGAGGTTCATTAGGAAAAAGCTGTTAGTCGGGTCGGCACCGGCGAGCATCATTAAATGTTAATTGAAATTTTAATTAAATACTTTCGACAATGACGACTCTGCTCAGCTCCATGCCACATTGGGGGTATACTATACACATATCTGAATATCATTGGAGTCATGCATCTATCCATCACAGTCGCTCATTAACATGCAAGGGGAAACGCGGCCTATCTGCAGTTGTATTTAAATTTGAATTTTATGAGCGACTGCTCCTTTTTTGATGTGGCAAGCAACAGGGGAGGGAAAACTTGTTGAAGTATGTTGAAGTACTTACCTCCCAAATGAGTCGAAAATCCTGCTGCTCGACGCGCAACAGCTCGCAGGTTGTCTTCGTTACCACGGTGCTATCGCGTGGCAAGTCGTGCAGTATGGTCTCACCAAAGGTGGCGCCCACACCCAGGTTGCACAATGTTACGGAGCTCTGTAAATAAATAAAGCCAGTAGATTCGGGTTAGATGGGGAGCACAAGAAACACTACTTAAATGTCTGTATCCGAGAGTGCGAACTATATGTATCTGTGCAGTCTAAACACTTTGTGGTGTGCCCTGGCCTGGCCTGGGCTGGTCTTTCTCTTTAGTTTTCTTACACAATTAGCTGAAACGACTGCAATTTGGATGTGGCTTGTGGGCTGGGTGTTGGTGGCTGGATGATGGTCCCAAAAAAAACAAACGGAAACGAAATGCAAAAGCAACAACTACAACAACAAGCGGATATGCCACGCCACCAACTGTCTGTCTCGTCAGTCCGTCTGCCTGTCAACCATTGCAATAACCGTGGCTTAGAGCTCCAGAGCTCAGAGCTGCTGAGTGTTGTCTAACCGCAGCAGCATTGCAATGACATTTTCAATTACCAACTCAAGTTTGCATCTGTGCCCCCCCATCTGTCCCCCCTCTTGCCGGTGTTGGCTGTAGTTCTTAGCTGTAGTTCTGCCGCTTGTTCGTTTGTTTGTTTTGTTTGCCTTTCCCACAGAAGAACACACAGGTTCTTGGCCCGAGGGCCCTCTCAGCCTCATTTCGGGAACAAGAGACGCCCTGCCATGTAATTGGCTTAAAACTGGGCTTACGACAGCGCTACCGCAGAATTAGTAAAACTCGCATTACCCCAACATACATACATACATACATACATACATGCTACCTGTGTATGGCATGTATTTACAGTTATTACACCGCAAAAAGCAAAGCCCATAAAATATTATTTAATTAATTCCCACTGTGTTGTGCGTGTGTGTGTGTGTGTAATTACAAATGCTGTTTGCCGGAAATTTCAGCCCGCTTTTCTTGCTGATTTATTGGGGCTTTTGTTTTTTGACAAGCGTCACAAAAATACTTGCTCCCCTCTGTCTCCTCTGTCTTCTCTGTCTCTGCCTCTGCGTCGCGGCTTCTTTTGGCCACATTAAATTTGATTGCTTTCTAATTTATCGCAGCATTAACAGTTGACCCACAGACACACGGACACAGTCACAGACAGAGAAAGATGGAAATGAGAGAGAGAAAGAGAGAGCGCGCAAAAGAGAAAACGCAAAAAGAAAAAGCAAAAGAAAAGCAACAATTTATACCGAAGTATTTCCTTTTTTTTCTCGTAATTTCCTTAAGCCGCCGAGAATTGAATTCAATTTCCAGTCTAAACAAAAATATTTGTAAAAAGCTGTGCGTGTCGCGAGTATGGGATGAGGGGCGACGTCTGTGTCTGTGAGTACTTTTGACTACTAGCTTAACAAACTCGAGTGGTGTATCTTTTGGAGTATGAGCTCTCGAGCTTGTTCTACCTGTTGCCAAAATAACAAAAGGGAAAAGTATCTGCCTATTTGCACAGATTAAGATGTGATGAAGTGCCTTCCATGTGCAACGTACTTAAAGGATTGGGTAGTAAAACTAACTTCAACCAGCCACTTGAAAATGTCTTTTGTTTGAGGCTATAAGCTGTAAGAGTCTCAGTTATTGCCCCAACTTATACCATAGGTTGGTACCATTAATATCTATAACCACGTACATTTGCTGCGGTTGCCGCTGCTGTTGGATTTTTTTGGCATTTGTTTTGTGGTATGCAATGCCATGTTTTACCTTTGCATAATCTCGCGTTGATTGCTCCACGTTATAGGTACAACTGCGACGAAACAACATGATCCCTCTCTGTCCTGCTGTCGCTTGATTTTTTTTACTTTTAGTTTTGTTAGACCAACACTTTTTGCATATTCAAATTGTTTCAAAATACCAATGGAACACAAATACACACATAGACAATGATGCAAATGTAAATGCAAATTGGATGCTGGAGTGCCGGAGTGTTATGTAGCATTTTCGGTGGCTTTTTGCTCGATTGCGATACGAATCGCAGACGTGAGGTCAACAAAGAGACTTGCCACTAGTTTTGGGCACGGGGCACGCGCTGCCCAAAGTCTGGCCCAACATGTCTGGGGCCCGTCCCGTCCATTGATAAATGAAATGGAATCGTGTCTCAGCGCGTGTTACATATACTTTTTTTACTACCAAACTACGAGTGTTTTATTATTGTTATTATTTTGTTTTTATTTATTTGTTTTTTTGGTATAATTCAGCGCGTACCACTTTTTCAATTGGAATTCCCATTCATTCACAACCACTTCTCCATCCAGCAGATCTTTGCGTTTGTATGAACCGCGCGTTGTCGCGTCGCAAAGCAAACTGAATTTGAAGTTGAATGGATGCCCCCCGTGTGTGGCAGTCAGCGTCAGCTAGCGAGAAACTGTTGCATGTATGTACATACATTCATATAGTATGTATGTACCACATGTCTACTCTTTTGTGCAACTCTGGGTTGGAAGTTTCTGAAGTGTGGCCAAAAGCAGCAGCAGCAGCAACAGACACAAAGGCCCAGAAGACCGGCGGCTAAATGGAGCGTTCGATGCGATGACAGCTCAATGGCCCATTGCTGTCATACTCGTATTTGTATATGTATATCTCAATGTACTCAATGCCCAGTGGCCAGCACGCAATGGACGACATTCTAATTTGATCAATGGCAAAATTATTGATGCGGCAAAATAAATCAATAGAAAAAGCGCCAAAAGGGTAAATATTTACATTTCGATTTAAACGTGTACATATGTGGATATAATTGATATTAATATGAGAAAATACGATTTAAATAGATTTCTTTTTAATAATAAATGTAGCTCCTATCCATTAAATATATTATATTTTATATTTTTAAGGTTTTTTTTAAATTTTAAAAAATACTTTGAAATACATCTATGGTTAAAACAAACTGTTTTGTATTTTATTGCAATATATTTGAACTTAATAATCGAAAATTAAATTTAAATGTGTTTTCCATTTTTCTCTAAGTGTAGATTTAATGTACATACATATATGATTGATTGAAACATTGCAATGAATTGCTCTTAAATGCAAAATGAGATCTTGTCTCAATGTTATTGAGTAATATCCGAATTTTTGGTATTCTGAACGTGTTTAAGGCAACTTTAAGGGCAACTCAACTTTTTTGGATGCGTTGACAGGTTTTTCATTTCCCATTTTAGCCACCTTTGACGACTTTTGCTGTCGTTTGATGCATGCATTTCATGCGGAATGCAATTAAGATAGAGCCCAGACCCAGACCCAGACCCTGGACCAAGACCAAGCCCGAATCCAAACATCCACAGGGATGGCGGGCGACACCGAAACCATATCGCTTGCACCCCATGTGCGTCAGTCACTGTATTGGTGTGGTGTGTGACTGCTGGCCAAATGTCCACTGGCCACTCTCTATGGGAACCTTTGTTGGGCGCTGCGCTTGGAAAACTTTTCACGCACATATGAGCACGCTTCCGTCCGTTGCAGCAGAGCTCTGCCCTGGCCCCTGCAGGGGCAGTTTTGTTTGCTTCTGCTGCTGCAACGTGTCTCGCATTGCAATCCAGTCGGGCCAATTCTGTTGGGCAAAGCAAACAAGAGTTTGGAGCCCAACATGGGGCATGTTCATGCGAATGACTTGTTTTTAGGATGCTGCTGCTAATGGAATTTCGGATAATCAAACTACACATACCAGACAGAGATGGTGGGAACACCGACACCGATTTTCCCTCTCAACACTGGCTGACTTTAAGTAACAACCAAAAGTGAAGTATTTCAATGTTCAGGTTGAATAACCTTGACACTTTTATTTCATATTTTTTGTTGGTTTTTCTTTGTTTTTTTTAGCTGGACCGCAATTGTGCGCAGTCCGTAGTCCGTCGGCTCTTTTGGGGTCTAGTAATTACGAGTATTTCGCTTGGCCCTCCTACGGTGAAGGTAAGGCTCCGGACCAAGTCAATGACTGCTCGCTCACAATGAGTGGGCACGCAGCAGCACTGACCATTCATTTGGCAAGTATCTGCTGTATCCGCCAGATACGTACATTTCCCTCAACGTTTTTTGAGGTGCCAAAATAAATCACTGTCTCTCTCTCTGCGTACATTTCATTCGTTTGCCTAATTAATTATGCTAATTAGGTCATCATTAATTTATTTGCAATGTTTGCGCATTTTGTGTGGTTTTTAACAGGTTAATTATTCAATGAATTACCGCAAAAAAAAAGAGAGTTTCCAATTCATTTGCTGACAAGTTAATGATATCCACCGTAGAGCAGAGATAATTATTTTTATAAAATTACATTTAATGTTCCTTCAACCGTTACTCTCGTAGAGACGTGCCACATTAAAAGCGCTGACAGTTGCACGTGCACGCCCCCAGTTTTTCCCATGCAGCTGCCTCATTTTCCACGGGTTGCATGTGGCGATGACATAAACATAGATAAACATTCGGCCCCACCTGCACCTGCAGCAGCAGCATCATTAAAAAAGTTCATTCTTGCAACTTTATTAATCCAAATGAACAGGCAGCACAAAAAAAACTCTTTTGAGTACGCATCAAGCTGACTGACTGACCCATTAAGCGGATTTCTCTTTGCCATTTTTCGTTTCTTCCATTTTCTCCCATTTTGCTGGCAAAAAATGAACAGAATATGTGAAAAATTCTCATTTCAATAGTATATATGCAAATGGAAGAGAGAAAAAAACGAGAAAAATAATGTTCGACCGGCTCTTTGAAGGCCTTAAATTCCTGTCCTGCTTCATCCCTCATCGAATGGGGAGTCCTCTCGTTCGTCTGCTGCTGTCAGGCAATTTGGGGGCGTCCTGCTAATGCGCCCCAAAGTATGCAAGGAAACGCTCAGGGCGAAGGAGCCGAGCAAAGGAATAGTTCCGATGGCATCCTTTCCATTCCCCAGCCCCACCCCCCCATTCGTGTTAGCTACCGATTGCATACCGAAGTAGGAATCATTCAATCGAAATGTAAATAACAAAAGTTCCTCAAGCGGAAATAACTATCGCAGACAAACTGCGACCGGAAAACGATTTCCAATGTTATTCTCAAAGATTTCAAAAACTTTTGCAATACACGAAACCAAAACGTATGTGGGTCTTCTCAACAAAATAAATAGGATTCAATGCTCATGATAAATAATTATTTCAGCGTAGAGAAATCAAATTTGAAATCATATTGTTGTAGCACATGTCAATCCCTGGTAAAGCTAAAGCATGTTTTGAATTTGAGGTAGCTATTGAAACAGATATGAAACAGGGAATTTATTTAATCGCAAAATATTTCAGTGAATGATAAGAAAGAAGTCTGCTTCTGGCGTAGAGATAGCACAGTTTTTGGTTGACAACAAATAAAATATAGTTGGTGGATCATAGCTTTTAATACCCTTCCAAATTATAGAGCAAGCGAAAAATATTTGTTTCAAAATATTTATAATACTATAATATAATATAATAACTCAGACAGATACACACCCTCTGTAAGGGTATGAAACGTGTATTTAAAGGGTTAGACAATCGCAGAGCGATGCCAACATTGTTAAACATTTCCCAGATAAGCTGGCCGGAGTGAATGCTGGTAACAAGTTTGGCCATTAAAATTATCTCATCACCACTAGATGACGGCATTGAACCAAGCTGCCGTTCACTCTTCAAACATTGTTGTGTTATTATTTCCCTTTTAAACGGCTCCGGCTCTGTCTCTTTAAAGCCCCAACCAGTGTGTCTACCCCTACGCCGAACGTACCTCAATTAGCCGACTCGTGTTGCATGCTCCAGAGCCATATTTTAATTTGGGGTTTCCCATTTAATGGTGGGGAGCAGCAGCAGTAGCAGCCCCATGAGTGTGGCATGTGGTATGCAAAGCATGTGAGCGTCTGGGAATATTAATTAATTTACCTCATCCCGTTCAGAAGAGAGTCATTGACTCTGACAGCCCTGACAATGGCCGGGTGAGAAGCGGCAGCTCAAGTTGGGATCACTTCAGCCCGAATGCACTCAACGAACATGAAAATCAAGTGTAAAACATACTATACACAACTATTTGACTATATTTATCATACAACTGACATTTACATTGCCTGGGGAGGGGAGGTTAATAATTTCACTGGCATTTCAATAACGGAGCTCAGATGCGTTCCAGCCGCAAGTAGATGCCACCGATGGAGCCCAAAACGAACGATTTGGGCGCATATTTCAAGGGTATCTCTGTCTTGTCACAGACCGAGAATTTGAATCTGCTGAGGAGCTGGGCAATGCCGACGCGGGCCTGCATCTGGCCAAAGCGCATGCCAATGCAGTTGCGGGGCCCATCGCCGAAGGGCAACCACTCCACAGAGTCACGGGCGGCCACTTCATCGGGCGAGAAGCGATCCGGATCGAAACGCAGGGGATCGGGATAGAGGTTCTCGTCGCGGTGATACGCGCAGGCGGGTATGATGATCTGTGTATCCTTCTCAATCACCAATTTCGGATGACCGGGCACCACATAGTCGTCGAGAGCCTTGCGTTCCAGGTGGGGCACAATGGTGTACAATCTCAGAGTTTCTAGAGGGGGCACAACAGAAGAAGTTACAAACGTGGACTTGTGGCGGCAGCTAAAGAGTGGGGGAACCAACCTGAGAAGACCTGATCCAGGTAGCGCATTTCCTTGACAGACTCGTACGTCAGCTTGCCATCGTATTTGGCCAGTACCGTCTGCACTTCGGTGCGCAGCCTGTCCTGTATGTCCTGGTGCTGGGCCAGCTCGTAGAAGCAGTAGCTCATGGTCGAGGAGGAGGTCTCGAAGCCGGCCAAATAGAACACGAACACTTGGGCGGCCAATTCGCCAATGTCCATGGCCTTCATTACCTCCCCGTTTTCGAGAGTGACGCTGCCCTTCTTCTTGATCTCAATCAGCATGTCCATGAAGTCGTTCCGCTTGAAGTTCTCCTTTTCCCTCAATGCCACCGTGTCGTTGACGAGCCGCATGAAGAAATCATTCACGTCCTGGGGCATTATGCGCATACGCAGCCTTCGGGCCAGCTTCGGGAAACTGAAGATGAAGAACGTGAGCAGCTGGCCATGCCGGAGCTCCGTGAACGACTTCTGTCCCATGGTGCGGAAATCTGTCACGGGTGTGCGCAGGGTGTTGCACTCAATGCCAAAGGCACAGGTGCCGATCACATCGGTGGTGAATCTGGCATTCATCTCTTTGATCTCTAAAATGGCCCCACCTTGCGTCGCCGGCACCTGCTCCTCCATCACCTTGGCAAACTCTTCGGACACCTTGATCACTGTGGGAAACATAAGCTTCATTTTGCCCGAGGTGAAGGTGGGCGACAGTCGCTGACGCAGCTCCCTCCAGCGTTTACCATCCAGATTGAACAAGTGCTGGGTCAGCGGATCGTCCCGCTCGTTGTGGAACTGTCCGCGATCCGCAAAGTTCGAGAAATCCTTGATCAATATGTTCTTGGCCAGCTTCGTGTCGACGATGAACGCCGTGGGCTTGTGCAGAAAGTAGAAGCCCACAAAGGGGCTGCTGCTGTTCCGATATTTATTATAGTAGTCATAGAAAATATCATGAAGCACGCGAGTCTTGCGGAAGCCCAGCAGATTGCCATACAGCGGGTGGGGTGCATCGTGGGGCACTCCCCGCAGCTTCCAGTACTGAAAATTGCGATGCAACAAATACGCAACCAGCGAAGCGACGGCGATCAACAAATAAATGAATATTAACATTTTCTATAACTTTTTTTTCCGATTCGCGACGTTTAGTGTTCAACTATCGCCGATCTAATGAACGATATTCAGCATGTTCAAGCGGATTTTATAGACTCGCCCTTCCAGCCAAAATAAAAACAAACACGCAAAGAAACATACACACAAACAAGATTGCAAAATATCAGCATGATAGGGCAAGTCCCCACTTAGTTTAGCAGTCATGATTACAGCCCCAGAGATAGCCAGCACTAGCCAGCGCTAAACAAGAATGCCTGTAGACCTAAGAGAGTCTCCCAAGAGAGACCCCGCACTCTCTTGGCTACCTATTGATCTGAAGCAAAATATAATATTAACGAGCGATAACAAGTCTGTTCTGTTGTTAAACAAAAAAAACCTGTCTCACTCCCACCAAAATTAGTATTCCACAAATAAACGTGTCTGCTTCTAATTCTATAGAATTATAATAAACAAAAACTAAAATTTCGAATTCAAAGCAGGTTGATGTTACGCTCGCTCCCTCCAGTGTTGCACAATATTCGAAGTGCTATTAAATAATAGCACCATAAAAGAAAGGGGTAGTTTTTATTTTTTTTGTCTCTCTTTCATCGATTTTGATTTGGAAAAGACCTCGACTTTGTCTTTGGTTAACCGCGACTCCTCTTAGCCGATTAGGATGTGCATTTTGCCTCGCGTAAATCCCTTGATTCCTTCCTGTCGAGCAAAGCCAAGGGGCGGATGACACTTTAACGCGATTAGAAAGGTTTTCATCTTTATCCTTGAATTGAAGTAAAGATGGAAGGAAGAGGTGAAGGAAGAAAGTGGGGTAGGAGCTGGAAGCCATATTGACCTTGTGTCGCATTTATTGATAAGTTCCCTCTGAATTATTTTCTCCTTCGCCGCGCACTCCGATAGGATGATGCTTGTCCTGTAGTGTCCTCAGCTGTCATTGCAGCCAACTGCAAGTGCTCCTGAGTTCTATATGGATGTTCGACTGACACTTATACTCGTATATCACCTTCATTTTCCCCCCTCGGACCGGTTTCTCTGGCTTGCAAAAGTACACCAGTTGGATCGAGTTTTATCGTCTGCTTAATGCTCAAGTCCTTGCAGCAGCTTGACCTTCAGCCACCCCACAGCCTCGGCCCACATGTGTCACAATATTTTATATACATGGCAAGTACTCGTACTCGTATACTCGTATAGAGTGCGACTGGGAAACAAAAAAACCAGCTGAGAGACGAGGCGAATGTCGCATAATGAAGGGCACAACAGCATCAACAAAAAGCAGAAGCAGCAGCAGAAACAAAGAGGGCATTGAGGAACCGCAGTGGGGAAAAAGTGGAATGCCTGCACTCTGACTAAATAAAATGCAAATCTAAATGCGACTAAAGTGCAGCAGCAGAGTCCCAGACCATTACGCCGGAGGCGCACACACAATGCTGGTTCTTTAAGAACGGTCTCGAGGGTTCTATAAGCCGACATCTGACTGCTGGCTGACGGTGCCTGCAGAGTCGGCTCTGCTGCATGTGTATTGTTTTGCGAAGCATCGTCGTCGTCAGGGGAGACAGCCTAGCTAATTATGGATGCTGCTCCAGCCGCTCGGAGATGTCATGTAAACAGGCAGCTAATTGTTTGGTCTGCAGAGGTGTTAACCCCAAAGACAGTTCTTTCAGATGCAAATGCCCTGCCTTTCCGCGGTGAGGGGGAGGTGGTGTGTGTTTGAGTGCGCTGTGCCCTGAATAAATTAGTCTTATTTGTGTCTGGGATGTCGGGCAATCTAAACAAATCTCGTGGGCCCCGAAGGAGGGGCAAGACGAGCTTGTGCATTTCCTGTAAAGCGACAAAATGATGTCGCACATACATACATATATTATGTAAATCACAATCAGAAATCCGCTCCATCTACGAAGAAGCTGAAAAAATAATACAAAGAAAAACGAAGGAAAAGGACAGGCGGGACAAATCTTTTATATCAATACACACATACACACAGTCATAAAGAAGGAAAAATTCCGGCTTCCGACAGAGACGGAATCGCTCCTTTATCCATCCCCAAACCCGCCGCAATCAAAATAATGTCGATGATAAAATTATAATAAGATTTAAGCTTTCCGGAGTGTGTGTGTGGGCAGGGCTACGTCCTAAAGAGATTTATAGCAATTACAGTCGCCTCAGAGGGCACATATAATTAGCTGTCCGTATTCGTATTCCATTCGACAATTGACAATTCCCGATGGGGGATTTTTCAACCTCAACCGGATGGCTGGCTGGCTGGTTGGCTGACAAGTTCATTGCAATCACAATTGGGCGGGCACAAGGAGCAGCAGGATGCTCCTTCCGAATGCTGATTGAATTTCTCGTTTGACATATCTGCTGTTTCTGATTGTGTGCCATGTGTGTATCTGTGTGTGTGTGTGTGTGTGTGTGTGTGGCAGGCAGATGTGAAAGCTATCGATTCGAGCGGGGATTGTCTCAGCATCGAATCAAATTCCATCTTGAGCCAGAACAGTGGCCATAAAAAGCTCCCTGGGCTGATTGCATCGACAAGTGCTGCTGGGTCAATGTGTCACAGCGTCAACGCTGTCCATCACACACACACGGGGATGACACAAATTGTCAGGCCGTGTTGCAAAATGTAGATTTATGCTGTTGCAGCAAACGGTGGAATGGCAGCAGCCAAACAGCAGTAGCAGCAGCTTGCAAAGAGAGTTTTATTTTTACGATAGGTGATAAAAAGGCCGCTTGAAAATGACGGCAGCACGAGTACTACGTATGTGTATATGTACAATGTTTTCCGATGGCACCACGTGGCGTATGCGCGTTTTAAACCCGAAATTGCCTTTTGTGCGCTGAATACAAAAAGCAAAGCCAACGTACAACCGTCGCGTCGTCTAACAAGCAACTCCGCAGGCCATCAAAGCCTCTGGCAAATAAATGACAAAGCCATTTGTAATGAAATATTAAAGCAACAGTAAAAAATAAAGGCTAAGCAGAACAGAATCCAAAAACGGAAGAGTGGGTAGCGTAGAGAGGGACGGGGGACAGGGGACAGGGGAAATGGGGCAGAAAAATAATCAGCATAATACTTATTCATTATGTTGGCCCCGGTCTGCTAGGCATACGCATAGCCTCCAGCGTTAACACAATTTTTATTGGACCCACAACCCATAAACATGATGCGGCAGCCCCTGCGGCATAAACAGCAGCGCAGCAGCACAGCAGCACACATGCGGACGGACACACATTGCCCCGAAGCCCCAAAGCACGTGGCAGGAGGAAAATCGATATGCTTTGACAGTCCTCCTCTGGCCACATCCAGCATACTGGTACCGGTAGCTGTGGCATAGTCCACGTCTGTGTTGCACCACCTGCCGTAGCGTAACCCCTAAAGCTGCACTTTTACGCTAGGGAGAAGCGAAAAATTTAAATTAATTTAATCATAAATAAACCAGAGCAATTATGCGAAAGAATTTGAAGTTCCGAATGGTGAGCCGTATTGGGTTTCCATCAGTCTCCTTGAGTGTCGCTGGTCGTTGTTGTTCCCCTTTTTGGCTAAAACTTGTTTCGGCCCACAGCCATAAGCAGAACGCTCAACTAGATCTGTGAGCTTACAGAAATGTGCGATACGTTCGCCCTTTATGGTCATGAGCCAACAAAAGGAGGGGGGAACAAAGAGGGGGCAAGCAAATACACAGTGACTTTATGCGAAAACCTTTTGAAGTTGTCACTGCTGAAGTGCCTGTTGGTTTGGCTTATACTCCACTTGGCTTCTTCTCCCCTTTTTTTTCGTGGCGCTCGGAGCTGGCACCGCCTCCGACAAGCCACCGAAATGTAAATTTTGGGTGCAAAACGCACGCGGAGCAAACTTTGTGGCCATGGCCCGACAACTGAGCAAAAAAGAAAAAGAATTTTGTTTAACTCAATTTCGCAGGCGAAACTGAAGGCAGCAACTCAACTCGTATTTTTTTGTATGGCAAAGTTTAAAAAACGGGAAATCAAGAAAAACCCACCAAAAAAAAAAAAGGCAGCAAAAATCTCCAACCATTCGCAATCAAATTGAAAAATTCTTCATTGTGCAAATATTGATTTTGTTCGCTGCATAAAGTTTTATGGGTTGCCAAAATAAAAAAAAAACACAAGAGCCAGGAAAATTTGCTTTCCTAATTTCCACGAAAGCTGAACGGATAGAGAGAAAGATTTCATCTTCAGTCAGCAATGAACTTGAGGGGCACTGCCACAAGTGTCTGGGGCAAGGCCGATGCTCGCTCGCACGCTCGCTCGGTCTGTGTCTGTGTCTCGGCTGGCTAATTCAACGCCTTCTTGTCTGTCGAGTCATGTGTTCCGAGTTTTTATCTCTTCCCCAACATATTATTTATGGTAATCGACATCAAATGCTGCCATTAAGCTTATTGCCATGGCAAGCGGGCAGCAGCAGCAACAAAAAAATACATTTCAAACATCACTGCTGGCTGGAACTGTTGCTGTTGCCTACAAACGGAGGCCGAGTGGAACGCTAAAAATATTCTCCATTTGCCAAAGGAAAACTCAGCAAAGGTGGGGAGTCCAGCCGAAGCTGTAAGCACTCTCTAACAGTTTTATGGTAGCTTCGAACATCTTATTATTATTATCTTTTATTATGTTATCTTCATTTATGTCATGCTATATCTTAGCGTTGTAAGCTTAAAATAAAACTGCAAAAAATCATTTCTGTTCTTTAAAATGCCTGTGGAGTTGAAACTCTAAATATACCTTTAGTTAGGGTATATATCCGCAACAAAAATTTACATCCAGTGTAGGCGATTTCTCATATTTGGCTCGTTTTGTTGTTTTTTTTTTTAACATGAACGACTTTATGACAGGCACGTCTCTACCGTCCTACCCCCTGCTCCCCCTATAATTTGTTTGTATTTTGGTTTGATTTCTGTGTCTGTGTGTGTGTGTGTATATCTTTTATCAGCTTATCAGCTAAAATATTTGCATAATTTGAGAATTTTGATGGAATTTAATGAAGGCCTACTCTACCACGTAAGCCTCCCCGTTTCAGGCTTATCTACTGAATCGCAAATATACATACAAACATATGTACATATGTAGATACATATTCATTCATGCTCCATGGGGGCATGATAGATGGGACTCAAAGGTATGATAATTCAATTATAATATACCAATATCAAAGAGAAAACTTAAAATTCCAACTCAAATGCAATTTAAACATATGAATATGTATGCGTATTTTTTTCGAAACATTTACCATTTTGAACTTATTTAATTACAAACTTGTTTCATGCACATGTAAATTGCAGAAATTGTCGCAACTTTTTGTGTCAGCTGGAAAAACTTTCAATTGCCGAAAAGCGGAGTTAGGGAGCGGAGACGCCACAAAAAGAGAAGGTAAATGTAAATGGATGCCTGAATCACGTAAATAAAATGGGATACACCTTTATGCTAATAGTGAGTGTGTGCGCATCTGTTTATAGAGCCACCCACCATCCACCCTCCCACGCACACTCTGCAGCTACTATTAAAGATTATTAAAAGCTCCTTGATCTCTGGAGAAGGTGTTCGCTCCTCGTTCCTCTGTGTGCCCTGTGTGGCCCTCTGCTGGCCCCTCTGTGTGTGTGGCACGCACGCAACCAAACTTATTGATCCATAAAAAGTATAAAAACATGAGCGTTATTAGTATTTGATGTGTGCGCGAGACGTGAGCGTATAGTACAGTTGTGTTCGCTGGATGCTGGATGAAATGTGCAGTCAAGCACTCGTTTGACCTTTGCCAAGGTTGTGGCATCTAACCCCACTGATGCTGCAAGCTGCATGCTGCATAGCTCGAGGGCCCTCCACAGCCAAATTAGGTTGCAGCCAAAACTGTCTTTCTGTTGTGGAGAAAACAACCCGAGGCATAAATCTCAGCATTGCCCAACTCCAAATAAAAGATAGATTCGTGTTTGATTGTGGGCAAATCTCTTCATCAGTGGCCATATCAATATTTCATCTTCATCTGCATTTGTTATAATGATGGGCCCCGGTGCTCATCTTCTCTTTGTGTATTCATTTATGCACTTTATTGGCTCTTGGCTAACCTGTAGAGCACCCTCAATCATCAATCATCTCTCAATGGCAATCCACTCTGCCTTTTATTTTGTGGCTATATTTATTTAGATTTATTTTGTGCGCACCAATCGATTGTTTTGATGGGCCGACTGTCTAAAGTGGTCCATCTGCTGTCTGTTGTATCTGCTGTCTGGTTCTGTTCAGTCGTTTGCAAATGTTTTAATCAATTATGCAAATCGTTTCCACTCAACCATTATTTATGCGATTTACCAAATTTTCAAATGTATAATGTACATATGTATGCATATTGATGATGTGAGAAATGAGGCGTGATGGACTGAGTAATTGAGGGACTGAGGCAGGTGGAGAGGCTGTTTGAGGTACAGTATTAATCATTTAACCGGAAGTATCTGCCCACTCATGCAACTGGAAATGCGTAGAGAACGAGTATCGGTACTTGGTTTCGCATTCTCGATCGCTGTATGAGCCGTATCTCAGTTGTATCTCAGCTGTCAGCCGCATTCGGAAACCGATAAGAAGCCACACCGCAGAAAGAACCCCAGAACTCTCACTATATCTTATATCTATATATATGGCAAAGACAAATACTAACCAGTGAGGTATCCGCACTTCCTTATGGGTATCTTTGGTTGTACGATTTTAATGAATGAAATCCACTTTTGAATTAACATTTGTTGTTGATATTACTCCCTTTCCACTCTCTCCCTCCCTCTCTCTCACTCTGTCTGTTTTGTTTAAACGTATGGCAGCTGTTGAATGGAATTTCTTTTGGCTGCTTTTGTTTTGTTTTGTTTTGTTTTGTTTCGCTTGGAAGGTAATCAATTTTTAACACAATTGCATTGAATAAACAATTTCAAAAATCTTGCACTCGGAACAGACCGTTTTTCGCGAACTGGTTGTTTACACTTTGATTCCATTCCATTCCGTTTATGGCCAGATACCCGTAATTTAACTGGTTTATTTGGATCTTCAAGGAACGCCCGCGCAACTATCTTATGGCGCTGCCCACGCGGATAGAGAAGATCTGTGCATCGTCTTTTTGTAATTTTCAATTGCTTTGCAAAAGGTAAACTCACACAAACAGATACCGATAAAATATCAGTATTATATCTTTATTGTCGCGGAACCGTACCGAACCGAACCGCACTGAACCGATCCGATGGGAAACTCTGGCAGTTGGAGCCACGATCGCGCTGGCACTGTGTACCGCTGAAGTGTTCAGCACGTATTAATTTCTGTGTATCCGAAAGATACATTCCGTTTGGTCGCGCACAAGCGCATATGTGGGCAACTTCGCTGCCAGCGTCGCTGCCCAGATTAGCGGCCCAACTTGTTTGACAGAAAAACAAACAGAGAAAACGAGAGCAGGGAGAGCAGGCCGAAACCGGGGCTTCCCCCCACCTCTCTCGTTTCTGTTTAAATTTACATTTCTGTAAACCTGAGCAGTTTCCCCCCAGTTGCGGATGATGAACGTTGATGATCGTTATGGGTCAACGTCATAGCGGGAGACAACGAAGAGAAAGGGAAATGAAGAGATGGAGAGAGAACCTAATGAAAAGCGACAAATTGTTGTCAGTGCTGTCTCAAGTAGCAGCAGGCAGGCAGCCAGGTCTCCTCTCGTTTCTAGGCTGCTGGTTCCGTCTCTGGAATGGGTTCGTTCCCTGACATCTGACAGCTCATTCCATCCAAATGATTTGGTTCTCTTTGCAGATTTATTTGCAACATTAAATGCCAGTTGGCTGGCTGGCTGTGTCTGAATGTGTGTTTAATTGCCGCAATGATTAGATTCAACTTAACAGACCAGAGGAAATGGCCAGCCAGACAACGAACTTATGTAGCTGTAAACAGCTTGGCTGTTTTGGGCCAAGTTTCTTGACTGATTCCATATATATGTATGCAAATCATAGCTCATCGAAACTGAAAATTGCTAATTAAACGTTTTGTTTGGTTTTGTGAACGGGGCCAACAAGAATCTCTCGAATCTCGATTGAGGTCAGAGCACAATATATATATCTTTGATTTGTATTTCGGGTTATTATGGCAGGCGGCTCTTGACCAAAGCTCGTTGGTTTCCGGCTTCCAAATGCCTCGCCGGAAATTGCTCTTACAAATCAAATGGATTCAGCTTGTGGCTTTGTGGTTTCTACTACCCATCACTCCAGCTCCACTCCCACCACTCCCATATCTATGAACGATGTCTGTTCTATATAACAATGATAGAGGCTTGGTGAATGCTTTCTCCAAGCTGTGGCCTCCGATCGGCTCGAGCAATAAATATTTGATTGCCAACACCTACGATTTTCCTTGAACTACAAATACCCATCCCATTCAGACGGCTCGCCCTGGGTGGCCAACACCGAAACTTGGACGGAGGGAAGCCCCTGCTACACCTGCACCTAGGCACCTGCACCTAATGATGGCTAATTATATGTGGGTTAAGTTTCTGTTTTTAAAGCATTTTCATTAGTTTGATGGCGTCGTGGCCAAGGCAGGGCAGTCGGTTGGGGGGGTGGGGCGTTCTGGCTATAATTATATAATAATCATTTTAATTGGATCCGGCTATGTTTGTGGCTGCCGCATAACAAAGATTAATTATGTAGTAGATGTCGGCATGAGCTAGACGAAGGAGAAGCCAGTTCGTATCTGGCTGATAGACACTTGAATAGAACCAAGATGAGCGGCTTGAGCACACAGGGTCAAATGCAGATTCCTTTGCAGAATCTTATTCAATTATGTATGTATAACGGCCATGTTGCACAGGTTGCTGCAAGTGGCCAAGCCAACGCTCGGTTTGACTTTGCCTTTGCCTCTGCCTCTGCCACTGCCTTGAGGAGCTCCTGAGCTCAAAGTCTCCTCAGACATTTATAAATTAGCTGCAATTTGTAACTGCTGCTGCCGGTGCTGCTGCTGCTGCTTCCACTGCCACTCGAGTTAGGGCTCTGCCCCTGTCCCTGCTCTTGTTTCATTAGATCGAAATTAGCCCCATCTCGTGATCAGCGGCACGGAGACGACAACGGAGACGGAGATGGACCCCAGGCCAAAGGGGGGAAAACCAAACAACTCAAAACGGAACTCGCACCAAATGGTGCTACCTCTTGGTGTCGGTGTTCGGGTCTCACATAAATTTTCGGAAGCCCTCTTATGTGTCTCGTATCTGTATCTGTGTATCTGTGTATGCATGTATCTTTCTTCTGCTCATACAATATTTCTCTGATGAGCACACTCTCATCGTCGCATCACTTTAAATTAATTGTGTGTGTTTGTGTGTGGCTATTGATAGGCCGCTTCTTTGTTTATTTGTTTGTTGTTTTTTTGAGGGATTGGGTGCCGCGCAGTGGGACTGTGATTTTCCCTTCTGCATTCTGCATTCAGCATTTATATTTAGCCAGATCTGGAAAGTGGGCTTTGCGTGTCGCACGCCACACGCCGCCACGAAATATTCATTAAACTCGCCTTCGCGGCGCAAAGTGTCAAAAACCAAAAAAAAAAACTCATCCATAGACCTCGGTCGCGTACATTGTGGCAGAGTTTGAATAATTGATTTATTATGCTACAATTGCCAACGGCTATGGGGACGGCTGCCCGCTGGCAAATTCAAATCTTGTTTTCCCCCCAAGCCGAATCAGTTGGAAAAGTTATGCAAAAATCAGAGACTTGCGGCTGCTTATTAAAAGATATTTGGGGGAAAATGGGTCATCCAAGTGGGGAAAGCAACAGGAAGCCATCGTTTTGGAGAAAGTGAACAACTCAATTTAAGGATTCCCTCAGTTTCTCAGCACTTGCCATCCATTGCCATGGCCACTACCGTGCAACATGCTGGTAAGTTGAGGTCATTTTGCAGGCCATTCATGACACACTTGACCATAAATACTCGAATTTCCATTGCAGCCACTCGTCGAGAGAGCGGCCGAGCCTCGCCCCAGACCCAATTTGCAGCGTTTCAATTAGTAGACACCTTCTCGGAACGAATCCGACCAACGGCAACGAGCACACAAGGAGTGCAGGAGGCTGGGGGGGAAAAAAAAACTGCTGGCCAATATCCTGGCGGAAATTAATGCTGCTGTGGCAAGCACAATGGCCAGAAATAAAGGGGAAGAATGGGATGGGGGTATGGGGAAAAAGCGAAACGGAAAAAATTGAATGCCACAAAACCAATATGATGCGGGGCTGTGGGAAGGAGGCAGGGGCTGCTGATGAATATCGGACTACTATTCGCTGTTGTCAGCAGTTCCTCTTCACCGACTGTTCGCTTCGACGGATAAAGGACCCACAGCCAGAGGCCAGAGGAGGCTTAGACCGGTACGGTACGTACGCCCACAGTCGTTTCCAGCCATATTCAACATGCATACATACTGTACATGCCACAACGGATATGCAACGTTTGCGGATGGGTAGGAAGGGGTAGGGTAGGGATAGGGGGATACCGCATAATCGCTATCAATTATATTGTTCATGCCGTATAGTACATATATTGTTTTACCCCACAGCCCAGGGGCAGCGCATGGCAGGGAAAACGGAATGGAATGGAATGGAAACGGAACTTACCTTGCCATCGGCATCGGAGTGTGCATGGTATCGAACCTCAAGCGAGCCTCCCAGCACCGCATACCAGAAGCGTCCTTGTTCGCCAGCACGGAAAACTGAAAAAAAGAAGGTGGAGGAGATGGTGAAGTGGAGCATATTTAATCCGAGCTGCAACTACTATACTGCCACTTACGTGTGACGCCCTTCTCCAGGTCCTCGTAGAACCCGCACATGGCCAACTGCTGGAGAGCCGAGCCGGGCAGGCGACACAGCGGCTCCACGCGACGCAAGCGGCACGAGATTAGCTCCACATCACGCAAGTTTCGATCGCAAGGACTGCGGAAATATTCAGAAGAAAAAAAACCAAGTAAAAGTAAGTTGAAATTGAATATGGCTGTAAAATTGAATAATGCAATCCATAAGCCATAAAAGAAATCCCCACGAGACAGAGCCAAGTTGTTAAACACTTTTCAGGCTGTGCCCCAGCTTCGGCCAAACAATGGACCCTAATCGACCAAAGGGAAATTCAAAGTAACATCTAGCTGAGTATTTTCCATTTATAATTCACTGCCTCTATGCAAAGCACTGCACTTGGATTTGTTTCATAAAAGAAAATACAAAAAAAAAAAAGGAAAACCCTGAGCAGTGGGTGGGTTAGGGATAGGAATAGGGGGGCCCAGGGACTTGGGCAGTTGTCCAACAATAAACTGAAATTAAAAATTCCAACGTCATTTGTGTATGGTCTTGTGCTCGAATTAAATATGCAAATGCCACACAGTTTCGTTTCTTTCTCTGCGTCTCTGTGTTTCTGTCAATTGAAAAATGCATAAATAAATATAAGAGTGTCCGTGTCCGTGTCCGTGTCCGAGAAGAGTCTAGCCGGAAACAGAAGCCGGTCAAGGCACAGCAAAAATACAAAAAATATATATAAATTGAAAAAAAGGGAAAACGAAAAGGGAAGGAATGAAAAGAAAAGCCCAGCAGCGCCAACATTGAATTGCCAGAGCAAGAAATTGCAGTAAAGTTTATTTTTAGGATACGATTTAACTAATTTTTTAGTTAACAAACTTAAAGCAAACTAGTACCAATTATACCGGATAAATTTTCAACAGTCAAGTACGATATATCCGCTAAAAAATATACCTTAAAAGTATAGCGTTTAGTATTAATTATTATCTTAAATAATCAAATTTGTAAAACTGTTGTCTTGCTTTACTTTCCCATATTTATCGTTCACATTATTATTATTATTAACTTAGTCAAATAAATAAATAAATGCTCAACCTTTAGGCTATTCTGTCTACATCAGTCGAATGTATCTGTTATGTACTATACTATATATGAGTTATGATAGAATATTGCAATCTCCGGTTGACCTTAGCTTCCCAATACTTCCTGTTTATTTTTTCTGTGGCTGTGGCTTGTTGCTCCTTCCCACATTCCCCTCTTCCCACTGCTTTCGTGGCCATAGTGGTGGGCTCTGAAGACTCGAAGACTTTTCATTATTCATTTGTAAAACAAAACATTAGCCACAAACTCTTCCTGGAATATCGAACTACGATGGAAAAGCATTCTTGACTACAACAACAACAGAAGGCGCCAAGGAATGGCCGAGTGGGTGCTGCTGTCTGCCTGCTGAGCTGCAGTCTAATTAAAAATTCCATAACGCTGTGAAAGGAATTGCCTGAAGTCCGGACAGACGGTGGGTGGGGCTTCCTAGCAAATCAAAAATAAAACATAAGTCGGCCTGCGCTGGGGCATCATCTGCATCGAGGGGGGCGGCTTTTATTTGGCTGGGGCAGCCATTGGAGCAATTTTCCGCTGGCTGCTGCCTGCTGGCTGTGAAAGGTGGAAGCTGGATGCCGCTGTCTTGCCGGGGACTCATACATAATTCATTCGCCAGTAGAAGCGGCAATTTGGGCAAGGACAAGGCAAATGCCCCGTTTCATGGGGTTTGTCGTTAACCAAACAGTCCCCGTCATGGCCTAAGTGCCTCAGCAAAATAGAAGGAGAAGCCAGCAGAAGCCATAGCCAGAAACAGAACCAAAACATGGAGAACCGTTGCCGAGCCGGAAGCGCGTTGGTGCGCGGCTGCCTAGGCTGCCAGTCCGCCGCCCAGGACTCCTGGCTTGTTTATTATAATGGTTTTTGCGGTTTTTAGGCACACACCCCAGAAAAGTTTAGTTTTTTGGGAGTTTTGTAATTGCCGCTGTAGCAGCAACAGCAGCAGACAAGAGCAAACTCCAAGAGAGATTTATCATCAGCCTTAAAGCCGTCGCATCGCATTGCTATTCCTTCCTATTAAAGTACTCCTATCAGTGGTGCTGCCTGGAGGCGGCCTCGACTACATGTGGAGCGTATGATAAATGTGGGGAGCTGGCACTTGTGAGTAAGACGACTTCTTGCCGGCATACCCATCAATATC
The DNA here is from genome assembly GCA_009664405.1 of Drosophila bifasciata. Classification (NCBI taxonomy): domain Eukaryota; kingdom Metazoa; phylum Arthropoda; class Insecta; order Diptera; family Drosophilidae; genus Drosophila; species Drosophila bifasciata. The sequence continues at coordinate 4,189,816 of CM019043.1, read as the reverse complement.
AATTGCCGTCTGGCAGTGCCACTTAACTCTGCCTCTGGCAAGGGACTCTCTGTGTTGTTTCCGTCTCTGTCTCCGTTCCTGTCTCTGTCCCTTTTTCCTGCAGGTGTGCTTAAGCTCAGATCGCTCTTGATAATCCGAATTACCAGCCAAAAGGAAATAAAGATTCTCCCTGCGTGACTTTTCTTTTTCTGCAGTTTCCTCTAGTGCTGGTGGTGGTGGAGGTGCTGCCATTAATTTTGTCTAAATTAAATCATTTATTACTCGTGTGTTAAGGCAAGTCATTAAATTGCAAAAGCAATCCGAGGATGATGCCTGATTGTAAATTCAGTTAACAGTACCCAGTGCAGTCTGCAAAGGCATGTTTGGTCGGAACAAACGCGGAGGAGTGAACTGCAAATATTTGCCCCTGGTACAGGGCAAACAATCTGCTCAAAGCCTTTGCCACTTGACCTATCTTTTTTTTGTTGGCCTCCCCTTCCCCATTTTCCCCTCTGTGTGGGAGTCTGGGGCCCACTCTTATGGGCGGGATAACGTTACCAAGGATCCCTGGACGAATGTGGGCGAAACGTTTAGGCGTTGACAGAGCATGAAATTCATAGAGATGGCCGGGCAGGCACTGTGCTGTGATTGATGGTGTGTGGGCGGGCCGGGTACACGCCCTGTTTGGACATCAGCAATGAAATATAATGCCAGAGCAGGGCCAGCAGGAATGAGCAGTCGGCCGGCGGCCGGCGGCAGGAGACTCTAATAATGGCACTCGACCAAGTGATTCTCGAATTGAAACTCGAACCAATTGCATCAAGTGGAGAGGGCCTTTAATTGAGGGCCATTTACGCTTGAAAGAAATACCCTGTTTAGCTTCGATTCTATTTCCATTTTGAGCCACACAATTTATTGATGATAATTGCATTGAAAGTGACATCTCAACGAATCGAAAGGGAGTGGGAATGGGAATGATGATGGTGATTTAATAAAGCGAATAATTCGTGGCATGCTGTTACTGTGTCCAGCATTTGGGGCAGTCACAGCTGCTGCTGTTGCTACTGCCTCTTGACAAATGAATGTCGAGCAGCATGACGAGAGCATTTAAAATTGTTTCATTTCATTTTGGATGTTCTCCCATTTCGTTATCGCTTCTGTTTTTTTTTTCTGTTTGTATTTCTTGTCGAGCTTTTCATTGCACGTAGTACATGTATCCATCCCTCCCTCCATGTTTGTGTGTCCTTCTTCGGCAAACAAGGAGCGAACAGGGCATGCCAAAAGGCAGAGGGAAAACTCGTGCACTCAAGCGTAAAATCTGTTGAAAAATTTAAGATATTTTTGCAACATTTCTGAAACTCTCAGCAATCGGACTGAGCGAAAAGTTTACATTTAAGTTGTGAGAATTTTCGTAATTTCCATTAAAGAAAAAGTTTATTTAATAATTGTAATGGGAGTTTTTCCAACTGGATGTCTTAATTATGCCATGGGGCAAAAGACAGGAGAGTACAAGTAGGAGGAAAGCTTTTCTGATGGAAAATAATCCGATACTGTCTCTCTCGCAAAATCATTTAAAAGGTAGATAAAGTTCTTGGCTTATTTTATTAGCATTTTCTAGAGAATTTTCAAATTATCCCATAATTTTGTTCTTAATTCCAAGCTGCTTTCCCATTTCACTCACCGTTTGTCCATTGCGGTTATCCATTCCATTGCCATTTTGAGCGATTTTAATTACTTTCGGGTGAGCACTTTTAATTTTAATTCGAAGCGAATTCCTCGTATTGAACTTTCAAGTGTTTTATTAGGTCATTCCATAAATGGCGAACCGAAACGTTGCCGCAGATTGAATCCGAATCGAAGGGGGAAATTATTGCGGCAGTGCAGCAGGGTGGGCCAAAACGAAATCAAAATACCGGAAAATGGTGGACCCCTCCCCCAAAGTTTGCTTCTTCAATTCACGTTGCTGCCTTCAATTTGTGATTCCCTTTGAATGCTGCATGCCACAGATAGTAAGCTGCGCGCCACTGTGGGATCTTCTCAGGCTGTCAGAGTGTGGCTTCCACTCCGCATCACAGACAGGGCAAACGAGAGCTTTATCTTCGGTGTGTGTACACGAAAGTTTCCCAATAGATTTTAGTTCTGCAAAGTTAAATTGGGAAAAATTAAAGTCATATTTCACTTAGTGTTAGCTCAAAAATTAGTCTAAATGGCTACTGAAAAGGGGGATATACATATGTATCTATGTATAGTGTATGTATGTGTGTATAGAAAATGCCACAAACAGATGTAAAAAGTCTAAATGTGAGTTCTTATTGTTCCATTTACATTTTGCAAACCCAAAAAAAAGGGTTTTTTATCCCATCACTACTCTTGGGCGAGAGCCTTCTCCCTGGCCCGTACGAATGTGCTGCCAACTGCTGACAGCTGCCCTGAAGGCCCCTAATGCATGTGTCTGTGTATTTTTTCCTTAACAAAAGCAGATTCTGGGTAAAAAAAAGCTTTGAAGAATGGCAGTCAGTAGGGGAAGGGAGAGAGATAGAGGGCTGGTATATTGTCGGGGGAACTAATACAACAATAGTTTTTTTCTAGATAACAATAGATTAGCTGTTGCTTCTGCCACTCCTCCGCTTCCAACACAAACAAACAAACACAAAATACACACACGCAACACTGCGTATACTTAATGTGCTGTCAATGGGCAAACTGATTTCCCTTCTCAATCTGTTCCTATCTGACGAATATACTGGAAATATTAGCCACAAATACGCAATACCAGATTTGTATGCGATCCCTGAGTCACCCTAATGTACATACACAACCCGGAGAGCCACTATCAAATGTTGTGTTCGGGTGAATTCGATCCATTATCTATATTGCGGCTGTACTTTCTGGCCGGGCTGGCTCTGCGTCAATGGAAAATACATAATTTATAGAGACAAGGGGATACGGAGGGAAGGGGACATGCCAGTGGCATTGGCAGTGCAGTGTTAGGAAAGGAAAAAAAATGCAAATGCATGAGGAATAATTACTGTCAGTCTCTGGTGAAGCAGCGGCGGCCTCTTATGAATAATTAAGCTGGCCATTAAGTATACGCCACCGTGGGCGCCATCGGAAGGTGCCCCAGCGTATGCTACACTCTGCATCGCATCGCACTATATCTGAAGAAAACTCTGTCAAAACAAAACCTTCATATATATAGTATGTGATAATTCCGGGGGCGATAAGTGCTCACTATCGCTAACACGTCCCAAAAAAAAAAAAAAAAAAAAATGGTGGATCTCTGGTTCTGTCAGCCGTGTGGTGGCGGATGCAATTAGTGTGGGGGCCAGGTACAGGGGTGATGGCAGTTGGAAAACAGATGCTACGTGTAATTTCCACTTTAGGGATTCGCCAACTTTATTTTTAATTAAACAAACGGCAGCAGGGCAAACTTTTGAGCCAATACATAAATGTCTTTCAACTTTCGACTGCTGTCCATTACAGATTTAAAAAAAAATAAATACGTTGGGCAATGAATCAGAACTTACGCTTCAATGGTCGCGCGATCCTTGCCGAGTGATCAACGAGGCGGAAATAACTCAAGAAAATTATCAGAAGAAGCGAAAACCAAAGACTAAAAGTCCCCAAGAGGAACTTCTCCGTTCTCCTTTCTGCTGTTTTTTCAATTTTATGCTTTTCACTCCGTTGCCAAACCCGAACGGAACTGAACCGAACTGAACGTTTTTCCGGGTCCAAACATTTAGCCCCCTCTCCGTGGCAGCCAAAAACTCAACACGAAAAGCAAAAACCAACCAATTGGAAAATAATTTAAAAATTATTTTAACACTGTACTATTTACAAGAAATTTTGTTTGAAATATTCCAGTTTGTTTTGAACAGTTTTGTTTAGTATATACAAATAGTTTTTGAGTTAACTAGGAAATTCTGAAACTTTTTTGTGGGGAGCCCGCTCGCACGTCCGTTACATTTTGTAGTCGCGTCGCAACTGTTTTCCCGAGCGATGGCGAAGGCGAGTGCCCGAGAAAATTTGCTCTTCACCACACTTCTGTCCTGCGCCTAACAGGTGAGTTTTCCCTCTGTATTCTGCAGGGGGGGGTGGCGGCGGTCGGTGGTGGTGGTGTTGGGTTGTGTCCCCGAATTTCAATGGGAAATTGACTGCAGTGCTGATGGCTGTGGTGCGGTATTTTCGGCTCTCTTTGTTGATACCTGTCCTCCTCTGCCATCTCTTTCTTGTGTCATTATAACACTCGCATATTTTGGCGCGTTTTTCGTTTAGCAACAAGTTTTGAAATAGCAGCCGCACAGTGGGCCAACATCTGCTTGTTTGCTGGCAACATTTCTGGAGTTTGTTTTGATAACTTTATTTTATCCGTAAATGGCTGACTAATAGAAGAGACCACTAGGAATCCATATGGGTTTGAAAATAATATAAAATAATTTATAAAAGGTAAAATTTTAAATGAATTTAGTTTTGAAATTTTTAATTTAATTTAATTTTTTAATATAAAAACTTAAAATTTGTGTGTTTTCCTGATTTTAGTAACAACAAATGTGTGTTAATTTTTATTTCATAATTTTGTATTATAAAAATTATAACTCTTACGTTTTATGTTGAAAATATCAATCTGCATTGATTTAAAAAATGTTATACACTTCTATCTATTATTTAATTTTTTTTTATTTTTATTTGTATCAATTCTGATATATTATATCAATTCTGTGAAGTGTGTTTACTCTAACCCGCCATTAATATTTCAGAACCATCATTCATTCATTTCCTTCCAGCCACATGCTGCAGGCACATGTCTCCGCCTCCGCTCTGTGTTGCTGCTGCTTCTTGGCAACAAACTGTTGAGCGTTTCTTTGGTGAGTCGTCGCATTCGAGCAGCTCTTCAACAGGCAAATTGTCTGCCCAACTGACTGACAATTATACTCCGCTCCCGGTCCGCCCCCTCGCCAACCGCCCCGCCACTCCATCATACATACGAGTATGTACGAATATCAAACACTTGGCTGAAATTGCACATTAAATGGAATTGCAATACAAAAACAATCAACGTGTCAATTAAATAATGCAGAACAGCGGCAGATGGCTGGCTGCCTGGCTGTCCGAATGGGTCCTGCCAAGGATGTGTCACTGGCAGGTGGGGGAAATCCTCGGATGCCCATTCAATCCCAGTCGCATGCCCATGAAAAAGGTGTGAAAATGCAAAGGTTTTCTTTTGTTTTTCCTTTGCCTTTTGCAGGCTCTCTGCCTGATATTGTGGCTGTGGTCGCCAGCCGAAATGTTTACGGCACTCGAGAGTGCCTTTATTTCCGCATGAATCATTCCCTCCCCTCCCCAGTACAGTCCCCTCAACGCTTATAAATTCTTTGCTGCTACTTCTTTCTCCTGGCTGTCCCACGTCCACGTCCCTCCGCATTGGGTGAGTGTGTGTGTGTCTGTGTGTGGTGGTGGCTGTCTGTAGCATTTTTTATGTGCTGCCCATCGTAGACATTTTTCTGGTTGGGCTCTGCAAGGAAATTCCAGGAATTTTTACGGCCGCTTTGCCTGTTGAATTTGTCATCACATGCTGATGGGTTCCCTGCTGCTCCATACACACGAGTACGAGTATGTATGCATGGCAGGTCAGGGCAGGGCAGGGCAGCGGAGACGCGACATGACGACAGGCCCAGCCCTGTCGGTAATTATGATAAATGTGTTCTTAATAAAGTCAGCTGGTATAAGTATCCTATCGTGGTCTGGGCCCCTGCCACCGGCCTGAACAATGTCTGGTTTCTATGGCAGCTTTAATGCATTTTCTTTTCTTCTTTTTCTGCACATTATCGGAGCTTCTTGCCACCTGTACTAATGGCATTTCCTGTCCCAGTCAGCCCGTTGCCTGGCCATTAGCAAGAAAATCCTGTTGCACAGTGATCGACAACACAGCGTTGTCCGTGTTGTCCGTCTACGTGGACATGGCCTTAACTTGCTGCCCGGACATGACAGGGTGGCAGTCTGTCCGTCAGTCTGTCAGGGTGTGTGGGTGGGTGCTACGCTGCACTATGGTCCCAACGACCACTTTTGTTGGCCAAAACCCATTTTGTGAAAGTTAATAAGTAACCGTTTTTTTTATTGAACTGTATTAGAAAAAGAGTGACCATAAAAGTTGCATACCCGAAATTTCCATAGATGGCGCCACATTCGCGAATTCAGCTGTTAAAACAGCTGTTGTCACTCACATGCACGCGCAGTGAAAAAGTGTAAATTTAATTGCAGTTTTAAATCTCTCATAAATTGAAAAATACGATTAACTGATCAAATTTTTTGTGTTGTATTTCAATCAGTAGGGTTTCTACTACGTGTTTGGTAAAGTTACCTGTATCTAGTATTTGTGATGTCTTCTTAATTTGAGGTTCAAGTGAGGCCTTTTACATCTGTCAATTCGTAATGAAAAAAAACTGATTTTTAAATAGATATAACTTTTGATTCCAACCTATTCCAACCTTAAAACCTATTGTGTGTCGTAGAGTTATAAATTCTTGTTGAAATGTATATAGTAGAAAATGCCACATTTCACCACAAATTTTATAATTTGCATTAGTAGATCATAACCTCAAATTAAAAATTCTAAGTTGTTTGCCGCGTGAACATCAGAGAAAGCGAAAACATGCAAGGAACTCAATTATTTTGAAATTAAACGTAATGGAGACATTTCAGATGAAGTTAATAAGCTTTTAAGCATAATTATATGAGTTTTTGTTACCGTTTGGCAAACAAAATGGAACAAATTGAAGGCAAATACAGAGACGTTAAGCGAAAAATATAGATTGGCTAAATAAACAAGAAAGTGTTCAAAAACCTTAAAGCCAGTGGGTCGCCCTTTGCTTTCACACTTCAAGAAACGTTGTAGACCACAAAGAAGGCAGGCTGGAGATCTTGTAGTATCGGAAGGATGAAACAAAAAGAAATTTTTGAATCAAGCCGCAAGCATGATCGCATCGAATACGAGTCAAATACGAACTCGCATTTGTGTTAAAACTTTTTATTCTTATGCCTAGATAAGTCTAACTTTATTATTTTATGTTTCAGAACACTTATCAAAAGCGTTCTTCTCTTAGCGACAAATTTTTAAAATTTGATTTTTGTTTTTTTAAATTTGTTTTGGGAGTGCCACGCCCCATTAAAAATTTGTAAAATCAATTTAATTGATTTCTTAATATACATGTTGAAAATATTCTCAATACTCTAATTCACTATAACTAAAAATTTAAATATGCATTTAAAAAAAAGGGGAGGTGCCACACCCATTTTTATTTGTTACCCCAGTTCCTATTGATTATATCTACCCAATGCAAAAACCAAATCCAAATATCTTGTTTTGTTTTGCGAGTTATTAATTTTGGCCAACAAAAGTGGTCGTTGGGACCATAGCGCGCTGTTAGTATGTGCTTATGACAGGATTGCACCTGCTTTTCCACCATGCTGATGTCATTGCTGTGTCTGAGTCTGTGTTTGTTAGTCATTACACTTTACTCTTTAGTTGCATTAACGCTTATTCAATCAACGTTCATCGCTCAAATTGCCTGTGAAGGTGGCCCACATCCTGCCTGCCTGCCTATCCTGTTATACCCATGCAAATCCGTATATGTATGTGTGTGTTTGTGAATTATGGCCGCGTAATTTGATTAGCCGATACACGAGGCAACGCACGGGATATAAGCTAAAATGTAAACTACGTTTATGGCCCGCTTGGAGCGTACTCATGACCAGGTAATAAACACACACACACGCCCTACCAGCCATCAAGTTTCCTGGATATAGTTCCACCGACGGAAAGCATAGCCTACTTTTGTGGGCCTGCCTAGGTTTTATCGGATTGTGTGCCATAAATGTTTACAAGTAGCTGGACAAGCAATCTAATGAAACGTTGTTCGGGGAAAGAGATGCAAATTAACATGTGTCTCAACGCCTTGCTGAAATGTAAATAACTTGTACATACACACATACACATATTTTTGTATAGTTTGTGTTGTTTTTATAAATCGTTACAATATTCAAATTTGTTCGAATCAAAAGCTGTTTTAAATGCTGCCTAAATCCATGTAAAATCCTAGTAAATCAAAAGTTAACAAACGCAATGGACTCTCCCTTCATTTGCATTCAACCAAAAACTTGATTATCCGAGCAAAATCAGAGTTGAGCAGACCTGCGGGGGGAGAGGTGGAGGAGCCAACTGTGTGCTTAATGAGCTCGGTGAAATGTGTGCTTAAAATTAACTTTTAGCTAGCAGCACAAACTGATGACAGAGACTGTGTTTTGCTGCTTTATCCCGCTGGTTGCCCTGGTTGTCCTGGTTATCCTGGCTGTTCTCGTTCTGCAGCTGTTGCTCCGCCAGACGGGACGGGACGCTCATAATTACGCATACAATTTGGCAGGCAGCTTCACTTACTAGTTGGTTGGCAGAAGGGGTGGGTTCTCCAGTGGCCCAGACATGCTTTAATAATTAAGACCCGGGCAAATCAAGACATCCTTGAAGGCAGCAAAACTTCACAACATAAACACCCGGAGGATGGATGGACGGAAGGAGCGGAGAAGGGGCCATGAGATTTTGCAAGGACATCGTTGGAATGGTCGAGAGGCAAAAGGCAAACACTGTCTGTCATCTGCAAGCCCATCCACCAGCCACCAGCCAGCAAGTGCAGCCAGTAGAGAGCAGTGTTTGGGAGTGAGTGGCCCCCCACCTCTACTAAAAAACTAATTTCTCGCTTTGTTGAGCATAATTTTATGCAATTGTTTTTAGATTGAATTGCAGAGTGAGAGCCATGCAGACACCCCCGCCCGCACATTGGACCAAAATATCTCGCATTTCCATTTTGATTTCTCTTTAAGTGCGTTCGCTGCATTAATTTCCTCATTATTTGCAGTTCCTGGAAGGCACCCCTTATGAGCATATGAATGCAATTAAAATGCTTCTGAGGACACCATACGGCGAATGCATGGGATGCAATTCGGGACGTAATCGTTCAATAATTGGATTAATTAATGGCCTGGGGCCACCGCGAGCATGGGGAAAACAGTTTTCGCCCCCCAGCCCCTCGAAACAGTTGGCACCTTGGGCAAAGGTTCAATGGCGTTCAGCAGCCGCTGTAATGGGTTCTTCGACTGGGGGTTTGCCGTGCTGCCTGCTCGAACCCATTCAAAATCGTTTTGGGTGCACTGAACGGCCTCAGCACCTGCGTTCCAGCAGCTAAAAAAACAACCAGAGCAGCAATATCGAAAGCAATTTACATTTTTTTGGTACCCCCTTTTTTTACGTTGGTCTCTCTTCACCTGTCTTTTTCTCTATTGCCAGCCGCACTGGCTTTCGGCCACTCTATTCTGCCTTTGACTCGCTCGCAATTTATTGCTCAACTGCACAGAGTGTAGGGTAAGGGAGGGAAAAAAGGCATTCAAACTGAGTGTGTAAGTTTTAATTTTATTTTCTCACTTCATTTGGAGGGTCTACTCACTCACCGGGTTTGGCCATGGCGCGTACAACACTTTACATACATTTGCATAAGCGGCCGAGCAGTTTAAGCAACCTGTCCCGAGTAGGTTAATAAACGGGCTTCACGCTCCTTGCTTAGGCAAGGGCAAGGGTCCGGGCAGCCGTTTAAAGCCATCTCGTAGCGGAGTCGCTCAAGTTTTATGGCTCCTGAATCGCAGTGCAGATTACAGCCTGCGGATTGCGGATGGCTGATTCTGAATGGCTGATGGCGTATGGCGTTCAGGTGTGACGAGGATTCTTGTCTTGTCTGGCGGCTGATTATTTGTGGCTTATTGCGTTAATGCGACGTTTATCGCATGGGAATCGCATTAGCAGCGTTTAGAGACAGGCCCGAAACGACCTTGAGCGAACTCCCCAGGACAACCCGATTCGCCACCCCTATCTGTTTGATTAGCCCGAACCCTGCCGCGGTAAGCAAATATTGTACAAATATCGCATTTGGTTGTTTTCTTGGCTTTGTTTGCGTATTTAATCAAGGCAGCCCAGTCCCAGCGGCTATTGAATGTGCAAATATTAGCCAGAACTAGGAGCTGAATCGGGGGTCGTCCTTGCTTGTCCTAGTCAAATACTGTGCTGTCTGTAAGGGATGTGAGCACTTATCTGTGACCCACTTGCAGCCATACATACTATATTTATAAGCATTTCATTGGTCGCCGAGAGTCATGGGAATTTGTGGGGAATTATTCATGATACAGCAAGGACAAAAGCCATGATTAAGTAGTTATTCGCTGGAACCTATTAACCTTCAAGCTCTCTCCTAATATATTCTCACACATCTTCTGCGTAGCAAGTTCTCCCATAGATTCCGCTTGTACTCTGTGTTTTGTATTAAAGTTTTGCTCCCCACGCACCCACCAATTTGCTTTTGTGGACGTCCCAACGCCTTCGCCTTCAGTTACGAGTATGCCGCTCCGGCAGCAGCAACAAAAACAATAGTAATAATAATGGAGCCTCGGCTACGTGCCACTATCCAAAGCAGCCATCGCTTCGTGCGTGCCTTAAGCACCCATCCAGCATGAGGACCAACAGCAGATCCACCTCCAGCTCCAGTTCCAGCTCCAGCCAAGGCATAGTCAATGGGATAGGACGGGGCAGACAGACTCTCTCGAACTGTCGCGCTTGATGCGCTTTTGATAACTTGTTTGAGTTTTGTTTGAGCCTTCTGTCTCGGGCTGACATCTTTGTTGCGTGCTGCCTGTTGCCTGTTGTTGTTGTTGTTGTTAGCTGTCGTCACTGTCAAGAGGCAGCCCCGCGTGACTTGGCCACCAATTCTGCAGCTATCAGGTTGATAAATAGTTTTTTTTTCCCTTGCTCTCTCCTTGGATTACACGAGCCCCACGAGTCCTGCCGCTCCCCTCGAGTTGGTTTAAATTAAAAAGCGTCCAGCAAACAATTTTCTCTCAACTGCAGCGAAGAATTCCTGGTATCGCCGAGGGCAACTTTGCGTTATTTTTCCCCCCTTTCATTTTTATTTTCCACGCAGGTGTCGTAGTTCCCAAGCGCTATGCATATATATTTTTTTATTATTCGCTAAAGTCCTGGCTTTAACATTGCAGGGCCCTTGAACACTGGTACCTGTGAGGAAGCATAAAAAATGTATTTAAAATAAAACAAGATTTTGCACTCACAGCACGCTGTCAGCAGTCAGCATATGCTGGGGGAAATAGTTTTCCAGAGATCTGGAACGCTCCCTGCTAACTAATCCAGATATTTGCGACTATCCCTAGAATATCCCCACAATTTTGGGGCCAATTGCCGGCAATTGGTGTCAATTTACGTCTGGTATTATGTTTTGTCCATTTTAATGGCATATTGAATGTCTCACACATACATACATACATACAACAAGGGAAGCGACTATCGATGTTTACGCTGAGGATTTCTCCATAAATAATCCATTGGAACATGTAGCAGAAATGCGTCAAGTGGTCGCACACCACTCACACACACAGAGAGGCCCAAGGACTGTGGCATTACATTGGCGGGTGGCGGGTGGCGGATAGCGGGTGGCTGGTGACGGGTGGCGTGTGGCGTCTGCGTGGGTGTCTGTTTTTTATGGCACCCTGGGGAAATGACGTACGACTACATGAGCGAGTATGAATGCCAGTTTAATATACAAAACTTTGACAATATTGTCACACAGTTAACACGGATACACACTCACTCAGGCACTCGCCAACAGCAGGCCATCAGACGTGCAGCCAGACAAATGTGCGAATAAAATTGCTATTTTCGTGCTGCTTGCGTCTATTGTTAGCCCTCTGAAAAAGTTATTCTGCTGCTGTCATCTAAACACACACACACACACACATACACCACTAGAATGATAAATAAATGGTTTGTTATAGCAGCAGCAAATCGATCATTTTGCCATAGTAAAGCCAAAGTGTTTTATGTGACGAAAATCTGATAAAAGAAACTTCATATGCGGCTTGGTGTACATAAATATTTAAAGCACATAAACGATGGGAATTCAATTAATCATGTGGATAATGTATAGGCCAATCAGTATTTGGTTTAATTCTGGGCAAAAGCCCAGAATAGTAGGCAGCAATTGAGAGGCAGGCCAGGCAGAAAACCAAACCAGTCTTGAGACTCTACTCTTGGCCATGCTCCAGTAATTATTCGGCCGGCGTTGACGTCATTTGCATGCTTTGGCAGCACTCAAAATGAAATCAGAACAATTCGCAGGAGGAGGAGATAAATCTAAAGGCTCTTTGTTTCGGCCTCACTTCCGCTGCCACCGCACTTGCCGACTGAAATCCGAGTACACAAATAAAATCTCTCGCTTGGCGCACTCTTCAAACGTTTTTATTTAAGTTCTGGCCATTGTTTTTATTTGCCTTTAATGGGGGTCTGTGGCTGTGGCTGGGCTCCTGAAGCAGGTGGAGTCCCCTACCCACCCCACTCGTGAGTGGCAGCTTTAGTGTCGGTCTGTGTTTGCTTTAACATCGAGAAAGTTTTGTTCTTCTTTTCAGTCGAGTCAGCGACTCATAAAGCAGGCACAAGCCCCACTCCAGGTTTCATTTTTCTCAGAACTTGTGGTGTTTTTTTTTTCCTTTCTTTCCTAGGTGCGAATTGGAAGGCGATGGGGCGGCAGGCCGCAAAACTTTTTCTCCACTCTCCTTCGCTCCGGCAAGAAAAGGTCACTGAACAATTGACAAAGTCGCTTCTCCGTTTTCCTGGGGTTCAGCAAGCGCCATTTAAAAAGTTTTACATAATAGTTGGGCCCGGCACTTGTCAAGTGCCCATTAAGCTAAAGATCTTGGCCGAGGAAAAACAATGACAGGCGCTGCCTGCCTGACCAGCGTTTTGATGCGGAAATTCAATCAAAGTACGCTCAATTAAAAGTTGTCATTGGAACACTACGAAGAACACTCATCAGGTTGAGTGTGGTAGTTCAAAAGTTTGCCTTATCCACGGGAGACACACAAACACACATGCACAACCTCAACATCGGCTTCTGTACAGCCTCCAATTACCGTAATTTGTCAATTTTATTAATGGATTCTGTTACTCGGCAATCTACTGGAGATATCCGATTGCATTTTATGATACATTTTGAGTGTCGCGTGTCGGGCTAAAGGCAAAACTTCATGTTTATTGCATTGATTTAGTTTTTATAAGAATAATCTTTAAAATTGCTTTCAAAATTTAAATTTGAATTGGGCGGGTACATTTAGCCATGTTTCAAACCAACAAGTAGGGTTGCCAGGGAAAGGTGTCTTTGTTCAGTTGCGACTGGGACAACTAGGTAGAGCCACTAACCATACGCATCATAGATAGGTCATGCAATACAACGAATTTGTCGCAGCTGAATTTGGGTTCCGGAACCCAGAACCCATTGAACATGTTCGCTCATGACGTCATGCGACAGAAAATCCAGCATTTCTGCCACACGGACATAAAAATGTATGTCTGTATTGTCTTCAACTGGTTCGACTTGAGATTTGGTTTTTTGTGTTGTGGTTCGTAGTGACGGAGACGTGCGTGTGTAATGAGTACTCACATACTGTGCGTGTATTGGTTATAGGATTTGGTTTTCGCATTTAAGCAAAAAACTTAATAAATTGCGGAGTAAATGATAAAATCACTTAAACAACAAATATATCCTTGTTTAAGATTACAACTACATAGAGGAAAGGTATAGACAAGTCAGTTTTGGTTTCTTGTTTTGTCCGTTATTTGTGGGACAATCTGGTTGTTCTATGACCTGTTCCTGTTATGGGAAGCACATTCTTAATCAAGTATCAAGGATATTTCCCCCATTCATATCTTGTTATCTCTGTTATTCATTATATCTCCGATCCTGGCATCCGAAGGCTTAACATCTTGATTTTTATTTTGAATTAACCTCTGATTAGTTCCGCCTATCACACAAAAATATCGATAGCACAAAATATCGATTTAATATTCCAAACAGTATCACGTACTATAGCGATATATTGTTACATCGATGTTTATCCATAGGAACATCCATAAGAAAAACAGTGCAAATTGTTAACAATTTTTTAATTAACTAATTGCAAACGCAGTGCCGTTTCAATTGCCCCTACAGTACGAGAATCATGCTGGTCAACGAAGCTAGACAAGTATTGAGCCGTGCCAGCTCCCTGGCGGCACGTCACCAGGTAAGAAAGGGGACGGGAATGGGATGGTGGCTACTGCTCTCAGAGCTCATGGGCGGGCGGCTTTTCGGCCAGTGCAGTTATATAAGGTGGGGGCAAAAACTGTTTGGGAAATAGATAAAGCCGATCAAAATCACAACAAATGAGTTGCAGTTCGAAAAATTAAGACGAACATTTGCGATTATGTAAACGTTGTTGCACCCAGCAATTGGAGAAAATCGTTATGGCGTGACTGCAGCCAGACATTCGGTCGGACTGCCGCACTAACACACACGGAAGAAGCACACTGATATTATCTCCGTATATGTTGCAGCTGCGCGCTATCAGCAATGGCACCGCCCAGTTGGACCAACAGGCCCAGCCCAAGGAGGCCAAGGAGCCGCAGATCAAGAAGTTCGAGATCTACCGCTGGAGCCCGGACAATGCTGGCGAGAAGCCGCACATGCAGACCTACGAGGTGGATCTGCGCGAATGCGGCCCCATGGTGCTGGATGCCCTCATCAAGATCAAGAACGAGGTGGATCCGACTCTGACCTTCCGTCGCTCGTGCCGCGAAGGAATTTGCGGCTCCTGCGCCATGAACATTGGCGGCACCAACACGTTGGCTTGCATTAGCAAGATCGATACCAACACCTCCAAGTCGCTGAAGGTGTATCCCTTGCCGCACATGTATGTGGTGCGCGATCTGGTGCCGGACATGAACAACTTCTACGAGCAGTACAGGAATATTCAGCCCTGGCTGCAGCGCAAGTAAGTACAAACGTTCCGCCCAAGGAGCCAACACTCATCTCGTTCCTGTTGCGTTTCCACAGAAACGAAGCTGGCGAGAAGAAGGGCCGGGCCCAGTACTTGCAGTCTGTGGAGGATCGCTCCAAGCTGGATGGTCTGTACGAGTGCATTCTGTGCGCCTGCTGCTCAACCTCATGCCCATCGTACTGGTGGAACGCGGAGAAGTATCTGGGCCCTGCTGTCCTCATGCAGGCCTACCGGTGGATCATCGATTCGCGTGACGAGAACTCTGCCGAGCGTCTGAGCAAGCTAAAGGATCCCTTCAGCGTCTATCGTTGTCACACGATCATGAACTGCACGCGCACCTGTCCCAAGGGCCTGAATCCGGGCCGTGCTATTGCCGAGATCAAGAAGCTGCTTGCAGGTCTTGCTTCGAAGCCAGCCCCCAAGCTGGAGACAGCGGCTCTGCACAAGTAAAGCCATGTTTCTTTACCTTTTCTTTTTTGTTCGTGCTTTCCCCCCAAAACCCTAGCCAGTTCGCAGCGCGTTGCAAAATTGTAAAAACAATCGACAGTGCGTTCCAGTGCGGTGCGAAATCCTCCAACCGATTTGCTTACAATGTTTTAATTTATTTAAGCTTACAGTAAACTAAATATGTTATTACAGTTTTAAAGGGAACGTTGTGTAACGCAAAAATAAATATTTAATTGTGTATCAACTAACGCAGCTCCCCTTGCCATAACTTCAAAGGGACATGGGGACCGAAGTTGCCTCATTCATCGACATCTTCGGGCTGATAAAAGTCTTGAGTGACTGGAATGACCCGATCGTTTGTCTCGTCATCCTCCTCGTCGTGACTGTCCGTGTCCTCGCTGTCGTCGTTGGCTATGGGAGAGGGTTATATGTTCATGACTTATGATTAAGACTTACAAATCAAGTTAGTTTCAACTCACCATCTTCATCATCCGTCTCGATGCCCGGTATCGTCAGCATCTTGCCCAAGGGCTGCAGGTCTGTTCCAGCAGTTTTAAGGGACTCACGCTGCAATGGAAAATTTTGATTGTTTGTAAACGATGGTCCAAAAAGGAGGCGGAAGACGCTTACCCAGTTGCTGCGTTCGTCCTCGTAGCGCCTGGTCTGTGCCTCCTCGCTGACGGATGCTGGCGCCATGTCAAGCCAATAGCGATTGGCCACAGACACCTTAAGACTGGGAAAGAAGGGTATCATCGGCATAGTACAAAATTTCCAACAGCAGTGCAAAATTGAATTTCCACTCTTTGTTATTGTTTTGATGGACGCCTTCTTGCGGATATGGCAGCTCCGCGACGCGTCTCGCGGTATCGATAATAATTCTCAGGTATCGAAACACGATCTGGCAACGCCGCACGTTATCGTTTCAATCGATAATTTCATTTTTACATCGATAGTTTCATTAGATAAATACCGATACAGAGATGGTATATTTCTGAGGGGTCAGTCGGTATATTTTATACATAAATCCTCGGTCACACTGCCAGGGCCACAAAGTGCAAAATTTAATGCAATATAGGAGCAATGCCTGGTTCATGCCCTCCCGCTGGTTGTTTACACGTAATTTGCTAATCGCCAGTGCTGCTGCTGCTGGTGCATCGACCACAACTTGCAGGCGGATCTTTTGCTCGCCAATCAGAATGACAGATCAACAGAACTGTGATTCATCCTACATCGCCGGCAGCAATTCGGTGGCCTTTGTGACCACACCGGACAGGGAGTCGGCCAAGAAGTTGGCTCACGGCATCATTGATCGTAAAATAGCCGCCTGCGTCAATATTATACCTAAAATCGAGTCCATCTACATGTGGGAGGGCAAAGTCACCGAAGACGATGAGTATCTGATGATGATCAAGACGCGCACGGAGCGCATCGACGAGCTGAGCAAGTTCGTCCGCGAGAATCATCCCCACAGCGTCGCCGAGGTGATCTCCATTCCCATAGAAAATGGCAATTTGCCCTATTTGAACTGGATTGCACAGACAGTGCCGGAACTGAAGAAGAACTAAGACTAAACTATACCCAAGCATACAATTTTGTAATGAATATATTATATTTCAAATAAAATCTGATTTGAAATGTTGTTAATCTATATAAGCTATAAAAAGGGACTCTCGCACGATTTACATAGGTGAAGACGTCACTAAGGCATATTTATTGGTAGTAAAGTTCCAGATTCATGCCGTCATGGATTTCATCTGCAGAAAAAATGGAAGTTTAAAATATTGCTACAGGTACACAATATTCAATGACGTACAATCAGATAGGCGGATGGGATCCTTGTAAATTGTGTACCACTTCTTCAGGACAATCTTCTCGTGTTTTGTGCCAGTTTGTGCCGCTATAAGTTTCTTCAGGTCTCCAACGGTGTCGTCAGGGTTGCACTTGACGCGCACCTGTGTTAAATATGTGAAATTAAACACATTCAATCTTTTTATGTTCACAGCTAGTTACCTTCTTGCCCAGTCGATCGTTGCAAGTTATTTCTATCATTTTTGTGTATAAAAAAGACCACAATAAGATAAGCACTTTGTATTAGGGATGTTCAATAAATATCGATATATTTATATTTTCGATCGTGCAATATGTCGATATTTTTGTGCGATAAATTGAATACTTTCTGTTGGCAATTATATTTAATTCAAAATGAATCTTCTATTTGGTGTGTCTAAAAGAGCTAAGACTTCAGATGAAATTTACTTCCTTGAAGCTTTTTTGATCAATAATTTGGGGAGCGACTTGATAACAAGAGATCGAAGGAGTTCATTTTAACGCAAAAAACCTCTGCTCATAGTTTATTGTTCTTATGTTCACTTTTACTTCCGCCTGAAAATTGAAAAAAACAGATGCGCGACCTTTGTTTAATTGTTTTGTATTGTTTATCGAAGCTTAAAACTGTAAATTTCGCTGTGTAATTTTTTGCTAAGCAGCGGACCACTACATATAATACGCATATAATATGCTAAAACCGCAGCAGAAAGACAAGAAAATGCCGCGCTCCTACTCCAGATCCCTGTTGCTCCTGCTGTCGATGGTAATGCTGATGACGTCGCTGCCTTTTGCAGTCCAAGCTCAGATGGTGCGACACGGCCATTGCAGGCCCACACCCATCCGCGTCTCGGCAGGAGGCATGGTTTGCGAGCGGCAATGCTACACGCCCGGCGGACCCCCATTCCTTTGCCGGCGCGTACCCCTCACAACTGATCTTCATATTTGCAGCAGGAACTGCTGTCGCTCCGGCCCCCACTGCCTGCAATTGCTGCGAACCTAACTGCAATCATTTATGGACTTATAGCTTGATCAAATGATAGTATCTTTCATTCTCGCGATAAGACGGGCTGATTTCGTTAGTTGTTATTCTATCCATATGGCTGCTTCTCGAAATAAGCTCCCTTAAAATATTAAAATTGTTGCTGCTATATTTTGACTAAATTCCAACGATAGTCCTCTATCGATAGTGAACTAAATTTAATCGATATATATCGGTGGTACTAGCGATGGGCATACAGCTCCATTTTGCAGCTCTATCATTTCTCTCCTCATTCGCATTTTTTTTCGCCGCTAATGGACGTGATTTTTCCTTACGCTGTCCAAGTGTAATTCTAAAAACGGCGCGGCCCTTGCAAATACCTAGAAAATTATATTAATAAATAAATCCACCAAGTGCGATATAAATTGTGAGTGTAAAAATGAAGTTTTTAATTGTGCCTACATGCTTCGATTAGAAAAAGTTGAGATTGTAGACGAGAGTGTGTGTGTGTGTGGTGCGGTTGTGTGCGTGCTTCCGTTTTTTCATCTAAGCCGCTGTCGACGCCGCCAATGACGCAGCTGCGGGAAACTTGTTTGGGTTTTCATTTCAACGAAATATTTACCGTCTGCGTGTGCTGGGAGCGTATTTTTGGGCAATTTGTATTGATTATTCGTATGTTTGCTGCTGGCGGAGTGCCTCTGCTAGGCAACCTGTACCCCCCTTTTTCCACTTATGTTTGTGAAATTTTCTCTCTGCACACATTTTGCCGCACTCCACGGTCACTGGCAAGCGATTCGCAATTCGAAATGGCTCTTGGTTTATTTTTAGACTCAATCTTTCTAGCCCCCAGCCTGTGTTCACTTGCTCGTACCTCCCCATTGCATTCTAATTAAAAACCAGACACTGCGCTCATTTCAACACGCACTGCATTGCATAATTTAATGTGTAAATGATTTTGGAGGGAGCCTCTCTAGGTACTTGCTCAACCCATTTCCCCGTCGTCGAAAAGCACTCGAGCATAGAATTAAAGTAACAAATGGCCATAAAGTAGTATGTCAAATATTCCGTCATGAGGAGAAAACCGTTGTGTGTTGTGGGTCTATGTATGTCTGCCCAATTGTAAACAACCCACGCCTAGTTTACACACAAACACACACACACACACACACAGAAGCATAGTTTAATGTTTATTTCCATTTTACCATTCCATTTGCAGTCCACCAATAGCAGCAGCAGCAGCAACAACCTTCAGCTGGCCCTAAAACATTCGAAAAGGAGAATCTAATCATGAGCGATGATACGTACCAGATAGAGACGCGCCGGCGTTCGCGTTCGAAGACCCCCTTCCTTCGCTCCAGTTGCGATCATGAGAATTGCGAGCATGCTGGCGAGGAGGGACATGTGCATCACCAGAAGAAGAAGTCAGCGCAGGCCCCCAATGTGCAGTGAGTATGAATGGTGTGGAGTGGGGAACACAAGGGAAGGGTCCCAAAATAGACCTAATTACAGCATTTGCTTATCACTCAACATGCCATTGATATCAGAAATCTAGAATTCTCTTTTTGGGGGTAGTGGTGGTAAATGGAGTTTCTTCGGCATGTGGGCAAGGCACGCGAGTTTAAACACTCGTTTGGGGCAGCGTCACAACCATAGCAATAACCCCATGCACGTTGTCTGCTTGTGGTGGTGTTTGCGGCCATGACGTCATCTCCTTGTTATTCACACTCGACGCGAAATTCAATTTCGAAACGGCCCGTGCAGGCGGCGGGCAAATGAAAACGAAGGCAAATCCACACGTATCTACAAGTTTATCTGTGTGTGTGTGTTTCGCGGTTGCCATACAGGGTGTTTTCTGCTTTGGCTTTGAGGCTTTGGCGCGCATTTCGAACAAACAGTTAATGAATCAAACAAACTTCGTCGTCGTTTCGTTGATGACGACATCTGACGGTCACAGCAACATGCTCTGGCCTGGGCATCATAGATTCGTTTTCACGTTTTAGCCACAGAAAACCAGCATGTTGGGGCGGGCGGGCATTAAAAATTGAAGGTCAGAGTAGCTCATGAGCATATTATTGTATATTTGTTTTGATACGTCGTTGTACGAGAGCTTTGGACTGTTTCAAAGTGGAGACATTTGACAGAAATCCCACTAAACAGAATTCTATTTTCATTCCCCACTTGCAGAACGATCATAGAGGAAACTGTGGTGGTGGAGTCGAGCGTCAGCAAGAAGGGACGAAACAAATCATTTGCCCAGATGACCTCGGACTTTTCGGTCGATGACATTAATCCGGGGGCGAAGCGCAAACAGACCTCGACCACCACAACGGTCACATCAATCACCAGCAAAAGAACGGGCGCCACATCGACCCCCAACAACAAGGTCCAACTGGAGACGAAACAAAATTTTCTGAACACCGCCCAGGAGCAGCTGAACAGCAGCAAGCGCTCGAATGGCACTCACAGTTCGGTGGATCCCAGCGATTACTTGGCCTACATTGAGTACAGAAATGCTGGCGAATATTGGAAGTGAGTAGAGGAGTGCCTATGGAGTATTTGTGGTACTAGTGACCTAATAAAATCTGTTCCCTTTTCCAGCAAAACCCCCAAGACGGACTACACATATTCACAGCTGTCCCCACATCGCCGCCAACTGGCCCCAGGAGTTGTGGCCATGCCCAATATGTCCCGTCGTAGCCTGGGCAACCACGATGCCCGCGTCAACTTTATGGTCCAACAGAATCCGGACCAGGAAGAGCTCATCCGTCGTCGCTACCAGTCGAGGAATACGCAGTACTTGAACTACGACTCGGCCGACGAACTGGACGCCACAACGTTCGGACAGCAGAATAAGCAGAGCTTTTGGCTGGTCCGCCTCATCCAAGTCGTCCTCAGCACCATCACAACTACGTGGACACGCGTCACCAACATATCGGCCACAGAGACAAATGCGTATCAAACCTATTACTCCAGGCAGCAGAGGAACCAGGAACGCAGTGTGGCAGGTCGGATTGGCCATGCCATTGGCGACAGTCTGTCAAGTCTTCTGCGCTACGTATATCTGTTCATTGGATCGGTACTCAGTCTAGACACGTGGCTGCTAAGGTCTTCGAATGCCGAAAACAAGTCGAAGAAGCGTTTTCTCATACTGCTGCTGATCTTGCTGCCCTTGCTGCTGCTGACGGGTGAGTAGAGCTGTGCTACACATTGCCGGAGGTTAAGTAAAATATATGTGAGCGTGCGCCCTGACCTTGAATTGGGTCGACAACCAGTGCCATATGCATATAGTCGACCTCAGTTGGATTTATTTATACAAGCGACCGACTGATCGTTTTGGAGAGCAAAGCATTGTTTGCATTGATTAACATACAACTACATACAAATAGCCACGGCCACGGGCCACGTGCATATATATTTTACTTAGGCCATTTCCAAGTGACCAATGCCTAATGTGCTTCGCCTTTGCAGGTCTGTTCTATTACCTCCATCCCAACGAAACTTTCCCACCCAAATCCCTGTCCGAATACACATTCACCTTCACTCTGCCCGAATTGCCCAAAATCAATGTCAGTGACTACCTGAACCAGGCCCAATACGAATCGATGCGCTCCCAGGCCGCCGAGCAGGCGGTACGCGTGCGTGACTGGGCCGATGACTATCTGCTATATTTGAAAACTATCGGTCAGAATGTGGTCGCACGCGGACGCCAGTTGTTTCAGTCCGACGATCAGGTCTATTATGAGCGTGTTTAGGGAAAACTTTGAGCGGCTGTCCTGCCGTTTTATTTTTGAGCTGCTGCAGCAGCTCTTTATTTGATAGACACACCTGTCTCTCTCTGTCCATATCTGATCCTGGATATGTGTTAACTTTACGAACAATTGAAGTACAAATTAAAAAGCATTTGATTCGATTTCTTGCGGCTTGTCAGTCTGCTTCGTCCACAAGTTGGTCCATTTTTTGTTTAATATTTTTTCCCCCTGCTCATTGACTCTCTCGCATACACATTAAACCTTTCCCCACATTACTAACCCACACAATTCCCCAAACAAAACACCCAACAAAATGCAAAATCACAGGCTGATGGAAGAAGGATAGAGCTCGCCGCCGGTTATACATATTGCAGAATATTTGAAAATTAATTTACATTCATATTCACATGCCACGAGCATGTGTACTATATGCCCCAAACAATTTAAAATTGTTGTCGGACAACGTTTAAATGTAATTTGTTCACTGTTTGTTTTGTAAGAGTCTTGTACAAAAGAATAAACTGCAAACAATTTCATACAAAATATCAAGTAAAAAAGAACAGAATCGTGTGTTTTATTTGCCATTTGATGGAATCATGCGAAATGGTAAGTAGAATAACAAGCAATATTAGTTGGCCAGAATCGAACTCTATCCTTCTGCATTTCTGCATGTGTTGGCATTTCCCCCAAAAATCCCCTAATATCCACCGTAGCCTATGCCCTGAATTGTCTCAAAGTTGTGGGGTGTGTGGGGGAACCGAAATGTAGAAGGACTGCCAACTAATAATGCCTTGTTTCGCTTTATCTTTTGGCCAGCCTGGTCGCTGTTGCAGGAGGATCAGCAACTCGGCTACATTCAGCATGTCCAGGCCCTGCTGCCACTGCCTCTCTCTTTGCTGGCCTCTTGGCGTGGCCATCTGTCCAGCGCCACAGCCTCGCTGAAGTCGCTGCTGGAGCTGCCAGTGCTGCCCCGAGCTCCTCCAGAAGCCGAAGCCATCAAGGCGAACATGGCTGGCATTGAGCAGAGCATAAAGAAAGCCCTTACCGCCGAGGAGTATGAGAATATTCTGAATCACGTCAACAGCTATGTCCAGCAGCTGGTGGAGCTGAAGATCCAGCAGCAGCAGCAGGCCCAGGCGCAAAGGGAGCAGCAATTGTCGCCACAGCAGGTTTCAATTATCGTTCAGCTGATGAAGCAGAACCTCCAGGAGTATAGTGCCAAAGCGGAGTTCGATGAACAGAAGCTGAGTGACTTGGCCTCAAGACTGAGGCTGGAGCTGCAAAGGTCGGGCGACTGGCAGCCAGAGGCGAGACTGTCCTCAGCTAACCTCGAGGAGATCACCAGGCTAATCAAGGCCGAAGTTAACCTACAGGAGTCCCACTACACGCTGCTGTTGGAGAAGATCGACTTGCAAGCTTTGCTGGAACGCATTTTAGGTTCCCCAAAGTTGGCCGACTTTGTGGACGGACGAATTAATCTGGTGCTGCAGCAGCAGAAGGAGCTGAAAGAGGGCTCCGGCTCGCATCCCACCGAACACCAAATCGATCAGCTGAACAAGGAGATCGCCTTCATCAAGCTGGCTCTCTCCGACAACCATGCAGAGAATGCTAATCTACAACAGTCCATCAGTAGTCTGAAGCTCGGCCAGGAGGATCTGCTGGAGCGCATACAGCAGCATGAGCTGGCCAACGATCAGCGATTCAGTGGACTGCTGGCCGAGATTGAAACTAAGTTGGCAGCCCTGAACGACTCCCAGTTTGCGCTGCTCAACAAACAGATTAAACTCTCACTGGTCGAGATTCTGGGCTTCAAGCAATCGACTGGCGCTAAGCTGAACGACATCGATCTGCACAATTGGGTGCGCAGTGTGTTCGTGGCCAAGGACTATCTGGAGCAGCAGCTGCTGGAGCTAAACAAGCGCACCAATAACAATATTCGTGACGAGATTGAGCGCTCCAGCATCGTACTGATGAGCGACATCAGTAAGAGGCTCAAGAGCGAGATTTTGCTGTCCGTCGAGGCCAAGCAGAATGAAAGTAGCACGTCCCTGAAGGCGGAAATTGGCGAAGAGGCAGTGCGTCAGATAGTCAAGACCGTGCTGGCTACTTACGATGCCGACAAGACGGGCCTTGTGGACTTTGCCCTGGAATCGGCTGGAGGCCAGATCCTGTCCACACGCTGCACCGAAAGCTATCAGACCAAAACAGCCCAGATATCTGTTTTTGGGATTCCGCTGTGGTATCCCACCAACACGCCCCGCGTGGCCATTTCGCCCAATGTCCAGCCAGGCGAGTGCTGGGCCTTTCAGGGCTTCCCCGGATTCCTAGGCAAGTCCTTACATCCATTTCGACCCAAACAAAGCTTACATTGAACATTATTCTACAGTGCTGAAGCTAAACTCCTTGGTGTATGTCACTGGGTTCACCCTGGAGCACATTCCCAAAAGTCTGTCGCCCACGGGACGCATTGACTCTGCTCCACGTAACTTTACGGTTTGGGTAAGTAAAAACTTTCATTTAAAAGATGGTTAAATTCAATTCAAATTCAATTGATTCCACAGGGGCTGGAGCACGAGAAGGACCAGGAGCCAGTGCTGTTTGGGGAGTACGAGTACCAGGATAATGGCGCCTCCCTACAGTACTTTGCCCTGCAGAATCAGGATATCCAAAGGCCATACGAGATTGTCGAGCTGCGCATCGAGACAAATCATGGCCAGCCGACCTACACATGCCTCTACCGGTTTCGAGTGCACGGCAAGCCGCCAGCCTCTTAGGTCTTAAGACGCCGTACCGTCCGACCCACCCACCACTCACCGCTCCCCACACCCCACTACCCACTCTAGGACATAAGTTCAGTCAGGTGTACATAATGTCAGTGCCTTAAGAAGGAGAACTCAACAATATATCGCCGCGAGGGAATGGAACAACGGATCCAAGGCGCCCCTCTTTACTTATGCTATATGTAAGGCTATAGTTTGTAAGTGTTTTTGTATCATATCGTAGATGGATGAGTGTGTTTGTGGGCTATCCTATAGCAGCAGTTTGTACATACATATCTAAGTGATAAGTCCTCAAATATTTATTCAGATCTACTTAGTTCTCCCCTGGAAGAGGTCGTGTCTTCAGTTCCTTTCAGCCTCTTCACCGAATAACACAATTAAGGATATATTTTTATCATGTTTGCCATTTGAATATCGTTTTAAGGTCAGTAGTCATGGCTATGGCTACGCAGTCACAGCCGCACAAAACTTGCTACAAATCATAAATGTAAGCTATCAGTAAGCTATCACATATGCTACCTAGAGTGGAAAAATGTTCAACAATTGCCGATTGAAATACATTGAAGTCCAAAATAAATTTGAATGGAATCCACAAATACAAATGTATATGTATACCAATCAATTCAGTTTAATCCAGTTTTATCCGTGTATACGTTCGAGATAAGTTTAAAGAGCGATCCCAAAAATAGTTGATAATTTGACCTAAAAAACTCTTTCTATTCTGGTTATGCTTGTAAGTTAACTTAATTGGTATAGTTAATCGGCATGCCGTCCCTTTTTTTCTGTAAGCCTTTATCCTATTTTTTCACAATAAATGCATTGAACTGAGTAATTAAAACGATATCTTAGTCGAAAAGAGGAGGTAGACGGAATGGCTCTCAAAGCCATTATAAGGCAAGTAATTACCAGCAGTTTTATATATGTATATGTATTTTTTGTACAGGTTTTTACGCGTAGAGTACATTAAAAACGGAAGAGAGGGAGAGTGTAAAAAGCGAGAAAGTCTAGCTAAAGAACTCATTGAGAGCACGCAAAAGTGTGCTGCTGTACAAAGGGTCTGTCTTTATCCATTTTCCTTTTGTGACCATTTCAACAGGATTATTCATTTTCCAATTTTAATTATACATTCCTTTTACTGCTCTTCGTCGTGCAATGCTGATTATTGACCTGATTTCTCATTATTTATTTGACACAAGTCTGTAATCTGTAATCTATCTGTTGTATGTACTCACTTAATTGACGTTTTCTGCCTGGCACTGCTTTTGCTTGCCTTATAGTTTAATCTGAGTCGACAATAAGATGCCAACCTCCCTGTCATATAAATTGCAACTTAAGAGAGAGACTTATCTCTGGGACAGGCTCATGTCAAAGCAACTTAAATTTGAGACGAAAACGAAGGCATGCACTTAATTAAAAGACCCCTCACGGCTGACAGAGACAGAATGTATAATTTTGGCCAAAATTATGCACGTGAATGAAATTGCACTAAGTGGAATAGGTCCTGCTTGGCCGTGTTTGGCAAATGTTTTAGATTCCTTGGAAAGGACAAAGGCCCTGGGCCCCTTTGTGCTCCATGACTCGAGACGAAATTACAGGCATTGCTCACGTGTTTGATGTAATTACTGACAGACCTCCCACCACCCACAAAACACACGCACACACACACACACACATACACACGCATACACATTCACGTCTGTTTTAATTGCCAGAGAACCAGAACCCCCTGAACTTTTAATTTAGTTGGGCGTAAATTTGGCATATTCATTTGGCACCTGCTCGATGGTTGGCTGAAAAAATGCCGGGTCCGGGTCCTGTAGAACATTTAATTTGCTTACACAAATCTTGGCTCAAATGGCAGCCACCACAGATAGAGTGGAGCCAGCGTGAATGCGGGGTAGGGCAGCAGCGATGAGCGGAGGTGTGGAAGCCGCCGTCAGTTATTTAACTTGCCCCAAAAGAATAAAAAATTGTAACAACTTTGAGGACTCGCACTCCAGCTCGGGCAAAAGTTTCGCGCTGCGAGTGTGTAACAATTAAACTGCAGCTAAAAATAGTGACTAATGAGAAAAGTTTCACACAACGGCTGTAAAAAGCAAGAGCGACTGAATCCCACTAACTCCACCCCACCGAAACAAAACTGAACAACCGAGCGGACCAGAACTGAGCGGAGTGTTTAAGTTTGCAGCAACTTTTCCCCTATTCTGTATTGAATTCGCCGGCGTGTCGGAGCACAATTTGTGGGGCATTAATGGTGGGACATCATCATGGCGGCCATAAAGAGAGCTGCAATCCGCCCAAGACAATAAAAACTCTAGCCATCATAATACACGCTTATCGTGCCATTCATCTCCCAGGGGTAGGATGAAAAAGTCAAAACTTTGACACAACTTTCCCTTGATAAGCGAATACTTGGGCCAAGTAGGAGAGCGCAAAGATTCCACTCTAATCAGGTGGATAGGCATATTTAACCTTTACTAAAATCGACCTAAAACTCTGGGCTACTATCATTTATCGAAAGTGCAATCACAGTTCCTTGTGCTCGGGTAGTATGCATCTGTTTAAGCCCCGTCGAAACCCTTTCAGCTGCGCCCCTGCACTCGAGAGTGACTTTTATGGACTACCGTCACACGCCGCCAGTCAAAAGTTGTCCTTAAATGTTGTCAAATATGAGAGATTCGGCGGGGGTCACGGATTCTGGATATGTACTGGCTTTCAGTTTCAACAAACGATTTTCGTGGCTCTGGCACTGGATAACCCAGCGTGTGCCGGCGTCACGACCGCATTAGATATGCGCATACATTGGAGCGAGCTCTGAAAACTTTTGTTTGCCATTCAAATGTTTGCTCATATGTGTGTGTGTGTGTGGGGGTACTCCAGTGGGTGGTAGCTGCTGACGCTTAGTTAGAGACACACTTGTGTGACTTGTTGTCGTAATTAAATTTAGTTGCCAAACGGAGAAAACGGACAAGAGTGGAGACACTCTCGTAACATAACATTTCAGCAAAGAGTTATGCAGTCATTTTGATAAATTTAAATTTTGAGTCCATTTCCATGTGGGGAAAACGCATGCCAACACATCCACATTCGGACCGGACCGGACCGGCTGGGGGCAGGAAGTGTTTTGCTTTTGCTTTGTGACCATAATGAAATAAACTTGTCACACAGTCGGCACAAGCCATTAGCCTTACGAGTAGGAGAATGGCATCCTTCTGCCCCCACCCCCAAAAAACGATTTTTAGCCGCCGGAGGGACGCCGAGAGAGGCAGGCTCTACAGGATGCAGGAGCAGTCAATCGAGATGAGTGTGGGTTGTATTTTCATTGGAAATTTAATTACGCATGAGTGTTGTTTACTAGTGGTGGAAAGTGGAAAGTTAATCCCAGTTGCCAGCGGACATGCACATTAACCTTAATTAAGTGACAAACAATGCGATTTCTGGTCCTTCTTCAGGCCTTCAAGTGCGTCACGCCATCACTTTATTTACAGGCAATTGAATTTTAATGGGTTTCGAGCTCTTTTTAGACGCCGCTTCAGGCTGTGGCCCTCAAGGCCCACTCTGTTGACCATTTGCATAGTTCTTGGCCAGGCAACTCTTTGGCTTTTTGGCCATTATTTCGCACTCTTTGGTAATTTAATTCATTTGCAATGCCTTTGGCAGCTATGTACGTAGTTACGTGAAGGGAAGGCAATGTGTACTCTGCCCTTTGGCATTTTGAGCTTGCTTCCCTGCCGCATAGCCCACCCTTTCCTGCCATTTTCGTTTGTTTGCGTATTTCAGCTTAAAGTCCTTTGCGGCTTTTGGGGGGGCGTCCCCAGGCGGCTTCTAGGTCGACCTCGAAAAGCCGCAAGCCACTTTTGTGCGATCCTTCCTTGGAGTCATCTTAACGCATCATTTAAGCCGCCGGGCGGTGGGGTATCCTGTCCTGCCCCTTGGAATCAGGGTCAGATAACGTCTCGGCTTTGTTGCTCTTAATTAAAGATTAAATGTGCTAAGTTGTTCGGACTTTTACAGCAAAACTGGCTTTAATATCCCCCATTTGAGCCCCTGTGAGTGCGTGTGTGTGTGCTGGCCTTCCCCGTGCTCCGTCTATGCAGTCGACCAGCCATCCCGTCGTCATAGAATCCATCCATCAATCAATCAATTACGCTTAGAAGTGCGCCAGGATAATAAAACGTGCCTGGAGCTGAGTTTTGTCAGCAGAATTTACGACCGACTTGTCCAATCCAGCTCCAGCTCCTGTCCAGCTTTAGCTTCAGCTCCAGTCCAACCAGGAGTCAAATGGAATTGCAAGAAAATGTGGGAACCAGCTTCAGCCAAGGAAAAAACTCTTTTTTGCGAATTCATTCAGGGGAGTGCACATTTAACATAAATACGAGTATAAATAAATTGTATTTCAAAGCAGAAACGTTTCGTGTGTTCGTTTATTTTTTAGCCAATTTAAAATTGTTGCCTTTGGCAATTTTATTGGATTTTGTTTACATGAATTTTGATTTAAAATTTCTGTTGCTCTGGAGACATCTCAATTCACAGCTCATATTTTATGGCAGATTTCGATTTGTGCAACGAATTTAAGCGACTGTGCTCCTGGGGGCCTGCCAAAGTGCTGGCTTTTGTTTGAATGCTGCGAGTGCCTGGACTAAACTGGCAAAGCAATTATTTACCTAAATGGTTTACCCACGTCAATGGCAATCGTCTGGAGGATGGTCCATCCGGCTGTCAGTGGCTCTGGGAGCTGCAGCCGAACAATGAAATATAGCAACAACAAAAAAAGGGGGAAGCGAGAGGCAAACTAGAACGCTAGTTGGGGCTGCAATGCGGGGGGTGCTGGGTCCAGGAAAAGGGCAAACTTTTAATTGAAAATCAACAAAACTATACGAATAAAGACAGAGCAGAGTGAGTGAGGGAGGGGTTAAATCTCAACAAAAGATGCAAGTGGCTGACAATTTCTGAAACTCTGTCACACAGGTCGTATGCGTAATAGTTAAGGCCCCCTGCCTGCCAGTAGCCAGTATTCAGTGGTGAAAGAAGAATGCAATAAACCCCGTTGCCATAGTTTCCATTAAATCACATATACTCACTCGTTCATACTCGGTGGCCCTGCAGCGCTCTTAATCAGGCCTCAACAGTCGTTGGCAAGTTGCAACAGACGCCGCGCCGCATCATTATGATGGGACTTTAAAAAGGCGCCGCATCAGCCACCAGCCACCAGCCACCAGGCTGGCAGACAGACAGCCAGCCGGTAGTCACAGTGCAGAATAAGTATATTCAAGATTAAATATATGTATTTATATATGGTGAGAGGGAAAAGCTGATTCTTTTCCCCCACTTGTGACTGGCTGGGATTGAAAATGGTAATGGGAATGGCTCCTGGGGTGCTAGGGGTACGCCTGGGTGTGCTGGGGGGTACTGTGGTGCTGACTGAAATTGCTGTTGACACAATTGCGCACTGAGATCCCAACCATTGCATTTTATTTGCGTTCCTGCAATTTATCGGAGCTGGCATATGATGCCTACGTGATGCAGATTTCCGTTTCGCTGCGTTTTTTAAGCTGTTTGCCATCGGCCACTGCAGGGGCCTCTGCTGCTGCGCATTGTGCCAAGTGTATGCAAGCCAATCTGCACAGCATCGCAGCTGTTTACCATTTGTCCCATGGCTTAATTGAATCGACTCCCATGCAGTTCCACAACGGCGCCCCGGCGCCTGTATAGTAATGTGATTATCGAACTGTTTTGCTCACAATTAAAGCAAATTTTGCTCGCAGTTGCAGCACAGCATGAACAACAAACAACAACAACAACAAAAGTCGAGCCCTGGATCGTGTGTCTAACTGCTGCGAAATGGTTAAGCAAAATTTAATTATCCATCTGGCTGCACTTTCTCATATGCAATGATTAAATTGCTCATAAAGCCAAATACTTGGCAGGCCATAAAAAATCAATTCGGTCTGCGGCCAAAGCCTTCAAGATTTACGTTTCAATTTCTTGAACAATAAAAATCAGGGCGCCGACAAGGGAACTTGCCAAATGTGGCTGCGATTGCGAGTGTGCGTGTGTGTGTGTGTGTGTGTGGGTTTATGTGTGTGTGACCATAAGCTGGCTTAGCAGATTTGTTGACGAAATTAGCAAGCACTGGCGGCAGCAGGGTGGGTGGGAGTGATAGCGATATCTATTTTCGGCCAAAGAATTTTGTGACATTCGCCCGAGATTTATGCGCCATAAAATTGCGGCTAGACGGGAACATGCATGTCAGCATCGCAGGCCCTGTGGCAGGGCCCAAAGAAAGGACTCACTTTATGGTAGCCAATAAAAAAAAGAGGGAACCCAACCAGGCAGTAATAAAAAAAAAGGCAAAGGGCCAAAGAATGAGCTTGAGCTGATCATAATAACATCGAGTATTTAGGGAATACTCTCGCTCCCGTTCATCGAAAGTCCCACGGGCAAAAACCAGGTGACTGTGCCGGAGCCATTGTTTGCATTGCCTTTGCTTTGTATGCCTCGAATTAATGTTGTTATTTTTGTTAATTCAAAGTCAACAGCCCGAACCCCTCCCGCCACCCCTTTGTGTTTGTCTAAGGTGCTTGGTTGTGGGCTGGACTTTGCTAAATGTTTGCCTGCAAGGGCGAGGGTGGGGGGCAGGCCTTCATTAACATCTGAAAAGGTCACCTCGGGCAATTTGCACGACAAAACTGCCTGATGAGCTCACGTCTCCGCTCGCAGCTCTGGCTGTGCTCAGTACCCTTTCAAACCCCTTTAACTGCGGTGAAATAAATGTATGTAAATATGTCTTATTGTCGTGACACAGCCAACGGCTGCAACTGCAAAAGGAATCATACTCGCTGGCAGGCACCGAGCCGGAGTGTGCCGCTCTCACCATGCACTTTAATAAAGCTCTCAGGCAATGCCAAGTCCGCGTTCAAGTACGCCACTGAGATACCGCCCCACTCCGGCCTAGCCTTGGGACGATGTCTTGGCTTTCCACTCATCCACTCGACGCGCTGCAACCTCTTGCAGCTTCATAATTGCCATGGAAATGCCAACTTTTGCAGTTCTCCCCCTTCTGGCTGCAAGCGAAACGGAACGGAATGGGTTGGCACGGGGGATGGGGACGGGGAAAGCATTTCTCTGTTGTTTTCAAATTACTTTTCGAAATATTCCCCTACCACTATTCTTTTCTTTTACACTTGAATGGCGTTCCCGCTGCCTCGCTACATCCTTTCTGTTGGCATAATTACAGGAGTAAAATGGGATTGCATTCCGTTTTAGAGCTGAACGTAATCACAAATTTTGCGCAACTGTTTTGCATTTAAAATTTGCTTTAATCAAGCTCATTTCTGGCCAAAGAGAAACTTGTTGGCCCCAAGACAAAAGGCCTTGATAATAGCTGTAAAAACAAGAAGCTGCCAGAGGCACCAGGCATCAGCCATCAGGCTGCAGGCTCCAAGCTCCAGACCCCGACAAGGAGCCGTGTTGCTATAGTATAGTAGTAGAAAAAAAGTAAAAGTTTTGTGAACTCTCGAGTTCATTTCACTGCATGTGTTTTTTTTTGCTCTCAACTGATTTTCATATTGTTCTTAGTTTCGCGAAGTATATATGTACATATGTATATAGTATAAAAAGTATGTGTGTGTGTATAGTTTGCCAACTTTTGTTTTGTTACGTACAAGGCAAAACTTTTAAGCATTTTCAACACTCCAATTTCGGCGACTCTATCATGCCAAGTGTTCGGCGACATTTTTTGCTTTTGGCCCAAACTTTAGTGCAAAATGTCGCATAACTTCTATCAGCCATGTTCGTTTAATTGGTTAAAGGTTCTGGCCTGTTTAAAGAGCCAATCGATATAGCAGAGGATTTAAACCGGAGAGCTCATTCAATTTAATTGCACGCCAATCGACATTTAATTTGTGCTGCAACTGATCGACCAGGCCGAGACACTAAATGACAGACAGCCCTCCCCCGTGCATGGGACTGGATACGAAAGCCGGATGGATAAATGCCAGAGGTAATATTCACAAAATTAAATCCATTTGTCTCTCGTTCTAAGAAGGTAAGTCATGCTCATGTAAAACGATGAAATTAAGAGAAATTATAAATTATTACCATGTGGAGAATACACACAAACGAGTGTGTAATATATACTCTTTATGTATGTAGAAAGGCAAATAGTTATAGGCTGCAATGGCCAGATACTTACTTAGGATAGACAAACAAAAGTAAGATAACCAAAAGCCAACTCAAGCATACAATTCTTAGGGCATTATAAGACATGTATACGGAAACTGCAGATGCTTATATATATGTATAGTACGTATGTATATGTACAATCTGCATGGTATTTCAACCTTCTGCTTTCGAGTGGAATACTCGTAAATCCCCTGCAAAGGCAGAGTGTGAGGGACAGAGGTGTGTAGAAGAGTATTATTGTTCACTGGAATGCCACTGAGAAGAGCGTCTGTCAAAGTGCTACACTGACTCTAGTGTCAAATATATTTTAGCATTTTAAATATGTATTTACATCTGGCATATGACAGACATACGGCAGAAGGCACTCCTCGTAAGTGAGATGCCAGCCAGCCCGTGGGCCGGACAGCCCTGAGATTAGGCCAACAAGATGATTGTAGGTTGTGTCAGCCTGTTTTGTTGTGCGGCCCTGAGCGGTTAGCACGGCCAAGAGAAGCCGCCCCAGAGTCCTTAGAATTTATAATTGTAATTTAATTTGAATAAACTTAAGCCATCCCCTGCCATCCACTGCTGGGTTTGGCGCCCGCCCCCCCGCAGCCCAAACACATGTCCAATTAAATGAATCATTTTTATGGGCGAGTGGAAGGGAAGAGGAGAGGGGCTTAGATTTTAAAACAATATACTTTAATATTTATGGAAAAAGTTTGGAGAATGGTTTTGTCTACTAGGCCTTGGAAAGGATTTAGCCAAGCGGCTGCCCAAATAACCATAATAATCAAAACAATGAGGATTACGCATAATGAAATCTGCAGGAAAGGCAGTTGACAGTTTTATTAAATTGTTCCACACAATTACTCGAGATTTATTCGCAGGAAGTCAACGAACAAAGAGGCTGAGTATCTTTCCCAAATCGTTATAATTTTCTATATTATATTGCATTAAAGAGTGGAAAGAAATTATGGCCTCACTTTTGGCAGTTTTAAAGGTATACATTTAATAAAAATAATTAAAAAGTATTCAAAGATAATAAACCACATGCATTTTAAATTAAAAACAAAACCAATTACTGTTTTTCAAGCATTTATTTATTTTGGTTTTGCTTCGAAGCTTTTAAAACTTTTTTAATTAATGGCCAATAAATAATTTCCAGCACAGTTTGATATATGTACTATATGTACATTTTTAGATGAATCATTATGATTTCATGTGTGTTTGTCTGCTACGGGCAGACGCACATGTTAATTGCTTTGCCACACAATAAATATCAACGCATATCGGATGGGATGGGCACAGCTGTCAACTATCATTATTTTCCTTGCCACAAAGATAGAGATATCAATTTATTTAGCATAATTTGCAAATACAAATAGATGCACGGCAAACGGCAAACAGATTGTGCAGCCACATAAATATTCTGGCGGCAGGATGAAGATAAAACAGTCAAGTGGCATAGTCATACGACTGTGACCGGAAATAAATCAATGGACATCCAATGGGTGGGTTACATCTACAATATCTACGATGCCTATGATATATGTATATATGCACGCCCTACTCTCATACGATTATGAATGGGGCACGCCGCCAACTGTTGCGCACGGTCGAGCCGGAGCCGGAGTCGGAGTCGGAGTCTGAGCAGGAGTCGGGGTCCTGAGAGTGTGACAGGCACTCCAGTTGATGCAATACAATGAGCAGAGTTATTGTTATTTTATGCTAATGCCGCCTGCCCGTCGAGCGGCACGAGAATGTACAAAAGAAATTAGCAAATGTAAAAATGGAAAAGGGGGTAGGAGTAGAAGGAGGAGGACGCCTTAGCGTGCAAGGCGAAGGAATAAATTCAACGGCAACTGTTGACAGTTATCCTGACACAAACACGCATTGTAATGTCTAACAAGCTTCACAATTTCATCCGTGGCGGCCCCAAACATCGCCTGTCACTCAACGGCCTCAGAGTCCTGCTGACAGGCCCGGCCAGACTCATACTCATATCCGTACCCCGTACCCGTACCCGTACCCGCACTCATAGTACTTCCAAGTACATATACACACACATATGTGTGCCCTTGTTGTGCTCGCCTGACTTGTGTCATTTACATATTCACACTTGTGCTTCTTAGGACTGAACTTTAGCATCTGGGGGTTATGATATTTGTATGTCTGAATGCCTGCCTGCCCGTCCCATCAATAGAGCAAAACCCAAAATGGAATTAAGAAATTGTTTCTGGCACTGACACATGACAGTGTCTTGCTTTTTGCCTGCCTGCCTTGGCCTGTCCCTTACGGGCCCATCCTGCTGTAATGTAATGCAATTCTAGACATTAAATGCATGCCATCCGGGCCTAAAGGCTCTGGCAAATTCAATTGCCACAAAAAGAGTGCAAAATGCCTGAACATAAAGGATTTAGTTGAAATGCAATTTGCATTTAGCCACAACTTCTCCTAACAGTCACTCAACAGAGCTCTGTTAACGCTCTCTCTCTCTCTCTCTCTCTCTGACTCTGTGTGTGTTTATTGCGCACCGGCAGAGGCTCATTCATAAAAGACAGAGCTGGGAGAGCAGTGTTGAAGAGAGAGCCAGGATTGAGTTGTTGGCGGCTGCAATAAATACAAAGGATCCAGCATCCGCAGCAACAGTGGATGTCGCAGCGTGGAACTTGGTGGGTCGACGAGATTCGGCAGGGATTCATTCAGTCATCGCGTAGCCGCCGTGTGTTACAGACAGTCTTACGACGACGACTTCTGGATTCTGGAATCTAGTGGATATTTAAAGCTTTAGCTTGTTCGCCAGCCGAGTGCATTCAATTAACATAAAATGTAATTACAGAAATTCGTTCATTTGTGCTCTCTGGGTCTCTCTATATATATTTTAATTAAAAGCAAATAAGTGTAAAGTGAGAACCAGCAGCAGCGGCAGCAAACTTCTGAAACAAAGAGCGTGAATAATGTATGGAATTTGATGGGCCGACTGCAATTGTAATTGAAATTCGATCATGTTAAACGGAAGTAGTCACAAATTGAACATAAATTAAATATGGACTCTGCCAGGACAGGACAGGACAGTCCTTTATTATAACTGATGTCTGCTGATACTTGTGTGTGTGTGTTTGGTTGTTGTCTGTGTCTCTAGCTGAGTGTGGGTGACAGCCAGCCTGTGTGTGTTTGGGAGTGTGCGAGAGTGCCGCTGGCATAGCGCTAATTTCTCACACTTCAAACGTTACCGTCCCTCCCCCACTGGCAGTGCCGTGCCGTGCCGGCAATGGACTTCCGCCTGTGCCTGCCTGCTGCGGATGCTTCCATTTTGTTTTTGTTTGTGTGCTCTTTTCCCTGATTTTAGCCAACTTCCCACTCTCTAGAACCGTGAGAATGGATAGCCCCAAGTGTTGCTGTTGTTGTTTGTTCTCTTGCCAGAAAAACTAAAGATAGAGCGTGCGGAGGGAGGGGCGAGTAGTGCATTCAGCTAGGCTCCTTCTTTATGATTAGTTAATGGGATTCAATTTCATTTGAAATTGGCCGCCACAGAACGTAGCAATCGCAGCTGCCGCAGCTTCCCTTCACTGATTATATAAGGCACGTTCTTGGTGGAAACACTTGTTGGTTGGCTTTGGTCCCCCTCCCGCTGAACGTGGCACGTAGCCCAGCGGGTGGTGTGGGGTGGGGTGGAATCACAGTTGTTCCATTACGAACTTGGTAAAATGAATTGAATATAGGCAGATGTGGGGGGCAGTAGAGCCCCGCCTAATGGCAGTAGTTGAGTTGGCATTTACATTTATCCTCCATAAATTGATTGGATGGGTGCGAAAAGCGTTGCCTACTTAAGTGGTAGGAGCATGGGTACAGCAAACAACAGCAACAGTGTAGGAGTAAATGTAAAATTTCCCACTAAAGTGCCGACACGGAAAAGTACGAGTACGATACAAGTGTGCATTCTAAAAATAACAAAGAAGACAAGTGGGATAAAAACAGCAACCGTTACGGTGCAAAGTGCCACAGCAAACACAGCCAGAAGGCAAAAGGAACAAACAGACAAACAAACAAACAAATAAACGAAAACAGAATACAGAAAGCAACCCCGAACAAACATCGGTGAAGGTTGTCCCACGGTGGTGTGGTGTGGTGTATGGTGTACCCCTTGAAATCCGAAAAGTGTATCCTGTCTGTGTGGGTGTGTGTGTGGGTGAGCGCCAAGAGGCAAGTGCAAGAAATGTGCAAAGTAATGTGCTGCAACTAAAGTGAAATGCCATCCGTGAAATCTCCTAAAAGTGAAATTCTTCCTGGGATTATTAGAAGCGACAGTCCCTGCCACAGCTACACACTAAGGAGCAGCAGCCCCACTACCAGCAACAGGATCAGCAGCACCAGCAGCCCCCGCAGCACCAGCAGCATGACAAACGGCAATTCCTTAAGGCTCCGTCTACTGCTGTTGAGCAACATTTTCGGATTACTCAGCCGGACCCAGGGTGAGTCTCTCCATCAACGGCTTAGCCCAGTCTCTTTGCCGCTGATTGCTTTCCCTGAATTATGGACGGGGCAAAACGGAATGAAATGCCGAGCATCCTCCATTCGTTTTACAGCCTTATTAAATCTGTATTACATAAATCACGGCAAAACGTTTCGCTCAGCTCTGAATTTTTACGAGCATTTTGCGCTTTTACATTTTCCATTTTCCAGTTCGCCAGTTCGCCATTCGTTGTTCGCCACTTTTATGTCATAATGAGTGCAGCCTTTTTGATTTAATGACAACTGTCAGCCATAAAGGAAACCATATATATACATATATACTTACATATATCAAATATATTTATAGTATGTATGTATATGTTTTGGTGTACGTGTGTTCTGGCCTTTTATGGGGCCCGTGATTTATTTTGCTTCTTATTTTTATGATAATTTATCAAATATGCATAATAAAATGCCACAGTTTATGGCCAAAATTTCATATGAAAGGTGGCAACAGCTTGCCGATCGGAACATACATATTGTGATTGTGTGTGTGTGTGTGTGTGTGTGTTTGAGCGTCTGGCGTGAACAGTCAAATCAACCTGGGATTATTTCGCATTTGTTCTTGGCTTCTCGCAGCTTTGCCCTTCGAGTATTTAGATGAGCACGATGACTTAAACTACGATTTGGACACGGCCCAATCCCAGGCGAAGTACGATGCCCACCTGCTCTCCCAGCAAATGCTCAGTGATGCCGAGCTGCTCCAGCAAACCGGAGGGACTGGCCCCCCCGAATCAGACACCGGCTTGGACGCACACACGGTGAGAGCTCAGGGAGGGCTCTCTGATGGCTCAGTCGAGGATTTGGAACCGCACAGTCGGGCAGCCGCCTGCTTCACCAACGGCCACAAGTACACACATGGACAGAAGGTAAGAATCTGAGGATAAAAGGAGTGGAGCTGTGAAATTGAAAATGGTTTTCATTTCGCTTGGTCGGGCTGAGAGCACTTCATTTCACTTTGTCAACAACAGAGAACATGTTTTCTTCTTGATTATCGCACCACAAGTTGGTTTTTTGTTCAAAATGAAGTGAACACTCGGATTAAGCATCTTCAATTAGAACGGACTCCACATGATATCATTTGGTATTTGCTGCTGTTAGTGGCTGTCGTGTCTATTATGCAACACGACTCCGATCCAGATGATTGATAGCCAAGCTGCTGACCATTTACATTTTCAACTTTTTCCCACATTTGCCAACCCACATTTTTGCTGTCGTAACCTTTTTTTATCCGCTTTTTGGGTTCAGGTGCCGCGCCAGGATGCCTGCGAGGTGTGCCTCTGCATGGACGGAGAGATTTTCTGCTGGTGGGAGCGATGCGGTTAGTTTTCCCGCCATTATGGGCCATGCATAATATAACAAGAAACTTTTGCCGTTCTCCCCATTCTCCTCCACAGATAAGGCCAATGCAAACAAGGTGAAGGCAACGGCCGCAGGAAATGCCAACGACAACGACAATGGAAAAGGCAAAGGCAAAGTCAAAGGAGGTGGTTTTGGTGTTGGCTTCGGCTTTGGCGGTGATGGTGGCAATGGCGATGGCGATAGCGATGGTGCTTCTGCTTCTGGTGCTGCTGCTGGTGTTGGTGACTATTCAGATCCATATCGCCATGAGAGCACCACGAGAAAGTCAACAAAAGTGCATAAAACGGCTGGGAAAGTTGGCAAGCGGCGCAAGCATCGCAGGAATCAAAAGAATTTTAATGACTACGAAGTTATCCACAGCCACAAGCAGCAGCAGCAGCAGCAACAGCCACAGCCACCAGATTATAAAAAGTCAGCCATAAACCAGCAGCAACAACAACAGCAGCAGCAGGAGCAGGAACAGCACGAGCATCAGATACAAAAACAAAAGAGTGGCGACGCCAGCAACTACAATATAATCAAGCAACACAAACACGAGCAGCATCAGAAGGTGGCCGAGAAGCAGGAGCAGGAGCAGCAGAAAGAGCCAGAGAAGAGTGTGGTGGCTTCGCCAGTTAATCAGGCGACAGCAAAGGAAACGCAGCAGCTAGAAACAACCACGCCCTCGCACCAACAGGGGCAGCAGCAGCAACATAACTCCCATCCACACAGGCCACCGCATTCGTCCAGCAAGATCTTAAATTTTCCCGAAAACTTGCCCGCCCTGCTTTATTACGACTACAAGACGGAGGAGCATGAGCATCATCAGCATCAGCATCATCAGCAGCACTTGCTGCACGAAAAGCAACGCTTGCAACACCAACAAGAGGCGTTGGCCCGACAAAAGCCACCACCAGCAGATGCAGGCGTTGAACTCCATACCGACTTGGGCGTTGATAAAAACTTTGATGAGGCGGAAACCGACAGCGATATTTTGCCAGAGCCGCCAACAAAGCGCCCCAAGGCAGCACCAGCACCATCACCATCACCAGCACCCACACAATGGACAACGAGTAGCAGCCCCAGGAGCAGCATGGCCAAGGCGTTGATGACAAACCAGGCAGCCACCTCCACAGCGGCGACAACGACAACAACGACGACAACGACAACGACTACGACAAGAACAAATGGCATGGCGACAGGCAGACTGTCTGGCCAGGACACTGGAGCAGCTGAAGTTGGATATGGGGCCACAGTTGAAGCCACAAATGTGAGTGTAGTCGGAGCTGGAGCTGCAGCCGGAGCAGGGCTCTTCCGCTTGGCTGTACTTTTTGCTGTGTGATGCTTAAAGAACCCCAGTGCCCAGAGATGGGGAGGGGGTTAGTCCAATTAGGATTTGGGCCAGGCCACTTCATTGGTTCACCCCGCTGACAGGCCTGAGTTTTTGTGGTCGCGCCGTGACCAGTGAGCCTGAAAGTGATTTCGTAATGGGTTCTTTTTCGAGCTTGACTTGGTTTATTATTTATTATGCAGTCGACTTGAATTAACAGTATGTTTTTGTTTTTTCTTCTACCCTTAATGCTGCTGGCCAGCTGCAAGCGGATAGGAGCGGTGGCAAGGACCTGGACGATGCGTTTCATCGGTGGCTGACATCGACGGAGCTGAATGCTGACAGCACAAACAATGCGGACGATGCCTCGGAGCAGGAAACAGCAGCA
The DNA here is from genome assembly GCA_009664405.1 of Drosophila bifasciata. Classification (NCBI taxonomy): domain Eukaryota; kingdom Metazoa; phylum Arthropoda; class Insecta; order Diptera; family Drosophilidae; genus Drosophila; species Drosophila bifasciata. The sequence goes on along the minus strand of CM019043.1, from coordinate 4,149,405 downwards.
TCGACAATAATCGATGATGTTGCCATCAGAAACAAGAGTGACAGCGGCACCAGAGGCACTGGCAGTGGCAGTGGGGGGGGTGGCAGAAGGGGCAGCAGCAGCAGCAAAGACAATGCCAGCAACAACGTTGCCGATGCTGTCTTCTTCCGCAGCTCGTACAATGATTACAGCAGCGAATTCAATGGGAGCGTTGTCAACATTGACATTACACTAACTGCAGTTGATGTGCATCCCCGACGCCAAACGGATTTAATTGCAAATGGCAACAGAACATCATCATGTGTGGGTGCGGAGGCAACGCCAGAAACAACAGCAGGGACAACAATGGACCCACAGGCGAACGACAGGGGGAGTACCGTGCCCGTCACCACAAACAGCATCAGCATCGGCACCACCCACAACAACAACAACAACAATGGGGATCAACCTCTGGCGAGTGGCAGCCCAGTGGTGCCACCGTATACGCTGACAACCATTATAACAACAACGCCGCTGGCACCAGGGCGTATGTGCGATGTTTTGGGTAAGCAAGACAGACAGTCGACCGTCGAGTTGACGAGGCTCTCGGAGATTATTGCTAACGAAAATAAACCCCTACCCCTACCCCTCCCATCCTGTTCCAATTTACTTTCTCCGTGCACCACACAATTGCTCACTTCCTAATCCCATTTGGACTACAATCCAAACTCCGTTCTATTTGTTTTCTGTGCAGGCAAACTATATAAAATTGGCGACATTCTGCCCCAGGAAACGGGTAACTGTCTGCAGTGCATTTGCACGGATGCGGTGACGCCCGACGAGATCCCGAGCGTCACCTGCAGTCCCCACAACTGCCCGCCCCTGGTGCTGCCGGATCTGTTCGATGCGACTGGTTACTGAGGTTACGGGCTGGTGCTGTAAGCTGGCTGCCGTGTCGGGCTGGCTTCCGGTCACCGGGATGGCGCCAATAACGAAATGATTGCATTGATCAAACCGTAAATTCGATTGAGATGTGAAAGCCGCAGCTGCGGAAGAGGAAGCGCCAAGAGAGGGTAGAGCTACTAGTAATTTTCAGTCAGTCTCTCTAACTCAACTAACTCAAGCATAAATTGTATGGATTTCAATGTAAAGCCCTCCCTATCACGAGTGTCTCCCTAGGCACTCTCTAAAAACGAATACCTATCAGCAAACATATAACTAATACACATATACGACTATATACCGATCAACCCCAAGACAGAGAGAGAGAGAGAGAGAGAGAGAGAGAGAGGGCATAGTCTAGATTGTAAGCTGAATATTTATGCATTTTATAAGAATGCGAAGTATCTCTCTCCTTCATATGTAGTGGATCAAAAAACATAACAATCCCCAACCAACCAAGCAACCAACCAACCATTGATGTATACAGCAGTAGAAATTTTAAAGAATTTATAGATGTACTTCAGCAAAAATATATACACTACATTCTATATATATATATATATATATATATATATCTATATCTATACCTATATCTACATCTATGTAACTATATATCTACGTGTATGTATGTCTGCCTGTCTGTATGTATTGAATTCAGTTTCGATTTTGGACACAAATTCATTTCATGACTGAGACAATGGAGTGCAAGGTTTTTCATATATGTACCAACAATTTAACGAAAAAAGAGGAGGGAGAGGAAAAACTCAAAACCAAAAAACATACAAATATAGGCAACTAAATCTATAACGAAAAAAACTGAACAATGACAAATAATGAATTGTGTAATATTATAATTTAATATTTTAAAACAAAATCAGAACAATGTATTCCTTATTTGCATACAAAAAATCTCTTTTTTGTTTCACGCTTCCTTTAGGCATTTACAAATATACGTAACGAGATAACAACAACAACAAAACAAAATATATGATGAAAAAAACAATATATATATTATGAGTATTAAATATGGAAATTGTTTTAACAAAGCTGAAAAGGAGCAAAGAAAGACACCATATCGAGTAAAACTAACAGTTTTAAGATACAAAAAAAAAAAAAAAAAAACCCAACAAAATATACATATGTATGTGTGCATGTATGTTTAAATACATATAGTATACCTACGATTAGTGAGTCTCATATATACATATATTTACGAGTAGTTTTGACGATTGAGTGAATGCAGATTTTAAATTAAAAAAATTGATTTCGTTTTACATTAATTTTAAAGCAATTTTAGGCGTGATAACCATCGATTAATTGAGGGCGAGAGTAGACTTAAGTAAGCTATACTTGAAAAGTAGACATTTAAATATCGAAAGGCAAACACCCCCTGGAGATTTCCACACACACAAATACACATACACACACACAGCATCGCTCGAGCAGCTCTACTCGAGAATACACTACATTGAAAAATATCAAAAAATCAAAATGAAAATCAAAGGAAAATCAAAGAAATATATACGTACTAACATACAATACACATGCATAAATATTTAATATTGATGTTCCACTAAAGAAGAAGAGTCAAACCGAACAAATAGAAAAAATTGAAATTGGGTAAAGCGTATACAGGCACCTAAATATATATGGTATTTGTGTAACATAAATGTAACTAGCTAAAGCTCTCTACTAATACAAGATACAAGCTACATACATATACAAGAGACATATACATATATACAGATACATATACTGATACATATGTGTGCGTTTAAATTGATTTTGTGTGTGTTTGAATCAAATTGAAATCCAATTGACGTGAATAAACTGAAACCCATCTAAGGACTTATGCGAATTGTTTGAAATTCATTCGGGGCCTAAAGGGCGAAGCGAGGCGAGGACTAAGCCGATCAAAATGGTAAGATAACTTTTAATTCCAATTAATTTATTCACTACCAGTTCGCTGACTAAATACTGGGGGTGTACAACATGTGTACATATAGTACTATATCCATGACAATTAAATTTTAATCGCTCTCGCTGCCCGACTCGAATCCGGAATCATCGTCCAGCTCGTTGTGCAGCGCATCGGGACGGAGGCCGGCGCGTGGCAAGGGCAGGTGTCCCGGTGGCAGTGGCACCGGTAGATGGCCGGGCAGGTAGGCAGCAGCGGCCAAGGCGGCAATTGCCTGATGTTCCCGCTCCGCACGCATAATGATGCGTTGGCGAGCCTCCAGGTCGCGCGTCAGTTGCATCGATAGCTGGTTGTCCCCACTGCCGTCCATGGCTTGATCGATTGATGGCTTCCGGATAAAGGTGGCTTCCGAATGAAAAGGGTGATTCCAAAACAGGGATAACAATTACTTTTTTAACTAAGAATTTTGTTGTTTAATTTTGATATTGTCTGAATCAACTGTCGATTGAACTGAACAACAAACTGCTTTGAATGGGGTGGGGTGGGGTGGGGGCTGACAGTCCCAGAAAATACAATACGACTATGGAAATTGCCAAACGCAGATTTCTTGTTTCATATTGTTTTTAATAAAACACATCGAATACATCGGGGGCCAATACCGCTCACTCATATTCGGGTTTTATTAGTTTTTCGAGGGTGCATGGGATTGGGTGGCGGCTGCTCTTTCTGTTGCTGCCATTCGACGCAATCATGGTAGTGGCAGTGGCAGCAGTGGGCAAAAACCGCAGGGCACTTTCCACTCTCCAGCTGTGCATGTGTAAGCGGAAACGGAAGTTCCGCCATGCCGTTTCCCAGCGCTGTGAGTTGACTGACCGCATAAAGCCATTTTGCCTTTTTTGGGCAAACCTCCCCCCACACACAAAAAAGGGACTGGACTTTGGCTCTAAAGCAGCCCAAGCAGGCCACACAATACTTTGCTGTCAATTTGTGATAGCGGCAGCTTTATTTGAAAATCTGTATGTGTATGTGTGCGATTCCATTTTGTTGGGGGGTGGGTGACAAACCTATTTTAGTGGCCAGCACCAGGATGACAGCTGGTTTCAGCCAGTTGGTCAGTTGCATGGTTATGTGTGGCTGGTTGGCTCCTCGCTGGCTGATTTTGCGTGTGAAATTGAATATTTACAGGATGATTTTTTTGCCGCGTGGGTAGCGCTTTTCAGTGAGAGACATTGAATGAATTGACCTAAAGCGATTTGCCATTCAATGGCAATGGTAACCAGCAATGGGATCTCAGTCGGCGGTGCATTTCCCAGTTCAGTTTTAACTGCATTTACTTGCCCCGAGCTAATGCACGGCATTATTATTATTATTAATATGGCCAGAGGCACTCTCTCTTTGCTCCCGAAGGTCTCTGCTAATTAAATTCCACACATACAAATACATATATACATATATATGTATATGTGTGTGTATGTAAATACTATATGATATGGAAATTGGCTGTGTGCTGGGAGCATATCTGGGGTGTCGGGGAAAACGGGCATTATGCGCATTTTTAATTACGCTGCACATTTGCATTTGAATTGCGCATTTTACAGGCTGATAAGTCGGAATAAAGGCAACAGTTGTGCGGGGTTGAAGCCAAAGCAAAAGCTAAAGCTAAAGCCAAAACCAAAACCAGAGACCAGCATGGTCCGCACATATCCGAGTCACGATACTCACACATTCACACTCGCACTCACACTCGTACTCGTATATTTTTTATATACTGATTTTGAGAATGTGTAATTTTCAAGTTGACATCTTTTGTCCCAAACCAGTGACCTCGTTGCATACACACAAACACACACACACATACCGAAGCACTATAAACTCATTGCATTTGTGTTGGTCGCTGCCTCAAGCGGATCCATAGCATACTTTGGCGGGCACTCGCCACAAAGGGATGGCCCAGATGCCACACCCCCTGTATAGGGGTGGGGGTTAAGCAGCGAAACAGAAAAGGGAAAACTGCATTTCTATGCATAGCAAACGCAAATCAGAGAAAGTTTATAATACTAAAGCGAATCGCGTTGCGTTCTTTATGTTTCTGGCATGCGGCATGCGGCTTCTGGCCATTAGAATATTGCTGGTGTTTGATTTCTTGCTCGATTTCTTGCTGCAAGCATTCTCGATTCTCCATTCTTGTTGGATTCCCTTTGACTTACGTATCCCTAACAGCATCAGTTGCAGTAGATTTAAATCCGATTGGGTTATCTTGGTGCTTTCCGCTCTTTAAATGCTCGCAAAACTAGTCCATGGTGTGACACTAACCCGAATACCGGAGCTCTCCTTTGAATTAGCGAAATCTAATGGCACGGCATGCTATCATATTGCCTATTTCGCCCGAACACCACGGGTTGGGCAAGGGTTTCACACCACCCCCCCTGCCATCCAATGGCGCGCCGTTTAAGCCATTTTTAATGACAGGCTCTGACGGCTGACGCCTGCTGCCTGACAACGGCTAATGATGGCGGCTGGCCAAAGTTTTGTGGCTTTTGCGGATTAAAATTGAAAATGCTTGCATTCATTAAAAAAAAAGAGAAGGAAACTTGCCTTACTACTAGAACGTGTCATGCGGCAGGTGCCACATTAATTAGTGTGAGCACACTAACACAGTCACACCTGTGCCACACCACAGCGCCACACCAACGCGCCACAAGCTACATATATGTGTACGTATGTACATGCACGTGAATATCAAATGAAGATTTCCTGAGGCAAGCGGTTTAATTTCGCTAAGATGTGTCGGGAAGCAATTTGGGTCAACATGACATGAGTGAAATTATATTCCAGAATGCATTTCCCTGTGCTCCTTGAGAAATAGAACACCGAACGACTGGAGGAAGAGAGCAGGTGAGTGTGGGTGGGGTGCAGGTGTGCGATTGTTTTCCGTGGCCCGGGAAACCGACAGCGAACCGCCTCCTTTGATATTTTGCAATTGGATTATAATTAACAAGCTGAATCATTAAGTATACGACCTGCAGGCAATTTACTTAGCGTGACTCATGTTGAGATATTTAAAGTCGAAACCTTTGATCGAATGCCCTGCCACTGTCATCCAATATCATTTATTCAACTCAGACCACCCACCTGCGGAATACACACACACACGCACACACACACAGGAGGAGTGTAAGTATACCAGTATTGTAGTATATGTGTACATATGGAAAGGTCACACGTAGCCCTTATGCTCATTTATAAGCATTCATCATTCATTTGGCAGCGTGTCTGGGCCATGAACAGGAATTTCACAAATGCCTAACGTCCCCATTGTTGCACAGTCCCAAACACCCACTCCCAGACACACACTTGTACCTCTCTCCGTATCTTTCTCTCTCTCACTCTCTCTGTCTCTGTGTGATGTGTCTGTTACCTTAGGCCAGGACGAGAGAAGAACGGAGCAGCGGTTGAACAGCTGTGCCTTTGTGTTCGAGGCGAGACTTCAAGTGGCATCCAAGAGCCGAGCACACAAAATTAATCTTCTTTTGCCGCCCCCCCCCACACACACACGGAGCCCGGGGCCAGACTTAAGTTTTCCATTTAAAAGCATCGCTGAAAGCGCCCAAAATAGTTTCAAAGCGATAAACGCACAAAAGTACAATACTTAAGAGGTATTAGCATACAGAAGTCAGAGCGGGAGAAGGTGAAGGTAATTCTCTGATTTGTTTGGAAACTAGAAACTGCCATCGATCATTCCCAACAGACTCATTCAGAGTCTAAACATACGAAGTTAGTTTTTAACTAATTTTGGCTGATTTAAAGAATTTAAAATAAAGTTTTCTGTAAGTCCGAAAGTCAGTCACCACCTTAAATGCGATGACTGGGGCCAAAATGTTACTGTGAATCGGTGACTGCCAACAGTCCAGTGCTGTGGTCACAGCTGTTCTCGACTCACCCGATGTTGCGGTCTCTCCGTCTGGACAGCATCTGCCAGTTGGGTGGTTCTCCACTGGCGGTACGAGTATAAACTATATATATAGAGTATTTACAAAGTGTCAGAACAGAACTCGTTTGGTATCGTCTCTTTCGGTGGTTTCTTTAATTACGAACAGCAATTATGAGCTTCAGTTTACATTTCCTTACTGGGTTGTTGATTTTCGTTTCGCCCCTCCGGCCAACTGCAGTTTATGGTCGAGTGCGTACAGTTTGGTCATGTTTATATAGTCAAAATACATACATATATGTATATACAGTTGTGTTCAAAATAATAGTAGTGCTCCTCAACATATTTTCAAAACCATTTTTTTTAACACTTCCAGTCATCCAAAATGAAACAAATGAAACCTTTTTGAATAGATTGGAATGTAGACATTAGAAAACCGAAGAAGTTTCATTACATTTGCTTTCTACTTTCTTGTTTCACTTGACTTTTAGGCGAATACCCATGAAATCTGCTGTTCAATAAAATAGTAGTGCTGGGATAATTTAATTTTAAAAAAAATGAAAAAAGATAGAAATTAATTTAAAAAGAGTCACAATCCGTAAGCTCAATTTAGTGGTTATATATTATGATGAAAATCATGTTTGGAAATAGCGGAACTTTCGATTTTGAAGCGTAAAAAAGAAATCATTGCTCGGTGCAGAAGAGGAGACATCAGAGTTAGACCAAAAACTAAAGGTTGGAGGTATAAGGGAGTTGAAAAATAAGTTTTTGTACTCTTACTATTGTATTTGACTCAATTGAGTACAAAAAGTAGACTGGAAATCAATTTTTATGTGAAAAACATATCTTTTGCATGGAGTGTCGACGAAGGTTAAAGGCAAGACCCAACCTTCAGTACCCTCAAAAATTATGAAAAAATTTTATATCGCTTTGAAAGTGGTGTGACAGTTGGTAGACAACTGATTACACATTATTTAAGTCCAAGAAATCCTGGAAACTTACGCGTTTTGGTTATAAAGCACATAGCCCCACGACTCAAGTTAGCAGAAACGCTGTGGGCTGGCCTGAGTCGCAGTCACGAAAAATACTTTTGACTGAAGAGGGTAAAGTTGTATTATATGGTAAGATAGACGCCAAAGAATATGTTTGGCATTCAAAGAAATCCGATTTCCCCAAAAATCTGGAAAAAAAAATAGCATTGAATATGCTGGGCTTACCCCTATGGGGCTCAGCTCATAAGAACTAGTACGGTACAGTCTGGCGTTGGAGTATTTAACAAAACAAAGTATGCAGATATACTTTTTAATATACCTAACGTTCATATTAAAATTGAAAAATGTTTTTAAAAAGAATCTTTCAACATGATAATGACCTGAAAACATCACAAAAGCCCGCTAGGAATTGGGTCTTCTCCGAAAATATCGGCGTTTTGCCATGTTCAAATCAGTCCCTGATCCCAATCTCATCGAAAACTTATGGGGAATGTCAAATACATTGTTAAAACTGCAAATCATTCAACCAGGCTAAAGTTTTGGCAAGTGGGCTAAGCATAATCGGCAGAAATCCTATTGACGCGTTGGCAGGACCCTATTGACCCCATGCCTGTCCGGTGTATGGTCATAATGACAACAAAATTGATTTGAAACTATATATTAAAGCTCAAGAAACATGAGGAATATGAATCATAGGTTTTAATTTGAGTTTCGTTGATTTTTTCGATTTTATAAAAAATACTACTATTTTATTGAACAGCAGATTTCATGGGTATACGTCCAAAATCAAGCAAAACAAGAAATTGGAACGCAAATGTAATAAAACTTCTGCGGTTTTCTAATTTATACATTCCAATCTATTCAAAAAAGGTATCATTTGTTTCATTTGGATGACTGGAAGTGTTAAAAAATGGGTTTGAAAATATGTTGAGGAGCACTACTATTATTTTGAACACAGTAGTACCTCTGAAATACAACACTTTTTTTTTTGTGGCCAAAGTGATCAGTCAGGACCACTCCTGACGTTGTACTTCCCCTATCTCTCGATTAAATACGAGTTGTTGCTGCAAGTAGAACTCGTAGTGGCTCAAAACGTTTGGTAAATGAACAAATTGTGTAATTTTCTAGTTAATAGCTCTTGACCTGATTCTCCACATCTACATCCATGGGAATAGTTCTCTCTATCACCCCCACTCCCATTCGGATGCATGCTCTGGCTCGCTACTTTCCCCCACACCCCCTTTTGATTTTGTTCACAGAATTTTTGGTTTGTTTTGTGTAGGAGTGCGCAAATATGCAAAAGCGCAATTTGCGTTAAGTTAGCTTTGTTACCGTTACCGCCGCTTTAACTCTTCTTCTCTCTCACTCACTCATTGTGTGTGTGTGAGGGTGTGTGTGGGTGTGTCCGTTTATGTGTTGCTGTTGCATACATTCAGGCCCCAAAAGGTTGTAGAAACATTTTATGCGACTGCCACAAGTTTGTTTACGAAAGTTTAAGCCTGTAAAACTTTTAATACAGTGCCTGCCAATTGTTGCCAGCCAGTACCCATAGAGGAGCAGCAGCAGCAGCAGCAGCAGCAGAGTGCCGTTCTCTGCTGTTGCCATGAACAGTAACAAGCTTTTAGCGTATACACACATTAAGCCTTTTATTTCCTCGGTCTCGTCTCGTCTCGTCTCGACTCGTCCCTTATGAAAGGGTAACCCCCATCAGGAGCAAAAGTTTTACATACACCTAAGAAACTCATACCAACACTTGGTCTTAGCTTCACCTGCTCTTTCTCACTCTTTCACAGTCGCCCTCTCTATCTCTATCTCACTCTGGTAACGATTGGCCCGCATACAGGAGAAGAGTGAAGGGAAGCAGTGAGTGCGGCCACGAAAACAAATGAGGAAAATATGCTTCAATAACAAAACACTCAACACTTGGCAGCACAAAAAGCTGGCAAAAAGCTGATAAAAAGCAGGTGAAATAGCATATAAAAAGCATGGGACGAGTGCTAAAAGGAACAACGACCGATTTACATAAAGACCCCAAAAACGGAAAACAGACAAAAGCACACACACACAGGACAGACCCAGACACACACACACATACACCCACAAAACTCCAAAGCTAGCAACTATTGTAGCAGAACAAGTTTTTTGTTTTTTTTTTTCGTCCACATGTTACATGCATTTTCCGAGGAAAACTGACTGGAAAACTGTTCTGAACCTCTGACTGGAAAAGAATTGCAAATATTTAAAAGCAAATATTAAATATCGCTTCGCAATACGCAAACATAATAATCATTTTTGCAGCAGCATTGGGCTGGGAGTTGCAGTCTGGACTGACTTTTAACTCTTTCCACCCCTGGGCCGTGGCAATATCCTTCCGACTAGCAGGAAGCACTTTGTGGACAGCCGGAATGCCCCACGGAACACAAAGCGGAGGCCAAAAGCCACCGATTTCGGTGACGCCATCCAGCAGCTGCCTCAGCGCCATGCCCCTCCATGCCGTGCCACTCGGCCACAGCGGCAAACAATGGGGACAGACAACGTGGCAAAAACAACGAGCAGAGGCGAGCGAGTCTTGTGCATTATTGAGTTTGGCATGTGGGTGGGATACATACACAGATTTTTTCTGTTGCTGGTGACATTCCACTCCCAGTGGTGGGCAGGCGACAATGCGTTCCGCCGTACAATTCGGCCATCAGATGCAGCGAGCGCTAAAAGCCGGACCCGGACTCATTAGGCTTGCAGTGCGCTCCGACAAGAGGGGGCCGTGCTCTAATTAAAGCGTCTCCACCGCCTGAATCTCCGAATCTCTGGGTTTTGCTTTTGTTTTCATTCAGAGAAAGGAATAGGGTTTTGGTTTGGTTTTCTTTGGTTTCCTTCCATTTGCGCACGCAGTTCTGTTTTTCTTTCTCTTTGCTTTGGCCCCAAATAATGACCATAAAACGGGTTCATTGAAGGAGAGCTGTTTGGTTGACCTTCGGCAGGCATTAAAAGGAAATAAATAATAAATCAACTCGGGCATGAAATATTCAATAACCTAAACCGACAAAGATTTACTGCTTAGCCATTTATTTGCTGCGACCCAAAAAATAAAATAAAAAAAAACCCCCGAAGAAAGGGGGCGCCACAAAAAAGCACTTTGTAAGCAATTTGGAACAGAAAAAAAGTTGGCTGGATCTGTTTTGAAAACTGCCAGCTAAACAAGAAGTCATTCAACAAAACAATCAAAGAGAGAGAGAGTGAGAGGGAGACAGAGAGAACGAGACAAACTCCCACGCCCATGACAACCCAACGAAACAGTGAGGAATTCGAAAGAGTTGCCAAAGTGGATTGCCGGCTAAACCAAAAGGTTACACAGACCTAGCTGCCTTTGGAGCTGACTGACCTGGCTTAGGCTCTTCATAATTTGGCAGGAGCACGAGGGACAGACACTTGAGATCTCCTTTGTAGTGGTTGGCAGCAAAAAAAATATAAATTGTTTTTATTTTTTGCGGCCAGGGAAATGGAATAATCAAAAGATAATGACACAAAGCGAACTGGGGGAAAAGTCATCACCGTCCAGCCAGGTGAAATTGCCAAAGTTTCCCCGGCAACAACTATTCTTTCGAGATCTCAGATAGTGCACATGCGGGCCTCCATCTGTACGAAGATGTGGTGCCCTGGCATCCAACAATTTCAGAGCCAACCTCAACTACTAATTCGGACAGGCAGACCTTATACATACACGGGAAGAGAGGGGGGAGGGCTGCCCTCACGGCCAAAAACGACATTTAATACAGGCAAATAAATAAACCAGGCTGCTCTCGCATGCTTTCAACACAAAGCGGAAGCAGAAACTGCTGCCAGGAAGGACCCGAGCCAAGAGGATGGGGTCTAGCCAGCAGCCATGGCCATTCATGGGTCTGGCTATGAGAAATTAGTGGAGTTTTAGTGGCGCATAAATTGCCCACACACACACACACACGCAGGCAACATCCAAATATATTTCACACTAAAGAGTACAGTGCGTGTCAGAATTACAGCACAGAGGGTGCAAATTGAATTGAGGCATTCACTGCAACGAGTCAGTTATCAGGGATTAATATAACTTCATACAAGTTGAGTGAGTTATCCAATCAATTAGTAAACCAATCAAGCGTACGCGTTCAATGGTTTTACTATTTGATGAACAGTTTTCCACTCTTCAGTCCCGATTTGTATAGCTAACTGTATGGCACATACAAATGTGATACGCACTGTATGGAAAAAATGGGGAATAGACCCACAACAGTCATGGCCATGGTATTCAATAAGCAGCAGCATTCGCAGTGATATCACTGCGTATACGTAATATACATAATAACTATGATATCCATGGTTCTGCTGGGCAAACAGACGGGCGAGGGCCTCCAACTGGTGACCCCCCTTTGCATAATTATGATATGCCAAAAATAGTTATCCCCTGGAGCCGTGCCCTCGAATCGTGGGCACACGGAGAGAGCGTTATGGTCAGTGACCAGCCCGAACAATGGATTACTATCTGAGAGATGCTATCACTCGTATCTGAGTCGGTGCAACGTGTACGGAATTATGGTTAATGCTTGATAATTGCAATTTATTGCAAGGCAGCTCGCTGTCATCTTGTCTCGCCCTCCACTGAAGATGGCCAGTGCCATAAATCACAATCAAATTAGGCCCCGATTATTCGGAGTCGGTCTGCATGAAATTGATTAATGCATGGCGGTCGGATCTAATAAATCAATGGCAACGAATCTGAATGGAATTCAATTTCCCAGCACGCTTTACTCAACTAGTAATTAAATAACGTCAGGCACACACAACGCAGGACACACACCACAGGAGGCAAGCCATTGTCATGTCACTTATCTGCATATGCAGAGACTGCTGTTTGTTGGTTGTCAATCTGTTAACGCGTTTTCAAATAAAAATTTATCAAATAAAATTATTTTTACAATGATTACAGCACCCCCCACTGCTCCCTGTGCCCTGGTCTCTGCCTCCCCTTTGCTGTTGTTCGCCCAATCAATTATGCTGCCGATTTTGGGTATTTGCATGTGCAAATCTGATTTACACGCACAAATGAATATTAAATTGCTTGAATCCATCGAGTTCGAGTGCACACACACATCCACAACACACGTCCCGGTGCTCCTCAGCCTTAGCACCATCCAGATAGGGCACACCAGGACGCTGCACTCGCTGCTAACATTCCCGTTGTGGGGCTCACTCCTCGAGTTTCGATCCACGAACTCAATCGGTAATAACATAAATCGCCCGCGAGGAGAGTGGCTGGTGTGGGGGGCACACAATGAGTTTTCGCGAGTTTCGCCCTCGCTCGAATGGCTCTCTTGAGATATCTGCTCTGTAGGTAAGGTTTTCCAGCGGCGAGCGATTGATTTTGTTGAGAATTTTGCGAAGCTTATTGGCGCAAAATGTAATAAACAATTCAATGAAATATTCGTATATTATTGCATATATTTTCCAAAGGAATTCACTCCTCAGTCAGACTTCAATAAGCAATGCATGAATGTGTATTCAATTAGTCTCTCAATTCTCGACATTTTTGATTTAGTTGAAAGTCTTGGGGAATGCCAAATGAATTTTCCGATTGCAATTTCCCCTGTGGATAGATAGTAGTCTTAGATTTGAAAATTGCACACAAATAGTTAAATTTCATAAAATTTCATTTAAATATAGTTGCGTAGGTTGCGATGTCGGCTGTCGATTCCCCCCGTCTCTCCGATATTTTTTAGGGTGCTTCACACACCACGTACACATATGAAACATTCCAGTAAACAAACTTTATTGAATTTTGTATTAATTTTTTGTGTGTAGCTTCAAAGTCAAAGTTGTTTTTTCCGCATGGGGTTTAATATGTATGTGGGGACGTTGCTCGTCTGGCGCTTATTAAATTTTATTTGTGAGGCAACAGCAGCAGCAACATCAGCAACTTTTCTTCGTGCCATGGCATATTGCATGTGCAGTTGACATCTTTGTGCGTGCTTTCAGTGTGTATATGTGTGTGTGTGTGTATCTGTGTGAGCTGTAGCTGTTTTAATACTTGCTCGTTGACATTCGCCAGCTTTGCGAATGTGTATGGGGAGGTGAGGTGGTTGGCGGGGGGAATGCTAAGAAAAACGTATAAAGTATTTGTGTAATATTTAAACCTTTTCAAATATTTCCGCTCTCAGGCATTCCTGCTGCTGCTGCTGCTATTAAAACAGATACATTTTAAACGCAGCGATGCTGTACACTTGAAATTCCATTGTATTTTTAAGACTCTTTTGTGAAGAGTTCATTTCTTTACCTTGCAGTTACTACTGTGCAGCTTCCAAGCTGAAGACATTCTGAGATGCTCGAGTTGAAGTTGAAGTTTCTACGACAATTTTACTCAACATTTAAGATACAATGGACATACAGCTCACAAAATGTCCTCTAACAAGATAGCTTCTTGACTTCACAAAAACTATTTGTATTTGTGTTTCTTTTTGCCGATATCTCTCCCTCCTCCTTGCATCTGTGGGATAATCTCGCATTATACAGAGAGTGAATTCGCTTCCCCACACACACACACATTAGATCTGATAAATTGACTCTAATTAATCGCACATGTGAGTGGAGGAGAGGAGCAGCAGCAGCAGCAGCAATGCAGCCAGCGCAAAGTTTCGCCTGCTCTTTTGGCAGCTCATTTTTCAGCCGATAAGGGACAAGGGCTTTGAATGCCAACACAACCAGCATCCTCCATCCCATCCATGAATACATAATGTTATTGCCACGTCTAATTGCCACGGTATTTGTTGGTTCTGCTACTGCTCACTGCTTTTGCTGTGTAACAGGTGCGCGTTGGTTGCCTTTCGGCAGCTTTAACAGTTTGCTCGCTGTTGTTGCTGAATATATATTTTCAACCATAAATTAAATAACGGTGCCATAAAAACTTTCCAGCAAAGCAGCGCTGCCAAAATGTGTTTACAACCCGTTGCTCGGATTTTTTTTTTTTTTTTGGAATCGTTTTCCATCCGTAAATTCCGGGGCAGTCAGAGAAACTCATTTTAAATATCCAAACCCCCACTTGGGTGGCCATACTCCTCCAACTTTGGTATTTTAATAAAGCATTTAAGCGGCATTATAAATTTGCTTAGCTGCAGTGGAGGTTTTTTGCTCATTTTCAGCATTCATAACTGCCCGCTGAATGGATTGCCGGGATCACGTAATGGGACCTGTGCCTGATAATATGCTTAAGCGTTGCCCCATTGGCCCTTCGGGCATTAACACTGTCACGGGGCTGCACCTGCTGCAGCTCTGCAACACTGCTGAAGCCTGCTGAAGTGGGCAAGCCCAGACAAAGGACCTTTACCTCACTCTTTCCAGAAGCCACTCAAAGTGTGCGCGTGACATACGGCGGCCGTGACAGGAGGCCCTTTTTTGAATAATGCCCGTCAAGTGGTGGCATCGGATCCGCATCGGCATCGGCATCGCATCAGCATCGACATCGACATTGAATGGGTGTGAGTGGGTGGGCTGTTTGGGTGGCTATGTGGGTGGTGCGTGGCAGGGGGCGTTGTTGCTTCCGCCGTTGCTGGGGGCAGCTCTGCTGTGATTGACGATACAAATTCTTTATTTTCATTATTTTCCTTTCGTTATTGAATTCCGTGCTGTCTGCGACACTGCGCGTGTCAGTTATTAAATGCTCTGATTAAGTATAAAGTGTAAAGTATATCGAATATTTATGGAAGCAGCTTCCTTTCATGCTGCTGGCTGCTCGCTGCTTGCTGCTTGCTGCTTTGCGGCAGACGAAAGCTACATATAATTATGACAAATTGGTTTTTGTGTATGCGAACAATGCGCAGATGGAGATGGAAGTGGAAGGAGTGGCCAAATGGATCCGGCACAAAGAGAACGAATGAAATCCAAGATTAATTCTTCATCGATTTTCTGCAAAGCAGTGCAAACATTAAAATGCGAATCTGCGAGCGGCAAACCATAATGCTGGGAACATTGGGACTTCCACTCTCGCCAGCGAGCATCCACTGATCCTCGAACATTAAGCCCATCCATGTGGAATGTAATGCCTAGAAAAACATCCAGCAAATCAGTGTTGCTCAAATGGAATACTTTCGTGCCAGAGCCCCATCACAGCCACTAAGTAGGCAATGCTTTGTAGCCTCGATTGCCGCCTGCTCAGCGATTCAAAGTTCAGAGTTCAGCGCACAATTACAGCGCACACATAAATTGTTATGCTTTCATTAATTTTTATATTTTATGTTTACATTTGTGCAATTGTCTGCTCTTCCCTTTCGCTCTAGTCTCTTGGAGTATTTGCTGTGTAGCCCACACTGCTGCTCTTTATCGCTCTGAAGCACGCAACGTAATTAAACGGCAGTTGAATGCTCGACTGAACCACACTGGACACACTGGAAAATAATTGATATTTCATTGCAACCGCAGCAACCAAACCCATTGAGCCGCCCAATCTCTGACGTGGCAAAGCTCCTGTGGTCGCCCGTTAATGGTGATGTATTTTTACTCTGATTGCATCCAGAGAATTGCAGTGGCAACCGGTAAGCGGATTTCATAGAGTGCAACAAATGCCAATAAGCGCGTGCCTGGGAAGTGCTCGAATGGCAGCTCTGCACGTGCTCGGCATAAATCGATGTAGTTGTCCCAGTACCAGTACCAGTCCTCAGTTCCAGTTCCCAGCTCCAGTCCCCAGTTCCCACTTCCAGTTGCCAGTTGCCAGTGCCAGACCCAGTTCTAGCTCTAGCTTCCCATATGCCGCATCACGCATCGCGTCAGCGGAGAGCACAAGGAATTATATTTATGCACATTGTGGCATGAATACAAATTGTGTCGGCATGCGGCTGGGCTAATGCGCGTTCCTGGTAGCATCGACGCTTGGGTTCCGGATCGTGTACACTCTGCCCGCAAATCAGCTGCGAACATCCTTCAAATTGGGACCGCTTGCAGCAACTTTTCACAGCCCTTTCTTTCGGGCCAACTTTTCGACGAACAACAGTAGGAAAATTATGCAAATTCAGTGGCTGACCCTGCTAATATGCCTATGCTCATTTGCATAGTGCGGGGGCTGTCGTTGCTGCCACTGCCGCATTGTTTGCCGAATTGGCCAGCCATCGACTGGCCATCGGAGCCCTGCCTTATTATGCAGGGCACACCCACACCAGAGGCAAGGAAATGCGATGGAGCGTGCACTTCTTCCTGTATTTTTCACACCGACCATCCTTGAACCGCTCCTCTGACCTGACTTATTAATGCCTTGTATTTCCAAGGGCTTAACTCTTTTCCCCCGACTGTTTGCTCTTTGGATACCCCCTGCTAATCGCTACGGAATCCCTCTAAAGTTGCGACCCAACTTTGCTGATTTATAGATAGATGGATGGATGGATGTCTGTAGTTTGAGAGTCTTGTTTACTTAGGTTAACTCTCCGTATCGCTGCCACTCCACACCCCCGCCGGAGCATAACACTTAGAGCTAAATTTATTTGCACGTTCAGGCATGTGGAAGGTGCCAAGAAGCTCTACTGCGCGAATCACACCTGTTTCAGGTGAACTTTCCCTTTAAATTCTAAAGCCTTTGCCCAAACACGGACCCAGCCAACTATTTCAGGGTGGGCTAAAATTCAATTACAGATTCGCGGTTGCAATTTATGGCAAAAAAAAACGAGTTGCAAAATTGCCAGCGCATATTGCCGGCAGCTTTGCAACCATCGCGATGCCACGCCGTGTCGTCTCCCTGGGCAACGCCACTGAGTTCTGTGGCGGCAGCCACCAGTGGTGTACCAACTGCTAAATTAATTTTGATCGAGTGCCTGCACAAATTAGCAAATGTTGTTTTTCGTGCACTGGCATTCTGAATTTCCTATCCTATCTTTTTTTTCTGTAGTATTCTGTGTATTACTCATACGCCGCGATGTCCGCGAAGCGCCATAAAGCAATTAGCGGGGGAACGCTCCGCTGGACAGGGCAATCCATAATTGTATACTGAACCGTAGAACCGTACAGTGTGCGCTGTGGAATGAGTTTGAAATCGTGACATTTCCATGGCTGCTAAGCGCCTTGTCGCTCCACTCCCCTGGGGCCACAATCTAAGCCCATTTAATTGTCTTCATTAGCACGCTTTAAGTTACATTTAATCTGATACGAGTAGTACCTGCTGCTGGAAAGGGCATCTTGGGTGGGCGAGACCACAGTCGTGGGGGAGACAGCGGCAGCGGCAGATGAATTACGGCTAATTAAGCGGCGGTCCATAGAGGCTCAAGTGCACTGATCTGTTCGGCATTAGGGAAGGGAGGCTGTGGACAGAATGGTTCGAGTGCATTGTTTCTTATTTCAATATATCAGACACATTTTAAAGCCCCCTACTTGCTCAGAATTTAAGGACTGAGTAGGCGGCGGCGGATAAGGCAAAGGCAGTGACAAGGGCGGAGGCAGAAGAGGAGCAAAGCAATTTGTTTTACCACGAGTAATTTGTCTTCAAAAAGCAAATGTTTTGCAATTTGTTAACAAGAACATTTTTCGCTTTATGTTACCACCCGCCCTCCCCTGCTGCCGCTCTTCTTCTTGGTTTTGTTTTTTTACTTTATTTTTTTGTCTTTATATATTTTTGTTGGCAGACGCTTGGCGGCTTGTTTGCCAACGTTTGGTTTTTGCTTCTTTTGTTTGCATTGCTTGTGGCACAGGCAGACACACAGACAGACTGCCTGCCTGCCCCCCAGCCACCAGACCCAGTCACAGCCCTAAAAACTCCCAGGCAAAGCCAAACCCAAAGCCAAGACCCAATGCAAATGAAAATGGTAGAGAAAAGCTGGCCCCACAGCAGATAAGAAACCGAAACGCCCTCTCCTCTCCACTCCGCTCCACCCCCCTTTGGCTTGTATAACAAATGACTGTTGTGCCTAAAATTGAAAGTAAATACATATTGGTAGACAGGCGAGAGGAAAAACATATATTTTCGCAAAGAGAATTACCAAAGGACGAGTCCAAGCGGCCAGCACAGACCTCCCCACGTGGTTCCGGCTCCGATCTCCACTTGTTGGACCGTATCCTGTCCTGGCCTGCATGCCAGAATGCCGAAACTCTTAATTAAATCGCGCGCTGATTGCACTGACCAGATACGGCTCAGACCTGGCCCTGGAACTGGTTGACGTTTAACAACTTTGCGAATATAAATATTGCCTTCGGTGTCCAATTATGGCATTGGCAATGCACTCATGTGCATTCATATGCAATTATGGTCCTGAGCGGACACGTTAATTGCTCTTAAATCTGTTGCGAACCGCTTGCAAGAGGAGCACCTTTTCCCCGCAACACCGACCTGCACCGACCTGCACCGACCGAAAATGTATTTCATTTGATTTCTCTACCTCTCTCGTGCACCGAGATCGTGCCTCTTTCTACTACCATATGGGTGGTGGGGTGGTGGGATTCTGTGTTTGTGAAAATCGAAGGAAACCACAACTCTAATGGCCATGTTCACGTTTCGAAAATCCATTTATCCGTGTGCCCGTGTGCGTGTGGTTCCGATGCTGCAACATCGATTTGAGGTGGTTTGACTGGCGGCAATTTTTCGGGCCAGCCCATGCATGAATCCTGGCAACTTTAATCTCCATTCAGCTGGCACCGGAGCAGTCGAGTGGCGGCAGGGGAAACCCCCACTATTTGCATAGAGCTGATGAAAAGTAAAGGCCGTAGTCGGGAGTCGTTGTGCTCGCACTCTTTGTGCCTTTTTGCTTTGCAATCATGGCTCACACACACACACACACACACACACACTTACGTCTCACACTTCTGTACTGGCAACACAATTTGAACTTTAACACCTTCCATGACAGCCAACCGTGTGACCTCAGGCGCAATTTTGTGTAAATAACAAAAAATCACAAAAACAACGCCATCGACCTCTTCTCTGCGCCAGGCCCGAAGGCGAGGACATCCCCCTTTATGGGTCCATCACATTGCCTTTTGCCTTTTGATACTCTTGCATAGGGTACAATGATCATAGGGAAAAAAAAATGCAAGAAAATCCAAGAATATGTGAAGAAACTTGAGTATTATACATATAGTATATGAGGCTTATGTACCTGCTGTAGCCATAGAAACAAAAGATTGGAAAAGGGTATAGACAAGCTTCGGCTCGAGAAGCAAGCCTTTCATTCTTTATTCTATACATATACAAAGTGTGTGCGTCCGTGTGTGTGTGTGTGTGTGTGTGTGTGTGTCGTACTGTCACTATGTGCGTCTAAGTGTTGTTGTAGTTGGCCATTATGCGCATAAAATATAAGAGGGTTGTTCATATACCCAGCACAATGGATGCATAAATCTATGCTGCTTTGGAATAAGAAAAAAAGAAAAGCGACATGGAAGACAGAGACTAGAGAGGAGATGGATTTGAAGGAAAGGGAGAGAGAGGTAATGCACAACGAGATGGTGAAAGACTTTTGCCCTTAGAGCGTCTGAGAGATTTATTTTAACATTTTTATTATTAGTTTTTCGTCTCGTTTCTCTTCTCACAGAATTTTCTCGTGGTCGTGGTCGTGGTGGTGGTCATGCTGCATTAGCTGTTGGCTTCCTTCACAAATTGCTCGAAAATGGTATTACAAATTAAGGTTTAACTTTAAAGAACTTCATTGAAAAATTGATTGAGGGTTTTGTGTTCCCACGTCCTGTGTTCGTCCGGCCAGGCCCCAGCTCCAGCTTCAGCTACCCCCTCGTGTATGCCACTTACAGCTCTATAAGGGATTGGGTTTTCCGTTTGAATGCCTTCGATTCCGTTTGGTTTCGATTCCATTGTGCGCCTCCCTGTGTTTGGCTTAAATGTCAGCTGTCAGTGGCCATAATTTCGGTTTATTGTTTTGCCAAAAACAAAAGTTCCGGCGTGAGGCCAGACGCCTACGCTGTCGGGCCTTTTCCTCTCTTAACCCATTGTCCTGCCAATTTCATTTGCCCATCTCTGCTCGCCCATAATTGAACATAAAAGGCTATCGGCATGGAATATAAAAAGCCTTCAAATGACCTCAGTTTTCTCCAATTCGAGATTTTGGATGTCTGTTCTAGGAGATTATTCGAACTGGAGCAACCAAAAGATACAACCATTCAATCAGAGAGTCCAAATGTACCAGAAATGGTTGCAAAAAGAAGTATATAAAATGGGCAAATGGTATCCTCCGAACTTGTTGCTTGGACCTTTTGCTGAAATTAAAAACTTTTGCGTAATGTGCATTAAAATCCTTTCAATTCTTTTCAATTTCCATAAACGCTGACCCCATGCATTTGCGAGTCTTGTAATTTTCCAATTTGCTTTTCTCATTTAGTTTTCCATTTCCCTCTCTCTCTTTTCCCAGCTTTCTGCTGACTCGTGCGCCTAATTGTAAGTAACAAGACAGCCAACAACATTTACAGTTACCCAAAATGGTTCATGACAAAAAAAAAAACAAAAAAGGGAGAGAAAAGGAAATCAGTTGTAGGTGGGTGGGTGGGGTAGGGGTAAAGGGAGAGGGAGCCACGGGCAAAAAGCAAAAAATTATAAATGGCGGCACAAAAATTCTTTGCAAACACTTTTTCACGCTTGATTAATTTCGGTTCGGCAGTTTGCTGCTGCCTTTTGCACTGTGCTTGCCCTTTCTTTCCTTCTTATTTTTGTGTTTTTTATTTTTATTTTTATTTTATTACCATCCATTTTTTAATAGCAAAGTGTTAAGTTTGACAGTTTCGGGTCTACTTGGGAGCATTATGGACACTTCACTGAGCCTGCGAGAAAGTCGGTGGGCAAAGTGCCGCGTCAGGCGAAATGCCCCATCACCCGACCTGACAAGCTGCTCATAATTAATGCACTTTCCAAACTTTCCATGGCCTTTGGGTGTGGGGGGGCTGGCTGATCCATTACAGCTCAGCTCGGTATCAATCTTTGGCTTTAGTTTCATATGACTTGGCCAATGAGCACATCATTAAATCAGGTGCGCTTCAGATTTCTCTTGCCGTGGGGAAGGGGGAGAACAGAACCGTATCATACGTAGTGTAGTCACTCACTCATAGTGCGCTCGAGTGCCACATGTTCTGATTGAATGGAGGTAGCTGCTGCTAGACAGAAGCCCCCCACTATAGTGGGTGGGTACGTCTTGCGTCTTCTTCCCTATTTATGTTAGTGTCTTGCATTCATGTTTGCTGAACATAAAGGCAATGTGCTCTGCTTTCAATTTGCTAATGCACTGCCTGGCTCCGGGCAAAGGAAACATCCAAAGGTTGTCTATCTAGCTGGAATGCTGTTGCTGTTGCTGCCCCTGCTGTTGCCACTTGCTTCAATGAAGATGTCTTCCTCCATGGCCCCAACTTAAGTATATCCAGTGAACGAGTTATTGCCGACGCATATCGACCATATCGCTGAGTGGAGTACCGGCGCATTGTAGTCACAGTATATGCTGACTATGCCATTTCTATATATATGTATGTAGATATAGATATGTACTTATCCTACACATTTACTTGTACTATGCATTACAACAAGTGCAGATAAAGTTTCAGCAGCCGCAGTAGTAGTAGATTTATTTGATTGCCCACAAAATCAACACAGAAACATGTTTTCATCGAGGGAATATTCATTTTTCATTTGTGGTCAGCCCTGGTCTGGTCGTGCTTTGCCTGTTATCTGGATAATTGATTCGATTGCAACAACCGCAACCATTGCAAATGCAGAAGTTTCGTGATTTTCCACCGCACATCCAGGCGTATGCGTGATATCGAATTCAAAGCTCTTTGAACCCAGTGTTTACCGGGCAAACACTACGCATCAAGTGGCTAACACCCAACTGAAGGTAGACACCTCAAGACTAACTCGAATCAAGCCAAGTTTGGGGCGGAGCTGTGCAGGACTTGGCTGTTGATTCAACGCCAAGTGCTGATGTTTGCGCTATCTGTGCACAGTGGCCTTCTGGCTTTAAGGCCCTCTCCTCGGTTGCTCGATTTAAGGAGTTCGTGGTTGGGTATGCCAATAAAGCAGTTTATTGACGGGAGGAGCCTTAAATTTCGTGGAAACTGAATTGTGTTCTTAAATCGTTGCCCCACTTCGAGGTTCCATGGCACGGGGCCCGGCGAAGCATTGCAATGAAAATAAATGACTTCTCATTAGAATAAAACGCTGAAAAATTAAGAAAAATGCTGGACGGAGCGACGACGCAGTCGAGGGCGACCCCGCCAAAAGCAAAACGAAATAAAAATAAAAAATAAATATAAGAGCCGGAAAGACTTCCAGCGACAGTGGGAGTTCCAGGGAGGCGAGTGGGTCCAAGGCGAGTCGCAGGTGGGTCAGGTCATATAAATGGTTTTGAATTTAAATTGGACAACAGTGGCAGACATTTTGTTATCACATATTTTGCAGCTTTAATCCCCAGCCCAGACAGTCACTGGATCAAACGGAATGTGTAACTACCAGCTCCAAGGTTGAGGCAAGGATGCGACGCTCGACGCTGTTTTGTGCTTGTGCAACGTGGCATGAATGAGCAACTGTTGCCCCAGTGCCCCCCGCCTCTCCATCAGCCCTGTCAATCTGTCCCTACACCTGCATTTTCACCTGCAGCTGAAGTGCAAATGTGCAGTGTAATTAAAAGTGTGTGCACGTTCGGGCCAGAGCACAAGCAATTCAAACAGAAAAGAGCAAGCGAAATAGCTTTTTCTGAGGCCCTACCTCTGCCTCCGCCTCTGTCCTTGCCCCTATCCAGGCTCGATAGTTGGATGACTTTGCGGGGGAATATGAACTCTGGCTGCGGTGGCTTACTGGTACCGAATGCCAGGGGCGGACGGTGTTCAGTTGGCCAATCCATAACCATAAGCCAAAATCTGCAGCTGAAGCTGGAGGAATCACCTCTCGACTGTCGACTGGCCCCTTTCAATTAACATTTGCCAAAGCCATGAACCGATACCGTAAGAGATCCATCCTTTTGAATTTCATCCAGGTAAATTAGTTTCCAGCTGAAATCAGATTCGCAATCAGAACCACAGCCAAGCCACAGCCATAGCTGAAAAGAAAGACGAAGAGGGACAAGCATTTCAGCATGAATATGGGATAATTGAGGTTTTTGCTTTTTCAATAGACTGCACAGAAACGTCCTTAGTCCTTGGTCCTTGGACCTGTAATTTCGTGCTTTGTCGCTTGCATTAATTGCTGTTTCCAAGCGATTGCTGGAATAAAGAATCAAAAATATCTGAATATTTCCAGAAAATAAATGCAGAATATATAAAGTTGTAAACATTGAATGAATGTGTGAAACGAAAAATCACCTGCGATGAAGATAGAAAATATATTATGTATTCAGCAAAATTCAGCAATGAATATATGTGTTGGCTTTTATCAAAGCCAAGTACTACTACCATAAAATGTTTGCCAGAAATAAAATATTTGCTTTCAGCGATACGAGTATTTCAGCAAATGTTCAACAGTGTTAAATATTTGATTGGGATTTTTCAATTGCTAAAACTCAATTTATGGCCATTTCGTGTGGCAGGGCTTTAATATAGACACATGAATATGGCCACAATGAACACCATTGTACCATGTGCGACGTGGGCTGCTGCTGCTGCTGCTATCCGAAAAGAAAGTGCGAACAAAGTATAAATCTTGGGCGAGCATTGTCTGGGGCCCGCAACACGGACGCAGAGTCGGAGTCGCAGTCGGAGCCGGAAACCAGAGCCCAGCCCATATCCAGAGGCACAGCCAGAGCCAAAGCCGCAGCCAAACATCGAAGCACTTAGCAACTGCCTAATTTATGGTCCTGGCCCTGTCTGACAATGTGCAATGTGAATGTGAATGTGGATGCGAATGTAAATGCTGGGCGGCCAGACGGTCCGCACAGACATACTCGTCGTAGTGCAAAATGGCAGACGATTAGCCACAGACGATTGCACTGAAACAAAGCTTGGCCAGGGGACGGAGGGAGGGATGTAGATACGATTGGTTGCAGGATTTGGGTGTGGAGTGGGGGGGAGCTTGGAATCACAGGCAAATCGATTCCCATTTAAATATTTCTGGGCTTTCATCTGTGTGACTGAAGCGATGCTGATGGGCTTCGATGTTGGAATAATTGTAATTGAATTAGACGGGATTGTTTTTGGGCCATGGCTGACTGGCTGGCTGGCACTTTTGCTTATGGATGGCACTACCACATGCATAACTCCTTTTTGGCATTCATTGGTAGAGTAAATGCTCAAACGAGAGTCACGTAGTTGGCAAGAGTTCCAGGCGACGGCCACAAATGTTCACAAAATGCAAAATTGTTGCTTTGTTTTTCCAAACAAAAATACAACAAAAATCAGAAAACACTGAAACGTGCCTTTTGACATTTTGCAATGTATGTATTTCGAAGCGTGTAACATACATACATACATATATTCGTGCACTGCACGAGCATGTGTGTGTGTAGAGGGCTCTGACAAATTGAATTTGGCTGCTGCCAAAAATGATATCGATTTGATATTTGAAGTTAGGGGCATACAGAAAGAGGGGCCTGGCCTGGCCCCTGGCCCCTGGCTTGCTGCAAGCAGCAACAGCATTAGGGTCAATTACCGCTGAAAACTGAATTGTCAACAGAGTCAGACTTCACCCTCCCTCCCAGGTACACAAAGGACAGGCGCAAAACATAACATTTTTTTCGCTCCCAACTTGTAGTACCAGCAGCATCTATCTGATACCCAGTTGATTGTTTGTGTGTGTGTGAATGTGAATGTGTTTTTTGGGGGGTGATGTTTGTGAGGGGCTGCACTTTCATTATCTGTGCAAATATTTGCTCAGTATGACAGTTGGCAGTCGTCTCTGGCCGGTCTCATGCGAGAGGTTGCCAGCTCGACACTTTTGGGCTTCCTAGCGCAAGTTTTAAGCTGCTTAGTGCTGCTCCTGTCGGTCCCACCGTCCACCCGCCCCCGTGTGTGTCAGCAAAGTGAAAGTTATTGTACAGGCACATACACATCAGCACGACCCTTGCGGTGCACATTTCATAAATGTGGTAGAAGAAAAACTATTTCCATGTTGTTTAGCTGCGTGCGCTTTTCCCCGAAGTTTCGGGCTCTCATGTTGTCCCTCTAACTTTTTGTCTATGGGAAACTATGCACGAAGTCGTCCCACAGGACAGACGGGCGTCCCGGTCACGGCCACCCCCATTGAAAGGGTCTGTTGTAAATATTTGCCTTTCTGGCATGAATGCAAGCACGTCTCAAGTTTTGACTTCAATATCCACCTGAAGCGACATTTTGGCCAGGAAGTTGATGTTTTAACTGTGCAACAACAAAAACACCCATCATGTTAGGCAACTTTCCTAACAACCTATGAAAAACCAGTACGTGGGGCGCATGTTATTGAGAAATTTTCTATTTTCAATTTGCAATTGGAAGCCCGCTGCCTGGGGAAGGGGGGGCGAGGAAAAATGAGAGTGGTGCCCTCCATGCAGCATGGAGTACGGAACAAATTTCATACTCGAGAAAGCTAATTAACTTCTCTTTACGAGGCATAAACTTCCGACATTAAACGCATTTATTTTCATGTGAAAATAAACAAATGCCCCAAAGAAACAGAGGAGGAACCAAATGTTTTGACGGCTCCTTTGTACATTCATACACATGTATATGTGTACATATATATTGTATGTTTCTTTACGTATTAAAATAACTAAGGAACACAGCCGCACACTCCACCCACTAAGGAGCACATCCGTGTGAATTTACGACTGGAATGTCAAAAGGGGGTTGGGGCTGGGGCTGGGCTATGTAGTATGTCTATCTGTCTGCTGGTACTTAGCAAGTTGGCGTATTTATTTAGCACATCTACCCATGTCCTCCCACGCCAAGCACCTAGGAGCCTGGTAGATGTTCTACCTTCTTTTAATTAACAAATGCCTTGCAACTGTTTTGGCAATCATTGAGCGTTAAGCGTTAATGAAAGGCACTCGGCGGGATAATACGAGCATAAGGGGGCGGATGTAAATTAAGGTCTTGATTTTTAATGTTGGAATATCACGATCTGCTGCGTACTCTGGGCCTCCTAAACGCAGACTACAATGCAGATAATGACACCATAAAGTAAGCTATAAATTACGAATATTGTCATCAGCCAGAGTGCTCTCCCGCGCTGTTACACTCTCTCGCGCTCTCACTCTCTGTTAGTTGCTCTGTTAAAGTGAGACCGGCATTGACATTAATGGTATTTCATTCCGCTGCGGCTGCGCACTCTCGAGCTCTGTTATCTGCTGCTGTAGGTTCCCAAGTCAACAAATTACCTTTTGGCCATTTTCGAAACTTTCATTAAGCCAAATTGCATAACAAACGCTATTTTAATTAAATTAAAAACTCGGTTTATCAACACACTCCATTATTATAC
Source organism: Drosophila bifasciata (assembly GCA_009664405.1). Classification (NCBI taxonomy): domain Eukaryota; kingdom Metazoa; phylum Arthropoda; class Insecta; order Diptera; family Drosophilidae; genus Drosophila; species Drosophila bifasciata. Next base: position 4,122,304 of record CM019043.1, on the reverse strand, counting down.
CCACACATCCAAGGTTGGGTTTAATTAAATTGTTAGAACCATTGTCCACACAAATTTTAATTAGATTTTTTGGTTTATGAACCAATGTTATAACTATTAACACATGTATGTGTGTGTACAATTATGCTAAAAAGCCTGTTTAGGCAGAAATTAAATGCATTTGCATATTCAATGGAAACGGACAAAGCAGCCCGGATACGACCAACAGCTCCATTTGTGCAATTAAAAGTGGATAATTATCCAATTTATTGACCCAGAAAATATTAAAATGAAAAAAAGGGGGGAAAAAGTCAGAATATTAAATTGATAGGTTCATTCAAAGTTCAAAGGGAATATTCTGGCATAGTTTGTATATTTTTTTATTCCGTATCAAATTGTAAATTATTTGTATATAGAGTACATGATAAATTTGTTTTTTTTTGTTGTATATAGTATGCATTTTACAATTCAATATTGTTACAAAATCGGTAGGCAATTTCAGATGCTCTCGCGCTTGCTAACATTGTAGCGGAAAACAATCTTTTGTTTAACAAAAATAAAACCGAAATTCAAATTAAAAAAGGCTTTTTAGATTGTTTTTTCGTTGGTTTCTTATTTCCACTTTGTTGGTTTCTTATTTCCACTTTGTTGCTTTATTATTACACTTTCAAATTATTCCAAAATACAGCTTATTTTTTAGTTAGAACGAGAATTACTGATTTCGAAAACGAATCATGTCTGACGCCGCTCAATCCTCAATCCCTTCGCTCACCAAATTCGTAATGTTTTACATGACAATTTACTGGCGAAGTCGGATGAGGGAGTGGGCGCAGCATCAACTAGGATGGATCGTTTCGAATCTACGATAAGCTATTGTCATGAATATCTCCCGCGGTGGGGCGTACAAAGATGATGCTATTTATAGAAAGATTTTGTAAATATCTGATGGGTAGAGGTTAACTTTTTGATGATTGCGGTTAAGTCTATGCTTTGCCTTTGTAAAATTTACAACAGTTTCACATTTGCTGCCCACTCTGCTTTGTTTTTGGGCGCAATTTGTAGGTAGTTCGTTAGGTTCTTTATATATTTTTGGCAGGATGTTTTGTTATATTATGTTATATATACGTTTAGCGTTTAGCTTTGCTTGCTGTTTTTAGTTTTAGTTTCTGTTTCGGTTCACGCTCAACTGATTTCGCTCGCTAAATGACCTAATATTAAATTATATAAAATAAATAATCGAAATCATAATCATAATAGACGACAATAACTATTCTTCTCTTCCTTCTGCGTGTACAACGTAACCATAATTTTGCATTAGAGAAATTTAAGCGATAACGACGAGCTTCTACAAGCAGTTCTCTGTCTCTCAAACCATCCTTATCTGCCTCGACCTGCACAACCTTCGCAGTCCCAGGGCCAGAGAACGACCCAGACCCAGTCCCTGTCGTAGTCCTAGTCTTCATCCTGTGGCGTTGCCGCTGTCGACGTGGACGCATGGTCTTTGGCACTTTCGCTGGCTTTGCTGTCAGAGGCGGATGCTGCCGCGGACGCTGGCGCCGAAGGGCCGCTTCCGCTGCCGTTCTTGTTGCGCGCATCCGTCTCGTCGCCATTGCCTGCATTGGCCTTTGCCTCCAAGGCCCGAATGCGGTTCTCCTGCTTCACGATGATCGCTTTGAGTTTTCGTATCTCATCCTGGATGCTTCGCAGATCCTTGTCCTGTATGGATTCAAGCCATTGGTTAGTAGGGGGAAACTCGTCTTCGAGTCGAAGTACTTGCCGACAAAACCGCTGCCGGAGGTCCACCTTCGCTGGCATCATTGTTGTTCGCAGCTGCGTTATAGCCGATGCTCAGACTGCTGCTGCCAGCTCCGGAACTGCCACCGCCTCCCCTGGGCTTGTTGAGAATGTTGGCCTTCTTGTTGACCGACAGCGACTTGCTGGCCGATGAGGAGACGTAGCCACCCTGTACAATAGAGACGCGATCCTGATTAGGCTTTTTAGAATATCTGTTCGTTTCGGAACACAACAAGGAACAATGAACACAACAACAAGCGCCACGCGGCGTGCGTATTAAGGTCGAGTGTAAGCCAAGAGGAGAACAAAATTTTCATCTGTGTGCGGTCTGTTATGCTGATGATGGATTCGTGTGCTGTATTTTGTATGCTGTGGATGTGGATTGTGACTGTGACTGGCTGTGGCTGGGCAGACGAGACACAAACGTAGATAACTCAGAACTCGGAGAAAGCAAGCAGGCGAAGGCAGGACAATCGGGTAGCCACTGACAGGCAGAGCAGAGCAATTAAGCAACTAGAACAAGCCGTTGGAATACATTTGAGATGGGGCCACCCCACAGGGACAGCGGCTACCTCAACAACTTCGAGCCGCATTGCCACCTGTGCGTGAGCCCCGAGAATGCACACATGCTGGTTCCTATATATCCGATGAACTGTACGCTCAGGTTGCGGGCGGATCAGCTGGCAGAGAGGCCAAGGCTTTCCTGGACCCAGCTGTGAGCGCTGTATTCCCAACGTTGGGTAGGCAGAATATGCAGATGCTGGGGGGTCACAATGACCACTTACTTTGAGCGAGAATGTGAGGGGATCTGCGTCCTTGCCGTCTATCCACTCCTCGGCCGTAGTGGCGGCGTCTTCCGCCAGCGTGTCGGGATAGAGATCCTCCTGAAACAGGTCAGACTTTCGGGGCACGGTCATTGATATAACCTGGCAGAGGCCGTTGTTATTCATGCGATAAAACTTGGCCACCTCACAGGTGGTCACGTCACAGCCACGCTTTGGCATCAGGCCAATGCCGCGTTGCGGCTCTGTCGTCTGAAATGTGTTGATATAATGCACGAACGGTGGCTCGGGCGTAACCTGCGAACGAAGAGATTGAAGAGAGTGTCAGTGGGAGATTCATTTAAATGTATGATCGTTTCTGTTTGCCCACCTCGAAGTACCTAATGACTGAGTCGCCCTTGCCGCACAGATAAATCATATTCGTGTCTGCATCGTATAGCGGGAACATCACGCCGTTGGACGTATCCAGCTCGACCATGACAATGGGCTCGTTGAGCGCGTCCGGGGCACGGAGCGAGTACTGGCGCTCCGAGCTCCGGTTGAAGCCGGTGGTGAAGATGAGGCCGTGGCGCAGGAAAGATCGCGCGCGTCGCCTTTGAGCCCTCGTGACACATGGCCTCGCTTTCCAGTTCGGCGGTGCGCGGGTCATAGATGCGGATCTTCTTGTCCTTGCAGGTGGTGACCAGCTTAGAGCCGTCCCAATTGAAGCAGGCGCTGTACACGATGTCGGGATGCGAGTCGATGTGGACAAGGATCTCGCCAGTCCCCACATTCCAGATGACAACCTAAGGACAGCAATCCATCGGTGAGGCATGCCAGACAGAATGTTTATAAACATGCTCACCTGATTGTCCGAGCCGGCGGTGAGGAGAACATTTAGCGCCGATGGATGCCACAGAACCAGACCAACGCGACGCTGATGGAACACCAGATCGACAACGGGCTCGGTGAGGGTGCGCGACAGTCCTCCATCGGGTATCTGCCACACCTTCACCACACAATCCTCCGAACCGGAGGCGATTACGTTATCGTTGTGTGGGCACCATGCAATATCCAGCACTGGTCCCTTGTGTCCGCCCACCAGCGGATGATCGGCCGCAATGCGTCCAACCTGAAACAGTCCACGAAATTGCCATTAGTACGCTTTGCCAAATTTAGTAATTAATTCGCATTGCGTCATCGCCAGACACTGACACCAGCAACCAACATCCCCGCGACCCATTGGCCCAATTTTCGGATCATTATTTATAGCCGACTCCATAGCCGGCTGCATTCGTTTCTGCTAAATTCGCTAATCTCCGACGCACTCCAAGCATTTCGTAATTCACAAACTTCATGCTGGCTGCCACTTGGCGGCAAGCAAGCAAGTTATGGAAAATATTACGGGGGAATACGTCAAACAGATGCATGAAAATATTGCAATTAATGTACATAGATCGGGAATAGACTCATTCTTTTTTTGTTTCTACACTAGATAATCACGTGATTTAAATTGAATTTGAATCCTTACTATCTCTGTTCCTAATATAGTCTTAAGATCTCTGTTCCAAATATATCCTAGTGATTCAATTGCCTCCTGAGAACCTTGAATACTTGACAGACCTCACTCGTCCGTTCATTCCATCCAACCGAACGAACAACCTGGGGGCCGAACCAAATCCAGTACTCATAAAATATGTAAAATAGAGCGTGTGAAAGCCGCTCCACATAGAAATCGTTGCTTGAAAAAACGGCAGCAAGAAGAACAAAAAAAACTTTCGTAGATGTTCGCCGCACATTTTGCATACAAATTTGTTCCAATTAGAAGAACAACACTCGCCAGAGGCCACTGCCTATATATGCGTTTCGACCAAACGCGAATAATGGATCATCGTGGCTGAGGTGGGGAATAGTGGCCAGTGGAGCTGTGCTGCCCACGCATCCATTTAGACAGCGACAGCCACTGCCGAACGGATGCTTATTTGGCTCGATTTGAAATAGATGATTTTTTACCAAAGAAGAGTGAAAACGAAACGTTTTCGAAATTATAAGAATAATATGTAATTTATGGCCAAATAATTCCCACCAGCAGGGGTGTTGCAATGCAAACATTTTGGTAAATATCATTTTTGGTCTCTCTCCCTGTCTCTGTCCCTCTGTTGTGTATTGCCATTGCCTCTCTTTGGCTGATAAAATTAGACAATTTGGTTTGTCATGTTGGCTGTGGGCCAAATTACAAAAGTGCGCCAACCGAAAGAACATCGCTGCGAGAGACTCAACAGAGAGAGAGAGAGAGAGACTCATCTGCAGAATTCATAACTATAAATACATATGGGAGTATCCGAGAATGGGAATCGTAGGGAATCAAGCGAAATCCATCGACGTCACTCGCGAGTCGAGCAGTCGTCCAGTCCCCAAATGGCTACAAACTTTATGCCAAAAAAGTACCCTATAAATAGTTGCCCATTGTCCAATTTAAAAATACTCGTACATGCTCGGCCACAGGCTACGCCGAGTGAATATTTATAGAGAAACAAAACGACAAGCCGACAGACAACTGCATCTATAATAGGGCTTTCCTACGCAGACACGGACTGGCTGTGCATACTCACTTTATTATGTGGCAAGACGATAAAGGCACCACCGCCCGCCGACTCCACAATGATGGCCAGGAACTTTGGATTGACGGCGCAGAATGTGGAGTCCCAGCTGGACTTGGAGACGCGTATGTTGTCGTAGCACTGCTCCCGCTTCAGGGCCTGGCCATAGACGTGGCGAAATTTTGAACTGCGTACCACCCGAAATGACATCTTGGTGCTGTGCTGGAGTCGGCTCTCTTGGGGTTCGCTTGGGTTGCCGGCAGGTCAGTGGTCAGTCGGTTGAGTTTCTCTTGTGTTTCTAAAGCTCTGCAATAAGAGAAAATTTGTTTTACTCTCTGTCTGGGCATACTCCGGGAGAGGGGGTGGGGGGAGAGCGATAGCGAACTGAGGCAAATCCAAACTTCGAGCGACGCATAAACGATCGTTAGCTGCGCTTGAGTGTGCCGATGTGTTTTAACGCGTTTTCTTTCTCCCCGTTTCGCAGACACGATTTGTTTTATAAATTTGCATATGCTAATATTGTTTGCTTGTTGCGAAAATCAATAAGCTTTCCCATTCGAATATTACCAACTATTGTTGCATCGAAATCGGTTATAGCATCAGTTTTAATAGTATCAATATCTGCGCGACTGAAACCGGAAATTGTAGACTGGTAACTGGTAACTGAAAACTAAAGAGGCGGCAAGGGGACACCTAGAACAACGCTTTCACCTGACACCTGCCACAAATGGCGCCACTCTCATCAATGAACCACCAGCCAAGCCGAAACGTGTCGAATTATCAGTTTAGTCAGTGAACAAGCTAACCTCTCGGAACCCCTTTTTATATGACATCATAATGCTGAAATATACCCATAATGAATTGCCTGCCAACACGTGAATTATGGCACAAACACCCAAGCCCACAAGCTGACAAAACTCTAACACTCCGAGAGAGACTTCTAGATAGCCCCGGAATTCGAATTGTACATACATATATGTATACATATTTCTGGGTTGGGCTGCCTTCTTTCTGCCTTTGCCACCGATCCGATCCGACCAGCTTTCGTTTTTAATCAGAAAAAGTGCCGCAAAATTGTTTTACTTTTATGCTTTGTTTTGCTTAAAAGTATTCATATTTATTACTCGGGGACAGCCACAAAAGTTTGTCATTGACCCGCTAAAATACCAAAAACCGAAAACGCCGAAGAGCCATCAAAGAATGTGTACGTGTATTTCGGGCCACAAGGTTAGCCCTTCTTGGCTGTGACTGTATCGGTATCTGTATCTGTTCTGGGGTGTTGGCCAGTTCTCAGTTCCAGTGTTTGAGAGGCGGCACCTATCCTATCGTGGCGGGCTCTCTGCTGATAAAAAAAATATCAGCTAAGTAGGAGCTGCCTAAATACAACAGAGATAATGTTCAAGTGATTCAGCACGAGTATAAAAGCTTTGAAATGTTTGAAGACCAATTGGAATATTATTCTCCAAAACGAGCACAGAATGTGTATGCATATAGCAAAATAGCTACATACATATATCTACACTGCTCGTCATCAGGTTAGCACACCCCTCGCTTTAGTAGTTTTGGCTCAATTCTGGCCAAACTAACAGAGCTACGATTTTGAAATTTTTGTTGCTTGGAGCCTATTCAATTTTAAGTTGACTTTAATCAAATTTTTGTTTCTACTTTACTTAATATTTTTTTTTTTTAATCTTTTTCGTGAGACAACAGGAAAATGGATTCTTTATTTTGGTCATCAGGTTAGCACATGGCACATTCTTTTTTCATTTATCTTCTACATTTGAACACGGTTTGCGACTAAATTTTTGTGGGTGCTGAAGTGATCTATTAATTTTATAATGAATACAAGAAAAACGCTATCTTTTGAAGGGAAGGCAAAAATTTAAGCTTACCAAGAACACAGGCTGTCAATAAGTGAAATATCAAAAAAAAAAAAATCAGAAGGAGTCGTAAAGTTATATCTAATTTAATATGCAATAAATCGGGATATTGTAATAACAATAAAGGCGGCAATAATTGAGTGATTTCCAATGCTGACAAGATCGCAATTGAAAAAGAGGCATCGAACTCTCATGACTCCATAGCAAATATCAGAGCAAATGGAGGTGTTAAGGCGAGCCTATCTATGATTCCGATATTGATTAGGAATGCTAAACATTTAAAGACACTTAAACTGAAGAAATAACACCAACTTAACGATGCCCGAAAAAATTACGATTAAATTTAGCACAGAGCATATGACCTGAAATTCTAATAGGCGGTAGGAGGTCGTTTCGGATTTAAAAAAATGAAATATAGAAGGATCTGACTGATACGATTATTATTTCCATTATCTTATCAATGAAGAGCGCCAGTTGGATCGTCCTTAAAGTCAGGTGGGAGGAGTGTTAGTGTGGGGTGCCATTTTCTAATATGGTCAATATGAGTTTCAGTTTTTGCAAACAATTATGAATGCAAAAAACGTATAATAAAAGTAATTGAAACTGCTTTTCCGCATTTTAAAATTATGCTTATAGATTTGTCATTGAGTTTTCAACATGGCAACGCTTCGATCCATTTGGTCCGTGTGACTAAATCATGGAATGAAGGCGAAAATGTAAAATTAGTACAGTGGCCACCTTACTCACCTGACATAAATATAACAAAAAAAACGCGTGGGGATGGCTCGTTCGCAAAGATTACGAGTCTGGTAAACAATACTTTATTAAAGAAGAACTAATTAAAAGGCGTCAATAGTGCTTGGTCAGCCTTTTGTTTAAATTATACTGCCAGTTTATACGATTCGCTTCCCAAAAGGATATATGGGGTCATTCTAAACAAGGAAGGACCCACACATTTTTAAATAGATTAAAATGAGTTCAAAGAATTGAAATTATACTTTTTTAAAAATAAATTCATACCTCAAAAGGTTAAAAAAAAATTTATAATGTGCCATGTGCTAACCTGATGACCAAAATAAAGAATCAATTTTCTTGTTGTCTCACGAAAAAAGATTAAAAAAAAAATATTAAGTAAAAGTAGAAACAAAAATTTGATTAAAGTCAACTTAAAATTGAATAGGCTATAAGCAACAAAAATTTCAAAATCGTAGCTCTGTTAGTTTGGCCAGAATTGAGCCAAAACTACTAAAGCGAGGGTGTGCTAACCTGATGACGAGCAGTGTATATGGCATGTATCGAATATTTATGTGTTTATATGCCGAACACCTTCGCTTGCAGGCGGGAAAAATTTTTGGTTGAAGGTCAAACTTATTAATAGAAAATTAAATCATCTTCGGGCGAAATTTTATTTAATTTTCATATAGCTAGAAACATACACACACACACACAGTGAGAGATGCGATGTAAATCGCGTTTGATGTGTTTATTCATTTCATTGGCATCGCTGGCATTAGCCATGCCTGAGCTATCAGCCTCGCCCCAATCCTCCTCCTAGCTCCCTCCCCCTCCGTAGCAGCAAGTCCCCTATTGCATTTTGAATTATAATTTCCAAATGCCAAAAATATACCCATATCATCGGCTTTCCCTTACTTGCACTTGCACTTGCTCTTGGCTTTGCTTCAAACTGGAAGCCAAGCTGCGATAAGGCTCATAACGGAAGTTGCTACTCATACTTATGCACAATCGCATGTGTGTGTATATGTATGTAAATATCATATAAAGAATTGTATATGAGTTCGCCATGCGGGTGTGCGATTGAGTGCTCAAAGTCAGATTAAACAGAAATGCATTACAGTGGGTGGAAAACATCTGAAGAAGGAATGTGACGCGTATCCAGAATCTAGGGGGAAGTTCGGAAAGGATCTGGCTAATTATTACATACACACACATATGTATGTATTTAGTTTTCCACTCAACAGATATACGTTATAAGCCGTCTCCAACTGATAATTCCGATCTCTTTCCAATGACAATTGGGACCTGTCAACCGACTATTAAAGTACACAGTGTCAGCAGCCTGGTTTACATTTGATGATGATGTTGCCTTTGGGGCATGACATGCCCCTTGCCTCAAGCGGCCGTCGCCATCTGATTGCAATGGTCCAGCGGGCAAACGGGCTCCCTAGCTGCCGATCTCTCGAGCGGCACTGGCCACAAATCGACTTAATGCTTGATTGCAAATCTTGGCGCTTTGTTCACCGGCCAATTCTAATAGCTAACAAATGTGGTTGTGTTGCTGCTGCTTGGCGGCGTAACTAAAGCGCCCAGTGCCCTCTCAGCTGGAGACAGGATTGAAGGGATAGAAAGAGAGCGCAGATGACTCGGCGGCGCAGTCAATTAAGCGTAGTAATTTCCAGCAGCCGCCACAAATGTAATGCAGTCGAATGTGAGCGAGCGAGTAAAGTGAAATAAAGTTCAAGTGATAGAGGAGGAGGGGAAGGCTACCAGTGCTCCAATTGCGCCAATGGAGGCCCCGTTACAATGTGCCATTGTGAATGCGGCAATGTGGCATCTAATAAGTTCACAATAGCGAAGGTGTCACCATGATTGTGCTCACAATGCTGAGGCATGCAGCATACATTCATGAGTCATCCGACTAACCACCATTGATGTCCGATAAGTGGGGTGGAGGAGGCAGGGCCACATTGCTTATCGGCTGTCAGCTGCATTGAAAACTTTCGCTGCCTATGACGATGATGTCATGGATGATGCACTGGGGCAACGTCATTTGATATTCGTTTAAGGTTCATCAAACTGTTTGTTTGTCCCCTCCATGTACTGTTTGTTTGACTGGGGATTAACTTGAAATTTTGACAAAAACCGCGCAAGTGTCGGCTTGGTGGGTGTCGCCGTCGTCGCCGTCGTCGTCGCTGTCTTCGTCTCCATTGCCGTTGTCTTTGCTGTTTGAGTGAAAGTGGAACTCTGTTGCTAAAATTAACTGCTTGCATATGCACCCCGCCCGACACCGCCGCTGATCTGTCTTCCCCTCTGCCACACAAGAGTGGCGGCTGTCGCTTGTTTTTGTTGCTGCTGTCTTAATTGCACAGCGATGCAGGCTCTGCTTCTTCCCCACCGTTTTGTCTACTTGTTGCTATTTTCTGCTTAGTCAGACTGGGCGGCAGGTCGTTTGTTTGGTCGTCTTTTTGGACACTGTCGCTTAATTTGCATATTTCTCTCAGTCCCTCTCTCTGTATCTCAGTGTGTTTGTGTGTGTGTGTCTGAGTCTGTGAATGCGTTTATGCGATTGCTTGTATTGCGATATGTAGCTTGACGCAGCTGATAACTGCAATAAGCACGAACAGCTGTTTGCAGGCGGGAGAAGAGAGGGAGATCGCAATCTACACCAGCGTATAAACGTCAAACGTATGTGTGTTGTGTGTGCATGATGCCAGTGCGTTTTTCAGGCAATATTTTGTCACTAATTGGTGTTGGAAGCGCGCCCAAGAGCAACAGAGACAACAGCCACAAAAACAAAAATAACTGTGCGTGGGGGCGTATGCTAGCTCGCACTTTCTAAGACGCAGTCGCGACGACGCCGTCGCCGCCACCGCCACCGCTGGAGGTCGATCGTTTTTCACACTTGTTTCACACACACACGCACACATACTTCCGCCCAGTTCAGACACATGCTGTGTCTGATATTCTACGCTTTGACCAACTTGGAGCCACAAACGTGGCTCCGTTTGCTACAAATATTTCAATTTTTAAATTATCGTCTCAAGTTGGCGCCCACATCACGCACTTCAAAACGCTGCCGCATTCTCTTCGGGCCCCCTGCTGGTGTAACTTGTTGCTTCTGCAAGCAACAATTGGCACATTCTCTCTATCCCCTTTCTCTTTCCCGCTCATCTGATTCGTTCATAGTCCCTCTCTGGCTCTTTCTCTCTCACTACTCACTCACTCACTCTCTGGGCATAAACAAGCCAAACGTTAGCCGGAAAACTAACACAAATTACAGTCAAAAGCAGAAAAAACAATTAATACAGTTAAGTGCGAAGCAACAAATTCGGCTGCTGTTCGCTTGCTTTCCGATTTGTTTGATTTTCTTTTCTTTTTGCACATTTTTCGGCATACGCCGCTGTCTGTGTTTCTGCTGCTGCGGCGGCGCGTCCAAAGACGCTGCTTCTCTTTATTCCCTTTTTTGGGTGTTGGACTCATATAACACCGTGCGAGAGTGGGAGAGTAGTAAAATTTTTATAGCTGCACTCTTCACATGCACTGCGCTCTCCGCTCGCAAAAGAAACACGCACGCACACTGACGCAGTTGTCGCACTTATATTTTTACCGTGATTTTTAATGATTTTGTAATACGCGCGTTTATTGCTGAAGTATTCAATTGATTAGGCCGCTTTTTGCTCTTATAAAACACAAAGTTCTTCAGTTGCCACTGTATAAATTGCCTCTATTTTAGCCGCCGTGATTCATTTCACTTGACATTTAATGCTGCTGGCAGTGTGGCAGCGCAAAGTCGCCGCAAGAAAACCAAAATATCATCACTCGCACTCGTCACTCATCTGGAGATTTACCTTTGCCAGCGATTTGCAAATAGGTTTCCCACTGCAGGTTCAGATTTTCAATAACAAATTTGAATTGAACAGCTAGCTGAAGACTTTTCAGTCAAATGCGCCGACTTTCCAACTAGTTAAATATATATTGATATCAAACTATCGATATATTATTTGTTGACAATATATTTGAAAGTGATATATTTTGGACTGGTGAAAATATATTTTGTATGATATAGCTGAATAATTTTATGAACTCAGAGAAATTTAACGCTTTTTTGGTCTCTCATAAGATAAGGATACCCCGAGACTTTTGTTTCTGTTTTATCGATACATAGGCAAACGATCGATATTTTTGTGCGATAGGCAAAACAGTTGGACGTTTTATTTCAAAATAATTATGGTAACTCTGGTTCAAAATACCGTTTTCCGGCATTATTTCGAAGATGATAAGATAATAACATTTTCTAATGTTTTTGCCTATTTCGAATACCAAGAATATTTAATATTTTACGGGCAATTTTATTAAAAGCATATACTTTATACTGCAGCCCTGAAACACTACGCAGCTGTTGATGCGTTTTCCATTTGAATTTCTGTTCTTGTGCTGTTTTCTGGCGGGTTTTTTGTCACTGAAATAAGATTGTTTTAAATTTTTTAAATGAATAAAAAAATAAAGCACTGTCTCCACACACCTCTGTTCATCATAAACAGGCACTTTACAACCTCCACCATGGGGTATTCCAACAGAAGCGCTACAAAAGCCGCAACCGCATGAGTCACAACGAACACCACCACAACATTGGAGAACTAAGCGACAAACACGGACCTCTGTAAAGTGGTTAATTTAACTAATAAATGTACTGACCAAGGAGAAGCTAGTCACGTAGACCGGCTGCCGGAAGTACCCGGCCACGATGCGCAGAACGACAATGTGCCAGAGGAAGACTTGGAATGAGATCCGCGCCAAGGGTCGGAACACCGGTAAAGTGCAGAATCTATAGGCGATACCTGAAATCAAAACGGTGTGAGATACTTAATGGCATTCACCTGCTTCTCTCACCTCCCACTTTGCGGCACATGAAGTAGATGAATCCTCCGCAGATCAGCACCCACAGGTTCCTGTAGAGGCCCGCATATAGGGCCAGCCAAAGCGACGGCTTCTCGAAATCGTGCCGGATGAATATGTAGCCGGAGAGGAGCAGACCCAAGGAAGCCGGCACGAGCAGCCACAAGCCCAGCTCGTACTTTCGTTGTCCGCTATAGACGATGCCACTGTGGCGCTGATTCAGGTAGAGGTTTCCGCAGATGAAGCCCAGCAGATACCCGGACAGATTGGTGTAGAAGGGCGGATATATCTGGTAGAAGGTGTCCGATTGTCGAAAGTACAAGTAACGATATGTCCTGAGAGAATGAGATGAAAACCGTTAACGACCCTAGGGCGACTGCCAAGAAACTCACTCTGGTCGAAGGTGGTAGACAGCGTCGAGTTTCAGGAGATATGTGAGGAAGGCAGGCACACCGAAAGCCAGCAGGAAGAGAACGACATAGATGGGTTTAGCTATCATTGGATGCCTGAAAGAACACTTGAGTGAGAGCAGATAATAACAGAGAACTTCTCCTACTTTTTGCTGATGATTAAGACGATCAGGAATAGCTCAAAGAGTTGCATGTCCGCCGCCAGGTACCATGTCTGGTGGGAGCACTGCAAGGATATTGGGAGAATTGATCAAGGAATGGATCAGTTGACGTAGTACCCACACTGTCCTCCAGCATATGGTTGTTCACGAAGAACACATTCTTCCACCAGTTCTCGCGGCAGAAGACTCGCTCGGCCTCTGTTAGGTGTCTCCAGAAGGGTCCACTCTGCAGGCGGGCCAGGAAGGAGCCATTGAACAGGATCAGAGCCAGGAGCGAGGGCAGGAGTCTAAAATATCTGTAGAAAAACACACGAAAGTAAACGCCGATGCATTCCAGGATCCCCGACTTTGGGTGCACCAGCTGGCGCTCGGTGAAGTTCACATAGAGAAGGAAGCCGCTTATCACAAAGAAGATCTGGATGAACACACTGCCATTCTGAAAGATCGAAGTTTCGAATCGGTAGAGGAACTGCTCGTAGAACTCTGGGTTCTCAATCTGCACCGTCATGAAAACCATCAGAGTATGGCCCAATATCACAACAAACACTCCGATCACCCGGAAGGCATCAAAGAATCGAATATCGCGTGCAAAGTCGCTGCCATGGGCCAAAGTCAGGCGATAGTAGTTGCGCACCAGTGAGAAGGAGGTGAGTAGCTGCTCCCCTATTAAAATCAAGACACACTAATGACAATGATCGCCCAAAGGGAAGGGACTGTCTACTTCGATGCTGTGGGCACTGCTGATAGAAGAGGTTGCCCGCCTGGGAGTCGCGCTTTCTCAGGAGATGATCGTAAAGTGTGGAGAACACGGTGATCAGCAGGATAACAGTCAGAAGAGCGTAAACAGTCAGATCGAGGGCATCTGCAGGATATAGGATGGAAGGTTAACCCACTTTGGACCCACACTGTAAAAGAGTGATGAGATACTTGCCGTGCGGCAACCTTTCGCCCGACTTCACGCAATACTCGATGAGGCTGCGCACACGCAACGAGAATTTCTGGCTAAATTCCAGATTCAAACAGCTATTGACCAGCGGATCGTTGAGCAGTCGCTCCATCGCAGATCGGCCATGCACTCTGGAATAGTAGGAGCTCAGGTCCTCATCCAGGACCCCTCCCGCGTACAACTGCTGAGGATTTAGCTGACAGCGATCCAGGCAGACGCCCCTGAAGAGGCGATCGTGCCGAAAGCGATGCTTGACATCATTAGAGAGACCTTCGATTTGCTGCCACAGACTAGAGTTGGCATTCGGCACGATCTCGGTATACACCAGGCAGTAGGTGCTGGCGTCACTTCCCAGGCAAAGGTCGTAGTCGTCCAGCTGGTATAGGGCGGGCAGCTGCTTGTATAGAGTCACTGCAGATGATCCTGCCCTCGATTATCCTTTTAAAGATGCGGAAAATCGGTCACTTACAATTGAGCTGCTCAGAGGAAACGATGGCCTGTCCCTGTCCCAGACGGAGGGAGGCTAGAAGAACCAGAGACTGCAGCAAGCGGAGCATCTTGGGTGTGTTCCACTAAGCACTCCAAGATCAACTATTGGGAATCTATGATCGATTGGCGATACAGAGTCACTGATTGCATGCTCATCTCTCATGCATGGCTGAGCTCTGCCAAAGGTATTTCTATAAATTACTTGGAGTTGACGAAAACAACAGCTATTAAGTGTCGCGCGATTATCTTATTTTATTTTTTTAACATTGAACTTAAATGTTACTCAAGTAACGGCAGATCTTTATATGCCATCACATCGCATAGTAAGGGTTGAGTCGCCAGCAAAGGCACCATTGAATCAACGAGACTCCGGATTAAATATTGAACAAAGCTTTATTAAAAAATGATTTTTAATATGCTGAGTTAGTACAAATTCTTGTTTTGAAGATCATTGATTTTGCGCAGTCTTAAATTTTAGTTTAAAGTTTTAACAATTTTCCCGCAAACAGAATTGCCATGTCCTTGTTTAGAATGTAAAATTGAAATGGATGATCGGCATAGAAGCGCTTAGGATCTGGATGGATTCTGGGCATCCGAGCACGCATCATTAGTATACCTGTAAATGCAGATGACAGAAAGGCACACGTGGGATCGGAATGGAATTACATTTGTTGATCTAATTGGTAGATCCCATTATTAGCTTAGATTTTTAGCAATTTTCCAGTAAACAAAATGGTCGAATTCTTGTTAATAATGTTAAAGATAAATCGGATGATCGACATAGAAGCGCTTGGACTCTCGCTTCGGCAGGATCATTAGCTTGTTCACTACCAAAGCTGAAAATGGAGAACATTCACATGCTTGAATGGCATTCAACTTGTTGGATATTAAAGGGTAATAGGGATTATACTGGTCCAGTTTAGAGCTTTATCTGTGTGCCAGCAAATAGAATGATCGAATCCTTGTTGATAATGAAATATTTAAATGGATGATCGGCAT
Source organism: Drosophila bifasciata (assembly GCA_009664405.1). NCBI lineage: Eukaryota > Metazoa > Arthropoda > Insecta > Diptera > Drosophilidae > Drosophila > Drosophila bifasciata. The sequence goes on along the minus strand of CM019043.1, from coordinate 4,106,651 downwards.
AGAATCGTATTGGTTCCGGCTGGAACATGGGCATCGAGCACATCATCATAACCATTCCTGGAAATGGAGCAGAAAGACAGGCCTCGCATGATTGAATGGATCGAATTTGTTGAATCTTAGAGGATACTAAATTAAAGTTAGGGTGCAGACTATTATAAATGGAAAATATGCGTAGTCGTTGCTTGTTAGATGAATGATTCAAAATCTTTAATTTAATTGAAATATGAACAGAGCCAAACCCAATCCCGAAGACACAGACAATTGCAATTAACTTACGGAACCATTGCCCGAGCAAATTAAGATTTAAATTAAAATTTAGCTGCCTTTATTGATTCCACATTGAATGAGATTCCATCATAGCTCGTTGTGCGCTGCACTGGATTCAGTGGTCACTCCCTCGAGCCGCACCACAGAGCCCCAGAACAGCGGCAGGTCCGCTCGATGGAGTAGAGCATAGATGAATGGATGATCGGCATGGAACTGGACGGGTTCCTCTAATGAGACAATACTGCGCTTCATTCGCACCACGGCGCCTGTCGGGAAGATGCGAGAAGACAACACAATAGACACGAATGAAGAAGTGAGACACAGGGCATGCAATGGATGGCATTCGAGTTCGGTGAATGGTGAATGTAAATGGGAATGTGCTCTCACTCACCGGTGGCTGCTGCTGCTTCGGTGCCCTCCTCGTTCACATCGATAAAGGCCTTGTGGATGATGGCCGACACCTTCAACTGTTCGGGACTCTGAAGCATTTTGTTGAACTCTGCCTTGTTGTCGAACATCCTGGACATACCCAGCTGGTGATTAGAGAAAACAACAGACATTAAAAGATGCTGGGATATAATAGATTTCTATACCCACCTGCTGGAACACCTCCGACAGCTCCGCCTGGAACTCTGCCTTAAACTTAGGCAGCTTGACCACCACCTCGGTCTTCTGCAACGCCTGCGTAATCACAGAGAGCGGCGTGCCCCGCAGTTTCTCCTCTAGCGCGGACAGACCAGTCTTGCTCTTGGGCAGAACAACCAGCATGGACAAGTCCGAGTCCGCGTAGGGCAATTCCAGGGCAGCGGCATCCAGTTCGGGCAGATCCGCATAGCGGAATTTCTTCTTCAAGTTCATCATTGGTACCTTTGTGCTCTGCTCCTCGCTCAGGTGGAACAACTCCTGCTGAGTCGCGTACTGGGGGAACTTGTGCTCCCAGGTGCCCTTGAAGTGAATGGCATTAACTAGCACTAGTCGCGAGTTGGCGTCCAGGGCGCTGGCCGGCACCAGGTTTTTGATCAGATTATTGGTCCTCTGCTCCACCCACGCGTTGATGATGCCAGCTGCCTCGGCGCTCTGGGCAAAGTTTAAGCTCTGCGCCGCCGAGAGGAACTCCTTGGTAAGCAGCTCATTGAATTCCTCGCGGAGCGGGTATCCCTGCATCACGAATACCTTGTTGGCTATGTGCAAAATCTGGCTATTCTCGTAGGCGGCCAGCACTTGGTGGAAGCTTTGGGCTATCTTTGCAGCGTCGCTGGAGACCAGTCCCAGACCTCGGTCCAGTTCCGCGGCCGTCTCTCCCTCGGCTCCCAGGCGTGCCATGGCCGCGCAAGTCTGTATGGAGAAGGGGGAGAATACCACATTCTCGCCCGGCTTCAGCAGCGACAGCTTCTGGTACACGTTGAGGGAGAAGATGGCCAGCCGGCGTGAGAATTCCACCTCTGTGGTTTGTGGCATGGTGACGTCACTGGCGGCTCGAACCGGCTCGATGAACGGGGAGAGGGTGAGGGTAAGGAAGAGCAGCGAGAGCAGCCAGCAAGCTGAAAGGCAAAGAGGAAAATGAGCTTTGATTTCATATGATGATTGGTATACAATATTTATTTATGTAATTATTGTGGACCGATGAGTCACCTCCACAAATGTCTGTCACTATTCCACTTTGTTTTGCCGTCTCGTTGGGGATTTATACGCCTCTTCTATCGGAAATATTTACTATCAACGTTCGTCCGCTAACTGTTGATTTTAGATTTCTCCAGCTGTGTTCCCCTTCTTCCTTTTTGCTTTTATTTGCTTTTGTCCGCTGTTCGCGCGTTCTTGCTCTGTTCTTGATTCGTTCCAAATGAATACGAATACTCTCTGCTCATTGATTTTATGCTTTTATATCTGGCCACACCACATCAACAATGGGTTGGTTCTCTTTTTGCTCACACACTACATATGCTCGTACGTATGTGTATATCCAAAGTATACTAATACGTGTTGATGCATTCCCAGAGAGCTCTCTTAGGGAACACTCTCTAAACCTGTTATTCTCTTTATATTTACATCCACTGTACGCTCTCTTATGTAGCTCTCTAGCTTTCGTGGCTCTCTTACCATTTAAATGCAAGGGTTTATGCATTCTGCAACGTGTTCTTTTCTATCGCTATAATTGCTGTACTCAATCAACCTATTTCCACAAATGTACGTTTCATACTGACTCCAGTGCACACTCTTATCAGCCCAAGTCGGGTTCTGTTCCAATACGACAGTGAGCTCCGCTTAAAGTGTTCCCAGAATGCTGATAATGGAAAATAAAACCCAAATATTTATGTGCTTGTTGATAAGAGTTTTCTTATTATTATTCAATTTAGCAAGAATAATAAATCAGGTTACCCCTCCAGCTGTGAAGCGTCCCACAAACAGGATGCCCTGATTGCGATCACAGATCGTATAGTAGAAGGGTCTGTTAGCATGGAAGAGCTTTATTCGATCCACTGCGGTGACGGGCAAACTTCGCATGGACATGACAGCACCTAGTGAGAAAAGAAGAAGTACCATCAGACCGTTAACAAACACACCTGTAGACTCACCCGTTGCTGCGGCTGCCTCCGTTCCCACCTCGTTGACATTTATGAAGGCTTTGTGCAATAACTGGGAGACCTTGATGGCCTCCTGGGACTCCAACATCTGGCCTAGTTCGGCATCGTCGTTGAATATACGCTTCATGCCCATCTAAAAAAGTAGTTCAAGTAGTTCACATCGATTTTTTCCCCACTAATGCTTAACCAGGCTAACCTTCTTGAAGGCAGAAGACAACTCCTGCTCGAATTCGACTCTAAACTTTGGTATCTTGACATTTACTTTTGTGAGGGACATTTTGGATGTGATATCCTTTAAAGGATGTGGTCGATAGCTTTTGCTCCAGACTCTTCAGACCCGTATTTTCATTGGGTAAAATAATGATCATGGATAGATCGCAGTCTGTGTATAACATTTTGAGGGCTGTGGCCCCCAACTGGGGTAGCTCCGCATACAGAAACGAATGCATAACCTTCATCATGGATACCTTGAACGGATTGTCCTGCTCCGGGAAGAAATCCTCCTCTTGTGTGTCCTCCTCATCGAACTTTACGGACCACACGCCCTTGAAGTAGATCGCATTCACAAGGACCAGGCGAGTGCTGTCGTTCAGGGCACCCGGGCTGACAATGTTCTTGATGAGCATATTGGTCTCCTCCTCCACCCAACTATTGATGGTCTGCGCAGCTGAGTTGCTCCCAAAGTCGATGCTCATCGGCTTAGAGTGGAACTTCTTCTCCAGAATGCTGGCAAACTTCTGATTGGGCTTGCAACTCTTCATGATAAACAACCTGTTGGCCATCTTCAGGGCCTTGCATTTACGAAAAGCGGAGAGAACAGCATCGAAACCAGCGGCTATCTTGTCCACGTTGCTAGTACCGAAACGCAGCCCCTCGTCCAGTTCCCGGGCTGTGGCCGTGCCATCCCCAGCCCCCATGCGCACCATTGCCACACACATTTGAATGGACAGGGGCGAGTATATGAGATTCTTGCCGGGACTTGCATTGCTTAATTGGTCATTCAGGGCATAGCCGAACGCCTCCAGCTCCTTGGTTGCACTAGCACCTGTCATCGTTTTTATCGGTTAGGGTTACTCATTCCAAATATCTCTCTGAAGCTTCTCTTTTTCTACTGCATAGCTTTTTTTTGGACACCAACCAGCAATGAGATTAGCTATCGCCGCCTATGCTAATATAATCTGGATTGTTCAGGTACTAGGTATTCCTATCTTCTGATAGGAATATTTTATTCCCTCTTTTTTGCTGAAGCACTGCCTTCCTCTCTTGGAATTTATCTAATCGAAAGACAGCGCGGTGTGGTCTGAGTCACGATGAGCACCACCCACTCCGCGGTGCGTTAGTCAGCCCCGTACCGTCAGCCGAACACCTCGTACCGAAAGCACCGCTGCTCGATTCCGTTTCCAATATTTAATTATATTTCTATCTCCTCGTTGAGAAGTAAGTAAACAATCAATCAGAACGTCACTGTCATGGTGGAGAGACAGGGAAGGGTATTCTCTCACCTGCTGAAGCCAATCAACTCTTATCAGTAGGCGGCGACGACTCCTGTCTTTCGTTGTCTGCCAGCAGAAATCGGCGGTGTGGATTATCAGGCAGCCTGAACAATTGCTTCACCACAGAAACAAACAAACAAAAAAACAAATAACAAACAGGCTTGAAAAATGACAGAAGTTTCCAATTACTTTTGGGAATACAAAATTAAAGTGTTATTACGAGAACATGAAAGTGATTTACGTACATGCCCTCATACAGACTAAGGTGGTTAGTGTTTTGATTTATCATCAAGTGTGAGGCGATTATTAATCATTTAATTAATTAATTAGCTTTTGGCTTTGCACATACTATAAGTTCATTTCGTATAACAATAGCAAATGTGGTGGGAAAATTAGTTTGCTGAATCTTGAACTATAGGGTAGAGGATTTGGCAGTAATTACCAGACCAAATAGGAACATGTTACTAGTGAAAATACTTTGACTACGCGTACCACAACCATTCATTCATCTTTTGTACATCTATTTTTATTCAACTTTGCTTAAAGCTCGTTGACATTTGAAAGTTTAAAAAAAAACAAAATTTATTTTAAAAATTTCAAAAATAAATAAATTATAAAACATTTTATGTTTGCAGATGACGCTGGTGGAGGATAGTCGAAATCAGTTTTCTCGGCAACTGGTGGATGCCATCACCAAGAATGCCATCGAGCAGAGCAGTGAGCCAGGCGTCAATACAGTCTTCTCGCCGGCCTCCATACAGAGCTGTCTGACGCTGGCCTTTTTAGCGGCGTCCGGATCGACAGCCGAAGAGCTGCGAAAGGGCCTGCACCTGGGACCGGGCGACAGGGCGCACATTGCCCGTGCCTTTGGGAGTTCTGGACAACCAACTGCAACTATGGGGCTATGGGACCCGTGCTTAGGTCTGTCAACCGCTTGTATGTGAACGATACACTGGAACTGCAGCCGGAGTTCAATGCGATTGCCGGGGACTTCTTCCAGTCGAAGGCAGAACCCGTGAAATTCTCCGACGCGGTGGCCGTGACGGAGCAGATCAACTCCTGGGTGAAGGAGCAGACGGAAGACAAAATCAGAGAGCTGCTGCCGTCCGATGCAGTCAACCAGGAGACGAGTGCGGTGCTCATCAATGCACTGTACTTCAAGGGCAAGTGGAGGAAGCCCTTTACACCCGAGGCCACCCAGCAGGACGACTTCAGCTTGAACTTGCGAGACCGCGTGAAGGTGGATATGATGTACCAGGATGACAAGTTCAAGTACGTGGAGCTGCCCCACCTGCAGGCACGGGCCGTGCAGCTACCCTACGAGTACTCGAACATCTCCATGCTGATCATCCTGCCCGACACGACGTGCGGCCTACTTGAACTGGAGGAGCGGCTGAAGTCGGTGGATCTGGCCGATATTGAGGATATCATGGAACTGGAGGATGTGGATATATCCATGCCCAAGCTCACTATCGAATTCGATGTGGATCTCAAGGACATACTCGTGAAGGTGAGTGGAGGTGGAGCCAGCTTTTTATGTTTGAACTGAACTGATTCGATATTTATCGTTAGCTGGGGATATCGGAGATCTTCGGCAACGAGGCCAATCTGGACAGACTCTTCACCACGAAGACGGGGCAGAAGATTTCGGCGGCCAAGCATCGTGGCTACATCAGCATCAATGAGGCAGGGTCTGAGGCAGCGGCAGCAACGTGTAAGTGGATTTTTCCCCATTTCCATTGTCATTTCCAGCTAATTCCAAGTTTATGCTACCCCTTGTAGTCATGAAGATTGTGCCAATGAGTCTGAACATGCAAAAGAAGGTATTTAAAGTGGACCACCCGTTCGTGTTCTATATACGCAGCAGTCAGGCGGTCTTTTTCGCCGGTCGCGTCGTCTCCCCCAGTGATCTGAAGAGAGACGACTCAATTGCATCACTTTGCGACTCGAGTAGTGTTAGTTTAAGCCAGGAGAGTAAATAAAAATCATTTGAGAAACCCACTCAATCGTTTCAATTGAACTGCAGTCGGAGCACGCGATCTTCTAGCTCCCTCAACAAGTACTTTGTATATACATACATATATAAGAAAAACACGTCTCAGAGCAACGCTTAGATCAGTTCATAGACACACTCACCGGCGATCAGTTGTTTGGAGGCAATCAATGAAATGCGCTTCTACTTGTGTAAGTTGGAGGTTGAAATCTGTATCAGGCTGAGTTCAAAGTTCACGCTACCCCCATTCCGCCGCAGGCATTACGCTCTTGGCCGCCTTTGCGGCATGCCAAGCCTCGGAGGAAATTTACCAAATGCTGGCCAAGGATCATGCTAGCACGAATCTCATCATCTCCCCCTTCTCCATCGATACCATCCTCAGTCTGGCCTATATGGGAGCTGCAGGCGCTACGTCCACAGAGCTGCAAAGCTATTTGAAATTACCATCAGAGGACAAGCAACTGGTGGCCAGCAAGTACAAGGAAGTGCTCGACGATCTCCTCCAGCCCCGAGCAGATGGTCCCACCCTGAAGCTGGCCAACCGCATTTATGTGAACGATCGTTGTTGTTTGAGGAAGGAGTATAATGAGGTGGCTCGGGACGCCTTTCATGCTGATGCCCAAATGTTTAGCCTCGAGGGCGGCGTGGATCCCACAGAGAGCATCAACAAGTGGGTACTGGACCAGACGAACGGCAAGATTGTGGATCTTTTGTCGCCCAACAGCCTCACGAGCGACGTGATGGCAGCTCTGGTGAACGCCATCTACTTCAAGGGCGAGTGGCAGTCAAAGTTCGATGCCGACGACACGCAGGAGGCCAATTTCTGGGTGACGGCCGACGAAACGGTTCCCGTTCAAATGATGTCACAAACGGGTGACTTCAAGGTTGGCTATTTCACCGATCTCCAGGCACGCGTGATAGAACTGCCGTACCTGAACTCCAACCTGTCCATGTTCCTGTTCCTGCCCAAGGACCGCGATGGCCTCTGCGCCATGGAAGAGAAGATCTCTGGCTTCTCGCGACGCTTGCGTATTATGGAGGCGACTGTGAGGCTGCCCAAGTTCAAAATAGAATTCGGCGAAGACCTCAAGGAAACTCTGCAAAAGGTGAGTAAAAGAGTCCATCAAAGAGCCCGTGGGTCCTCGCTCAATCTCTCCCTTTCAGCTGGGCATCGGACAGCTGTTCACCGACGAATCCGATCTGAGCGGCCTATTCGCTGATAATGCCAACGGGAAGATTAGCAAATTCGCTCACAAAGCGGTTCTGGACGTCAACGAGGAGGGAGCCGAGGCCACTGCCGCCACATGTACGTAGCGATTTGCTTATCAGATCTGATTATTTCTCTCTGATTATATTTATGTATATGCTCATAAATGCTCATATATTATGTATGTTTTATTGTGCTGATTCACAGATGGAATGGTTACCAATCGCTCGGGATTCACCATGCCGTTTGACTTCGATCATCCCTTTGCCTTCGTCATACGCGATGAGAAAACTATCTACTTCCAGGGTCATGTGGTCAGGCCCTGAATAATTACTATGTTCTATGTACGCATGTCAAATAAAACGAAAATATATGTACATCAAGCAGTTCCTAATTATTGCCACTAAATGATATAGTAGTAGTCTGATTGTAGTTCTTTGCAGTAATTAGCAGTCGCTTTACTCTAAAAACGATCTAGTCTCAGCAATGAAAATCTATTGTTACTTATCAAATCATTCTTAAAAGTAATCAGTATTCATACATATGTTTAGTACATGTACAATAGGTAAACGTATACATGTACATATATGTGTGTATTTATTTATATATGCTCTGGCACTTTAAGTGGTGACTATTTTTGGGGATACTTAAAATATTTTGAAGTGTGTGTTTCAGCTTTCAAAGCGGAGTGCATCCACTTATCATTCACATATGTACATACATATGTACATATGTGAGTATGTCTATAAATTACCATATTCGATTATCCACATATTTACATATGTATGTATATGTTTCTGTTAAAATAGACAAAGAGAAAACCAAGTCAGCTGTTAAGTGGTAGTTCAGCGGGGTGGGGGTTCAAAGAAGTCAAAGTGGCTCAGTTTTCTCTGGAACGTCGGACCACCTCTATCTCATCTCTCTGTCTGAACTTGCCTCAACTAATGTACTAACTAGCACGAGTATAGTAATATTACGAGCTAACACTATCAATACGTTGAATCTCGTAAGTAACATATTTAACCTGTGACTTTTATAACGAAAAAGGTTTCAGCATCAATATTGTTTATAGTTCATTGTAAACAAAATGACATCATCAGGCAGGCAGGTCAAAAGCAGAGCATTAATAGAGAGTATGGCAGAGAGCACAAATATCACGAAAGAGAGAGAGGCGTGTGGGAAAATAAGAGAGCGCCAAAGAAAGAGAATAACGAAATGAATGCTTAATCGAATGCTCGATTGTTTCAATGGGAAATCTTATGACCATATGAAAGAGAACATCAGATTGGTTTAAGTTGAAACCCTTTTAAAATGTATTCAAATTAGAATTTGTTTGAGAACTGAGAGAGACAATATAAAGAGAAATATTATAAAAAAATTTGTAGCTGACATGCTTGACCCCAGTATAATCACAGCTAAAGATCGAATTACAAATCTTGGGAGCATATAAAAGGAACACGGAACTCGGGTGTAATTCATTCAGCTTCATCATGTTGGGTAGGAGACATTCATAGGTAGACTTTCCTTGCTTTGCCTAATAATATTTCCTTGTCTTTCCCCAGCTTTCAAGACCACGCTTCCACTTTTGCTCCTCCTGGGCTCTGTGCTGACTATGGCCAAGTCTGTTAACAATTCCGGTAGTTCCGCAGGCGATGGAAAGTTTTCCTTAGAGCTTTTCGGCCACCTGGCGAAGTCTGAGGCTGGTGGCAATCTCGTGTTGTCCCCATCGTCCATTAGGACAGGCCTGGCTTTGGCATACCTGGGCGCCGACGGTTCCACTGCAGAGGAGCTGAAACAAGGCCTCGCATTGGAGGGAGCCGACAAGAATGAGGTGGCCCAACGATTCGCTCAGCTTTTGGCCAAAGGACAACGAAAGGCCGGGGATAAGGATGAGGATGGCGTTCAGTTTAACTATGCCAACCGCATCTACGTGGCCGAGCGCTTCCGGCTGGCTCAGTCCTATCAAGAATTGGCCGCTAAAGACTTCAAGGCAGCTGCCGAGAATGTGAACTTCGCACAAGGCGCAAAGGTGGCCCAGAAAATTAATTCCTGGGTGGAGGAGCAGACCCATAATCAAATCAAGGACCTCATCAGCGCCGACTCCCTCGACGCGGACACTGTCGCCATTCTGATCAATGCGATCTACTTTAAAGCCGAGTGGGTGAACAGTTTCTCCGATTACAGGACGAATCTGCAAGATTTTGCCAGCCCCAATGGAGGAAAGGTGAAGGTGAACACCATGTACCAGTCCGACTTTTTCAGATACGGCGAGTTGTCCTCTCTGAAGGCAAAGGCATTGGAAATGCCCTACAAAGGCACGGACATTGTGTTCCTCATCATTCTGCCCCTGGAGGAGCAGGGACTGCCGGCACTGGAGCAAAAGCTGAGCGGACTGAACCTGAACGAGATTAGTTCGCAGTTGAGCAGGCATATGGTGGATCTGCAGCTGCCCAAATTCAAGTTCGAGTTCGATGTACCCCTGAAGCCCGCGCTAAAGGAGGTGAGTACGAGATGGGGGAAGGAGGAGCTGTGTGAACCGATATGTAACCGATGTGGATATTCCTTTCAGATGGGCATCGAAGCGCCGTTCGGTTCGCAAGCTAACTTCAGCAGCCTGCTGCAGACACCGGAACCCCTGAAGATCTCCGACGTGAAGCACAAGGCACTCATCGAAGTGAACGAGAATGGAACCACTGCCAGTGCGGCTACCGCTGTCAAGATCTCACTGGAGACCGCGTTCGTGGGGGAAGTAAAGCAGTTCACCGCGGACCACCCCTTCTTCTTTGCCATCAAGGATGCGCAGAGCACCTACTTCCTGGGTCATGTTAACCAGCCCTCAGTTTGAGGTGGGGCTGCGATAAGTTTTACCCATAAATTGACAGAAACTTAACTAGTTTCTGCAGTCAATAAATGTCATCTTTGATGTCAGGTGCAAGAGACAGACGAGTTCTTGATTAGTTTCGGGGTTGCATAATGCCGAGGGCCACATGAAGATGCTGCTGTGGCTGTAATTAAACTCTCCCGAGGTGCAGTTGACATTGATTCGAGAGGTGGAGTAGCTGGCCTTGTTATTCTCTTGGCCCTGTGCCCGCCGCCTGACAGTTTGGCAATATTGTATCAGTCCGGCGGGTGTGTACTCGTATGTGCATGCAGTGGGCAATATATCAAAGTTAGTATAGCTATCAATCTATGACACAGCAGGCAGCAAGTGGAGAGACTGGAGGAAGGAAAGAAAGATGAGAATTTGCTGGGCATTTCGGATGGCAGTGGTAAGTGGCCAAAGAGCGAGCGCACACGAGACAGATGCACACGGGACAGATGGATACGCAAATGGCCGAAACTGTGTTGGCAATTTGCTGCAACCATCTACATACCCACTCCCACTCCTTCTGTTTTTTTGCTGAGTGCATCTAGATTGTCGGTGTTTTTTTGTTGCCTACTTTTTTGGCCAGCGAATCGTTGGCCAGCATTTCTCAAGACCCTTGACGGATGATGCCCCACACAACGGCAAACATTGTACCTTTTGACCTGGACTCCCTTGTGGTCAGATATTTGCATGCTTCTAAACAGGTGTAAATTAAATTTGACAACTTTTACGGCTGCCTGGGACAGCACAGGACAGACTACCTACCCTACCCTTGTGGCACCGTGACACTTTAGATTTAATTCAATTTTGTGACTTTTTACACAGCTTTGTGGGCGTGCCATAATTAAAGTTGATTGTTTGTGGAATCATGTCATAACTTCTGCAGCTGACATGCCGAAGAGTGTAGCAAACAGTTGAGCAAAAATGTCAATTAAATCCATGCTGTCGCTGTCAACAGTTTCACCCAGATCTGTACCACTGTTGAAGGTCGCTCAGCTACGCGAGCGAACACAGAAAATGTTTTTCCTGCACAGAAAATGCCCCTAATTGGTGGCTAGGGCCAATGCCAAAAACTTCAACGGCGTTGTGCTGGGCAACGCTTCGAGTTTCCGTCAGAAAATTGAAATTGAAATGACAACGGAACAGAGCAACAGAGACAGCAGGATACTACAGCGGGAGGATGCAGGAGCATATTGGAGGAGGAGGAACCGCAGCAACCAGTGCGAAATGAAAAGGAAATGCAACTCGCGAATCGGCAAATAAGAAATTTCACGACAACAGCCAAGGCTGCTGATGCTGATGTTGCCACAGAGGTGTGGTATGCAGGTAGTGGCAATGGTGTGACAAGGGAGAATGCCCGTACCTGGGTGCTCCTGCATATGATGGCATTGCTGCCTTTGACAGGCCTCTGAAAGGTCTCTGGCTCATTTTGCCCAATTGATAGGCTGATAGTTGATTCAGCAACAGCAGCAGCAACAGCAGCAGTTGTCAGATGGCGGATCTCGGATGCTGATGGCATTCGTAAATGTGCAATTAGCTATCAGTTTCAGGTGCACTCAAAGTGTAAACAAACTGGCTTTGTGCATTTTTGCTTTAAGCTGCTGCCCACAAAAAAACCCAAAACTTTCTATCCTCGAAATCCTTGTTGGCCCCCAGGTGGCCACTGTTAGTTCATTTGCACTCTGCCGCAGACAAACTGCCAAAATTGTATTTGTAACTTCTGTCAAGGACGTACATATGTACATATGTATAACAAGTTTTGGTAATTAAGGAATTATGTCAAGCGCACGTTTACCATCCGAAAAGGGTTTCTCTTCAACTCTTTCTGCATGGATGTGCCTCTGCTGGAGGCAGAGCATATCTTGATTGCTTTCGGTTACCTTGGTTTTGTGTTGTATGTGGCATTTTTGAAATTGGTATTTAATTTTCAGAAGTTACTCCGTTAGCCCGTGAATCATGTTACGTATTGGCACTGTATGAAGTCCCAGTTGCATGTGAAATATTCATTGAATAGAGGGGACAAGGACCACCCAAAGTGTAAACTCCTGCAGCACACACACACACTATACCCAAGCACACACACACACACACACCACACCACACACCACACCACAGTTACGTTACATGGTCAGAGAACCACAAAAATGATAATAAAATACCAACACGCTTCGGTGGCCACTGGACACAATTTACCGCTCTTCCAGGCATCGTTGATTCCATCGTTGGCCACCCAAACGGTGCGAGGGGAGCGAAGGGTCCGGGATAACAAGCCAACGCTCTCCGCACGGACAACAGGACAACCGGACAGCTGGACAAGTGGACAACCGGACAGCAGCTGCCAATGTGCGTATCTGGATGAGGCAGGTTAATGAAATACTTCAGCCTTTTAGCTGAAAGTTGCGTGCCTGTCTAAAGGACATCGCTGCTCTACCGATTGTCCCTTTTTTGTTTTTTCCCCCCCCTCGCCCAGCTGTGGGTGGGAGGGAGGCTGTTTGGTTGAAGCCTGGGGGCGTTGCGGAAAAGTGCAAAAGTTTGTTAACACTTTAAATTTAATGCCAGCCATTGAATATTAACGAAGGTTGCAGACTATGCTCCGAGGTAAGCAATTATCCCACATACGCAGTGTTGTCTGGGCTCCGTCTCTCGATGTTCCATGCATGCAACTCTCTTTCCTGGTTAATTAACATGGGTATGCCAATATTTGCACTGGCCGAGCCATTCAACCATTCAAAATCCAAATGAAAGTCTGTGTAAGACACGAGGGAGGCTCCTTTCAGCTGGCCGGCAGCAGCTGCTGCTGCCTTTTATTTCCGATTCAGGTGCGTGTACAAACAATGCAGCCGGCTGTCCACTTGGAGTGCTTCTGCAGAATCCTCTTAGCTCTAATGAACAGTCACAAATTGGAAGAATGGAACTGGAATCGCCTGTAGTTTTTCCAGTTATGAATGAGAGCCTGGCAATTGGAAAAGGATTAGGAATTCCAAAGAAAGGCCCAGCCCGTACTATCAAACAAAAGCATACCCTTTTACATGTTTTGCCGATAATTAGATGCCAATTCTCCCAGTACGCACTTTGGCCTTCTCCCAAAATTGAACTGTCAGAGGAATTATTACCACCCGAAAACGGTTGACCATGCCGGAGGGGCGGATTAACTCTCAGTCTTTCTAGCATGTTTGAGGCATAAGCCGCTTCTTCGCACATCAGTCGAAAGCTTTGGTTCTAAACTCGACTATTGCTAGAGAGGTCCTGCGGGCAGCCGACGCCGACGCCTGCGCCGTGGGTGGTTGCAGCACTTGTTTGGTTGGATGCCCAACCTGCAACATGTTGTGTTTTGAATGCCTTGGCGGCAAGTGTCCGTGTGCCTGCTCGAGCCTTATAAAATGAACGCCTCGCGCTGACAGTCGAGCAGTTTGAAGCTTGACAGCAACGTGCGTGTACCGAGATCGACTATACCCCAAAAGGAAACGCTCAACTAGAAGCGACGGTTACATTTGTAGTTGCTCGACCAGTGACATTTTACCAGGTGTCTGTGTGGGCTTTTTGTGTGCTCGTGATCGGAGAGATTCGCGCGAACATAAATCAGAAGTTTAATCAATCTCACGTGCCGACTTGCAGTTTTCCCAGCAGTTTTCGCCAGTTACTTCGAGGTGATTAAGTATACGCCAGGTAAGCCAGAGGCCAAAGACAGAGACCAGAGCCAGAGACAAATGCCCACCGACCGACCCACAGGCTTTTCTACTTTGACCTACAAAGATCTGCAGGACATGTCCTGTGTGTGTGTGTGTGTGTGGTAACGTGCGGTCATTTGGAATGCGTCCAGGCACCGTCCGTGTCCATCCTCTCCTGCATTTTATGGCCGCATTAAAACATAAACAAAGCCAGTGGCTGAAACAACAGAAACAACAACGAGGCACGTTCCCCGCACTTTAAAGTGCCTGAGAAACATCAGCAGAAGTAACGGTTATGGCGGAAAATTCAAATTTTTTTTTCGCATTTCTCGTTGCTCCAGACCAAACCCCCCAACCCACCCATAGGTGTCTTCAATATCCAATTTTAATGGCAGCATCCGCTGGAATAATAAAAATTTATCGTAAGCGCATTAAATTTGTAGCTGCCGCCAACTTTCACTGCGACTCTTTAGGTTATTTTCAGAGACAAAGACAAAGACTCCTTACGGCAGTTAACATCTCTAAGTAAGCTCTAAGTTGCCTGTAGATATGCCTTTTGTGTGTGCCTCGCTAGAGCCTGGAGAGGGGGAGAGGGTGGAAGAGGGTGAAGCGTTGTGCCATGTTGTGCATTTTTATTACGATTACACACGGCTCGCACATGGCAGCGGCTGCTCGCTCCCCTAAAGCAGAAAATCCTCATAAATTCTAAATTTGTCAAAGCCAAAATAGAAGCCAAAATCAAACCCTCTCTCTCCTTCAATCCATTCATAGCTGGTTTTGGGTTTCTATAATCGGATTTTAGCCATGTTACCTACTAGCAGAGAGAGAGAGAGTGCCATAGTAGGCTTACCCCTTCATGCCACGCATCTGTACTCCTGAAGCAAGACAGACTGTACCAGAGTCACAGATGAATTTTATAGTAGGATCGACCGTTGCCTAGCACACCCCCTCCTATCTGTTGGCTTACTTTTGTGGCAATAGAATTTTAATTTGGTCTCAAATTTACCTAGGAAAAGGTACCCATCTCCCCATCTGCGTATTCATTCATTCTCATTCATTTAATTTCTTTCTTCTTTTGTTTTTCAATTTGTAATTTCATGTATATATATTTTTTCCGAGTATTTCGCAATGTTTTTGCGCTTTCTGATGAAAGGCAAACAGAGAGTCGGGGGGGAGGCAGAAAAGGTTTATCACTCCGGTGTTCGGGACCTTAGGGACCCGTATCTAGGAATTCGTCGGAGAATACAGAAACCAAAATTGTTTGCTTTTGCTCACTCCCAAGTATGAATAAATAATTCGACGTTTAAAGCCAAGGTTTTTCTTCTATCTGTGGCTGCCAGCTCTAGGAGATGTCTGCTATGAGATAAGGGAGTGGGTGGTGGCCAAAGCCCACGGCTCCTCACCTGTCGCCCTCATACCCTAATGTACGAGTGTGCCGCTCTGCCATACTATATGTTTATGCCGGATTAAATGTTTTTGCTGCCAAACTGTAAATGTGGGGCCTAAAGCAGTGCAGACGGATGGATATACGAGTATGTGAGTGTTTTTATTTATTGTATCTTTAAGCAGTGCAGAGCCAAGCAGCTGCTCGACACCAGCCCCCCAGGGACACTCCCGCACACCGCACCGAAAGCCTCGCAATGCCATAATGAAGTCTAGACCGGATGCCAGAAGTGCGCCGGCATTTGCCATAGTTTTACCATGGATTATTCTGTGGCACAACTCTGCGCCAATCAACATGATATCAAAGTCAAGTTTCTCCGTATTTCTGTGTGTGTGTGTGTGTTGTAGTGGTGGCCTTTGTTTGGAACGTCTGTGGCTCATTATTTCGACCGCATCGTTATCATTTGTCAGGCACAAAGGAGACCGTGCCAGTGCCTGTGGCGTCTATTAATTATATTTGGCTCATCTAATTGATAAAGTGAATGGCTGCTGCCAGCCTGCCTGCCAGTCTCTAGGGCCCCCAAGGTTCTTCATATTTTCGGGGGCATATTTGCGCATATGATGTGTGTGACTGGCACCTTTGAGGACCTGCAAATTAATTGGCAGCTGCCGGGGATTGCTACTGCGACTGGCATATCACTGGCTTATTTGCATATCACTCATACGCACAGGGGCACATCACTGCCAGCTGCTGAAAATTGCAATACTTATTATGCAAAGTGTATGGAGAACGTCAGAGAATGACATAAATTGTGCCACTAACTGTTGCCACTTGAAGACTGGCAAATCAGTTGGTCGTTAAGCTAAAATTAAAAGCACATAAAAGGTTCAAAGCTTCCACTTGGCCTGCCAATGGATACGGGGTCCCTTCTTCTTTTGGCCATGTGTGTGTGTGTGTGGCTCTTGTGTTTACGCCTTGATGCCTCCTCCATTTCCACTTACTTTAATAGTATTTTGTTCCTTTTTTTGTCCGGCAGCACTTCTGAGCCTACTACCCTGCCTGCTCACCATTGCCCTGCCAATGGCTTCATTGTATTTTCAGTGCCACCCAGTAGCCCAGCCCTCTTGTTGTTGCGGTCGCATTTGATTAAAGTACCGACCCCGTCCCCGGACCCTTTCCCTTTGCTTCCACTCATTGATGAGGACACCGATGGGGATGGTCATGTTTGGGGCCTGTGCTGTTTTTATGGTCTAACGGATTTTGCTTTTTGGCCTTTCTCCCCGCACATTTCCCTTTACCCATTTTCTTTGCTTCACAGACTTGTATTTTTGAAACTTTATTGAAATTTTATTGTACGGTATTTGTGTCTGAACAAGTTGGTTATGGGGGATGGGTATGGGGAATGGGATACGCTTCAAGGCACTGAATGACCATTAAACGTTTTGTCTACAAAACTGTGAAGAAGCCTTCCAGGAATGTGGGCCAATGCAAAAGCAAACAAATATCGCATTATATTAAAAGCAATTTCAACTCCAGCGACAAAATGCCCATTTGACTTACTTCCCAGATAGTAGATAGAAGAGATTGTAGTTTGTATATGTATGTGTGTGTGTGTGAGGGGAAAAGCGATTGCGGCACGTTCCTCAACTTGATATTATAATGGGCTGCTGACACATAGAATATGCAAAATGAGAGCCACACACACACACACACACACAAACAAATGTGCAGAACAATTTACAGTAATTGCACAACGATTTCAAGCAGCCAGAAAGCTTTTTGCCAACAAACAGGAAATTATGCAGAATAGTCCGCCCGACAGTCAGTCCCAGAGCGGTATCTGGGCAGGTCTGAAAGTGGGTGGGCATGTGGTCGCTTAGGCATGTTGCAGGTGCCAGGAGCAGGCGCAGGCACAGTACCAGGCCCCACTGCTGCAACCTAATTAACGGGAACAATTCAGACACATTAGCAATGCATATTATTTACATTGAAAATGTTCATAATTTGATAACACAGTTGAGTGAACAGCTGCTGAAATTTGCACTCGATCAAGTGGAAAATCAAAACTAAAGAAAATCTTGTAGCGAAACCGAAAACAAGCCATGAACTGGCTGAGTGCATTCCAAGAAGAAGGAGCAAGTCAGTGAGCAACTCAAGATAACTGACCGCTGACACTGGAAGGACTGACTTCAATGGCACCAGGATACAGCCCGAAACTTTCTTTGGTTCAATTTCAAATACTGTCAGATGCAGTCAGTACAACCTGAACATTAACTGGCATAGATTGAAGCCAACCTAGGAGTAGAGGAGCTTGTCTGTCCGATGCCAAGCGGGCTTAATCTACCCCCTTGCCCTTTTTCCCCTGATGCGGATGGGTATGGGCAGTATGGGTATAAAAAATGATGGCATATGCCTCAGTGAATCACTCACAAATGTCCACAAAGTGCGTTCTTCGCCTTTCCCTCTTCTCTGGCTTTCGCTTTGGTCATTGACAATCTCGACTAAACTTCCGCTCACTGTGGGGCCACTTTTTGTTGCCATTTTTTTTTTTTTCTCACCCCATCACCTGTCCAAGTCCAGGCCAATCCCCCGATACTCTCTGAGCCCCCGCAGCGGTGCCACATGCACAGCACAATCAATAGGTTCGTGGTATATCCGTCAATTCTGCAATCGCTTGGATGCTTCGAGTGGCCAAATGAATTTTCTAAAAGTTTTCTCGCCGTTTTATGCATTTCCTTTCCATTTTCATTTTTTTCTTTCTTTTTTTTCTGTTTTCTAGTCATTTTTTCAGCCAGCAATGGCAGTGATAATATCAAATTGAGTTCGTTTCTTTTTGCTGGAATTTAAGCTGCTTTAAAGAACCAGAGTGGAAAATCAGGTGAAATCAGGGGTTGACCCAGAGGGCGATTACAGAAATCGACCAAATCGGGATCGTCCTCTTCAATGGGCATGGTGGGTAGCGTACCCAAAGCAATAAAATTCAAATCGCAAAGGACAAACAATGAAAACATAAAAAAGACATCAGAACAAACGAACTTATGGGCAATTTTGGGGCCAGCGAAAAGAATATGATGATAAAATTATGCAACAGCAAGAGCAACAGCAAGGGCAGACAGCCACAATCAGGGCAGCACCAAGGATGATTACGATTACGGATATTATTATGTTAATCAAGATTATGATGACAGTCATCAGCGCCTCATCAGACACGGAAC
This sequence comes from Drosophila bifasciata, assembly GCA_009664405.1. NCBI lineage: Eukaryota > Metazoa > Arthropoda > Insecta > Diptera > Drosophilidae > Drosophila > Drosophila bifasciata. Next base: position 4,087,976 of record CM019043.1, on the reverse strand, counting down.
AATCTGCCTCCTGCGCCCTGTTCCTCCTCCCTATTCCTATTCCTGTTCATATTCCAACTCAAACTCAAACTTCTGCCGAGACGCAGACCCACACACAAATCTCTTTATAATCGTCTTGGTTCGGTCGCCAGAAACCTTGACAAGGGATAGAGGCTGCCCCAGAAGGGGCGTGTCGTGGCCTGGCTGTGGTAATGGGGGGAGGGAGGATAAATGAGGGATGTTTTTATGCCTACACTTATAAATTTTTATTTGTTGGCATTCCGCAATTTATTTTATATCTCTTCTAGCGGCGGCAACTCCTACGAATACTGTCCGCGGGCAGAAAAAAACTGTTTGCCTGTCCGCCAGTCCCTTAGCCAGGTTCAGGTTCGTCTGCCGTCTTTCGTCTGTCGGTCCATTTGTTGGATTGCTCAAAGGCTCTGTCAATAGCTGGCAGGCAGCTGGCTGGCTGGCTGGCTGGATGGATGGAAAAGCGTCGAGCTGCCATTCCCAGCCGGCTACACTTTGAGAAAGTTTTTCAGGCCTCAATGTCGGGCATGGTGGGAATCCTGTCAAAGGGAAGTTTCCGTGTGGGTTGGGGTGGGGCTGGGGAAGTGGAATCTGGCAAAATCAAAATCAAATTATGTCCACTTTGTTGTCCTGACAGCATGGACTCTGACAAAACAAAAGTGGTTTATGCCCGAGATGTGCTCATTAGGTATGATATGATGATCTGATTGTCATCTTTTTATGCTCGTCATTAGTAGTGCGTGTTCCGGTCGGATTTTCTCCTTTTCTGAGTGCTGACTGCCATCGATGCGTATGCGCAATATGTATTTGGTAATATCAATGGTGCGACGGTCCCTTTTCCACGGAATATATTGGCTAAAAAAAGTCGTTCCCTCCGAATTTCAGAAATTCCTGCCATCGTGACTCGTGCCGTGCCTCGCCAGTTGTTATGCTGGGAATGCTGTTTGTGATTTTTCTTTGCTTTCTGGCCTTTTCTTCTTTTTTCATTCACATTTTTTACCGTGTCGCAGCAGTTCTTTTCCCCCCACTCCCATTACTCTCTCTCTCTGTCTTTTTTTTGCTGTTGGTACTCCGTTTGGTTTTTGTTTTTTTTCCGTGCTTCCGCTGCCAGTCTTGCTTGTTTCTGCGAAAGTCACTCACGCGTAAGGCGCGTTGCGTGCTTTATGAATCTGCACACTGGGTTCTCCTTCTCTATTACGAGAACTCCCCCTCGTACCTTCTAGACAGCTTCAACTTCTCTATGCTCTACTGCTCTCCATCTCTCTCTCTCTTTCTGTTTCTTTTACTTGTCGTTCTCCTACTTATTTCCGGTTTGATTTTCAACTGCGTCTTTTTTGCTGCTCTCGGCACTCTTCTCTGTTAAGTCTAACTAATTTAATTTTGTGTGAATTATATTTGTTGCATACATTAAGCTGGATATAGTAGTCCTGGCCTCTGGTTCGCCCTGGAGATCTAGCTACAGGTAGAGGAGATGGCTGTCGTCACAGTTGTAATTACACACTTGCCCATTTTGGGGGGAGTTCTTGGAGTTCTTCATTGAAGGTTTTAATTAAAACTTTGATAAATAAGCTCAATTTATCCAGGAAGGAATTTAGAATTTAACAAAGCCAAGGCAACGCTGCTCTATCCCATGTCTATGTCTATGTCTCTTCATGCCTCTCGTCTCGTCTTGTCCCATGTCTCGTCTCTCTCTCTGTCTCTCTCTCCCGCTGGTGTGCATTTCTTTGAGAGTGCAGATTTTCCCCCATTTTAATTGAAATTTACCAAGGCAAGGCAAGGCGGTGGTCTGGTTCTGTTTCTGGGAAATGACAAGACATGCTGGGCTATACACAGAGAGAGACGCCGACGCAGCAGCAGGCAAAATGAACAGGATGCGAACAAAATTAATTTGACGAAGTAAATGTCAGTGGGGAGTGGGAGTAGAAAATCGTAAATAAATATCTATAATATTTCCATGGCAACAGCACTCACTCACAATGCATTTATGATGCTCCCACACTGATTTGGCCAATTCCGAAAAGTCTCTTGATTACAATTGCAACTCATTCAAATTTTTGTGTGGAAATTGCATTCTGTTTGTGTTTGGGTTGAGGCATAAAATGAAACAGTTGCCTGAGTTTACGACTATAACATTTCAACAATTGTTTCAATTATTCAGAAAATACGAATGAAAAGCGAACAGCGAACAGCAACATGCATAATAAATTTGAGTACAAATGCCAGGCAGAAGAGTACTCCCTGGACTGGAGGCGAACAAGTACTCTTGGGGTAGCTTATAAATTTTTATCACTCTTGACATAGACACAGAGACACAAGCAGCCACAAAGACAAGGAGATGCAAAAGAGCGAGCGCCATGTAAACATACATGAGCTGCCAAAATTGCTAGACACACAGGACACACACACTGACACACAGGAAACACACACTGACACACACAGGATACACACAAGATACAGTGAAAGTGCCCCCAACTGAGGGGGGGTTTGGAGACGGGCGCGCAAGTCAAATCAATTGACGCCAAGACGCATCTGCACACAGATACAAACACAGCCACAGCCAGAGCCACAGACATGGCCATTTTCATTGTCATCGTGTTTGCCATGGATGAGTATGTGTGTGTGTGTGTGTGTGTGGGTAAGCATTACGATTAACCTACAAACGGCGGCAGAGGAGAGGCAGCAGACGTGTGCCACTCGTAAAAGTCTGTCCACGTTCACATGCAACATGCAGCAGTTGCACAAACACACACATTTATATAGCCATGCATGCCCCACGGGGTGACACGGTGTGGGTTGACAATCGTGAGTGCAAGGTTTGCACTCTTTTGGCCAAAAGGCAAACACAACGAGTGGCGGCAAGTGAGTAAGTCTCTTTTCGCCGGTCTCCTCGCCCCACCCCACACATTTAGCCCTTTCCACACTCCACCCTTCCCCCGCAGTGTGACTGGTTTGTTTGTGTTTAATTTGCGGTTCAACAGATGTTGACAATCGATGACAGGGCTACCCCTTGGGGCAGCGACTGCAGCCCTGCCCCCTGCCTCTGCACCTGCCCCAGCTATTACAGCGGTGTCGAGCTACAGTCCCTGCCACATCGCCACTGCACCAATCAGATTCTTGTTGCGCCTGATTAAGTTTTTGCAATAATTTTCTTGCACCCTCATTGATGTCCTCCCCAGTGCGAAGCTCCAGTGCTCGTTTTCGCTCTCGCTCCCGCCTCGCCTCGCCTTGCCTTGCCGTGTTTGCTTAGCCATTAGCCGTGGATGCTGTGGATCCAGTGTGGCACGGCTCTGGCTTTGAGGCTGCGGGCGGGCGGGCGGTTCTAGCGGTTTACTGACCTTTCTCCAATCTCAACTTCCACTGCCGGGTAATTTTTTAGCTTCTACCAGATTTTGCCTTGCTGGCTTTTCACGCTTCAGCTGCAATCAGATTTATTGGACCACCCAACACCCTGCCAGCTGCAACTCCCTACTCATCATCAGCAAGCAGCACACAAATCACAGAAAGTCGATTACGAAATTTGCGTGTGGCAGTAAACCTTTCCCTTTTCTTGATTGCAAATTGCGACGGAGAATTCGATTAGGATCCGATTGCAGCTTGTCGATAGCACGAACAATAGCGATAAATTGCGCTATATATACACTGCATAAAATGTAAAATGTAAGCACCTTTTGATGGCACTCGCTTGGGCCAACTTAGTTATGGAAATTTTTCTCCTGTTGCTGCCCCGTTTCTACTGTTTTTTTTGTCCCGCTCTCCAATTAGCCACTTGGCTTCGTATTCCGAACTACAACCAAACTCTTGTCCAATTTGCCATTGTTTTTAGTTACAATTTAGCACTGGGGCTGCTGTGGTGGCAATTGCAGAGTTTGCTCATTAAGTCCTCGCCAAGGACTCACTCTGCTGCCCCCTCCGGTTGGCATAATGAGAACGCTCCAAGTGTAAAGTGTTTGTCCAAGTTGTGAGCAGTCAGACGCGACCCCCGTTGCCCCCATGCCAACTAACCACCTATTTTTAGATACGAGTACCTCAACAAAGTTTTTAATAACACTTAAGTCGAGCAGATAAAAGGTGTTCGCCAGGAGTTTGAGGCAAATCGGCGAAGAGGTGGCAGAGCTGGCAGAACTGGCAGAGAACACTCTTGAACCCTGGCACCCTGCTCGCTGTTCGCTGCTGTTCATTCTCGTCGGTCATTTGCTGTGATTAGTATAAATATGTAACAGCTAGTGACCCATTTTCCGCACACCATTGAGCCAGAAAGAGCCAGAGGAAAAGGGCTTTAAAGAGCAGACACCGCGAGGAAAGTGCTCAAGTTACACTAAGCGGATAAAGGAGCAACAGAGATCCATATTTTACCCCCTCTCTCTCCCTCTTTAAATAGAAATGATAAATCTAATAAATACAGCAATTAGAATTATTAGATAAAGTGAATGGATTTTTCTCAGTGCAGCTCTAGTCGGCGCTTATGAGAGTTTTGTGTGCTTTGGCAGAGATGCTCGCGTGAATTTAATCCAGCAGCTCGTTTCACGCGAAGATTAACATCAAGCACACCTCTGGGGGCATCATGTGTGTGTGTGTGCGCGTCGTCGGTGGTGGCATGTTAGACGTCGAGCCATAAAGAGCCGCCATCAACGCTGTAATCAACACTTTAAGGGCAAACGCTTGTTGGCCCCGTTTGTTCGCGCCACCACATTGTAATCATGAAGCCCGTGTCGACGACCCTTGGTGAGCGATGAGCAGGAAAGGCAAGGAAAGGGGTGCAAGGCGACACGAGGCCAGCCTGACGACCAGAATCGACAGAATCGGTATTGCCATCAGTCTCATAAAATAATTTGTTTATAGCTGTGACCGCTTTTGGCCCTATTAGCAGTTCAAATCCATGGCAATAAATCTTCTAGCTGGAGGCAGGCAGGCAGGCAGGACCCGCACTTTGCAAACCAAACGCCAGATGGCAGGATGACGCGTGGCCCGTTTGTGTGTGTGTATGTGTGTTTGCAACATAAAAGCGTATTTTATGATTTAAGCACCACAAAGCCACAGCACGCATAGACACACACACACACACACACACACACACACACACACATGCTTAAAGTTAATCACACATAAAATGTAATACTTTATATTCGGTAAAATTCCCTTTGCTCGGCCTCGGCCTCGACCACGGCAAACGGCTCAATAAAGTTGCCAAATTGTTGGGGTTTTTGCTCAATTTTGTCGTTGCCTAAAATAAATTGCATTTTGTGGATTTTACATTAACAAATTGCAAACAAATCAAGTCGGCAGCCAACCCCCCAAAAACAATCTCAATTAGTTGTGGTGCGGGCGGCGCACACTGGGGTGAGAGACCCCAAAAGTGACGATTAATTCAAAATACAAATTTTGGAATTGCGGAATCAAATTAATATGAAGTGAAAGTACATAAAATTCTGCATTGGGGGAGTGAACAAATTATGGCCCTATGTCTAATAGATACCCTGTAATGTGACGTCAAAGTTGAAACTTTTTGTGTTTTCGTTTTTCGAAATACGAAAAATTTCTATTTTTGTCACTGTTGATGACAAATTTCACGCAAAAAATATAATAAAATTTTTTTGAGAAAATGGAAACAATAAATTTGAATCCTTTACAATTTTCGTAAATTTGTTTGAATCGAAAATTTTTAGTAAATATTGGCAAAAATTTTAATAAAAGTACCTGTAAAATTAGATTATTTTTGATCTTTAGATAGGCAAAAGTTGCTTCAAACGTAACCAAACGTAACCATTCTTTTTTTTTTATGTGTCACATATCAACTTAAGTGTCCACCAAGGGGTTTTGTGCCCCGTTCTGCCCCAAGAGTTATTTGAATTCAAAGTTGGGCGGTTAATCTCAAAACAGAGTTGTTTTTTATGAGTGTTGGTCACCTGTTTCGGTGAGCTGTTTTTGGTCAGCTGTAAGCTGTCTGTCAATTGCAAGTAATTAGTGAAAGATCAACTTTAAGCTCAGCTTTTATTATTAAATATAGTTTAGGAAGAAATGGATAGCGAAGTACAGCGTATGTACTAGATTACTCTTAATAACTGTAAAACGTGTTATTGTGATTGTCTTACTGAGTCATTATATAAAATACATATATGTGTCTCTTCAATGTGTAATAAACAGACCGCTTTTAATTGTGTTTCTGGTCTTTAGCTAGGGTGTTTGTTTGTAACTGGTATATAATAAATATATAATGAATCTCTGTTTCAACATTTAAGAACATGCAAATTCAATCGAATTTACTCGCCTTCTACTCTACGATATAATGAGAGACAGTGGCCAAACAAATTATACGGACAAGTTATCTTTCTTATCTGAACACGTGAGGAATACTGTTAAGCCATCAGATTATGATTTAGCAGAATTCGAGCGCGAAATGAATGATTTCATCCGTGGGTTTAAGTCTCGATGGATAAGATCTAGTCGGACACACAGTCGATTTGTAAATACCTATACGGATTGGCTAAAGTCAAAAGATTTCTTTTAATTCAAGAACGTCAAAAGCTCTGCCGAAAGGAACTTTCTTTCTTTTAAGCTCAGATCCAATAATAATAATAATCCAATAAAAAAAAATTCACACATTTCCAAAAAGCAGCTTTGTCCCTTTTAAAGCGATAGATAAAGGGAAAATTTATGAAATCGCTATTTTGTTGTAAAAAAACCGAATATTAGGAAAATTGACTTAAATAAAATAATGTAAAAAATAAAAAATACTCTACGGAATACTCTAAAGTTAATGAATTCAACTTTTATTGATCAAATACATAATACAAAATTATAACATGGTCCAATTTTTAGACGGTTGAATTAATCGTCACTTTTGGGGTCTCTCACCCCACTGTGCGGCGGTTAGCCACATCATTCCGATGGCAAGTTTCGGGTACGCCAAGTAAGTTCACTCAAAGAAAAGTAAATAAATAGGAAGTAAGGATAAATGTATGCAAATGCATATTCGATTAGTTATGCTGCCAACCAAGCTAACTTTGGGAGATATTCTACATTAATCTATAGTTAGATAATCGACAGCTCCTCACAGTGTGTCGCATATGGCCAGCAATGGTCTATGCCCATAAATCCTTTGTGACAACTTTTTTTCTCGCTGTGTGCCTGCAGATACATAGCTAAAGGTTAACACATGTCCATCATTCGCAACAAAGGCAGTCCACATGGTAGCGATGCGATCGAGCGGAAGTACGCACACATTCACACACAATAGACACACACACATAGAGCCCTGTCAAACTTTTCGCGAGAGCTTCTGTGAGCGGTTTGGCAGAACTTTTGATCTGCCTGCGGCATTTGAGGCATTTTAATCAACTATGGGCCATGGACACAGACACAGCCATAGACACAGACATGTGGCAGCTTTGGCATCGGGGCTTATAAATATTGGTAAACTCTCTCTCTCTCCCCCCAGTGATGGACGTGGCCTGGACTGTGTCCAGATTCAGATAGGGAAAGTTAGTTTGCCATTCACAAGGGACAGACCGACTGTTTTTAGTAGTAGATGTCTCTCCTTTTCCGATGTAAATCCCCACGGGGGATGCAAGGAGTTTTTAAGCCAGAGAGACAGTCGAGGAGAGTCAAGTCGAGTGGAGTCGAGACTTGCTATCATGTCATATGGTATGCTCTATTCGCTCGCCATTGCACACAAATCCTTGAGTGCCTGAGTACTTGAGTGCATCTCATCTCTCTGTCCCCATATTGTTGTGGTGCAAGCAGGCAAATGTGCTTTTGATGACATTTTAAATGCCCCGTCGTGCCGTGTTAAGGAATGCCCATGCAGCAGCAAACCCATCAGCAGCATCAACATTAACAACAAAAACTCTGTCCCGATCCTGATCCCGAACCGACCTGCATGAAACTAATCAATAAACCCCTAGTAAACCCCTTTTCCCATCTAGTTTCAATCCGACGGCTTATGATTCCGTTTGAGCTGTTTTAGTCACAAAAGGGGAGCTCAACTCATTCATAGCAATCGTGAGAGGGGAAAAACATAAATTGATTTTGAACAAAAAGCTACAAAAAAACATAAAGGGACGACGCACCAATATTCTGTTTTTCATTTCTGGCTTTTCCCCCCTGCTTGCAGTTTTCGGGTGCTGCTCGAGCAGACACGTCCTGGAAAAGTTTTCAGCAGGTCCTTTGCTCTTTGAATTGTTGATGACATGTTTTTGGGGGGTGCCAGATAGTAGAAACAACACAAAATGTCAACAGCAGGAACGTTTTCATTTGCGGCAAAACAGCAAAAAAAAAAAGAATTAATTCAAGTTCCGCCCACTTCTTCAGAGTGCGCTTTAAAATGTAAAGCGTAAACTTTGAGCACGGGTCCGCAGTTCTTTTAACAATATATTTATGTATATGTATATGTGTAAATGTTAAGGCTCAGGCCCAGGCCCAGGCACAGATGTCGCCTCATACTTCCGTGTCGTAATCACATTCGTACTAGGTCGCTGTCTTGCCTCTGACTGCTGCGTGGGCCTAGTAGATTTAATTAAATTTGTCCCTGTGTAGCGGAAAACATTGTCATGGCTGCTGTCTGCTGCTTGTGTGCGAAAGTTTTTCCGCGTTCCGCTGGCGCATTCAACAGTGAATTAAATTATAAGATAGATATGCGTAGTACCCCCCAGCCATGGCATTCGCATACATATTGATATTCCTCTGATATTCTTCTTACTTTCCTCTGCCTTTCCTCTGCAATTAGCAGCATTACTTCAATGCTTTCCCTACGACTACTTCACACTGCATTAGCCAGTGCAGACACACCCTACCCTCCACCCCTCTATGCCAGTCTCTTTGAGGCTGAGACCACTGCAAATGCAAATGCAAATGCATTACCCAGTACATGCGTATGTACATGTGGCTGCGCAGGGCTCTCCAAAGTGGCTAAAACAAGCAAAATACATATTGTGTGGAGCAAGCAGCATGCAAAACTTCTATCTGGCAGACAGAAATTCTCATTAAAATTTATCATCATCACAATGTAAAATGTCTGTGAATTTGCATAGGTAACTCGTAACTTCCATCTATAGTATGTACCATACATAGCTGCCGGCGAGTATCTAGAATTTGAAATCTGAATTTGTCTGTTTTGAATATGATTACAAGCATCTTCGTTACGAGTATCCTAAAATTGTTGGATACATTTATCCATCAGATAAACACTCCATTTGTATTCCAGCATGAACCCCGCAATTAGATATCCTTCCAACTGTTTTAGCTGTCTGTCCATAGAGCGCACCTGGCACGCAGGCTGTCTGTTCGTGCTGAACAGGAGCTGAAACAACAATTTAGCAATTGGATCTGGTCTGTCGCCTCTGGTGGCACTGGCATCCCTGTAGGATGTGGGAGGAGCAGTTTGTTGTCGATATTCCCCTGTGTGCATTCGGGGAAATTTACACCTGACGCACACTGGGCACCCAAGCCCTAAAGTTATTATCTGCTGGCAGGCGTTGAATATTCAGTTATGTATTTAACCAAATTTGTGCATTGGCCATGTTCTTGCCCCTGCAATATGTGCACTTGCCTGGAATAGATTGCATTTTGCCCCCCAGCAAACCTAATTATATCATGTTGCAATTAGAGGAGAGGAAAGCGAACGAGAAGGAGTGTAGCTGATATGCCTCTCAGGTGCAAACGGCTCTGCCACTCGCTTGACTTGCAAAAAAAAGCTTGAAAATTGAATTTACTACGTGCACTTAGCATCCAGGAGGAAGAGTAAGAGCATGAGTATGAGTACAAGTACGAGTACATTCATATAACAGTACACAGCCATAGACATGGACATGGCACAGGGCCTTCCGTTTTTATCTGTGTATCTGTGTGTGTGTGTTGTTTCATAAGCCATATGTTTAGAGTGCCTGAAGAGCGTACAAGTGCGGGGCATCCATAGTATGTAGCAGCCACTCCACCCGCTACATCCTGCTACATCCTGCTGCTGCTGCTGCTTCTGGTTGTCTGCAATGAATCAGATGGCTGGCTGGCTGGGTGCTGGGTGCTGGCTTCTATATCGATGTGGGTTTATTTGGACTACACACTTAACTGATTTGCGAGGCAAGCACGTGAGCCGATTATGATTACACACGAGTAGAAGCTGCCGTTGCAGTTGCAATCATGCTGCTGCTTCTACTCCTATAGGTAGTACTAGCTTCGATCTGTGCAATTTGTTGCAACATTTACCAGGCAGCAAAGTCAATCAGGGCCGGCAAACATAAACAAGTGTTCTTCTAGTTTGGGCCAAAATGAAAAGTTTTATATTGAATTCTGAAATTTAAACATTTCCTATGCTCTATGTTTACTTTTAGCACAACGCGGCTAGCCTCGAGCGGATGCGGAAGTCGCTAAAGCGGAAGTCCGCTATGGGGCAGAGGTGAAAGTGTTGCCAGCAGCCCGAAATTGAAACGGAAACCGGAAATCAAACTAAAGTGCGACGCAACACGCGAACTCATAATGTACCAGAAACATAATAAAATATAACGCCGACGCAGCAGCAACACCAGCAGCAGCAGCAGCAGCAGCACTGAGGCAGAAGAAGCACAAACAGTGCCAAAGGCATTCCATTGAAAGTAAACGACACAGACGGATCCTTTTGCAAAAGAGCCTGCAGAGCAGAGCAGAACAGAACAGAGCAGAGCACCCTCAAGTTAGAGGCCAATCCCTTGAGCGACAAACGATTCACAGTCTAACGACGCTGAAGACAACAAAATGGCGGACCTGGAACGCATACGCCTTGTTCTGCTGGGCGGTGCCGGGGTGGGCAAGAGCTCCATTGTAAAGCGATTCCTGTTTAAAACCTACACAGACAAATACCGTGCCACCGTCGAGGATCTCTACAACCGCGAGTACGACCTGGGTGGCGTCACCCTAAAGGTGAGTCTCAGTCCGGGGTCCAAGCACAAAGCAATGCCAAGCTGTGTCTAAGTGCAAGTGAAAGACTGAAAGTTTTTGGGGGTTTCATAGTAGTTTTTGCTTGCTGACATTTCGAGGAGAATAGTAAAGAATAGACCTTTGTTTTTCGTCGCATATTGTTCGCTTTGCCCTCAAAGTGGATAAGTTAAAGTGCAACCCGGCAATTAGAGGCGGTCTCCATTGCAGCAATCAGCCCCAATCAGCATAACCATCAAGTAAATGCCAGCAAATGCTGCTCGGTAAGCACATTAATTAGGCAGAAATCTACAAATTGGATGTCCGGAGAATTGGCCCGTCTCCGGGTAGGGGTATTAAATTCCATATGCAAAGTATTAGCCCAGACACGTGTGTGCCTGGGTAATGAGGTTCGGAGTAATGCAGTAAAAGGGAGGCTTACAGCTTTGCCTTGTGGCTGGATGGTTGGTTGCTCATTACCTACCTGTACAATCTCTGCCCAAGGACATAAATGAGCAGGATTACGCATACGCGTGTGAGTTCCCCCCTACTTTTAAGTGGAAATCGCAAATTAAACGAATGGCATGTTGCAAATTATAATGCACTTGAGGCATGGCTATGCAAATTGTTTTTTCGTGGAATACTATATCCTGGCATGCCTTCACGTTTCCTTCGTTTTCACTGGAAGAATCTTTAATCTGAACCAGTGCTCGACAGGGATGAGAGGCTCATTAATCACGCTCAAAACATTGGAAAGCAGCCATTGGATAATTTTTGACACTTGCCCCTCACAACGATACCCATCAAAGAGACGGGTAAATGGGTACCCAAAAAGGAGTCTTCAAAAGGGGTTTCTCTATATGACCGTTTATGTTGTTTTACACGAGAGCTAACTAAAGCTTCCCGTATATAGTTAACTGTGATGTCGATTTGGGATGCTTTAGTTTACTTTTCTCTTCAAATGTAGCCTCCAGTACTAGCCAGTTGTGTGGCGGTAATCGAGAGATTTCCAACCGAATAGACAACACTGGCATCTGCCACATTCTTGGTACTGCCTTGTCATGGCTGTGAACTTCCTGCTCCGATGGCACTTCTACCCCATCCTCCACATCCCTTGACAGTGTTTAAGCTGATTATTTGCTCTTCAAACTTGTCTCACACTGCTCTGCCAGCAGCAGCACACACTACCGCACGAATAGTAGGAGTATATCCGGGAAAAGTTGGGCCAGAAAGTTGATTAATAGGTATACTGGATAGAACGGGGGAGGGGGCACTGTGCTGGTGTTGACTGGCGCTGGTGCTGATGAAGGTGACGGTTACCAACTACCAACTACCAACCACCAACCAACCAACCATCATCATCATCATAATGATCATCATAATCGCTGTGTTGATGATGTTGGCAAAATTGATGTTGAAAGGCGACATCGACACTGTTGGTGGTGGCGTCGCCATTGCCAAGTGTTCTTCTCGGGCTCCCATACCAGGAAAATCTTTTAATTAATTTCATTTTAGCGCCCAATGGCCGGCCATCTTAAGTGGGATGGGGGTGTGGTGGCTGCAAGGTAAGGCGTGGGCTGAATCTTCTTGTTTAGATTGAATTCCACTCGATGGCTGTCCGTAAGGCTTAAAGTGATTTATGCAGTCTCCAACAGCAAAATGCATCCAAATTAATTTTACCTACACAATATGCCACTGGCCTTCCCCTTCCTATGTACTACTGCTACTGCCACAGTGTTGCTCCTGTCGAGGCTCTGCTTAATGGCCTCTGCCTCGAACTGGGAAGCAACTGCACACCCGCTGTGAGTGAATTGTGGAAGCTGCGTGTGGCCATCAAATGGGAACATTACATTGCACTAAACGATTTTCTGCTCCTAAAAAGCAATTTTGTGTCGTTCGAGCATGTATATGACGCAGCCATATAGCTATATACTATATAAAGTAAACTCGATGCCTCCAAACCGAACTGAACGCAGAACAATGAACAATGAAGAGTCTGTCAATGCCTGCCATGTGGACACGAGGAGAATTGGTGTCAAAAAGTACTATAAAGTGTGTCATTTGGTAAAGTGTTTTTAATAAAGTTTACTCATTCCGTTCCGGCCAAACAATGCGTTACAAATTTGCGTCACAATGGCTATGGCAGGAACAGAAGAAGGGCAGAAGGCGCTGCAGGGGTGGGGAGACACTGACACTGCTAAACGTTCAGCTTTAGCTTTAGCGTGGGCTTGGCGTTGGCCTTAACACGCTGTTGACACTGCGGCTGGAGGAGAACAATCGCGTATACGCCATGCCACGCAATGGCAAGCCATGGCACGCCAGGCAACGATATACAAAATAACAGATGCCGACACTCGGGATTAGGTGGCATCAACTGAGCATTGAACGGGACACGAGGCACGAACCGCCAGAGCCACGAGCCACGAACCATCATCCAGACACCACCACGGGGTACTTGTCCTTGTTCTAGGCTCCTCTTTACATTTAAACCGGGACTCTATGCAGATTTTGAAGGTTAAACGAACTGTGCTGGGCAGCTGCTGCTTTAATAAATGTGCGGGAACCCCAATTAAAATTGGGCTCATCAAATATGAAACGGTAGAGATTGCGGCGGCCAGTAATCAAATTTGAGGCATGGCGTTTTTTATCATACGTAATTTTTTCTCATCAATGTTGCATGCATGCATGCTGTCTCTGTTGCAGGTGGACATTTTGGACACGTCCGGTGACATGCAATTCCCCGCCATGCGACGCCTCTCCATTGCCACAGCGCACGCCTTCATGCTGGTCTATGCTGCAACATCAGCGCCCAGCTTCCAGTGTGTGAAGCAGTGCTTCGAGGAGATCCGTGAGCAGCGCGGTGACTTCCAGGTGAGTGTTGCAGTTGCAAGTGTTGCAAGTGGAGATGCAAACGGAGATGGGCTGCTGAATTTTAGATGTAATCAGCGGTCCCTGCTGTACAGCTGTACGAGTACAAGAGAAATCACTCATACGCAGTGTGTTTGCCGCTGCTTGCAAAGCAATTAAAAGTGCTCTCCGTTGAGGCGGAATACCCACCAGATGGGAGAGGCTTAGGCCCCCGCGCACAGAGATCTCTTGTTCAGCAACTCTCTCTCTCTCTGCAGCTGGCTGCTGTTATTGTTTTCCTATTCGCTTTTCCGCTTTCCCGCTACGCGCTGCCATTGTTCCCGAGTGTCAATTATAGCGCACTTTACCCTTCCTCCTTCCTCCTGGAGCGAAGCTTTGTTTGTTCCGAGGCTTTCAGCTAACAGACTTTGCTGGTAGCGTTCAGCGTTCAGAGTACAATTGGACCTGGCCCCCCCACTCCCGCCCCCGAGTAATGCCCGTACTCGAGTCGAGTTGAGTCGAGACTCACTGCTAATTCCGTCTTTGTCATTCCACAGGACATTCCTATTGTGATTGCCGGGAACAAAGCCGACCTGGCACCCACCCACAGAGAGGTCAAACAGGAGGAGGTGACAGATTGGGTATTCTGCGAGCTGCCGCGCTTAAGGTAAGTTCAGCTATTAATTCAACAAAATATAAAATTGCACAACAGCTGCGACAGGCGACAGCAATTAGGGTTCGCAACAAAGCCAGGCGCCTGGCGACCCCCAAAAACCGCAGAACCAACAACACCAACAAAAACAGCTGCAATTTTCATAAGTAACGCAACAAAGTGGAATTAAAAAAGCGCCATAAATTGTATGAAACCTCCCTTTGAGGCTCAGCCTCCACACCCCCGTCCAACCAAACCGTTCAAATAGGAAGCAAAATGGCAAATGGAAAACTGCAAACTGCAGAAGGCAAACGGCAACGGCAAATGGCGCAATTAAATTGCTACAAATGAAATTAAGCGACGGCAAGCGTGACAGCAGGCACTGAAAAGGGAGAGGAGTGCTCGAGAGCAGCCATGTGCCACCGAAATCAGTATGATTGTCCGAGGATCGGGTTGCGGCTGCTCATTAAATGGCATTTGTTGCCACACACACACACACACAAACACACGAAAAATGTCCCATTCCCAGCAGAACCTGATTAAGTGTCAGCTGAAAAGCTGGAAAACTGCAAATTGCTGTTCACAGGCGAGCATTTCACAGGAAAATATCCGTTCCTAATAGTTCCTAATTGGCCCCCTGTTCGGTGGCAATTGGTGTCGCTGTCATGTAGAACATCACCTGATACCAGTATGGATAGATACAAGTGTGTATGCAACATGCATGAAGTAACTAGCATTCATTCAATGTTAGTTTTCCCAGTTGCAAAAGAGAGACAGAGACGCAAGAGAGCGACAGAGAGAGGGGAACCAAGTATGGCACTTTAAAGCACTTTAAGATCTACTGAAACTGAAACAGGTCTGATTAACTTGTGTATGTGTGTGTGTGTATCCGACATCAACACTTTTAATGCATTTCTCGCGTGACAACTGGCCCTGAGAGTAGGAGGCCATGGCGCCTCGCACTTGCCTTTAACACAGGCAGTCAGGCCGGCAGTCAGGCAGTTTTCATGTTGTAATTGCGGCCTTAATAAACCGCAAAAACCAGAACTCGTAAAAATCACTTACAATCACATACGTGCCTGCCGCCCCTGAAGGGGCTTGGCATAATTCCATTTAAGGTGGGAGGAGCAGCCAGTACCAGGGCAGTCCCAGGGCAGTGGCTAAGGGGAGCGTAACATGCGTGCGTAAACTTATTTAAAAGCAGCATACACACAGACCACACAGAAGGAGCACTCAACCGTAGAATGGAGATGACAGAGGATGAAGCAGGCAGGACACGAGACACGGGACACAGGACACAGGACGCGGGACGGACGCCGGCAGACTATTCGCGTTAGCATTACACACAAAATCCTTGCTGGATTAAACATTTACGTAGATTGATGGTGCGGTTTTGGGCATGTCAGGCTGCTGGCGCTGGGGGGAAGCGCCTTAACCCCATGGCCACAATCTCGCACCTCAACACAGCTCAACCACAGCACTGCTGCTCAGGCCCCCACCCCTACCCACTATCCGCTTCCACTCCCACTGCGCTGCCACAACCCCAACAGACTTGACGTGGCAAGTTCTCGAGCACAGCAGGAAGCGGCAATGCAATTTGTTGCTCTGCTGATGCTACCTGACCGCCCGTCCGTTCGTCCGTCCATCCGTCTGTCCGTCTGTACGTGTTCTGTCTGCGGTTAAACGCTGCGAGAGTGTACGCCTGACTCGAGTGCATTTATCAGCCTGACTGAATATAAATACATACTCCCAGTACACACACACACACACACACACACACTGAGTATGTGTACATATCTACTCACGTGTAATTGGTTTACTTTGTCATAGGTGGAACAATGTATTTATACAGCATTTAATTGCAAAGTCATGCGCATTTCTCTGGCCATTTGTTTTTGCTGTTAATATGAAAAAAACATTACTGCTATGTGGGCATTGCGGGCCAACACTTTTACTTTGATTTACTGCTGTGGCCTGTGCAGCTTGTGGCATATTAATCTGTGGCATAAATAAATACTAAATATATTTTTTTTTGTTGTTGAGTGAGCCATAAAGTTTTTATTTTGAGCGAAAATCCACTCGCTAACAAGTACTTTTGTTGGCTACAGATATTTTTAGTAATACTCGTATAAATATTATTATTTTTGTTTTACCTTCACAATAAATTAAATTCTCAGAATATTATTATTATTTATTATTCTCATTTGAAAACCTTAAAATATTTCACATATTTATTTTCAGCACCTACATGCTGCAGATATTTTCCAGTTTATTTTACGTTATTGATACACGCATATCTGCGGCATGGCAACCGTGTGCCACGTCCTCGTGTCCGGCCTTGCAACAGCTTGTCGGGGCAGCGAATCGGCTTGTTTGGCCGCAAGTTGCAGCAAAACCATGACATGCTTAATTCCCCATTACCCGATATTGCCACTGTAACGGTTAACGGTTACTGTTACTGTTGCTGCCCTCGTATCGCAATTGTCGACGCCCTTGCCCATTGCCCCATGCCCCATGTTCCAATTTGTTGCGGCACACAAAAAACACTGAATGTTATGCATCGAACATATTTTTGTTGGCTGTGTTGTTGGCTGTTTGTTATTCGGTATTTACATTTTCGCTTGCTCGAAACTTCGGATGTATCCATTACGTATACGCCATGTATGCATAGCTACGAAAAAGTATTCACTCTTTTTTGTTTGCCATTTTTGTTTCCCATTGCAGGGCCAAGGTTCTGGAGTGTTCGGCGAAAGAGGACAGCAACGTTACCGAGCTGTTCAAGTCCCTGCTGTCCCTGTCCCGCTATCTGCCCGCCAGCAGCGGCAGCAGCGGGTCCGGCGGCGGTGCGGCCGGTGAGGCGGCGCCCAGCGGATTCAAGCGTCGCTCCTCCGCCTACGTCAGTGCCTCGTCCAGTCGCAGTAAGTATGGGACACGATGATCGGGAGTGCCACCTAATAGAGTGGATAGATGATGGCCACCAGTTGCCATGGACATGGCCCCTGGCCCATGGCCAAAGACATGGCCATATTCGCGCGCAAATGAAAACGGAAATAACAGCCAGCTGCATGGAAGCCATTTTGCGATTGTTTTCAGCTTTTCTGCCGCTTGCTCTGGCAGCTTCAAATATCAATTATACATTCATATTCCCCGGTTCTGATTGAAAGTTTTCTGTGTCGCCCAGTTCACAGTTCACAGTTCGACGGCGGCCAATCTCGGCCCTCCATGGCTGGTCCTTCAATCCAGCTTCAAGCGTGCCACTCTGCAGTTCAATTACAACATTATGCCGAGCTTTAAAGCGCCGCCCCATAAATGCAATAATTAGCCCACGTCTCTGGCAGGTCAACGGTGTAATTAATCTGTGGGGCTTATGACTAGGACGCAGTTGGTGCGCAGTTGGCTTAATCAATTATTGATGGACATTAATTAATTTATTCATTTTAAATCACACAGTACTGGTATGTTCTATCGTTCTGCTGTCCGCATTAAACCGGGTGCCAATTAATGGGCTGGTCCTTAAACATGACTACAATTTTGCCAATTTGGCTAATTGAATGCAATTAGCATGGCTGCTACTCGCAGCAATTGCTGGCCCCTAATTAATTGTGGGAATTCGGCAGTCAAAATGGATCAGGAGCAACCCATCTCAGCCCATCCCATTCCAGCCCATCCCATCTCCATGCCATCCAATTGACAAAGACAAACTCTTTTTCATTATTCATCGGGCGACAAAAAGGAGGTCCAATCAGAAAACATGCAAAAAAACAAGCAAGCAAAGAAAACCCAAAGAAACAAAACACCAACCAGAGACCAAGCAGAGACCAAGCAGAGACAAGGGAAGAAGAGATCTATCTCATTTTGCTGGTGGTAGGGGGAAAAACCTTTCTCTACAGCTTCGTCCCGAATTTGATCAAAAATGTTTCGAGGGCCAAGCACGTGTATTAATTAAAGAGCTTGACCTTCTAATTACCCCATAATGGAATGAATGCTTTATTATCTAATTATTATTATCTAAAACAGAAAGAACAGCACGGGGGCATCCGATGGCCGGCGGCTGGGCGTTGCTTCGCGGCTGAAGAAGTTTTCAATTTTCGGCTCCGCAAAGTATAAATATCTAGTTAATTAATGTTTTGCCCCAAAATGTTGCCACTTTCCCCTCATTCCGTTTAATGCCAGCCAAATAATTAATTTAATTTTCGCTCAAGAAAAAAAGTTGTTGAATCATTACGAGCTGCCGTTCACAGCCAACCTTCTGCCCACTTAACATCGCTGGCAATAATATTTAATTGTTTGCCTGGAAGTCCTTTGATAACATTTCTAGTTTAGCCCCTAAAAGCATGTTTTACCCCTTACACATACATATTCCTGCTTGTTCCCTTCCATTTCCATTCCACTCCAGCTAAAGTCATTCAAATTAAGTGAAAAGTTTGCCGCTGGCACAATCCTCAGAGTGCAAATTATATTAAAGCACATAATTTCCAGCAAATTTAAAGTTAAATGCCAACAGTCAGTCGCTCTCTCTCTTCCTCTCTGCGTGTGTCCACAAAACATATTAAATGCTGGCCAAAAATGTTGTCAAATATTTGGTGCCAAGAGCCACAACTGTCGATGACAGGCAGACGGAGACACGGCGACAATTGTGGTCGGAATGGCATAGGTCGTGTGGCAGGGGGTACTCATGCCTGCCTGCCTCCTCTGGCAGTTCAATGGACAGGCCAGCCCTGAGAGTCAACTTGAATGTGCCACCAAAAATGAGTCTAAGCACTTAATCACTTGAGGAGTCAAGGTGCCGAGACTGTTGCTGTCGCTGAGAGTGGGTCTTGCCACAGTCAAGTAATTGCCTTAAAAAGTACAACGCGGCGGCATATGCAAAAACAAATCACACAAATTTCATTTACGCCGCTGCCATTTTGTGGCTGCGATTGTGCCTATGTGTGGGTGCGTAGGTGCGTGGGTGTGTGTGTGTTACTAAGTGTGAGGACACGTGCTTACAGCTTAGAAGTGTCGATGTATGTGTATGTGTGCGCTTGAGTGAGGACATCAAAATGGCCTCGCGCGCGCGTAAGCTGAAACCATGAGACAAAGCCAAGGCTGCAGGCCACATACATATGCTGTGGCTAGAAATCGGCTCGGCTTCCCCCCAGCCCATCCATTAGATTTGGGGGGTAGTTGGATGTTTTGCGTGGTACCGCAAGCAGCCTGTCAGGCCCTGGGCCAAACTCAATTGTGAAGAGTTCCTTAATATACTTCAAATGTGAAATACTGTACCATGCATGGGTGCCACGTTTATGCCTTGCATTTGTTTCCCGTTAAAGCTTTAACTTCACGATATCCTTCCCCAGCAATTTGTACTCCGTATAAACCAATTTTATATGGGGCCAAATCCCATTTAGTCGCACAACAGCAAGGGGGAAAATTGAAGCATTGGAGCACACAAATGTTTTGTGTGTTTTCTTTCATTTGTAGCTCCACGCAGCTCCGAGGCCCTGATGCCGTCTGATGAAAACCCACACGAAACAACAGGGAAAATAAAACAAATTTAATTTAAATTTCTACTACACGGCATACGCATCAATTCCCGCCGCATATGCACAATTTATATCTGCAAAAAAAACGAGCCCTAAGCAAAGACCTACAACCATTTCCACCCTACTAGCACCAGAGCACTCTTCGGTATGTGTTTGCTTTTTGTGCTTGGATGGCAATATTTTTTATGATGCTGCGCTCTCTGACTAGGGAGGGTCTCCACAATACTCCACACATGACTGAAAGTCGGCTAGGGGTTTTAGGGGAATGGTCTGCACACAGGGTTAGAGAGCATCGCTTAGTCGGTATTTGCTATGCTGTAATTTTTTTTACTTATTTTCACGAGTTTTTATACCCGTACTCGAAGAGTAAAAGGGTATATTGTATTTGTGCTAAAAGTGGATGTGTGTAAATATAGAGAAGGAGTAATTTCCGACCATATAAAAGTATATATATTCTTGATCAGCATCAATAGCCGAGTCGATATAGCCCCTGTCTGTCCGTCCGTCTGTCCGTCTGTCCGTCTGTCCGTCCGTCCGTCTTGTTTGTCGCCCATTGCTCGAAGGCTAAAAGAGATAGAGCAACCAAATTTTTTCCAGACTGATGTGTACTCTCACTCCTAGAAAAAAGTTTCAAAATTTCGCCCCGCCCACTTCCGCCCCCCCAAAGGGCGCACATCTGTGGCGGCCACAATTTTGAAAATAACACAAAACTAAAAATGCAGAATCATAGAGACAGCCCATATCTATCAGGGGCCCAAATCTGAATCGGATCGGATCATTAATATAGCCACAATAGACAAAAAACATACGCAAAAACTTCGCTCCATCCCTTTCGCACTCACACAAAATCGAGTCGATTTGGTTTTTGTATTTTGTGTAGCCTGATCTCAGAGACTATAAGAGCTAGAGCAACCAAACTTTTTGGCCAAGACTCCTGTGATACCAAACCTGAACAAGTGTATTTCAAAATTTCGCCCCGCCCCTTCCGCCCCCACAAAAAGACGAAAATCCACAATTTTGAATATAGAAAACCAAAAAATGCAGTATCATAGGAAATGATCATATCTACCAAATTCCCGAATTTGGTTCAGATCGGATCATTATTGTAGCCACAATGATCAAATGAATTTTCAGTAGCGGGAATACCCCGCCGTTGTGTTTCCCCTCGCCCGTTTGCTGCGTAAGTCATTTATTGGGGTTGATTGTGGCTGCAGCTTTCTCACACGAACACTCACGCTCAAACATGCTGCCTCGTGCAGTGTACGTGTGTTGTTGTGGGAACTGATGTAGATGATGTAGATGTAGATGTCGATGACAGATGTAGCAAAAAATGTAAAATGTAAAAACATTTTAAAAAATTCCACATAAATCACTGAGTACGGGTATAAAGTAGAGTCGCGTTCGAAGCGACTCCGTACGTTCTCTCGTTTTAATATTTTTATTTGACAACAATGGCGTTTGCTGGTGACAGAGAAGTGTTACAACTCGTACTACCATGCAACATTGTGTGGCATGTAGAAAATCCCACTGCTGACGAGTTCAATAATTCCGTTTGCACGGATCATTTAACCAGATACGAGTACGAGTATATACGCCGAGACAGCTTAATAGGCTTTAAAATTGAATAACTAAATTGAGTCGACTTTTGTCTGGGCTTTCGTTATGGTTGCCATAATTCACACCTCACTTCATCACGGTCCATTGTCAGCCCTTTGTTTGTCTTTGGCTTTATTGGACGCTTGAATGGCTAACAAAGGGCAGCAGCTCGGCAGCTCAGCTCGGCAGACAGGTAAACATCTTGCTCCTGAACACCACTTTTGTTGAAATTCGACACCATCTGGCAAGGTAATGGCAGGTTGATTGGGGATTAGTCGGAAGTTAATCACTTCATTGGCGTGACTCACTCGACTTGAATACCCCCACCCACCCATTCACTGACACAAACTGGATGATGCTGCCTTGAATGTAAACGAGCAATCATCTTTCCGCTCATTCTGCTCAGATGTGATAAGAGGAATATGCCAAAGGGTCTTGGGTCTTGTACGTATCACTCTTATCTCCATATTCGGTTCTATCTGTGCAACCGACTGCGAAAAACTCATTTCGAGGAGCCCATGAATTCCATGGAACTTTCTCAAGTGTGGTGCTCCCTGCCACGCCCCCACTGTTTCCTACTCAAGTTAATTATGGCTGCTTTCACTGGCAGCAGTGCATACTTGAATGGGTTCCTCAGCCATGTGGCAGCTGCAGTTGCTCTAGCAACGGGCAACCGGCAACGAGCCACAAGACAGGGGCCACAAGACAGGGGCCACAAGACAGGGGCCACCCCACGCGCAACACAACCGCATTCGGGGAAATTGGATTACAAACTGCAGCATTCCCTTTGTGGATGCTTTTGCGCTTGGCCAAATGAGCAGCAAATTTTCTAATTAGGAATTATTAAAATTTCATTATAGACAAAAACCGCATGAACAGCCCGGCATTGGGCGCGGCTGGGGGTAGTGGCGATAAAAAGTCCTCCAGCCTCGTCGATGCCGTCGATGTGGCCAGCACCAGTGCCGAGGCGAAGCTGAAGCCGCGTTCCAGGTGAGTTCCACAACTGGCAGTTCCTGCATTCTCCTCTCATTCTGCTGTGTTTCTATCTGCCCCCTCAAATATCCCACCCCAAATATATGTATGCATTCAATTTCCAGATCGCTCATCCGACGCGCCTCACGCAAGACCAAACAGCAAATCAACAATGCATCCGATGACTGCAATTTGCAGTAAACAAATTTTAGGGCGTCAGGGGCATAATTAAATTATGATTATGTGGCCACACAATACATATGTATGTATTATTTATACTACTAGTTGACAGTTAATTAGTGTGCATAAACAAATATCGCGATAAACAGCATCAAATTCGCGCCCAGAAACCCAAAAAACTTGCTCAAAGGCAAAAACAAAAACCTGCTACCAGTAATCTGTACGTATCTGTATGTATATGTGTTGATAATAAATGTTAAATTCGATAATTAGTGTATGCATATTGGTTATCTAATGCCATTATTTTGTGCCACAATGGCATGCCCAAAAAAAAGGAAAAACACTCTCTGCCTGAATGGGCACAGAGTGCAGATTATATTCCCATTTTGAACAGACCGACCGTCACAGACCTTGAAAGTAAATATCCAGTCTATCCATTTGTCAGATTTCTATGCCAAAATGTCGCTCTCAGTTTTAAATAGAAAGTCAGAGACTTTGACTTTGCTTCTGTGAACAAAAAAGACTCTGCTGCAGAATTAATTCAAAGTACTATATTCGAGGGAAATCGGTTTAGGGTCTGCAACGTGCAAGCATTAGGATATTAATTCCCTGAATTGATGGCATACCATTTTGAGTTATTGGTTACTACGCGGCTTACGGGGCGAGGGACCAGTTTATTTATATTTGAAATTACTTTTATACGACTACAGAATTTCGATTTTGCAGCACAGAATTTGTGTAAATTTTACTCCTTGCCTGAGGTAGAAATTTGTGTGCGGAATTTAAATTTAATCAGTGACTGGGTAGAGGGGTAGGGGTTTGGCATGATATCGAAGAATCGTAATACAGTTCATAGAGTTCCTTTTGATGAGAAATTAATGGCTCAGTCGTTGTTGTTGTTATTCTGGGGGAGAAGACTAAATTTAATGCGTTTTCCATTGATTGATTATCATAATGCCTACAGGTATAATAAACTAAACATGGCCCTAAGCTAAGGTTAATTCTAAAAGGAATACCATACATATTTACTATACACATATTTAATTGCACATCTAGCTGACACTGTAGTCAATATTGAAGCGTTTCAAAAAAATCTAAATGTCTTATTGGTGGTGGGCATTAAATCATAAATGAAGGCCAAAAGGAAATCACAACTATAAAGTATAAAGAGAGCTAAGGAAATAAATACCACAAAGCAATTTCGTGGCATTTTCTTTTTGCTTTCAAGTTACAGCAGAAAAGTAAGAAAGTCTTTTACGGAAAGTACAATATAACTAAAAAAAATCATTTACTATGCAAAAAAACGTAATTGTAAAATAAAATTTGAATGTTTATCAAGGATTATACAGGGTGTACCTACTACTACTACTACTACTACTTATGCTAAATGGCCAAAACAAAAAAAAAAGAAAAGAAAATCAAAGTTCCCAAGAGGAAAATTTTTGGTTACATTTTGAGGGATACTTTGTGGGGGAGATTTACGATACAGAATACTCGACAAATCTGTTTTTAATACGCAAAATTTTGCATGCAAATTCTTTTTGTCATTTTCACACAAGTTACAGTTGCATTCGTATGTGTGTGTGTGTGTGTGCGATGCGCTGTGTGTCATTTGTATGCATGTGATAAGAATCTCTTTGTGTTGTTCCTTTCTCTGAATTACTTAGCCAATAAGATTTATTTGAGAGACTACTACGTAATAAACTCATATATATGTAGTATAGTAGAAGATAATACAGAGAGCATGGAAGGGAGATAACTAATGGATTTGTACATGAAAAGAATAAAAGCAGATGCAAAGTGAATTGTGATGATATAGTATATCTACATATGTATGTACGAGTATACATACATGAAGGCATGTACATATGTACAACTGTGCAGAAATGTTGATTTGTTTAGTAGTTTAAATAGAGATTTAATTTAATTGCATTTCTTTGTTGATTTCGGTCCAGGCTAAGGCCAAGCCAAAAGTTATTTAGTTATACTACATACATACTATATGATAAGTGTAAGGATCGTATAGGAGCATAGAAGTTTGTTTTATATGTACTAATACGGTTTATACAATGTTACTTGGTGTAGTTAAATGAACAAAAAATAAATCAAATCTGAAGAGTCCTCTCACTGGCGCTCGATATCTTATTAAACAACTGTAACCTACATACATACATACAATATAGTATACTGTATATCAGCGACTAATGGGAACACATGATGGAGCAGCCAGCAGTTTTTTGAAGATTTCAAAGAGTGTTATACACTCATATATAGTACATACATACGTATCACCTTATACAGTACACACAGTGTATCAGCTGGCTAAACCACTTATCAAATTTTGAAATACTATACATACATATTTGTCTACGTGTCTAATTCGATTGTTCTAACAATTAAAGTTAAGCCCAAATTGAAATCCCCCCACAATACTTACCACAAGAGAATTCAACAAAAATACTATACTGTAATCTAAAAATAGTTAAAAGCAAAAACCAAAATAAATTTCTAGGTGTGCGTACATATGTGTATCACTGTCATGTACTTTGTAGACTAATTGAATTTCAATTCAAATTGAATTATTGACAATTGTATTAACCCGTTAAAATAAACCACAATACGTCCCAATGCGGCCCCTGTATGTTGTGTTTGATTCCCATGCATAATAAATTGAATTCCACATTCTGTGTCCGGTGTGTCCGATGGACTAAAAGCAGGACAGAAGCAGCAGGACAGAAGCAGCAGCAGCTGGCAGCTGGAAATGGAACAGTAAGCAATTTCTACTAAATCAATTAAAAGTAGTGCCGTGACCCGCGTATCCGCTATCCGCAATACGCTGCCTGCTCTCTCTTTGTAGTAAAGCCAGCCGCAGTGTCCATTAGAAGTAACTAATGGAATTTTATTTAAATTATAAATTGCATTGGCCTATAAATTCTCAATTTGCCAGCTTAAAGCAGAGACCTGTTTGTTGATGATTTGAAATTTGCATAGCCGCATATCCCACATGGGTGGGTGGAGAGAGCCTCCCCAAAGGAAGATTCCGCCCGCCGTGCATTTCGAACAATAAACAGCTTTTCCAGCGAATGGGTCTAATTGGTTCACATTATGCGAAATTCCGAATGCAATTTACTGTGCCACTGATGTTGCATTAAAATGGCTTAAGCGAGTCCATGCACCGTGTGTGTGGGCTTAATTATGCGAACGAGAAATGCTGGAGCGAATCCATTCCCGTTGCTAGGATACTTACCGTAGCTTAATTTGCGTAAAAATGTATTATTGAATTTGAAATTTAAATGAAGGACGCCACAGAAGCGCCTTCTAGCGGAGGTCAAGGGTATCCGTTGCAAAGCGACACCTGGCGGAATATATTCGTACTATAGCTACATCGGAGGCTTACGCGTCATGCTTTTTTAGTGAATTTCTAAATGCAAACCACTGTTGCCAAATCAGCTATTTTATAGCTAGTTCACAAAAACAGCTGTTTGAATACAAAAAGTTGTCTGCACTAATGCGACCGCAACGTTTCTTCGGAATGGCTTTGAAATATATTGGTTTGTATTTATAAACGGCAAAGCTGAGAGAAATATTAACGTTGTCATAAACTTCGCAGATATTGGGGCTAACCTGACGGATCCCATGTTCCAGGGCTGCTACGGGGGCTCCCAGAAGCATGTGGCCGACTTGGACATCGTTTTGAAACGTGCGTGGCAGCAGGGACTGCAGAAGATTATCATTACTGCCGGCTGTGTTAAAGATGTGGACGAGGCTCTGGAACTGAGCGCAAAAGATGGTAGCCAGCTCATGATTCGAAACTTCCAAAACAATTCTTATCAAGATTTTACCCTTTAGAGCGCCTCTACATCACAGTTGGTACGCATCCCACGCGCTGTGATGAATTCCTGGCGGACCCGGAGGGCTACTACAAGCAGCTCCGCTCAAAGATTGAGGCAAATCCGGATAAGGTGTGTGCCGTTGGAGAATGCGGCCTGGACTACGATCGCCTGAAATTCTGCGGCGAGGAGACGCAGCGGTTGTACTTTGAGAAACAGCTGAGCCTGGCGGCTGAGTTTAGGCTGCCGCTTTTCCTGCACATGCGAAATGCTCACTCGGACTTCATGGCAATCCTGGAACGCAATCGGGACAAGCTCAAGGACTGTGGCGGCGGAGTCGTTCATAGCTTTACAGGCACTCTGGAGGAGGCGCAAAGTATTCTGGCTTTTGGTGGCCTCTACATTGGGGTCAATGGCTGCTCCCTGAAGACTGAGGAAAACGCCGAAGTGGTGCGTCAGCTGCCAAATGATCGCATAATGCTGGAAACCGACTGTCCCTGGTGTGGCATACGACCATCGCATGCAGGCCATAAGCATGTGAGCACAAAGTTTCCCACTGTCAAAAAGAAGGAGAAATGGACAGCCGAATATCTGATAGACGGACGCTGTGAGCCCTGCCAGATCAGGTTAGTCATGCATACGTCATAGTAACTCCAATCTAAAACTATTTGCCATTTCAGCCAAGTTCTGGAGGCCGTTGCGGGCATTAAGCAGGAGCCCAAGGAGAAGCTGGCCGAGATCTACTATCAAAACACTTTGGATATGTTCTTCAGCGTAAAAGAGAAAGCCAGAACCGAATAAAACCAACTAAATTTACATTCAATGCGTTTACATATATTTTATTATTGTTTCTCATGTCTAAATGCAAATGAATTGAAAAATACGCTTTGCAACTTGAATTTGCTTGTTACTCTCCCTTAATACGTTCGTTAATTTTCAGTTGATACAGGGAAAACACGTTACTTGTAAGATTCACATTTAGATTTGTAAATAATTGTTGCACATTGCTACATAGTATGTATGTTAATTAACTGTGGTGATTATGCACTTATATGTGGTGTATATAGATGTATGTATGTAGAATCGATCGCCAAAAAATATATATATGCTCGTACTCGTATGTATTCGGATGCCACAAATTTGTATATGCTCTCTAGAGTCTAGACTAATGGAGTTTTATAGCTTAGTTATTGCCACATTTTTTTGGTTACCGAGTTTGCCAATAGTCCACTGATCATTGGTGAAGCCTTAAAAAGCGTACATATGTATGTATATACAAAATATTTTGTAAATATTTAAAAAGTCTACTTACTAGCATACAATATGTAGAACGATATTGGGCTTTAAAAAGTGTAGTTGTAGTTTAATGGTAGTAAGTGTGTTAAGTTAAGGGGTTAAGTATTTGTTCATTAAAACCGAAATATCTATAAATTGGATTTAAAACTGCCGATTTTGTTCTATGTTTGTTGAACTGATATGAACGGAAATGATATATGATGTAGTATGTATATTACAGTGGGAAACTGGCCTCTAGTCTACGCGGTGGCGGCTATGCATTTAAAATGATAGTAAAAGATTCAGTCCAATGGAAATGTTATGTAGCGTATTGCTATCTTTGATATGAACATGTTCATATAGCGGCTACGCTAGTGCGAAAGACTGGGAACGATTGGTCTCTCTGATAGTCCCACCTTCGCTTGGCAGTAATTGGCTTTTTTTATGTTTTTATGTGAAATGAAAATCCAATTTCTTACGAGTATATTCCTTGCAGAAACGCAGTAAAGTTGCAGTGGGATTTCAAGTACTATAAATATCAATATTTTATTTTGTTTAACATCTAGAACTATTCGGTATTGTATATGGTTTGTATAAACTTTTGCTAAATATGCTCAGACCGATCCCAATTGACAAAGCAGTTGCAATTGCAGTTGGAAATAAATGTGGTTAAAGGAAAACTCAAAAAAGATACACACATAAGATATATTCCATTTATTAGGCGTCAGATTAGTTTCAATTGGTTTTTCAAATCATATTCAGATATATGTGTATGTACATAAACAAAGGAAATTATGATAAATACATAAACATAATAGTATATTATTTAAGGGTAAATTCGAGATTGAATTATAAATAAACATGAAAAGGGGCTAACCAACTGTCTTCCATTTTGTTGTCGTATTCACTTAACGAATGAATAAATCCTATTCGGATACCTTTTGGGTGATGAAAAATTAGGAGAATGGTTGGTTGATTGGTTAATGTGTGGCTTAACACGCTCGCTAAATATCATCAGTATATTGTATATAGTGTACCGTAATCATATGTGTTTAGGTTGTATGTTGTATGTATATACGAGTTTTCAGTTTCAAACCAAACTCTGCAGTAGCCTGCAATCGAGCAGGCCTCAGGGCCTCTTGATTATTTCATATGTTAATAATAGTAATAAATAATATTATTTTGCTTAAGTCTACGGGTTAATTTTAATGTATTTTAGGAGCGCTGCGATCGTTGATCTTCTGGTTACGTTTCAAAGGAGCTCCGCGTTTTATCTGATCCATCAGCGACTCGTGACAAATGCGAGGATCCGGCTGCAATCAAAAATAGGATTAGAAGAATATTGACTTTGACGCTACGAATCGAGAGGCAGGGTTAATTGGTAGAACGGTAGGCACTGAGTGGATTAGCTGCCAGCTGGCTTAGTAGACTTCAACAAACGAGCGAACGAGAAGAAGATAAAACGAGGATCGAACTAAATACCTTAGCACTGCTCATCATAAGTGATGCCAGTGGTTGTGGTGATTGTGCTGGTGGTGGTGGTGGTGTTGGTGTTGGGATAGGTGGGTGGTCTACGATATTGAGCACTGGGGCGCGATAGATTTTGTGGATTCTGATACATCTAGCATTTGGCACCAGCATGGAGCATATTGAAAGTATTGGCTATATGTTGGAATGGAGATGCTTTTGCTTGTGTACTACTTACCAGGGCCTTGCTATTGATGAGATTCCGCACGGCAAATGCACGGCCGGACATGCCCTGCTTGGCCAGTTTCGCATTGAGATTCTCGAGGAACTCGGCCTTGGTCTTGGCCCGTATGCTGCCAGTCTTTTCGATATTTGTGCTTGTGGCATAGTCTATGAATATGCGTTGCAGTTGTTGTATTTGTTGTTGTGGCAAAGAAAAGAAAATCGTAAGCAAAGATGATCGATCAGTGAGTGTGCCGGATGGGTTCGAGGAGTGTCAATAGAGTGGTTAAGATTTAATACTATTTCAATTTAAAATGGTAAATGGTAAAATGGCAAAATGCAAATAATAACTCAACAATTGCTGTTCAAAATTCTGCCTGAAAGTGCTGGTTGACAAAAGTGATGATTGATGATTCGGAAAGTTGATATGAAAGTTGCTTTCTGAGTGAGAGGCGGAGGGTATCACCTCCCTGCAATCTCCTGTTTATCTAACATTTTCCAGGCGCACTTGACACAAACGCAATCAGGTTAATGGCCCAACACTTTCCCAAAACTCAAACTCAAACGCAAAGAACTCAAACCAAAATATAAATACAAAACAGAGGCAGCATGCGCTAAAAATGCGAGTAACTTAGGATTAAATAACATTTTCGCAAAACAAAGTATAATTTTGTTCCAATGCCAAGTGGGAGAGGAGCGAAATCAGCAAACATAACATAGATATGTATATATAAGACAGCGCTCATTCATTGCAATCAAACGAAATCAAATCAAAATCAAATTCAAATCAAATCAATGGAACTCCAGCTCGCGCTCTTACTTGGATGATGTGCCTGGGCATGGGACATGTGGGCGTGGGCATGGGCATTGGTGTGGGCGTTCGCGTTTGCGTGGCCATGACCATGGACATTATTGTGGTTGTAGTAAGCAGCGCCGCCATTGCTGTTGCCCCCAGCAGCATCGCGATAATAATGCTGTTGCTGTTGCAGTTGCTGCTGCTGTGGATGATGTACTTGCTGCTGCTGATGATGGTGGTGGCTGCCACGCGCCGTTGTGGCATAAATACTACTCGAGGATCCAGACCCAGATCCAGTTACTGGCGAGCCGCAAGTGGGCGAGGCTGAGGGCGAATGGAACTTGACGGACGTCGTTTGTATGAATGGATTCGTTGACACGAATATCTTTTGTTGCACACTCGAGTGCCGCGACGGTATGGGTGGCTGGCGCTGCTGTTGCTGCTGCTGCTGTTCCGCCAAATGTTGCTGTTGTGCAGCTCGCAGCTTCTGCTGCTGCTGCATCTGCTGCTGGGGAAGTGGCAATTGCGGACGCTGATTTACATGACCATTGCCATTGCCCATGCCTGATGATGGCTGTTGGTATTGCTGATGCTGTTGTTGCTGCTGCTGCTGTTGTAGCTGCTGCTGTAAACGTTGCTGCTGCTGCATCATGTTCTTGGGGAGCGTAGCTGTGGCCGAGCCTGCTGCATAGGCGCTCAACTGGGAGGCTGCACTCTGTCCAGCATGGGGGCGTGCCATCTTCTTGGGCATCGTGGCCGATGCGCCGGCACTGTAAATGGGCGGCGGTGGCGGATCCTCCAGTGGAGGCGGGCACGTATAATGCTGCTGTTGCTGCTGCAGATGTTGGTACTGCTGCTGCTGCTTGCTGCTGTTGCTGCTGAGCCTGTCGCATGTTCGGGATTGGGGCAGCTGCTGGAGTTTTGTTAAACGAACTTGAATAGTTGCCAAAATCTTTACTGCTAGCTGTGGCTGCCATCGGCGCTTGTGGCGGCTGATAGTGTGAATTGTTGGCGGATTTGGCCAACGCCACTGCCGCTGCTGATGCTGATGCGGAGGCGGATGAGGAGTTTGAGAATGAACTGACTTTCGAGAGCAACGATGATGTGGATGAAGACAGAGGAAAGTGTGGCAATGCATTGAATGAGGTGGCTGGTGTGAGAATGGATGCTGCCTGAATGCTGTTGGCCAATGCGGCCGCTGTTGATGGAGTTGATGACGAGGTGCCGAAACTAGCGTAAATTCTATGCTGCTGCTGCTGTTGCAGTGGCTGCTGGTGCTCAGATTTACCGTCATAGTGTTGCTGCTGTTGCGGCTGGGACATGGACAGGCCGCTCCGCGTGTAGATCGACTCGCCTCCAGGTTGCTGCTGGTTGCCGTATATGCCCTCGGCAGGATGATGTTGCTGCTGATGCTGCTGCTGCTGCTTGCTGTTGAGTCGTGCATTGAGCTGTGCAATTAGATTCGGATTCGCCTTCGGCTGTGTCGGTGGCAGTGGGTGCGCATGCCCATTCGGACTGGGGCTGCTGGTGCGGAAGCTGGACATGTTGTTGACCAACTTGGGCTGGGCATAGATGCCACCGCCTCCTCCGCCTGCGGCTGGTGACGAGGTGCGGAACGTCTGTGCATATGCATGTGTGCACGTATGTGGCATGTGAAGAAAGACAAAAAAGAGTAAAAAAAAAGGCACAAATTAAAAGTTTAGCCAAAGCACAGCGAAAGCTAAGCTAAGTGATACTCTAGTCTATATCGCATTACAACTAAGCTGGATTGGGGCAGAGCAGAGGGACTAGACTAGCAGACTAGCAGATATGCAAGTATGAATGTTAAATTAGTCAAGCATTCTCCAGGATGTGTCGCTGGTGATGGTTTGCGGCCTTGTTGGTTAGTCGTTGGTTAGTAGACATCGACGCCCATCTCGCCTGCTGGCTCTTTGGGTCACTTACGGCATCCGCTGTTGACGGTGGTGCTGGTGGGGCATGGTAGACAGGTGGCGTTGGCGGCTTCTGTGGTACATGTTGCTGCTGCTGTGAATAGTTATATTGCTGCTGTTGCTGCTGCTGCTGCTGATGATGTTGCTGTTGATGATTAAAGCGTTGCTGGTTGGGCGGTGGCAGGGGTGGCGGCATCTGCTGGCCCGGCTGCTGCTGTTGGCCATTGGCCAAGGCATGAGCATAGGCCTGCAGATCCATATAGGAGTCATAATATGCCTCATAGCTTAGGTCTTCGTTCATGGGGGAGTTGTGCACGGACTTTGTACGAGTACGAGTAGTGGTTTGGGGTGTGGAGGTTCGACAGGGCAAGGCAAATGCAAATTGAAATGAAAAGAAATCATAAGTTAACCAAGTCGATCTCTAAGAGCGTCGGTCCCAGGCCAAGACTCGTGCACACACCTGCAGTAAGGGTTGATGTTGCTGTTGCAACTGTTGTTGTTGTTGCTGTTGCAACTGTTGTTGTTGTTGCTGTTGCTGCTGCTGCTGTTGCTGTATGCGTCTAAGCGTACCAGGCGAGGCCGGCTGATGCCGCATGGCTGCCAGGGCCCGCACCGTCTCCGACACCTTTAAAGCGGAGCTCGGCATAGCCGTTGGTGGGCAGCTGGACATGGACTCCAGCATAAAGGCAGGCGGTGGTGGTAGATGCTCGCTGGAGCTGCTTAGCGGCGGGTTATGCTGCAGTTGCAGATGCGTCGCGTGCTGTTGTTGCATAATTAAATCATAAATTAAAGAATAAAAGCAAAAAAAACAAACAACCAAGAAACTCCAAGAAAACTCTTGTGTGTGTGTTACCTACAGCTTAAACAACTAACTTGGCCTGAACTTAGACTAACTTAATTAATTTGAGAGGCATTAATCTAAGCTCCGGTCCGAGAGCACACACTTACCCCCACCGAGGCATTGGGACTGGGTGTCACCGAGGAGCTGCGTCGCACTGGCGGCGGTGGCTTGGCCTGATTGATGGACGAACGACGTGCGATGCGCGTTGAGCTACCTCCTCCTAATCCTCCTCCTCCTGCTCCTCCTCCTGTGGATGGTTAAAGAGTTCCATTAGAGCTATTAAATCGCGATACCTCGGAAATATTCATTAGCTTCTTGCTGTTAATTACAGTTACAAGTATTATTATATGTACAGTAATCGATTTATACACTTGGCACACAAAACACAGGACACCATCTATAGTAATACAAGAGAGAGAGAGAGAGAGAGCACCAGTTAAAGCGCTGCGGATCGAACGATCCACAGCTGTGTGGGATGAAAAAACAGAGACCCAAATACGAGAGAGTGTGAGAATAAGATTGATCTGATGATCCCCAAAGCGCTTTAAGCCATGTTTATGTTAACATTTCATACAAATGCACCATGAATTCCTCACTGATGTGAATTTAGCTATTCCATGTTCAAGGATAGATACTATATCGGATTAATGTTCAAGCAATTTGGCAGTTAGTGGCAGTATCGTGCAGTTTACTTAGAGTTTATTTTGGTTTGTGTGAATGTGGTTGTGTGATTATGAGATTCGATGTATGGTAAGACAATTTCATTTGCGAATTCAGGGTTAGAGCACACAGCAAAAGAATGGCCAAACTAATGAAGCAAATCAAATGAACTTAAGATAAAGATAGAGTGAGGAAGAGGAAGAGTACAAAAAACAACAATTAGAAACCAAAGCCAATGTGAGAAAAAGCAATTGAAGAACCAAAACTTTTTGTTTCAAGAAACGCAGAAAATCAAGAACCAAGTAAATCAAGTCAAAAATCAAAAATCAAATCGAAACGAACCCGACAACGAGGCCGGCCGGGGCGTAATGCACGGCTTGAGACTGGCATTGGCATTGGCATTGACATTGGAATTCGTATTGGCTTGATGGTTGGCTTGGGGGTTGGCGGCATTCGAGGAGCACACATATGGATGGGCGGGTGGTGGTAGTGGCGCTGATGCTGGTGGTCTGCATGGGGCATTGGCAGCGGGCAGCGTAGCAAGAGCGTTTGCATTTGATGATGTCGATGTCGATATCGATGTGAATGCAGATGCAGATGCTGATGATGGTAATGATGATGATGATGGCTGTGGCAGACCGCCGCGAGGTGACAATGATGATAATGCTGGGGTTGCTATTGTTGCTATTGATGGAGATGCTGATGTTGCTGATGTTGTTGTCGCTGCTGTTTGGGGCGTCTTGTAATGCATATGATTGGATGTTGCTGTTGTTTGATTTTGGCTTGGCATTCTATGATTTTGGTTGTGGTTTTGGTTTTGGTATGGATACGGGTTCGAGTTTGAGTTTGGATCTGATGCGGATGCAATAACAACGACTGCTGCGGGGCTATTAGTGACATTACAGTTTCTGGTTTGGGGCGACTGTGGTGAGTGTTGTTGCTGTTGCAGTGGCTGCTTTGGCATTTGTTGCTGTTGCTGCTGCTGCTGTTGTTGCTGCTGCTGTAATTGCTGTTGAACCTTCTGCTTCTGCTTGCGTATTTTGGCATCTAAGTCCGCCTTAAAGTCTGACTTTCGGGGTATCAATGGCTTGTCGGCTACACTGGGTGGCTGGGGCTGAGCCGGACCCGAACCCATACCCGTACCCGTACCATTGAAAAGGCTCAGGCTGAGGCTGGTGGGCTTTGGGGGCAGCTGTCGCCGCATCACAGGAGGCTCTACTGGGAGGCTACCGCTATCACTGACTGTCCCCTGTGCCGGCTGCTGTGGGTGTTGCTGTTGCTGCTGCTGGGGCGGCTGCTCGACGTGGTTTGCTTTACCTCTTTGGGGACTGCCGCGTCCGAGCAGCTGCAGCTGCTGCTCGCTGGAGGCGCGAAACGAGGAGAGTCGCTGCTTGGCGGGCGCCACAGTTGCTGTTGCCGGCGGCGGCGCCTTGCCACTGCCCGAGTCTGGCGAGTCCGGGGATCCGGCCAGATTCGAGGGCAGCTGTTGCAGCTCGCGCAGTTCGTGGAGCTGCAGCTGCGACTGTACCTGGGGGTCCTTGGTGCGCAGCAGGACTATTTCCGAGTTCTGCTTGACGAACTCAATGTCCGGCGTGTTGGGGATCTGGTGGTCGTAGATCACCACGACGGCGCTGCCGCTGTCGCTGCAGGTGTCCACGTAGGCGTGTCGCGGCTGCCCCGACAGGCAGATACTGTCGGAGGCGGCCAGCGAGATGCAGTCCGCGGACACGGAGGCGGGCGCATATAGGGAGCGCCCCTCGCTGCCCGACCCCCCGTTGTAGGGGTCGTCGCGGTTCGCACTAGCCACAAAGTGGGCAAACGTGGGGTTCTCGTAGCCACCCGCTGTCAGACCGCCGGTCAGCGAACTCGTCTCGCTCACATAGCAGCGACTCAGCTCCGAATCGCTGGCGCCCAGCAGCTCTCGTTCTCGCCGCCTGGCCTCCGCCAGCGTGGGGTCCATCAGTTGGCCACCCTCCTCTCCGGCCAGCTCCTCGGAGGTGGTGTCCGATATGTCCGTGCCACAGCCGCTGGAGTTCGTCTGGTTGCTGATGCCGCACAGTTCGATGTTGTTGGTGCTGGTGATGCTGTTGATGCAGGTGGGGAGCATATTGTTGTTCTCGCTGCTGCTGCTGCTCGTTGTCAGGTTGTTGTTGCTTATGTTGACGCTGCTATTGTTGCTGTTGCTGTTGCTGTTCTGCTTGCCCTTGCCCTCATCGATCTCACGTTGGAACGAGTCTAGTTCGCCAATTAAATTATTTAATGCTTGGATTGAGTCTTCGAAAGATTTGTCTATATGTGTTATATTATGTTGTATTTTTTTGTTGGTTGTTTGGTTGGTTGGTTTTTGTTGGTGGTGTTCATTGGTGGATTTATTTGTTGATTGAATATTGTTTGTGGTGCATTTTGTGGTTCATTTACAGATGATTGTATTTTTTTTATTTTTATATAAGGTGGATAATATGAAGAGAAGAGTGAGATAGAGACAGAGAGAGACAGAGGGTAGACGGGTGGGAAAAAACATAAAAATAAAGAAAAAAAACGGTTGGGTTAAAAAAATATTCACGGTTCGATGTTGGCGGCTATAATAATAATAATCTTAAGAGGGATAATCAACAAATATAACAAATTGCCAGGACTACATATCGGATGGGATCAGAGTTCAGGGGACTGGGTCGGGATTCGGACTAGGGACTAGGGTGCTCTGAAGTGCTGGGTGGACATGACGAATGATCGATCAATGATTCAACTTACCCATTTCCTGTTGCTCGACTTCGGATCGTTTGGGTCCCCCGGCACTTGGTATAGCCGCCGCTGCCGTGACCGGAACCGGTGGCGACACACTACCGGCTGCTGCTGCCACGGCTGCCGCCTGCTTCTCGAACATGGAGGCCTTCTGCAGCACAGACGCACGCGACCGTTCGTCCGTCTCCTCGGCACTGGCCGGCGGCACAGATCCCGCCTGCTCGGTGATCTTCAGCACCTGCACCTCGCTCGTCGGCGGCGTCGGCGAGCTGACCTGGTATACGAATCCCAGTCCGGTGCTGATGCTGCTTCCACTGGGCGTACCTGCGGCAGTGGACGTGGGTGAGTTGGTTAACAGGGGCGAGTAATGGTTCTGTGGTGTGGAGCTGCCACTGGACGGCGAGGTGGTGTTCGTGTTGGTGCTGGTGCTGTGGGTGTGCTGGCCCACAAGGGAGCCGCAAGCGACCGTCGAGTCGATCGATGGATGCGAGTGCAGCGACGAGGCCGTCGAGGATATGGAATGGGAGCGTGTGGCAATGTGCTGGGCAGCATGAGGCGTTTGTTGCTGCTGCTGCTGCTGTTGATGTGACTGCTGCTGCTGCTGCTGGAGAAGCTGATGGGAGCCCGAGGAGTCGTTGGAATGCTGGGAGCAGATCGAATCAATCGAGCTCTGCTGCTGCAGAGGCGGTGGCGTGGGCTTCTGTTGTTGTTGCTGCTGTTGCAGTTGCTGTTGCTGCTGCTGTTGGTGGTTAGTGAGCTTCAAGGCCGCCATGTTGGCCAGTTCGGACATGTTAACGTATGTGGGCGGGCTCTGCTGCTGGAGCTGCTGTTGCTGTTGCTGCTGCTGCTGCTGTGCATGATGTGCTGCCGACAGCTCTGTGGTGGTGGATGTGGTTGTGTTTGCGGTTGCGGTTGCGGTGGATGTTGCAGATGAAGTTAGCAAGGACATGCGTGATGGGAGGAGGGGAGAGAGTGTCACAACACGGTTATTAGTAAGAATCATGGGATTATGGCCATTGGCAAGCGTGCAACAAACACACACAAAAAGCGAGAGAGACAGGGACTGGGACGGAGACTGGCATCAGGATCCCTTACCTTTCGTGATATGAGCCGGTATCGGTGAGGGGCACTGACGCTGCAGCAGGCCGCCGCTTCCACTGCCCTGACGGTGGTTGCTCTGCGCCGACAGCGGACGCTCCAGTGACGAGCAGCGCTGCAAGGGGGAGACATGGTAGGTGTTACTTTTCGCCCAGTTCAAATTGGTTTTAGTATTCTAGGGTTTATTTTAAAATGAAGCGACATTGGAGTCTAAGTTCTGAACGTTCTGGCTATGCGGGTGGCGGGGAGGCAGGCGCATGCAAATGAGCGCGCATTGGGTTCTACGATGGGTTCTCCTTCGACTCATCCGTATACTCACCACATGGGCCGGCTTCTATGGGCGATGGTACCCCAACAGAATGAGAAAAACACTTAATAGCATGTAAAGAAGGCTCGAGTCGATGCAACCGACTATCCACTGTACCTGGCGGAGACGCTGAAGCTGCCACTGGAGGAGCTGTCATTTGAGTAAAAATTTCCCCAAATTAAATTAGATCTTATCCCTTAACCCTCTCTTTCTATGGCGGACAAACCCTGGACTGCATCCCGGTGCCCCTCCATACTTACAACTGGCAGAGGCGGACGACTGAGCGATGCGGCCGGTGACTTCTGGGTGGCCGGTGTGGTCTGGCCCGATGATGGCTGCCCGTTGGACGATGCCACAGATCCATTGTTGATGCTGCCACTCCCAGACTCGTGTATGGTCTCCGGGTTCTGGAACGTGTAGACGGTCAGTGGCGGACGCTGGTGACCCTTCTCGTATGCCGTGGAAATGGTGTGTGGTCGATCGGCCGTGGGTGGTAGAGTATCCACCACGTCCTGGGAATGTGGCGGCCATGTCGATACATTTGCCGTCTGGTTCGTTGCGTTCGAGGCCTAAACGGTGGAAAGTCGAAAGGAAATCAGTTAGCAAGACCATGTGGGAGCTCTTTGGGCACAAAAAGAAGCAAAACAAATATTTCAATTTGGTCAAATCAAACGGAAGAGAGAGAAAAAAAAGAAATGAAAACCTGTGTTGTTAGAGCTGGCGATGAGCAAAAGCCACTATCACTGGATTCACCAGGTTTCAAGCGAATTGCGGGCGTTACAAACTAAAGGAAACGAAAACGAAACACAAAAGAACGTTGATGAAAACCAAGGAAATGAAGGACACAACAATTTTGGAAATGGATATGGATGTCGGGAGGCAGGGGATGGGATGCGGATGAGGACTTCACCTGCGACAGTGAGCGCGGATAGTGATGATGGCCCGGAGAGTTGCTGGATCCGCTGCTGTTCATGCTGCTAATGGAGCACACTGAGCTCTTCCTAGATCCCAGAGAGTTGGAGCAGCCGCCGCCCTGAGAGCCGGATCCACCGCCCGGTGACTCCGGATACAAATTAATGCTGGCCTTGGCATCGTGGATGAGCTCCTCGGAGGCCTGTGGTAGCACACTGGGCTCCTTGGTGACGAGAGCTATGGACTGCATGGCCTCCTGCAAGCGTCAGATATTAATAAGTAAGACCTTCCAGTGATTCAGCTAGGCGATAACCCACCTGCAGATGTCCCAACTCTGACATCACCTCGCACTCCTCGTGCACCACCGGCTGCAGCATGTGAACAAAGCTGCAGTAGCGCAGCCGCTCCTCTACCATAGCGGCCCGCAGTGAGCGCTTCTCCACCTCCTCCAGCTCGGCCCGGCGCAGGGTCACGTCCTGCATGTGCGAGTCCATCAGCGACTGAAGGCCGTCCGTTTGACCCTTGCGGCGCCTTCTTCTGGAGCCGCAGCGTGTCGCTGGAGCGCTTCTTCAGCTCACTGCGGCAGCGCTTGTATTCTTTGGCATGATCCTTGTCGATGGTGGCCACGGTTCGTTTCCAATCCTCGATCTTATCCTGCAGCGGCTGCACCAGACAGTCCATAATGGCGCTGGTGAAGGTCTTCAAGCGGGTCTCCACCGCCTTGTGGCGCAAACAGACCCGGGTCAGGGCGGTACCAATTTCCTTGGAGGCACCTGCAAAGGCAAAGGAAAACCAGAATTATTTAATACAATATTTTTGTATTTATTTTCACAGAAAATTAAATTACTGAAGGGGAACAGAAATGGAGCAATGGAGCAATGGTGAACGATGCTCCGGCAGCGGAAATGTTTGGAGCCATGCAACAAGAGTCGCACGCCATGGGCTGTCGCTTCAATTTGGAGGCGCAACTGACATTGCATGCGGCACGATTCGGGACGAGTCGCCTCGTGTGTATGTACATACATATGTGTTTGTGTGTGCCCATTATGCCATGGACAGAGTCAGGAAAACTGGTCAGGCCAACGGCTCCTGCTTCTGGTTCTGATACCGCTCCTCATGGCTTTGCATATCACAAACGAATGACACCCGACGCCCGATTATCTCTGACTTTGACTGGGACTCTCTTCTGGCTCTCGTCCCATTCCCACCATTACTATTCTCAGTATCAGTCTCAGCCTCATGCAGAGTATTAACCTCCGGGTAAAAGGTAATTATCTTTCGACAGCTTATTGATTCTGCTTTGACTTGCCTTCAACTGCCGCTTGTGCTTATGAGGCACTTGCTCCAAATCCCATTTAATTGAATCTAAAGGACTTTTGCCAACTTCTGTCTTTCTGTCTTTTTTCTTTCTTTTCAGCAACCACCGGGTGTGTGGGTTGGACTGGTGTTGCCATGTGGCATGTGCGAATCGAGAGCCAAGCGAGCATTGAGTTACACCCTCCTGAAAAAAAAGGACAATTGACACTTGTGCCGATGCTTGACCGAGCTCTGCTGCCTGCCGCCTGCCTGCCTGCCTTTGACTAAGCCAGCAGTAACCACTAAAACTAATGAAACCATTTAGCAAGTGCAAATGATGACGGGGAGGACTGGGTGCGTTGGTCGTTTGCCAAGCAGAAAGGTGGTGGCTAATGGCTAGACTTACGGGGATATGCACTTAGTACACCAGGCAGTGCAAAGGGCGTACATACGCTGCTCCCCTGTCTGCGGACACTTGCCACATGGCATGGCAGGAGTGGATCAATATATGCTAATGCGCTCTCCGCCCCAATCCAGAACAGATGATTGAAAAAGTTAAGTCTCGTTGCTGGCATGTACATAGTATGTACATAAATAGAAATTTCAATCTGGCTTTAGGTCTTTTATAACCATCGATGGAGCAGCCATCGATGAGCATTTCCACTCACTGATAGATAAATTGAAACATTTAATGGACTGATTGCCTCTGATATTCACTTGTTTTGTATTTACTAGAGTCTACAAAATGGTAGAGGAAATGGCATCCATAATCGTAGAATTATAAAATGTTGAATTTAATGATTTTATAAACAAGTTTTGTATGTCTCCCTATCGATTAAAAGTATTTGAAATATGTACACCTTTACCGGTTAATTTCTATTTAGTTTTTTTCTTGGAGTAAACGCTGAATTATTTGGAAATTGGACACACCTCCTCTGGAACTGAAAGGGTGCTAATTTCTGAGCCACTACTGTAAATGCCTGCGATTTGTTGTTGTTATCTTTAACATTTGCACGCTTCCTCTCCAGACAACTCTCTGGTACGCTCTCTCTATCGCCCAGACCAGAACTCATTGTCGTTTCCTCATTCCCTCACTTCCCCCACAACACTGCTCTGACCAATGCATTTGCTAGTTAACTGTATAACTGTAACTCAAGCAAAGCAAATGCAAAATGTCAACAAGAACAGCAAGGCACGGGAGTCGCAGCTTTGATACCCTGACAGCTCGATCATTTATATGATGATCGATCGTTTTATATTTATTCTTTCAGCTAGCACCTGAACTATGGCCAACAATATTATATATATTATTTTCTGTGAAAAGATTCGAGTAAGATCTGCTTTGCAAAAATCGATCAAAATCATGATATCATCTGAAAGGGTATCGCAACTAGTGCTAAATACATGCTGTCTGCTCCGGGTCCTCTCCCCAGTCGTTGCTGGGGGGCAGAGCATATCATCAAAGCTCTCTCGCTCTCTCTTTCCTCTACTTCTGTGTACATGATTGTGTGTATGTATGTGTGTGTGATCATTTTTGTTAGTATTTCCCCGTCTCCTGGGCAAAGTGAGGTGATCCATCGGGCGGGCATTGCATTGCATAATCGGGCGGACTCTGACGGCCTACTCGATGAGTACGACGTGAAGAGTAGCCAATAAATAAATATAAATAGCAAAACCAGAAGAAATGCGTGAGCACAGACAGAACATAGAATAACAAACAACATACAAACAAGATGTGGAAGTAGAAGGGGAAATGGAAAGGGGTAGCGTGAAATGTGTAAAAATCAGATCGATGACCGCCGCTGACTGAGAGCGGACGGACGGACGCATGAATAATGAGCAAATGACTGAGAGAGTATTACAGGGGGGGGCAACCAACCCAGACAAATCCCCCATTAGCCCCCGCCACACTCTGTTTGAACTTACCTCTGGAATTGGTGGCCGCATCGGCTATCTTCTGGAAGGCATCCAAATAGGCGGCAATTGCCTGTATGGCAGCCCTGTAAGCACATAAGAATCAAATATATTACAGCATTATTACTACTCGTATTATCCATGACAGGCAAGGAGAATCTAATAGACATAAACATATTCTCAACTATTCGTGGGCGACATTTCAATTGAGAGACATTAAGAAAAATGCAGAGAGAGATAACTGCAGTCACTGTGCTCATAAATAAGACAAAAAAAATGAATGTCTGGCATCGAAAGTTTGAGCTCGAAATACCCTGTAAGATTATATGGGGTTCTATATTAAAAACTACTAGTATCATTTATGCTAAATAAGAGAGTCTGTGCTATGTCGGGAATGCTTAATTTTTCTAAAGTTTCGAAATGCTATGTCGTAGCAGGCTTTTCTAGGGTATCAAATCATGCTTCTCAAATATCTACAGCCTCTCCCCACAGATGTGTGTCAAGCGCAATGGGCAAGCCACTCGGTACGAGTTTTGGCAAACTCTGACGATCCCCACCTCGGACAACATGATTTGAGGTAATGATTAATGCAATCCACATGTGTGTGCATATCTTATGAGTATGTACATACATACATAAGTATGCCCGCCATATACCGGTGCCCAGACATTGCCCCGTCCCGTCCCCAAAGTGAATTTGGGCCAAGACTGAGCATAAAAACGGAAAAAAGCAACAGAGAGAAAATGAAAAAACAAAATACGCCAAGACGACGGCGTCGGTGGTCCGACCCCAACAGCCCCTCTACCACCAATCAGCACAGAAATAATCATAGATATGTATGTAAATACATTCATATGTATGTACATTTGGGGTATTTCTGAAACAGTTTTAGATTGACTTAAGATATGCTTTGGGCTAGTCTCAAAAGCAAATCCAAAAATCTTTCTGGAATACCTTATGAGAAGCCATTTTTTGTTTGTTTTTTTTGTTAGGAAATCGCGATGCGTAAAAGCAAACCTAGGTAAATAAAAATGTTGTTTATTTATTCATATGCATGTTCTCCGGGGTCCCGTTCCGTTCCTAAAGTTTTGCAATCGCAATTTGTTTGGCTCCTCATTCATTGCTGTGGAAATCCGCATTGGGAAATCAGTTTTACTCACCTCAAGCATGTGTGTAATTTGCTGGCCTTTGCCACGAAATCATCCCACAGTGGAGAGGTATTCTGCAAGAGAGAGAAAAAGAGAGATATACATATTTAGTTAGCAATCAAACAATCAAATCATCCTCGTAACCAAATGAAATATTCACGGCAAGTGCCCCAACATACATATCTGATATAAAGGCAAGAAAAGCCATAGAAAAATCAATAAGACGAGTCAAAGCCCGAGCAAAGGAATGCAATAAACTTCTCATCTATGAGAAAATTACTTTCGGATGACATATCAAGACAAATCGGGCGTACGTGTTACATAAAAAGGTTTTCCTTAAATCCATTTGGGACATCTCAGTGCCACAGATGAGATGGGATCCCATGCCAGATGCGATGCCGGTTTGCCTTTGGCACATTTTAAATCCCATTATCTCGCACAAAAGTTCAAAGTTCAAACTGCTGACAACTT
Source organism: Drosophila bifasciata (assembly GCA_009664405.1). Lineage (NCBI taxonomy): Eukaryota > Metazoa > Arthropoda > Insecta > Diptera > Drosophilidae > Drosophila > Drosophila bifasciata. The sequence continues at coordinate 4,044,404 of CM019043.1, read as the reverse complement.
CCCATCATCATGATTTTCGCTCGGATTTAATCTAATTGAGTTTGACTTTTGTTGTCTGTGCATTTCATTAAATCTGAATAAAGCAAAAAAAAAAAAAAAAAAAAAAAAGAAGCAAAGTTTAACGACAAGATGACCCCACACGAAAGGTCAAATGCAGTTAGTACGCGAGAGAGAGAGGCAGAGATATGCATATATGTACATAGCACATAATATAATCAAATTGAGGAGATAGCCACCATATGGTTCGACACCACAGGATATCAGCAGGCCACAGTTTGGGGAGTATTTAATAGAATTCTCTTCCTGCCGGCACAGTTTGCTAATTAAATTTTGTTCGTTTCTATTCTCTAAAAAAAGTAAGTTACAAATTGATTAGATTTCGATGCTACGAATTCTATATACACTGGCTTTTGTATATTTAGTAAACTTTAATTTTTAAAGGTGATTAAAAGTGTGCAGTTGATGCTTCCTTTTGTGAATTAAAAGCAACTGATTAACATTAAAGTGTCCTTCATAAGTATAATAAAACGAGGGATATAATAAGCTTTCCATGATGCGTATCATAATTACTGAGAGAGCACATGATCCATAATCCGTAATCTCTTCCGCACCCCCCATGGACGACTCATCACCAATTCACCCTTCGTTCTCTTTGTGCCGCATCATAAGCTTCTTTAAGAGAGAGCTTAAACCAAAGCAGCATGCTGCACTGTGGGAGTCTTACGGCAGCTTTGGCCACAAAAAAATCTTCTCCAGCTACGTATTTGGTCAAAACCACAACAGCTGCTGGCCAAGTCTCAGTGTCAGGCTGGCGAAACGGCAGCAAATTGTTAAGAGACAAGAGCCATAAAAAGGCAACTAAAGATTTTATGTGTGAACGAACGAGTATACGTTAAAAAAAAAAAAAAAAAAAAAAAAAAAAAAAGACAGAATAAACAGATATAATATGAAGTAAAGAGGCACAAAATGGTCAATAAAAGTGAAAACGGGTTTTCTGGTTTCTTTGGTTTTGCTTTCGGCCATTTTAATGTTTCAATTACACAACAAATGACATTGAAAGTGAGTGGAGTGTCCAATGGAGGAAGTGACAATTTACTGACCAAGTCACCCGCTATTAAAACGCTGAAGAAGACGATGGAAGCATCCCCATTCCATTCCTAGAGCCAGCCATCAACATCAGCCAAATGCCAAATGCAATTCCATTTCACTTTCAGCTTTTGTGCAATCAACCACGAAATGAAGTAAAGCGAAATAAATTTAAATAAAAGCCAGCAAAATGTCAATTGCAAAATCGATTTGAATGCAAAAAGGCCCAAAATGTAGCCGGCTCTGGGCCAGGCCAGGCCAGGGCAATTGCATAAACAAAACTCAGACGGCGAGTGCATTGGACCTGGCCAAAAGTCGAAGCGGGCCGAAACAAAGGTGAAACTGGGAAAAGCCAAAACAAACAGAAAACCAAGCAAAACGGAACGGATATCGATTTTTGGCTATTTTCTGCAAGCTTTTCGTTTAACCCCCCCATAACAATAAAAGTGCACCAATAATAAAAAAAAAAAAAAAAACACTCAACAATTATTGTCCCAACATATACATAAATGAACTTCAATGAGCGACAATAATAATGCTCGTATGGACAAAATATACCACCCTCAAGAAATACAGTGGCTCGGAGCTTATTTCGTGCAGCAACGAAGAAAAAATGTTTGAATCGCCACTGCTCCTATACCATAAAAAGATAATCCAAAAATTTAAACGCAGTTTTGTACCTCAGAATTTCAACATATATAATTAACTAAAACGATCTCCCTAATCATAAAAACAAAACAATAATATAACAAAAACCAACTTTAGGGGCATTTTTCAGGCCGCAGCTTGTTTCGTGCACTCCATTTAAATTAATTTATTATTCTTAATTTTAGGATTACTGTTTTCTGTAGACTCTTTTTCTGATTTTTGAACACCTTTCAAATGATTTACCATGGAAGAAAGCAATTTGTTAGTTGTTTCTACTAGAATTTTTTACCATTCTTCCAGTAAGGCAGGTTTCACGTCATTTTTATTGGAAATCTTCAGTTTTCGAATCGCCACCTCTAATATTTGCCATAAATTTTCAATGAGATTCAAATCTGGTGACTGTGCTGATGTTTTAATAAGATGGGGACAGTTCCAGACGAGCCAATCCTTCAAAAAATGCCTGCTGGGTGCTTGCGGTCATCGGTTTGATAGTATCGAAAAACGATCGCGTATACCCAGATTCTCGACACTTTGCAGTAAGTTTTCTTTTAAAATCCTTAAATACATTCTAGCATCCATGATTCCGTCCATAAATACGAGGTTCCCACGTTAGGATCCCCATTCAGGCCCAAACATTCACGTGACCTCCGTCATGCATGACCGTAGCTTTCAGGTGTTTGCTTTCCAGCTCAGTGTTTGGTCCCCACCAAACATATTACCTTCTATCGAAGCCAAAAACGATAAAACTTGTATTTGTGTGTAAAGATTACTTCATTCCCAAAAAGAAATTGGGTTATTTCGAGCCTCATTTGCAAATTTTAGGTGATAAGGCTTATTTGTTTGGCTTCTAAAATGGCTTTGGTCGAGATTCTCGGGCATTGAAGTTATAGTTGTGCAACACACTGCGCACTGTATCAGCACTACAATTGTTCCCCATTTCATGCTCTACATCTACAACTAATTTTGGTGCCGATAGCTTCGGATTTTCCTTAATTTTCCGGACTATTCGTAGCTCTTCATGGTCATTGAAAATTGTATTTCGTGCATTTCGTCCTTTATATTCAACGCGATTTTCACGAACAGCCCGTTGATGATATATTGTACATTGCTGGAGCTTAAGGATACTATTTCTGCAATGACACTATAACTTTTTCCACTTTTGAAGTGTTTGAGAACTAATTCTCGCTGCTCAATGGTTGTACGCGGTCCCATTTCAGTTATTCACCTGTAACTCCTTACTTTAGTCGGACCAAGTCCAAAACTCATTAAATAGATCCTTGTAATTATTACAAATGTAAAAATAAAAAAAATTTGGTGTTTTCAACTCAAAATTTTTCAATTTTCCTTTAAAAACTTAACTGCACGAAACAAGCTGCGGCCTGAAAAATGCCCCTAAAATTGGTTTTTGTTATAGTATTGTTTTATAGATCGTTTTAGTTAATTATATATGTTGAAATTCTGAAGTACAAAACTGCGTTTAAATTTTTGGATTATCTTTTATGGTATAGGAGCAGTGGCGATTTAAACTTTTTCTTCGTAGCTGCACGAAATAAGCCTGAGCCACTGTAAATAAAAGAGAAAATGAAAACAGAACTGAAAAAAAAAAACTTTAATAATCAATAAAATGTACGCTACAGTCATGTATATGTAGTACATACATATATAATTATGTATTTTTGTCAGGTCAATGCTTGAATTCACATTCATAATCACTTTTTTCCTGTAACAGAGCCACGCAAACTACGAGTTCCCTGGTGCTTGGAGGGATGGTCTTTTGGTATGCCAAATATCATCTTTTTTTTCTATCACTTTTACTGCCACTCACCAAGAACAACGTCCGACGTTTCGCTCTCATCATCCCGCCCTTCGATCCACTACGAACTCTCTCTTAGCGACACGATTACAGCAATAGAATACATATGACAGACATATGACAAAAATTACAGAGAGCGAAAGATACAAGAATATACAGGAAAATACACTGAGACCATTCTCGGAGTCAGTTCACTATGATCCTTTCATATGTATATGAAATTAATCGAAAACAACGTTTACAATAAGAAAATTATAACGTTTGATATGGATACAATTATAGATACATTAACGAATCTATCTTTAAAGAGTGTGTGGAAGAAGTTTTTGTAGATTCGAACAGTCGATGCCGCCTTTATTGTTTTCAATTCTTTTGTTGTTTCTTCGTACTTCCTATATGTATATGTATATGCATGTACATATATGTATATGTATGGATGTATGTATGTATCTCTGCCTCCCCCTTCACAGATGAACCATATTTGGGATTGGTTCGCATGCGATTTTCATGATTCCGGCTCCCTTTCAAATGTCAGACCTCATAGGGAGCTGTCTCAACATGCAATTAACCCACCCCAAAAGTGGTTTACAACCAAATGTGTGCAGAAATACATTTTCAAGTGATACATATTTCAGATCATTAGGTAAAAAAACTTGGAAACTTGCTTCATTATAAATTCATTCAAGATCAAATTTCTCCAAGACCAAATTTTAGATTCATTAAAAATGTCTTGTGTGGGTCGGCCTTAACCAGAAAGAATTCAAAACTATATTAAATCAACAAAATATTCAATATTTCTGCTCAAGGCAGAAAGAATCAATAATTTCCATAAACTTTTAAGCTGGATTTTTCCAATTTATAAACAAAGTTCGACTCCAAATCGCTGCCCACATGATTTTGGATGTATTTTTTGTTGTGTGTTATTTTTGCAAAATAATTTTTCATCTGTGGTGTGTGTGTGTGTGTGCGTGGCGCAACCAACATCGAACGACAACTTGATAAGCGTCTTTTGCCCCGTCTGCGTGGGCCTCCAGCAAACTTTTTATGAATGAACATTTCGGTTGTCATACGGAGAGGAGGTGCCACCAGGCAACTGGCGGACCCAAACACGCAAAGCTGTCATTACATTGACCAGAGCCCCAGCCCGCAGCCCCAGCACGCGTTGGCGTTGGCTCCGAGACTCTCTGATGGAGAGCGACAGAGCTACGTACTAAGTCGTGGGGTCTGGGCTTATGAATGAGTGCGGCACACAGTCGAGGTGGAAGGGGCATAATCGCAGGTTGGTCACCCCTTTTAATAGAAATATCCGCTTGGAATACTCTCATATATATTGGCGAAATTATCTTAAAAGGCAAATAAAAAAAGAATATACGAATCTTTCCCGCAAATCTGTGGCGGGTATTCAAAACACTTTCCAGTTTTCAGCAGACGAATCTGTGGGACGAAGAAGCAGCCAGCAACGAGTGCAATGTATCTGTGGCTCTGCCTCACCCTCCTTCCCACCCATGTGCATCCATTTATCTTGGCAAACTGACGCTCGCTCGGCGAACGCAAGACACCTAAAAACCCACAATTTATGCCAGTCACAGACTCTCTCAGAAAACTGGAAAAGTTCACACACAGAAACAAACACACAGGAACATTATAAACTCTTGATCTTTCCAATAGCCTACAAAAGAAACCTACACGAAACTGACTCCTCTCAGCTGGTTCACAGCCTCATTCATGCAACAATTTTGTTGCTGTTTCTGGTTGCTAGTGATGCTGCTGTTGCAGTTGCTGGTTGCTGCTGCCGTGGCTGTGCCTGTCACCGTTTGATAATGCCCCAAAGATTCCCCGAGTCTAGGCAGCAGCAGCAGCAGCAGCAGCTAGAAAGAGGCGGAGCTGGGGTTGGCCAAAAACGGGTTCAGAGTCTCGTCCTACATAGCACATTTTGGGTTAACGAAAAAAAACACACACAAAAAAGCGGTTCCTTATGCAAAATCTAAAAGAGTCTGTGAAGAAGTTTGCACTGATTGATTTTCTATAAGATCCAACGTACATACTATATATGAAGTTTGCTTCGGGCCATAATTTCGCTAGTAGTTGCTGGTGGGAGGAAGGGAGGGGGAGCTGCAAAGTCGTGCGCTGCTAATTTGCACCTACAAAAAAAAATAGCTTCAGCTTTAGAAAGTAGAAAATTATGCGGCAGGAATATGAAATGAAAGTGCTTCCCAATCCATCCCTCCCTGAAGGAAGGGGCCACAAACGTTCACAGAAACCTCCATCAAAAACAACACAAATGTTGCTTTTGAGTTGGCAAATCATTGGAAGACAATGGGCGGCGGGAGAGCAGCGAGCTGCTTGGCAAATCGATTGGATTGTAGCCGATGCGAATCCATCAATCGATACTCGCAGTTATGCTGCCAATCACCGGGTAATTCAATAACTGACAGACAGTTGGCTGCATTTGCATATCGCGCTTCTAACAATGCCCCATTTGTGACCCCAAAAGACTCTGGACTCTGACTCTGACTCCGACTTCGACTCCCGCTGAGCAGCGGGGGGAATATGGTACGTAGTTGCTGTTTTGAGCGGCGTAACCAAAGAAGGGGTTTGCAACATGCATCCAAGCGATATGGCAACCGCAACTTGAACGCAAGTTGCAGTCAACGCGTGCCACAAACCGCAAAAACAAAACGGAACGAGAAGTACAATAGAAACAACTGCAAGTCAAGAGCTACCATGAGAGGTAACCCTTTAAAAAAAACCCATAGATATAATGAAGGAACGACTTGCTACGGTACAAGAAATACTAATCAACTTGTATCCTTTAAGGGAATAACTTTTATAACAATATACGAAATCTATCTGCATTTTATTTAAATTGTATCTACAACCTTTTGAGCTTCGCCCCTGATTTCGAAGCAGACACCAGGCGGACGCGGTGCATTCTTCTCATCGAATGCCTCAAAGCTGATGACCGATTTATAGCGTCCGTGTAGGGTGGCACCCCGTATATTCTTGAGCACCAGTCTCAGATCGAATGGTTCATGGATGAGCGTGGTCTGAAATAATAATCCACACAAACACGCGTTCAGTAGTGAAAATTTGGAAAATCAAACTTCCAATCGATGAATGCGTGAAAAACTTACACCTTTTTTTTTGATACAATGCTGTTCCACTTCCTTGCGATTTGTGATGAATGTCGTCCAATACTTAAACCAATACTGATCCTTGTCATACATGATGGAGCAAAAGTCCTGCGTGGCCATGGTAAAAACGGTCGGCTCCCAATTTCCCCGCTGGTAGTGGAACAAGGCAAACCTGGCCTAGAATTTGGGGGGAGGGGGATGGGATTTAGCTTAGTCGTTGGGCTGCTGTACGATGGGAATTACGGCTATGCGATAGTTGGGCTTTAGATCCCAGTTGGTGGTGGCACTTCCCGATATGTGTATGTTGTCGGGCTCCTGTTCGATATTCAAATCATTGAAATTGATGGCGTCGCGAATGAAGATTGTCCCGGGAGGAGCTTCGCTACATGGCGCAAATATATCCGGATCCTCGAGCAGCAGTTCATAGTCGGCGGCCCAGATTCCGGACAGGCCCACATGTATCAGAAATAATATATGCCACATTTTTTAAATGCAAGTACTGTTTGATCACTCTTTATATAGCATCAATGTGTAGAGTTTTAAAAAAAGAAATGTACGTAATTGCTTCTGCTAATTACCGGATTAACCTAACATACTCTAATCCCTGATGCCATCGCTAATCCGCACGCAAAACAACAATGTAAATGCATCAGCAGGGATCTGGGCGATCTCCACTCCACTGTCAGAAACGCATTTATTATGCCAAAAACAAAAAAATATAATAAAATTAAAATATAGCGCTAAAATATAAACGATTTGTCTGGAAAGCATTTATAGATTTCTATTACAGTTTGAACCCACCCTTAAAACTCTTCTTTTTCTTCGCTCTGGCAAACTTAAGCTCTCTCGCTCAACTTTTATTTGACATTGAGAGGCTGATTGAATACATTTTTTATTGTATTCAAAAAACAAGAGAATAATACAAAAATGTAGCCCAAAACTATTTTGCATAATTGGGCGTGTGTGGTAGACGAGACGACAGTGTCACACCCACCATAATAATAATACTACAACAGCAAAAAAAAAAAAAAAAAAACTCCTAACAATATCTCGGCTTGTGTATCGCAAAATGCAATTTCATATTCATTAAAATTAATTGCTCCTTGATTGCCCGTTCGTTGTAGATGGAGCAGAAATTTAACATGCAGAACACTCAAACAGACATACAATTCCACAGTTCGAATCTCTACAGATTTCGCCTGCACAGCACAGCAGAGCATGTCAAATGTGACAGACAAACCCAAGCGACAGGCAGACAGACAGAGAACAGAGAACAGAGAGAGTCGGATGACAGTCATCATGCAGTGGCAGCAGTGGAAAGAGCAATAGTCATGTATACGGCGCAATATAATTTAAGGAATAATGCAGAGTAATTAATACAGCTATCATCATGGTTGGAGCTTCTCTTCTTCAATTGTTTGTGGGAAATTCTTTCTTTTCTCTCCTCAGATTAACTCGTCTGCGTATGTGGGAGGAGGTCAAATAGAGGCTCTGAATTTATCAACAGTTTTGTGAGAGAACTTCACCATTCACTTAACTGTAATTGAAGCTTTGCTTAGGTGTCCAGATGGGCAAGGGAATAAGCGATAGCTTAAGTACTTGCTAAACGAGACACCCGATGCTTTGTGCTTGGAGCTTTGTTTGAGCAGTACTTAAAGCTGCTCTCTTAATTTGCACTCTGAGAGAGCAAGCAAACACTAGCATTGTAAAGAAAAACAGATGAATATGAAGCAGAAGCTGGTTGCCGATGTCTCTCTCTTCCCCTCGTTATTATACTTGAGCAGCCACCAAGAGAGAGCGTAAGCTATTCGCACGTGCCTGTTATAAAACCGTACAATAACTGTTACAGTACAGCACATACTAATATGTGCACTAAAAGAATTCCATTTCCAGGCACTCATATGTGGACTTCTTTTGTTCTTTCCGCTCTAAAGGACCTTGCACTAGTTAGCCACAGCCTGACGGCATCATCCTGCTCACATCCTGTTAACCATAACACAACGCCACACAGAGTGCATTGTGAACTGTCGTTTCGATTTCCAGTCGAGAGGCATAACCTTGAATGTGGCTTTTAGACATTTTACAAACGAGCAAACAATGCGAACGGGCGAGGGAGAGGAAGGGGAAAACTGTACACGATATATTGTCATAGAACTGGCAACACATTGCGTCAACTGCGAATGCTGCCATAAATAAAAACTCATTAGCTCTGGTCTATACGTAAAGACATTTACGTTTGTGTCTGTACTCGGGGGGCGGGCGTCTGTGTCTATTCTTACGTCTTAAAACCCACACAAAATCGAGATACCATGAAATACGAAAAGCTGGAAACGGTTAAGCCTAAGGGCAAAGGTTACACAGACTAAAATTAGGAAAACATTCGAATAAAATAAAACGAAAATAAGGAAAAAAAAATTTGCGCCCAACGTGGGGCTCGAACCCACGACCCTGAGATTAAGAGTCTCATGCTCTACCGACTGAGCTAGCCGGGCACCTGAGAACAGTGAAACTACCATGGCGATAAGAACCTTACGTATGTACATACTATATGTACATAAAAATGATATGTGTACATAATTATATGCGTCAATATTTTGTTCTCCACTGGGAACAAATTGAATGAATAAGTAAACTTGAGTTTGTATAAAATAAATCTAGCTAGGATTCATAGAAACGGCAACGTTGCTCAAGGAACTTTACTTTAAAAGCGAAACACAAAGATTATTTCCTAAAATTCGGTTTACCAACATAATGGTGTTACGGTTGAAAACATAAATGCATAATCTATATGCACCAAAAACTAGTCTACAGCCTTGCACTAATAAAATATGCGTGAATAACAGGTTATTCATTCAGGTGATTATTCGAATATTAGGCAAATGAATTGAAATGATCTCTTTAATTTCCATTTTCAATCAAATATAGTGTTAAAACAACAAAATAAATGTCGCCCAACGTGGGGCTCGAACCCACGACCCTGAGATTAAGAGTCTCATGCTCTACCGACTGAGCTAGCCGGGCATGTAATATAGGCCAAAAAAAATATGTCGAAGGAATATAAGACATATTTTTTAACATAAAAATTTCTATAAAAAGATTTTAGAATTTTCCGAGCAATGATATTTTCCTAGGATATTTTGGATATGCTTTTATGATTACTCTATAAACGTACAACAATTTACGAATTTTCGAACAGCATTCACCTAATATCGATACTCTACCGATTATTAATCGCATCCTTTTTCTTTTGAATTCCTTTAATTTTTACATTTTTACTGAGATATAGATATTCTTTTTGCATTTCATTCATTTATAGATATGCGCAACATGCATTGAAATTTACATAAATCTATTTATTTGGATATGAAACGAAAGTCTAAAAATAAATTTCGCCCAACGTGGGGCTCGAACCCACGACCCTGAGATTAAGAGTCTCATGCTCTACCGACTGAGCTAGCCGGGCGTGTGGGTCTCCCCAACGCGATCCGTATCCGGCTAACACCTGTCGGGCCTGATATGGATCGCATTCGTGATTTCTGATTCCACTGCGACATCATATAAATGTAGGGTTCATCATCATCATCGACATCGTTTTTGGCAACGCCCTTTGGTATTTTCCACCGAAGTGATACGATCGGATGTGTAATTAGAACTGTATAGTTTAGGCACCCAATCTGTATATAAAAGGGGCATGTCGGAAAGTGTCTTTACATCGCGAAAAATGTTAACCAAGGCAAAGTGTCTCTGCATAGTGATCCAGCTGAGTCTCGTCTGCCTTTCACGGGCCTTCGAGTACGAGTTCATTCCCGACAAGGATGGTTTGTTGGCGACCTGTGATAACTATCCGGGTAACCCTGGCACCTTCGACGCCCTCCTAGACATGTCTAAAATGAAGGTAACACTGAAAGGAGAGTCCACCGTGCAAATGTCGGGAGATGGCGTGATCGTGTGGCAACATGTCGAACCGAGCGATACCGTAACGGTGAGCGCTCAGCGGTCCCTTTATCCTTTCCCATTGTAATAATATCCACCCCCAGATGTTCGCACAAGTCTATCGCTATGAGCAGGGCACTTGGCAGAAGACGATGTTCTCGGCCGGCAGCAAGAACTTTTGCAAGGACATGTTCCAGAAGAACCAATACTGGTATCAGTTCTGGACGCAGCATATCATCAACTCTGACGAAGTCAAGCAAACCTGCCTGAACACCCGCGACGTGAGAAAGTCTCCATTCCCGTTCTAATGCACAAGTCCCTGTCTTTGCTAATCTCTGTTTACGTTCCTCTATTTTAGTCCTTGCTGAAACACGAGGCCTTCGATCTGCAGCTGAAGGCCAATCTTAATGTACCCAATCTAAATGGACGCTACAAGTTGGTAGTGGTCTTCGAGGCCTTCGACAAGCGCAATGTGAAGCGTCCAGTGTCGATTTGCACCGAAATACGCGGTACAATCCAAAAGGCCTAAAGATCTAAGGTCTATAATAATCATACATATAATGTACATACATATGTACATATATGCATGTTGAATCGGATATGTACTGTGAAATATCATTAAAATGGATGAGCTGTTGTTCAAAGGTCTAATTATATATGCATGTGGTACATAACATACAACAAAATACACAATTAAAGTTGAGATTGCCATCAGGTGGCGCACATCAGGGCATTACAGGGTGCCCCCCATTGGCAATGCTTCTTTTTCAGTCCATCATGGAACACCAGGAGGATAGCAAGGAAAAGTGCCAGTCGCACGACTGGTGGGCCGAGTTCTGTCAAGAATCGGCCGTGCATGGCATGCCATATTTGGCCAGGCGGGATCTGCACTGGGTGGAACGCCTCTTCTGGCTGGCCATGATCCTGGCCTCGGCCTACTATGCCATCAGCAGCTGCTACTCCCAGTGGGAGCGGTTCCGCAACAATCCGATTGTCTACGAGTACGAATATCTCTTTGCTCTGCGAAACTTTACCTTCATTGGGCTCACACTTTGCACGAACTACGAGTCGGAGGAGCAGGTGGAGAAGCTCATCAGGAAGTGAGTAGTTCTTACAGAGATTATTAGGTAGTATTGCCACCCTTTCCATTTCGATCTAGCACTTGGTCAGTGGATCTCACGCAGGACCCAGTCAAGGCAGCGTATTATAAGGAGTTCCTTTATGTGCTGAACCGTTTGCGGTACAATAATTTGAAGAGTCTGAAACCCTTTGAGAACGACAGCACATTGAGCAATCTGCCCTATGTGGACATGCTGCTGCAGCTGCAGGAGAACGTCCTGCCACATCCTAAGCCTGTCCTCATGGCGCCCATCATCACAGAGGTGGGTATCTGCCAGACGACGAGCCAATTAACACGCTATGGTAATCCCTATGGTCAGATGTGAGTGATGCTTATGCTCAGATGTTCTTCTGCTGTTCGCCTCCTGATTTATTAATATTCCAGACAAACCCTGAATGTGACACCTGTGCGGCAGTGTGGCTTCTTCAACGAATGCCAGTTCATGCACAAACCCTTCAACAGCATCCAGACCCATGTGTTTCTGGTGAGAGTCCAGAATCTTTGTAAAAGAAAGCAACCCTATTTAAGGATTCTGTTTTAGTACATGCACGATGTCAACGAACTGATGCTGCCACACGATCGACGCACCGTCACCTTCGATGCCAAGACGAAGAGCTCCTACGTCCTCAAGCTGCTGGTCAGCTCCATTTCGGCGGACAGGGAAGTGCGTAACCTGCCGGTGGCCTATCGCAAGTGTCGCTATCACGACGAGAACAATCTTCAGTACTATAGCGTGAGTTTCCATTCAGGTTGGTTCTTCGAGGGGAATCCCTCGCCCTGATCACTGTCTCTCTCTCTCATTCTGTTCAGCCGTATCATCCGAGCCTCTGTCGCCTGGAGTGCCGCATCAACTGGGCCTTGAGCTTGTGCCATTGCAAGCCCTTCTTCTATACGGCTGGCCCACAGGCCACCATCTGCAATGTGACCGGAATGCTGTGCCTGGCCGAATCGAATTGGCTAGAAAAGCCCTGCAACTGCTTTTCCCTGTGCCGAGAGACGACCTACAGCATCATCGAGGAATACGAACAGAGCGGAGTGAGTATCCCCTAGAATATATCTGAATATATATCTTTATTTATGTATACTTCTTTTTCAGGGCGATCAAAGCTACGTGGGCGAACAGTTCGAGCGGACGCTCATCATTAAACTGGAACTGCCCAAGATGGGCATGAAGCGTCGTGTGGTCTTTAGCACGGATCAGCTAATCATGTCCTTTGGCGGAGCCATTGGCCTATTTCTAGGGGCTAGCTTTATGACCATCTATGGTCTGATATATCTATTACTATACTTTCTGGTTGTCCAATGCAAATGTCGTCGCAGGAAAGATCAATCATTGGACAACAAAAAGAAAGTATTACACATTTAGGAATCCATTCTGTTGGAAACATTTAATTTTCCTTAACATTTCTAGCTTTCTTTATTATATCAAATAATTTCTAAGCTTTTTAACTAGTCTTCAACTTTAATGAAAACAAAACTAGAATAATAGAAAGTAAACACACATACATATGTACATATGAATAATTAAACATTTCCTTATGACACGTACATTAGCAGAGACATAAAGAAATGGAATTGTTGTCAGCTTAATGACATCAAAGTGGTTGGATGGCTCGCGATTATGGCCTGGCCAAGAGCATCATAAAGAGCGGCCCTAAAGGGGAAGCCACAAAAGTGGCAACTTAGCGTTGCAAGAGAAGAAAGCCACGATGCCACACACGTTCACCAGTTGGGGGGGGGTTCGGTTCGGTTCAGTTCAGAGAGCAGGGAAATTTTCACTTTTTGCGGAAAAACAGTGAAGCAACTGCAATGGAAAATTACTTTAAAGCGGAGATTTCCTTTTGTCAAATGTGACAATTTTCCATCGCTCCAAGGTGTGGGGTGTCTTAAATTTACACACCACATTCGTCCACACTTGGCCAAAAGCCGAGTGCAGTCAACGAAGCGAAACGATGGTATTATTGTGTAAAGCTAACAACCTTTAAAGTTTTGCTTAATTTTTGTGGGTTTTTTTCCTTTGGCACTGCCTTTTTTCTTTGCACCTGGATTGGAAAATTAGACGCTATTTAATTGCCGGCTGGAAGAAGCCGTTAGAAAAACCATATCATAAATGAAATTAGCAAATCATTTAAGCAACAAACAAACAACAAAAAACAAGCTGTTTTTGTTCTTTTACGCTTATTATTGAAGTTGCGACCGCGGCTAGATGCAAGAAGTTTTCTGTTTCTGGCATAAATTTGTTCTGGTCTGTTGCCAAAAAATAAATTAAAGCGAAAAGCCAGACAGAGAGTCAGCCAAGCAATTAAAATGGAACTAATTTTAGTGTGGTGAAGTAGAGAATAGATCTCTCTCGCTCTCTTTGGGGGTTAAGTTAACCTTTGGGAACATTTCCTCTCTCTCTCTCTCCTTGAGTTGCATATTCCACTTTTGTGACATTTACATTGGCATTTGGCAACTTTGTGAGAGAACAATAACGAACCGCAGCCAACAATCTTTAGCCATGAATGAGGCCAAGCTAAGCAAAAGCCAAGAATTACTTGGTAAGATGATCCACACAAACACACACACATAAACACTCATAAAACATACACTCCGGCATATTGCACATGTTCTCTCAGTATGTGTTTCTGCTCTAGTTCACACTCAGGTTGAATATGGAAAAAAAAAACCAAGAGCAACAACAACAACATCTGCACAATTGCGTGTTGAACAATTTCCAAATTTCATAAATACCAAATGCACTCGCCCGCATCAGACAACCGCAGCAGCAGTGTTTGCTCTCCACGCTCTCCGCACTTTGCTCTCCAGGCCAAAAAAGCTAATTCATACTCACTGAGGGCAAGGTATACCATATATTGATATAAGGTAAGGCGGTTTCGCTTCTTTTCTTTGCCAAGATTCTGAGAGAGGACTCTAGGGAGTATAGTAGGTTTCACCTTATATTAATACACTTTGCCCGAGAGGGGAGTTTAGATGGATTTCCTTATTAATAGCAGCAGCAGCAGCAGGCGGCCACAAGGCGGCACTTCTTATCTTCTTTCTTACGAATCCTACTCGTACTCCTACTCCTCCTCCTCCGACCAGTCGCTAGTTTATTTTCGGGGCAGACGAAACAAATTCCAACACCTGTCCAGAGGGCAATGATGGACAGACAGAGCAGCTGCTGAGCGGAGGAGCGGTGCTGCTGAATGTGCTGAAAATGTAATTTTCGTTACCAAATGCGCCCCTCTCCCGCCACTCACTCCGCATAGCAAATGAAGCAAGAGGAAGGAGGATGGAGGGGTGAACTTTCTCAGAGAGTACAACTGGAAATGCCCTTCCCATGGGAAGCAGCAGCAAATGATGAGGTGATGAGATGAGATCAGCATTCCAGTGCATGAACAAATCATTCTGACTACTGTGATAATACGAATAGTAAGAGATGAAGAATGAGATATTATAAATGAATCTGTTAATTGATTTAAAATAAACTGAAACTGGTCTTACGGGAACTACTCAATGCTATTTATGAAAAAATTTGCTACATAACATAAAATATTCCCCCTATAAGAAGGGTATTAAATATATTCTGTTCTGCTGACAGAGAGGATGAGCCTACTACACACAGGGGAATAATGATGAGGGAGAATGGGAAAGCAAAGTGCTTCCGAGTGGTAGATATTCTAATGTATTACCTGCTTTAAATTCATGCCATTAAGTTCCTAATCATTGGCAGCTGTCAGTAGTTCATCCAATCCCAATACCGGTCCAACCCAACCCCACGATACCCTCCCAAAAGGCTCGGCAGCACTCAGCATTAATTTAGTCTTGTTAAATGAAATTGCCTCGATCCATGTGCTCCACGTTATATAAGCGCAATAAACATTTAATATGTACGAAAGTAAGTTGCCTCAAATGGCGTCATGAGAGCTATAAATTATTAATACCACACAATAGACACTTAGCAATAAAATCAATTAATGATAAAGGCAAAAAAAAAACTGGCAAACTGAAACAACAAAATTTTCGCGAGGCAACGTTTCGTCGTGTCTCTCCACGAGGCTTTAGATAAATGCGTACAAAATGTGCGGAATTTTTCTTGTTTGTCCTCTTGGTATTTTGTAATTTAATTGCTGCTTTTGCCATTAAAACAATTAGAAGAAATAGTCTTTAGTTTTTCGGTATCGAAAATCGCATTTCAAATCATCTGCTGGTCTAAACAAACCATTTCTTTTGCATTCATTTATGACTTTATATCAGAACTTAATTGTTTTCTGTCTGACCTTGCTTTTAATCATTTTGTTTCTTCTCTTTTTTCTGTGCTTGAGGTTTTTGTTTACACACGAGAGAATTCCGGCCAAATGCTGAGAGTTCTTGACACAGTCTGAGAGACAATTGGAGACAATGAGAACAAGTTACAGCAAAACGAAAAAGCAAAAGCATAAAGCACTCGTCATTATTCCATTTTGTTTATTTTCCGAACGATGTTATTTGAGTGGGTTCAAAGAGATGGAGAGACGGAGAGACAGAGAAAGTGTGGACGGAGATTTCCCCAAAAATTGATATAGAATTCCCAGAACAGAACCGACAAACGGAACAGAACTTTCTGTCGAAATGCTCGTGTTTGAAAATGATTTCGAATTTCCGCTGAAATATGTACGCTGAAAACATCAAGAAGAACTCACCTTCATGTCATTGATAATCTGTTGGAACAGACTACCCAGAGCAGAGCTATCGCGTTCCAGACTTAGATCCATTTTTCCTTAGTAGTATTTGACTCTTGCTCTCGATATGGTATTCTCGATCGAATTTCGGATTTCGTTATTCGTTCAGTTATTCGCTCGATTTTGACTGATTATTCCTTTTCTTCTACATATATTATTTATTGGATTACTTTTGTTTCATTTTGATTGGAAAAGCCAAGTTGAGTGTGGGGGGATCTGTAATAGAAGAAAAAACATGGGAAACATATTAATGTATAAATAGAAATTGTTTAACAAACTAATCTACAAGCACTTCCGAGTGGAAATCTCTGTCTCATCTGGATCATAAATTTTCTTATACGCTACTAAGGCGTGTCCAGACGAGCTCTCGTAAATAATCAAAGATGTAAAACGATGTCTTCCCAAACAAGAAATGATGCTTAATTATGACAGATGGAAAGAGTGAGTTTCCCTTTGGCGTAGGCGCAACATTGGGACTGCATTTGGGGTTTGTTGACCCAAATTTAGAGAGCTATCAGTTTCGTGATTTATTGGTCATGCAGTGGGCCTAATTGTTAATTATTAATGTATAATTGATATGTGAGTGAGGGGGTGGGCATCGCCTGTCCACCCACAGGAAGTTGCAAGTTGCGCGTCCACAACATAAATACAAATTATCATTGAAGGCCCAGACAACCTGAGGCCCATACAAACGACTTTCATTAGGGAAGTGCAATAGTTTTGACCCATTTGTAGACCCCCCACACCATCACTTGTACGGTACGGTCGGTACGTGTCTGCTGGTGTTCTCTGTAAGTTTTGTGTGTTTCGAAAGTGCAGAGCAGATAAAGAGTAACTAGATTTCCATGCAGCCGAAAGCAAGCCTTGAGAGCAATTAGTGCTTGAGAGGCGTCAAATGTGTACAGATATTCAGAGTCAAGTTGGAGTAATAACCTTCGACCAAGGGCCAGAAAGAGGTGTAAGCTCGGCTCGAGTCTTAAGTTTTAATGGCCATAACTCAAGTAAGACTTGCACTTGGGGCCATCATATCTTACTCATTTTGGGCTGATTATGACATTGACGGCAACTCCGAGTGAAGTTCTTATATGTACATATGTATATATGTACATAGTACATATGTATGCATGTACAATGATGTAGTGTGTTGTGAACATCATCAATGCATTCAGAAAGCGTCCACAATAGATACTCAAGCGTGAAGGAAGCCAAGGCACACAAATGATAAAAAGCAACAGCAACGAGTGCTGATTGCCCAGACTGCGTATCTTTTGTCTATGGGTCTGCCGACTGTGGGTACGGTGAGTACTCGTAGAGAAAAGCATCAGCGCCGTCAAAGAACAAGTCGTGGCAAAAGAAAAAAGGAAAGACAACCCAGAAAGCAGGGCTGGCTCTGTCGAGTCGAAGCACTCAATGCCCTGGCAGACCGATCGGAAGCTAAATGTATACAAAATTCAAATGAAACAAGGCTGCTTAACAGTACCGGTTCAGCTTTAGAAGTTTGACTTGATTTTACTTAAAAAGCGGTACATGCATCCCCTCTAGAATCCTTTCATTTATCTCTGATTCGCAAATCACAGTCTGTGCTCATCATACCCTCTACAAAAGGGTATGCGCAAAGCGCGCACAACAAAGTCGCATCGAAAAGGCAGACGCACTCACACAATCACACACAAAAGAGCGGAGCAAAGCAGACCGAATGGAAGTACTAAACAAGTAGACCTGCATCTCTCTCTCTTTCTCTCGTCTTAGTGGAATAGTAGTGTAAATGACCTCTCGAGATAAAATTGTGGCCACAAAGCAAACGATGACAGGCAGACATCGCTGCAGCTGCGCTGCTTCTGCTGCTGCTGCGATGCAGTGCTTGCAGAGTTGCAATTTCCTTTGCAGTGCGGAAATAAGTTGTTGTTATTTCTTTTTCTTTTTTTGGCAATTGACAGACTTAAATCTGGTTTTTCATATACATATGCATGTATATATATATATATATGTATGTATGTATGTATGTATGTATGCCATGGATATACAAAACATTGACCCAGTTATCGTCTGGTTGCACTTAAATCATAAGCCTACAACTGGTCGAACGAGTATGTATAGTATAGTAAATATCTGCATATTCCTTATCCACGACGGAAGCGGGCGTCTTTTCCCAACATGAAGATAAACGCTCTGGTTGCTTGGGAAATCCAGAGCAGAGGCCACGGAACCAAGCCTGGGGTTGGGGTCAAGCCTGCTGCAGATCGTGCTCTGACCCCACCGGAACGGGGGAGGCCGTTCTTTTGGCAGTAGCCAAATTACCAAATCGTGCATTTACAAAAACAACAGAGCAGCAGAAAAAGTCGCTTCCCAACAGGAAAACAACAATTTCACAAAGTAGCCATCCAAGGAAGAAGAAGTAGAAGAAGTGCAAAAAAAACAATGGGAACCAGAAATAAATGCTAAGCTTAAAAGTCTAAACTTTAGATACCCTCGAAACTAATATTCGTTTTTCAGAGTTCAGTAAATAATACTACACCTTCTGGAGTTGGTTTGAAGGTCTTTAGACCGATTCAGAACGAATCAAGAATTATTGTTTATTAATGTATTCCATTATTGAATGACAGTCTGACAGGATGTCTGTGGCAAATAATAGTACCCACTCTTGGCAAGAGTATAACAATGGGAATGAAAAGGGAACTGGAAGCTCTGGAAACTGGGATCGCTGGAATAAGCCCGCATCCAAGACTCACACACAAATGTCAAGTTGATGATGATGATGATGCTTTTGCTGGTGTTGTGTGGTGTTTAGTCTGGGATGCGTTTTAATTTCAACTACGCATAATTTTCCACCCTATTTACTCCCATTCTCGCGCTCTCTCTCTCTCTCCCTCTCTCCTTGTGGCTGCGGTTTTACTGAGATTTCTGTTGAAACAGAAGCGGAAGCTGCGTTGTGGGGAAAAAGGGAGATTTGTATACACAACTCGCATGTCTTGTTGCATGTTGCCTGGATTTCTATTACAGGAAGTGACTTGACTGACAGCCTGAGAGCCAGCCCCAGAGATGCGTCGGCACAGGCTGCCAGACACTTTTGTCAAGGGCGACAGAGCTGTTGTTATTCCTGTTAATTGCTCACCAAAAGATGGAGGCACACGCACCGTTTGTCTCTCTCCTAAGAGCAGCGTAATTATGCGTAAATGCAGATGACTGAGTACTTTTAGGGTGGACCGGCAACGCGTCCGTGTCCGAGCAACAGCTCTGCAGACTATGGCTTAGAACGTGCGGAAATATTTGTCCATGATAAGGCGGCAGAGGGAATAAACCAACAGTTTTAATGACATTTCTTGGAATGCTTAAATGACGAAGAAAATCGTGAATACATAATTATTCATCGGCTACAGCTCATTTCGTTTAAAAATGCGTAACAGCTGATAAACCAATCAAAACAAAAAGAGCAATATGTTGGCACGATATCGGGCAATTCTTGCAACATTGCGGTTCACAATCTTAAAATAGGCCGTCTTTCAAAGAACCAAACAAAACTTGGAAATAGTTTTCTTATCGGTGTGAAAAGTGCTTTCTTAAGCTTAGAGTTTCCCCTTTTAATTGTGTGACACATTGCATTTGGAGGAAACACTTTCAGTTCGGCACAGCCTCGATCTCTAAAAGGAACAGCCAGATAATCCACTGCTGGAAACTTTCTTATCCACTCCATCTATTTATGTACGAATGTTTGTCTTTGGTTCACCCTTGTCCCATAAGTTCTAAGGGGATTCCGGTTAGACAAATAATGTTACAGCTGCAGAGAGGGCCGCATACAGATAAGTATGGGCACAGATAGAGACAGAGAGATCTCCAATGAGTCTTGGGCTTTTGCCAGATTTATGTACAGCTGTGAAAAAAATAATAGCACCACCACCACAAGCAATTTTTAAATAAGTGCCCAACTCACATTTTCAACTTTAAGGAAACTTTTAAACACATTTTTAGAAATGGGAGACTCTTACAAACATGGGAATAAACAAAAATCATATCTTGTTTTAAAAGTTTTTAAGTTATTTAAGAAACTTTAGTGAAATTGATAAAACTAGGCGAAAAAAAAAAAAAAAATAGCACCACTTTTCAAAAATGGATTTCAAATTAAAAAATAAGCAATAAGTAACGAATTCATTAGTTAAACATTTTGAACTATAAATACTAAATCTATATGCATCATTTAATATTTAGTACAGTGCCCTTTATTGGCAATAACAGCGTCTTGGCATGGAATCAATTAAGTCCTGGAATCGTTTTTGGGGAATTTTGGACTCTTTAATTTCTTTTCAAAGTGATCCGATAGTGGTTGGCTTGGAAGCTGCAACTGCCTACTTGACGTCGGAACACAGATTTTCGATGGGAATCAGGTCAGGAAGCTGAGCAGGCCACTCCAAAACGTTCATTGATTTTGCCCTGAACCATTCCTTTGCTTTCTTGCTGGTGTGTTTGGGGCCATTATCCTGTTAAAAGACCCATTCGAGCGGCATTTCATATTCTGCAAAGGGAAGCATTACTTTCTCCATGATATTCACGTACACGTGCTGATCCATGATGGTTTTATCCAATGTATTGGACCTACTCCAAAGTAGGAGAAGGAGGCCCATACCATTGCACTACACCCTCCATTTTTAAAAGTTGTTGTGGTGTACTGGGTACTTCTTTGGTCCACTACGGTATGATCGGGATCCTTTTCCAAAAAATATAACCACTTTGGACTCATCTGACCATACAATATTTCTCCATTTTAGGGATGTCCAATTTGCATAGTCCCTGGGAAAACTTCATGCGCATGTTGATATGTCTCGCGTTTAAAAGTGGGACTTTTCTTGGACTGCAGGCTTTAAGATTATGTTGCCTAAGATATGTGCAAACTGTTTGGTCCGTCGAATTTATTTTCTGATTTTTTTAAGCTCGGTAGCAGGCTTGAAGTGACCCTTCTTGCTCTGACGAATCAGTCTTTGGACATGAAGAGAGGTCACAGATCGTTTTCGTCCGCGTGTTTCAGTTTTTTCTTCACAGTTTCTGGCGTTCTTAATCATTTTATAGGATCATCCTACCAATCGACAACTTTCTCTGTAAGTTTTTCCATCCAATATCAATTTTTTGATAAGATCGCCCATCTCCGCAGTGCAGTGCTTTCTACGTCCCATTTCAACTATTATTTTAAACTTTTATGATTGAAACAATGAAATCGTAGTCAAAACTAATGAACACGTGCCTTCTACAAAAGTAATTCCGCGAAATATAGGGTATTTACGAAAACAAAGGCTCATGGTGCTATTTTTTTTTTTTCGGTGTTTTTGGGTGTTTTTTTCTTAAAATACCCAAAAAAAATATATGGACTGAAATTTAAAGATCGGTAGCACTGTTTTTTGTTAATAGGGAATACCAAACAATATAAAAAAATTAAAATTAAAAAAAATCGCAACAGTAATAGCATTTTTTTTATCACGCACAAAATGTGTTGCAGTGGTGCTATTATTTTTTTCGCAACTGTATGTATGTATTTATGTATGTTTATGGTACTGGAAAGATGTGTCGTCTCTAATGCCGCACGGTAAACGATACTTTGTTGATGGCAAATTGTTGTGCATCCGAGAGCACTGAGAGCCCCCATGACTTTACACTTTCACCGACAACAAATCCAACTGTGAGCATCTGTGGTCAACCAAGTGTCGAGATGTCTCGGCCCTTGCTCTCTCGGATGGATCTGTGGGTCTGGTCTGGGCTAGAGCTGGGGCCTGGCTTCAGTCAAGCCAGTTGGGAAAGCGCGATGCTGGGCCGTTCGAAAAGAACTCATAAAACGATGGTGATAATCTAAAGATCAAGTTTTTTATATTGTATGAACACAAAATCAACAACGTCACCACGCACACATAAACATTTATGTGAGCTTATCTATGTATGTGTGCTTTTCTATCTTTAGCGTCATCTGTGCGTTGCCTTGCATTTTCATTCCATTTGATGTTTTCTCTGCTTCTTTTTGGGATTTGGTGAGGGCATCTGCTTTTCCTCTACCCCCACAAATTCACACACTCACAGACACACAGTCTCGTATGGCACGTCATTAACCCAAATTTTCTATGAATAAAATATAGCGCAAAAAGGAAAATACTCAATGTTTATGGTGGAGCAATATTGAGGGTATTTCTTGTTATTTTTGCTTTTCGTTCGATTTCTGTTCCCAATTAATTAAATAATTCGCAGCTCATTTTGAGGGCTGCTGAAATGCGTCCAATTTATTGGATAATTGAGGCTGTTTGCCTGATAACCTGATTGATAAGGTTTCTGGTTCTGCTTTGGTTGTGTTATCTAATCAGCAGGGAGGCACAATCGATTTGTTTTTGCCACACGTGTTGCAACCTTATTTTTGTATTATCGATCGTAAATTATCAAAGAACAGTAGCCCAAAAAAAAGGGTAGAGAGAGAGAGAGAGAGAGAGAGAGAGTGGGAGGTAGAGGCACAAACATCCAAAACGTAGAACAGAAAACATAAATATTTCGCAACAACAAACGCCCACAAGTCTGTAGACACCACAGAACCACATGGGAGTGTACGGGTTTACGAGTGTGTGCTTTCCCTCTGGAAATAAACTTTCGGCATTTAGCCGCGTTTAATCGATTTGTGCATAAAATGATGTATGTATGTATGCATGTTTACACATGGCAAGGCAAAACAAATAGATATACATACTTTGGCCAACACAACCCATTAAGAGGAAGGAGAGGATACAGAGAAATAGAATTGCCTTACAGCATATTTTGGGCTATATTAAGAGATTTTCCACTCGCATGATCATGATAAATCGATGAAATTAGCATCAGCTTGTGGGAAAACTTATTAGAATGTGAAAATATTTCGCAGACAAATGAAAAATGAACTTTTTATGAAGAAAATAAACGCACAGTCACAACCGTATGTATTTTAGACCAGTGGCATTCCATTTTCATGTTTCCACCCAACACACATTAAAGTCTAATGATAGAAGACAAAAATATATTTAATACTTCTAAGAGAAGCTCAAGAAAATGCCTGAAATATTCCTAGTAGTATATTCAAATTAAATTTATTTAAATTTTGTCTTTCGGTCAATTCCTTCATTTTCGAAATCTTCTATGTTCGCCCGCTCTGTTGCGCGTTTCCTATTCTTCTTTGTTGGTGTTAAACAAAAGTGCCGTTAGTTAACCGGCATATGGTACTCTAGCACTTTTTCATGTTTCTTATGTGTTGTTGGCCGGTTTCATAAGCACGTTTTCTTCTGTTTCTTTTATTTTTTTGTTGTCTTTTCAACTCCTGTCTCTTATTTTGATTCTTTTACTCTCTCTGTCTTCCCATCTCCAGTCTCTTCTTCTGCTTCCCCCACTTCTCATTATTCTTCAAGTACTACGTAGCCACACCAACAAATGTGAATTCTCACCGCGTTTTTTGTTTGTTTTGTTTTCTCCCTGGTCTTTATGGTCTTTGCAGAGCTTTTTTTTGCCTGCATAAAGAATGGGTTGGACAAGAGACTTCCTCAACGATTTCGGCTTTGCTAGTTTGTCGGGGCCTGGCCATAATTAATGCCCCTATGAGGGCGAAAGAAGGAAATCCATTAGAGTGTTGGCTTTAGCGCTGAACTCTTGACATTCTCCATCGTTCTTGAAACACGCAACTCAGCCCCACGAAGACCCAAAGACGCGAATTTTCATTGCGGAAAAACCAGGAAAATCGAAAGTCGTTACGAAATAGGCCAAAAATGTCAGCACAGAAGGTGGGCGTGTGCCTCAAATACATGCATACATGCATACAAACAAATGGATTCACGCCTTTTCATGAATCCATTCATCCATCCAACCAGCCAAATGCACACCCATGCAGTCCACTAATCAAACGAAAACGAAATTCGTTTGGTGAGTGGGCGCCAGACAAACGACACAAACAACCGTTACAAACTGCAGCAGCAGCAGCAGCAGGGGTATGCAAAACAAATGCAGTCATTCAAACAGTTACTAAAAGCTTCGAAAAAAAAATATTAGAGTCTTGAAATGTTCCCAACCGTATTTTTGTTTTGCCCAATTGACAAGCCGCCACATACATAGTAGTCACGGCAAAAGGTGTTCGGGCAGGCTTCTTGCTTGCAGTGTTGTATTAAAAAAAAAAATTAAAAAAAAAAATAACGTATACTGCATAATTAAAAATTACACGGCTGGAAAGGCAAATGTAAGGTAACGGTAAAAGCATCGGAGAGCAAACAGAGTTTACGTAAATGCTTTTTTGTTGTCTTTACTTCGGCTCGTTTCGCTACTCCTGGTTTCCTTTGCTCGTCTTTGCCTCGGGTATGTTTGTGTTTTTGAAGAAGCAAGTAACAGCCAAAGACCGATTAGAGGTGTTGTTAACAAAATGGATGCCCACGCATATGTACATAAGTACATATGCATGTAGAAGTGTTACTTGGGGTATATAAAATGTTCATAAATAATTGTAAAGATATGTTATGAATCGCATTAGGATAAGTACACGAACACTACATGTAACTAGAGGGTATCCAATAGTCGCATAGTGTTTCACACGTACTTTATTTAGCAACTTTTTTGTTAGGCTCTGTAAAAGAATAGAGTTTGCTGTGAGCCTACTGTGTTTGCCTATGCAGCCGCCCCGGGAGCCGAGAGGCCTTTCTCCATAAAGATACGATTATTTATATTTATTTGAGTGTGTGTGTAGTCTTTTGTGCAGTCTTGTTTGCATTTTATTAAGACACAAGTTTGCTGTTGATTCAGCGCAGGAGCTCAGGCAATGGAATACCCCATGCCCGACAGCTGTTTGCGGTTTATGTTTTTTTCATTTTCTTTCTTTCTTGTTTGAATTCTCTCGTGTTCTCTCCTTTTAATTTTGGCAATTGCGCGAGCAGGTGCGCTAGCATACGGATTGGGTTACTCTAGGAGCAGGTTGGCTTGACTGAGAATCAGATAACCCTAAGACAACATTTTATACTCCTTTTGGCCAAGGCATCATCATCATTCCCGGGTAGACTTTCAAATTTTGTTATTTTTATACGCTTACATAGGGGTGCTATGAATTTGACCAGATGTTTGCAACGGATACAAGGAAGAATTTTACTCGATTTGAAATACAATCTAGAGTTACCAGATACGCAAGCGTATCAAAAGCTTCCTCCCCGTTCCTTTCTTATTCTATTTGTGTTAGTGCATCGAAAGACATTCCAGGTGTATCGCTTTCAAGAGAAGACGAACTCGCATAACAGTCCCCTCCTCCTATGGTGTCTAAAAGCGGAAATGCTCGTCTTAAAATTGAGTAAAGATTTGTTTAAATAAAAATGTGCGAAAAAATAAACAGGAATCACGACCAGCCCAGCCCAGAAACATTTGAAATGAGAAATAATATTCAAAATAATTACCTCTTATCTCTTCCATTAGACAAAGAGAGCAAAGTCGTTTGAAAGGTACCCACACGCACACACATATACATATACATTAGTCGAAAGGGCGTCATGCAATTACAAACAAAAACGTGCGATAAGAGAGCATGAACTAGGCAGCGGGGAAGGAGAAGGAGAGGCATAGACATTCCACACATAAACAGTTATTATTTTGATGAGTTTGGACGAGTGACAACGTGCTGCTCCGGTTCCTGTTCCGATTACGGAACCCTTCCAGCTGCGAACCAGAACAGAACCAACCCCAAAAATATAAAGCATTGCATTGAAGATAACGAAACAATTCAGGTAAAATCTTGAACAAAGATGAAAAGGGAGAAGGAGAGCCATACCCTGCACTTGCGCAAATAGAGCAGCAACAGACGAAAACTTCAAAAAGGGAGTACGTACGTACGAGTGCTGTTTCGGTCTGGCAATGAAAGGAGTTTTCATGGCTGACTGGAATTGGCACTGGAAGGCCTTGGTGATGCGATGTGCTGTGCTGCTACTGCTATCCTCTTCTAACTGGAAGCTGTGCATACTTGTTGGTCAGGGTATGAAACTGCAGCTGCCGCCACCCCTCCCACACTATCACTTTTATAATTAGCCCACTCCAAATGAGGCCAAGTGCTTTCTTGATTTTGTTTTGTTTTGTTTTTTGTTCTTGATTTATCTGCTCAACACACAAAGAAAAGGGAGAAGGAGTGCAAAGCAACACTTGAAGGATACTTACAATGCACTCTCCAAGCAGTCGACGTGCATCTGCTTTCAGCACACAAAAAAGTATCCCACGGAGCCGTAAATGCAGTCGTTTGTTTGCGATTTCGGGATGCTGCCGCTGCTGCTACTGCTGCTGCTGCAAACAATTAAGCGTTTCCTCCCCTTCGGACCATCCTGTGGTTGTTGTTGTTGCATTGCATTCCAGGCGGCAAAAGCGCACAAAGGAGTGTGTGCCCGTCTGTGTCTGTGTGTGTCTGTGTGTGTGTGTGCTCCGCGCTCTCCCAGCCAGCCCTCAACTCCTGCTCCTGCTCCTGCTTTTCCACCCACTCTCCTTCGGCCTCCTGGTTGGATGGTCTGTGTTGTTCAAACAAACTACCCCGAGCGCGCGGCACCGTTGATCCTTTCCTTTGCCACTCTCCTGTAGTTGTTGTTGTTGCTTTTGTTATACACTCACAGACATGGGACACGCACGCACACATACACTGGCATGGTAGACAGACGCTTAATTTCTGTTTGCCTTTGAAAATTGCATAAAATTATTCGCGTTTCAACTCGAAATCCCAATCGTACACTTTTCCCTCCGCTCCTTACACTTCGTTTTTCGGTGATTTTTCTCGCGCACTTTTCGCACTTTTTTTTTGTCGGCCAGACAACAGTTAGGAGTGTGTTTAACTGTTATTCTTTTGCCTTATTTTCGCTTATTTCGAATTTTTCGACTGCATTTTCGATTTCTTTCGTTTTGCGATTCGGTATTGACGCGACGGGCGACTCAGATTCAGATTTAGATTTTCTTATAGACGAACAAAAATACAGACAACCGCAAACAAGAGCGGATCAGCGGCGCCAAGCTACAGAATCTCTATCAATAATACCGATTGGCACTATCGCACATTTTTATTCAAATTTGCGGACGCCTTCTGACAGCTTTTATTTAAAAAAAATAGCGAATATTGGGACTACCTTTCTGAATACGGTTCCGAATTTCTGTTGTTTTGCGGGCCGCGGCAGAGAGATTTGTGACATCGCCGTCGTTTTACTCGCTATTATCAATATATCGATATATATTTCTTGTAGATGATATTTTTTGTTGGTGTTTTTCGATTTTACTTATGGTCGTAAGAGACTATACTTAACTGTCGCTCTTGCATGAAATACACCATCAGATAAAACTAACTTACTCCAAGATTCTGACACCTGCGATAACATCAGATTGAAAATGCAGATATTGCTTTCTTAATCTCTGTCTTTCGGATAAGAAGAGTAATTCAAAGAAGTTCTTCGACCATTATCGATGCACAGGTATTAGTAGAATAAATAACGATATTTATGTACGATTAGCGGAAATTAATCGGCGGCCAAATACCTTTATTTTGAAAATAAACAAAATATAGCGAACAAACCAGTATTTCAAAGTATTCGGACACTTTTTTAAAGATATCGATTCTTTCGCAATTTATACATTTATTTCTTCATATATTTGATCTTGGTGCAGTAATTATAAATAAAATCATCGTCTGCATTATCACACAAGACCACAGCTTAACGAGATTAACAAACTAAGTGCGAATAAAAATATAAAAAACAACTAAAAACTTTGTACAAAACAATACATAGGAAAACAATACAAAATAGTTGAAGCTCAAAGGGTTAGCATGGCCCTTAGTTGTCCACCCGCTCCACACTCAGATGAATGTCCGTTTTTGGCATTAACAGCAGCCTGCCATTGTCATACTCCAGGGGAATCACTGTCTTCGCGCAGGGCGCGTATCTGTGGTACTGCAGGAGGGCTACCAGTCCCACGAGCAGCTCTTGCTCTACGAACTGGGCGGCTATGCAGCCACGCAAGCCATCGCCATAGGGCAAGAAGGACATGGCCGGGCGGGCTCGCTTGGCCGTCGCCTCAAAGCGATCCGGATCAAATCGCAGGGGTTCCTCGTAGATGGCAGGATCCCGGTGAATGGCTGCCGTCGGTATGAGAACATTGTTGCCCCGGGCTATGACAAACACCGAGCCGGGCACCTCAAACTCCTTGGTGGCGCGCCGCAGCAGGAAGGGATAAGGTGTGTGCAGGCGAAGGGTCTCTGGAAGAGCATGAATCCAGATCAGGATGTGTGTAAGGCAAAGAATTTCACCCACTTACCATTCAGAACTTGCTTCGTATACAGCAGCTCCTTCAGGCCTTCCGCTGTCAGTTGTCCGCTGTGTTTTTCCAGGATCTTGCGAATCTCTGCTCTGACTCGATCCTGCAGCTCCGGCTGCCGCGCCAGTTCGTAGAGACAAAAGCTAAGGGTAGCGTTAAGGGGAACCAGACCGGCCAGGACGAAGCCAAAGGCCTGTGCTGCAATCTGGACATCATCCAGCGGCTGATCCATGTTTGAGTATAGCTGCAGGAAGGTCTGCAGCGGCTGGCGATCCCTCCTACGCTGTTCCTGCAGCTGCCTGAGGACAACCTTTTGAAAATAGTCAGTGGCCGCCTTGGCGTAACTCTGGTATTTGAGCAGCCGGGCGAGCAAAGGAAATTCCAATGCCAGATAGGCACGCCACAGACTGAAGTTGCCCCAGTAGCTCTGGGTCCAACGACGGAACTCTGTGTGATCGACTGACAGTCCAAAGGCCATCGAGGCCACTACCTCCAAGTTGTAGCTGTCAACCAGCTCGTTGATGTTGAGGGTCTGCAGACTTTTCTTTCCCAGAAAACTCTGGAAACCCCTAGAGATCTGCACAAGCCTGGGCAGCAGCTTGTTGATGTTAGCTGGGCTGAAACACTACCGCGGATTGAGCATGGAGCGTCCGCCATTTGTGTCCGTCCAGCTGCAGAAGGTTTCCCGAGAGCGGCTCCAAAACGCCATTGCTGTAGAGACCTCGCGTGGTGAAGTTTCCCGCGTGAGTGACAAGAATGTGGCGAACGAGCTGCAGGTCCAGCACCAAAACGAATGGCTTGATGCAGGCAAAGAAGCCAACGAAGGGCGCTCTTCCCTTGTGCTCTGTGTAGATGACTTGCAGGGCGTCCTGCAGATGTCTCTTGCCGCTCACGACACCCTTGATGTTGCCCCAAAAGAACTTTGGCTTCTCGTGCAGAATGCCGCGTCGCTTCCAGTAGCCCAAGCTAATCTTCACCAGGGCATAGACGAGGGTGAGGGCACCGAGGGCGGTGATCAAGGCACGGTGCAGCAGATCCATGGTCGACCGGTAGTAGTTGACTTTTCCAGCTTTGCTTACTAATGTTTAATGTTTTTCTTTCTGTCAGGCAGTGGCCGTAACTGTTTGTCGGGCTAGCGGTATCACCGGCACCGGCTTATCAGTGCCATCGTCATGGAATAGCAGTTATCAGTCGATTTGGCCAACACAGCGATAACGTCCATTGAACAGCAACCGAGCGGGGCAACGAGCACTAAAATAGAAGAAAAACGAGGCTATAAACCGGCAGGCGATAGTGTATGGAAATCAAATTGGCTTCGCTTGTTTTATTGGCCAACTATGCTGAGCCTACTGCTGCAGAATGAGGCAGAGATTGTACGTGCTCGTCTGGAACTCGCTAGTGTGCATCCAACGGACATAGCCCCGGTCAATTAGTTGCTGCTTGTAGCTGGGCACGTCCGAGCAATGGGGATCCTAAATTGGAGGGAATTGTGCATCAGTCAGTGGCATAAATGAGATCACCTCAAGTTTATTAATTGGACTCACCACAATCAGCAGATAGACTTCGCCCGTCTGGGTGCGATGCCACCCGGCTATGCCCTTGGAGGCCGTATCACTTATGCCGCCCATGGGTATGAAGCCCTGGTATTCCACAAAGTAGCTGCGAATCTGGCTGAGCACTTCCTGGGAGCAGAATTCCTTCGTGTGTAGGATTTTGCAGGGCAACTGAAAGAGCACATCGATCACGTAGAACTCCTCCAGGGTGCCAATCCAGCCGCGGGAGCCCTGGAAGCTGGCGGGCTTGTCGCCCAGGCTAATCAATATATTCTGAATCTCCCGTATCGAGGGCACATGCTGATCCGCATCGCTGCGTTTATTTATAATCCACGAGATGGCCGTCTGCAAGGTGCGATAGCCGCAGCCCCAGCCCGCGTCCTGGTGGCCGTCACATCCGTAATGAAAATAGCTGAAATGCCCGCGCGTCAGCAATGTTTCGCCATTCTCGGACGGTGGGGCCAAGGAGAGGTGAGGGTCTTCGTGTAGCGCATATTCGTAGGTCTTCCGAGAGATGCTTAATCCGACAGGTGCCTGGTCATTATCAATGTCCATTGCACAGTTTTCCAATGCTATTCTGCCTGTAATTGTTTATATCGTGCGCACTTGATAGCTCCGAAGCGGATATATTGATATTTCCACGCCTGCTTTGCCTATTCTTGCCACCTGTAATATTCTGTTTATTTACCTTGTGGAACGTGCAGTCTTTAAATATGTAAAAGTGAAATCGCAGCGGAGAAATTGTTGGAATGCAAATGCGTTTTCGTTGCTAGAGATGGACAATTGGGCAATCGACTGAACCAACACTAGTCGTATGACACTACAAAAACTTTTGAGGAAATGCATGCAGTGATAGCGAGAGTAATAATGCGAAAGGGTGGATTTTCATTCGATCTGGAGCAGATAAAACTTGGATTATTTAACCGACTTAACCAGCTTAAACGCTTCGTTTTGCAAATAGTGGTCAGTAGTTTCTCATGCCATCTTTGTCCTACAAATAAGAGCGTTCATTATGTGTAGTGTCATGCGACCATTGCTGTGTTCACTGTGTTGCCATCTCTAGTGCGATTGCGATACATCGGTAAATTTTCCTGCTATTTGGCGCGCTCAACAGTTTGCGCCACATGAATTTCAAATGAAAATCATTTACTTTCGCGTTTGTTTTTCTTATTTCTCATGAATTTCAAATTTTATTTGAATTATTAAATGTACATTATTGTGTTTAGAATTTATAAATATGTTTTTGGGAGTGTGTGTGTGTTGTTGTGAGTTGTGTTTCAACGCTCTATATAAACACCATATTCAAATGGCTTCTCTCCCTCTTAAATGGTGGTGCTCTTTAAACTTTAAACTTAATTTCGATTATATTTTTGGTGACCAAACAATTGTTCAAAGTACATTACATTGTATTTAATAAATGGTAAAAATTTGAAATATATCCTCTACGACTACGCTCTGTAAAATTTGCATATATTTCTATATTGTGGGTTTCAACTATTTTTTTTCGTTTTGTTTTGTGAATTAATTACTTGATTGTTACTGAGTTGCCGTTACTTTGTTTTGTTTTTGTTTTGAACTGCTTATGTTTAAAAGTTGCTTTAAAAAATGTTATTTGAGAACTTCACTGAGTTGTACATTGAATTAAATACTTGAAGATTTTGCAATTAAAATATTTAAAACTACATTGTGCTCGCAAATTGTTTGTTTCGTTTGTTAGTGTTTTCTGTAATTCTTTTTGGTGTGTTTGTGTGTGTGTGTGACAGCAAAACGACGGTTTAAAATGTTCAATTAAAAATTATAAGTACAATACATAAAATACATTTATTAAATATATTTAGCGATATCACCACGATTTGTTGTTATTGTGCTCTTAAAAATCATGTAACAGAAAAGATTTATATGCTAAATTATTCTTTTTTTTACTGTTTTTATATGTAAATGTTATATATATATATATTATAAATATTCAAACGACTTGCATCGTCCACACTGGCGGCTCCACTTGCTGCACTTCCTCCTCGTTGGTTGCTGTCGTAAATGCAGTCAAAATACGCTTGCGTCTAAAAAATACATTCCCCCTTCTCAATCTGTGCTGTGTGTGCTGTTGTGGGTCCATCCATCCTTCATCCCTCATCCTACTTCCTCCTTCCTTTCATGGTCCTTACCAATCTACAATCAAGTCTAAATCTGAATCGTTGCTCTACTGCTCTACACATTTCCTCTGGGCTTCCTCCTTTCCTCTCTACACTCGTGGGTGTGTGTCTGTGTGCTTTTGCTTATGAAATTAGGCAATCTGCGGTGCTTGGATAAATGCAATGCCATGGCCCCCTCTCTGTCCGCACAATCGTATTACAAGGTGCAGTATTCGGTGAGAATGGGTATGGATTTCAGCAGCTCGTTGATGTTGTGCTGATCCAGATGGGCCACCAGCTTCTCGGAAGACTTGAGCAGATTGACACAGTTCTGGAGATTCTCGACAATCTCCTTGGTCATGCTGTCCGACGATTTGGAGATGAGCTCGGCCAGCTTCTTGCCCACCTCGTACTTGACCAGCTCGTCCTGCAGGCGTTGCGCCTGTTGCTGGCCTGCTTTATGGGCCTGCGACAGATAGACCACCGACAGGATGCACAGCGCAATCAGCGCCTCGTTCTGCATGACCAGATGCTGGGCGGTCAGCATGCTGACCATGGCCTCCACAGTGCCTTCGTTGGCCAGGAACTCGCTCAAGCTCGTGCGATCGTAGTCCTGGGTGAGCGGAATCCTGTCCGCTATCTGTTCGGCTGGGGCGTCGCCCTTGCGCGGCAGCGCATAGGCAATCTTGCTGAGATACGCATGCTTAATCAGCCAGGCCATCAGGCGCAGCGACTCCCCGGTGACGCCTGCATAGTCCGACGATTTGCTCCAGTGCACCAGCTGCTCGATCAGCGTCTTGTTCTTCAGCAGCTCCAGAGCGAGTTTCTCTACAAAAAAAAGGCGAAGTGCGCGGTTAATGGAAGGGGAACATGAAAGGGAAAAGTGTAATGAACTCACCCTGCCCGTCGACAGTCATTCGGAGCGTGCCTAGCAGCTTGAACACAACAGGTGGCTGATGGATCTCCAGCATGGGCAGAATGGTCTGCACGAGACCCGCCTGGATGACCGCATTCTTATTCGGCTTGGGTATGACCAGATTGCGCAGCGCACTCAGCAGTGCGTGCTGCAGACGGACGTCGTCCTTGACGCCGTTGTTCTTGGCCAGCACCTCGAGCAGCTTGTTCATGGTCTGCTGCTCCACAAAGTAAATGCAGTGGCTGTCGGTGCGGGCAAAGTTGCCCAGGGCCAGCACCCCAGTGGTCAGCAGATCAATGTCCGACGAGTCCAGCCAGTCGACCATGTTCTTCAGCAGCGTTGTCGTGTACAGATAGTGCATCGATTCATCTGTGAACCATAGAAATAGTGAGATTAGCTGTGGCAAGAGTGGGTGCTGTCGGGAGACTACTTACCGCCGGTGAGAATGAGAACAATCAGCTCGCAGGCGAGCTTCATCAGGGCTCGGGCCTCGCTGGTGCTGGCCAGCGTCTTGTACTTCTCCAGCAGATTGTAGATGGTCTCGCAGAGTCCGTCCTTGGCCAGCAGCAGCTTCACCTCGTCGCTCTCTGCCTGATAGTGCAGCAGTTCCAGGCACATCTCGGCCAGGTCCGGATTGGTGGAGGCGGCCAGAATGCGCGACAATTGAATGTTGAGCGATGCCTCAAAGTTCAGGTCCGCCACATTCTCCGTGAGAATGCTGAGCAGTGGCAGCGTGTTCAGCAGCAGATCCTCATGCACCTCCACATTCGAGGCGCCCGTGGCGATGATCGCCTGCAGCTTCTTCATTACGCCCAGCTCCATGGCA
The DNA here is from genome assembly GCA_009664405.1 of Drosophila bifasciata. Taxonomy (NCBI): domain Eukaryota; kingdom Metazoa; phylum Arthropoda; class Insecta; order Diptera; family Drosophilidae; genus Drosophila; species Drosophila bifasciata. The sequence continues at coordinate 4,010,255 of CM019043.1, read as the reverse complement.
CGCTTGGCCAGTCCCTCGCCGCCCAGCAGATAGTTTGAGAGCAATCCACCACGCACCTTGATGAACTGCGCCGCATTGGCCACATCATCGATGCTGGCAATGTCGAGCAGCTGCAGCAGCACCGCATCCCCCTCCAGCTCCAGTATGAGATCCCGGGCCTCGTCATTCAGGTAGCATATGTTGCCCAAGGCCCGGCAGATCTGTATGGGCAGCTCCATGCTGCCGTCCGGCGTCGGCACCTGACGCAGGCACTCCAGAAATGCGGCGATAATGTCGCGTTTGGTGAACTTCTTGCGCTGCACCTCCGACTTGGTGATCTCCGCTATGCACTTGGCCGCCTCCTTGCGCACGTTCGTGTCCTCGCATTGGGTCAACTCCAGGAAGCAGTCGGCCAGCTCATGCTTGTCGAACAGCTTGGGATCCTTGGTGGCCGAGATCTCGCACAGCAGATTCGTCGTCTTGCTGTTGCCCGCACTGACGCTCGTCGTCTTCAGCTGCTCGATGAGCTCGTCGATTTCAGCTTCAGAAGAGAGCGGGCAAACAAAAAGAAAGAGAAAATAAATGATTAATATTTATGTTTATATTCCGAAAATGTTAGCAGATAGAGTAAGGTAAGGTATGGTGTTGGACTCTCTTATTTTATCTCATTTTTTGCACAGCAAAATTGATTGGCAATTTCGATTAACATCTGTGCCCGAGGGAAGGCCGAAAACAGGCACAGGGACAGGCAAAGGACAGCCAAAGGACAGACACAGAACAGGCAAAGGACAGCCAAAGGACAGTTTTCTCGAAAGGAGAAAATGCCGTGCATTGGATTCGTGGCACATCACCAGCCCTGAACCAAAGTCTATTCCTGTATGGTTTTTGAATATCCATAAAATGCTGAACCATTAGAATCTACTTAGGGCAGACTCCGAGGAGAACTGCTCAAGCGTGTGCCGCATTAAAGAACCATTTCCCTGCCCATTGCCACCAGATGCTCTGGGGGCTATAAAGCCGATGGGGGGAGACCACAGACGACGGACAAGTGATTTGCATAAGTCCTTGCCGCGGGCCAAAACAAAAGCAATCTGCGATAGCAATCACGAGCTTAAGGAACGAAACTACAGACGATAGGAATACCCTTTAAAGGTTTTGGTTTTGTGGAATAGTTAAGGGGAAAATGGAAAGGTTAAGATAAACTTTCTACGAAAATAAAAAATTTCGATTATGTTTAAGGAGTATATTCTATAACTTGAGTTCCTTAACTTAAGTAAAAAATCAACAAAAATTTGTAGCTTAAATGTGGCTTAAATTTAAATTTGATTTTCCATTTTGGCCCGGGAAGCTGTGGGGCGGGAGCCCTTCTTTTATGGCCAACATTATCACAATATTATTTCAGTCATTCCCTTTTTGTCGGGCAGCTGAAACACATTCGGATTGGGCTGTAGGGATGTAGGGGAAGCGAAGCGAAGGACAAGGGTCCCAGACCCCCCCCCAGGTCGCCACTCGGCAACTGGCGACAGTTGGTGGCAAGCAACATCGAGTGGGGCAGGCACGGCGCGCCGGCTGCATAGGGTAGGGGCAATTCAACAAACTTTGTGGAGCATAAATAATGAATACATAGGTTAAACAAAGGGCAAAGGCGAACCCTTCCGATAGGTGCCACTGCCACTCCACCCTCCCCTTCCGCCCAAGCACAAGCATCACAGAGAGAGAGAGAACTAACAGCCCCAGACATGTTGCACTTAGAAAGGTAACTCTATCCTTAACATCTGTATGCATACACACATATGAATGTATATCGTATACATATGCAGATTCCACATTCAATGCAATACCTCTCTATAGGGAAATTGTGGCATTTGTTTGTTCTCTCTCTTTCTCTGTCGCCCTCTCCTCTGCAACGCATTGAATTCAATTGGAAGAACAGGTGGCAACAGGGTAACAACATCACCCCCAAAATGGACATGGCAGACAGGTGCAGGCTGCAGCGTCACTTCCGCCAGACAGAGTCAGAGACGAGGCAGGAGGCAACGAGGCAAGAGTCTGCCTGCCACAGCCTTTTTGCTGTTGTTTTGCGTGCCTCAAAATGTTTGCTTTGGTAACTGGTACTCGTTGGTATTCAGAGTGTGCCATGCCTCTCCATCCATCCATCCATCCATTCATCCATCTATCCATCCATCCATCCATTCCGTTCGAGTTTCGTGGCAAGTTCGTTAGCTTTTGCTTTGAGGAAGCAGCGGAGCCGGCGCCGTTTGAGGCATTTATTCGCTCCAATTTCTGGGGCAATTGCTTTTTTTTTTTTTTTTTGCATTTTGGGTACTTTGCCTGCGTTTTATTTTTATGAATTTTTTTTTTTGTGCTATTTCGTTTCTCCATTAAACGATTCACAGCACACAAAAAAAAAACAAGGAAAAATAACATGAAAATGTAGGAAAAACTAGTGCAAATATATATATACATATATGTATGTATATATACTTGTACGAATAGTTGTTGCTTTTTCTGTTTGTTGCATGTTTGATTCGTGTGCAATTTTTGCTGTTAAAATTTGTTCTGCTTCTCCATTTTTGGGGGGGTATGTTCCGAATGTGGGTTATGCCACAGAAAATGCGCGTGGCCCCGAAATGGAAGCCATGGGAACTAAAACCACTTTCTGGTGCACAAAATATTTGCTGTGGGAGTGTCGTATAAATATTGAATGGATTATAAATGAAGCTGGCAAATCAATAGTTGTTATACTGCTCTCTGTGTACATAATTAATTGATTTTATTTTAGTTAAAAAAGCACAAGGATTTGGTTTGATTAAACTATTTATTCACAAATTGTCACATATAATACATAGAACATATCTTTGATTTAAGAGCTGCTGCTATCCCTTTAGATTATCACTCGCCCTAGACTCCCGTTGGCTCCTTTGCCTGGAGCAACGCCCTATAGCTGGACTCTCCCATTTTGCGGAGCGCCTCGCAGGCCGGCATTGGCATGTTCTCTGCATGCTGGCGCATATTTTCCATATCGCCCTTGCAACACCCGCAGCATTAGTGTGTCGCCTGCAAACGAATGGAGGGATTGGAACACATTAACTCGATGTGGGAGCTATACAACGAACAACTCACGCAGTCTGGCCTCCTGCTGGCAGTTCACCTTGAGGTCTTCGATGTACACGGTTTCGATCTGCTGCTCCAGCTTCTCGCGCTGCTCATCCGTATACTTGGCGGCGCTCTTGGGGCTCATGAAGTAGGCAATATTTCTGGAATGGCTGAGGTAAGCCACACTGTGGGTGCTGCGGAGTGGATTGGTATTGGTATTGGTATTGGTTCGTCCCTCCACGCGCGTACTCACCTGGTGCGCCTGAAGCTGTAGTCGGGCACGGTGCCAAGGAAATGCATGATGAGGCACATGAATAGCACCGAACAGACCATTCCGATGGCTAGATGTTCGGTCTGGAATAGCGCCTGACGCTGGGGCACGCGCTGATTGGCCGCCATATAGGGGCGTCGCGGCGCAGCGTCATCATCCTGCTCCTCCTCCTCCTGCTGCGGCTCATACTCTCCATAAGCGTACTCAGAGTTGCCCATGACCATGTCCTGATTGTACTCCATTCGCCTGTTGTGGTCCGTAAGGCAGTCGGCGGCCTCGCTGATGCAGCGGAAGGCCATTTCGGCGCCAGGAGCACGATTCTTGTCGGGATGGAGGCGCAGTGCGAGCCTCTTGTAGGAGCGCTTCACCTCCGAGTAGGTGTCGTTCTGCGAGAGACGCAGCACTTCGTAGTGGTTGCTGCATCGCAGCACCTTCTGCACAACGTCCAGCATCTCGGCGGTAAAGGGGTGCGGCAGGGCATCCGACTGGAAGGTGGGGCCGAAGATCTGATCGGCGTCGGCATTAATGCTCATTCGAATCACTATGTTTTTCATCTCCAGCAGGGCCCCGATTATTCTGCGACCTGTAGTCACAGACAGACCCTCGCTGATCCGTTCCAAGGCATGGTCGTAGTTGCCCCAGCATAGGTCGCCGACCACACGATCCAGGTACGATTGACCAGGCATCATGATGCAGTCCTCGCTCTCCTCCTCGTGCTCTGTCGCGGAGGAGTCCTCATTATCCTGCTCTGCCCAGCGGCGTGCAAAGGCAAAGGCAAAAGGCATATTGGTTTGTTTCGTTTTGTTTTATTTGGCGAACTTTTGATTTTGGGACTGGTGTGTGTGTGTGTTTTGAGACATTTACAATTGTGAGATGCAAAGCAAATTTATAAAAAAAATTTCGTTTAATTCGATTTGAATCAAACGAAAACTCTCAGAGAATTTAATTTTAAAATTATTGTTCGATTTTGTCACACGTACTAAAAGCCCACTGTTAGCACTGTGCAGAGGTTTACCAACACTGATTTATTTTTTTGTGCCTCATTCTTCCTCTTGCAGTGTATAATGGACTTGAAGTCCGTGGGAATACGAATGCCAATTAAAGTAAAGATTCATAGCTAGTGGCGCAGCATTAAGTAATTGCCTCATTTTGTTCGCTCATTACAATGCCCACTCTCTTTGTCTCTTTATCTTGCGCTTTTCATTCGAACACTTACAGTCATGATGAAATTATACAAGGTGATGCCATCCCAGAGCATGAACTCTTTTTGGGGCCTATTTGGCTCAGTACAAGTCGCTTACTCGTAGTCAAAAAAAAAACTTCTGTATATCTTTCTCTGCCGTGCCTCTCTTATCAGACATGGCGTCAAAGCTCTCTCAGTAGTGCGAGCGTAAAGTAGGCCCCGGAGCTTACGGGATCACCTTGTGTATTATTTCTTCATGACTTACAGTTAGCAGCAGCGGCAGCATCATCTGAGCTGCTCTCTCGCTCTAGCTAGCTCTCTCTAAGCTTCGCTTGCATTTACAGTTATCGCAATTATTGAAAGTCATAGCAGTTAGCTTTATTCGTGTCATAGCAAACAGCTTTGAAATATTCATATGGGCGTATAAATGTTAAATTAGTTTGAATATCTTTGGACCATAACTGTTTCAGCACTTTAATCTCTTGTAATTTTCCTGGTTTCCTTCCACTTCCTGGCCAAGTATTTACAGTGTGTACACACTGCTTTGAAGTGGAATACAGATGAATGTATGTACATACATAAGAGTATGCACACACACACACTGGTCTCAAAGGGCAGGAGCTCAAATGTTGACAAAGTTCATCTTCAGTTTATGGACCACTTGAAATAACTTTGTGTTGGCATTCAGCTAGAAAGGGGGCGGCGAATGGGAATTGGCAGCACTTCAGACCCCAAGAAGTATGCTTCAAAAACTTCGAAAGGGACATAACCTCTGCTCTTAAGTGTGCTCCTTTAACAGGAGGGGGGACAGGACGACTCACTCGCAACTTAATTGAAATTAATTTCTATGCCAATTTGAATGGGGGCACGAACTCAATTAAAACAGAGCGAACAGTTCGTTCTCCCCGCCCAATTCCACACTCTCCACCCATTCATTCATTCATTCTCAAGGCCATTAGACAAAGGGGACCAAAATCTTATTAGCAGTAAAAATAATCAAGCGGGGGGCGAACGAGGAAAAGGAAATCACAAGTCAAACAGCCAGATGAGGCGAAACGTCGGAGGAATACGCAAAAAGGCACATCCGAGGCAGGGCCTGGGCAGGGCAGGGCAGGGCACATCCCTCGCAATAAATTCGTTGCCGGGCAAAACTAAAATACTCGTAACAGCCAGCTAATCCGGCAAAGCTGCGTGGAACGAATGAAAAACAGAGAAAAAAAAGCCCAAAATAATAATAATAACCATAAAGAAGAGGCAGCAGCAGCAGCAGCAGCACTGGGGTGCTGTGATATCGGCCTTATCAGCGCTTTGGGGTTGGTTACTGGGTTGATGCCACAAGGCAAGCGACAGTCAAATTGTGTTGAAGCAATCTCCAAGCGAACGCGTCGACCAAATGCAGACACAAAGGACCAATTAAATTCAAAAGCAAAGGAGGACCCACAGATGGGAGCAAGCAACTGGGAACTGGGAACTGGGACCCGGCAATGGGTCTCGCAACGTTGGGCGCCCCCAGCTGCTGACGGATGGGCATGTGGGGGTGATGCACTGCCACGACAAGGCACGTTTAAGTGCTGTGGGATGTTGCTGTATTCCATCCCGCCATAGAAAGGGTATATTAACAGAGCTACCAATGGTTGTGGGCCGACAACTGTTAGATAGTATATTTTAGAGGCATGCCAGCTTTTACAGGGTATCCCAACGTATTGGACATTGCTTTTCATTTATTCATTGTTATTTGTTATGCCACCCCTGGGGGCCGGGCGAGCTTGAATGGGGGAGCGAGTGTTGAAACATGCCGGTAAACCTTGCACCTCACAGGAGGCATATTCATTTATTAATGCGTCGTCACTGCTGGCTCCCAGCGGTGGTTCACTGACAGGGGCTTAGGTGGATGGTTTCTACTAAAAGGTGGCACACCACCACCCCCACAGACAGTGGCACAGTCTCAGAGTCCTTTACAAAGACAGAGTGTGTGTGTGTTAAAGGGAGATAGATAGACATACACTCAATTCCCGCCAGAATTGAAGGATAAAGGAGTGAAATCTGATTGGATTGATATGGCCGGTAAGTGCACTCGGTCAACTCGGTAGCGGAGAGCAGTGCATCCATCAAATCTCAGTGGTCCCCACTGTGCACAGAAGCCGAGCAGAAAAACGCGTAAATATTGATTTTTCTCACACACATAACTCTGGCATCATCTAGCTAGCTGCCTCCCCGCCCCCCACAGCAGCGGCAGACAAATAGAAGTAGGAGACACACTCGAGAGCACCCGGCACCTGGTCTCGATTGGGTGTCTTCGCAGCTCATAAATGTATAAATATTGTGCATAGGGCAGTGCATGTTGCACACACACTCACACACACAATGACACGCATGAGTTGCATTTGTTTATATTGGGGGAGCCGAGCCGCAAGCAACAAACAAAACGTAAAGAACGGAATTTGTGTGTTATGTGCTCACATTAAAAGAGCAGCATAGAGCAGCATAAGGCATACATAAAAATGAAGAAATTCATTTCTTTCTCAATTTTTTCTTTATTCTTTTTATTGTTACTCACTCGCCATGTTGCCGCCGCTGACCGCTTTTGTTGATTATTCCGCCGCTGCTTCTTCTCTCCCTGCACTCCTTCGCCGCAGATGGTGGATTACTGGTTTAGGCACGTTGTATATCACTTGTTGTGTGTATGCTATAATATATGCTATTTTGTTAATATAACGAAAAAACTGAACACATTTCACTGATTCTGCTGCCGCTGCATTTACCGAACAAAACTGATTTCGAAACACGTACACCCGCACCAACAACCCGCACAGAACAACAAAAGCTGCGACTATATCGAACAATTAATTATGTCGAATCGATACTTTTTTGATAATATATTTGTAGGTGATAGCACCTTTATTTATTTATTTATTTCTTATTTATTTCAAAAATACGACACTATCTTTTGTTGTTTCAGTTCGCGGCGAAAAAATTTGTGTTTGTGAGACCAACAGCGTGACCGCGGACTTACTAATCAAATATACCGCCGGAACCTCAGAAATATACCAGAATATACCATTTTCAAAATATACCGAGGAAAAAAATGGACTTAACCCCTCTATTTAAATACTGAAATAATGAGCATTTGTATGACATATTTCCGTTACTTAAATAGATAAAATACACCATGTCCAATGTTCATGTCATAATAATAGAATCTAATGTGAGGTCAGATCGCTTTATATTATTTCTTATTGAAATTGATATTATTTCTGCGAATATCTGGCAGCCTGGTTTTGCTTGCGTTAATCGTTATCGCGATTGCGGCGGCCAGAACGTAGAGTTGCCACAGCACACGAAAAACCTGATTGTTTATCTCTTCAAATTAACAAAAATTAATGAAAACACAAATTTAATCAAATAAAACCATACCGAAACCCAGTTTAGAGAGTGATTTGGCCGGAATTGTCTAACATAGAACACATCAGCATAGTCAAACAATTTGTGTGTGGCCGCGACAACACTGCGCTTATAAGGCATAAAATAAAATTACCATTTACAAATTTTGCGCTCTTCCACTGGCCGTTTAGTCAACATTTGTGGAGTGATTTGCTGCGAGGACTGTTCGTAAAGGCTGGTAAAATTGGAAAAATAACTAAGCATAACACAAAAATGCCGCCAGCGTCCGCGGTGAACAGCAACAATGCGGCTGCACAGGCAGCCAAGGCAGAGCGGGCAGAGAAGCTGCGAGGGGCGCTCAGAACATTCATCGTGGCGGATCGCCAGCGCCGGCAGGAGGAGTACGACGCCTACTGCGAGCAAATGCGACTGCGGCGGGAGGAGGAGGAGCGGGAGCGCGAGAACCAGCAGGCTCTGGAGGACACACGGGACGAGATCACCAAGCTGGACGAGCAGCTGGCGGATCTGCAGAGCCAAAAGCATCAGTTGTTGGTGCAGCTAAAGAAGGTGCTCAACGACGATGAAACACGGAAAAAGCAGGCCAAGGAGAACGAACTGTTTGCCATGCAACAGGCCGCGGCCACCGTGGCCACCTCGGTGTTTCTGCCGACCCTGCGCCTACAGCATCACCAGCCACTACCCAAGGTAGGCCATACGATTGACACCCAAAATCAGTCGCATATTATCACAATTTGTTATCATTTCAGCCGCCGCCCGGCAGCCAGCCAGGGAAACGGGGGCGAAGTCCCTCGCCCCCGAATCATGCGTACTACAAGAGTTTTTCCCAACAAAGTAAGCCGGCCTACAGTCAAGGTCTATCGCTAACAGTGAACGCTGCCAAAGACAGACGGACAGATATTTTTATTTTTGTTTGAGCCTTCACTGTGCATGATTAGCGTTGAACTATTATTTGCATGACCAGGACCCAACCCTGTAGCGCCCATCATGATAAACTCATTTGATTCCGCACACTAATCGCTAACACACGCACACAGGCACACACACACAACTTATTTTCATTTCGTTATTTGTTTACGATTGATTCGCAGAACACGATGACAACCGTCGTGCCGCGGACTATGCTAGATTATCATGGAACAGTAAGAACAATAATCGATACACCCACCCATCCATAGAACACCTGCGACGAAACTAGCAGCAGCGCCAACCACTCATCACAGTCCGTCATACCTTGTCTAATAAGCACTTTCGCTCGCTCTATGTTGCAGAGACCACGGCACAGTATCCCAGTACGGGCACCCTGTTCTACCAGACAACCGCAGCGCCGCCGACCACACAGCAGCAGGCAGACGCCAGGCTTCAGTCCATTTACAACTACGCCCTGCCCCTGAGACAGGCCTACCATGTGGAGCTGCCCAATGCCACGGTGAGCAAGGCCTCCGACACGCAGTCGCCGAAGACGCAGCCAATGCAGGTGCTGCACATCAATCTGGATCAGCCGCCCATCTCGCAGTCCGATCTGGTTGTGCAGGCCACCAGCGTCGCCAACAGCTTGTCCATACAGACGTCCAAGCCACAGGTAACCATGGAGAAGCTGCCGGAGCGCTATCACATCGAGATGAAGCACGATGGTGCGCCACAGAACCATGTCCCACCGCCGCCGCATCTGCTGTCGGAGGGTGTTATCTTTAAGCCGATGATGAGCGAGCTCTCAATGCATCCCAATGTGCTGCAAATAAGCACCAGCCAGGTGAGAACAACAGTTACTCTGCAACAGTTTTGGCATAACAGCATCATTCTCTCTCTCCGATAGAATTCCAAGACTACTGGCAGCATTACACAAGGCTTTCCGCCGGGACGGGGAAGCTCAGGCCATGAGGCACAATTGAACCGACAACAGCTGTCGCTGTTACCTGGCCAGACGGCTACTCCGCCCGTTTCTAGCTCTGGCTCCGCACAGCCAGCAGCCGGACAGCAACTGCAATATGCACGACGCTTGTACTAGCATTAGCTTCAGATACAGATACAGATACAGATTCAGATCCAGATCTAGTTACCCTTCTACGAAACTCACTCACTAATCAAGTTACGATTTTTAATGGAGATTATATTGACTACGCTGCCTGTTTTGGGGTAGCCACACGAAATAAAGCACACAATAATGGCGTCCCTATTTTCCAATCGAATATACAGATTTTCAATTCTTATTTATATATATACATATATACATATATGTATATAGGGATCGCGTCTGTGTATAACGTTTATTAATTTGCCAAAGCCCCACCAGTTGTTTGCCCAGCTGTGGCAACAACTTCCCAGGCTGATCCGTTCGCTCACGGGTCTCAGGCGGTTTTCATTAGATTTACCCCATCGGGTGGATAAGTGGTATGATAATTTGCAAATTTACTCAAGTGTGACGCATGCTGCTTTCCGAATCCGCGCTACCGTGAGCTTTTCCTTCATCATTTAATGGCATTCCATTCCCCCTGAGGGGCAATTGCATTCATTTCTTACTTAATTTATAATTTGCCATTTGGCAGATGTAAGCCGCACTGGAGAGGAAACTGAACAACATTCATAGTCAACAAGTGATTCATAAACGTTTCTATATTGTCAATAATTGGGTTCGGCTATTGCTGTTGTTGTTCTAGAATCTATATGGTTGTCTGGGGGGAAATACATTTACATACGGAACGGCATAAGGTTAATTGTACGGAGCACCACCACTTGTTAATTAGCAATGTCAGATATACATATATGATGGATACAGTTAGGGTTCGCTGTTTTCGGATCCACAAATACAACAAAAATAAAGTTTCCAAGCCACGTTCTTCACAATTGGATTACGCAATTAACTTGGAAACCAGTTGTTGTTGTTGTTGTTGTTGTTGAGTGTGTCAAGGAAAAGTTACAGACAATTACAATGGATACCTTCCCTCTCCCTTCTGCCATCAGCCCACCCGCTGCTGCATGTAATTAAAAGCGGAAGCCATGCCCGAAGCCATAGTAGGGCCAGCAGGCCCTTAGCGGGTGGGGTAAAACTGCCGTTGGAGCCCGAACTGGTTGCACGTAAATGCTTTCAGACGCAAACCTGTTCCCTCTTCAAGCGACGCCTACGCCAATGCACAAAAACCGCAAAATCGTGAAAGTTGCAGGGAAACAGGCAAGTTCTCAATTCCCATATCGCCAAAAGTGTTTGAAAAGGGACAGATGATAAAGTTGATTATTTTTTTAACCACGTGCTATTGATCGAGTACAATTATCTATTTTGTACTTGTAAATTTTCCATATTAACTTCCCAAAAGAACGTTTCAACAATTCCGCTTTTCCACATGTTTTGGTGAAAACGAATTTGTGAAAAACTGGCTTGAAATCTTGCGCTTTACAATCTTGGTTCACAATCATTACGGCCGGACAGGCTGGTTATCAGCCTTCACAACAACCACTGAAACGGCGCTGGCAATTTGCATAAATAAACAAAAGGTTCACCATTTGGTAACAAACAACAACAAAACAACAACACCAAAACAAAACAAGTTAGTGCAATTAAATCGTACAGAAACGAGAGAGAACGTACGGAGTCGCTTCGAACGCGACTCTACTTTTATACCCGTACTCAGTGATTTATGTGGAATTTTAAAATGTTTTATTAGTTTTTTACATTTTACATTTTTTGCTACATCTGTCATCGACATCTACATCTACATCATCTACATCAGTTCTCACAACAACACACGTACACTGCACGAGGCAGCATGTTTGAGCGTGAGTGTGTGTGTGAGAGAATCTGAAGCCACAATCAACCCCAATAAATGACTTATGTTGCAGGAGTGGGGGAATTGCTTCTGAAAATTCATTTGATCATTGTGGCTACAATAATGATCCGATCTGAACCAAATTCGGGAATCTGGTAGATATGGTCATTATCTACAAAACTGCATTTTTGGTTTTTTTTTCTATCTTAAAAATTGTGGATTTTCGTCTTTTTGTGGGGCGGAAGGGGCGGGGCAAAATTTTGAAATACACTTGTTCAGGTTTGGTATCACAGGAGTCTTGGCCAAAAGTTTGGTTGCTCTAGCTCTTATAGTCTCTGAGATCCAGGCGTTCATATTTACGAAAACCAAATCGACTCGATTTTGTGTGAGTGCGAAAGGGATGGAGCGAAGTTTTTGCGTATGTTTTTGTCTATTGTGGCTATATTAATGATCCGATCCGATTCAGATTTGGGCCCCTGATAGATATGGGCTGTCTCTATGATTCTGCATTTTTAGTTTCTTGTTATTTTCAAAATTGTAGACGCCACAGACGTGCGCCCTTTGTGGGGGCGGAAGTGGGCGGGGCGAAATTTTGAAACACTTTTTTGGAGTGAGATATCACATCAGACTGGATAAAAGTTTGGTTGCTCTAGCTCTAATAGCCTTCGAGCAATGGGCGACAAACAAGACGGACGGACGGACGGACGGACGGACGGACAGACGGACAGACGGACGGACAGACAGGGCTATATCGACTCGGCTATTGATGCTGATCAAGAATATATATACTTTATATGGTCGGAAATTACTCCTTCTCTATGTTACACACATCCACTTTTAGCACAAATACAATATACCCTTTTACTCTTCGAGTACGGGTATAAAAAGGCTGCCGCTGCCCCCCGTACCCGGAACGAAGTCATCGTCACCTAAATGTGGAGGTGGGGACTTGATTCGGGGAACCGTAACGAACAAAATGCTACGCGCCAACCTCACAACAAAAATTGGGGGAGCCGAGTGCCAAAGCTCGTACATGTGTGTGTTTGTGTGTGAGGCAAGAGCAACAGGCGGTTGCGGTTGCTGTTGGGGCAGCAGCGTCAGCTTCTGGCAGTGGCGGCTTTTAAGCGATCTCTCGTCTCAGTCTGTAATGACAACGGCACCAGTTCATATCGTGAGCGCGCGCAAATAACACGTATAAATAAAAAACGAACGAAACGGAACGAAACGAAAAGTAACGCCAAAGGTGTGTGTTTGTGTGAGTTTTTGAATTGCTTGAATGTGTGTGTGTGTGAGAGTGTACGCTTTAAGCAGTGTTGGGAAGCGAGCAGGTTTCAAGTGCAGTACAACGTACACAGATCGTGCTGAAGCACACACACACACGCCATCCCGCTCGCACTCAAGGCGTCGCCGGCCTCCATGTCAAAGTCTGTTTAGTAGCAAAACAGAAGCAGCGCTAAGAGGCAAAATAAATCCGACAAAATTAGCCTTTTGTCGCGACAATACATATAGATATAAGACAACTATATATATATAGAAACAACAGACGCGCGAGACTCTGTGGAAGACATTACCTTGTTGACGTATTCGGTTGGTAAAATGACGTCATCAGAAATTGCATAAATAAAAACATACACTCAACATAAAAACAATTGCAGGCGCTAGTTACTTAATAGAATACGGCCGCCACAGATATGGAGTCCAATAAAGCCTATTTGCGGGAGAAATTCCAGGGCTTATGTAATTACTTGGAGCGCGACACAGTGGGCAGCGAGCTGGTCATCTACGGCACCTCGGCCCTGATGCTGGCGGTGGCCTACGCCAAGCGTAAGCCCGCCTATCTGGTGCGCCAGTTCAAGCAGCCGTCGCACATCCCAGAGCGCATCATCAACGAGCGCATTATGCACACGGGCAAGATCAGCGGCGTGCAGCAGCGGGATCAGGACACACTGCTGATGATCAAACACCGCCCGCTCATACCGATCTTCACCAGCAACACGCGCCTGCTCCCCGTTAAGCTGCCTGGCGTCAGCGTCAACGCCAATGGCTTCGCCTGGCTGCAGCAGTGCCTCGTTGGACGCGAGGCCACCTTCATTCCACTGAACAAGGGCGGAAAGAAGGACTACATTGTTTGCCAGCTGTGTCTTGTCCATCCGCCCAAGGGCAACCGTTTGCTGGATGTCTCCGAGACGCTGCTCAAGCTGCGCTTTGCCAAGTTCGCGCAGGATGTGGCCGCCGGCGTGAAGCGCAATGGCAAATACTACAAGCACCTGAAGCGAGTCGAGGAGACCACCGCCGAGAAGGAAGCCTGGCTGGCCTGGGCGGCACGCTATCCCTACATCTGGCGGCGCTACAACGAACTGAAGGCCTCGCTCCTGCCCAAGGAGAAGCTGCTGCCCGAGCTGGTTCGCTAATCCGACCCGGCAGCGGGACCGAGCCGAGCCGAGCGTATTGTTAAAATATTTCTAAGTTCTAAGACCTTTGACGAAACTGAAATGAAACTGAAAACCCGATCCGATACGATCCGATTTCCGACCGCACTCCGGACCGAGTACGAGTACGTGATTGTGTGCTAATTTTCACCACTCAAATCGAATCGAAATGCTGGCATTTTTTTTAAATAAACAAAATGTTGAATTTGTTTTGGATGACATCAGTGCGTGGCTGTGTGTGTGTGTGTGTGCGAGCGTGTATTTGTGTCCGACCCTGCATTTGTGTGTGTCGCTGCTTCCCAAATAAAACGATAAAATACTTGAATGCTACCTCTGCACGATCCATTTGTATTTCTCAATACTCAATTCTATTCTATTCTGTATCCACGAACGAACAGTTGCAGCTTCTCCACAACAAATTTCCATAGCCATCCTCCCTCCACCACCCAACGAATCTCAGGCAAAATGAGCTGCGGAATCTCCATGGTTAAATATATACTCTTTATATTCAATTTGCTTTGTTCGGTGAGTAAAAAACAAACACATAGCATTGGTATCCATTATAGATTATATCATTTTCCTCCCAGTCACTGGCCAAGCCCAGTCCGTCCCCAAGTTAAGTCTCGGCTATGATATCATAAGTTTTTTTTTTGTTTAACCGTAAAAACTGGTTTTTCTTAACACAAACTACCGAAAATATGTGTGTTTGTTTAAGTTTTTGTGAGAAAGTTGAGGCCTAAAAACCGGTTCACGAAAAAAAGTGCGTTTAAGAACCATAAATTGGGTTACAAGTTGGTTTCGGTATGATTAAAAATACAATCCAATATTGAATTAAATGAAAACTCATATAAAATTTTAACAATATTCATTATTGTTTATTTTAGATCACTTTCTGCCATTATCTACCCATTAAATCTTAGAGTTATGACGTAGTGTTAGCTGGGGAACCTCATTTTATGTTAATTCTGTATACATATAGTAAAATGGTATTTTGTTTATTTGGTTTGACTGAAAACGAGTTTGGTTTGAGGTTGAACATTCGCTTGAGAGCTTCTAACATTTGACTCCAAGAAATATCCGTACCATAGCCGGGCATCCGTTCGAGGCTAACTGGTTTCAAACATAAACAAAAACAAAAAAAAAAAGATACGCTTTTCATTTGTTTAGCAACTTCTTGGTGCCACAAAGCAGTCACAGCCGAGGACTGTACTCCGCTGTAACTGGTTTTCGGTGGTGCAGGTGTGATTCCGACTCCGAGTTCGACTCTGAGTCGTAGTTGCTGCAGCGCGGAATTCATTCCAGTCACGCAAACATCGACATCGACGTCGGCGTTGTGACCCTTCCGTGCTACTCTTTTGACGGATTTGCTCAATGTAAAGTTACGTAATTACATTCGAGCTATGGGTGGGGACTGACGTCTGACCCCCCACGCCCCACGCCCGAAAATAGTTGACTCAATTAAATGTGAACTTGCTCCCCATTTTTGTCGAGCCAAAAACTTGGACAAACACTGCATCCCCACATGAGCACGGTACGGAACGGAACGGAGTATAGAGGGGTACACTTGAACTCAATATTTTTGTGTTTTTTATTGTTGTTTGGGATGAGCAGACATACATATATAGAAGTGGGGCAGATGGGTGTGGGTGTTTCAATCGTCATTGTTGAGAGATCTGAACCAATTATTCTCTCAACTAAATGGTTTAGTCATGCATCGAAACTATGAGTTTTAACAGATAATTACTACCGATCTAATCTAATGATATTGAATTAATAAAATAGTTGTTGACGCATTGCGATATAAAATCAGAGCCATAGTAAATTTATTCTTCACATTTATCAGTAATCTAAATTAACCACAACGAGCGCACATTGATAAGAGATAAACCATTGATAGGCTTTGGAATTGTAGGTCCACCAGCAGGTGATCCGAAATTATTCAAATTATTTTTCAATAGGTTTCTTGCAGTGTACTGCAGCAGCTGTTAGGCGAAAGCTTGTGTTAAGCTTTTGGCAGAACTTCGTAAAGTTCGAATGGTGAAAAGCTTAACCATATGCAAAGTTTAATCACCTTATTTGTATAAAATATATTATGAAATTAAATTTGTTTATGATCTTTCTTAGATATGCGGCATTTTGTTGATCGTATTTGGTGCCCTGCTGTTCAGCAACATCCACAACATCGATGACTTCGCCGAGGCCTTGCGCACCCAGCAGGTGCCCATCACAATGATTGTCCTTGGCACGGTTATCCTGCTAATCTCCTGGTTCGGCTGCTGCGGTGCCATTCGGGAGTCCTACTGCATGTCCATGACGGTAATATATACATATATTTCATTCATTTGAAATCGGTTTCTTTAAACGCTTTTACGCTCTTTATTTGTAGTACTCGATTCTGCTGTTCGTTCTGATGATTGGCCAGCTGGCGTTGGTTATCTACATGTGGCTGCAAAAGGACAAGTATCTGGTCATTATGGGCGATGTGGTGGAGAAGGCCTGGGAGCGACGCACCCGTCGTGCCGACTACATGGATGCCATACAGATCAGCGTTAGTTTTCAGTACACAAAAATTAAATTATTAGAAAATGTTACACCTATTCTTGGTGTCTTTCCAGATGGAGTGCTGTGGCCGCACCAATTTCTCGGACTATTCCTTCCAAGGCTACTTCCCCCCTCGTGCTGCAAGGATACCAACAACTGCCGCCCGGACACTGTCTACCGACGCGGCTGCAAGGCGGCCTTTGTGGAGTTCTGGGACAGAAACAGCGACATTATCAAATATGCCGGCTTGGTTATTGCCGCCATTGAGGTAGGTTTCGCGACACCCCACCACCGATGATCGAAATATTTAATATTTCTCCTGATATTTCTACAGTTTGTGGGATTTGTGTTTGCCTGTTGTCTGGCGAACAGCATTCGGAATTATCGTCGTCGCGCGGACTATTAAAGTGCTGGGACAGGAGAGCCTTACTAATTTTAATTGAAACCGAAAGTACGAACTATGTTGCCCAATTTTATTTACAAACATACATACATATATATATACGATATAAATCACCTGACACAGATGGCCATTGAAATTAAAATATTCTCAAGTTATACGAAGAAGGAAATGAAATCCCCCATGAATATCTATCTCGATATAATCTCTTCTTTCAAAGATTGTAAGCTGAGTAGATGTGTTGAAGTGCTAATATTTTTTACTGTACAAAATAATTTATACACAGAAAGATTATACAGAATGATTGCAATAAACTGAGAAATTGTATTTGTTTATCTGTTTCGATTGATCCACTGGTATCAGAAAAACTAACCTATCAGAAGTTTATATATAGAGTATCTACCATAGCATCTAATCTGTGTACATGGACGGGCAATTACACAATGTCAAGGCGAAAAATGCCCACTAAATGTCAGATTCTTAATCGAAATGTTGCTATATTTTGCCTTGGAGTACACACACACTCGCACAGAACGTACACCGTATTTATTAGATTGATAACTAATAAATCATATCATCGCGATAAGCCGGGGGACTCACGTCGAAACTCTGGCTAGCTAAAGTGCCGTATGAGTCAGCCAATTAGCCAACGTTTAGATGCCCCCGCGACAATACCAATTGGCAAGTGCAAAGAAAGTGCTCGGAATGTAAATGATTCATCTTAGAAGGGTGCGAGCACCCCCCCAGGTTGAGAATGTGATAAGTATGAAGTAATATTCCGCCCATAGATAAGTATCTTTATGTATAGTATTGTTTAGACCAACAAATGATTCACACCTGTTGTGAGTACATTCTTTGGGTACTTTGGGTACTTCCAACTTCCAGTTTATTGTACTATCTACGCCAGTGCATGACGATAAGATCCATGAATGACTTTTATGGGCACATATGTACGAGTTGTATATAGCTGCTAGATAGGGAGCGAGGTACATACAGGTATTTTATTTCCAAGAGGAGATAAGTTTCTGCTCTGATAAGATGAATGGTTTAATATAATGCCCCAGGTCTAGCTGGAAGCCACTCAGTTTGACGAGAACACTCCCAACGAACGAACGAGCGAACGGATTATAGAACGAGCCATTCGGAATTAACCCAAATATCATCGAGAAACCGTAAAAACTAAACAAAATCCAGAATCATGAATTGCCTATCAGCCATTTTCAAGTACCTGCTGTACTTCCTCAATCTGATCTTCGTGGTCGGCGGCATACTGCTGATCGTGGTCGGTTCCATTATGCTGTCCACGATGGGTAACTTTACGGCCTTCGAGGGAGCCATCAATACGCAGACCATTCCGATCATCATTATTACCATTGGATGTGTGACATTTTTGGTTGCATTCTTCGGCTGCTGTGGCACAATCCGCGAGAATGCCTGCTGCACTACAATCGTAAGTGGGAGAGGATGAACTAGTCACTCGTTTATACGAAATTCCATACTGATTTATACATATATTTTCTTTGTAGTATGCCATCTGTATGCTGATCTTGTTTGCCCTGCAATTGTCTCTGTCCATTTGGATCTTTGCGGCGAACGACAAGTTCCTGGCCAAGATGAGCGGTGTGGTGAACACAGCCTGGAATGAGAACAATGCCGCCCAGGGCTATCCCATGGATGCTCTCCAATTGGCCGTAAGTTGCGAAATCTAAATCACACAACGACCCATTGGAATACTAACATATATTTTTTGGTGTACAGTTCAAATGCTGCGGTAATACTGGCTACCAGCAATACGGAGAGAATGTACCCGCTTCCTGCTGCGGCTACAAGAATCGCGATCAGGTGTGCGAGGCTGCCATTTACACGCAGCGTCTGGGCTGCAATGGCGAGTTCGTTGACTTCTGGGCGGCCAATACGGACCTCATACGATGGAGCAGCTTGATCATCGCGCTCTTCGAGCTGGGCATCTTCATTGTGTCCTGCTGTCTGGCCAGTGCCATGAGGAAGCGTTGATATGGGGCAGCCACTCCCTGAATCATCCCATTAGCTGTAGATCAGTTCCTAGCATCCCATGTAGAAGGAACTACATACATTTGTACATCAGTCGCCATAAATAAATCAAAATAGGTTAAGCTCAATCAAGTGTATATTTTTGTTTCATATTATTTTATGTCTATCTTTGGCCACCTAATCTTATCTAATCGGAGCGAGTTGTTGTTTTCCACGGAACTATATCCGTGTACCGGCTGATAAGCCCCCACAATGCTCCATGCAGACTTAGATCGTTTGCCCTTAAACGCTGGCGGCAATGAATCATTTTCATATGCCAATTGTTATCGTTGTGCCCCACCAAATGTTTGCTTTTCAGTGTCCGTTTATTATCGGTGGACTTCTTTTTGGGCCCCAAAAAGTGATAAGATATATTCGCGTATCTTTTTGATATCGTTCATGTCTGGGGGACAATTTAAAAACAGTAGCCCAACAGAAAGACCAGTCCAATCGAACAATAGCAAACGACGCGTGAACGCGATAAAAATCATTAAATTATATCGCTCTCAAAACACAACTGGATAAATTTAATTTAATTATTACTAGTTTTGTTCAACTCGAAAGGATACAATAAGAAACAATTCAAAATGGGTTGTATTTCGGGCATAATTAATTTCATATTATATGTAATTAATGTTGTGTTCTTGGTGAGTTTAAAATAAAAAAACCTTTAGGAAACGTTGTGAAAATTAAAGGATATTTAATGAAGAACCCAAGTAAAGAAAGTGTTTTATCCAAGAACGTGTTGGAAGCTTAAGGCAGCTTTAAATACATTATATATGTATATGATATATGTTTTTTGAATTTGATCTAATTTCGTTTGGAATTTGTGCACTGCAAAAAAAGGAATATTTATTTCGAGAATTTACTAAAACAAAAGTCAGGATTGTGCCAACAAAAAAAATATTCTACAGAGAATATATATTATTTGCATCCAGACAAAAATATGAATATTAATATTTATAAAATGAGTTAAAGATGCATTCCAAAAATTATCTCCTAGTGAATATTCATTAATTCAATTAAATTGAATATTTTTTTCATATTTCAAATAGAATATTTTAAATTTTCAAATTAAGTTTTTGGCGAATATTAGTTTCCCGTTGGAATACAATATTTCAAAGGTTTTAATATTTAGATTAAATATTAAAATATATTTTTAATACATTATTGTTTAGTTCACGGTAAATTCTATTTAATTTTAGTATATTTGCATTTAAAACAGAAGTATTAAATTTAAATCTGGTTGCTCTTGATTCTGAGTGAGTGTATTGGTCCTTAAATAAATCAAACATTTCAGCATAAAATCGCGCACATCAGTTCTATAAAAAGAAGTCCATGATATTACGCATTGGAAAGCCAATGGGCAGGCACTGGTTTCATATGATATCATCAATAGGTTTTTCGCTGTGGTTTATCACCCATGGAAATGTGCATGCGTGTGTGGTTAAAATCTTATCAGCCAGTCTGTAATGTCTTTTGACAAATGCGAACATAATCAGCTAATTGACACTATCTTTTTGATATGTAATAAATTAAGTTAGGAGCTTCCGAATCGAACTGCCAATGGGAAATTGTGTAACCCGCTCCCCATCTGCTCCTTTCAGATCGTTGGCATCCTGCTGATCGTGCTGGGATCAATCATGCTGGCCGACATCAATCGCTTTGAGGGATACGGTGACGTGGAGAGCACAAACACCATACCCATTTGCATAACCGTGATTGGATGCCTGGTCTTTGTCGTCTCCTTCTTCGGCTGCTATGGCCTGTTCAGGCAGAGCGCCTGCATGGTGGGAGCGGTAAGTACAACACTTCACACGTCGCCTGGAAGCTTTATTTAATCCAACTATCTCAATTTCGCAGTACACCAGCATGATCTTTGTGCTCTTCATCCTCCAACTGGTGCTCACCTGCTGGGTGTTCGTCAACCGATCGGCATTCCTGCAGGACATGAGTAGCCTGGTCAATACGCTGTGGAACGGCAAGGATTACGAAGCCTTCGGCGTGCTGGAGGTGACCTTCGACTGTTGCGGCAACACTGGCCCTAGCGATTACGCCAACAAGACGTTCCCCGGCACCTGCTGTGGCTTTGCGAGCCGCCAGACTGCCTGCTCGCCCTCAATCGCTGACTCTAAGCTCGGCTGCAATGCCAAGTTCGAGGAGTTCTGGTACAACAACATGGACATCATCCGCTGGTCCGGCCTGGGCATTGTCATATTTGAATTGCTGGTCTTTCTCTTCGCTGGAGCCCTGACCAACTGCATGCGTCGCGAAAATGCTGGCCGACAAGTGTCCGCCTAGACGGGAAGAGAATCAGTTTTCCCAGTATACAAATATGAATGTACATATAATAATAAAGATTTATACCGACCGATGAGTATTGCCCAAGCGATAAGAAAACATCTCGTTTTAGTGCTTGGTTCCACAGGCAAAATCCATAAATACTAATAAAATATAAATACAATATAAATAAATAAATAAACGTCACACATTCCATTGGCACTGCAAAGATCTGTGACTTGAGCGCAGATCAGCCAGCTGCCCAAACTGCTGATCGGACATTTCGCCACAAATACCCCGGAAAGCATCCAAACGCACTCATACCGATGCTATGGGTCTCTCTCAACATGCCACTTAATGCTGATCATGCAGTAAACTCAGGCAGAGATCTAGAGACCACTGCGCTGGAGATCTCTCGCTCTGCGATAAACATAAGAACAGTTCTTGGTTCTTGGCTCCACAGGAAAATTCAGTTGCAAAGGGAATACGAAGCACAGCGGGTCACAAGAGTCTCTCCTCAAAACTTCTGCAGCAATGGATCGAAATGCAAAAAGTCTTACCAGAGTGATGGGTACATTCAATGTATTATTCTCGGTAGGATAATGGGTTCAAAAAACTAACCTCAATCGTTAAACCCATCCAAATATAACCAAAATATAATAATCATACCAGTTATTATTTAATTACAGTTCTGTGGTCTTTTGTACATCACAGTTGGGTCCTTTATGATCAGTGTGATCAGGGAATTTGCGATAACAGGTAATACCCGGATTGTCCCATACACTAGCGTGTTCCTTGGATGCGCTATGTTGTTTCTATCCCTACAGAGCTGCTATGGATTGTATCGAGAAAAGGTTGGCGTTCTAACCATGGTAAGAACTCTGCAATAATACTAATAATACTAATACTATAAGTTCGATTTAAATAATGGAGTTTTTCTTTCTTTAAGTACGCCGCTTCGAATCTATTGCTTTGTTTAATCCATGTATATTTTGTCTGCTACTTATGGATGGAGCTGGGCACCAAAATGTACATGTCCTCAGATTCCTATCCCAATTATCCCGGCTTCTGTTACAATATACCTAACTTTGATACGGTTACGGATCTAAACCAGTGCCGGGATGCCACTATATATTCCTGGAATATGGGTTGCAACATTATCCAGTTTACCAGTGTTGTACTAATAGTTCTTGAGGTAATGTTGATCAAATGCCAAAGCGTTTCAATACTAATGAGAATTTTCTTTCGCAGTTTTTTATATTTGCCATAGGTTGTTATGTGGCAGATGCAGTTCGTGTCGCTGAAAGAAGTCAGTATATTCAGATCGCATAAGCATTATCATTCAATATATCTTTTAAAATTTAAAAATGTTGCTTGGCTTCATACATACTTTCTTTGATGTACATACAGTCTTTGATAAACATGTAAAAGTAGTTGAAACAAATGTATGATCGATGTAATAAAGTGCAACATACTTTTGGGTACAATATAAAGCTTTATTGCATTCGCACTCTGTCTGTCTCCAGCTGCGGCCGTTATCTTAACTTTTGAAGCTTTCAGTGAGTTGGTTCACGTTCATATAGAATAGTAATGCGATGAGCTTTTTCAGTAACGACCGAACCTGAAACACGAACGAATTAGTTTCCATTGTTTAACCTTTCATCGAAAAACTACAGGAATATCAACTATAGCTATGGATTGCGGCGGAGTTTTTGTGAAATATGTGCTATTCATATTCAATATACTGTTTGTGGTAAGCATTAAGTTACTCAAATGATTCTCAATGGCAATAACTAACGTTGGCCAATACGAGCGGGTTTTTGCAACATCCTGAACTGGGGTTTGCTTTGTCACTATATCTTATCGCACCTAATGTGTACAAAGACAAATTAAATCTTCAACTTGAGCCTGTTTGCGTATGCCCCACCCTGGATACCGCTACCATGCCGTTATCTTATCAGCATTTATATCGAAGGTAGTGGGTAAAAAATGGCTAAAAAACGTAGAATACCTTTAAATAAATCATCGCATGCCAATGATGAACCTAATTACGGTTAATGGGGCCGAAACAGATGTCACGAAAAAATATAGTACTCAACAATGATAACGGGGGGCATGAGTAATACTCGTCGCACTCGTAAATTCGTGATCGTAGATAGCCCAAGAGCTATTCTCCCCCACACACAGATGCAAAAACTTCGAGTGCATTCCCTTTCGTGATGAAATATTTTCCCTGTTTCGAGAGCACAGTATCTATCGGTCATACTTGAGTGAAGCTGCTCACAAACAAGTAGAACAGTGAAATACTCTTTTTATACCCGTACTCGAAGAGTAAAAGGGTATATTGTATTTGTGGTAAAAGTGGATGTGTGTAACATAGAGAAGGAATCATTTCCGACCCCATAAAGTATATATATTCTTGATCAGCATCAATAGCCGAGTCGTTATAGCTCTGTCTGTCCGTCCGACTGTCCGTCCGTCCGTCTGTTCGTCTGTCCGTCTTGTTTGTTGCCCATTGCTCGGAGGCTATAAGAGATAGAGCAAATTTTTTTCCCAGACTGATGTGATATCTCACTCCTAGAAAAGTGTTTCGAAATTTCGGCCCGCCCACTTCCCCCCCCCACAAAGGCGCACATCTGTGGCGTCCACAATTTTGAAAGTCATTTATGGGGATGATAGTCGCTACAGATTCTCTCTATCGCTCACACACTGCTCACACATTCTGCCTCGTGCAGTGTACTTGTGTTGTTGTGAGAAGTGATGTAGATGTAGATGACAGATGTAGAAAAAAAGTGTAAAATGTAAAAACTGATAAAAATTTGAAAATTCCACATATGTAAATCACATGTGTACTGACTGGGTGCGGGTATAAAAGTAGAGTCGCGTTCACAACGACTCCGTACATTCTTTCTCGTTTCACACTTGAAAAGTACGAAATTTCACACAACTTTCATAAGATAATTAGTTTGACACATGATACGAGAACCCTATATCTTTTTTTTGGTTCCATCTGTCGTAATAAGGTTCTTCCTTAGTATCGGTAACAATAAGAGGTGTGACTGTTGTTATATGTACATTTAATTTTAGCTGGAAATTGATTCATAGCTGCGCTGACTGTTTATCAACAAGTTTGACCAAGCAAAACAAATTGCACATTTTTCATTACAGATATGTGGCATTTTACTCATCACATTTGGCTCGATTATGGTATCCACCATCAAGGACTTTTCGAGCATGGATGAGACCTTCACAGCCAACAGTGTGGCCATCATAATCCTGGTCCTGGGCTGCCTCATCTTCCTTGTCGCGTTCATGGGCTGCTGTGGAGCCATTCGCGAGGATGCCTGTTGCCTGACCACGGTAAGATGAAAGATCTTAATTAAAAATCGAATGAAAATAATCAATTTTTCTAATTATTTGCAGTACTCGAGTGTGATGATGGTACTACTGATCAGTCAGCTGGTTTTGATCATCTATGTGTGGGTGGACCATGTACAGATCCAGCAATCCTTGGAGAAAATTGTGCAGACCATTTGGGATCAGCGCAAGACGGACAGCATTCTCCTGGACACCATGCAGCGCAGCGTAAGTTATAGCCGTAAAAAGCAAAGTGTAGTATAATTCATGTTTATTTGTTTGCAGTTCAAGTGCTGCGGTCTTCATAGGTTCTCCGACTATGGTATCACATACCCAGCTTCCTGCTGTGACTCACCCACCAATGGTACTTGCGGTCTGACGTCGGTCATGCTGCGCCCTGGCTGCTTGGACGCGGTTGACTCGTTCTGGGATACCAATGTGAGCATCATCAAATACGCCGGCCTGGGTGTCACCGCCGTTGAGGTAAGTTAGACTGGTCCTACACTACACTAAACAGCTCTACTGATACAAATAATTTAATTCACAGCTCGTTGCCTTTATATTTGCTTGCTGCCTGGCCAATCAAACGCGCAACTCCCAGAGACGCCAGAACTATTAAGCACCAAAGTATTAAGTGTTAAGAAATATCTCCTATTAAACTATTTCAAGAGTTAAATAAAACGAAATATACTTAAAACATTTTAAGTCTGTTTTTAATTAATAACACAAAGACTTGAATTTAAAAATACATTTCGCGCGCTCTACACGAACGTAATCTATCGAAAAACATATCACATTGATATCGATACTTTATTAGCTGCACTGTAGCAAGGCATATTTAATTTACAGGTAGGTAATTAAATGTACGCCCGAACAGTGTTTGGTATGGTAAGAATACATATATCTGATTCACATTAAAATTATCAATACCACAATTTTCCCATAAACATATCTCCATAGGGGCCTAATGGGCCCCACCTAATAGTGTTATACCATTTCAGTTCACATTGATAAATACGATAACTTGTTTTGCAGCTCTACAATCTACCCCCAAAATAAAGAAAAGTCATTACTGCAGCGTTGTCGAATTTTTGCCGTTGGCTTGAACGTGTCGTGTGCGCGCTAGTTTCGAACGCAATTTTTTAAAACAAAAGGTAACAGAAGGCGTGCGTTGTTTTGAATAAAAAGTGGTTTGGTGTGTCGGCATTTAATGGTTAATAGGGTTTCAAAACAAACAAAAATGCATAAAGTTTTCTCCGCTTCCGTCGACAGCTGCTTGAAACTCGTGAGCAAGAGATGCTGCTGTGCTCTCAGACGCCGCTGAAAGTGGTTGTTGAAACGCAGCGAAGTGTGTGTCTGTGTGTGTGTGTGTGTGTCTATAGGGGAAGGGAGAAGAACGAGATGTCAAGACGTAGTACGCGCTGCCGAAAGCGCGGGGAAGCGTGGCGCGGGGCGGAAAACTTGTGTGTGAAAAGCGGAAGAAAATTGTATGAAATTAAAACAACAATACGGCGGCATTGTGGCTCTTGTTTTCTGATGATGCAGAGTGCACTGAACTTTTTTCCTCTCGTTTTCCTCTCTTAATTCTCTAGCACCATTGACGCCTGCCATTGTCGTTCTCCTTTGCCTTCTCCTTCTCACTATTCTTGTTGTTGAAAAAAGTTGCATTCTGTATTATTTTCTTTTGTTGGCCGTGCAACTCGTTCGGAAGGACGTAAGAAAAGAAAAGAAAAGACAATGATAATGACGCTACACACAATGGATGCTGCTTCGAGTGCAGAGAGGGCCCCTCTTATCTGCGTTTAAATGCCGACCTTTGTATAATCTTATTCAAGACCTCGGTCTTTCGTCTATTCTGATTCATGTATGTACCATGTAAGGCCGAAAAGTCTTGAATGAAGCACACAGCCTCAGTAAAGTAAAAAATTAGTTCCGGGGAATTAAACCACAATACAATTTTATTAATATAATAATTAAAATGTACATTAAAGCGAAGATTTGCTGGTATTCATTTACAGTTGAATTATTTTGTATAACCGTAGAGTAATTTAATAATTGACATAACACGAACATTGTTTAAACGAATTTGATTCCAATTGCAGGTGATTTCAGAAAAACTCCCATCAAAATGGACTGCGGAACATCTCTGGCCAAATACATACTCTTCATATTCAATACCATTGTGTCGGTGAGTATTATTACAAAAGCGAAAAATAAACTGAAAACCGAAACCCCGAAACGAAAACGAAACCGGTACAAACAAGCTTGAAGCTTGAAAGCCATGCCATAAGGTGGGGGATTGGGTGGAGACAAACTGTTACCTAAACGCTGTCTGTTGAAATACGAACAAAAATAAAAATTGGTGAAATTTATTCAATATTATGGCATATGCAATATGCATATTGAAAGCGCATTTTCAGCGTTACGCCTTAGGGCATCCAGTAAAAGATGCCCCTGAACCCCCCCTTGAGTATTCCGCACGTACACATCAGGGTTCTGGGAAATATCAACGAAGAAAACGCTGCGAGTTTTGCTCGTGACTGTGTTATTTGCCTTGCTATTGAAGTTTAATGACATCATCGCCTGCCTGCCGTTCAGCTTCCAACGCCGCCACAAAAACTGGAATTTCGCATTTATCTCCTCTATACTTTTGCTTAGGCGAGCACAAAAAGCGATTATTCCCCAGCAAAGGAGTCGCCGCCGCCATTCATACATTTGTTTGTTTTCTTGTCTGTGGCACAATAATCTCCGAGTTTTGCAGATTCCTGTAATTCAAGCTCATATTTTGATTGGCATCCATATATGTATACATAGCTAGCACTAAAAAGCACCACTGCTCTGGATCTGGGGGGGATCTGATGTCATGGAAATGGGATGATTCGAATGAAATGATTCACCCTCGCACTCGTACGTTCCCCTGTTATTTGTCGGCCTCCTGGATCTTCGGCCTTAACCGGAATGTGCTGAAAATAATAATTCAAGAAAATCTTATTAAATTCATCGTTAAGCAAACAAAATTTGTGAATATTTAGTATTCGTTGTGGGCTCGCAAAATTAACGCCGCGTGAATCACAAAAAGTAAACTCTGAAAAACCGAAGCGAAACTTAAAAATATAAAAAAACATGCTTATGTATGTACTCAAGAGCGTAAATAACACAGAAACTGATCACAAAAGCAAAAGGCAAAAACGAAAAAGGAGAAACGAGAAAGACAAACAACAAAAACTTGTTGCTCTAGAGAAACGAGATAAAACAACAAGAACAAAAAAGAACAAGAACAATCAACTGGTTGCTGTCGTTGCAGGAGTTTCTTTTTTTTGTTTCCATACTCTACATTTACACGTGTAAGAAACTCCGGGGGGATACGACACACTCGTGCAGTGCATGTCTGTGTGTACGGGCACTTATTTATCTGCGATATCCGAGTACATAACACACCTGACTGACAGACAGCCGGGCCGGACCAAATAATTAGCAGGCAAAGCCAAAGCCAAGCCAAGCTGCCTTTTGGAGAGCCGGCCCCGTAGCGACAACAAAACCCACACCAACAATGACCCCGCCGCAACGCATGAGGGGACAGCAACAACCATGGCAACAACCACAGTATCAACAAAAGCTAATACATTTTGCAACAAAAGCATGAAAAATAATTTACGCACCCCGCACTGAATACACCCTTAGGGACCACTGAAAGTTATTATCCAAATATTTAGGGTATATTTCAATTTTGTGTCGAATAAACCAAATGAAACATTTGGTTACATCAATATTCGGTTTATATTCTGGGAGTTTCGATTTTGTGTTGCAAACCAATGACCAAAATTACAAATACTCTCTGCGTATATAAAGAGGAAAAACCAAGTGCAAAACATGGCTATGACTGTACTGGTTGGTGTTGTCTATGACTATGGAATGGTTTCTGTGTAAATACCCCCATAAATTCAAGTTTCGTATTCTCCGCACGTCTCTGTGGATTTGAAATGAGTGCTAGAGTTAGAACCCAGCGTCAATTGCAGCCGTGGCTAATGACAAACCTGAACTGTGTCTGGCGGCCCATTAAGTGCAACAGCTTGGAGTTCTCAGTTCTCGGTAATTGTTGCAGCTGAGAAACTCAGCGAAAAGTTAAGTACAGCACTGTGAATGTGTATAATCATTGTATATGGATTATGAATGACCTGCAGCACTCAGCGAATGAATCGGCTGTACTCATATATTATAAATACATACACATGCACGTATATGGGAACTTCCTGTGGTCTCTGTGCTCTGCGTTTCTGAGTAACTAAATAAATAATTTGTGTGCCCATTTTTTGAGTAAAACCAAAAAGTTGTGCATGAAAGAGGATGTCTGTGTGTTGAGGGAATTTGTACTACTACATGTGTATGTATATACTTATCAGATCCCAATTGCATGTCTGGGGTAATTAAAGTCTTAATTGTCATCTTTCAATTACACGTTCTATGCACGCATATCTGTGTCCTGTTGCATAATGCGTAACTCTTCTCTCAGTCTCACACTCTGTCTATCTGTGTATGGCCATCTCTGTCACTTGTTGTTGTTCGCTGCGATGGACACAGAAGATATAATTTGGCGCCAAACAACGCAATTCAGAGTTCTGGGTGTGGTCTCCCCGCATATAAATATATGTACATACATATATCCATCTCTTTATTGCAGTGAGAAAACTTTGCCAACTACTTTTATTATTATTTTGGAGGGTTGTTTTCTGTTTTTCGGGGAGGGCACACACTCTGCTAATGATCCGAGACCCTTGTTGGATGGTTGGAGTCCTCAGTATTTGGTGAAAATAATTTGCATTCCATTTTCATTTCCGTCTGACGTCATTGAAGCTGCCTGCTACTCGCTGACAGCTTTCAGTGGAATGTGGCACACAACATTGTCTTTCTCTCACTCGGCCATTTTGATATGAATTGTGTAATGTCCTCGTTAGCGAAAAACGGGGCTAAGTAAAAGTTGGAGAGGAAAAGCTGGCTTCCAAAACGGGTTCCAAGTCGGCAAACTCTTTTCATTTCTTTTGCAGTACTCGGGTATTACTTGTATTTTTCTGTTGATTAGTGTGGAAAATGTGGGACAATTAGCAGAGCCGGCCAACACTTCTCGCTTTGTTTAAAATATTACAATGCGATTTTTGGGTCAATTTTGACATGAAATCATTCATAGCCATCCACAGCAACAGCAACTGCCGCTGCCGCTGCCGCCCACAAAGATATTCCGATCTCTGTTTGCTCGAGTTCTAAACGAGTGCAAATTGAGGCATTGCCCACACACTGCCCGCAGACATACACACACACAAATTGTTCAGATACAATATGGATACAGATGTTTAAGTAAGCGAGCTTGTATGCATCATGAAATCAAGTAAATTCAATTAATACTCGTACAGCAGTCGTTGGCGTTGAAAGATCAAAGTTGCTTTTGCATTGTCTGGCCCTCGCGGCCCTCGCACTGGGACTGTCGATTGTCATGAAAAAAAATAACCCTCCTCCCCCCCTAAATTGCAGTGCACTTTAGACCTTGTGAAGATTATTTATCCAGCAGCCTTGTCATGTGTGAATGTGAATGTGAGTGTCATGTGGGATGTGGGAGATGTGGAGGTTGAGACTTATTCTGGGCCCCCGTCCCCTTGTTGATCTCTGGTGCCGTGCACCTTATCTAATCGCCACTTCTCTGCATAAGTTTTGTTTGCCTACAAATACCATATTTAGACCAATATTATAGTGCTAACTGGGTATTACGTAACTCGTTTACTTATTTTAATTAATTATCATTAGTAGTATACGCCGGGGATGAGCGAGGCTAGGCCGATGGCGTGCCTGGATATGGCTAGTGGGGGGGAATCCCTGAGGTCAGCTCCGGGTCTCGGCGGTAATTAAGTCTTTCAGCATGGTAATTGGCAACTCCCTTGCACTCCACTTTCAATTAAACTAAACGAGCGCGGAGCTGATTAATTTGAACTATATTTAGCTGCAAGTGTTGGCTGCAGCCAGCCGCAGCCAGTCTTATGCAATGCAAGCCATTAATGGCTGGGGCTGTAGCGATAGTCCAAGTTTGTCGGCTGCTCTAGTAGATCGATAGTTACACTGCAGAAGCCATCTGTATAACCATATGACGTTTCTCTCTCTCTCTCTGTCTGGTTACAGGTTATCGGCATTCTGAGTATTATTTATGGCGTGCTGATCCTGAGGAGCATTGGCACCATTGAGGTGAATGGACAAGTGGGCTTCCCCCCGCAGGCCCTCATGCCAATCTTGCTGATTGGCCTGGGGTCGATTGTCGTGTTCATCTCGTTCCTGGGCTGCTGTGGAGCGATACGCGAGTCCGTGTGCATGACCATGAGCTATGCCGTCTTCCTGTTGATTCTGCTGATCGTGCAGCTGACCCTTGTGGTGCTGCTGTTCACCAATAAGGAAAAGTTCAATGATGCCATGGGCAAGGTTATCGACGAAGCCTGGGAGTCGCGCGAGGCCCGTGAGGGAGGTGTCTTTGATGCCATTCAGAAATCGGTGAGTATATTTTTTGATGTTGATTTATTGCAATTCTAACGAATTTCATTTCCCCCATTCTAGTTGAAATGCTGCGGTCGTGTTGCGCCAACCGATTATATCCTGAACGCCCAGACGCTTCCCGAAAGCTGCTGCGATGGCAGCTGCCTGAACCCGGCTAACATCTATGGAGGATGCCGTGGCAAGTTCGTCGACTTTATGTCTGTCACCACTGACACCGCCAAATATGTGGCCATCGGCCTGATTGGAGTTGAGGTGAGTGCAATCAGATAATACCTTTGCAGTAGTTCGTTTAATAATCAAATTACAATTACAGCTGGTTGGCTTCATCTTCGCTTGCTGCTTGGCCAACAATGTGCGCAACTACAAGCGTCGGAATGCATACTAAGGCAATGTGCTATGCAGACACATAACGTACACAAAACACTTACACTTACACACACACACACACATTCTCATTAAATCTTTATCGTCGTTGAACGCACACAGGAAAACAAAAAAAAAAACTCGAAAAACTGAAGCAAAAAGAGTAAAGAAAACATTTTGAAGTAAACCATTTGGTTATAAATAATTAAATTATTTGTCAAAAAAGAAAAACAAAAAACGAAAGAGTAGACAAGAAATATGCTTAGTCTAAGGCGATATGAAACGCTTACATTTTTTATATCCTATGTATTATGGTAATAATTCGTATAGTTGCAAGCGATGCAACATCCAAAGCCTTTTGTAAAATCCATATGAACTTGTTGAACCGAAATCCGAGCGTAAAGAACACCAATGGAGGTAGTAGAGCCGCTTCATCTCTGAAATGTAACCATAACCATTTTTGTTTGTTTGTTTTAACTGTTGAACAAAAAAAAATTGAACCCGCTCCAAATGAAATATACCTTTATATAAAGTTATTTAATATACGATACATGCGTATCTATATATGTACACTGTTCATTCTATTCATATTTGTATAGTAGAATCTCTGGATAAGATTTGAATTTTTGTAAAAGTGCATCAGGGTCAGCGAGAGCCTCGAATAGCATGCAACATTTATGAATAAAAGCATTTACTATGTATTTATATACAGTCAACCATGTTATTATATAATTTCACTGGCAAACATGCCCGCCGCCACTGCAATCGTTGGGCTTTGTTGTGTCCTTAGTTGCCATGGCACTGCCACTGCCAGCGACCTATTGGCCCTATTTGCCTTACTAAACTTGATGTCCTGCAGTGTCTGTTTATATATCTATGTACATATGGTGGGGGGTACAACATAGGCCCACATGCCATAGACAAATAATTGAACTGTCATCTGTCATCCCATGTAGGCCTAAGTGTTTGCACTCTTAGCTGATCAATTTTGGGTTGGACTGTCTCAGTTTACTTGCCGCATTGGTCATGTGTTGTGTACTTCAGAACTGTTTGAAAATTATCGTTTTCGTTGTATCGCTCCTGATGCACGTGATCATAATCTTTTTGATGATATGTGACTTTCGGGAAATTCGTAAAGGAAATTGTAAGCTTTCCGCCGACTTCTCCGAATGGAATGCTCCTCCCTAACTAACAGAAACTCTCTTAGACAGATCGAACTTTTCGTACAGGGTTAATCACTATTGTAATGTCTGGACAGTTCATAGTATGTGCGGGACGCTGATAACCATAGTCCAATTCAAGGTTTGATAAGATCAGAACAAGACAAGATCAAGGATATATACTTTTACATTCGTCTGCATAGGATCTTTGCTATCTGCAGTGGTGGGTGCTCATGACATGGATCTATATTGTCGCTGGTCTTGCTTTTCACTTGTTTCTGCATGACTTTTACGATGGACTCGATGGCATTCATGAGATGGTTCGAAATTACTTTGCACTTGGTAGGCCATGAACATATGTTATTCGGTATCTCTCTGCTAATCCATTTTGGTTTAAGGTTACATGATGGTTGGCTGTTTGACAGTCTCTTGTTTTGCCAGACCAGAGGAAATTTAATTTCGAATTTATGCGAGTGACAATCAAAGGTAATGGCTCTGCTTAATGAGCATTAATGATCATTAATCATAAACACACCACATTCATGCGGCTTATGACTTGTATTCCAATTGATTTTCGTAGTTGTTTCGAGCATGCTCTGCCACGTTTTCAGGTTTCTGGCGCTCAGCCTTTACTTTCCACTGAGTTGGACACTTTTTTCAGACTTTTTGCCCTGCCTGGTAGATTGTATTCAGTTTTGTAAGTGCTTAATAAATAAATATTGTAAATTGTACTAATGTTGCTCAGCTGCAGACACTTGGGAGGATCACTGTGCAGTCAATTCATTTGAATCCGCTATGACAGTGTTCGCTCTTTATGGCAGTAGTGGATTCCTGTGGGTATCTGCAAATTATAAGGTCAGTTCAGTGGATTATTCTTTCAACTAGAGCATCAAATATTCTTTATATTCCAGGAATTTCATGTGCTCTATAATTGGTTGATTGTCACGGCCCATGTAATTGTCTTAATGTTTGTTTATATAGTTTATGCAAAACTCCTCAGTGATCATCTCACTTGGCAGTTCACTCTAATAGGTTCTGGTGGGTAACTACTTTGATATTGTAAATTAATTATACCTGCTTTATCTCTATACATATATCCTCAGGAACTTTGGTGAGCAGCTTTATAACAGTTATATTACACGTGTTAGTGTCTAAGGACATCGTAAGAAATCGTTGGATCAAGAACGCATTAAAGGCCATTCAAGTTCCTGCTGGATCAGAACAAAATAAACACCATAAAATTAATGCATAAGCCCAGTTGAAATTCCTCAGATTTGTATTAAGTAAATATAAATATATAACTTCAAATTCTCTGTTGGTTGATTCATCATTTTTTTGCACTCAGCTATATATACATAAATACGTATGGAGATTAGTAGTTTTGCACTAGCACCAATTTTGTTTTGTAACTTTAATTTGTATAAGTATGTACATATGTTTATATAAGTAGTATATAGTATAAGTATATAGTATAATGTGTCATGCCTATACGAAGTTAATGACAAATATCTCTGACGTAGTACATAGCTTTGACGCCCTCTGATGACATCTCTTATCAAGTCTAGCTTTGCCATTGTCAGATGGCTCTTCTCTTCCCTTTGCTGTATTTTGAAGCTTCGTTGCTGAATCACTTGCTAATTGTGGGCTGGTGTTATCAATGTTCCCAAACATTGAATACTTTGAGTGCTTTCAGGAAAAACACTGCCCTGCCTTATTGTCGCGATCGAATTTGTTGTTATTATTTTCCTTGGACAGTGTCCAGAATTCAGAACTCTACCCACAAATGCATTTTATACACATATGTACATATGTACATATGTGGGCTACAGATAAAAACTGTAATTGAATATTGATTGCCGAGCATTTAGGGTAATTATTCTAGGTTCGGCCATATGTATATACAGTGATGGAAAAAATAATAGAAACGGCATTTTTTTTTTTTCGCATTTTTTTAAAAATTTTCTTCAGTCAACAATTTTTTTTTTTTCAAGTTTAATAATTTTGATAGATAGTATATATAGTAATGTATCAAAATGGAACAAAATATTAATTTTCAAAAACCCATTGTAACAGAAAATAATTTTTTAAATATTTAGGCCTGGAAAAATAATAGAAACGGCCGACTTAAAGCTATGAAAAACCATTTTGTAGCTTCAAAGGATATTAATTTGATTTGTAACTCTATTATTTAGTTGTGCCACCGCAATTTTTGATGACTTGGGTGCATCGACCACCCATAGAATTTCACCAGATTGACACTATTTGATGGATCTAGGGGTACCAGTCGGACTTCACTTTTTTCCACAAATCTTCCATTTTTTT
Organism: Drosophila bifasciata; assembly: GCA_009664405.1. Lineage (NCBI taxonomy): Eukaryota > Metazoa > Arthropoda > Insecta > Diptera > Drosophilidae > Drosophila > Drosophila bifasciata. The sequence goes on along the minus strand of CM019043.1, from coordinate 3,975,137 downwards.
AGACCTATACTCTCCAATCCTTTTCTCTAATATCCCCAAAGGTGCTCAAATGGATTTAGGGCTGTAGACAGCGAAGGCCATTCCATCAAGGGAACTTTTTGTCCAGGAACCATTTCATAGTCAGCCCTGAAGAAGGCTTCGGGTCATTATTCTGCTGGAACTCCCATTTAAATGGCATTTCCTCTTCAGAATATGATAGCATTATACTGTCGAGTAAGTCTACGTAGTGGATGGCACAGATATTTCCTTGTATCGAAAGTTTTGGACCAACACCCGAATGGGAAAAGCATCCCCACAACATGATGTGTCCACCACCGTGCTCAACTGTTCAAATAGAAAACTTTTAGGTCGTGCCCAGTGTTCTTAGGGCGCCCTATATGTGGTTTCCCATCAGATCTAAGCAAATTAATCTTGGTTTCGTCCGACTAAAAAAATTTTTTCCATTTTGAACGCAAAAAATGCACCGTTGCAAAATGTACCCTTTTGAAAATATTTTTTTTTATATGGTATGGTACCTTTTAAGCTAAATGGCCTCTTAAATCTTCTTAAACCAGCCTATTTATTATAGTACGATTAATAACCTGTGCATTGTGATCAATTTTAATATCTTTCGACGAGAGAAATGTTTATTTTTTGATTTTCGAACAAGGCTTAGGGTGAAAGTCACCGATGTTGCTTGCTTTTTTTCGCGTTTCTTTTTGGTTCGTTTTTGTTGTGAACCGCCTTAAACACTTTTTTTGGAACATAGACGAGTTGTAGCAATGGCTGACATAGTTTTGCCTTAATTTCTGAACGTAAGGATATGTCATATTTCAATATCCTTATGATGTAGGCCACGGCCCATTCTAAACCGAATATCAACAACAAATATAACGGGATCCGCAGGAAAAGTTATTTAGCATCTTCTTTTAACGTTAGTCTATGAAATGTTACCTATATAATTCGAATACATCCGATTCAAAACAAGATAAAACCAAATTGGAGTGCGTTTCTATTATTTTTCCAAGACAAACTCGAGGTCTTTCCACAATTTTATATACACAGCTAACAATTCTTAAGATAAAAGCTCAAAAGAGAGTCCAAAGTAAAGCTCTATTATGCTGAAAACAAGCCTAGTGGTTTTCATGCAAACAATTTGATCCAAAAATGAAATATTTAGTTTCAAATGTGAATGCGCCTGTCGTTTCTATTATTTTTTTCCATCACTGTATGTATGTAAATATGTATGTGTTTCGGTCTTGATTGGCAGGACTCTACATATTTAAGCGGGAAGGGCTATTAAATAAATGGCCTTGATGGTTTTACAGTTACATCGATTTCATTGCAAAAAAACAATTATAAATTGATTTTTGCTATTGCTAAGTAATTGTTGGATTTAATCGGTTCCTAATTACCAAATTACCTGCCAAATTACCTGTCAATTATGTTATTGGATAATGCAAATACATTACATAATGAGAGCGGAAAGTTGGTAGATAGGAAAGTTAGTATACCTTATCCTTCGAGAACAAAAACATCGAGAATGTGCAGGCTATTTTGTTCCGTTATCGCTTACCTTTTATTTTTGTTCATTGGTTTATTCGCGTTTACTATGAACACTGGTTATTTATATTCGAACTATTTTAACGAAAAACAATTCATGGAATTTTTGGGTAAAGAGAGCAACATATACACATTAGAGACTTGGACATTCATGCTCGCTGCAACTGGACTCTACTTGAATTATGTGCAATTGAAAGTAGGTTTACTAAGATAATACCATACAACCACTTCTCATATTTTTGTGTGCTTTCAGATAAAACTTCTGCTCTGCCTCTGGATTGTGGTGTTTGTTATTGTCGAGATCGAAATGGTTTTTATAATCATTTTGGAGAGCATGAAGATCTGGGAACCCTACTCGGCTTTGCATTTTTTGCAGATATGTATGTAGACGGATAACCCCGAACTTGAAAATTGATTGATTGGCATTTGTATTTCCTTTTTTTTTAGGTTTTGCCATATATGCTTTTGTGTTGATTTGCTCGAATTGCAGAAACCTTAAATACTGGTCCATGGATGTGGATGAAGCAACAAAAAGTGAAACATATATATTTAAGTGTTTCTTTGGATTCCATTAGTTCCATCCATTTCATTAGGAAAACAAAATAAATATTAATTGAACACACTTTCGGTGAATGATATGATGAAAAAATTAATATTACCATAGAAAATTGCTACTAATTGAAGTATTCTCGAACTACCAAGTTATTCCTTGTTCAACCCTCGTTCTGCGATGTGTCAAAATTTATTGATTGTTGTCTTTGCTACATTTCTGAGTTTCAATGGTTATGTGGTTTATTCGCTTGCAATAAATGTGATATTAATATTGCTTACCGAAGCAGAGACACTCGATGAAGGTACATAGAGCAAGTCTCTGAATTTAGTCGACATTTGTTATTTCTAAATATTTTTGTATCTACTTTAAAGAATTTTTAAACATGTGGGTATTGCTAGGATTCGTTCAGTTAACCAATTGTGCTTATGGGCTATCATTAGTATGCGGAAAATTGAAGGTTTGCTTGTAAATATCCTATATCACATTAACATAAACTTATAACCTTTTCAACTCTAGTTTAAGGGTATCATTTTTACTTGGGCTTTTGTGTCTACATTGGTTAATTTTATGTTCATCATCTGGAACATACGTTTTGCCTTGCAATATAGCGAATCCTTTGATGCTTACGCTGGAATTACGTGCCTATATATTGAGGGTAACTGAATGTAATATTTTTTCAAAGTAAATACCGAAGTATTATTACCTCCACAGCATTCAGCATGTGCACTTTGTATGTAGTTATTACGTACCATCGTGAAACTGTGGTAAGCCTAAATAAATTGCGACAAAACAATCCGAATTAAAATAAATTCAGTTTCCATTTATATCTGCTGCTGCCCCGTTTGGACAGGCCTCAAAAGTTGGCCCTCCTTTCACTTGATTTCTTTTAATGCAAATTGGTCTGGTCTGGCAACGCCCGTCTTGGAGCTTTATAGAGAAGTAGAAAGCTTTGTGCGCTCACTATTGTTTTGGCGTTCGACAGAGAAAACCGCACAACGCATTGCTTCGTACCGAAGGTAGGGCCAGCGAATGCCACTGAGTCATTAAACTCGAAACAATACGAAACGAGGTGGGAAAGTGCAGTTAGTCGGTGTCTGAGTAGTCGGCAAACTTATAAACATTGAACATTGTTATGTGACAGCGTATTGGCGTTTCTAAGAATTAAATTGATATAGCATCAGCACAAACTCCATAGATTACGTTATGATCTCATTGAGAGCAAGCGAGTCGCTGAGCTTCTGAGCTGAGAGCGCACGAAGGAGAGGCAAAAGAAAAAACAAAAATAAAAACAAGTTTCCGCTGCGCAAGCAGCTTGCTCTCCCGCCTAGGCACTGAAGAATTTCGGCGTCCGTCCCCACACGGAATCCCTGGAATCACAGGAATCTCAGGTAGTCGTCAGCTGAGGCATCATACAGCGGACCATCCAGCGGACCGCCATCATGTCGTCCACATCGGCTCTCAAGGTTTTCGTCTTTGCCCTGGACATAGTTTGTGCGGTAAGTACACTCCTCTTTTCTTAGCCTTTTTTTTCAATTTGTGCGGGGAAGGGCAATTGGGTCAATTGACCTGTTGTAAACACCCCCCCAGCCACAATCGCAAAACCACTTGGTGCAATTTAATACTGTTCCGTGTGGCAGTACGTACATATGTATCTGTTGATGTATCTGTTCTGTGTTCTGATAAAAGAAACGCACAAAAAATCATGCAGTGACCGGCTCCCCTTATGAGGTTGTTTTCGCTAAAACAACCTTATCGCTCCACAATGAATCAAAAGTAGCTCTTGCGTGTGAAACGCATAAATATCATTAAATGTGTGTTGCCAGGAGAGTTTCGACTTGGTAAACATACTCGTACATGTCTATCGATAAGCTATTTCAACTATTATCAAATGTTTGGTTTATTAATACGTACGTCTTTAATCGCAAGCAGCGGTGAGAATAAGCAGATGGCCCTGAAGGTCAATGCATATTAAATGCGCTTCTGTTATCCATCACACTTACTCCTAGGCTCATCCATTTTGAATGTCCAATCGATACGGGCGCCTTGAGCAGATGTTCCTGCTGCGCTTCTACTACGTTTTAGCTTATAAATGAATCAGGATAATTGGTAAAGTCCAAAATATTCTTCGATATGGGCAATTAAGTTGTACAATCTTTACGGCAAACGCTTGAATACAGTGTTTACTCATCGATGTTTGTGCAATGTCAACCGGCTAAAAATAAAAACTCTTGCGTCATTAATTGTGAATAACTTGTGCGGCTTGAACAAATTTTTGAATAATTTACAACTAGTATGCAAACAATCAGGTTGTCCAAATCTAAGATACCTGATATGAAAGTTAACTACATAAATGACCTTGCCTACAGCGCATACGCAAATCCTGTCAGGATTGTTTGCTCACAAAGGCATAGCCATCGAAGGGCGTCCTCCATGTGACCCATAACACTGTCTGGCATAATTTTTCCCCTTCCATCCCACACACACCATTCCCGGACGCCAGTCCGGCTAGCCTGTTGGGCGCCTATCCCATTTGAGTGCCTTACTTTTGGCTTGTCTGAGGTCCAAAAGCATTGAAGTGGAATCGTTGTTTCTGGAATTTGATGTCTTCAATTTTTAATTTGTTTTTGCTTTCCTTCCGTGCAGCTACTGGCCCTGGTGCTGATATCTTTTGGCATCTATGTGGTGGTGTCCTATGATCTGAACGAAATTGGAAGTCTGACGGCCTATGCATTCATTTATCTAGGGGCGGTCGCCCTGTTAATCCTATTGTGGGGTTATCTGTCCGCTTGGAGGGAAAATGTTTGCTGCACTGTGACGGTAGGTGGAAAACTCTTTAGAATTGTTTCTATATGGATATCACTAATGATGGATATCCATCCTCATCGTTACAGTTCGTTGTGTTCCTGTGGCTGATTATTGCCACCCAGTTCGCTGTGGTGTTTTTGCTGATCCACAACGAAAAGTCTGTGGCCTCTAATCTGGCCAACCCACTGGAGGCCACTTGGGAGGAAGAACTCAATAGCCCCGGTGCCATGTCCATCTATCAGAACTGGGTAAGTGCCCAGCATTTGTGGCTTATGTGAAACTCTTATATAAAACTCGGTTCCTTACAGTTCCAGTGCTGCGGTCGTGGCAGTCCCCAGGATTATATTGTCAACGAACGACTGCCCCAGAGACATGTTTCCGCAACCATGACAAGAGCAAGGCCGAGAACCTCATCAACACTGGCTGCCGAGTGGAGTTCGAAAACTATTGGCTGCAACTGTTGCAAATTTTCGATATTCTCGGCGGTGTGCTAATTGGCATCGAGGTGAGTGATCCGTAGACTCTGTAGATCCTCCTCAAACTCAACCCACAAACTTTTTCTCTTCTATTCTCAGCTCCTGATCAGTGTCATCTCTATTCGGCTGTGCAACAGCATTCGGAACGATCAGCGACGTTCGTATTTCTAGGACTATCCCGAAACCCACGACATTTGCCAAATAATTGGTTATTTTGTAAAACAAAATTGTTATTATATTATTGAATCCAGATTGGTAAGATGCAAGCCTTGAGCAAGGCTTTGAAAACTCTTGTTGAAATTTGTTAGAAATTTAAAATTGGATATCGGGATATACAAGTATTTAGATACGAACAATACACAGACACATACTTACACATTACACTGCTTATTTAACTCACAAAATGTAATTTCAATGCAAATGTTAGCTGTAAATCACACCCAATTATTAGCATAAGAAATGTGAATTAATTTTAATAATATTTATTTGAATATATTTCTAAATAAAACAGTCAAAGAAAACTAAAAGAATGTCTTTTTCCCAATTAATTAGCAGATCAACAGCAGATGGCAAAGTATGTACATTCCGGCAAAACATAGAAAACCATGTGCAAAAAAACACAATCAAATGATTTAAATCTTTTTTTGCCGAAGGTTTTATACCTACATCTGGATAGCTAAGGGCCATGTTGTAAATATATATCACTCTCGTTGATTAGGCAACTGGCTAAAATTTGTTCATGGGGTCTTTAAACTATAACATATACGCGACTTTGTAGCTGAAATCACAAATTTACCATGTGAATATATATGTTCCATAGACACGATCTCTTTGAATCCAAAAAACTTAACCCAGAAAGCGATATCTAAAAAAAGATTCTTCTGTTAACAGCACAAATATTTAACTAAAAAACTGTTTTATTTTATAAACTGAAACAGCCCGCGTGTTGCATATGCAAAATAATAAAATAAAAATAGAACACAATTTGCTATAGTTTTTCTTTTAATCAAATATTTCATTATACATATATACATCTGTATGTACATACATATATAGATAAGTGTGGAAAACGCCGAACCGGCCAGTTTCGATTCCATTTCGTGCCAAAGCTTTTCGTTTTGTTCCGTTGCCACAGCGTTCACGTGCCAAACGTTTAATTTTTTTGCGTGCTATCAACAACTGTGGAACGGACTGCACAGTTTTCAGTTAACATTCGCGCGGAGAACATGAACCGGGTTTTTGGGTAACCACGAGCAACCGTTCAAATAGATTCAAGTATTTTCCGTTTGTCAACAAACCGCGCGAGTTGCCAAGTGCATGAGAAGTACAATAAAAAAAAAAAAAAACAAAAAAACAACACTTGTATATTCGATAAAAATAACCACTTGTGCACCGACATCTTTCAAAAAAACATACATATTATATATTTAGATAGTGTTCTGTTAGTGATTGGATAATCAAAAAAATGGCTTGTTCCACCACTAAGCTGAAAGTATTTGCCCTGTTTTGGGACATCATCTATGCTGTGAGTACCGTGGAATATCTGATACTCTGAATGCGAATTCTGTATGGCTGTTCTGTGTGACCCCCGATAACATTAAGACACGAATTAAACGTCAGAGCTGGCCAAGGCTAATTGCAGGGAAATTACTGCGGCCAGCTGAACTGACTTGAGATCTTGTGTGCCTCTGGCTAAATGCCAGAACTCCCGCCCTGACAATGCCTCAGATGGTCCAAGTTCATTCACTGATACATCAGTGTTTGATGTGGTGGCAGGGGTTAGGAGGCAATTGTTTATTTGATAGCTTAGAACATCCACATTATTGGGCTATAAAAACTATTTGCTATTTGTTAGTCGGATAGTTTTTCAATTCGTTTAGTTAACAACCATCCCAATGAATATTGAAGGCTGTTTGTGGGTTTGGTTATTTTATGTGCCGCATTTTGATGCAAATTCGAGACATAAAACCATCAACATTTTGTCGAATATCCAGTTCAGTCAGTCTAGTCTGCCGCAGTTGTCCTTCTGCGTAACAGTTTTTGTTTTTAAAAATATCTTTGTGTTAAAAATGATTTAAAATTTTATTTACTTAGTGGTTTTGTTTATTTTCTCGTTCAGCTTTTTATGTGTGTGTTTTTTCCACATTTTTTGCTGGCAGCCAAACGCAAAACTTGGTCACCCACGCCCGCTTGCCCGCCTGCCTGCCAGCCAATACTACTTAACCCTGAACCAAAAAAAGATATAGAATTCTATTTGATTTTTTCGTAGTTTGTTAGTCTTGTTTTAGCTGAGCGAGATTTTACATATACTCTTGTGTTGATGTCATTTCTGGGATGCTTTTTGGGCATATTTCTAGAATTATTTCTGTTTGGAATGCGGCCGAAGGCCTGAGGAAATGCCTGCGCGCACAACGCGGCGTATTAGCAATTTTCCGCATTCGGTTCCAGGCGAGTTAACTCTCGACGAGTGCGCGACGAGAGATTTCAATAAATGCTGGGCGGCCGAGGCCCAGCATTACTTCATTTGGGTGTGGGGACACTAGGGTCTGCTGTTGGGTAGGGCCAAACTTTTGTCTCACCTTGCCCCCCCCTCCACCGTTTGTGAGTGACAGAAACCCACATAAATCTCTGGCAAATAGGTAACCCAATGACAGCTGCCATGCCAGCTCGTATAGTATGTCTGGCTTCGTTTTTGGGCATTTATTTTATGTACTGGCTCTGGCAATCGATCTGCCCACTCGCAGATCAGACAGCCTTATCAGCCGACATGCAAATGCAAATTATGTATGTATATACTATATAGTAAGTGTATTGTCCCACTAGTCTGACCTTGTGCACTCGTCTGATAATTGTGTTTAATTGCTAGAAAATGAGAGCAAATTAATAAATGGTTACTGGCTTTTGTTTTTTGCAATGTCTCCCTGTTGCCAACACTAAGTTCTTATCGGTTTTTTTTTGTTCCATTGGACAGCACCTGAGCGTGAGTGTCTCTTTAGTGCCTCTGGCGCATGTGACGACAGTCTTAGATATCAAGCGAAAGTTAAGTGCTGAGTTCAGCCCTCATAATAAAGTACGAATGTTTTTATGGAACTGCTACGAATTAAGTCCCAACATTTGGCTGGCAATTACAAAGTCTAATTATTGTTCAGTGTTCTTAAGCAATTCCAGATTCGGGCATGCTTCGTTTCCAGCAAAGTTCCCATTTGTCTGTTCCCAATTTCCATGGCAGCTCTCCGGGTGTACGTGCCCCTCCGTGCTTTGATTCCACATTCGATGACGTAGTTGTTGTTGCTGTTTTGCAGGGCCCTTGAATTTTGGTCTCTACTGGGAAATTGGGGTGCCGCAGCATAATAAATTACAATTAAATGGCGTTGTGTCTTCATACATATACTCATAGACAGACACTCATAGATACCACGTAATGCCAGATGTCTGGAGCTCATCTTCGCTGTGTCGTATAAACGTTAATTGATGGCGCGCACAGTCGATTACCCCTTTTCGATTATAACTCAATTAAATGTAAATGCCCCTATACCCCTGACCATATTTAGTTTGTAATCGCCATCGAATATGCACAACTTGTGCCCAAGTCTAAGCTCCAGCATTGATTGGCTTTAACCACATTTAGGCAATCCCTAAACGGTCTTGGCTATGGATTACAGACCAAAGCGTTCAAATTTGTGTGCGCGCCCCCAAATGATTAATCGGCTAAATCATTCATAATTTTAAGTACACTGTTGGCAGTTTGTTTTTGGAGCCGCTTTAAAGGTGAGGCACTACCTATGGCCTATGCTCGGGCTCGAAAGACAAACAAGCAAACAAGTCACGTCAAAGTCAACGATTCTGGCGACTGGTTTTGCCGACAGTTGTAACAATAATTGTGTGTACAATGTACAACAGGTTGCTGAATGCAAAGATCATATATATATACCTAATTATTACGCATTTCATCCACTCACTTTCGGCAGGAGAATAGTTTTTTTCCGTGTATGTGTGTGTGTGTGTTTCTTCAGGGGGAGCTTTGGGCATACTGCCAAATGGCAATTCGCAAACAGTCTACATTTGGCAGAAGTATGTGAAAATTCGCATTTTATTTGTGTGTTTTGGGATGGATGGATGAGTCATTGCGTTAAATTTAAAGTTGCAACTTGCGTTGCAAGTGAGAGGCAAACGATCGCTGGCTACCATTTCGACGTATACGTTATTTATGATGACATTAGATGGCCTGCCAAAGGAAAACTCAGTGCATACAACCATTACTGATCACATGCTAGAGTACGTACCAGCGACAACGCTGCGTATGAGTAATCCACGGCGAAGGCACGTGGGAAATATTCAAACAAACGTTATTTGCATACGAGTATTAGATCTAAGCATGATGACCTTCTATCGAGCAATTTGTATATAGACTTTTATCACCTTTGGGCAATATTTAATCAAGCATTCGCCACCGCTCTGCTCTCCCTTCGACAGATTTTTGGCCTGATTGTGATCGGCCTTGGGGTGCACGTCATCTATAAGTTTGAACACTTCAACACTGCCGCCTTTGTCATCCTTGGCCTGGGCGTTATTGTGGTGCTGACCGCCCTCCTTGGCTCCCTGGGGGCAGCGCACGAGAGCAGCAAAATTTCAAAATCGGTAAGTAGAGCCGTTATCATTCGCATTAAATCTACAAAGACTAAACGTAATCTTTTCTTGGCTTAGTTTGTGTTTATACTGATAGTCCTGATTGTGCTGGAAGTCGTGGTGGTGGGCTTCCTGTGGATATTCCAAACTTCGCTGCTGATCAACGTGGACAAGACCTTCGATCAGCTGTGGAACGATCAGCCTGTGCCCATCAAGCCCGGCAATCAGAGCCAAATCGCCAGCCTCGAGCGTTGGGTTAGTTGTGTGTAACCTAAAACTCGGCATTGCCTTAATCCCTGTGTGTTTCTGCATCTCCTTTGCAGTTGGATTGCTGTGGCAATGTGGGACCCAATGACTATATAATCCCACCGAATAGTTGCTATAACCGTGAGACGGACAAACTCAATCTGGAGGGCTGCCGGCAAAAGTTTCTGGACTTTATTGCCTCACGTTGGACAACTTTCAATTTCATTTCCCTGGTTCTGGTGGGAGTGCAGGTGAGTGGTGGCCCCCTGTCCCCCTCCGTTGAGCACTCATTTACGATTTATCTTCTTTAATTTCTAGATAATTTGCGCGGTGTTGGCCTACGTGCTGGCCAACAGCATTGTGAATCGCTGGCGTCGCTCGAAATACTATCAGAAATAAATGCCAAATTAGTGTAAAAATTTTTGAGTTAAATGCATTTCAAACAAACAAACATAAAACCAACATTAAAGCGCGCACACTTAAGGCCAAAGAACTCGCAATGCAAATACCTGAAGCCAAAAAAGATGTCTAGCAATTGAGGATGGATATTTCTGGGTATTTGATGCATCAGCATGGAATGTATTCAATGGTGTTAATCTTAACCATTTACATTGTAATTTAAACCTAATCTAAGCTCGACTTAAGCCACAATCTTTTGTAACAATATTTCGAAAAGCCAAAAAATCAAAATAAAGAATTCTTTGCAGTTCGTTCGGTGATTCGGGCATACCATTTCTGGTTCTTGGGGAAAACTGCTGTTGACATCATTCGGATGATAAATACGAGATGACGGCCTGCTGTTATGCGGCAGAGGGGAATGGGGCACAAGGTGAGGGTGGACACATGCTGTGTCTCATGTTTTGTGGGGCAGATCCGTGGGCGGCCGCCGTACGCTAATTTTCATTTCTCGTCTTCTATATTCTATATATTTTATATTCCCTCGAGCTTTTATTTATGCCGAAACCAATCTCGGTCTTTCTCTCTGTGTATTTTGGCCATTGCAACGGTTCGGTTCGGACCGGAACGGATGGATGGCGACATCCACATCCACATCCACACACAAACGCTTTTGTCGTCCGCCTCAGACAAACAAATGAAGATTATGGGACTTTAGTCGATGATTTGATGGCAAGGCCCAAGGTGTGCTCGCCCCCAGCGGAAAAACTGTTGTGAAAATTTTCGATTATTAGCTGCGATCTCCCCATCTCCCTCGATCTCTCTCTCTCTCTCTCTCTCTGTCTGTCTACGGCGGCGTCATGTACTGCAGCGGCCGCCTGCTCAGATATATTTTGTGTGTCATCAGCGTGATTTGTGCTGTAAGTGCTTAAAAATAGTCCCAAATAAACAATAACTGAACGCTTGACATTGGCAATCGATGGATCTGCTTAGGTGGGGGGCTGTCTGCTCATCTGGTACGGTGTCTGGCTGCTGGAGAGTCTCGACGAACAGCTGAACGTCGTGGTGCTGGATCATGGCGAGAACTTGGCGGCGGTGCTCTGCATCCTGCTGGGCTGTGTCATCATTGTAGCCAGCATTTTTGGCTGTGTGGCCATGGGCAGGGACTCTAGGACAATGTTAATCTGTGTAAGTGATCCGAGATACCCCATTAAAGATACCCATCTGAATCCCTGCACTCTCCCTTGTAGTATGCGGTGCTGTTGGTTCTGCTCTTGGTGGTGCAGTTTGTGCTGTTCAGCATTAGCTTTGCCGCCAGCAGGGAGGCATTGCCGGAGAACCTGCGGCAAGGCTTTGACGATCTTTGGGATCATCAGCATGTGGGCAACAGCAGCCTGAACATCTACGAGGAGTGGGTAAGTGGCATCCTCACTGGTTTACTTTCAATTATTTTACTGTCAATCGTTTTAGTTGCACTGCTGTGGCCGGAACAGTGCCGAGGACTATATACATCTGGATAAGGAGCTGCCAGTGAGCTGCTGCCTTGATCTGGACTGCACAAAGCCCTTGAATCTGTATATGGCAGGCTGTGAGATGAAGTTCAAGGAGTATCTCAGCGAAAAGACGGCGAATTTTCATTCGCTCAGTTGGTTTCTTATTGTCAGTGAGGTGGGTTTTGGCATCCATCCCAAACATTCATTCATATTAATCATTCAATTTTCTATTCATCATTCATTGAATTTTTTTTGCATATCTCTAATGCTAGTACGTTTCCATAGTTATTATTTTAGTTAATTATTATTCCAAAATTTAATTACAGTTTGCTGGCTCTGTGACCACCTGCTACCTGGTGGATAGCATACGAAACCATCGCGATCGCGTACGATTCTATAATTAAATATAATACTTACTGTCTGTATTATTCATTATTTGTGTGTGTTATTTCCTGGCCCACGAGCCCCGGACATATTGTGATTGTAATTTACGATGATTAATCAAGTTAGGCTACAGATACAGATGCAGATGCAGATACCTATCTAGTATTCATTCATAAAATTGTAAACTTGCACCCACGCGGCGCAAAGAAATAAAAACGAAAATAACTAAAAAATCAAAAACCTGTTGTTGCCATTGAATGAAAACTTTTACAAGAAAAACTATTTTTTTTTTTTTGGCCAGCAGGCCAGTACGAGATGAGTAGGAATGCTCGAGCAGATGTTAGCCGGAGATAAATGGGAAAGCCTCTCGCACACAGTGAAGGCGGGAGAAGGCATAGCCACCTAGGTGGGCGATGCTCGGCGCCGCTCTCGATTTTCACTCACAGATTTACGAGTATACAAGTAGGAGATACATATACGTATATAGAGATACATATAGGTAGAATGTAGTCAAAACAAAAACACAATGTTTCAGTTGATTCACGCCACTGAAACACAGCGGTCAGCAGCAGCGATCAGCGATCAGCAGCGAACAGAATCAAGAGATACGTAGTGGTTGTGCTTGTGCTTGTATCTATCAGATACGGGATACGTAGCTGAAACTGGCTATTGGCTATTGCCATATACGTAACCCTGCTCAATGCATTCGGTTTTTATTTGAGGTAAACCACAGAGACGCAGCAGCTCCCATCTTCAGTTCAGTTCAGTTCAGTTCGGTTCGGTTCGGTGCGTCCTCGTCCAGAGTCAACATGGGTCTGGCCTCCACTACAGTGAAGCATCTGCTACTATTGCTCAATTTTGTGTTTGCCGTGAGTATGAATATATGAGTGGGTAGTGTGTATGTGTCTCTCTGACTGGTCTCTCTCTCTCTCTTTACTGGGAATTCTGCAGGTGCTGGGACTGCTGCTGATTGCCTTTGGAATTTTCTTTTTGATCACCGCCGCCGAGAATGCAGTCAGCATTGGTGAGAACGTGGCCGGGGGCCTCATCATTGGCCTGGGCGCTGTCATACTGATCATAGCGGTATTTGGCTGTCTGGCCGCCATTCACGAGTCCCCAGTCCGGCTCTTGATTGTGAGTATCTCATGTCCGATCTTCGGCAAGCGTGATCTTCGATGTAACATTCTCTTCTGTCGGCCAGTATGTGGGAGTTGTGGTGCTGCTGATCCTCACCCAGCTGCTGTTCCTCAGCATGGCCTCGCACGGCACCAAAGACGGTATCTCGGGCAGCATCAACGAGGGCTTCGATCGCCTCTGGGAGGCGGAACGCAACGAGTCCGGCGCCCTGGCCTACTACGAGAACTGGCTGCACTGCTGCGGTGTGAATAGCTCCGAGGACTACTGGATCATCCACCATGCCATACCCTCCAGCTGTTGCCTGGACAACAAGTGTGTGGACAGTACGAGTGTCTACAAGGCCGGCTGCAAGGCCGAGTTCGTCGAGTATCTCGATGACAAGCTTTTGGTGTTCAAGATCGTCTGCTGGCTGCTCATCATTGGCGAGGTAAGTCGCATCTAAGTTCACTCCCCCCCTCCAAACTCAAACTTAACCATTTTGATCTCCGTTTTAGGCTGTTGGGGCTGTGTTCGGTTGGCTGCTATACAGTAGCGTCAAGAACCAGAGTCGGCGCAACAATGCGGTCTGGATGTGAGGCACATCATGAGGTTACATAAGTATTCAATTAAATAATAATAATACAAAATGGTTTCTAATCACTCCTGTACTTTTTGCAACTCAACACAAAACTAATGAGCAATTTGGTAATCGCTTAATTCTGTAATATGTATCAAAAGTACTCACAATTTCAAAGTAAAAGTTGTTCTGATCTAATGTCATGTGCTCTCTGTGGAGTGATCTCTCTATGGAGTGATCTCTCTGTGGAGTGGAGTTCTGTGGAGGAATCTCTGTGGAGTGATCTTTCTGTGAAGTCTCTCGGTGGGGTCTCTGTAGAGCGATCTTTGTGGGGTGATCTTTCTGGGGTTCTCCGTGGAGTGATCTCTCTGTGAAGTGATCTTTCTGTGGAGTGATCTCTCTGTGGAAGGATCACTGTGGAGTGATCTTTGTGGGGTGTTCTCTCTGTGGAGTGATCTCTGTGCAGTGATCTTTGTGTGATGCTCCTCTATCTCACTGTAAAGGGAATCAGCGGCTGCATAGAGCAGGAACGCAATCAACTCGAAAGGCTTTGGGAGACATGTTTATTTGGTGATCTTTGACCTAGATCGTACCGCAAACTGATGCTGACTCTGGCCAAAATGGAGACATCAGAACACTTACCTGAACACTTACCTGAGCTTCTATGACACGGGGGCTGGCACCAGAGAAATCTGCCTACCGTCTAAAGACCGTACTATTGAAACGTTATACCTAAACTATATTTTATTAAACATTTTCTTAATGTTGTACCAGCATAATCCCCTTCGGCCTTCTGTATATATAAGAAACGTTAAACCGTTCTGTGTATCGCAGGCTCAGTTTTCTGAATCATAAACCAGCTGACGACTGATAACACTCCAAAAGTGTCGGACATGTGCGTTCCTGGTAACTAATAAAGCTGCTCAATAAAACTCTGATTTATTTACAACCAAAAAAAGTGTCAATTTCAATGTCAAATGTGTCACAGCTCTGAAATATATCGAATGAAAAATGTAGTACGGAATTTTCCGTGACATTTAATAGATAGAATTTCTTAAAAAGTTTGCTGCATATTAGCATTATATCATCCCAATTGTATTGTTCATATCATGGCATCGTCCCTTCAGAGAATGTTGCTCTCGATGAACCTCGTTCATGCCGTAAGTTTGATGCTGCCACATCCTGTTGTGTGTCTTACTTTTTGTTCCCTCTGCAGTCGGTTTCCCTTATTGTTATTGTCTGTGGCATATCCTTTTTCATCGATCAGGTCAGCACGCTTGAGAAAGTGGCTGGCGGCCTGACCATTGCCCAGGGCGTTCTTGGACTGATCCTATCGAAATTTTGCAGAGGAGCAGCCGGTAGGGAGTCCCCCGACTGGCTTAAAAATGTGAGTAAGAGTGTTTATAGAACCACTAGTATTAATGATGTATTTGGCTTTTTTTTCCTTCAGTATGTCCTTATAGCAATGCTTCAATTATTCAGCCAGCTGCTGCTCCTCTACGAGGCCGAAAATAGCGCGGTTCTCATTGGCAAAACCTTCGACGATCTGTGGCAAGCGGATCGGAGAGGCGCAGCACTGGAGCGACGTCTTGGGTTCTATGAGAAGTTCTTGAAGTGCTGCGGCGTGAATGGCACCGATGACTACTCAAAGGTCAGCCTAGAGCCGCCCAAGAGCTGCTGCATAGACAGTGACTCCGAATTCGATTCTCCCCTCCATCCGTACGGCTGCAAGACCCAATTCACGAATTATGTTTTTAGCAAGTTGCTCCTCCTGAAGCTAGCCTGCTGGATGCTCATAATTGTAGGCGTGCGTACACTTACCCAGTGTCCAATGGGCTCTTACTTACTTAATGATTCTTTTTTGTTTTAGACTAATGGTGCCCTGTGCGGCTGGCGGCTGTATAGGATCATGAAGCGGCAGATCCAACGCGAAAGTGGTGACTGGATGGAAGAAACCTCAAAGGAAATTTGATCTTTTATTGATGTTTTATAATATAAATCTTGTACTTAACTAAAAAAGGGGCATGACAGCTGGAGGAGGTTATAGGGCAACCTAACATGTAGCTGAACCTGAAATTGGCTGGAATTGAAGCAAATTTGGTGCCAAAACGAAAGTCTTACACGGTTTGATATGTCACCCATTATGCGACATGGCACTGCGTCTGCGTCATGGCCCTCGAACAGATGGACAGGCCCCCCCCTGTTTTGTTCGGATATTTTGTTTGGGTTTCGGTGGGTTCTGTGCCTCGGGTGGAGGTGAATTCAGCGAGTGCTGCTGCTCGGTGGCGACACTTGCTGGCGGGCTGTGTTGTGTTCAGTCGTTGGTCAGAATTTGAGGCAGAAACACGTGCCACCGCAGATACAGAATTCAGCCTAGGGACTAGGGCTCCGATTGAGACTTGGGTACCCATCATCACATAAATCTACAGTAAACAATGGCCTCCCGCCCCTTCGAATAGGGTAAATCAAGCGAATCGACAGACCCCCTAGTGGAATCAAATTTACGGTTTATCAGTCGTCAGTGATGTGAGTGTGATAATATGCAGTTAATCAATTAATAATTCAAGGCAATTTTGCATGCATGCAAATTTTTGTGTGTTTTTTTTTCTTCCTTAGACACCACTACAGCATGGAGAAGTCTTTTCCCATTTCGCCCTGGAAGTACGCTCTATTCGCCACTTGCATTCTGATTGTGGTAAGTGTCTATCCTGGATAGCTGCCATGCCCAGGGAGCTGCAGTCGTGACCCAATTCAAGCCTTGCACATATCTACGTGCCATCTTCCATGCCCAGGGACCTGCAGGCTTGACCTCATTCAAGTGTTGCACATTCGTGACACCTTCCATTCCCGGGGAGCTGCACTCTTGACCCCATACAGGTCTTGCACAACAGCGATGATAGTGCCCGGAAAGAAGTGAAAATAAAATCAATATTGCGCAAAAATGCAAAAATTACGAGAGCAACGCATTTGTCGCGCTAGCTATGGGCCGAAAAGGCGCCCCCAAAGATGGCTATAAGCAAATCGAAGAAATTGTACATATATATATTTATACATTTATTTATATATGTTACAGCCGAACAGCTGTTTGCACTTGGCACTCAATTCGATATTCCCGATGCTCTCCCCCTTCTTGTAAGCTGATTACACAACCATTGCGACCCATTTTGATTATGTTTAAGTTGATTTGGCAATTTAGTTTGTTATTTCTATATATACATAAGTATGTATTTACATATGTGCAACAGGGTATTGTCAAGACTGCAAATGCCAAGGCTCCTCCCCCTCCACACACACAGTGTGCTAAGAACTTCCAACAAAATAATTGGGTCAATCACAGGATATACATAAATCATTCCAACACTATAACTGTCTCACTCTTGCAGGCCTGCAATGTGTTCTTCTTTTCGTGTGGAGTCGTCACCTGGGGCTCGGCAGGATGCACCTTTGCCAGCTATACGACTGCGCTGATCGGAGCTGCCATTTTTGGGGGCGCTTTTCTCGGCGTATATGTGGCCCTCAAGGAATCCTACAAGTACTCGATACTCGTGAGTATTCCAGGACGTTTGCAGGTGCGTTGACGATTTTTCTCATGTGTATGTATCCCGTAGTATATGGTCGTCAGTGGCCTGCTTATCGTCTCGATGGCTACCTACTTCGTCACCTTTACGGCAATGAAACAAGATCTGTTAGGGCACTTTGATCAGCGCATCAGGCAATTATTTGAGGAGAAATCACACAGCAATGACAAGATGCAGCCCATCCACAGTCTGTTTGGCTGCTGTGGGCTGGAGGGACCGCAGGACTACCTTGGCGAAGAGAATGGCGCCCTGCCAGCCAGCTGTTGCTTCGCCTTCGACTGCTCCAATCCGACGCATGTCTTCCAGGAGGGCTGTACCACCAAGGCCAATGAAAATTTGAAGATACAGGCAGATATTAATTACTACTGCTGCATGGCAACCATAGTCCTAGAAGTGCGATTTAAGAAAGAAGTTCCATTTGGAGATATAATCCAACTTGTATTATTTCAGTTTTTGGGCATTCTCACTGCCTACTATATGGGCCGGGCCCGGAAGTATGCCAAGACTAAGGTCAAGGATGACGAGAGCCACATGAATGAATAAGTAAAAATAATATCCAGCAATAATATTGCATAAACGATACATACATACATACATACGATACTCCATTAATCAGATTGGCGAAATTGCCACTAGAGAATAAAATACTTTCCATATGCTAATCGACTCAAATTCCGGCGTTTGAATTCCGGCTCCCCCACAAAATTTATCAGCACTGGCAAAGAGAGCGGAGATTCCTCTTTAGCAGCAACGATTGTCTGCGGCGGCAGCTCTTTAGTAATTTTCGATTTCATTAGCTTTCTGGACACCGATCTTGCTGGTTCTTTCCGTTCTGTTCGCTCTCCCAACCAGTTTTGGTTGATTTTGACAAAGTTCTTTTTGTGATTTGCGAAAAATTCGATAGCTCGGCAAGATGGGTTTCACTTCTGGTTGCATCAAGTGTTTTCTCAACACCCTTAACTCCCTAAACGCGGTAAGTTCTTACGTTTTTGCAGCAGTTTGGAAGACTTCATACATATTTGATTGCCGGTAAACGTATATGTATGTAGAGATATTTTTTATAATTTTTTTTTTTATTGGTGTGAATAAAACGTTGAATTTTGTTGTTTTCAAAATCTGTACCGTGAGTGTTTTTCAGCAAAAACTTGAACAGCAATACATACATATACATTTAGATGTATACAAAGTGTGTGTTGTACGTGTATTCCAATAAATAGGAAATTTTGCATATATTCATGAGTTTTGTATCACATTTTTGTGATTCCTTTTGATCAAGTTTGATGTGATCTTTAACTTTCATTTAAATTATATTCGAATATACATAAATATGTATATTCGATATTTAATTAAACAATTTTCTTCATAAATTTTATTATTTTTATTTATAAGTTTATTCCGCTTAACTTGAGTCAACTTCTGTCGAATATATATGTAAATATTTCATATAAAATGTCTATAAATGCAATGAAATCTCGTACCTGATCCGAGTCGTTGACATTTCAATTTTGTATTCCACCAAAGCTAATCTCGTTTTTTATTTGGTTTCACCTTTGGCCCCTTCTCCCATCGACAGTTGATTGGCATATTCCTGATTGGCATAGCGACGATCTTACTGGGCCAAACACCTCTCGCTTATATCGTTTACCTGTATTTAGTGGGCGGCCTGATCTTCGTTTCGGCCATTTTGGGCTGCTGCGGCATTTGTCAGGAGAATGTCTGCATGACCGCAACGGTGAGTGGGGGGAACGGGAACCTCTACGATGTGGCCAGCTTTAAAACTAATTAAATTACATTTTAGTATGGATTCATCCTGCTGGCACAGCTGATAACTATTCTCCTAGCCAACTTTGGCTTCAAGTTCAACACGGACTACATACGAAAGTTTGCATCGGAGGAGGTGCAGAAGATGTGGGACCTGGAGCTGGTGGAACCGGGGGCAATGGACCCATATCAGAGAACGGTTCGTAATTACACCTAACATTTTAGTCTTCGTTTCTTTCGATGATAAGCGAGGACTTTACTTTCCAGTACGAATGCTGTGGGCGTAACGGACCGGATGACTATGTCAGCATCGGTCGTACCACCTTGCCTGCCACGTGCTACCCCAAGGGAAATTACGAGGCGCCGCACTTCACCACAGGCTGTGTCCAGAGTGCGGGGGATAAGCTCATGGAGCTCTTCAAATACTCCACCGACACGAATTGGATCTCTGCGGGCATTACCGTGAGTGTCTCCCTGTCTCCCCTTGACATGTCATGGTCACTTATTGGTGTTTGATCTGTTTCAGACTCTGATGGTTCTCGGTGCCTTCTATCTGGTCGGACGCTTCCGCAAGCAGCGCAGGCGCTATCACTACTAAGGATTCCCCGATCTAATATCTCACTCTGATTATTGTGTTTAAAAAAATTAGCCTTCGCTAATTTTTCGTTTTTCTGCTGCTGGCGTCATTCATTCTCAATCTTCTGACGCAATCATGCTCAATCAATCTCATCGGGTTTTCGATGACCGAACGCGCGAGTAAATTGCTTAGGGTAGCCAGACAGAGTGATAGAAAGAGAGAGAGAGAGGATACTCTTTGTACTCTCTCTCTCCCTTTGGAAACCCATACTCCGTTCGTGCTAAACATCTGGAAAATGGCGCTACTGAAAGCTAAGAGCTCTTCCTTCTCTCCTCGCTCACTTTTCTCTGTCACCGCTTCAGTTCTGTCAGGCATAACCAACTTGCCCGGATACCTCCCCCTTCCAAGACCAAACATTCTGTTCGGTTTGTTTGGCTTCCGAATGACAGCAGCAGCAGCAGGAACAACAACAACACGCCGTAGTAATAACAAAAGTAAAGAAAATCTCAATAGCTCGAGGCGAAGTTTTTATACTCTAATTAAAAATCAACGTGCAATATATACGATTATACGATTATTTAAATTTGCAGTAATTGTTTCAGGAATATAGAAATAGAAATACACACAGACATACTCTATCGACCGTTCACCACCACTGCTGACGATTACCCAGAATATTGTTATTTAATTGATCGAAAATCTTCTCTTCACTTCACACTAACTATAATACCCTGAAAGCGTGCATAAAACTACAAAACAAAATGAGAAAAGAACGTAAACGCGACTCTGTTTTAACGTACTCAGTCTGTACACATGTGATTTTTGTTGAATTTTTAAATGTTTTATCAGTTTTTACATTTTTTTTTTTTTTTTACATTGTCATCTACATCTACATCATCATCTTTCTCACAACAACACACGTACACTGCACGAGGCAGAATGTATAAGCAGTGTGTGAGCGAAGAGAGAGAATCTGTAGCGACAATCATCGCCATAAATGACTTACGCTGCAAGGGGGCGGTGCAAATCTGTGCTGAAAATTCATTTGATCATTGTGGCCATAATAATTATCCAATCTGAACCAAATTCGGGAATCTGGTAGATATGGTTATTTTCTACAATACTGCATTTCGTTTTTTCTGTTCGTTGTTTGTTTTTCGGGGGCGGGGGGGGCGGGACGAAATTTTTGAAAACAATTATTTTGATTCGGTATGACAGGAGTGTGGTCAGAAAGTTTGGTTGCTCTAGCTCTTATAGTCTCTGAGATCCAGGCTACACAAAATACAAAAACCAAATCGACTCGTTTTTTGTGTGAGTGCGAAAGAGAGGGAATGATGTTTCTCGAAATGGTTTTCTCTATTGTGGCTATACTAATGATCCGATCCAATTCAGATTTGGGACCCTGATAGATATGGTCTTTCTCTATGATTCTGCATTTTTAGTTTTCTGTAATTTTCAAAATTGTGGACGCCACAGATGTGCGCCCTTTGGTGGGGGCGGAAGTGGGCGGGGCGAAATTTTGAAACATTTTTTTGGGAGTGAGATATCACATCAGTGTGGAAACAAAATTTGGATGCTCTATCTTTTATAGCCTCCGAGCAATGGGCGCCAAACAAGACGGACAGACAGACAGACAGACGGACGGACAGACGGACGGACAGGGGGCTATATCGATCAGCATCAATAGCCGAGTCAATATAGCCATGTCCGTCCGTCCGTTTGTCCGTCTGTCCGTCTTGTTCGTCGCCGTCTTGTTCGTCGTGGCGGCAACGTTAAAGGCTGCCTTGGACTACTCGGATTCCGGGGCCAGAATTTTCAGCTCTCTTAGTTCGCTCGCGACCGTTGAAAGTAGTTGTTCAACCGATTCTGGCCGGCTGTTTTTTTTTTTTTTCGGTATCTATAAAACTCTTGCCCCCAAAAAACACAACAAAGTTCTTTTTTGGGATTTGCAGAAAATCCGATAGCTTGGCAAGATGGGCCTTACTTACGGTTGCATCAAGTATTTTCTTAACACCCTTAACTCCCTAAACGCGGTAAGTTCTTAGGTTTTTGCAGCAGTTTGTATGACATCACTCAAATGTATACACATACATGCATATTTGATTGCCGGTAATCGTATATGTATAGAGATATTTTTTGATATTTTTTTGCCGTGCGTGTTTATTTCAAAAATAAATTGAACACCAATACATATGTATACATACATATATATATATGTATCAATATATTGATGTATAAAATGTGTGTTTATATGAGTATTCCAATCAATAATACATTTTGCTTATATTCATGAATTTAGAATCTAATTTTTGTATTCTTTTGATGAGATTCTTTTTTTAACTAAATTTATATTTAAAAAGTCTTTTGCTAGTTATACCCGTACTCGAAATTTATTGTATTTGTGGTAAAAGTGGATGTGTGTAACAGAGAGAAGGAAGCGTTTCCGCCCCATAAAGTATTTATATTCTTGATAAATAATTCCGAGTCGAAATAGCCATTTCCGTCCGTCCTTCCGTTCGTCCGTCCGTCTTGTTTGTCGCCCATTGCTCGGAGGCTATAAGAGCCAGAGAAACTAAATTATATTTCCAGACTGATGTGATATCTCACTACTAGAAAAGTGTTTCAAAATTTTGCCGCGCTAGCTGTGTTGTTGTGTGAAGTGGTGTAGATGTAAAATGTAGAAAATGATAAAATGTTTTAAATTTCCACATAAATTACATATGAACTGACTGAGTACGGGTATAAAAAGTAGTTCGCTTTCAAAGCGACACATCACGTTTCTCGTTTTTTTTTCAAAATATTTCAGGGAAACTTTCTCAAACAAATAGCAGTGATTCCTCGATACTGAAATTATATTAAATTATTTTTAAATGCATAAATAAATCTGATTTCGAGTTTAACAATTTTTCTTCATGGAAACCATCACTTTATATTGTATTATTTTTCATTTTTAAGTTTATTCTCCTTAACTTGAGTTCTGACGAATATATGTACATATATCTCATATGAAATGTTTCACCTTTGGCCCTTCTGCCATCGACAGTTGTTTGGCATATATCTGATTGGCATAGCGACGACATTGCTGGGCGATGAGAGGTACCGCTTACATCGTTTACCTGTTTGTCTTGGGCGGCCTGATGTTTGATTCGGCATCTGGAGCATCTGCCAGGAGAATGTCAGAATGACCGCAACGGTGAGTGGGGGAACGGGAACCTCTTCGATGTGGCCAGCTTTAAAACTAATTAAATTACATTTTAGTATGGATTCATCCTGCTGGCACAGGTGATAATGATTATTCTAGGCAACTTTGGCTTTAAAATCAACACGGAAGAAGTGCGAATTAAGACACAAGTTCCATTTGGAGATATAATCGAACAATTTGTATTAGTTCATTTTTTGGGCATTCTCACTGCCTACTATATGGGCCGGGCCCGTATGCCAAGACTAAGGTCAAGGATGACGAGAGCCACATGAATGAATAAGTAAAAATAATATCCAGCAATAATGTTGCATAAACGATACACACTTACATAAACGATACTCCATTAATCAGATTGGTGAATTTGCCACTAGTGAATAAAATACTTTCAATATACTTTCCATTCAGCCATTCTTTGAAATCTTCCCCCTCCCCAAAAACATTTGGCAGCACTGGTAAAGAGAGCGGAAATTCCTCTTCAGCGACATCGATTGTCTGCGGCGGCAACTTTTTAGTAATTTTCGTTTTTCATTAGTTTTCTGGACACCGATCTTGCTGGTTCTTTTCGCTCTCTCAAACAGTTTTGGTTGATTTTGGCAAAGTTCTTTTTGTGATTTTCGAAAATTTCGATAGCTGGGCAAGATGGGTTTCCGTTCTAGCTGCATCAAGTGTGTTCTCAACATCCTTAACTCCCTAAGAGCGGTAAGTTCTTAGCTTTTTGCAGGAGTTTGCATGACTTCTCTCGGATGTACATACTTATACACATTCATATTTGATTGCCGGTAATCGTATATATATAGAGATATTTTTAAAATTTTTTAAAAAATACTTCGCCCTGGATGTTTTTCCGAAACAACTTGAACAGCAATACATGCATACATATATGTAGATGTATAAAATGTATATGAATTTAAATATTAAATTTTGCATATATTCATGAGTTTTGTATCACATTTTTGGATTCTTTTTGATCTAGCTTGATGAAATCTTTTAACTTTAACTAAATTTAGTGCTTGCATTGCAAAATTTGTTGTTTCATAATATTTCAGGGAAATTTTCTTAAACATACAGCAAAGATCCTCGATACTGAAATTATATTAAAATATTTTTAAATGCATAAATTTTTTTGAATTTAAAAATTTTCTTCATGGAAACCATCACTTTATACATATTGTATTATTTTAATTTTTAAGTTTATTCTTCTTAACTTGAGTTGACTTCTGACGAATATACTACATATTTGATATATTTCATATGAAATGTCTATAAATGCAATGATATCTCGTCTCCGATCCGAGTCGTTGAACCTAAGCTAATCTCATTATACCCGTACTCGAAGAGTAAAAGGGTATATTGTATTTTTGGTAAAAGTGGATGTGTGTAACATAGAGAAGGAATCATTTCCGACCCTGTAAAGTGTATATATTCTTGATCAGCATCAATAGCCGAGTCGATACAGCCATGTCTGTCCGTCCGTCCGTTGTTTTTCGCCCATTGCTCGGATGCTATAAAAGCTAGAGCAACCAAATTTGTTTTCCAAACTGATGTGATATCTCACTAAAGAAAAGTGTTTCGATTTCGCCCTGCCCATTTCCGCCCCCACAAAACGGCGCACATCTGTGGCGTCCACAATTTTGAAAATAACAGAAAAACGAAAACTGCAGAATCATAAAAAGACCAATTTATCAGAGGGCCCTGAATCGAATCGGATCACTAGTATAGCATATCTAAAACAATTTCGAAACATCGTTCCCTCTCGCTTGACTCATCGAAACGTGTCGATTTTGCCCTTTCGTAAAAAATAGCGCCTGGATCAACTATAAGAGCTGAATTTTTGTCCAATTTTCAGCACGTTTATTTCAAAATTGTGCCACGCTTACTTCCGCCCCCCTTGACGAAAAATCGTTTTGAAGATAGAAAAAAACAAAAATTTATCATAGGGATAATTTGGTTCAGTCGAATCATTAATATAGACAATGATAAAACGAATTTTCAGCAGTGATATCCTCCACCCTGCTCAAAATACATTTAGGGTTGATAGCCTACTGATTCAGTTTACGCAGTGTACGTGTGTTGTTGTGAGAACTGATGTAGATTTAGTGACAGATGTAGCAAAAAAAATGTAAAATGTAAAAACTGATAAAACATTTGAAAATTCCACATAAATACATGTATAAAACGGGTGTCGAGTCTTTAACAGCGACACCACACGTTCCTTCTCGTTTTTATTTTGTTTCACCATCGACAGTTGTTTGGCATATATCTGATTGGCATAGCGACAAAATGGCTGAATGACATGCCTCTCGCTTACATCGTTTACCTGTATGTCTTGGGCGGCCTGATCTTCGTTTCGGCCATTGTCGGCTGCTGCGGCATCTGTCAGGAGAATGTCTGCATGACCGCAACGGTGAGTGGGGAAAGGGAACCTCTTCGATGTGGCCAGCTTTAAAACTAATTAAATTACATTTTAGTATGCATTCATCATGCTCGCACAAGTGATAATTACTCTTCTAGCGAACTTTGGCATTAAGATCAGCAAGGGCTTCATACGAAATTTTGCATCTGAGAAGGTGCAGAGCATGTGGGACCTGGAGCTGGTGGAACCAGGTGGAATGGACTTATATCAGAGAACGGTGCGTATTGACACTCAACATTTTAGTCTCAGTTTCTTTCGATGATAAGCGAGGACTTTACTTTCCAGTACGAATGCTGTGGCCGTTACGGACCGGATGACTATATGAGCATCGGTCGTACCACCTTGTCTGACACGTGCTTCCCCATAGAGAATTACGAAGCGCCGTACTTCACAGGCTGTGTACAGAGTGTGGGGATAAGTTATTGAAGCTCTTCAAATACGCCACCTACATCAATTGGATCTCTGCGGGCATTACCGTGAGTGTCTCCCTGTCTCCCCTTGACATGTGAGGGTCATTAATTGGTGTTTGATCTGTTTCAGACTCTGATGGCTGTCGGTGCCTTATATCTGGTCGGACGCTTCCGCAAGCAGCTCAGGCGCTATCACTACTAAGGATTCCCCGATCTAATATCTCACTCTGATTATTGTGTTTGAAAAAACGTGATTGAAACTGCCATTACATTGACCCGTGCAGAGGGGGGCCTGAGCTAATCTTTTGTTTTTCTGCTGCTGGCGTCATTCATTCTCAATCTTCTGACGCAATCATGCTCAATCAATCTCATCGGGCTTTCGGTGACCGAACGCGCGACTAAATTGCTTGGGGTAGCCAGACAGAAAGATAGAAAGAGAGAGAGACGGTACTCTTTGTAATCTCTCTCTCCGTTTGGAAACCCATACTCCGTTCGCACTAAACATCTGGCAAATGGCGCTACTGAAAGCTTAGAGTTCTCCCTGATCTCCTCGCTCACTTTGCTCTTTCACCACAACACTCCCTCCCACCAACGTTCGCTTCAGTTCTGTCAGGCATAACCAGCTCCCCCGGATCCCTCCCTCCTTCAAAGACCAAACATTCTGTTTGTTTGGCTTCCGAATGACAGCAGCAGCAGCAGGAACAACAACAACACCACGCCGTAGTAATAGCAAAAGTAAAGAAAAGCTCACTTAATCGCGGCGAAGTTTTTATACCCTAATTAACAATCAATTTACGATATATACGAGTATATACGATTATTTATTATTTAAATTTTTAATCATTGTTTCTGGAATACATAAATACAAAGACATAAAAATATCGAGTTATAGAAATTTTCTACTATATCGACCGCCAACGCTGACGATGACTCCACAGAATATTCGAATTTAATTGATAGAAAATCCCTTCTTCTATTCGTTACCCCTTAACTGTAATACCCTGAAAGCGTGTAAAAACAAAAAAAAAAAAAAAAAACAATTAAATTATGTTAAATACTAAGGCCGAAGCATTTGATACACTAGCAGACCCATTGTTAGTCATTTGATGGAGATGAAATTTTGTTGAGCTTGAGAAAAATTAATCTATAGATTGCTGATCTTGCTTGGAATATATTTCTGATTTTATTTGTTTGCTGTATTTGCTGTTAGCCTAAAAAGGAACTGTTTCTGCGCAAAGTTTCATTGAGAAAGCTTAAAACTGAGAGACTCTGAAAGCGTATATCAAAAACATTAGAAGCAACACAAGCAATAGAAACAACAAAGTTTGGTCTTTGACTTTGGCGGTTTTTTTTTTTTGTTTTGGTTGTGGTTTTGTTGGCTTTGCTCTTTGTGTTTGCCTAGTGTCTGTGTGTGCGTTCGTGTGCTGACTTTGTTTGCTTTGCTCTGGCGGCGACCGGCGTGGCGGCAACGTCAACGGCTGCCTCGGACTACTCGGATTCCGGGGCCAGAGTTTCCAGCTCTCTCAGTTCGCTCGCGACCGTTGAAAGTAGTTGTTTAACCGATTCTGGCCGGCTGTTTTTCTTTCGGAATCTATAAAAACTCTTGCCCCAAAAAAATACACAACAAACTGTTGCACGTGTTGCACAGAGTCTCGATTGCATTCTCCGAAAAGCACTTGGCCATACGAGCACATACATAGGAAAATAGAAATAAAAAAAACACATTCAAAATGGGCTGCGCAACGGGCACCATCAAGTACTCTCTGTTCCTGTTCAATGCCTTATGGGCGGTAAGTAGAGCACAAAAAATAGAATTCAAAGCATATGCTACATAAGCTATATTCTTCTATCGCACAAGTTTCAGTATTAATCGAATATTTTCAATTATTTATTAAAATATTTTTCCAAGTTTTATACCTACATGATTTGTGAGCGGAATTTTGGCCTAATATTGGAAATCGCTTTAAATACTCCTCGTATACCTATTAGACTTCCACTTAGCCCGCAGATGATATCATCTTGTATGCGTGCCTTTAGTTTATGACCACATTTCGCAGTCTCGTGTGTATCGCGGTGTGTTTGTGTATGTGCGTCTATTGTTAATGGTTTGTGTTTTGCTTTTGCATTCCTTGAGCCATGAGGAAAGCTCTGGGCCAAGCAGTCGAGCAGCCGAGCAGCAGAGCAGCTCAAATGCGTCATGCATTTCGATTTCGTTGAATGTGGTAATGCTGCTCCTCTGCTTAGTTTTTAAAAAGCTAACACGAATTTAATATGGGAATACGGAAACCGGATTAGTCAACAGCGTTGACAATAGACACAAGATGAGATGAGATGACCGCAGCGCTGACAAATTACTTGAGATACATATGTATGTACATGTAGGAGCATTCGTAGGATTCTCAGGGTTACAGAGAACTGTAATACCAAAATGAAGGGACTTTCGATTTTCTATATATTTTCATAGTTGTAGCTTTCAAACTAAACATCAGCATGGGTTTGAGTTTTGTTGAGAAAAGAGAAAACCTTTTGAAAGACAGATCAAATCTAGAATGATTTCATTTCCGAATAAGTAACATAGAGAATGAGTAATAGGATCATTATACGGTTGGATGCTACACATGTACACATCATATTTGAATTTAGCTGACAAACGATTGATCGAAATCTGAGACTCAGAGCATTTGAGCTTCGGCTTTGAAACTTTCAATTGTTATTTTGGAATATGTAAACTTAAATTGGATACGCCTCCAATTTAAAATGTAAGCTGATATTGCTCGATTATCTGGCTGTTAAACACTCCAAGCTCCCCATATTTATTGGCATATTTTGTATCTGTTTTTTTTTTTCCAGATACTCGGCATTTTGGTGCTTATCTTTGGGGGCCTCGGGTGGGGGGCGATGCCAGATCATTATGCCATTGGCATTCTTGTTCTGGGCGGAATTATTCTCCTGATATCCCTCTTTGGTTGCTGTGGCGCCGTTCGTGAATCGCCGCGCATGCTCTGGACGGTAAGTGATATTTGACAGATGCAAACAATATTTCGGGAAGCCAAAAATTAAGTGAATTTCGATTGTATTTCAGTACGTGTCACTGCTGGTGGTGTTGCTGGTACTTATAGCCGCCTTCATTGTTCTCAATCCGCGGGATGTGTTCAAGAAGTATGCCCTGCAGACGGTCGAGGATCATTGGCGGCTAGAGCAGACGCAGCCGGGCAGCATGGATCTAATCCAGAAGACAGTGAGTTACGGAACCACATCGTATTGTTTGAAAATTGAAAACATATCCCCCAACCATCCATTTTAGTATTCCTGCTGTGGGCAAAATGGTGCCCAGGATTATTTGGTGATTAACTACTGGAACGGAAGTGTGCCCAACAGCTGCTGCAAGGACGGCAACTGTGTGAATCCCCTGAATCTCTATGCGATCGGCTGCATCACTAAGGTGGAGGAGGCCTTCTCTGACGAGGCCACCACGTCGCGCTACCTGGAATGGGGCCTTCTCGGCTTCGATGTGAGTATGCCAAGGCATTCAATCCACTTCCCCACTGGAGAAATGCTCACCAATTGTCATTATCTTTGCAGGTCGTTATACTCTCACTCGCCATAATCTTGGCCATACACTACACGAATCGCCGACGACGCTATAACTATTAACACGTTCATATTTAGCACCTAATCAAGTCAATCTACTTAACATTTACCAGTCTCATTTGTAAGTCACACCGATGTACCTTGCTTAGAACCACAGCACACAGCGCTCTGTATGTGTTCCACTTGCCAAGCAATTGAAGTGGCCTTAAATATACAATTCATACAAACAAACCTATGCTCGTACTCATGTTTTGTAGGGTAGTGTAAATTGTTGAACCTCTTCCTCATCATCATCATCATCCCACTGGGATTGGAAAGCTCTGCCCTTCAAATCAATGACGCGTACTTAAGACGAACCAAACAGCGGCGGTCAGAAAAATAGCAGTGCTCCAAAGAGTATGGAAAAAGAACATTGGTAACATCTAATGGATTGAATATTGGAAGATCTTTTGAGCGATAAATAGCTCACATCATTTTGACCCCAAGTGTATGTATGTATGTTGTCACAAATAAGAGGCCAAAAATGAAAGCAAAGCCAGACCCAAACATAATTAAGCTCAAAATTCGGTGTGTGCGTGTCTGTGCCTGGCTAGGGGACAGTGGAGTGAGTAAGGAGAAATGCGCAACTCCAGACATAACAAAACAATAAACAAACTCGAAGACAAAACTGTTCAACAAAATAGAGCTGGAGAGAGAGAAAACCAGACTAAGATAGAGAGAGGGAAAGAGAGCTTACATTTATGTTTTGTCATTGACTTATTGACATATTGACGTCATGGTGCCACTGAGCTTGAGCCAAGATCCAAGGCAATGGAAAGAAGACCACTGTCAGGCGAAGAAAGGTAGTGGGCAGCAGAGACAGGGAATTGAGACCGACAATAACAGTTTAATCAAATTTCAGGCAATCTGTTGATTAAATTTGCATTTTCTTTGTCCCCCAATCTGCCTGATCTGGAAGTCGAAGTCACGACAGCAAAGTCAAAGTCAAAGCACTCTCCAAGCGTGAGCATGTGACGTCATTGCTTGGAGCGGTGACCCAAGGTACATAAAGCAGAAGGTAATTTCGTTTGATTGTCACTCTCTTTTGTCCTCGCTCTGTGACAACCAAAGACTTGAATGCAAACAGAGACCACCATATTGACTGGCTTACCTTCCACTTAATATGCCATGCGCTGACCCAAGTGAGTGCATCGCGCACTCTCTCTCTCTTTCCATCGCTCTCCCAGCTGACTTGGCGCCTGTGTGTGGGAGTGTGTGCGCTTCGTGCCTCGCCTCTCTCCCGCACACCCTCTCTTACGGTTGATGGCGGAAGCAAGAGCAAAAGAGAACGACAAAAACTTTTCCCGCGTTCAGTTCAAAAACACACGCAGAACGTGCCACAAGCAAAAGCCAAATTTTTGGAGAGCGGAAATCCCGAAAGAACATTTAACGGAAATTTATTTCGCTATTAATTCAAATCGGAAAAACAAACCAAAGGAAAAACGTGAAAGTAAATAAACAAACAGCCAGCGAGAAGGGGGAGGAGAACACAAGTCAAAAGGTTAAGACACTTTCACGAGTGAATATTTCCATTAATTCTAGAAGTCACTCTCCCAGTCGGTCTACAATCATGGGCTGTGCCACGACCAGCATTAAGATCACCTCCATTATACTGAATGCCATTTTAGGGGTAAGTCATAATTATGTACCACCTATAAGGAATACCAATTAGCCATAACAGCAGCAAAAAAGTCAAGTATAGTACGACTATATGATATATGTTCTATATGTATGTATATATATTTGAGTATTACATTTGAGCAAGGAAATTAGCATGATGTCATGGGTGGGCACAAATGAACGCACTTCAAAAGTCCAACAAAAACAGCCTTAAAATTTAAATTATTTTTGAAAAATTGTTCCTATATGTACATATGTACGAACATGTACTAGTAGTGTTCGGTGGACGAGAGCTTCAAAGCATATAGCGGCTGAATGTTTTCAGTCTCCTTCGGGTGTATTTTTAAC
Organism: Drosophila bifasciata; assembly: GCA_009664405.1. Lineage (NCBI taxonomy): Eukaryota > Metazoa > Arthropoda > Insecta > Diptera > Drosophilidae > Drosophila > Drosophila bifasciata. The sequence goes on along the minus strand of CM019043.1, from coordinate 3,943,384 downwards.
CGATTTCTGTCGTGTTTGTCAGCCGCGAGCACACCTGAACGATGGCCTCAAGGTGGCAGCCGCCTGTCCGAACACACTGGCCCCTATCCCTGCCATGGTTTCCATGGAAAACTTGTTTACGTTTTAGGCCATTCCCAGACGGACCTAGCCAGAGCCTTCAATTGTTCCAATTTCGTTCCCGCAGGATGATGATGTCATGCCAATGTACATACACACACATGCATAGATACATACATACATACTGGTTTATAGTTTGACCTATATAGCGGAATCGAATCACTTGAAGAACAACAAGAACAAGGGTTGGCCACCCTCGTTGCCGAAATGGCAAAAGAAAAGGGAGACAGGAAAATCAGTGGAACAAAGGGGAAATCTTTATCACAGACCGACCGACCGACCGTCCGACCCGACCAGTCAGCCGAACTTCCCCAAGCGATAAATAATGGACGGGATGGGTGCTGCTTTGTTGCTGCTGTTAATTGTCACACAAATGAATCGGCACTGGAAGTGCAATTGAAATTGCATCATCATCCCGTAATTTATTTCAGCTTCTGGCATTGGGATCCATTGGATGGATCGCTTACAATGCGGACACCGAGGGCCAGGAGTTCGTCATCGCCGCCTATGTGGCCTGCTCACTCATCCTGCTGTTCGCCATGCTGGGCATCCTGGCGGCCATCCGTGAATCGGTGGCCCTGACTGCAACGGTAAGGGACATAGTGTAATCTCGACCGATAGTCTGTTAGTAATGATCTCTTATAATCCCCCAGAGTGCCGTGTTCCTGCTGATACTGGCCATACCGCAGATCGTGAGCACCTGCATGCTGCTGCATCAGTACGATGTGCAAAGCGGACAGGAGACGGTGGAGGCGGCCTGGCAGGCGAACAACATGGACGGACTGCAGCAGAAGCACGAGTGCTGCGGCAAGAGCAGTGCCCAGGACTATGTGCATCTAAACCAGCTGATACCGCCCAGCTGCTATGCCGATCTGCAGCAGACCACCCACCACCTCTATGTGGAGGGCTGCATCGAGAAGGTGCAGAGCTTCTATGAGAGCGATAAGGAGCGCTTCATTATTGTGTCCTGGGTTCTGGTTGCATTCGAGGTAAGTTCAGAGCTCTCTCTTGTTTCACAGAGAGCTTTTCTAACTGGTTTCGTCTTTCTTTTGTTCGTTGCAGTTGCTTTGCTTTGTCGTGGCAGTGTTTCTGGCCATAAGCTATCGCAACAAGCAGCGCCGCCTGCAGTTCTAGGACGGCCCAGAATCGGCCTGATCCCACAGTACAAATGTTTCGGAGTTTGGGTCTCTCAAGTATTTCCCGCCTTGGCATTTCATTACCAAAACAAAAACGAAGTCATTCATTATTTACTCGTACCTAAATCTATTCTCTAATTAAGTACATCATATAGTCCAATTATCCATTATAATTATCGAAATAAATGTGCCTGTGTCTGTTTTGAAGACTTTTCATCGCTTGACTCGACGTTTGTTTGTTTTCATAGCTTGATGGAAATATTAAGCATACGACGTGCTGCCACACAGTGAGCTTTAAATGGCTAAACAGTTTTGGCCAGAGGCAGACCACTTGTTGATGGGACTGTCAAGGCCAGAGGCGCGTCCAATGCGGAATGTTTTGCATAATAATTGAGTGAGTTGGCCCCAGAAAAATGGCCATAAATCCTACAAAGATGTCCTGACAATCCCACAATGCTGTGTATAAGAAAGCTTTTTCCTCCTCACTACTCGCTCCTTCCCTCTATAGGTGCGTAGCGGCAGAAAGCTTTCGAAGCACTGTGACATCATACCACCCAGAAATGTATGAAAGCAGCAGCGGCAGCGGCAGCAGCACCACCACAACCTCCACGGCATAAAGCACCCACGACAATAACATTAATAGCAGCAACAAGAACAGCCATGGGTTTCGTTGATTTCATACGAACGGCGGAATCCACCAACTGGCCCTCGGGGAGCGCCATAATTTCAACTCAAATGCGCCGCCTCATTCAGTCGAACGACAACGTCTATAGGGAAAGGGCTTGCGTTCAGCTGAGCATTGCCTGGTCGTGTGCCCCATCCCCCCCGCTGGTCATAGCTTCGAGTTAACTGCGCATCGGAAAACGTACAGAAGGACAGGGAGCACGGATAACGCGATAAGTAATTGGTGCGTTTATTGATTGGCTATCCTTCTGTCCTGGTGGGTCTTGCAACATGGCCTGTCGCGTGTCGTTTCTGAAAACGCTACTCATCATACTCAATGTCCTGCTATCGGTGCGTATGCAAAATACCTGAGAGGCTTCCCTTGAAACGCATTTCCTTTTCACAGCTTATTGGAGTGACTCTAATTGCGCTGTCTGTGTATGAGCTGAACAGCTCCACGCCAGGCACCTTCGAGCACATTGCCATCGTCATCCAGATCTTTGTGGGCTCCTTCGTCATACTGACCTCGTTCCTTGGCTGCTTTGCCACGGCACGGGTCTCCCTGGGACTCGTTTGGACTGTAAGTGAAGGGCGTCAAATTATTCACCATGTCTAATATTATCTTTTTCTCTCCTACCAGTATGTGATCTGCCTGTTGATCCTGCTCTGCCTGCAGATCTACATCATTGCTGCAGCCCACTCGACGAACTATGTGGAGAGGTCGCGCAGCGAATTCCTGGCCCTCTGGTCAGATCCCAGAGCCAATGCTGAGCGCCTGTCCCTCATCGAGCAGAAGGTGAGTGGTGCGAAGTGTCCCTAAATGAAGTCACGCATGAAATTAAATGGATTCCCCTTCAGTACTCGTGCTGTGGCCAGCTCGGTGCCCATGACTACATACTGCTCGGCAGAGGAATACCCAGTAACTGCTACAAGGACTTCGACAGGCAGCAGGACAATCTCTTCAGCGAGGGCTGTTTGGCGGCTGTCCAGGTACATGCCAATGACAACGTGGCCATTGGACTCGTCATCAAGTGGCTGCTGCTGGTGGTAGAGGTGAGTCTCTTGCCCAGCCCAGCCTCGATTATAAATTACAGAGGGCGTAGCAAGTCAAGGGCGGGCCGGAAATAGCTTCCAGGCCACATACAGATTGGGTTTTCTAATCAAGTTTTCCAATATCATCGCACAGTTCGCCGCCCTGGGAGCCGCCACACATTTGGGCATCACGGTGCGCAACAAATTGCGGCGCGAGAGATTCTAACAGGTTTCCCCCAATGGCGACGCACCTGCAACAGCCGCAGCCTGGGACCGATGGGAGCGGAGCAAACAAACCCATTACAAACACTTCTGTAGGCCGCCGCCAGCCAGCCTCAATGGATCTGGAGTGGGTAGCAAAAATGTAGAATAAATATTTAAGAACACACTAGAAATATTTGATAAATTTTATTTTCGCCAACTATATGCGGCATATCAGAGAATCGCGCGAAGCAGACACGAGTAGATGTGCGAGTGAGAGTATATGTATGTCTTCTGCCTATAAAGACGCATATAAAAATATAAATCTCGGTCACTCGCCGGGACGCGGCGGGACAGCAGATGAGCGCCGGACTACCGAGCAACGACTGCCACACAAAATACAAAATACGAGGCGGAGACAGAGACGGACACGGACGCGGCAGGGACAGCCACTCAGCGGATTTGTAAACATTTTGCTGTTTCTTAGTGATCGTTTTTGGCTTTATTTTGCATTGGGCTGAACGAGTTCACTTCGCGGCAGCCGAAGGCATTAACAGTTTGGGTCACAAGCGGCGCGCGTCGGGTACTGTCGGACGCGAGTGGAAAACGAATATCCATCGAGAGAAAAGCGTGTGGTGCTGGAGTTCATTTCATTTATAGTGTTCAAAACACAAATATTATAATTTATCCGTAGGGTATTATATTTCTAAAAGAGGTGCCAGAATGCCAACAATTCGCGTGTGCCTGCAATGGACTGCGGTGGTCTTCAATACAATTACTTTGGTAAGAGTTTTGAACGCTCCACATGTCGCATGAGTTATTTACGAGCACAAATATGCGTGCACAAACAATTGAAATGTATAATAATAAATTAAGTGCTAAGCAGTAGTTTGCAATAAATCATTTCATTGAGAATAAATTCTGTTCGTATTGTACGCTCATTGACTCACACGGCGTATGAGTAATGGATGTGTATTCGAGTTCATCTCGGCCGGAGATGTTCTGTTCGTCAAAGCGAAATCATTAAACATTTCTTACATTTCTGTGGCATTGTCGCATGTAATTTTTTTGCTGGTCGTTTCGGGCTGCCGCTGTCCGTGTAGTAGATGGCCAATTTGGCAGAAAACAAATCCCATTCCATACCAAAATTTCCATTTCTGCCAGACAAGATGTCACTTGGCGTACATTTTTCCCTCATTTCCCCAGATTGCGGTTCCTTTGGCACATTTGAAACGAAAGAAATCGAAAAGAGAGAGAGAGAGAGATCTGTGTATATGCCATTTAAAAATAAAGCCCAAAGTAATTCAATTTATTTTTATGCCAATATTTTCTTTTATTTTGAATTTTTTTCGCTTCTCTCGGCGCTGCCATGACGTCGCCTACAAAGCGAACTTTTGTCTCTAAAGGCGTTTTTTTTTTTGTCCATTTTGTTTGGCCATTTCACGGCCCATTAACAAATAGTTAATGTGCATATATCTTTATTTATAATCATCATCTAGACCGTCGGCATCCTGGCCGCCCTGGCCGGTGTCTACGAGCTGGATAGGTATGACGAGGGCTCCGCCGAGCATCTGCAGAAGTTCGTGCAGCTGGGCATGGCGGGTACTCTGATTTTGGCAGCTCTAATTGGATGCCTCGGCGCCTTCCTGGGCTCCATCAAGGTCATGGTGATGGTGAGTAGTGACTGTCCTGGGGGCTCAATCCAAAAAGTTAACTGCAAAGGGAACAAGTTTTAGCACCTCACCCTGTTGGGCATCTTGATTGTCTCGCACATCTGGAAGCTCTCGCACTACAACGAGAACAAGCAGCTGGATGCCACCGAGGTGTACGTCATGTCGCTGTGGATGGAGGAGCTGGTCCACCAGGGCGCCATGCGGGAGCTACAGCGAGATGTGAGTTGCTGATTGGACACCCACCCACCCATCTGGGGAAACTCTTCTCACTGTTTAATATTTCCGTGATTTCAGTTCGAGTGCTGCGGCAACAAGGGGTTCGGGGACTACACGAGCCTCAACATCAAGGTGCCCACCAGCTGTTTCCATACCAAGGACGGCCTTCACGCCCTACATCCCTATGCCGAGGGCTGCATGGCGGCCGTGAAGCGAGCCTTTCTCCAGATCTATCGCTACGAAAAGTGGGCCCACTGTGGACTCATTGGCTACGAGGTGATTACTGATTACTGGGCGATACTCTAGTCCCCCGATGATTAATTAATACCTTCTGTCTGTTGCAGCTTGTGGGCATCATCTTGGGCATCACGCTGTGCTGTCAGCTGACCAACAAGACACGTCGCTATGCCTACTGATTCCCCACACTCATTTATACCCGCACAGAAGCATTTGCAACATAGCAACATAATAAACTAAACATTTGATAAAATCTAACATCAGACATCGGCGGCGTTCAGTAGCTGGGCCCGTGAGCCGGTCACATGGTTAGAGCGCGGCTCTCGCCTAACACCTGGCGGCACTTGGCGACGGGCGAGTCGTTGCCGCTGGCGCAGCTTGAACAGCACCACACTCAGGGCGGTTGTCTGCAGCAGTATAAATATCTATGGGAGGAGTACAGAGAGACAGTGTTATTTTCTTACAGCTGCAGTCAATTGCCCACCTCAAGGCCAACGATGGACCACATGAAGAGCTTATCGCGGTGTTGTATATAGCGCTGGCTGTTGCTCAAAGTCTCCAGGCAGCCGCGCGGATAGAGCTGCTTCTGCTGCTGCTCGTAGGTGTCATTGGCAGTGGCCTGATAACAGCTCGCGGGCACCAGCAAATGCAATTGCCTGTAGTCATCCGAATTGTTGTAGCCACAGCAATGCTGCGTGGCCTCGTACTGATGCATTAGCTCCGGCCGACTGTCTAGGCCATGCCAGGCCAGCTCGAGCTGGTGCCAGGCACTGTCGGTGGCTATATGCGACGGATTGTAGTAGTGATGCAGCTGCAGGTACTCCGCACCCAGACAAATCAGTATAAACAGGGTGAACTGCAGGGGAAAAAGCACTCTCAGCTGAGTTTCCGGGGCATCTTCGGGGTACTTACGAGTAGATTGACACACAGGAGATTGCAAATGAGGCCGTAGCAGCCAAACATAACGATCATGCAGATGGTTCCACCCAGCACGAGGCTCTTTACGAAGTATGTGTGCTCCGGTGTGTTGGGCTCTGCCGCCTGGAGGCCCAATCCTGCGCCGCAAATGACACCAATGCCCAGCAGCTAGGGGGGAGAAGAAATCATTTTACAAAGAAATAAATATGTGCAGATTTAATGGCTTACCATATAGAGCAGATTGGAGAGCAGGCCCGAGAGCTTGATTGTGTCGTAGCAGCGGTTCATGACGAGAATGCTGTAAACTCTAGCAGATGCGCCGAATTTAAGGAAATTGCAATCTCTACAAGAGGCAAGCGATAAGCCAGAACACAGAGATACTCGGCAAGGAAAAGGTGCAGCGACACTTACTACAATCAGAGGGTTTATTCATGTGACATATAAAAGTGTTCGACGGTAGTAAGTACTTCCGTACTTATGTACAGCTAAAAATTGCCTAAAAACTTGCTTAATAAATATGACATAGACATATAGTAGACATAGCATACGAGTAGATCTAAAGTTATATCGCGTCGCAATACGCCTCGAGAGAAAAAAACAAACTCTCGAGTGTAGTTGGATGCATCAAATGTTTCACAAACAATTCTTGTGGGTCTGTATCGTGGTTCTAGTGAGTGGGGTGTTGGGTGGTGTTGGTGTTTGTCTGAATATGTCGGGTATTTTTGTGTGGGTTTGTTGCATGTTTAAATAAAGAACACAACGAGTGGCGCCCCGTTAAAAAATTTCAATAAATATCACATTGTGTTTAAAAAAGAGTTGCTGGCAGGGTAATTGGATCATGTCCTGGCATTCCTTGCTCTTCCATTCCACTCCTCGTCCTATAAGCGCCATGGCAGTGGTATGAAGCCCCACTTCTGTGTGATATCCTTGAAGTCGCACTGCATGCAGAGCACCACCTTCTCCTGCTTCTGATTGCGTGCATTTGTCGCCGCCTTGAGTGTGAGGCACAGCTTTGTGTCTCGGTGCGAAATTTGTTGGGTCTGCGGGGGGGTTTTAACAAAGGATTAGTAAGGATAGAGAGCGTTGCTTAATTTAATTTAGGGCACACTCACATCCATGTCGTAGCTCCACATCTGGCTGGCATCCCTGGCGCACTGCGTCAGCATCACGTTCGAGGTGGTGGCATTGCGGTTCTTTAGTAGCTTGATAACTCCCTGTTTGGGTGGACGGTAGGCCAGGCAGATGTTATCGTTGGTCATTATCTGTCCCTTGGGGGTGATCACGAACATGTCCATGGTCTGGGCATGCGACGTGCAGTCCCCACTGTGACCGGTTGCAGGGAGGAGCGCGGCGCCACCTCCCTCAGTGGACGCAGACACTTGTCCCGCTCCAGATCGATCAGTGACATAAACTCCTCCGACTTGCTCTCTATCTCCTCGAAGGCCCGCTTCCATTCTCGGGACAGGGCACGGCCCGGCAGATTCTTCATGTGCTTGCTGTAGGCCTGGGTGCACTCCGTCTCGCCATCCAGCCAGATGATCTTGCCAAAGAAGCGATCGGGTGCTGGGAAGAAGTGTTCCGGCCAAATGTTCTCCAAGTACCAGGCAAATGACTTGCACTGCAGCTTCTCCCGCAGGGCCACGCGCTCCGTCACGTTAACCTTATCCTTGACGCTCAGCGATAGTCCAGAAGTGTACAGCATGACGAAGTACTGCCAATCGTCCATCCAGACGGTCGCTGCCCTGGCCAAATTGTCTGTGAGCACCTCGCTCATGCCGCCAGGAAACGTGTACGGCGTACTGCTGCGAAATACATGACCCACATGGGAGCAAGGGCTGATTTCGACCCTGCCGCCGCATTGCCAGATCCGGAAGGACATCTCGACATTCTCTCCGCCCCACACACGCATGTTGCTGTCGTAGGCTCCCATTTCATAGAAGTAGCTGCGATCGATGGCGAACAGACCGCCAGCCATGCCCGGAGTGGCTATGGGGGCCGTGGAATCCTTGGCTGTGATTTCTGTCGCCTGGCGCTTCCTGTCCGAAGAGAACCAGCGGAAGCTCAGCTGCCAGTTGAAGCCGCCCCAATGGTTCTCAAAGGTCTTCGTGTAGCTGAAGTTGTCGTCGGATATTATGTCGATCACTGGACAGATCACCACATTGCGTGCCTCCTTGATCCGCGCCAACAGAGGCTCCAGCCAGCCACGCGAGCACTCGCAGTGGGCGTCCAGGAAGGTTAGCACATCTCCGCGGGCATGCTCGGCGCCCAAGAGGCGAGCGGGAACCAAGCCGCTGCGCTTCTTCATGCGGTAGATCCGAGTGGGCACCGTCAGCACCTTTATGTAGCTCTCCAGCTGGCGCTTCAGATAGGCTACGGAAGAGAATCCACAGATTAGTAATTTACGTTATTAGTTGGGGCTTTGCTTACTGCGCTCGCTGGCATCGTCAACCAATATGATCTCCTTGAGCAGATGGCGGGGCGAGCGGTTGATGACGCTTGTTATGGTGCGCAGCAGGACGGACCAGGCTTCGTTATGGAATACAATGATAATAGAAGTGCTGGGCAAGCCACTGGCATACTTCTTGTCGCGGCATCTACAACGATAGAATCCATCTCTTAGATGCAGGACATTGCCTGGGGGCAAGGTCTAACTCACTCGGGTGTACGATAGTCCTTAAGAGTGCGATTCAGGGGAATGCGATCGCTGGCCAGCAGGTTGAAGCTATTCAAGCGAAAGAAGCGCTGCATACGAAAGCGGTCGCGGGGCGGCACCACAACGGGTCGCCCATCGGCTCCCTCGCCAGGGACAGGCTCGAACTGGTTGATGTTGTAATCGTCTGCCAATGAATGGATTTATATATTCATTTATTTATTTATGGCTTGCATATTGTGTCACTGGCAATGAGAGATTGGGAGATGCCTGATGTCCACCACTCACCTGCAGTCATGTTGCCGAAGATGTCTCCCTTGCCAATATAATGGGCCACGATACTTTTATGCGGCCAGAGCGAGCGACGTTTGGGCGGCGGTTTCGGATGACTTTGCAAGAAACAGCCCATTAAAGCAGCAGCACCAGCACCAGCCACAAGACCCAAGCCCCAAGCCCCGTCCAATGCGATACGATTCGATCCGCGGCGGCAATCCGAGGGCAAGTGATCCACAAAGGCATAGACAAAGATGTGACAATGGATATTAAATTTAGCATTTTACAATAACTCGATTCACGCGAGGCGATGGCAAAACAAACAAGAAGAAATGCAAAGTGGCTTGAAGACCGAAAAAAACCGAAAGTCGAGGCGAGCCGCTCGAGTGGAACAACAACCAGCCAGCCACTTGCAACATGGCCAGACGTGGGCTCCAAAGGAAATTATGCAATGCGCCAGCCAGAGGAGGAGGCGGCAATGGTGCCATTAAGGCCCTGCAGCAATCCATCCTAATGGATTCTTTTTTCTTTTGGTATGTTGTTGTAGTGGTTACTCACCGCAGCTCTGAATCAGCGGATTGTATGCTTGCCACATACAGGTTAATGCTAATTGCAAACATAAAGAATGCAAAGAACAGTAGGAACAGATAGAGGAGCCACAGTTTCTTTAATTGTTGAAAGCGCAGACCCATAGTTAATGCCGCTTTGTTCTTGTTGGTTGTCTTCTGCTTGGCTCAAAGCGTGTTAATGACCGCTGTCCGTCCGTCTTCAGTAGGGAGATGTGATCGCCAGCAGTGTTTGGTGCCAACTAATCAAGTTATTTGTTGTTGGCCCAAGTCAATACGAAGCGCGTTCCGTAGTCCGGACACTGGATGGCACACAAACTGTGGCGCTGCAGCAATTCGTCCGCTTTAAAATACGCGCCGCGTACGCGTTCCAATTCGCAAAACTGTGCTGATGTATAGTACTTTTTATTATGAATACATTTCGCTTGTTCGCGGATGGCACTTGTTTACATCTTTGACCGGGCGGTCTGGACTAGAATGGCATTTGAAATTTGAAAACAAACTCAGCCTAGTTGGAATTCACAAGTTGAATGCTGATATTTTCAGAACTATAGACAATGGTTTTGGATTTATTTAATTTTTAGGTAAATTGTATTAAAAATTGGAAAATCCAATTGGAGAGCTCATTTTTGCGTGGAGTCTACGAGCGAACTAGTTCATCTTAGCCCATGTAACCCACCAATAAACTACAAATTTGCTACATAACAATTACATAGTCATGTAACTTTCAACAGCGACAGCTGGCGGCGAACTTGAATTAGAACCATAAGCAGAACTTGAACTGAAACCATAAACGAACCATACTATCGATATTTCTGCGGAAAGTTAGTAGACGCCAACAGCCATTTGAATCGGCGTTTGACTTTACTTTAGCTATCAAACCACTGAAACACTCTCAATTTTCACCTTCTACTTGACTTCTTCTACTTCTCTTGTTCCGCTAGTTCGCTCTTGTCAGTTTATTTGATTCAAATAGTTCAAAGTGCAGACCTGCATCGTTTGGGCCCGCAGTTATCGATATTTAAATATATCAAACAATTATGAATGAAAATACAATGTTATTAGCTAAGCATATTCGAATAGCTTCTACAACTGTTAACAGATGAATTCAAGATGATCACTTAGCGATAGGGACGACGACGCTCTGCATTCTGTAAGGTTATAGCCAGAAGACCAGCAATCATCACGGTAAGCATCTGTGAATCAGATTGAAAGTTAGTTCATTTGTGGATAGATTTCTAGCAGGAGCTGTGCATATTGACGTACCTCCACACCGACAACTGACCAATCGCTGATGCGTTCCCAGCGAGTGCCCTTGATGAAGGCCGCAGCCAGCTGTCGGTCACAGCCCACTGTATAGAGATCTGTGGTTACGGTCGTGTTCTGGTTGAAGTAGCAGCTCTGCGGTACACGCAAGCCGCTGTCCGGATAGTTCGAGGGCCCCGTCCTACCGCAGCAATGATACTGCAAGGCAAAATGGACTCTGATTAGAATTGGATACGAGAGGAACGAACGATTCGAACGTACCTTAATTTCATAATAGGACATGCTGCCTTGGTGATAAAGCTGGCCCTGCCAGGCACTGTAGATAGTCTCATTGGCCAGCAGCTCAAAGTTAATGGGCTGGGCGAATATGACGGTGATCTGCCCGAATACCAGAGCCATCAGAATCGCCGCGAACTTCCAGGGGAAATGCAAAAGGTCGTACCAAAATACTCTTACGTTGTTGGCGAAATATCACTTACGATCCAGGTGAGACGAATGCTCTCCTGCAGAGCGGCAACACAGCCGAAGATGGTGCTGCCGAAGAGCAGGGCCCCCAGGACTATGCCCAGAATGCAGGGCACCCGAATGGCCATGCTATGGCTGAAGGCAATCAAGGCGTAGGAGCATGCTGCGATGGTCAGGGCCGCCAGTACCTGTCGTCAGCGACACAGGGGTGCAGGAGGAAGTAAGAGTCATGAGTAAAATACGACTATCAGTTTGGGGGATTTGCCGATAACACACTCACACAGCAAAGAAAATCCAACACAAATGAGGATATCTTCAGGGTCTTCGTGCCGCAGCTCATTTTTGGTGGCAATTGAGCTTCACTTCTGTTGCGGCCACGCGCAGTATCTGGAAGCAACTGAGCGCCGCGCCATGCAAAAACACACCCAAACCAAACACCGCCAGCCCACACTCATTTAAAGCTTAGAGTTATCTACCAACCAACTGATAAGACCGCTCTACCATTTGTGCCCAGATAGTGCCGATCGGAGAGAGCAACCCCCACAGAGAACAATCTGAAAACGAGTGGTGAATTTGGGGGGGGAATCAAATTCTCTCTCACTTGGTTTGGGTTGAATGTACCTAATTAGTACACTTATTTGAGAAACACTCGACTCCTCTCCCCATCAACAAGTGCCTCCCATATCGGTTTATACTTACCTAACCAAAACATTGCCTTTGAGGAACGTATGGAATCGAATCATAGAATCGCTGGGGAAGCCTTTTATTGTTTTTCCCACGTGCTGGCTTATCTGCTTGATAACGATGATTTTAAAAGTGACAAAGATTACTTTATTATAGTATGTACATAGTTCCTTATTTATAATCAACGTCTGACGTCACTGGGCGTCAGCGTTGGTAAGCGCTGGCCAGTAAGTAATGACTCTGCCCACGTTGGCACGTAACCGAAGCATTTCATTTGGGGAACAAATGGAATCGAATCATAGAATCGTTGGGGAAGCCTTTTTATTGCGTCCCACCTTCTGGTAGGCAGATAACGATGATTTTGAAAGAGGCAAAGATTACACTATTACTTCCACGAATATATTTATATTTAGCGTCTGACGTCAGTGGGCGTAACCGTAGATAAACGCCGACCAGTCATGGCCCCTACGGGTAACAGTTGCGCGACCTATACAGTGAGCTATTTCTGGCTTCAGATATCGGCGGGATTTCTGCCTTGTGGCTGATCTTATTTACATATTTCTCTTGATTCGATGCGTAAACGAAGCTTTTGATGGCTGCGTTATTCAGTCCTTTATAGGCCGTTAGCGAGGCCTGATCAACATACAAAGAAATCTGTAAATTTAAGAATATCCATTCTAGATAAATCAATCACAATGGGCTGTGCAGCTGAAGCTTTTAGGTATCTGGTTTTCGTCCTTAATACCCTAAGTTTGGTAAGTGAGAGTACCGCAGACAATATCTGTTTCTAGTTCAGATTCGTTGCCCTCTTCATTACGTGGATCGTTTGCTATTGATATCTTTATATTGAAATGCATTTGTGAATTTATTTGTAGGTACTGGGCCTTGCCATTGCCGTGATAAACTGGCTGGCCCTCGCGGACATGAACTCTGAGGGTAAACCTGTTCTCATCATGTTTATCGTGATTGGTGTGATTATGTTTGTTGTATCGTTCTTCGGTTGCTTTGGAGTCCTCAAGGAGAATGCGTGCATGACCTGGACGGTAAGTGCAGTGCCCCATCTGAACAGCATTTTAATTAAAGCTTTTCCCCATCATCAGTATGCCATTGCCGTGTTTGCTGCTGGTATCATTTCCATCATCCTCTTGTGTATCCTTGCGAGGCACACAGACGGAAAAACCCTGGCCACGAATCAATTAGATGCCGCCTGGGCAGAGGAAAAGAACCACACCGATGCCATGTCCATTTTCCAGTTGAAAAGTATGTCAGGAATAACCAAGACCATTTCGAATGCTCAGAATCGATTTTCTCTGTATTTTTTTCCGTATTTATAGTTTCATTGCTGCGGAATAAATGGACCCGGGACTACACCGCTGCGAATCTCATACTTCCCATTAGCTGCTTTGATTCCAACAGTACGACCAAAGTCTATGACGAGGGTTGCCTTTCCAAGCTCAACCAATTCTATGTGGATGTCTTGAGGGGCTCCAAGGTAGGCTGGTTGGATGTTTCTTTCGATTGAGGTAGGTTCATTGAGCACTCACTATGTCTATGCCAGCATTTCACCGACTCTCTACTTATCTCTTGTAGATTGGTGCTTTCGTATGTGCCGTCTTTTTAGCCATAACATTTAAAAGGCAACGCCGCTACTGATGCTATCTGTGCAGTCTGAAAACTTTGTAATGAATACACAAAAGTATGCTCCGATTTTAAACCCTTTTGGATTATGGAATATTTTGGACTTTATTTATAACTATATTCTTGGACATCGAATGACATCGAATTTAACTTGCCAAATAATTCCTATTATATTAATGTCTGTTTAATTATTAAAGTGATTATTATCTTATCATTTTGTAATCGCTTTCGACCACTTTAATTGTCATACGTACCTTTTCTTTAGGACGTTGATGTGCAATGACTGCACCATCAAGTGGCCCATGCGACACCAAGCCGAAGCCTGTTACGCGCGGATCCCAGGCAGATACGCAGCCCTCCTCCCGCCCAACCGACCGAGGGGCGCTGCCGCATGACGCGCGACACGATTACCGAAACCGATCGCGAACATGCTGGAAAGATATATTCGATATTTGTATATATATATACATATATATATATTATATATATTATATATATATATTATATATTATATATATATATATATATATATTCGAGAAAAAAATTAGGGCTAAACACAACGCTAAACATGCAAAGTTACAAAAGAATATTACTAATTACGTGCAAGGTATGTTAGTATTAGTGATTTAAGTAGAGGAAGTGATTTAGTGGTGGATATTATATGGTAGAACGAATTATAATCCGAGCATAAGATCCGAAACGGTTCATGCAAGGAATAATTCGATCTACACAGTGGAAGGTACAAAGGAATAAAATTTCTAGAGGATCTAATAGGAATCGTGAAGTTTATGCGGCTCAACAAGTCAGGGCTGTCGATGTCACCCCTGATCAAGTTGTGTATGAAAATCACACCAAGCATTTTTCTACGATTAAGTAGGGATGGAAGGTCTATTAAGAGCAATCTGCAAGAGTAAGAAGGCAGTCTCACATCTTCATCCCAGTTGAGCCCACGCAGAGCAAAAAGTAAAAAAGTTTTTTCTGGACTGATTCTATACGGTCTTGGTGTACTTTTGTACTGAGGACACCATACACACGAGCCGTACTCTAAAATCGGACGAACAAGTGAAATATAGAGAGTCTTCGTTATATAGGGGTCGTAAAATTCCTTCGACCACCTCTTTATAAACCCAAGCACTCCCATGGCTTTATTTGCCATGGTAGAAATATGTTCAGAAATTTTTAACTTGCGGTCTAGTTTAACACCAAGATTATCAACCAATGTAATTCTCTCAAGAGAACCACCGCAGAGGGTGTAAGGAGCCAACAACGGGCTGGAGCGATGAAATGTCATTACTTTACATTTCGAGGCATTCAGGTGTAACATATTTGCACAACACCATGACTGAAAGTTATTGAGATCGGATTGCAAGCGAGAGTAAAATGAAATGTCCTTATACTGGACACAGAGTTTAACGTCATCCGCATACATGAGTACTCGAGAGTTTGTTAATACTGAAGGCAGGTCATTAATGAAGAGTGTGAAAAGTAGGGGGCCAAGATGGCTGCCCTGTGGTACTCCAGAAGTAACCTGAACAAGTGAAGACAAGGAGTTTTTGAAGAGCACTCTTTGAGACCTAGAGCAAAAGGTAGCTTGAAATCCATTTCAAAAGATTGACGGAAACCCTAAAATGTCAAGTTTTTGTGTTAAAAGGGAATGGTTTACAGAGTCGAATGCTTTACTGAAATCGGTGTAAATGACATCCGTCTGCATGTTACCATGGAAGCCTTTAATAATAAAAGAGGTAAACTCTAGTAAATTTGTAGTTGTTGATCGTCGCCTTATAAATCCGTGCTGAGCTGGAGATATAAGTGATTTGCAGAGATGTTGCAAGTGCGGGGTTAAAATTTTCTCAAACATTTTTGGAATAGCGGATAACTTTGATAGACCTCTGTAATTCATTGCCTCAGACTTACTACCTTTCTTATGGAGAGGAATAATAAACGATTCCTTCCAGATCGGAGGAAACAGGAGGAGTTAAGGGATAGGGTGAATAGTTTCACCCTGAGAAAAGCGCATCCTGCATCGAGCTAGGTAATTTTTGTAGCATTGAGCGTTTACAATGGTGAAATTTGACCGAGCTATTACATAGCGAGAGAGAAAGAAGGAGAGCCAACTTCTTGAAATTTTTTATAAAGTCTTGATTTTATGTTTTAGACTGGATAGCTCTTTGGTAAACCAAGGGGCTTCCCAGATCTAATCGGACAAAAATATGGGACACAAGAATCAAAGAGTGTGTCAAGTACATTATAGAAAATGTTTGTGCCTTTCATAACGTCAGTGCACAAGTACAGAGCGAACCAATCGAAATCCCTAATCAGGCTATTAAGCTTCGTAAACTCGGCCTTACGAAAGCAGCGGACACGTTTAGAAAGCTTACCTGATCGATCCAATACAGAAGGTCCAATATCGACCGATACTTCGAAAGTAGGATGGTAGGAGTCTTCAGGTATAGTGAGCGGAAGGGCTCGGGTTAACAACGCTATGGTCGGATCCGAGACGAAGCAGAGATCGAGCAATCGACCCAAGGAATTTTTCACATGGTTGACTTGAGAGACAGGGACAGGTCTAGCAAGCCGTCAATAAAGTCATGTCGTGATATGGGCACAAGGTTATTCGACTCGTTTTACCGAAGACCAAACAGTGCCTGGCAAATTGAAATCCCCCAGAACTATCATGTGGTCTTTATCTGATAGCGAGGAAGAAACAGTTTTAAAGCAGACAGGTGCTGCTCGTATTTAGAGATATCCGAAGACGGTGGAATGTACGAGCAGGTAATGAAAATAGAAAAGGCTGGAAGAATCAGTTTTATGCACAGGAATTCCAGGTCTTGTTGAACCTGAATATGAAATGTTCCGACTGCGATGAGGAACCCTCCTCCACGTCGAGACGAACGGTCATTTCTAAATATTGTGTACCGATCTGCCAAAACTTCGTAACTGAGGATGTCCGGCTTTAACCAGGTTTCAGTTAACACAATAATATGGGACAAAAAATGTGAAACTTTCAAGATAGAGAGTGCTGAGCTTAGTACGTAATCCTCTAGCATTCTTGTAAGTAATTAAAAAGAGAGGAAACTAGTTTTTGGATGGGTGGAAGTAGAGCGGGAAGATGAGGATGGAGCACTGGTCTGACTGTCGGGGAGAGTTATGGGGGCCTATTCTTCTTCATAGCCTTATACTCTTTTCACAACCAAGTGCTCCGGCCAAAAATTGGCAGAGCAAATGGTGTCGAAATGAGATGGGGAGACGCTTATCTTAAAAGAAGCTATCTCCCTGGCATAAGCGAAATTAAACTTCTCCACCTTTAGGCCTTCGGCTTTTATTTTGCTTTGTATAAAAAGCAGTTACATCATTAGATGTAAGATCAGGGCAAGCCGAGAGACAAAAAAACTTGCCGCTTTTGGTGGGACACCCCACCAATGGTTTTGGCACCACAGATGCGGTACCTGTGATGGCAATATCCGGTGGTCCCGGACGTTCAACAACTGGTGGGTTCGCAATCGATGGGATGGCTATGGAGTTTGGTACGGACTCTACGGACACGGACGCTTCAGTCGGCTACCGAATCTGCATCACCAGCAGCGATCGTTGCCCTTGGAGTAGCAAACGAAATCAACTGCTGGACTGGCGTAGTGGTCGGAGTTAGTTTTTCAGATGACGGCGGGCGTGAGGCAGTAGGCACTTGCAAGTCCCGTGGAGTGGACTTCTTGCGCCGCGGAGACTCAGCCAGCAGCTGTAAACTGCTGAACTGAGTGTCCATGGCTAAGAGCCGATCGTATTGCTTTTAAAGCCCACGATCAGCTCCTTAAAGCCACTCCTCGTCTGCCTCATAAACGAGCGCATTTCGCTTTCTACCGCACGACAATCCTCGCCACTATAATGCAAGCCGTTGCGTTGTGAGATGACATCACCCACACGGCCAGAAATACCTGCACACTTTGCGTGCACTACGCTATCGCAAAGCCAGCAAGGTATGTTCGGCTGATCGTGAGTGATCTGCTTCTGCAGGTTTTTTGCACAGACCACTGAAAATTCTATATTAGTTTAAAATTTTTTTTTTTTTTCAATGACAAAAAAAAGAAAGATCAAAACAAATATCAATCAGACCACAGTGCAAGCAGTTTCTAAAAAAAAGCTATGCTTAAAGAAGAAATGGAAAAAAGGAGAGAGAACTGCAACAGCTTTCAAGTGAGAGAGCTACTGCACAAAAGGTTTATAAGCGAGTGAAAGAACAGTTAGTTTGGGTGATAGAAAGAGAGAGCTGCTAGACAAAAGCTAAAGAGCGGACAAATGTATTTTCTTACTTACTGTAAGCAACAACAAAACACAATTACCCGCCGCACAAAATTGGTTAAAAACGTCGTGTATATACAAAAAAAAATAGGCATGCACCCGCGGTTTTTGATAGAAAATCAGATTAGGAGTGAAATTATTAAATTTATTAGGCCAAACACCGGTTGTTTGTAATATATAAGAGAAAGAAGCGGAGCGCAAGAAAAAAACACGTCTGGTCACTACAAAGAGAACGAACGAAGTGGGCCCTTAGGGCCCATTCTAGTGCACATTCTAGGCTGATTATTATTATTATTATTTTTATGATTTATTATTATTATTATTATATTATTATTATGATTATTATCTTATCATTTTGTAATCGCTTTCGACCACTTTATTTGTCATACGTATGTACCTTAGGAACATTCTGGCTCAAAGAAAATGATATCAGTTCAGTTGCTTGCATGCATTCATCGAAATGGATTGTCTGCTCTTCGTTCAGCGTGGACTGTTGATGGTAATACTTTGAAAAACCCTTTTCGACCGCCTCCGAGGATTTTTAATAGCATAGAACTGTCACGGTTTTCGCAATCTTTTCAGCTGCTGATCGTTTTGATTACTGCGATCGGCATTCCCAGCTACATCGATGTGGGTGAAACATTTCGTTTAATTTTTCACCTGTTCCTAGGCGCTCCCATCCTCTGTTCTACACTATCAATGTGGATATTATTCTGTGAGTTGAAGGACATTTACGGGCGATCAAAATGGGTGGAATTCCTCTGCCACCTGCTGCTGTTGTTTTGTTTTGCAGCAGTTTGTTATGTTGTTTTGGTGGGAATTCAGACCCACAAATACAATTGGCAGCACCTGACTCAGGCATGGACGGATCTAAAGTCGAACAATAAATCCGATGCAATGTTCAGTTATCAGAAGACTGTAGGTTCTAGGCTCCACCACTCCACACTCCACGTTTGATACTCATTGAGTTTGCTTTCTTACAGTTCAATTGCTGCGGCTTTATGGATCCCCATGAGTATGTACACATGAATGTGACATTGCCCGAAAACTGCCTAACAGATCACAGCATCGCCAAGGAATCGTGCTACAAGGTATTTCGAGATATGGATTTCGCCTATTATGCCATCATCGTTGGCATCTTGTGTGTTTATATAGTGAGTACAGACTTGTAGCAGCATCAAATGGAACACTCTTAATCGAGTTCTATAATATTATGTTTTAGGTTAGCAAAAATCTGTCTGATTATATTGAATGGAGAATGAGTAGAGATATATCAGCAGGCAAGCAGCGCCAATCCATTTCGGGTGAACCATTGGTGTCATAGGAATATAATAGTTTGTTATAAATTATAACTTATAATAAAAATAAAAATATAATCTTATATAATCAAACTCCCAGCAAAACATGTGAATGTGTGCGTGCCGTGCACTGATCTTATCTTTTTCTGCTAAATCAAATTACGAGAAGTGGTGAAATTAACATTGCATATGTACCTCACTGCACTTTGTCACTCTCCACAACCGTTCAACTGCTGCTCCGCACACTATCCACATTCTCTACACTTACTTCCTAGAATCTCTTACTCTCTTTTAAAACTTTCCACAGTCTCCAAGTCGACAGTTGGCAAGTTACAATTTTAATTGCTAAACTGTCTGGCAGGGTCATGCAATATTTTTTGGAGACAGTGATAAACGGATGGAAAGAGAAAGTGGGTGAGAGCGAACAGGCAGTTTGTGTCAAGTAAATTGCAAATTACTCAAAATAAACACAATTTAGAATACATTGGCACACATTTGCTGCACCGCTCCACCCCTTTCAGTCTCTCTGCTGCAGAGTTGTCTTTAGACATGCCAACTTAAATCAAAACAAAGGCAGAGCTAACGAGTGCCACAGAGACGAACTCACTCCCTCACTTCCCTCATTACCCCTCGTGTGTGTGTGTGTGTTTTTGTGCTGTCAGTGCTCGTAAGTCAATCACCATCATGGCATACACCTTACCCCTTTCATTTGCCACCGGCTCTCCCCCTCCCCTCCAACAACCATCCTCACATTGTTAGCTGCTGGCTTTTGCGCTTTTATGCCTGGGAGCACCCGGAGCCCGGGACCAGAGCCAGTTCCATTTGTGACGAGCGCACGTGCAGTTTTGCCGGAAATCCCTCTCAGTGGCGGAGGCAGAGCTCCAGCTCTAGGCTCCCGTTAGAACCGTTAGACCGTTAGCATAGGCCGAGGCGCCGCTGCTATGAGTCGCATGCAAGCGTAAGTCCCACTATGTATGTATATCTTATGCAAATTTTCCCAGTTTTCGCGTGCACACGGGTGCTAATGAGTTCAAGCCTGTGCCGAGTGTTGTTAACCCATCCCTCATCGCAGTCGTCCGCATATTAGCGGAAAGGAAGGCGGTACAAATTGCCTAATTTGTTTAGCTGCTGTTTAATTTCTGTTTTGCCCCAACTCATATACAACACACCCACCACACACCACCCATCCACCCATCTACCCAGTCGCAATCGTATAAAAACGCCCCACTGTTCCAATTCCTTTAACCGTTTGGCGTGTGTCGGGAAAAGTTTTGTGTGTTTGGCAATTAGTAACCTGGTAACTCGGGAGCTTAGAGGTTTCGATTGAATATTTTTATGGATATTTACGGATTAACGAAATGGCTTATGAAACGCAATAAATCATCAAAGCACAAATTTCTTAATAAATTTACAATCTACAATCTGAAGGCGTCTATCCGAGCAGAGCTGCTCAGATAGGTGGCAAAAACTCTGGAATTCATTTCAGTGCAGTCCATGCAGTGCAAACTCAGTGAGTTGCAGCTGGTTGCATCATCAAATCATGAATCATGATGAATCATCTGAGTTGGTTGAAGTCATTTAATAGAATATATGTATTTACATATGTACATACTTTGGAAATATCCACTCAAGTAGCAAATACAAACAGAACCTATACAATCGATTCGAAATTTGCACGGGATCGGCAACAATACTATAGTACAATACAATTACACGACGGCGTACACATTAGTCCATTAGAACAGCCGTCGGCACGCAGACACTCACATAATTAAGTGCGTTTGTGCGCGAAGACCACAGACACGAAGGCAAAAACGATTCCTATTTCTCTGCCGCTGCGGCAGCCGAGCCGAGCAATACGAAGCTTTAACGCTGTACTTGTGCTTCCTACTGGGCATATGTACGACGCTGCCAATCCGTGACGTCAGCTAGGGCAGTACAGAAGATCATTGCACTATGGGAACTTTTACCACCTTTTCTGGCCAAAATCCATTTTTCAAAAGTACTTAAAATAATATATTTGTAACTCTCATATATCCGAATAACATTGATCTTTACAGTGCGCACCACTGTTAAGTTAACAGCTGCTGTCGATAGACGAATGTTAAATACCTAAATAGAAGTGAATTCATAAATTCAAGTGCATTTTTTTAATATGGGTTGGAATCAGACACGTATATAATATAAGTTTTTGAGTTTAAACTGTAGAAATGGCCCTAGTAATTATGCCTAATGGCTCATTTTTTTAACAAGTATAAATTTGTGACAAAAATGTGTCTCTGAAGAGGCGTACAAAATTTGTGCAACCTCGTGCTACCATCTGACTGAATGCATCTTGTAGAACATTCAATTCTTGTTCAAATGCATATCATATTAATCTGAGCGTTTGTGCGTCTTTTATGATATTTTGATTTCTAGACCAAAACGTAAGGCTTGCAGACTCACAACAATGCATTGTTCAAAAGCAAAGGTATGATTCAATCAAAACAAGCTAAATACATAAACAAATAAATAGTCTTATCTTGCCTACAACCGTTAGTATAACTATAAGGACCTCCTATAACAGCCTCCGCTGTTCTCCACCGCCATTTCCTCAAATTTCTTTTTGTTCCCCTGCCACTTGTCCCGGCCATTTGGAAACAATGAGGAGTCTTCAGCAGTGCACGTGACTTGACAGTTATTTCAATTTAATAACTTCATATACATATAGGAATCGGTGTATGGATTTATATACATACATACATATCGTACGTATATAATCTATACTATAGATAGATCAAAGTTGGGGGGCCAGACTGAAGTTTGCATACACTGCAATCGAATGAAACTTTTGCGATAAAAAGCAATCAAAGTGCTTGAAAGTTGTGGGCTAGAACCGGGCAGAGACGGAGGAGAGTCCTGGCCAAGAAGACCTCACAGGTGTTGCAAGGCATCCGATCAAAAGTCATCAACTTCAAAAAGGAATCGCGTGCGCTCGTGGCTCGAAGTAATTTCCCCCACGAAAGCACAGCACACACAACCATATGGCAACACTTTGCCGCTGTCTCGTCTCCCCGTCGCCCCTCGCCCATTGACTGTGCCACGGCCGAGTGGCTGGTGGCGATGACACCCACGTCTCCACCGCCATCACCGGTGGGTTGCAATTGGAGCGCTCTGACTTGGATTTATGATAAACGGCACGCAAGGCTTCCGCCCACTTAGGGTTGGCAGCGTGACACGACTGTGCCACCCGATTTGGCAACTATAGGAAGTATAGTGATCACTCTATAGGAAGAACAGATGAAAGTATATAGAAACATGTGGATAAGCTATTTCTGAAGTTTGTTTGAAATGTCTAGGAATAGATCCCCCAAAAGACAAATGAAAATGGAGTAAATCCTTTGGAAGAACAGATAAATCCCTTCTATAGAAACAGGAATATGTATGTATACAACAACTAGACTGTTAATGAAGACTAATTTGTTGGGAAATTAAAGTACAGTCAGTGCT
The DNA here is from genome assembly GCA_009664405.1 of Drosophila bifasciata. Lineage (NCBI taxonomy): Eukaryota > Metazoa > Arthropoda > Insecta > Diptera > Drosophilidae > Drosophila > Drosophila bifasciata. The sequence continues at coordinate 3,920,569 of CM019043.1, read as the reverse complement.
GTACTTTCTAACGTGCTCATGTCGTGTGTTAGGCGTTCCTTCTATTGCCACCTTCAGAGCCTCTGAATGTGAAGAGTGGGCTTAAACCAACAATGCTGAAGCGAAACTTTTGACGATGTGTGGATACCCCATGAGGGCACCTAAGGCATGCGGAGCTCGGTATTAGGCAGGCCTCGTGTCGGCATGTCGTCCTGGCTGACGTCCCTGTCAGTGCATAGATAGCAGCGCTCGCTATTTGTTTTCCTTTTGCCGGCACACAGAAGCTACCCAGGCTATCCCAGGTACACTATATCGGAATACCCTCGGGAGACAAACAATGACCAGCTGGAGCACAATGAAAACGCGGTAGGATGCGACCCAGTGGCAGCAACTAAAATATAATCTGTAACCTGAGTGATAGCTAATATAAAAATTGCGATTTTTGTGTACAGGATAACCGCATCGGTTCGCACCACAAACCGGATGAACGCCCTGCTATCGGAATCGATGCTCAGCCGGCGACGGGCCCTCAATCCAGAGGGCGAGGGCGTGGCTGGATTTGAGAGCGGCGAGCGCAACGAGAAGCCAAAGAATGATTGGAAATTCTTTCACACCAATTTCAATATGGAACGTGCCCACAAGATCATCGAAGATTGCATCGAGGAGCGACTGCTGTGGGATCGCTTCAGTCGCAATTACGACTCTTGGCGGGCACTGCAGTTGGTCGAGAGTCTGGCGGCCGAGATACGCGATCGGGTCAAGAAGTTAAACCACAGTCGGTAAGTGTGATCTCCGCCTTCAAGTGCACCTCCCTGCCTCCCCCCTTAACCAATCGCCACTGATTCATTTACCCACCACAGGCATCGCATTATCTGCCTGCTGTCGATTGTGGAGAAGCAGAATCAGGGCATCTACCAGAGGATGTGCCACTTGATGGACGAGAAGCGGGACAACTTTACTCAGCTGGTCTTTGAGCGGCCCACCTACTTCATGATCGTTGTCCTGTATCTGGTACACAAGGATTAGTCCTTGGGGCTTATAAAGTTTCTATTGGTAGTTACTCTTATTAGATTTAGTTTAGCCGCAAATGCGAAATAAATAATTGGAAATTAACTAAAATAACATGGAGAAAAAAAGTAGACAACAATCTGAGGAGTATTGTCGTCCTTGACGGAAGGCCCCGGCGAGATTCGAACTCACGATCTCCTGTTTACTAGACAGGCGCTTTAACCAACTAAGCCACGGCGCCCTTGTGGTTTCCATCTTTCAACTACTCAATTTGAGGAATCGTTCTCCACCCTAACCTCTGCTGACAGCCTATTTTTGGCTGGGTGGACGGTCTATTTACAAAATTAATATTTGTTCAGTTGTGTTAATTGAAAGATATTGAATACAGAGAGAGATACGCAACTGTTAAGATTTCAGAACTGTTAATGGGAAGCTTCCATTTATGTTATTTGTTGGCTTTGAACGGGAAACAATAAGCTTTTCACGTGCAAGCTTTCAAAATAACGGTATGAAAGTAAAAGCTTTAACTATAACAGTAGTACGTTAAAGCTGCATAAAAGTCCTAATGTTATGTTAACATAACATAATCTAAGCTTCAAGAAACGGTTACCATTTTAAAAAGGAAATTTAACGTTACTTTTAACCTAAAGTATAGAGTATTTTTAAATCGAATGATACAACTAGAAAGTAAAAGTTATTATTATTTTTATCAATATGACAATGATGCCCTTGCCCTTGTCGACCTAAGTACTTTCTCTGTCGTTGCAGCCTTATCGGACATTGATTATCTGATAGTTCCCACGGCACTAAATCAAGTATCCCCCTTTTCAATAAATATTGTTGTTGTTCAGAATTTGCAACACTTCAAACAAACAGCCCATAGTTATTGTTCCTCATTTTTGACGTAACTTAACAATATTTTTGTTGTTGTTCAGAATTCGCAGTACTTTAAAGCTTTCCCTGTTGTCTACTGTGGCAAGCCATATTTCTGCGTGATTTTAATGATTATTGAAACAATTATTGGGCCAATTGTAATAACATGTTAATGGCGTTGGCGAAGGCGTCAGCTGGCAAGCGGAACAATAAGGCAACCATTAAAGCCGCCATCAAGAAACTCGGGGAAAATGGTTAACAGGCGGTGGCGTTCGAGGGAAATGAAAATTACATAAAAAAGTACAGAGAATCCCCTATATTATTATAGCCAAGTTAAGGGATAGGCCCCGGCGAGATTCGAACTCACGATCTCCTGTTTACTAGACAGGCGCTTTAACCAACTAAGCCACGGCGCCCTCGAAAACTGCTCGGCCAGAAGAGTCCAAAAAGGGGCTGCAGAACACTACCATGCTGAGAGAGAGACCCAGAAGAAAATGCATAAATAACTGTACATATGCGATGTGTGTGTGTGTGAGAGAGAACGAGAGATAGTCGGCATACACTTATCGTTCGAAGAGAGGAGGAAAAAGTTCTATTGTGGCAGAGAACTAGTTATGTAATCTATGCCATATTTATCTACAACTTGTGCCGTGGTATCGTTTGCCGAGACGACAAAGTATTTATAAGTAGACGGCGACGACGACGACGTATCTGTTTGCTATTTAAATACTCGCTAGCTCGCTCGTTGGCTCCCCTCATTGTGCAGCTGCCGCTGGGAGGCATGTTTGCCTATTTGAGGCTGAAACTGGGAGTGGGATTGGGAATGGGCTGGGTCTCTGTCTAAGAAGAACTGAAGAAAAATGCAAATGTTGCCGCTTTTGCCAAATGGAAATTATTTGTACTTTTGCGGTTGACTCACACACACACACACACAGCCAGAGAGAAGAGTAGAGTGGAGCAAAGTTAGGCACTTGAAATGTATCTTTGAAATTGCTAGAAAACAGCCCAAGGCAAAAGGCTTCTTTCTCCCCTTTCTACTGTTGCGGCTGCTGCTGCGACTGTTGGTTGATTCCTGCTTTTGGTTAGACATCGGCTTATTAGCAAGTTGGGGAAACGTTTTTTGGTTTCTGCTACTTTGGCCTGTCAAAGAGTTCAGTGGAGCAGGAAAGGCACGAATCGCATGGCAATTGTTCGAGCTCCGTTAGAATTGCATGGCCATATCAGCTGTAGAATGGCCATGGGTCATTTGCCTGCCTGGGAATTGTTGTGTGGCTAGAAATTGCCGATCAATCGGCTGAGTTGAGTGCCCTTTTTCGGTGGTGGGAGAGCGGGGCAGAGCAAACGTGTTACCTCAGATCTGCATCTGTGCTGTGGATATGGCCTCCGCAATAAATCACACGATTCTCTACGCACAACTTTGTGAGCCCTGTTAAGCACATTACAGAACTAAATGGCATGCGGATGGCTCTCTCTCTCTTTCCTGCCTCCCCGCCTTCCTGCCTCACAGCAACAGTTTAGCTGGACACGACCAACTTCCGAACGTTTACAAAACTAATTGCCCGAACTTAGTTGCTCATCAAATTGCCGCATCATTTTACGCAGATTTTTATCGCACTAACCCCTGTCCAGTGCCAGTGCCAGTCCGAGTCCGAGTCCCAGACCCAGCCCCAGGCCTCGTACTCACTATGACTACCACTATGGCCAGCCAGCGAATCAGCCAAAAAGTATCTAATGCGTTTCCTGTGTTTTAGCCATGTAGCAGCCCGTTGTCTGCGCCTGTCCCCATACCTAACCAGTCTGTAGCTCCATGTATCTGCGTGTTTGTATCAGTGTTTGCATACCCTATGCCAAGGGGAAGTATTGCTATGTGAGTGTCCAGCAGCTGATAAATATCGAAACACCCAACCTGGCATCCCTTTTCTCTGGCATAGAGTATACGCTGTTCGGTGCATGTGGCTCACCATTCCCTGGGGCCACTCGCCGCTTGTTAGAGCATTGTAATTTGGCATTGGCATTGGTATTGGGAAGCCAGAGCCGCTTATCAGCACATGACTCCAATAAATTCGTTTTCGCTCGTTTCCCCCACCCCCGCTGGCCACCCTTGCTCTCCCGCTCGCGTTATCTTGCATCTCACTCAGTGTGCGAGACCCATGTCGATTCCTAGTCCAGGTCCTTCTGCCTTTCTCTCCCCCGCACGGCAAATGCGCAGCAATTGAGTTTTTACGCATTTCGACAACCTCCAAAAAGGATATGCGATGCTGGAGTCATGAGTTGGGAGCTGCGACTGGAGGAGGAGGAGTACCATGAAAAGTGGAGCCAGAGCAGGATAAGGATTTCAGCCATTCCTGGCGGCGCTTAGCTTCGGGCTGTCAGCTCAACTTCCTCTCTCTATGTCTCTTTCTGTGGCGGGGATTTGGTTCTATTTCCTTTTTTTTGTTTTGTTTCTTCGCATGGGAGGTGAAGGAAAAACAAATCTGCTTTTGTTTTTATCTGATGCCGTTTCCTATTTAGCCGCTTGCCATCTTATCCTGGTGGGAATGCGTGCACATTTGGTTGGGCGTCGAAAGTCGGATTAGGAAGCCTCGAGTGTCCGTGATACGTACCCACTTTAAGGCCATTTTCGCAGAGTTGAAATTTTTTGTAATTATTATACGAGTATTATGGGGCAAACAGTAACGGGAACGGGCCACAAAGGGGCCATTAGGGCCGCAAAACGTCAATAACCCTAATTGGGCGACAGTTCCAAAGCAATTACAAACAGACCCTAGCCCCAACCCAACAACACTCGCCGACCCCCAGTAAATTTGGAAAATAAAAATCAACATCAGTAATTGCCAAAAGTTAAGAGTTCAGGGTGGGTGGGTAGAGGTAGGAGGGGAGATTAAGTGCTCCTTCCACTCAAATCTCACTTGAATCGCGAAACTCTGAGCGTATGGAGTTGGGTGGCGAGGACGGTGGGTTCGAGACAATTGTCTTTTGGATGCTACTTCCTATAAAGTAGGTCCTGAAAAAATGCAAGCGTGATTAGGAAAGGTATCCTAGCCGGATAATACAGTCACGAAACTCACTTGACGCTGAACTGTCGATTAAAGTAACGGAAGTGGCTAAGCAAGCTGTCGAATAGATTGAGCAGAAAGATGCGAGTCTGTATTATCTCCGTGCGGAATTGCTGGCATGTCTGTCGGTGGCAATGCATCGGGACCAGCTGCACCCGCCGGCCGTCAATGTGCTGGATGAGCTCCCGCATCCGGCGCCGGTACACTATGTTGTCCAGCTTGCACGCCTTGTGCTGCTCCCAGCGCTCGATGCACAGCCCAAAGTGGTGGATGGCCTGCAGCTTGAACTCCTCGAAGATGTCCAGCTCCCGGCGCATCCGCTGGATGCGAGTGGCGAGCAGGCAGCGCCAACCGTCCACCTCCTTCAGCTCCTTGCGGCAGCCGTTCAGGTGGGCGACCATCGACTGCAGCTGGCACCGTAGCACACAGTTCTGGCGGCGCAGAGCCACCAGCTGACGGCTCTGAGCCGAAAAAAACGACTCGTCCGTGTCCTCCAGCGCTGCCTGCGCCTCGCACTGATCCTTGGGGCTGGCCACCAGCTTGCTGCGCAGCAACCAAAGACGCTGCTTGAAGGCCTCCAGTTCGTCATAGAGCGCGTCCAGATCCAGCTGTTCCTCCTCCTCACCGCCAGTGCCCGTTGGTTCAGCTCCGCTGGTCAGAATTTCGCTCTCCTCCTGTGGCAGTCCCGGTGCCCGGCACTCTCCGTAGTTCCACATTCTGACTCACGATTTATTAGAACTATTTGGGAGCGGGTGTGTGTGTGTGTGTGTGTCTGTTGGGGGTCTAATCAAAATGAAATTCAAATGAAATCCAACTCTAAACTGTTGACAGCAACTGCACGGATCGTTAAACCAAAAGTTAAACTGATTTACCCCACTCCACTGTCTTGTGTATTCCCCACCTCCGCCAGTTGGCGCCTAATTTAATTGAGTTAAGCAAATCTGGGGGCTGGCTGGCCTGCCGCGTTTCGCTTTCAATTAAATGAACAACTTTTCAGCGGCTGCCCAAACCCTCATCCTCACCCCCATCCTCAGTCGTTGGCGTCGTTGTTATGGCATTTTAACCCCTAATTTATTAATGACTGCCGGCATTCGTCAGAGCAAAAAGTTCATATTTCAAAAATGCTGGGTAGATGAAGGGTTGAAACTTATTGGGCGGCATTTGATTAATGACACTTCTGACGGGGCTCTGTGTGGTGGAGCTTGGTGGTGGAAGAAAGCCTCCATCTATTTCCCCCCTTTCCACAGGCATAGACAGACATCTTGGCCCCCCCTATGTGTGTGTGTTTCAACAAAATATTTGCCAAGTTTCACTTTTCGTCGAGTCCTGTCACGTGCTGCAGCTGCAGCGGGGCAGAGCAAAGATGCCGATGCCAAAGCCAGAACTTATTCGAGTATACTATATCCATCCCCATTCCCCCAAAGAACATCCCTGGGATATTTCTGCATACCGTTGCGCATTGTGACATGGCAGATGAATTTGTCCGAACATGTGTTCAGCTGCTGCTGCTGCAGCTGTTCCGCCAGAGCCAGACCGACCTTCTACATTCCATTGGGGTGCTGGAACTGATACAGATAAATTAAATTTCCTTGCCCTGTTTACAAGTCTGTCGATGGCAGAAGCAGTAGCAGTAGCAGGAGCAGGAGCAGGAGCAGAAGCAGGAGCAGAAGCCATTGAACTTGCATGCCAGCACGAATTTTGATTTCTATTCCCGTGCCTCGTGCCCCGTCCCCTCACTACCCTTGTGTCCCATATTAGTTGTGGCCGCCTGACGTGCGGATATCCATGCTGTCAGAGGTTATTGGCATTATAAACACGTAGCCCTGCACACGCCGCTATGATATCAATCCAAAAATGGGTTTATTTGTGGTCTTAATGGGGGGGAGTTTTAGTTTTGGGAGAAGTGAGAAATAAAATTCGAACACTAAATACCAATTTCATGGGCCAAAATGTAATCATTTCCGATGAGGATTTATTTCCTGAACACGGGATAAAGTATGAATTTATAATTGGGTAAGTAAAGGACATTCAGTTGGTATACTTTTTGTTCTATTTCCTACTAATTTCCACTCTACTTTCCAATCGAATATTTTCCATTTGCACTGGAAATTTTGCTATGCATGTGAGCTTGTCATTTCCATAAATCAAACGATGCCAATTCCCAATAACTTTCCATCCGCGCGGCATAAATCTGAATACATTCGGTACCCCATAGCCAACCTAATCCCCTGAGCAAACGTGACTCAATTATATGGCCAACAATCTCGTGCCATCACATGTGTGTGTGTGTGTGTCTGTGTGTGTGTGTGTGTGTGTGTGTGTGTGTATGTGTGTTCTACTCAAATTTCATATGATGTTTTTTTATACAATGCATAATTCGGGAAGAATTTATGTGGAAAACAATAAAATTGAATCGTTTTCGCATTCGACATTCAAAGCGTCCCAGAGACTCTCTCTCTCTCAGTGGCAACTGCTGTTCGCATAATGAACTCATCTAGACGAGAATAATAAATTTCCCCAAAGGCAGCAGAAAGAATGGCAGAATGGCACTGCCAGAAGTAGCAGCAGGAGCCATTTTAAGGCATCCTCCTTATGTTTCATGGCCCCTATCCACCATGTTCCAGCCCCATCAGCATCCATCCCCGTTCCCGGTCCACTGGCGCAAGCCTTGGTTCCTTCCTGGCAGTCGTGTGTGATTTTATTTCTGCTTGCAGGATCCCTCTCCAGGACAGGTCGTAAACCACAAGTGCCACGACTCGACTTGGTTTGGTTGAATTCGGTTTGGCTTCTGTGTGGCAGCGACTTTGTCACATTGGGGGCTTCCGTTGCCTAGTTGCCTCCTGGCTGCTCGCTCCTTGCTCCTTGCTCCTGGCTCGTGCCTCGTCGAGTGTTTAACTCATGAACGCCCACTTTGATTTCCATTTGAATTGTGCGCACAGACGGCGACGCGAGCCACTTGTAAAGTTGCCATATGTGCCACCGATTTATGGAAGTGGCAAGTGCCCAAATGGCACGGGGTAAAACGAAACCTTTAAGAGATCTCGTAGGCAACTTTAAAGAGTGCTAGAAATGCATATATAGATTTAAGCACAGAAAAAAATCTATAGAGACAAATACAAAGTAATTCCGACTAGGCAATTAACTGATTCGGTGCAACCTTAAGGCATGGCTGATGGGGCGCCCTATCAACTGCTAGTCGATGAACTGTTTCCCCAACAGCCCAACCTGAAGCAATATCACTTATTTGGCCGAATAAGTGCTCTTGGCTATCCGTCAGGGGCACTATCAGGAGGCGTAGCGCATCCTCAATGTGGGTACCCAACGTCCGGACATCAGTACCGTGCTGCCATGGTACACGCCCATTTTTCGCGGCATCGCGCTCCGCCTGGAGCTTCGACGGAAACTGTTGCTGGGCGAGGATACGAAGAGCTGGACGATTGCCAAGTTGCCATTATGGCTAAGCTCAGAACACAATGCTGGCCAGGATATACAGCCGACATCAACATCAAACTACGGCAATGTGAACTCTTGCTGCAGCGGCAGATCGTCGAGAAGGTCGACAGCAGACTTTTCTCACTGGATCCCATCAGCACGATCATTTTTCTTGTCGTTTGCCTCATCTGGATGTCGCTTTGAGGCACCGACTCGAAGAAGGAAAGTGCTTAAGGCAGGGGGAGTGGGAAATGGAATGGCAAACAACGAAATACTTTCACCTGCTGCTCCAGACGATTCAATTAAATGCAATTCGCACGCACACATGTGACTGCCAGAAGTACGGGGTACAGGAGACGGGGTACGGCACTCCTTGTCCTGTCACGGTGCCTTCTCTCGTTTGAAAAATAGATTTCTAAAACGTTTAAGCTGCTGCATGTGTCTTGAATTTTAAACCGGCAAACCCAAACCCAAACACCCACCTCCACACCCATACCCATACCCACCCTCTCCATAAACATATTAAAATTGCGCCAAGGTAGGATGCAAGCTAGACAGCCACCCCCCTCGGAACTCGGAGCTTGGCGCTCGAAACTCAGGAGCCATCCCCCAAAATTCGTTGTCCTGCCGGAGCATATGCCTGGGCCGCCAAATAGCACAAACGTGACCAAAGTTTTTGTGACTCTTTGTGCATTGTTGGCAGGCGATCATTTATCTTAAATGCCAGGCCATGCCATGGATACGGGAGCCCCCGGCTGGAGAGCTGGAGCCACTGGAGTTGGGTGCTTCTTTGTGCGCTGCTAACGTCTTCCTTCTACATATTTTTTTGGGGCTTTGGTTGCCTGGCAGCCACCCAGAGGAAGTTTTTCTTAAGGTGCACGCGGACGGCCTAATAAGGAGCCACAATGAACGATGAACGATGGAATTCATGATTCTAAGCAGCTTTGCTGGCAGGACAACCCAGAGATCCCAAGGATATGACCAGCTCTTAATGGCCGAAAGCTGGCTGGGGTCAAGGCCTGAGTGAAATGGAAATCGCACAGTTGAAAGGGAAAAGTTTTTTTTTTTTTCCCACACCCAAACTTTTCACCCAAAGTAAAAGTTGATTCATCGAGCGGAAGTGAATTTTAAACTTAAATATTTAAGAAAAGTCTCGTGCAGTAGGAGTGAGGACTTTCATATACTCCTGCTGCCAGAAAAGAAATCAAACTTATTGAAGGTTAGTGTTTGGTCCCCAAACTCCCTCTCCTGCAGCTCCAATATTTGCAACTTTTACTACAAAGAACTCCACTAAAATTGTAAATTTAGTTGCTGATTTTTAACCCTTTTCTTGAGCTAAAAAATCTCCCCTTTGATTTGAAAACATTTCCATGCAAAAGTGTATAGTTTTCGCCCCTCCAAAAATTTGCATCACAGCTGAGGCTTATAAAACTTTTTGACAAAACAATTACGGGGCATGCATAGACAAACAAACAACCAATCCTTATAGCCAGCCACTCTGAACTGAACCTCTTCTTTCTCTTTAGTATTTCCCCCCACTCCTTCCTTTTTTCTTGCTTTGTTTAAAAAGAACTTTTTTGAAATTTTTGTTTGTTTTCCCAGCGACTTTGTCTGGAAAATGTGTGTGTGCTGGCAAGGAAAGGTTTCGCCGTTTCTGTTGCTACTCGCTCCTTGGACGGATATTAAAATTGCAAAATTTTTTAATCTTTTTTGTGGGAAACGTTTTACATATTCTATAGATTCGGGTGCACGACATAATGTCCCTATTGGGGGGTGTTCAGTAGACTCGCATGGCAACCCAACGCATCCGGAAGCACAAGCAGAAGCAGAAGCAGGAGGAGGAGGAGGAGGTGGAGCACATAAGGTTGAATTTATGTATGTATTCGGGCATCACAATTCCCCATGCCACTCGCATGGCAATAAAAGGAATATCCTGTATAAGGACGTTTCCTTTTAACCAACACCCAATCGCAGCTCCAGTTCCAGCTTCAGCTCCTCCTGTTTCTGGCTGGAAAAAGTTTTTTGTCCTTGCCGATGCCAGCAACGTAAAATTTTTATAGACACGTAGGTGAGTGAGAGGGAATGTATGTCTGTGTGTGTGTATGTGTGGGTGGATGCTTAAATCCCAGTTTACTACTTTAGGTGTTTACCACACAAAAGGCCAGAAGCGGAAATCCCCCCATCCCCCGCAATCGTCGAATTATGCAGGAGAAGTTGAGACCAAGTTGGGACTGGGATATGGACTGAGATTGAGATTGTTTCTGCTGCTGCTGTTGCCGCTTGATGAAAGATTTTTATCATGCAAATAGTTAAGGGGCCGCGTGGAGTGGGCGTGGTTATGGCTGTGTGGCATTACTCCTACATTTTATGGGCTCCACTAAATTGGATTTATATCAGCATCTGCTGCCACCCGCTGAGAGCTTTAGGCCAGCGACAGGGACACAGGCGGAGAGACAATGGCACTGGCACTGGCTGTGGCTGTGGCAGTGGCAGACAAAAGTTTGTCGCATTTATCACTCGATGGCTTGGGAAATATGTTTTAATCATATTTATAGCGTGGAAAAGTGGCTCAGCCTCTGTCCTTGGGCCGGGCGTGACCATGCCCACTTAACTTATTGACATTTGACCTTTGTGGCAGGAAACCCTCGCCAAAGCGAATACCTAACGAACCAAGGCGAAATCGTTGTTGCCCCAATACAAAGGAAGTGCGCGAGAGAGGGGGCGTGGGGCATGGGGCTGACTGGTTGGCTGACTGAGGGGTAATCCTGCGCGTTCTGCGGCTTGCTTGCGGCATTGTCCTGTTTCGTGTCCTGATCCGAGGTCTGCTGCTGGTCCCCCCCACTATCCCATCTAATTTATTTTCCTGCTGCGTATTTGCATTCGACTTCTGCTTGTTGTTCATTTAGAGCAGAGAGCATCTTCCATCATTTGTTGCTCTCGGCTTTAACAATTTTTCCCATTTTTCCCCATTGTCGATACTTTCCCTGCCTGCCCATTCCGATTTCCTGCCCATCCATCCCGTCCTCGGGCTGTTGTTGTTTGCCATTGACGATGATGATGGCATTATTATGTGTTGGCCTGGCCTGTCGCCCCCCACTTTGCTTTTCCACTGCTTGCCATTTTCCTGCCTTTTCCCCCCCATTTCGTATTGTCATTACTTCCGCTTCCGCTGGCAGCGGTGGGGCTTGTAAAACTTTTCCTTTTTCGGTTTTCCTTTTGACATTTTTCATTAAAATGAATTCGCTCCTCTCTTTTTATTGGCGGGGGTGGGGACCCAAGTGAATTATGTGTCACGTTGTGGCAACTTCCCTGAAATTAGAATTCTTGATAATTTATGTTTGATTTTATTGAATTTTAATGATTTCATAAGGTAATAGGATTTGTTTTCCTTTAATTGTGACAGAGTTTTATGATTTAAATATAAGAAAATTGTATTTATAGCAGTGACGGCTATTTGGGTAACAATATACGAAATATTTTCTTTTATTTTTCATTTAAATTCAGGACGAATATTAAGCGAATTTATAGCGCAGAATACAGACCAACCAAATCAGTTTTTGTGGCTCAACAGATTTTAATTCGATTTTACTTTGAAATATCCAATTGCATTTTACATTTGCTCTGGCCAAAAATATTTATAAAATTAATTTACCCAGAGCCCAACAGCAAAATGTTTTGATTTGGTTTTTCTGTTAATTTTTTGGCAACACAACCAAAGGGCACAAGTCTCACATGGTCAAATGGGGCGAGCGTATGGGCAATTAAGGGATTACATCGACTGAATGCCTGAATTAATGAGGAAATTATTTATTCAGCTGTGAAATGTTCTGCGGCTCATTATTGGCTTTCGCGGGGCATTTCAATTGCATTTACATTTCCCGCTGACCGCACAGAATGTTATTTTACGGCTAATTGATCGACCAGAGAACATATACAAAAAATTCACAATTGTAGATGGAAACTTTGAGAATTTAATGCTTTAAGTTGAAGCCATATACTCCTCTGTGTAGTGATCAGCTCTTGTTCGCAGTGTGTGTGGGTGAGAGTGCTCCCCAGTGCCGCTGTGCCCCCTAATCACCGGTGGAAACATGTGCTGACCACTGAACCATCCAGAATTTATGCACTGCACCGGTGGCTGCCACGCAGGAAGGTGGGGTGTGGTGGGGTCGAGGGGGAACCGGAAACTAACTGAGCGCTATTCTGGTTTTCTGGTTTAGGCAAATGGAATATTTAATTAAAACATTCGCAGACAGCACCAGACCCAAACAATGGGCAACACCGGGCACCAGTTGGCACCTGTAACCCAGGTGGAGTACTCGCAATTTGCGGTTCAAACGTACACGGGTCTGGGGCGGACTGTCCATCTGCATTCCGCCCCTTTTGGAAAAATTTGTTATTGCATTTATGGATACACGTGTGTGCATGTGCGAGGAACAGGGGCCATAACATTTAAATTTTATGCTGGGGCTAGGCTTTCAACGCCTCTCAAACGATGACGAGGCCAAAGACTGCGACGGGGAGTCGGTGGCGGTGGCGGTGGCGGAGGTGGAGTATGATGATGATGGCGCTGATGGCAATGATGATGATAGCGATGATGTTGCCTAAGACGACTCTTTGGTACAATAAAAATGTGACCATAAAATTATATTGTCCAGGCCGGGGCAGCTTGCCCCTGACTTGAACTCGGACTTGCCACCAATCCAGGCAAGTCGAGGCAGTGCCAGGCCATGGCAATCCTCCCCTTCTGGTTTAGGCCGCCACATCGTATGTGTGCTTGTATTTTTATTATGCTAATAATGGTCTGAATGCCAGGCCTTTTACTGCCCTGCCAGCCAGATCTTCGACATTGACTTGATGCCGAGTGTGGAGTGCCCCCGAAAGTAGGCAGTGGCTGGGGCTGTGGCAGGGGCAGCGGTAAAATCACGGCCAAGTGGCTGCTGACTTTGAGCTCCTTTACTACAGTTTAATAAAGCCGCATCCAAATTTATGAGCATTTAAATGTATACGACGAGTATACGCACATATTCCTTTATTATTTATAACATCTGCTGCACAGATTTGGCCTGAAATGCGAATAAATATGAGTGGCTTTCCGAAGGCCCCAAGATGATAATGTGTCAGTTGGCTTAGGTGGGGATTTGCTGGGGTGCTGAGGAATAAAACCTTCTACCCAAAAAACATTATTCATAAGACAGTGATGTCTGCAAGGGGAATGGGGAATGGACTTTAAAGGTGAAGAGAGGAAGGCAGATTCCCCAGTGTTCTTCGAATTGAATCCCAAACATGGGAATGTAAACCCAATCAGCGTAACAAATGTGCTTAATTATTCGAACGCACTCTACTCTAATGGAACTCTCTAATCATTTGCACTAAGCCAACGGTTGTTGAGTCAAGCGTTTGACGTCCTTTGTATTAACAGTTAATTTCAATAACGACGCCCTCGCATACCCCAACACACACACACCGTTCCTTCAAGGAGTCCGCATCCTGTTTCTGTAATGAAGTCCTAATGCCTTTGCCGGGCTTTCATGTTGCCTGACAGCAGCCTCGACAAGTACACGTGTCAACACTGGGGAAGGGGCTGGAGCTGGGGTGGAGAGGCTGTGGCGCCACATAGCGGTGTGGCACAGCCAAACATGTCAAGATTTATGTCTTGGCTCATTAGAAAGCTAATTTGTCATGTGTTCTGCGCTGCATTGAGCTTGTAAGCCGGTGAGACTTTAAATTTTTCAACACTTTAATTGAAAATCTACCCCCAAACCCCCAACCGCCCACAAACCCACCCACCCTTCGGGAAGGGCAGACTTTCGCTCAAGGGGAGAGAGGACCTCAAATAAGATGCCCAAATTGCCAAACTTTGTTTGCCAGCAGTGCAGGGGATTAACTGTATTTAACTGCCAGGCAGCAGGAGACGGAAGAACCAAAAAAAAAAAAAAAATTGTACTAGAATCCGCAACCCGGAATAGCCGAAAATTCCACTTGGCTAATTTATGGGCAGGCACCACCACCCGGGCACGCCCTTACCCCTTTCGCTTTCGCAAGCGAGGAAGAAGAAAGAAAAAGCGAAAGGAAAGGAAAGCTAAAGGAAAAGGAAAAGGAGTGAAAATCGCGGAGTCTTAGCAGTGCATAAATCTTAAACCGCAAGGAATGAAGCGACGACCGTAAAGCGGATTACTTTTGCCGTGCATTGAAACAATTTATTTTATTACGATTCCTCTTTTTTTATACCCGTACTCGAAGAGTAATAGGGTATATTGTATTTGTGCTAAAAGTGGATGTGCGTAACACACAGAAGGAGGCGTTTCCGACCCCATAAAGTATATATATTCTTGATCAGCATCAATAGCCGAGTCGATATAGCCCTGTCTGTCCGTCCGTCTGTCCGTCTGTCCGTCCGTCCGTCCGTCCGTCCGTCCGTCTTGTTTGTCGCCCATTGCTCGAAGGCTATAAGAGCTAGAGCAACCAAACTTTTATCCAGTCTGATGTGGTATCTCACTCCTAGAAAAGTGTTTCAAAATTTCGCCCCGCCCACTTCCGCCCCCACAAAGGGCGCACATCTGTGGCGGCCACAATTTTGACAATAACAAAAACTAAAAATGCAGAATCATAGAGACAGCCCATATCTATCAGGGGCCCAAATCTGAATCGGATCGGATCATTAATATAGCCACAATAGACAAAAACATACGCAAAAACTTCGCTCCATCCCTTTCGCACTCACACAAAATCGAGTCGATTTGGTTTTTCGTAAATATGAACGCCTGGATCTCAGAGACTATAAGAGCTAGAGCAACCAAACTTTTGGCCAAGACTCCTGTGATACCAAACCTGAACAAGTGTATTTCAAAATTTCGCCCCGCCCCCTTCCGCCCCCACAAAAAGACGAAAATCCACAATTTTGAAGATAGAAAAAACCAAAAATGCAGTATCAAAGGAAATGATCATATCTACCAGATTCCCGAATTTGGTTCAGATCGGATCATTATTGTAGCCACAATGATCAAATGAATTTTCCGCAGCGGGAATACCCCGCTGTTGTGTTTTCCCTCGCCAGATTGCTGCTTAAGTCATTTATTGGGGTTGATTGTTGCTTCAGCTTCTCTCACACACACACTCACGCTCAAACATGCTGCCTCGTGCAGTGTACGTGTGTTGTTGTTAGAACTGATGTAGATGATGTAGATGTAGATGTCGATGACAGATGTAGCAAAAAATGTAAAATGTAAAAGCTGATAAAACATTTTAAAATTCCACATAAATCACTGAGTACGGGTATAAAAGTAGAGTCGCGTTCGAAGCGACTCCGTACGTTCTTTCTCGTTTCCATTCATTTTCCCCTATTCAGATGGGGGTTTTCCCTGGGTCGTAGGCGTGTCTGCGTTGACAGTTTTAAAACAAAAGTTGTCTACTTTGCAGTTTGCTTACATATTCACAGTAGGAGTCGCTGTCTCGGGCACATTTTCCGACTGCATCCTGACCGTTTCATCCGGTTGCAGTTGGCAGTGGAAAAAGTTTAGTGCAACTTTTGTTTGCTCAGCTGGAAAAGGGCGTCTAATTGCTTTGGCTATGCAAATTTGACATCATCGGTAGTTGGTAATGGGCGTGAACCGAGACGGAACTATGCGGGTATATAGATGTGGTTAAGGGTTAGCGTAGGGAGAATTCGATTAATCAAGAGTGAGATGCTAATAAATATGGGAATTTCTTTTCTAAAAATCTATAAAAATACAAAATACAAAAGTTTGTGTGAAGTATTCCTATTACATATTCCCATCGTATGTGGGAAACAATCCTCTATGATATAACCATCGTCTCTACAAATGTGATATGATAAAAAAGTTTGGAGAACAACTGAAACAGGCATAGTTTATCCAGAGGATACATATCTCAAGGTTATCTCTTTTTTGGTGTATATGCCTCATGCTGATTGCTTTCTTATGTTTTGGCTGCTCCTTCTACTCCTGCCCTGAACCCACCAACTTCATCATTCGATTCATGCTAAAGACTTCACGGAGCAGGTCTGTATCCTCATGACTTACAACAGAATGGCACGCACAGGGGCCACAGGGGGCAGGGGGCCAGTAAAAACATTGGCAATTGTGATATCTTTTAGCTGAAACGACGTGTCGACAGGCAGACAACGCAGCGATAAGATATGCCCCATCTATTCAGTCAAAGCGAAGAGCCAAAATATCAACCTGTCTTTGGTGCCAAGTTGAGAAGAAATTTACGCTAATCTGCTGGCAACACGCCACAGAGTTGCAAGAGTTCCTTTGGCCAACAATTCATTAGCATTAGCCGACCTGAAGGAGGAGGGGCTGCAACCTGGCGGGGCAGAGCCACGGACATGTGTTGTGACGCTGCGGACAATGCAAATGCGAATGAGAATGAGAATGCGATGCCACGGAAGAAAGAGAGAGAGAGAGAAGAAGCATTTGAACAAGCGCATAATTGCCAGGGAATTTACGATAATGTTTTAAATTAAAAAGGATGTTCGCCAAGACATACCCATGCCGACCATTCTCCCTGTCCCATCCATACTCTGATGTTGCCTTCATTTTTTTTTTTTTGGTGTGTGTGCAGTGCCACGGAGGAGTCGAGTCGCGTCGAGTTGCCTCGCTGGAGTTGAGTTGGCATTAAAACATCTTGACGCAATTTCTGCGATAAGTCGACAGCAACGAGCCAACCAGAGAGAGAGAGAGAACCCAAGGCAGAAATAATGGCTGGATTATGTACGAGCCATGTCGCTGTTGTTACTGTTGTTGTTGCTGTTGCTCCATGGCTCCATGGTCATGGCCCAGCTCCAGCTCATGTCTACAGCAAAAGATCATGTCGAGAGCGAGCATGGCCGGGATAAATCAAGGCCCCAGAGCAGACCAGAGCCAACTCTTGCCCGCTGCCTCTTCAGCCTGTGTGTGCCAGCCTAAAAGGTGTTAAAACTATTTTTGTAAATTTAATGTGCGATAAAAGAAATGAAAATTCAACAGGTTGCAGCAGCAGGCAAGAGGCAGAATGGGATGCAGTCAGCCATCCCAAAAACGTGACGAATGCACTGCACTGGTAGATGTCTGTATGTATGTATGTATCTGCCGTTTAAGCCAACAATTGACCGGGGTCCTGGTGGGAAAGCGTTGACTTTTGGCCCAAAAAGCCGGATATGCGAAAAGCAATTCTGGATTTCTGGAGCATTTAATGTGCGTCATTAAATTAGAAGTTAGAAGCCAAAGCAATTTGCTACCTGCAGGCTGCTGGCTGCAGCTTTGTGGCAGGTGCTGGATGCAGCCGAATGGCCACCCAGGGCAGGAGCATCGTTGTTGGCCATTAACATTGTGTTGGCCTAATGAGCCAATCGCCATAAATGGCCAAAAACATTGTGCGCCAAAAGCAGCTTGTAAAATTAGAAAGCAATTTCAATTGGCCGCGCAAGTATTTGCTCAACATCGGGGCAGATTGTAGGGGCCGGCGGCAGGTCCAGCGCAAGGTCCAGCGCTTCCAGCCATGATGGGAATGTTAATGCTTATGTTGTCTTAAATGTTGTGGGCCCGGCCGAAAAGCACTTATGCTAATCATGGCCATTAACAGTTGAACTTGGCAACGTAACCAGTTTGAGTGTGTGTTTCTGTGTGTGTTGCAAGGAAATCGCTGGGCCCTGGCGAGGCATCCATCAAGCTCTGTCTGATCTAGAGCCAGACACAGACATAGACATGGACCTGTCGCCTCTGTCGGCTTGTCGCCAAGATCGGTGTGGACATGGGGGACATTTCTATCAGATGCTACACGGTGCACCGAACCGTTAGTGGCAGTTGATCCAGTTTGGTGTTGTGGCTATTTCGCTGCTCCCTCCCTTGGCATGTTCAATGTTAATTTAAATTAAAAAGCAACGGCTCTTTATTATTATGGCTTAATCGCATTGCATCACCATTAGCCAAGCCTGTTGCTGGTTTTCACTTGTTTTTTTGTTGTTGTTGTTGTTTGTGGCTGGAACAGCGATTTACACCGTCATCTGCCTAATGGCATAAGAGGTGTTTGGGAATCAATTAGGCTGGAGGACATGAAAAGCATCAAACTGAATATCAAATCAAAAGAGGAGGCCCCAAGGAAATTTCCCCATTGAAATATGAAGCCTCAAAACGTTCATCAGATAAAGTCAAGTTCCATATATACATAAAAATTGTATTATATATCAGGTGACAGAAAGAGACACCTCGTTTTTTTAAGCTGACAGTCGAACCGCTTATCGTAGGGCTCCGTAGCTTTTGGGACGGGTAGGTTTCCATATTTGTTGGCCTAAGCTGACCAAGGATGTGGAGCTCTAGATAAGGATATTGATTTCAGCTTTTCTCTACGCATCTGGCAACGCTGCAACCTGCTGTGGCAGCCGCTGCGACTCTCTACCGCTGCTCTCATTAAGCCTTATGCCCAAGAGCAGATATTACATTCTAACCAACACAAAAGCGAAAAAAAACTTGCACTTCCAGTAGAAGAACTGGGCAGAAGATGCACGCAACAATGCAAGGGGAAAAATGAAATAAAAAAAAAACTCGTTGGCCAACCTGGTCGACTCCCGACTCCCGACTCCCAACTTCCAATTCCCGCCTACCGATCCCTCCTGCCGCCTCATCGACCGGACCAGCCCATCCCATTCCATTCCATCTCGGCGAATCGGCTGCCCGGCCAGTGCAAAAAGCAAGCTCAACGCGAGCAGAACTCCAGCCCGAACACGGATCGCAAAGCGAGGGAACCCAAAGCAAACCAGCCATACATTGGCCATACAAAGGCCAATGCGAATGCGAATGGGGATCGAGTGCGGTTAAAAATCTCAGCTTTCGCGATGTGTAAGAGATACGTTTCGGTGTGGCGTAAAGAAGGCATTAAAATCGCTTGCCAAGCTGACAAAACGGCAATAAATTAAGCCAAAAAACCGCCGCGGGTCGCATAAAACGCCAAACGCCCCAACACACCACCAACAAACAACACACAGCGAAAAACGAAGAAATTTCGCAGCTTGCAGTTTACACGGTTGCAGTTTTCGAAAGGTAACCGAGGTAGCTGCCACAAGCACCGGCGGCCAGGAAGACCAGTCTTCTAAGCACTCTTCTGGGCCGGTCTTCTTCGGTTTCCTTGGGTCGTTGGCTGCCACTGCCACAGCCACTGCAACAGAGCCACAGCCAGTGCCAGTGCGACGGCAAACTGCAACTGCGTGTTGGGAGAATGGGAAACGCGCCGCATCGCGTCGCGGCCCAGGCCTAGGACTATTATTAGTTTTGCTCACTTGCGGTAATTAAAGCGTGAAAATCACTCTTTAAATTCTCATAAATTTGTGCTCTAAACGCAACATTCCGAACCGAGGGGTGCAACTTTGTTTTGTCACTGTATCTGTGCAACAGTGTGTGTGTGTGAGTGCTTGCAACATTTGTAATGCGTTTTCAATTATAGACTACTAGACGCGCTCCACACAAACCAACTGGGATTACGCCTGGGATTGCTGAGAACGGAGTAGGTAAGTGCTGGCAGGGCTGCGGCAGGGACCTGCGCCCATGTTAATGGCTTGGGGGCGTGGCCAGCAATTGCCACAGCGACTGTCAATTGATTTTAATTTAAGCCGCGGCGATTCGCCTTAAATTGCCAATTATATTTAGTCGCTAGATATACGATAAAAGCCAAGCCGAGCCGAGCCGAGCGGTAAACCAAAAAACGAAACTGAACTAAGCCAACAATTTGGCGAGCGCTTTCCTGTGCGCCGTTTTTTCCTTTTGTGCCTTTTCGTATTGTAAATAAAACGGGTAATTGGCGGACTACAGACAGCAGACAACTGTGATTTAATCGCAGCCCGCGTCTGAGACGGAGACCAGAAATGCCAACACTTTGGCAATGCCCCAATCCCAGATACCCCAATACCCAATACCCAGACTATCCCACATCCCATACAACACCGATCCGTTTCGTTCCGTTCCGTTTCGTTTCGTTCCGCTCTCCCCTACACTTGCTCATTAAAAGCGCGCCACACTGACCTCAAAGAGCTTAACTTATTCGCTTTGCCCCCCCACCCTCTCTCTCTCTTTCTCTTACTGTACGGCTGGACCAGGACCAAAACAATACAGAAACAAGTGAGAGGAGGGGACAGCATTCAGGCTATCGAAGCTTTTCATACACTTTCAGATCCAAGCTTTGATCAAAGTCGAGTATCCAACTGTAAGCTGCAGTCCTACTTACACCCGATGTAAGTAAGTAATAGTAGTAATGTAGTAGTCCGATCCTCGTAGCTGATTACGAATTTATATACATCCTTTCCTTGCCTTGTCGCACTGCTCTGCTAATAGTCATAATACCCTCTGCAAGGGTATCAAAAGAATTAAAATAAATTGCAAAAACAAACGAAATCGAGGGAGAAACAATGGGAGGGTCAGTGGGAAGTGTGCTGGGCGGGGAAGGGGATGGACTGGAGAAGGGGGTCTGAAACAGCGAAGAGTTAACAACTTAATTGGATTTGCATGTAATTTTACTGTCCAGATTGAAAAAATCGACAGTTGTTGGCAGTTTGTTTGCCGGCCAGCATCGCAGATAAGCGCAAACGAGGGCCAAAAGGATGGCAGGCCGTGGCGAAAAAAATCGCACACAAAACGCACTTAAAACGCTGGCGAAACGCTTGCAAAACGCAGCCAATTTGGCTTAACTTTTTTTGTTTCTTTCTTTCTTTTATTCATTGACATATTAAGCTGCTTTCCATACACAGTTTGACTTAAGTTAGTTGTAGAGCAATCAATGGAGGAGGAGTGGGGGGGGTGGCAGGTGGGCGGTAGTTAACAGGCTTTTCCACCAAGTGGGAATCCAGTCTTGCCGGTTTATCGCATCGCCTTTGGGTGCCCGTTTGGCATAAATTATGTCTTTGGCGCTTAGTAAAATGGACAACATTTGACCAGCAGTGACACTAAAGCCAATGTCTACTGTAGTCTGGCTGCTCCAACCCCCTGCTAAGATCCTATACCTCGCGTCACGCTGCACTCAAAGCGCCTTCGATTTCAATTAACGCTTCGCTTAACATTCTCCTGGCCAAATATTTAACCAACCGATAAGTGTTACCTTCTCGTCTTGGCTTCCTTGATAATTCCGATTGCTGGGCCGCTGACAGGCCATAAAATTTGGTGCTGCAGAAGCTGCCACCATTTGTCGCCGTAAATGCGATTTAAAGTGGATTTTGGGGCGCTTTTCAGCTGTCGCTTACCGTGTGTGGCTTAACAGGTAAAACCCAAGCGGGGGTTGTTCCAAAAGTTTAGCTTAGTCTCTGTAACTTGAAAGATATTTGTGGATACGCTTTGCTTCCTCTGATGATCTTAGCTGTGCACAAGAATGCTCTAACCAACTCTTAGATCAACTCTCGTTCGCCTTCAAGCCTTTTGCTTTGACAGTCACCAAACTGCTTATCTTCGGGGCTCGAAAATTAAACATGTCAGCGCTTTAAGAGAGGTCTGATAAGCCCCGATCCACTCCACTACACTCCACTACCGACTGTCTTGTCCTGTTCCGTCTGGAGCCTGGCCTGGACCCTGGCTTGGCTTGGCTCCGGGGATCAGGGATTACGCAATCGGAGCCTCGCCGCGCCTTTTATGGCATGTCCCATTGATGTGGTCCATAAATTTGACTGCCTTTTTGATTATTTCTATAAAAATAAATACTCATAAGCAGTTCATAAGTCGCTGGTGCCTTTTGTTTCTGCTTCTAGCTGGCTTTCGGGTTGCGGGTTGCGGGCCTTGTTAGGCCCCCGAGTTTTGTTGAGTTGAGTTGGCTGAGCAGAGCAGAGCCGAGCCGAGTGTGCATGTGCCATAAATTAACGTCAATTGGCGGCAGGGCATATATACAGATACAGATACTCGTACAACAGACACAGGCTCGGGAGCAGATACAGATGCGGACGCAGTTGCAGCAGTGGAAAAGTGCAGCCAAGCCAGGGAGGCAGGCAACCAGGCAGGCAGGGCCGTCAGTAAGCGGCGGCGCATGCGCCCATAAATCTTTTTTTTGGTTTTTTGCTGTTTTTTTTTTTTTTTGGCTATGGATTGGTGGCAGCGGTCAGCAGAGTTCATGTATTCATTTCTGACAAGCCTACATTCGAGTGTAGAGTGTATGTGTGTGTGTGTGTGTGCATTCAAATTGTGAAATTAAAGTGGAAATTGGTAACAGGAAACATAAAGAAGAGAAGCCACAGGCCAGGGGCCAATTTATCGGCATTGTTTCCACATCTCTGGCTCATTTTGATTGAATTCAAATCGCAATTGGCCAAGACAAAGGAATGCTTTGCTGAGAGGCTGAGAGCTGCCAGCCAGCCCAGCCAGCTCAGCCAGCCCAGCCCGCTGGAATGTCACAGTCATTTCGGGTTTCAGCTGCGAGACGAACAAGTGGGGCCCAGCTGTGTCGGGGACCCTGTAAAATGTTCATCAAATGAACGCTTAAGCGGTCCAGCCCCGTTCCGTCCCCCATCCCCTTACCCTCTCTCGCACACAATGCAACATTTAAACAAACAGAAGAGGGATCCAACAGCAGCAAAAAAAAGCAAAGAGAGGAAAAACCAAAGACACTGCAAACTGCGCAGCGTTAGCCGTAGAGAACCCAATTTAAGATGTTGTTCTGGAGCCGAAGCTGTCGGTTCTGGTTTTTGTTCATCTGCAATTTTTCACATGCCTCGTCAGATACGTCATTGTCAAGTGCGCAAACGGCGGGCCTAATGAATGTAACGACTGGCACTGGCACTGTCACGGGCACGGGCACAGGCACAGGCACTGGGAACGACAGCGACAGCGACTGGGTGCAGTCTTTGGATAGCATCCCTAGCTAGATCCGGCCAAAGTGTGCGCCGGCCCAGGTGGAGATGCGGCAATGGCGGCCCATGAAGTAGATGACATCCTTCGATCTAACTAAGAACAGAAACGGTGTTGTGGCGCAATCGAATGTGTGGCGGCTGTTGAAGAAGCGCAATGGATTGACATTCTCTGTTGGCGGGCAGGACGGCGGGATGGGTTTCAGTTAACATTATTATGGTAATCGATGGAGCAAAGGGCAGACGATCGTGGCACGAACCTGGCGATGGGGAGGAACGGGAACGGGAACGGGAAGAGCCACCATGAGTGTGGATACGCATGCTGATCGTCTGCACGAATCGCTTGATGCGAGTGCGTCGCTGATTGTTGAACACGCCCTGGTATGGCAGCTCCGCGTCGAACAGCCAGGTCATCTAAGGATTATCCCAGGTGTTAGAGGAGGAGCAGCTACAGGATTACACTCACTCACCTCCTTCATGAATCGTTTCATGGTAACCTTGCCGAAAAACTGCAGATTGGGCAGGCGCACAGCAACGCTCGTGAGGATCAACTGCTTGGACAGATTCTGGTAGCTGCGCTGATCGGGACCCAGTAGCAGTGCCTCCAGCTGCTCCAGCGACATTCTAGGCCCGGGCATCAGCAGCAGCAGCGTGAGCAGGCCATGGCCGGACTCCGTTTGTAGCGGCAGCTCCAGGCCCTTGCACGAAATACGTTTCTGACCCACCAGCAGGCTTTCCGCATAGCGGAACTGCCCGCGGGCATAGCTGAACCTGCCCACGGAACGAAATTGCTGGCCCAAATAGGCATGGAACTTAATGCCACTGTACAGCTCCACGTGCGGCGATGCGATGCCAAGCTCTGCCAGCAGGGCTGCCACATGGCGATGCCGCTTGCACAGGACTTCAATGTTGAAGTAATCCCACAGACTCCTGTGAAAGCTGCTGGCAATCTCATGGTCGCCGTCGTAGATGAAGTAGTTGCGCATCAGTATGTCTGCCCCGAGCTCGGCAAAGTCTTTGGCGAAGAACTTCAGTACGTGGCGAGGAGCAATGTATCCGGTCATCAGGTCCACTGTTACTTGGCGCAGGCGCACCGGCAAAGGGCCCGTTAGTATTTCCGCGACTCTAGTTGGCACAAAGTAGCCGTTGTCTACCAGACACAGGTCCTGGGCCAGCAAATGCATGTGATCCTCGTAGGTGAAGTTGTAGAATGCGACCAGAAGCTTTTGCAACGAGGCCGGCGAGAAGAGCACCACCGGCTGTGGTGGAAGTTCTGGTGGCATGCCCCTTAGGAGTGTGAGAAGCAAACTATTCGCATAGACATCCCTCGCATTCGGACTGGGTTGGAGTATTGTCTCGGTGCCGCAGCAAAAGATACTCAAGATTAGGACAATTTTTATGGCTGCATAGAAGGTAGTTGAAGGAATTAATTCTAAGGAAATCAATTTGTACAAAACTTACGCAACTTCATGTTGAAATTGTTTCAACAGCCTTTGAAAAATTGATTAGAAATTACATGAAAGATAGCTACGGAATGCGTAACAATAAATATATTATAGATCCCTACAAAAAGACAGCAACAAAGACAAACAACATCCACTAGATAATGCCTGAAAAATAGCCACAACCCAGCACTATCTGAATTCTGATTATTTTATTATTTCTAGTCGATATTCGCAGCCACAGAGCTGCACATAGAAAGCCAAGAAAGCTGCTCAACCAATTCATAAATAATCAAATTTATCAGCTGCAACAGCTCAACAATTTTCCTCAAAATTTCCATAATAACTTTGCTTATTTTAATGCCCCGAACAACGTGAAATCTGTGAAATTTTTGATGCATTTTAATGCCTCTGTGGGGCACAACGTTTATGCAACACATGCCACCAAAGAGGATTATCTATCCCCACCCCCCGACATGCGATACGCAAAAAAGCGTAGAGCCGTGCTTGGTTTGGCAGGGTGGAGCGGGGGGAAAACTTTTTGGCTTTTGTGGAAAATTTTCGAATTTATATGCAAGTTCATAAACAAAGCACTAAAAAGGATTTAAGTTTGGGAAGCAACAATGGGCCACAATGATGCCATAAGCAATAAACAGCCAAGTTTCCGTGGGGAGGGGGGGAGGAAGCCTGAAAATTGTTTTTGCCAAACAGAGGCAACAAAATCGGTGGCAGTACTGCTGCCTCCGCAAGCCGCAAAGCTGCACACAAAACTATGCCGCACACACTCGACTCTCAACTCAACTCGATTCGAGTGGAGCCTTTTGGGCTGGGCGGGGGAAAGTTGGAAAGTGCCGGGGATTTGTTGCAGCCAAAAAGTTTCACTGTCTGTGTGTGAAATTAATTGTTGGCTGCCTCCGACTCAACTCAACTCGACACCGACTCCGACTCGACTCTCTGCTCTGCTCTGCCCTGCCCTGCTCTGTTTTGCAGCCATTTTTAAGCCAAAACAAAGCTATCACTTACACGCCGGGCAGGGATTAGTCCAAGGATCCATGGAGACGAGCCAGCCGAAATTCAATTAGGCGCCATGACGTGCCACATTCGCAGAGGGGCAGGATGTTGGTGCGAGCGAGGGAGGGATGAAGTTGCTGTGGCAATAAAACACAATGCAGATAATTTGGCGCTTTTTCAATTCTTTCTTGGAAGCCAAAGGCGCTGTAATTTGCCACATAAGTCACAGAGTCAACAAAAGTCGCTGCACGGAGAGGGAGGAGGAGGGTGAAGACGACCAGACGACCAGCACTGTGCTGCAGGTCCAAGCCCAGGCCCAACTCGAAGTCCAAGTCCAAGTGCAAGTCCAGACAAGCCAAAACCAACAACTCAATTCTCTCTCTCTTCCCTCTCTCTCTTCCCGGCCAAGACCACATCAGACACTGACACTGACCTCTTTGCTCTCTGTCTCCCCCCCTCGTACACCTCGTACCAACCATATGATGGGGAGTAGAGGCGTGGCTGGTGTGCCTGTGCCACACCCCAGTGGAAGACCCAGAACACGCAAGCCAACAACTCCGATCCACTTCACTTTCAGCTGCTAGTCTCGCATTCGACTAACAAGATTAAAGTTGAAATTGTAAATTGCTTCTTAGTCTAATTACGATGCTCGTATGTTGTTACTGTTGCTGATCACCGTGATCACCGTGATCACCGTGATCATCAAGGGGCAACCACAGACGAAGCATTGGCAGAGCGGGAGAGCTTCATTCTTCAGCATACCTCACCATCCTCTTTGGGGGGGCCTAATCGACCATCTTGTAGTGGTTGCTCTGGTTGCTCTGGCTGCTGTTGTTACCCGTACATTTTCGTACTTTAATTACAACAACTAAAACGGAGTACAAGAGTACACCGTGGAGGCAATTACCCCCGCGGCCAGGCAGCTCACAACTGTGGCAGCAGTTTGCTTTATTAAAAAATTCTAATCATTTCTGCAGATTTACATGGAGATAAGGAATTTGGTTTGTTGAATCCTCATCCTCATCCCCTTGCTCCTCCCAGCGATGTATCGGCAGAAGAACAGAAAGGGAGCAAATCATTGAAGCAAAGTGAAAGGTAGGAGAGTCGGAGAACATGAGAGAGAGAGAGAGAGAGAGGGAGAGAGATGGTAACATTTTGTCATTGAATTCAGAGAACACATTTTGGGGACCTCTCTCTGGGGCTATGCATCCTGCATTTATAGTAAATCTGTGAATTGTGTGCGCTGCCACATTTCTCAAATGTCAAACGGTGCTTTCTGCACTTTTCACATTCAAGTTATGAGTCAGTGGTGGCACCACTGCCAGCGCTGCAACCGAACCCTAATCGAGCCCATACAACGGTAATTGCACTCGCAGATAAATATCACTGTTAGAAGAAGCCCACACGACGGACGAATGGACTCTGTGGCTCGGAGGGGCCTGTGTCGGTGTCTGTGGCAACATTGAAGTTGTTTGCTTAGTTGCAAGAGGAGAACACACAGACAGACACATTCAAAAAGTGGTCAGTGGCCGAATGGAAATGGTAAGACGAGTCCCAGATAGACTGGTCGCCAAGAGTCTCTCTCTCTCTTTCTCTCTCTGTCTATCTATCTGCACTTCCCGGTCTCTGTGTAGCTCTGTGTTGGCGAAAGCCAGATCACCCCAGCGGAGGAAGGAGTCAGGAGGCAGGAGGCAGCCAAGGCAAAGATGCTTTATTAATTTTAACCGTTTGCTGCGTGCCAGGCAGCCTGCCTTCTCCTCCTCCTCCCCTCCCCACCAGCACATCGATGGGGGGGTAGCAGTACCAGGGTGAAGGAAGATTTCGTTGTGCGGGGGGAGGGGTACCGTACGAAGCCCGACGACTGTTGTCGTGAGACAAGTTTATTTGGCTCAGTGCCGTGTTGACGTTTAATAAATTTACGAATTGTGGCCATGCGCGGCATGTGGCCAAGACATTGGCATTGGCATTGGCCATGGGATGGCGATTGGAATTGGTATTGGGACGGACGATTGGGAGGATGAGGATGAGAATGCCGCATTGGCAGTTAGACAAAGTACGTGCTCCTTGCAACTGCAACAGCCACTGAGACAGCAGCTCCGCAGCCCCTGCTCCAGCTCCTGCTCCCTGGCAGCTCTTGTGGCTTTACAGTGGCTTCATCAATCTTGGCGCTCGCCGGGCATCCAGTTGCTGGCGTTTTTAATGTGCCACATCAATCCCGGCATTAAGAGCAACAGCGAAATCCAAATCCATACACACACACACACACACACACACAAAATCCGTTCCTACCGTCCGGCTAGAACTTTTAATTTCTCTTAAATAGAGACACACTCAGCCCACTCAAGTGACAGATAGATAGAGAGAGAGAGAGAGAGAGAAAGAAAGGGGGGCGGTGGCGAAGGAGCAGTGCATTCTGCTGTAATTAAAATCTTGAGTTCACTAAAAAAGGCGACGTCGTTTCGCTTTTAAGAGCCCTTCGAGTGCTTCCAATGCTGCTGTAGCTGCAGCAGCTGCAGCAAGAGAGGAGCTGCAACAATCAAAAGATAAACTGCCGCCGCCAGTGGAGTCACAGTGGCAGTGGTAGCAGTGGCAGTGCCAGGGACTCCAAGCACCAAGCAACGTGGCTCTGAGTCCATGCAATGGAGTCGCCACCGTTCCGTTCCTCCTTCCTGCTGTTGCATTCATTGAAGTCCATTTAGACTGCAATTAAAAAACTCACAACTTATACTCGCGGACTGCAGATAAAGGTACGCCAAAAGGCTTCAAGTTCACTTAGCTTTGGCATAAATGTGAGGCTTCCAGCTAAGGAATCCAGCTCCAAGCAAGCAGCAGCTATCTATGTATCTTTGCGTACATGTATCTGCCCCTCCACCAAGAGTATACATATATATTGTGTGTGTGTGTGTGTGTGTGTGTGCATTGGGTGTACTAAGTATCTGGGCAACCTGTTCCTGTACTTCAGATACATCGTCTGTCAGTGCTCGGCCAAGGAACAAAAAGTGAATTAAGTGAATAAGAAAAACATGTTTGAGAAAAATTGTGCGAATGCTTTAAATAATTAAGTAGGTGGACAGACCGTAGACAGAGACACAGAAATACAGAGAGAGAGAGAGAGAGAGAAACTTGTGAAAAGTACAGACAATGTCATGAGCTTTAGCTTTGACATTTCTCTAGGGGGGTTAAGCATACGTAATTCCTGCTAATGAGAAAGAACTTCACTCCCAGAGAATCTTGCATATGTTTGTAATTTTAATGAGAGAGCCAAATAGAAGGGGTCACCAGCTGCTCAAAACTGTTCAGCAAGCTCAAGAATTTGGAGTAGAATGGATAGGAGAAGTGGGGAATTTTGAAGGAATGTCTCGATGGTCTCCTTTCTAGCTTTGCTGAGGCGAACTCCAACTAAATATATAAAATATTTCAGCTGAAAGTAGATTAAATGAAGCTTACCAAAAAGAATTTAGCTTGTATTTGTATCCCTCCTGTCTAGACTCCCATTCTCACTCCCATTCTCTTCCTGCCTTCCTGCCCATTGTTCTGTGAGTAGTGCATTGGGAATTCGACGTGAACTTCCCACACATTTAGCATAACACATGCCGCTCAATCGATCACTGACTGACGATCTGTATCTGTTCCATCTGGACCCGTACTCAGGGCCCCTGACGCCTCTCCCCCGCCGTAACACTCAACACGTTTGCGGTTCTCAGCGGTTCTCTTCGAAGAAGACAAATGGCAGAAGCTTCTGTGGCTGACAAGCATCTTTGAGGCTGCCCAGCTCTCGGCACATCCTGTCTCAGGCCCCGCTTGGGACCAGTTCTCAGTTCTCTATCCTCTCTCTCCATTCTCCATTTACCATTCTCCAATCTCCACTCAAATTCCAATAAACCAAAAATTGTGCAAAGAGAAAAGTATTTTTATTTAACAGCTTATGGGGGCAAAAAGTTTTCTGGCTTCATAAGGTCGTTTGTCGCACATGTTTACTTGCACTTGCAGTGGCCATAAATTAGATTGAAAACGGAATCAGTACCGAGTGCTGTCCCTGTTCTAACAGTTGCTCTGTCCCTGCCCCTGTCCTGGCCCAGTCCCTGGCTCTATCCTGTCCCTGGCCTCGCTCTGAACCTCTATCGAAACCGACAACAAATCAATTTTTGTGCCATTGCAGCAGAAAATAGCCCCAACCCACCCCCCTACATGTTTTGGGGTGGACTCTTTCATAGTTTTCAATTTTCCCATCATTGACGAACAGGCAAAAGGCGAACACGATTCGGCATCCCCAACCCAAACAGCTGGACACGGACAACACGGACATGGACATGGACACAATCTGTGCGGCATTTCTGTGAGGGTTACGATGGGTTTGGGCTGGGGAGTGGTTCTCGGCAGTGGGGCTGGAACTGTTTAGATGGCCAGTAAAAATGCCATTTCCGCTTGTTGCCGTAAAAACTTTTGCCAAAAGTATTCCGCTCGTAAAATTGCGCCTGACACATGCGAACAAAGTGTTGACTACTGTGAGCAGAGGAGTTCGAGAGAACGAAGGGGATGGGATTGGGACTGGAACTAGGACTGACAGTACATCCCAGCTTCGAAGTTCGGCAATCGTTATTACTGTTTAATAGAAGACGGCTTTTATGACGGTTTTTGGATGGGAGCATTTGCCCTGAACGTTTTTCACACATTCATTAATTTACTGTGCCAGCGCGGGCGGGTAGGGCACTGAACTGAACAACTGAATGGGTGGTTGGGGGGGCTGGAAATAAAAGTTGGCCATCGGAATAAAAGTCGCCAATCTGCAGGGGTAATTTCAATTTCAAATTCGTCAGACTGTCGGAAATTCCACCCTCACTAGTCACCCCATAAAGAAAGCCAAAGGAAAGCCGAAACAAAAAAAAAAATCATTCAAATCCATTGGGGTAAGGGCACCTTTAGCTTCGGCAGGAGGGTGAGTCCGCCCAAGCGAGCATCACCTTCATCAGGCAGCATGCCGCTAAGTATGGCCTTCGCCTTCTATTCATGGCCGGGACCCTGCTCTCCCCGTCCCCCCGTTCGCAGGTTATATCCACACATAATTGGGCAACGGTGCGTAACGGATGCACATTTATAAGAATTGCAAATAACTTTAAGCAAAGTTGTCAAGCGTCGTCGTCTCCCTCACACCAGTGCGGCAGTCCGCGGAACTGGGCCCTGGCCGCAAGATATCCTG
Organism: Drosophila bifasciata; assembly: GCA_009664405.1. Classification (NCBI taxonomy): domain Eukaryota; kingdom Metazoa; phylum Arthropoda; class Insecta; order Diptera; family Drosophilidae; genus Drosophila; species Drosophila bifasciata. The sequence goes on along the minus strand of CM019043.1, from coordinate 3,889,762 downwards.
GGTACTGGGCTCCGGCCCCTTCCGCTCTTCAGGTTGGTCGTGTGCGGTTTTCTGTGGCGCAGTGGATGGGGCTATGGCAGCCACAAGGACGACACTTGCCGAGAACACTAGCCATCGTAAATGGCCAAGTCTCTGGGGTGGCATAAATGTCGTCCTTCAGGCTCTGTCTTTCATCCTCCCCTCCCCACGCACTGACTGGCACTTTCCCTGACTGGTCACGGTCTCGGTGGCGGTGGCGGGGCTTAAGTGGCTGCATTACGAGAGTATCGTTGGGGTCTTTACTAACACTAAAACTGATTGATTTTAATTTCCATTCATTTGCATTCATTGCGATATTTTTATTGATGGATTGGTCCATTGATGGCCGTTTTAATTGATGCCAAGGCTAATTTTGACAAAGGAAATTAAATGGAAATGTATGGGGGAAGCTGAAGAAAGTAAAATCGAATGGAGTTGGGGTTTGTTTAGGGTGTTAAAATTACGGGGGAGTGCTTTCAAATGATGATAGATTTCTATACTAAATTGGATTGGATAAAAATTAACAAATTGAGTTTCAATATTAAATCAAAAGCACTAAGCATATTCCAGGGAAGGGCGGTAATAAAAGGATTCACCTTTGTTTGGCAATATCCCATCCAAATCCACAGCTTCCATAGTAGATATCAGGACTTTAGTTCAAATATATTTTTTGGCTCACTTTTAAAGAATGAATGGAAATACACAATGCAAAGAGCACTGGCTCTAAAAATAGCTGTAAAATATTAATAAATATATTATAAGAAATTAAATGATTGGAAATGATGTTCTAAGCCGTGAATCATGTCACTAAATCATTTAAAATAATTAATATGCGCCCCTAAAATAAATATTTGATTTACTAAATAGTTTCGAATTAGTTTACCCTTCGTTTTAGTTATCATATTTACAGCCATTGAATATTAGTTTTTAGTTATTCATACACTTTTAATTGACTTAATGGCATGTTGCACCCCTGCCACCCCCACAAAGTACTCCCCAATGCAATGGTCGGATCAATTCTGATTGCTTTCCATAACGAACTAAATAATTCGTTTAGCAATTGCCGTTGCCAATCAAAACAACAAATCCGAACAATCAAAATAAAAAGCAAAGAGAAAGTGGCGCGCGAAATCTCTTTTGGCTCTCTTTGGACGGAGCAGAAGAGCGATTTACGCAGTGCGCCTGTGCGTATGCAACACGGTTCGAAGCCGGCTGTGGGGCAAACCAAAACAATGTGCCACATCCACACGCACCCACTTGTCGCGGCCTGGGAAGGCACTTGTTCGACGCCAGACTTGGCGTCACCAGCGACCAGCATGCAGCATGTCCTGGCCAGACAGCCGGGCACCGCACGGAGTCCGTTATTCAGTTGCGGTTTATACGCGCGGCAATACACAACGTACAGGCGGAGTATAACAGTCCTTTCACCATATATCATTCTTTTGGTACGCGCTTCCTTCGTCTTCCGTTTGATCTACTGTCTGCACCGTTTCCGCTTGGATTGATTCTCGAGTTCGCCTTTGTGTGATGATTGACAGTCCATGAACTCCGAGCCAGAGCAGGGATTGAGAACAGTGGGGTGTGCTGTCCTAATGAATATTCACGTATCCTCCGGCCGGAGTGTGAGTGCCAACGCGAGTGGGCGAGCGTCGCGTGTGCGCGTGTTCCCCGCATCCGTGCATAATTGAATAACGAAGGTGAAAATTGAAAATTGAAATGTTAACAAATTGAATTTGCACTGCTCGACTCTTTGTCTCCGTCTGTGAATTAAATTTCGGTTCGGTTCAGCGCGCAAATTGCTTAACGAGCCAGTGAAAGTCCAACCAGAAGTCCAACAAAAAGTACGTGCCACAACACAATTTTCTAATTGGATTAGAAGTCAACAAACTCGCAGCCAAGACCAAGACTAAGACCAAGACCAAGACGAGGGCTTCCCTTAGACCCTCAGACAGAGTCGGGTAAGCGTAATGAACTTCAAGTTCAGTTTCAAGTCCAGGTCCAAGTGGGTCTCAACTGACAATCAAGTGGCCATGTTAGTCCAACCCGATGGGCCGCTCGATGGGCGTCTAATTGTTACGGGGTTGGTGGAGGGTGGAGTTGCTGCTGCTGCTTGAACGAAGGTCATGGTAATGAGTCAGGAAGGTGTCATGTGATATGAATGCCTAATTTGGCCCGCTTCCTGCTGCCTGGCTTTGAAATCAGAATCCAGCCAAGGATACTGCTCACACAATGGGATAATTGACGGGGCTCTCTGAATTGTGTAAAAGGCGTTGAATGGTGAATTAATGCTGGTAACAATAAAACTCGGAAATTAATTTTAGCTAAGGGTTACAAATTTTGGCAATAGCTAAAGGGAGGGTTTGTAAATTCGCTTTATTGCGTAAGGGATATTGGAATTGAGAAACAGAATGTGAATCTCAATCTTTGCTATGGAAAGATTACAAGGTGTGTGATTTGGTCCCTTCACATGTTCCGTTGTTTGAAAATTCATTTTGTGGTAAATACTCCACTATAAGAGTGTACCAAAACTTACTTTCTACGTGTCTAACTACTGTAAAATTCCATCACGACAACAAGCCATAAAACAAATTAAATATATTCCTTAATTACGCTCTTTATTAGCATTTATAATCACCTACACCTGGCTTATCTGTGCCAGAGTTCTGCCTAGATCTGGACGAGCCCCCGCAGTCGATTCCCTCGGGCGGCACACTCGCTATTCCCACTTCTATCGTTACCACTTACCAAACTACAACTACAACTAAAACTATCCGTTGGAAGTACAATTTATTTTAATTTTGCCACTCTGTTCGGCATTGGGGAGGGGTGCCTTGACACGCCCACACTCTACCGATAAGCCCGGAAATTATGCAAATGCAAGACGTACTGGTGTGTTAGTAGAAAAATAATAGAAGAGAATAGTGGATAGGACAGAGAAGAGGACTCCAGAAGCTTATCACCTCGAGGCGACACCTTATAATGAATACTAATTCGCTCATTAGGTTGGCGCTGACATTGTCGGGAAAACATTATTTCCACTTAACTGGTGGACGGGGATTGCTACCTGCTGCTGCTGCTTGAAGCAAAAGTTGGCCATGCCACACATATGAATTATTAAAGTTAATTAAGTGAATGTGACACTGTCGGTTAGAGGAATGAAACCGAAAAATCTCGAGCTGCTACGAAGCTTCCCCTCGTAATACTCGTGCCACATGTATGAGACTTTACGAGGTTCTCCTCTGCTGCTGCTGCTGGCAGGAGATAATTAAGAATTTAATTATTTACACACAACCCAAACCCCCCCACGCAGACACACATCCATACAAAGGCAATGTTTATTAACTAAGACACACACAGACAGATACGAACACATATTAATACTTATGCAAACTGAAGGCTTTCCGCTTGATTTGATGGCAGAGACAGGAAATGAGTTGAGGAGTTGGGCATTCAATATTCATAATTCTTCATGAATGTTCCACCCATTCGGGGGGAGTGAGTTGTACTTATTCTGGGCATTCTCTTTATACTGGGGTTGGGGGTGCAGTTTTGCACTGCAATTTTCATTGTGTTTGGATATGTGTTTGCCCGCCCGCCGGGGTGAGCCCCGTTTTATTTGTTTGCTTGTTTGCCCCATGTCAACGTCTCCTAATTGAGGGTGTTGGTTCGAACCAGTTACCAGCAGCAGCCCCCAGCCTGCTGTCGTCCACTCGCCATTGTGTGCTTTATATACGCATTGCCATTTAATTATGTACACATTTACTTTAGCCCAACCCCCTCCATCCATTGCCATGTCCCCTTTGAGTGTTGTGCACACATTATCCCAGTGATCACAGTTTTTGTGCATCATCAAATGTGCAACGTGGACACTTCGGCACAATGCTGCCTTTCACTTTCGCTTGCTGACAAACAAAAAAAAAAAATATCTATATAGACAAAGATACAACAAACATATTGGCTAATTACCTGGGCGCCTGTCAACAACGTGCTTGACAAATGGCCAAACAATATGGATAGAAATGTTGATTTAATAGCTGTCAATGGCATTTCGCATTAATTCCAACTAATTTCCAACCCCAAAACTAGGCAACAGCAAAAGGGAATATCTAAGGAATTCCATCTAAAATTAGTTATAGTAGGAAATGCGAATTTTCTTAATCTGATGCTGGCCGTCTGTTTGGATGAACATCTGGTGCTGTTTTTAACATCCCTTGATACGTTTGGCAAACTGACGGCTAATAAGGGAATATCTTAGGAATAACCAGAAGTATTACTCATTCTTAATGGAGAGTTCTTAGTAAAGCAAAAGTGGCATAATTGAGGTATTAAATGAGCAGTTTGGTTAGTGGATTTTCAGAGTACAAGTAACTCCTTCTCCCGATCTTCTTCTTTACTAACTATATATGCCATATTCTCGCTGAACATTTAGCTTCATATTATCATATTCAAGTCAAAGATATTTTGCTCATCTGCTGCTGACAGCAAATGTTTGTCAAATTAAAAACACAAACCTTGAGTTGTGTTGCGACTCTGTCGCACCCGTGCGGAGGCGTGAAGAATCAACAGCAAAAAAATAAAACCGGCACGCATCAACTGGGGACATCGACAAGAAGGACGACGACGACGACTGGCAGCATCACGTGGCAACAACAATGCCATAAATAACAAAGGAAAATGTTGCAACACACAATCCTCCTCATGAGGGGGGAAAGCCGCTGCCAGGCAAGGCGACAGGTGCAAAGTGCGAGGGTTGGGTTTCGGTGGAATGAAGTGGAGGGGTATGTGGCTGAATGTGCCGTTAGAAGCGCAGCAACAGTCGCAGGTCCCCCCAGTTACAAACTTCAGTCCCCAGTCCCAGTCCCAGTTCCAGTCCTAGAACCAATGACAAACAATCGTAGTCAAATACGGGGGAAGTCAAAGGAGCAGAGCGGAGAGGAACAGGGTACAGGGTACAGTGTACAGGGTGTGTGCCACCACCAAGGGGGAAAGGCAAGAAAATATTTACAATCAAGTCGATTAACAAAAGGAAACCTTGTGACGCGCACTTTGAGCTTTTTTTTTTTTTTTCTCTGCATTATTTTTTGCGCCTTTCTTCTTCTCTGTGCTCTCTCCCGCTGTTTGGTTGCTCCTCCGCTTCTTCTGCTTGTTTTTGTTTCTTTCTTTTTCTTTTTTTAATTAAAAATCAGTAAACTCACGTAGTCGCCCCATGGTATCTGCTTCCCCCCCTACTGCGTAGTATCCCCTTCAACGAGCGACTGTCATCAGCGCCATTTGGCAAATCAACATAATCATTGCATTGCGTCTCCACAGTGCCCCCAACACTCTCTCCACTTCGCTGTTGCTATTGTCTTTTCCTTTCATACAAAAATATTTTTCATAAATATTACGAAGCCTCCACGCGCCACATCCCCTCAACGGGGCAACACTTCAGACTTTTTTGCCACATTTCCCCGCCAGCTACAACAATTCATAAGCAGCAGGAGCAACAGCAGCAGCAGCAGGAGTAACAGCAGCAGGAGCGCGGCGGGGACGTCATCATTAGGGAAACATTTGCCGCCTACACAGCTCCTGTTCGAGTGTATGTGTGTGTGTGTGTGTGTGGGTGAATTGTGGCATCTCCTGCTGCTTTCTCCTGGTTGTGTGTCCCCTCTACCAGCTGCCTGCACGGTGCTTATTGTCTTAAGAGGAAGTCGGCAGGAGGAGGAACTGCCACTGAGATTGGCAAGCGGATTGAGAGTACGCAGCTCATCTCTCGTTTTTCTCATATATTCTCTGCTGCTCGGGCGGATGTAATGAAAGAATTGCATAAAGGGGCTAACAGTGGTTGCAAAAATTAAATTTTAATGTTTCCACAAAGGCACGAAGACTACATAAAACACGGACGTAGAAGAAGTGCAGGTATTGATGATCGTAAGAAAAGAATCTCTCCTTTACTCTTTATCTCTTTCGTTCTTCTTTTTTATCGCCTAGATTTCTCGTTTCGCTCCACTGTACCTTCTTTACCGTTGAGCGCGCAATTGCAGCTTTACTCTTTTCATGTTCTGTGGCGTTCCGTCCGCCCCATTCGAGTGCTTACCACCGCCTTCTCCTTTCTCTTTCTCTTACTCTTTCCCTTAGCACACAATTTGCATTATTACGTACGTACGTACTGTGTGTTTGTGTGTGTGTGTTTCGTTGTATTTTCCTTATATTCTCATCGTATATTTTGCAATTTTTCACTTAACGACTTTCACGTTCGCGTTGTTTATGCAAATGGGCGGGAAATTCTGTTTGAATTTAGTTGAAGGGGAATTATGATAACGCGATTGTCAACGGCAGCCTTGATTTTGATGTTTATATCGTACGTCCCTGCGTACCCCCTCTCTTACACTCAAAATTGTTGTCATGGTCCCGCTGAGATACAGTTATGATTATGACAGGGCGCCATGTTGAAAAAAAAATACTAATAACAGCTACAACAAGCTGCTCCCCTTGGCACCACCCCCAGCCACTACCAACCAGACACGTGCTGCGTACAAGCCGCACAACAGTTTGTGTTATTACTGTTATTGTTGCTGTTGCTGATGCTTTTGCTGCTGCTGCTGCTGCCTCTCGGTTTTTTACAAAGTGTAAATTGTTTTAATACTTTTTAGTGCTTTATAGCGCCATCTTGCATCCGCGTAGTAGTGGCTGGCGTCAGCTGTGGCAAACGGAGTTGGGAAAAGCATTTCCACAGTACCCCACCCCAACACCATCACCATCCCCATGCCCATCCCCATATCAGTCCTTTCAACTTTCAACTAACACGTGTACGTTGGCGTGGCATGGCGCGTTCAAATCTCAACTTTTACGACCTCTGCAACGGTCCCCCAGTGGGGGCCTGGACTGGGCTGGGCTGGGCGGATATTATCCTCGTTGTTTTACTAGACTTATGCAGTACAGTTCTAGGTGGATTTGCTGCTGCGCTGACTTTTACCTGTTGGAGTGGAGTGTAGTCCTGCGCGTCCTGCACGTTCGCTGGCAACTCTGGCAGCTGCCAACTACATTTGGCTGACATTTCTACAACTCTGGGACTGCGTGTCGCACTTTTAATCAAAATTGTTTCATGAATTGTTCAGTTGTTTCAACTGTCAAATAAAGTTTTGACGCTCTCTTCTGCGGGCATAGAAAAGGGCGGGGAGTTGGCGTCTTGGGGGACATCTCGTGGCAATTAAAATACTTTGGCACAGTCTTTGTTTGTCTTGTACGATATTTTCCATTTTCCATTTGCCGTTTGCCGTTTCATGTTTAATGTTTGCTGTCCTTTCCTCAATTAGTTGCAACACTTTTGGGCAATTTCGTTTATCACTCTTTTCGGTGGCAAGCACAAAAAGCGGAGAACAAATACTCTGCTCCGTATTTGACATGCGGAAATGCGGAAAATTAATTTATTTGTTTTCGACTCTCATTACAGTTGGCAAAACAATTTGTACAGCGAACAGCGAGCTACGAAATGGCAACCCAATTGGGAAAGTTCTAAAAAGTAAGTTTGGAAAGTTGTTTATTCTTTTATTCTCTGTCTCTTTGCTAAATGTTTTAAACAAATGTAATTAGTTGTAGCCAAAAAAATAGTTGAAGTTGTTGCAAACTTTACATACAAATGAAAATAATTGTATAAATTAAATTCCATTCATATAAATCATCGACTGATAAACAAACCAATCTTTAAATCTCCATTTGTTTGGTCAGTTTCATTGTTAATTTCTCAATGGCTAATGCCTAACCCTAGACTCTGCCTTTGCCTGATTGCCACATTTTCACTTAGCCACCAGCATAATGACCAGCTATGAGTTAGCCTGCTAATGTGGTAACAAAACGCCCAAAGGCCACACGCTTCACTCAGTTCCGCTTAGGCCAGGCCATGCCATGCCGTCCGTCAGATTCCACCCTCCTGCGGCTGTCCGTTGTCCGGTGTCCGCTGTCCGGTTGCTGCTTGAAATGGGTCAATCACTAAACGGCCTGAAATGTGTCAAATGGCCCGAAGACACAGGCAAACAATCATCAACTTGGCTGGCATCAACCAGTAGCTGCTGCCGAGTTGCATCCACAACTCAGAAATCTGCCACTTTGGAAGGCTGGCTAATAAAAGTGGCCAGAATGGGCTCAAACCACTGTGAAATTCACTCAAATGTGGACTCGCTCGACTCAACTCAGGCAGGCGGCACCTGTGCTACCTGCCACTTGCTATACAACACAGAGACAAACAGAGTGAGTGAGAGAGAGGGAGTATCATGCTGTGGTGGGTTTTTGTGGTGAGTTTGACCTGCACCAACCTGGCGGACAGAGCCGAGCCCGGTTCTGCGCGACCGTCTTGGCCAGGCCAGAGCAACTTTCTACGCGCGGCCCAAACCCGAAGCGATCTTCAGTTATTTGAGCGGCCTCGAAGCGAGCGGTTCGAGTGCTGCTTGCTACACGATATATTTGTACGATAAACGGAGCACGATCTCTAGGTGTGTAGATCGGGGATCGGAGATCTGCTCGATTGATTCTCATCGATTCGCGAGTGCACGTAATTGGAGCAAGCGGATTGCCCGTTAATTGCTGGCGACAGTAATTGTCGGTCGCCGCATACCCGTTGCGCTTTCTGCTTAAGGTGTTCCCTCGCCTCGCCTCGTACTGTTAATGTGTCAATTGATTGATTTGCTTCGTGATTGACGCGTGCCTAATTCGATTGGAGTAGCCAGTAGTAACCTGCCCCACAATATGATACCCAAACTATCGAAGAAGCGCTGGTGGAAGATCTGCCTGCCGCAGGCACACCAGGATCAGTCCAAGAACTATCGCGAGATAGTGATGATCAGCGATGGCGCCTCGGTGCTGGCCACCACCATTTCGAGTGGCAGCACCACCACCACGGCCAGCAGCGGCAGCCCCACCCGCAACCAGAGCTGCGACAGCCTGTCCAAGAGCTCCCAGGCGGATCCAAGCAAGCTCTTTCCGAGGAATATGCCCAGCATTCGTAGGAGTCGCCGCCGCGGCGTGTCCGCAGAGAGGGAGCGGGCAGCCAGCAGGGAGAAACCAGATCCCGTCCAGCCCGCACTACAGCCACAGAAGAGCACGCAGCAGTCGCGCCTGTCCACAGTCACCAAGTTGTCGCCACGGAAGCCGCCCAAGTCCACCTGCTCGAAGAACCGCGGCCCCTCCCTCCCCGCCGGCAAGTGCGTGGTAAAGTCGGCCGTGCGGACAAAGACCAAGCCGAAGCCAAAGCTCACACTAGCCCCCTATGAGATAGCCCTCGAGCTGCCCAATGAGTCGCCGGCCCCCAGCCTGGCCATGGCCGTGGCCCAGAGTCACTCCATGCAGCAGGCGGGCCAAAAGCTGCCCCCCAGCTGCGACGAGCAGTTCCACTCCTCGGGCATCTCCTGCAACGGCGAGACCGACGATGACGTGGAGGTGGCCATGCTCACGGGCAGCCTGAGCGCCGCGCAGCTGGCCAAGATGCAGCAGGGCCTGCCCAGCCGATCCCTGGCGATGTCCTTGCCGGTTAGTGATCTCCGCAATCTGAATCTGTGCCGGAACCGCAATCCGCTCTGGCTGAACAACAAGGACACGGAGCAGCTAATCAAAGCGGACAGAAAGGATGCGTTCTGTTATTTCAACAAGGCCATTGCCGACGATATCCAGCTAAGCGATATTGAAGAACAATTGGCCAGGTTTGATGGCCACTCAAAGAGGCCGCCACAGCCTCAGCAACAGCCGCCAGCGACAGCTACAGTCAGAGTCATAGGAGCAGCAGCAACAGCCAAAAAGTAAGTTTCTTTTTGGCCTATCTAAATGGCCATAACTCTTGGCGATAAGCGGAAGGGCAAGGGGGGGGAAAAACTAATTTGAAATCCATTTGATGAGCTTTACATTTTTCGGTTTTAAGAGGCCATCAAATTGTGGATTAGCTGGCGAGTGGGACCCACTTTATGGCCCAATTTAATGGCTCCTTAATAGCTTTATATGCGCCGAGTTCTGACTCCGATTGGAGTAGCAGCCATAGTGGAAGGCCTTTGTTTCTAATAACTCCCAAAACGCCATATTTGATGGCTTTTTCAATAAAATAATTTGGTCAAAAGTTATGAGAAAAGTTCAGCAGAGGCAGGAAATGACTTGTTCAAAAATCACTTTGCACGATTGCAGTGCCTAAAATGGAGCACTCTAGATGGTTGAGTTTAAATAATTAGAGCTGAATGTTAACATTAAAAGTGATTGTTTAAATCGCAAGAATAGAAATAACAATAAGATGAATACTCCACCGAGAAGCTTTGGCTATGGGGGGAAACTCTTTTCCATCTGAGACTTCCTGTATGCATTATCACTCTGTACCTCTTTGAGGGCACTAAAACTACTCGCACCGGTTATAGTCTGCACCAGATCGGTGGTGTCTTTGTGGCCAGGCATCTCAGTTTCAATTGTGTTGAAAGTAAAGACCTGAACAGGTCAGCGACAGAGCGATCTTTGGAGAAATAATCCCCCTTAAGCGGCTCTGTCGGCTGGAGGCGACTGGTAGACTCTTTGAAACCCGCTAAGAAGGTGTTATTAATGCCCAACTATTTGCAAAACTGACACCGAAAAGTTATTTATCAAGTTGCTGGCCAGCACGTGCTCCTACAGCCTCCTGCCTGCTGCTCCTCCTCCCTGTTGCATCTTTGTCAAGTTTTGTTAACTGGCAAATGAATTGCATGCAGCTAAGTGGCAACAGCAGTTGGCCCTTTTCCTCTGGGGCTTAAACAAAGTTGGCACAACTTCAGGTCCAGTGGCCACCAGCCTCCCAGTACACCCCTCTCTTCCCTGTCACATTGTGTTTGCCTTCTGGCGTGGAAGGAGTTCAGTGAGTTCGGGGTCCGCACTCTCATAAATTCCATGTGTCGTCTCCATAAATTGAGTTCTTCTCCTGCCTGCCGCATGACTGAGTGCCGTGCCCTTCATCGATATGGAAGGTATTTGGTATCTTGCAGATCTCTTGTATCTTTTAGTGCGCCTCGCTGGACGCTGCCTCTCATCTCTCATCGCTCGACTTCCATCTTCATTTGCATTGCTGGCGAGAACTTCTGTTCATAAATCTGCACAAACTGTTAATTAGATTTCCAAAGTTAATCACTTCTTTTGGGGTTGTGTTTGGCTCGCCGAGTCATAAAAATATTGATGGAAAGTGTGCGGCATAAATTCCTGCCCAGAAACTGGCTCTGGGTAACCAGAGACGTCTCCAGTTTGTGGTCGATTGTGCGGCTCCAGTGTACTGGCCCTTGCATCCACACGACCCATTAGCAATCAGTTGGGGCTATTAAATTTCCAGTTTAAATAAACCAAAATCAATATTGACTGGCGGCTACTTAAAGCGTAATTAAGCGCATGGCCATGGCCCCCGAGAACACTTTGCATAGGCATTCGCTGGCTCTACAGTCCCCCAAGTCCCCCCCTTTGGGTCTGGGACAATGAAATAAATAAATAGGGCCTGTTGGCGGCCTTCTCTTTGCTATTTGGGCCTGCTCTGGCCTCCTCCTCTCGGTGCGGAGCGGCTAATTGAAGTTGGCAAAAAGAAGGCCCGGGTGGTCTCCGGTCCACCCATGGCTTATCGGTTTACGATTTGCTTTGATTTCAAAATGAGCTACGCATTTGATTTTAATTGCATTCGATGTGCGCTGTATTCGCAGATGAAGCGAAAGCGCCCCAGCAGCAACAGCCATCAGCATTGGGCTCTAGCTCTTTTGGCCATGATATATGGCATTTTAATTGAAATGGCAAAAAGGCCGACAAACAACTTGGGTAGGGGGCTTAGAATGTGAGAGGGGAGAGGGTGGGGGGATTAATCCGAGTTTAACTGATTTGCAGACATATCAAGTAACGCCCCTTGAATATTGCTTTGCGGCAGCTCCTCTCTCTATATATGTACATATCTCTCTCTCTGCCTCTATTTTTGTCTCTGTCTCTCTGTAAAAGTTTTCTTCTTCTTTAATATATTTTCTAATTAATTTTTGCACGGGGCGTATGTGCAATTTCTTTAGCTGTCAGCGGATGAAAGCAATCAAAAAAGCAGCTCTCACGAAAGCCAGAAATCAACGCCCCCCGAAAAAGTGACACAATCTTCTAACCAAATGTTACATAACCCCAACAAAAGAGACTATAGTGGCCCAACTCCAGAAGTTAGCCATTGTCTCAGAGGTGCTGAGCAGCCAGAACTATGCGTAAACTTTTTATTGAATCAACACCCAATCGGGGAATCCATAAAACGCATTAAAAAAACACAAAAAATTTACAAGTGAATGCGGGTAGGGTGGGGGGGATCGGTTGGAGAGGAGACAGACAAGTTGATTGATTTTGTCCCAAGTTGAAAGGAAATTCAATTTATGTATAATCGAAAAAAAAAAAAAAAAAAAAACAAAATAAACTGAAATACGAAGGAGAAAGAAAAGGAGAAAATGTGTTTATAAAATAAAATCGAAAACCGCAAATAAAATTAGCCTATGGGTGGGGTTGGAGGTTGACTGATGGCGGGGGGACTGGAGCGGCAAATTGAAGGGCGTTGCCTTGGAAGCTTATTATATTTCCTGTGCCCTCTCACGGCTTGATTATGATTATCTTCGCTTTGGGCCGGGCTTGATCCCACATCCATACATCCATATAGTGGTGTACGAGAGTAGAAGCAAGCAATTTAGTGGCCATAAGTCAGTGGCAAAGGCGGTGGCAGTGGCAGGGGCTGGGACTGGGACTGGGACTGTTCTTGTGGCCAGAGGTCGTTTGGGGCTCGTTGGGAGCGTGTGCGAACCAAGTTAAGCGTTCTAGCCACGATCAGGAGTCGGATTTGGCATTGGGCGATAACCAGTTTGGCTCTCTGCCCAGTTTAATTTTCGTAATTTATGTTTAATTGAAAAATGGAGGAGTGAGCAGCCGAATGTAATTAATTTAATGGCCATCGTTTTGTCCATTACAAAGAGGTGGGCAGTCAGACAGAGAAACACATTCTGTCTCTTTTTTTTGTGTACTGTCATGCCCCTCACAGACCTAGAGTGTTGCCCCTCACTGACTCACAGAGTGTTGCCAAATTGTGGCTGGTCCAGACAATTACCAAAATATCCATGTAATCGCAGAGCTCTTGGGCTCTGCCCACACACCGCATTTTGTTTGTGATTTTTGTGCTTGGTCAGCAAACGCCTAAAAATATATTTTAGAAATTGCCATCAATCAGGCAGGGCGTCCGAATTAATGAGAATCAAATTCGAATTTAAATTTAAATTTGAGCTAACTGGCACAAATGTCACTCGGAAGCTTGTGAAAGTGTTGGCTCGCCCGCACAGCTCTCTGTCAAGTTGATAATCGTGATTTTCGAGTAATATTTTAGCCACTTCAGAAGAGTCGAGTCGAGTCGACGGCTGAGAGCTGAGATTTCCGCAAATTAATTTGCAGCACTCTGCGGAGAAAGCCAGACCGAAATGCATTTGGATTTGGTTATTCATGGCCCAATCCCCGATCGCAATTTAGCAAAGAAAACACGTGTTGCCTCCTGTAGGCCTCCTCCCACCTACGGCAGCACTCGCACAGACCCCGACCATAGAGCCCACAGATCACAGTTCGGATAGGCCGGGCGCGAGATAGGACGTGAGTGGGGTCAAGTCAAACACAATCGTCAGCATCAATCCCCAAGCCAAGCGGAACCGAAGCGGAGTCATTCCCATATGTCTCGACGCCTACGCGACTCGAAAGCGTTAATGAGACGCCGCTGGGCCGCGGCAGCAGCATTGCTGGTGCCCTAGCAATTCCACTTGATAAATTGGAGCCCAAACTGCCGCTGCTGCTGGCACTTGCAACTACCTCTAACGGTTCTCTTCTGCTGCTCTGTGTGTGGAGACGACGCTCTAACAAGATCCTGTTCACAGTCTTGGCGAGTCTCCCATTCAGGCTTCATTAGCAGTTGGCCAGAGTACTCTTAAATAGTAAAAGTTGGGGCTGGGTTCTAGTGAACAGCAGCAGGAACGAGAACGGGAACGGGACTGGCTTGGCTTCCTGGTTGCACCCAAATGCATTAGTCTAATGCGAGAGCTCTGCACTGCTCTCGGTCTGGGTCTGGACCCAGAGTCTGTCCGGCTGCTGCTGTGTCAAGACACTTGGACACTCGGGCCAAACATTTGATGACTTAATTGCGCATTTTAGCAGATACACATGAATGCAGTCAGCCGCAGGCGTTGCTCTGCACTGAGAGAAGTCAGTAGAAGTGAGTGAGTGCCGCCTTGCCCATTCCATTTATCTGTCACTCTGGTCACTCTAGTTTGTAATGGGACAACTTCGAGATTTGCCTCATGTATTTAGCGTATTTATTTATGTTTCTTTTTTCCAACATTTTTATCTTCATTTAATTTGAATTTTGCTTTTGTTGTCCAGTGACTCGCACATTGATTTCGCTCAGTGTGGCCCCTTGATGTGTCTTGTTGTTGTGTCTAAGGAGCTTCTCCCGTGATGCAACACACAACTTTATTTTGACAGGCGGCGATTAGACGACGACGACGACGAGGATGTTGCCTAGCAGCAGCAGCAGCAGCAGCAGCCTCTTCCCTCAGCTCTGCCCCACTAACTGGCACCCTCTCTGGCTCTTGCCTCTTTTGTTAATTGAAATGTTGTTGTTTCTGTTGTTGTTGTTGTTGCTGTTGTCTGCTGTTGCAAATGCAGATGGAGACGCTGCTGCTGCTGTTGCTGTTGATTCCGATGTTTGTTTGTCTTGCCGTCAGATTGCCTGCCCGTCAGATGCTTGTTGCTTTTGTCAGTTGTCATGTTCTGAGCGGGGACCTACACGATTTTGACATTGGCATGGCAATGGCCATTACAGTTACAGTTATCTACGTCCCTGCTAGTCTGTCTGTCTGTCTGTCTGCCTGAGTATCTGTGCATCTATGAATGTATCTATGTGTGTTTGAGTCATGTAGGAAGTCTTGGCGGCTGATCAAACGCCATGTCCATGTCCCCATGTCCCCCCACATGCAAAAGGTAATCCTTTTACGCCTCAATGGCATTCCAATTGGAAATGGAAAATTGAAAATTGGAAATGGAACGAGTGCAGTTACAGTTGCGTGAGTGAGTGCGCTTAGTGTGTGAGAAAGTATCGCTTAGCCTCGCTCTCTCTTGGCATATATGCCATCATTAATTATAAAGCCAAACATCCTTTTTGGCTGTGAACTGTTGGCTTGTTCTGTTCGTTTTGTGTGTGTGTTGCTGCTGCTTGCCGAAGCACAAACCAAAATCGTCATAGTTGGTTGCACAATGCGCACCCTGTCCACCCCTGCCCTGGCCTGCCACACCATTCCATATTCCATTTGTTGCACTCCAGTCATGGTCAGGTGAATGCAGAGGAGGAGTAGAAGGGGGAGGAGTGCAACCGCAAGAACGTCGAACCGATACCCCAGGGATTGTGTTTAACTTGTACATTATTTTTTTTCGGTAATTGCTTTTTGGCCATCTCGGGAGGGTTGCCTTCCGTCTCCGCCGAAACTAGATTCCCACGTTCCAACAGGTGAAGCCAGTCAGTCACTCCCCTGCCCACCTGTTGGCCAGCAGTACTAGCCACATTCACATCCACATCCATCCATCCATCCATCCATCCATCCATTCTGAAAGTTCTCTTGTGTTTTGTGTTGTGTTTGGAACTCTGCTCGCGTTTCATGCTTCGATGGATTTGCTTGGCTGTCATACGAGAACAGACAATAAATTTTACAGCACCATTTCTTGGTTTGTGTCTTTGCGTCTTCTCGAGTTCCGTTTTGTAATGCTGTTCTTAGTCTCTCTCTCTCTCCCTTGCTTTGTTCTTCTCCGATTTCACCGAGTTTCTACGAAAAAGAGACTTTGTCCGTGTCCATTATTTTGGAGGATTGTAACGCACTTTAATTTAATCAACTTATTGTCCGTGTCTCTGTATCTCTCTCTCTCTCTTCTGTCTATTCTTCATTCTCCAATTCCCAAACATAATCTTTGCTTTGATGTGCCTTAATTTGATGGAAGAGCAGTGGGGAGAGCATCTGAGATGGCGAGAGAGCAATTACATTTATCATCAGCTTCAATCATCAGGCCCCCACAACCATCGCCGACAACCATCATCATTAAGTGGAGTACATCAAATTAGAGAAGATATTTAATTTATGTCTAAGAACTGTGGGAGTCTCTTCCCTATTATGATATACATATACGATATGAAGCTCTGGAATTCACAGCTCACAAAGTGATTCAATGTTATGTGATGGGAACGAGTGCACTGCCAACAGAACAGAACCGAACTACTTAGCCACAAAGTAGGAACTGCCAATTGGAGGCCATGAAACTTTCTACGGTTGCATTGCATAAACGATTTTAGTTTATAACAATTAACAAAAAAACAATTATCCCTTAACTGATTTCAGGCAGAGAAATCAATAATACAAAGAGAAAGACAGACGAGCTTGGCCATCAACTTGAACTAATGAAGCTCGAAACGAGTTGGCTAAAATGCGCATTTAAAGTTTTTGTTTTTGTTGTTGTTTAAAAGCAGCCAAGAAAATTCCCCAAAATGAGCAAAACAAGTGGAAGAAGAAGAAGCAGAAGGAAGGGAGTAGGTAGAGAAGAGAAGAGAAGCGAATTCACGAGCACAAAACGAAATGAATTACAGAAGAAGAACAACATTTTGCATAAATTAGAACGAGCCATGCAACATGAAAATCGCTGAAACGTGTCTAAAGCTGTTGACAGCGAGGCCAAGAGCAGAGCGGGGGGTGGGAGGCAGAAGACCATGGTATGGTGCACGGGGCATGTGGCAGTGGTAGTCTGCATAAAATTAAGCAAAAGCTGTTAATGACGGAACGCGAATCAGCTCAAGACACACACACAGACACACATGCCGCACACTCGACTCAAACGACTGCGACTTGAGTGGAGTTTGGTTTCACATGCCACATGCAACATGCAACATTGCAGCCAGTGTGGGCTGTGTGCTGTGCGCTGTGCACTGGCTGCTTCTGCTTGTGGCCTTAGCGATTAATTATGCATTTTAGTTGATGCTGAAGCTGATGCTGGAACTGAAGCTGAAGCAAGTGATGCTCTGGTACGAGTATCTGCATCTGCAGCGGAGAACAGACGCAGAACAGACCCGAAGACGAAGTCCCATAGAGCTTATCACTAGTCTGGTCTAACGGTAACGCTGCACTAAATCACTACGCGGTACTTAAAGAGGCGTTGCAGCAGGCACACTCATAGATAGAAGAGAGGGTTCTGCAAGATACCAAGGAGACTCCGAGAGAGAGAGAACTTGTGCAACGGGCCTAACTGGCTCCCTGTCCAATGAGCAGCAGCAACAGCCAAACCCAACTCTCGAATCCGTATCCGAGGAAGCCAGGCCGAAACGATCCCAACCCGTGTAGACAGGCACACAAAAATGTGTTCATGTTCATACACAAAACCCATAAAGAAAGCGAAGAAGCCGAGGCATAAAAACGTTGAGCGACAGCAACACGTGCAACATATGACGCGATTGCATGTAACCGAGACACACACACACTTTTTTTGTTGTTATTGTGGCTGTTTTATATTACGGGCATATACATATGTATACATATACACAGGTTGGGGATCGCTTTGGTTTCGTGGTTTCGTGGCCTTTGTTCGTGTGACGTAAATGCAGTCAAAAGCGACCGTTTAACCCGAAAGTCAGACTGAAACTGGGGGGGTAGTCAGTATATATTTCGGTGTTTGAGTAGGTTCCGTTCCAAGCGGCAGTCAGACAATGGAAAACACGCAACAAGGTCACGAGTTGGGGGGGCCATTGAAAGAGATTTCATAATGGGGGTGCCCACTGCTCGACTACGGCCACGCCCCGTGCGGTTGAACTGAGATGCATCATTCATTCGCTGGGATGCGTGCAATTCTGGAGTAACTACAGATCAGAGCAGATCAGATCTGGCCAAAGATCGTGTGCTAGCTGGGTGGATAATCAAGCATTAAGGGGGGGGCTAATACCAGGCTTAAAACCTCCTGGCCAAGCGCAAGGCGTTTATCTTTGGGCCAATTGTGAAAGTAATTTAGTGCGGATTGGCATTGCCTCCTCTGCCCCATTGCCCATCTGCTGCACTGCTCCTGCTATACAACCTCTTTTCAATTATTAAGAATTGCATGTTACGTATTAATTCCGTTTCGTTGTAGTTCAATTGCCAGCCATTCTGTGTCGTAGTGCATTTTCTGAATTTCCCAGAATCGAGTCCTCCACCCCATAGCATTGGGAAACAAGTTTACATTGGGCTTAAGCCTGTGTGTATCTGTGTGTATGCCTAAATGATTTTGAACCAGTTACGTGGTAGTGTTCCTGCTCCAGGTTTTTTTCTTCTTTTTTTTTCTGGGGAAATTGCGTGTCTAAAATTTAATGAAATCGTGGAAATACGAGTACGAGTGCGAGTGTTGTGGATAAATTCGTGGATCGAATAGAAATGCAATCGATGCCATGCCATGCCATGCCATGCTCTGGTGTTGTATAGATAATTGAGATATTATTAGCTCTGTGGCATGGTTTTGGCATTTTCAACCGAGGAAAACGTGCTGAAATTGCGGAATTATACGTTAATGAGCAGCGCATAGGATTCGATTGAGATTGAGATACGAATTTGGATTCGGATTTGGATTGGAGCTGAGGCCGGAGAGCTGTAGCCCGATGAGATGTTGCAATAAGCTAGATAAATCGATTTGAAAGGAATTGTGGGGCAGAGATATGTATATGTGGCGGATATCTGTTGATATCAGAAGGCATACTATGCAGAGATTTCAGATACGATATGGTTGCTGAATGGCAAACCAAAGTGCAAGTGAAATAATACAATTCCAAGGCACCAAGACACATAAAATATATTACAAAATAAACATAACTGTGAACCATAAACATACCGATAATTCCCAAAAGAGTCTTCAAACTTATGAAATTCCCCAAGAGTCTGTAAAGAGTAAACCTGATTGCGGAATGGGCCTATTCCCCATTCGATTTAAGTGTCAAACAATTTTATTTTAATTATCCTGAGATGTGCACAACGACGGCGACAGGCCATCAAGGAAATGACAGACATCAAACCAAATAAACTCAAAATCTTCTTAACCCAAATTTATGTATATGTCCAGACCGACATCCATAGTTGGTCATGCTGTTGCCACCAATTGCTGTGTGGCTGTGTGGCAGGCAGCATTTTTGCGTACTATATGTATGAATGTATGTACGAGTATTTGGCGCCTTTTGCCGAAATGGCTTTAATGCAGAAATTGCATGCACCCATAGAAACCGTCAACAGGTTTCTCTGACGTCGCGGCGAGGCGCTCTGTCGTGTCGTGGCCGAAAAGAGAAAATCCAAACCGCCTAAGCCGCTGCCGCTGACCAACCATATTTGGCAGTTGGAGCTTGGATTTGTGTGTTGATTTGAATTGATCTGAGTCGATTCCAAGCGATCATGGTCCCTGCTCCGGCTTGGCCTGGCGCTTGGCCACTGTTTTTCGCTATCAAAGTCGATCAGAGCGGTCGCACAATTTATTCACAGTGACAGATTATGCCTTGACTTTTGTTTGGACAATCGCAGCGAATGGATCGCTTTAGAAAGTACCCAGTGATCGATCAACTTTTGGCACCAGCACTGCCAACATTGGAGGCCCTGGCCTTGCCTACGACCCAGCCAGCCAGCCAGCCAGCAAGCCAGCACCTGGCCCACAAACAAATGAAATTTGCATGGGACGAGCAAACAAACAGAGAATGGCCCCATAAAACTTTCTCCACACAGTCACACGTTGTGGGGTGCTTGCCAACGACTGATCTGTGAACCATATGGTAGGTGTTAATGGCTCCTGGTCATCCATCAGGTATACCTATACCTATACGAGTTTTTTGTACTCTCCGGGCAGTCTCGGACGGACGTTCACTTTCCGTAGGCTCTGTGGGATTCGCTTCGTTAGCAGAGAAGCGAATTGGCCTCTGTGATTGTGATGAGATGATGTCTTTAATTTGCATAAATTTACAAGAAATGTGTATAAATCGCTGGCCGGGGCAGTGCTGGCAAATTGGCCTCTCCAATGGCCTCCTCTGATGCTATTTCTGCTTCTCACGTTGATTAGTTAATAAACAGCTAATGTGTTGGGTGCCATTAGGCGGGTCTGGTATTGGCCTGGTATTCATGCTCCAAAAACTGTTTCAACACTGGACACTCTGGGCGGACACTTGGACAAATGTAGAAAACATTTGTGAATGAAAAATATCTCACATGCGAGCACTCCACATTGAGTTGAGTTGAACAAATGGCTTTAATTACGAAATACAAAAACAGGAAAAATATATGAGAAACAGAAAAGCAGAAAAAACGATACGGAATTAAAGCTGCAACATGACGAAGTCAAGCTAATTCAAGCTCTCTGTGGCATATGTGCCATGCTGGAATTTCGTATGGATGCCACTGCCACTGCCGCAGCAGCAGCGGCTATCTTTGCTTGGCTGCATAATCGCGCAGCGTGCCACAAATCGAGTGAAAGTACAACAGAAAGCGGCAGAAAGAAGATTCCGCAGTGGCCAGTGGCCAGTGTCCAGTGGCCGAGAGAGCTGCAGCCAAAAGACTTTATGACTTTACACGAGGCTCGGCCCCGGTCCAGCTGCAATTTGGGAGTTTCATCAGATTGGACCACGGCACGCATGCGCAGCTGCAGCCTGCCAGAGCCACAGCCACAGTCACAGCTAGAGTCACAGCTACAGTCACAGCTAGTGGTGCATAATTGCAGTCAAAACTCATTAGAAATGCCTGCAGGAACTCGACTCGACTTGACTAGAATGAGTTTTCGTCTATTTTTGTGCGCAGTCTAATTGCAAATGACTTGCAACATGGCAGATGGAATCGGGAATGATTTAGTTGCCTTTTACGAGGGGGGTATAAGCTGCAGGTTTAATGGTACTTTATGGTGCATGATTCTATCCAGCACTGCGTATGCGTAATAAACAGTTTCACAGTCCCCCCCCCAAAAAGTGAGAGTGGTAATCTCTCTTTATAGCAAATGTAATCATAACCGAAACCCAGAGACCAAAACTAATGCCGTACTTAGGTAACTTTACTCATATTGATTTCTCTTTCGGTTCTCCACTCTTTGCAGCTCTCAGCCAGGTCAAGTACTCAGCAAATACAAGCCCACGCCCGCACCCCGCTCCAGCGGCAAGCACCAGAGCATCATGCAACAGCAGGCGCAGCCCAATAGCAGCTACTACACGCAGACGGAGAGCGAGCTGCTGCAGATTGAGGCGGGTGGCACGGGGCTGACATTTCCGCCACATCGCAGCGAGATGGCGGCCACCACGTCGCAACTACAGCAGGCGTCGATGAGCAGCAATGTGGCATCCACGGCTACGTCCAGCAACCTCGATGTGCCCTCGACCGGCAGCAGTGGCAGCAGCGGCAGTCACTTTGTGTCGCCCCTGCAGCGGCGTCACTGCCAGCCGCCCAGTCATTTGCCACTCAACTCGGTGGCGTCTCCGCTGCGCACGGCCAGCTACAAGACGGCAGCGGCAGCGGCATCGGCCGGTGGCCCGGTG
The DNA here is from genome assembly GCA_009664405.1 of Drosophila bifasciata. Classification (NCBI taxonomy): domain Eukaryota; kingdom Metazoa; phylum Arthropoda; class Insecta; order Diptera; family Drosophilidae; genus Drosophila; species Drosophila bifasciata. The sequence goes on along the minus strand of CM019043.1, from coordinate 3,868,197 downwards.
GCCGGTCACAACTTCCATCACAGCCACCACCAGCAGTTGGACTTTCAGCGCAACTCGCAGTCGGACGATGATAGCGGCTGTGCCCTGGAGGAGTACACATGGGTGCCGCCGGGTCTGCGACCCGATCAGGTAAGGGCGTGCCTCCAGCAAAGGCAACACAAAACAACATCATCATCATCATCATCATCATCATGGTGTATCGATTTGTCGGCACTAATTAAGTGAAATCTAAATCTGCGCCATGGCATTCATTACCCCGGGGCCACCCGCTGACAACTTTTGCTTTCGTTCGATTTTCCACGCTCCCCAAATCGGAATCCCAAAATCCAGTTCAAAGCCGTGGCTCGGGCTGTGGCCTGGTCTCTTGGCCATTGGCCATTGGACATCGGCCATGCACATGCACGTTTAAGGAAATCGTTTGGGAAACAACTTTAATTACACGCTGGAAAAAATTATCGCTCCCAAATCGCTATCTGTATCGATTGGTATTCGATTGGAAAGCGAAAGCGTTTTGTAATTAAATTGCTGATACTCAGTCTACAGTCCTGCTGCATTTGGCAGCAATTAAAGCTGGAAAGCATGTCGATATGTATGTGTCCCAGGTGCTGGCTTATATAAGAGCCCCCTGGCCCCATGGGAAAACTATAAATTGCTTCCAATGTTTCATTGCCTCAATTGTGGCAGCCCCCATTCATGTCTCTGCATTTGAACAAAAATTCCATTCATTCGTTATGATTTTTTGTTCAGTTTAAACTTTAAAGATTTCTTTTCATGGTTTTGTTGGAACTAACTTAATTCTCTCTTCCCGTTTTTGCACTTCGCAGGTCCGCTTGTACTTCAGTCAACTGCCAGACGACAAGGTGCCCTACGTCAACAGTCCCGGCGAAAAGTATCGCGTTAAGCAATTGCTGCACCAGCTGCCGCCGCAAGATAACGAAGTGAGTATTAGCCAAAAGCAAAGCTGGCCAAAAGCAAAGCGAAAACAAAAGGAAATGCAGTTAGTCCAGCAGGCAGATCGTAAAAATTGAAAGAAAAGCAACTGCAAAAAAAAAGAAAAAGAAAAAAAGAGAGGATAGAGAGGGTGGAGAGGTCCTGTTCATTTTGTTTTTATAACCAAAATCGATTTGAAAGGGACCAAATAATAAAGGTAGATAGAACGACTTGAGATTACTAATAAAAGGATACTATTAATATGATAGATATAATAATATATACATATATCTTTATTTTAGTGTTTTCGATAGATAAAAGATAGATAGATTTATAGAAGTGACTGCAGCAACAAAGGAAACTTCAATCTAGATATAAATAATAAGTATTCACAGTATTCAGAGTATTCACAGCACATACCATTCTCATTCTTGCCATGCGGAGATTGCGACAAGATTTATAATTACCTCTTTGGGGGCGGCATAAAAAACAGAGTATAAAGAATATCCTTCAGGAGCAGTGTGGCAAGATTAAAAAACTTGTCAGTGCCTTTTTGAGTTGCCTTAATTAAAATCCATGAATACAACAAAACTTTTTCGCCCGTCTACGTGTCTGTTGCAGGTGCGCTACTGCCACTCGCTGAGCGACGAGGAGCGCAAGGAGCTGCGCATCTTCTCGGCCCAAAGGAAGCGCGAGGCTCTAGGCCGAGGTGCCGTCCGACTGCTGTCCGACGAGCGACCCTGCAAGGGGTAAGTTTCAGAACAAATTCTTTTTATACCCGTACTCGAAGAGTAATAGGGTATATTGTATTTGTGGTAAAAGTGGATGTGTGTAACACACAGAAGGAGGCGTTTCCGACCCCATAAAGTATATATATTCTTGATCAGCATGAATAGCCGAGTCGATATAGCCATGTCTGTCCGTCCGTCTGTCCGTCTGTCCGTCCGTCTTGTTTTTCACCTCATTGCACGAAGGCTATTAGAGCTAGACCAATCAAATTTTTTTCCAGACTGATGTGATATCTCACCCTAGAAAAGTGTTTCAAAATTTCGCCCCGCCCACTTGCGCCCCCACAAAGGGCGCACATCTGTGGCGTCCACAATTTTAAAGATAGCAGAAAACGAAAAATGCAGAATCATAGAGACAGCCTATATCTATCAGGGGCCCAAATCTGAATCGGATCGGATCATTAATATAGCCACAATAGACAAAAACATACGCAAAAAACTTCGCTCCATCCCTTTCGCACTCACACAAAAATCGAGTAATTTTGGTTTTTCGTAAAAATGAACGCCTGGATCTCAGAGACTATAAGAGCTAGAGCAACCAAATTTTTGGCCAAGACTCCTGTGATACCAAACCTGAACAAGTGTATTTCAAAATTTCGCCCCGCCCCCTTCCGCCCCCCCAAAAGACGAAAGTCCACAATTTTGAAGATAGGAAAAACGAAAAATGCAGTATTGTAGATAATGACCATATCTACCAGATTCCCGAATTTGGTTCAGATCGGATCATTATTGTAGCCACAATGATCAAATGAATTTTCAGCAGCGAGTCGCCTCCCCTTGCCCTACGCAACAAAATATACATTTTTATTAGGGTTGATGGCGTTAGCAGCGCTGCAGCGGCTGCTACTGATTCTCTCACACACACACACTCACGCTCAAACATGCTGCCTCGTGCAGTGTACGTGTGTTGTTGTGAGAACTGATGTAGATGATGTAGATGTAGATGTCGATGACAGATGTAGCAAAAATGTAAAATGTAAAAATGATAAAACATTTTAAAATTCCACATAAATCACATGTGTACTGACTGAGTACGGGTATAAAAGTAGAGTCGCGTTCAAAGCGACTCCGTACGTTCTTTCTCGTTTTTTTTTGCTACCGACCCTCTGACACCTTCCCCACACCGACTGATTTAATTGTTGCAAAAATTTGCATTTTATTATGAACAAAAAGTATGCGCAGAGCACGAAGATGAAGAAGAGTCGTTTCGATTTCATTTGTGCCTGGCCTGTGCCTGGGCCGGGCGAAGTTTTCCAACAGAGATTCTTTCTTGCCTGCCATGAATGGCCGCCCAAAAGGGCTGAGAGGGGGGAGAAGTACAAAAAAAAATCTGACAATAGCTGGCGAAAACAATGAGCTGTCGAGGATGGTGGGACGCGACGGGGGTGGGGTACGCGACGGTGTTGCCAACTTTCAAACGTCTCGAAATAAAAGATGACAAAAAGATTTCATTAAGTACACTTTTAGCCAAACGGCAAAGTGCTGCGAGGAAAGGAAAAGTAAAACCCCCAACAGAAACAGAAACTGAAAATGAAAAACGTTGTTGCAGAAACAATTGCAGTGACTGGGACTGAGACTGAGACTGGCACTGGGTACTGTGCCCAGACTCGGGTTTCGCTCTGACAACATAAAGGCTAAGAGAGTCAGCCAACGTACAAATGCAGCAGCACCAGCAGCTCCCCACACTTTGGCCCAAAAAGTGAATGGAGTTGCCTGCCAAAGACGCAATGAAATGGCATTAAAGCACAATGGCAGTGGCATAAAATAGGAGAAGTGGTATCTGCCACAGCCACTATCCTTTTCCAGCTTGTCCCCTGCCCCAATGCAGAAATTTGCATTGTTATTAGCTGACAGGCGGAGGACTGCTCGACTCTCGCTCTCTCCACGTTCGCGGTGCGTGCCACAAGTTCAACTTCAAATTCAACTTGAAATGCGGTGTCCAGGCATCTCCTTCTCGGTCACACTTGGACTGGGGGGGTTTCAGTTTGCTGGGCAGATAGTTTGCAGCTCGATTTTATTGTGCTCACATTCGCCACTCGTAAAACTTATTAAAAACTTTATGCCGCATGTTGCGTGTCTGGGGCCGGGTTGGGTCGGGTCGAGTCTGGTCTGGGGCGTCGGGTCGTGTTTGTCTGCTACGTGCGTGGGTGTTTGTGGTGCCTTGTGGACACAGGACGAGGACTTGCCCAAAGCTGCGGGCTTCTGGGTGCGGTATGTGAGATTTTATTTTGGTTTTGTCCAAATTGGCAGACAAGTTCCGTTTGTTATGGCTAGAACTTGCACTTACACTGGCTCTCAGCTCTCGCCTGCAGTTCATTAGACAAACCAAAATAATCAGTGCAAAGTTTTGGCCAAGAAATTCACATATAGATATACAGATACAGCTAAACAGATATGCAGATAACGAGAAGGAGTATTCTTTTACAAATTTCAAAGTTAAGCTCGTTTTTGGTTCATTATTTTCCTCTGTTAAGTTCCCCAGGACTGAGTTCAGACATTTTGCATGCCTTTGCAAACTTTAATCCTTCATTCACATAAAAAAAATGAAGATTAACTTTAAAAAAGGATTCAAAATCAAGGCACCCAAGCCACCATCCCTTAGACTGGGAGAAAAGTGCTTAAAATTCACAGACCATAACTGACTTGCTAAACGGACGTTAAAATGCGAACAAAGGTCCAACCCAGGGCCATCCAATCGAATGGCGTGGCAGGCATGAGGCATGAGACATGAGGGAAATTATAAGGCAAAATTTATGAAAACGTTCAATGATCCCGAAAGGGAGGAAGCTGCTCACATTTTGGATTCAGTCAGGCGTAAATGAGTCGCAACGTGGGCCACAAACAGCCAACGTGTGTCACAGCCAAAGCCAAGACTGGCAATGAGTTTTTGCCCCGACGAAAATAATGTGCCAAGTGGCGTATAGAGAGGAGGAAAACTCCTTGACAGATTTTCCACACGAACAGCGCCAGCGGAAGCTAAAAATTTTGACAAGGATGTGACACTAAAGGTCGTCCTGGCAACAATGAAATAATTACAAGAAAAACCATCCCAGTCCTTGACTCCATGAAATATATATATATTTATTTTCTCTTAGAGCTCAGGGACTTTCAGGCATTCAAGGTAGCAAAAGCAACAACAGCAACGGCAAGGGCTAACAAAATGGGAAAGCAAAATAAAAGAAAAGCTGGGGTAAAGGACAGGGAAAAGAAAGGTAAAGCTCGTTGGCTGCTAAGCGAAAAGTTTATGTACTGAAAAGGGCATGATAACGAGCGTCATTAATAATTTGAGTTGCCGTTGCCCGACGCTGCCAAGGGTTGGGCTTTGATACTGGGAAACTGGTATTAGGATGGGGACAACTGCTACTGGTACCGGAAATTGTCTCTCAGTCTGTCTGTCTGCTCTCCCTGTGATGGGGAAGTTTGTCGCTAAAAGTTGGATTAATCCAGACACGAAATGGGTTAGCAAGGACACTGCAGTCAGTTAGGGGTCAGCTTTGGTTCAGCAGGGATCGGGTAGTAGGTGCGCTACGGTGGCACCGCCAGCAACAATTTGTCAATAGCATAATTGTCTGTCGCAGAGCGCCCCCTCCCCCTCCCTCTCTCTCTTCCCTGGTGGCAAACAGGCAACCGGGGGATTAATTGGATTGATAAGATAAATGGGCAGCGATTGCTGCTATTTACATGACATTCACCCGGTCGGGCGGCACTCGATGAAAAATGTCATTTTAAGTGCACGGATTTTCTGGCCAAAACTAATCAATGGCGGGAGGGACTTGCACAGAGGGTTGCGGCATTGGATCTACCCTGAACTTTGGCACTTTGTCGTCGCCGCAGAAACTACTTAAAGCTCTTTGTGGTGGGGAGACAAAGTTTTTCTCCAGAGTTTCTGCGGTTTGCCGGAGCAAAGTGCAGAGACAAGTCTATTCCGACTCGAGATGCGTCATTAGCCAGGGATTGCCAGGCAGTGGAGGTGGCAATGGCACACGGCACTCCCGCACAAATTAAAGTGCGCAGCTCCCTCATTTGTATGCTACTTTCTTTGCGTGGGTTGGCTTGGTCGTGGGGCAGGGGACGATAAATTTTATATATATATTTTTTTTTGGAGTTGGCAAACAATTAACGACGCATGCAGTGAGGCCACTTACATAACGGGCCATGGAAATTATCAGCCCTGTACAGTCAGAGCGCCCCCAAAAGCTTTCGCCTGTCAATGCTTAATGGCTTGCAAAAGTAAATGCTGATTGCGGGGGCGCCAGGACGCGGCACAGCACAGCGTCGCCCGCACTGAGGTTTAATAGCCTGGAAAGTTAAGGAGCTACGCAGCAAGAGTGGAGACAGTGTCCTGGCTGGTAGTAACGGGCGCCTCTTGCGGCTGCTCTCTGCGGTGGCAACGGGTAATTTGCCTGCGCCAAAAAGCCGTCAAGAATGAAGACGCACTGAAGCCCAATCTCGGGCTAGCAGTGTCTGCTGGAATGGGGGCGCAAATTGGCAAAGATTCTTAGCTCTGGGGGTGCATGTTCCCCGCTTCTTGGGTCAAATATCACAATGCAGTTGGGCTAATTGCTTTTTTTGTGGGCTGAAATTAGAGGGAAAAAGGCTATTTTCTAAATGAAAGAAACAGCAGAACCTGCAGGAATCATAAAGGTTAAAGTCAGAATTAAATTCGAGAACTCACTAATTTAATAACTGTCCAAACATTTAGCTTCCTCTCCCCCCTTAGTTGTGGTTATTCCTTTTACAAATGTCTCCTCTCAGAGAACTCAATTAGGATCTAGGGTATAAAAGCGTCACCAAAGATCCCTGGCGGTACCCTTTCGGCCCCTGAAAATGAGTTCATTATGCGAATGCGTTTAAATTTAACGAGTCTCGTGGTTCAGGGGAAGTTCGGGGCTGGCAGTCATTAAAAGCGGAGCTTCCTGCTACCAGCAGAAGCAGCAGCAGCAGCAGCAGCAGCAGAGTTTTCAAAAATGCTCCAGTGTCCTCGCTTAAAGTGCTTCGTTATCCACCGGGGAGCACTTGGGGTGGTGGTGGCTGTGGCGCCACCGAGGCTGACACGGGCACATGGCCGGCAGCTATTTTTGCATGATTTCCGGTTGGGAAGCGAGAATGCCAGGAGAATAAAGAGCAGCAAAACCACAGAGCAGAGACCGAGACAGAGCCAGAGACAGAGACAGAGCCAGGAGCCAGAGCAGGCAGTGCCTGGCCAATGGAGACGCGCTCCTGTTTCTGCCGTGTCCGTGTCCGTGCTTGGGGCGTGGGCGTGGGCGGGGATGGGGGCGCTGAGCTTAAGCGTTTTATTACCGTTATTTAGCATTTATAGACGCTTAAATATTTTCACCCGAGCAGCAGCAGCCAGACGCTGCAGATTTTTATCGCTCGAAGAACTTTAGCATATTTCTCTTATTTATACGATTCCACGTCTCAACTCTCACCCCCCCTTCTCTCTCCATCTCTCACCACCCACTCTCTTCATCTCTTTGGTGCTTGCAGTGCGAGGATTCCCTGTCGGGCGGTGACATCGTTGTCTTTGCCCAGCGTCTGGGCGCCCAATTGTGCTGGCATCCGGGCTGCTTTGTGTGCAGCGTGTGCAAGGAGCTGCTCGTCGACTTGATATACTTTCAGCGCGATGGCAACCTTTACTGTGGCCGACACCACGCCGAGACCCAGAAGCCACGCTGCTCGGCCTGCGATGAGGTGAGTCCATATCAATGTCCATCCATGTCTTTCCCTTCCGATCCCGCATAGCTTTAAAGATTTCCCAATACTGACTCTTGTTCCCTTGTGCTCTCTCTCTCTCTCTGTTTTCCAATGACAGATCATCTTCTCTGATGAGTGCACCGAGGCGGAGGGTCGCACTTGGCATATGAAGCACTTTGCGTGCCAGGAGTGCGAGCACCAGTTGGGCGGACAGCGGTACATTATGCGGGAGGGGAAGCCCTACTGCCTGGGCTGCTTTGACACCATGTTCGCGGAGTACTGCGACTACTGCGGTGAGGTGATCGGCGTGGATCAGGGCCAGATGAGCCACGACGGGCAGCACTGGCATGCCACGGACCAGTGCTTCAGCTGCTGCACCTGCCGCTGTTCGCTGCTGGGGCGGCCATTCCTGCCGCGGCGGGGCACCATCTACTGCTCGATCGCCTGCAGCAAGGGCGAGCCGCCGACGCCGTCGGACACGAGCTCCGGCCCGCAGCTGCGACCCACCCATCGAGCCTCCACCTCCAGTCAGATCGCGCGCTCGCCCCGCCGCAGCGGAGAGCGGGACAGGGACAGGGAGAGGGAGTCGGGGAGGAAGAGCAACCATGCACATGGACATCCGGTCAAGGGCACGGGCAGCGCTGGAGATCTGCTGGAGCGGCAGGAGCGCAAGCGCATGGAGGCAGCCGGCGTGGCCGATCTGCTGCTGGGCGGTGGGGTGCCAGGCATGCCACGGCCCGCCCATCCGCCGCCCATCGACCTCACCGAGCTGGGCATCAGCCTGGATAACATCTGTGCGGGCGACAAGTCCATTTTCGGCGACACCCAGCTGACGTCATCCATGCCGGATATGCTGCTGTCGAAGGCGGAGGACTCGCACAGCTATCAGAGCATTGACAAGATCAACCTGAACTCGCCGAGCAACTCGGACCTCACGCAAAGCACCCAGGAGCTGGCCAACGAGCTGGAGCTGGACAACGAGCCGGTGCGGGAGCTGCCACACGACGGCTACGAGCAGCTCTTTGCCCACAATCGCAACACGAAGAAGGGCCACGAACTGAACGAGGAGGAGGAGGAGGAGGAGGGAGAGCAGCTGGACAACCGGCCGCTGAAAGGAGGTGCGCTTCCACAGCGTCCAGGACACAATGTCGCGCTCCAAGAGCTACACGGACAACTCGAATGCCCGCCGCCGGCGGCGACGTCGCAACCAGTCGCGCAGCTCCTCGGAGATGCAGATCAACCAAACGAATCTGCGACTGCACAACGCCCAGACGCAGGCCAGCGGCGCCCACAATCTGCTGAACAATCTGGACAATTGCGACGTGGCCAGCATCTGCTCCACCTGCTCGTCCAGCTCATCCAGCGACATGGACGACTACGTCTACCGCCTGCCCGCCCGCAAGCACTACGGCGGCGTCCGCGTGGCCTACGTGCCCAACGATGCCCTCGCCTACGAGCGCAAGAAGAAGCTGGCCCAGGATCCCTCCTCGCTGGCCTCTTCGGCCGCTGCGGCCACTGTGCCCGGCGTGGCGGGCATTATGCACGAGAGCAAGAACTGCACAATATCATGACCACCTCCCATACTGCCGCCGCCGCCCTTCAACCTGAGCAGCTACTACATCCTGGACACCATCCTGGAGGAGCAGAGCCTGATGCTGCCAGAGAAGAAGCCCGGCTGCCTGCGTCGCGTATGGAACTTCTTTGGGCTGGGCAAGCCACGTCTCCAGCACACCAGCAATGGTCGCCTGTACAGCGTTTAGTAGGGGATTGGATTGGCACTGGAGAACTGTAAATAACAACATATCGAAATGTATTATACACCGAAAAAGACGACATATGAGATCATCGAAAGGGGGGAGCCAAGCGACGTGAAGTGAAGTGAAACCTTGTACAAAGCTAAATCTACATATATCATATTTGCATTTAAATATACATACATACCTACATATTATACATACATATACATAGGCATTTACATACATAACTAATTAGGTATTCTAGTGTTAGATCTAAGCAGAACGAAAAGCAGTAGGAGACGAGACCACAAGCAGCGCAATCAACGAACAATAAATTCCAACGAAAATCCAACTTCAAATGGCCAACAAAGGAATCCATTCCAAAAAGAGTGAAAGTCTTTTGATTTCTGTGCAATAATTTCAAATGGCAAAAGCAGAACTCAAAACTTGAAATGCGAAAAAGGCAAAACAGAAATCTTCCAAAAAGCAAATCAATAATATAAGCAAAACATTTACAACATTTGCAGTTTCTATTTTTTACGACTTTTGTTTGGTCAAATCGAAAAATGGAAAAAAAAGATAAAGAATTCTTTTGTTTAAATGCCAAATGTTTTATGTAATTTGCCTGATTTCACTCCGCAGCGTGAAAAGGGAAAACTGTTATGTAAAAATTAAAATGTGTCCAGAATACTTAATCGCCTCTTAAAGAAAGTTTTGTTCAGAAAGTACATCATATCATGTATGGACTATACATGATTATGTATCGGTTATTCGTCTAAGCTATGCTATATACGTACGTATCATTCAAATGAAAAATTCAACAATTGTGTATGGAAAACATAATCAAAAATAAAAATATATGTATGTGTATTTTATCCTACAACAACTCTTGTTTATTTCCTCTATTTGCGGGGGACCAGGCGCATCCAGTAACCGGCCTTGGAGGTTAGATTGACGCCACGTGCCTCCTCCCACAGATCCTTAACGGTCTTGGGCGATCTCTCGATCTTGTATCTGATCACGAGGTTGTATAGCATGCCCTTGACCTGCATCAGAGCATATCGATTGCCTGCAAGCGTAATCGATAGTAGTCAACAATGTAGCTAAATTGAGGCAGCAACAGACTTACCTATGCAGTTACGGGGACCCACACCAAATGGCAAATATGTATAGGGTATTATTTCGTTCTTTCGCTCATCGCTGAATCGCTCTGGATCGAACTTTCGGGGCTCGGGGAAGTACTGATCGTTCCAGTGAAGTCCAACAATGGGAATGTTGACGCGATCGCCCACTTTGAAGTCAAATAGCTTGGTGCCATCGTCATCGGTTAGGGTGTAATCCTTCGAGCAGACGCGATCGGTGACGGGCGCAAGGGTCCACTTGCGCAGCGACTCGGAGACGACCATGTCCAGGTACTTCATCTTGTTCACTGCATCATAGGTTAGGGAGCCACCCTTGAGCGACTCCTGCATCTCTGTGGCCTCCTCGTAGAGACGCTGCTGGATGTCAGGGTTCTCGAGCAGCTCCAGCGATGTGGTGCATATCAGATTCGCGTTGTTCTCGAAGGCAGCGAAGAAGAAAATGAAGCACTGGGCCACAATCTCGTCATCCGTCCAGTTGTCCTCGGCCTCCTTCTTGGACTCCATCAGCAGCTGGATCATGTCGGGACGATTAATGTTGTGCTCCTCACGATATTTCATGGCATCCACCACAAGGCGTACAAAATAATCCACTTTCTGGCCATCAAAGATCTTCATATTAAAGAACTGAAACACAGAGAAATATCTGTAACGCATTAGGAATCAAATTAAGAATTATGTACACACTTACAACAAACACTTTTGGAATGAGTGTGGCCAGCAGGAACTTGAATAGCTGTGCTCCCCGGGTGAAGCTCAGCGACTGCCCAATCTGGTAGAACTCATTGTCGGGCTTCTCAAAGGAGTTCACCTTCAGGCCGAATGCGGTGGTGGCTATCAGATCGTTCGATAGCTTGTTACACAGCACTTTCATGTCCAGCTCGATGCCCTCCCCACCCTTGGCACCCTGCGCCAGTCCGGACAAGTGTTCGAGGCACTCGCCAAAGCTGTCGTTCATCAGGGCGAACATGCTGCGCATCTTGGCCGCCGTGAAGACCGGCGTCAGGGTGTTTCTCATATGCTTCCACTTCTGATCCCGCATCACGCTCAGCATGTCGTTCAGCAGTCGCTCCTTGCTCTCCAGGAACAGCTGATGGTTGGGAAAGTGATCAAAGTCCTTGATGCAGATCTTCTTGATTATTTCCGGATCGTTCAGCTGGATCATGGGCGCACGCAAGTTAAACAATCCAACAACTTTACTGGAAAATTTATAAAGTTCTTATCCGTATCTGGCATACCCGCTCATAGATAGATCACTTACTGTTCCCGTGTCCGATTGTAGAACTCACTGAGCACCTTGTGAAACGAGCTGAGGCCCAACATCGATGTACCCACATTACCCACAAAGGGCTTGGGCTTCTCAAAGTACAGTCCACGGCCATCGAATGCATTGTGTGTGGCTGTGGACCACTTGTATATCAGCACACCCACGACCAGAACGGCCAAACATATTTCCAAACAAACCATCGGAAGGTTCTATCACTTGATTGTATAATTTCCAACTGAGTTTAACAATTGTGCGACGCGACAATTTATACCCCCCGAAACGAATATGTACTGTAGATAGATAGATACATTCTGCTCTCTAAGCTCAACAATTCTCTGACTGTAGATAGATAACTATTTACACTCTCTGTTGTGAATGTTGTGTTTGTGCCGAAGTTAGATAGAACTACCTGCTTTTTACCCTTACAAACTGTAGTTTAACTTTGTTTAGCAGCTTGTAAACATTTCGCAAGGGTGCCTTTTTATTGCATAATAAATGTCAGGGCTTATAATACAAATGTACGTGTGCCTTAAATATCCAAATAACAAATTCAATGATGCCACTGCATCAGTATACCAGCTGACTTATGGGTCTCTGATACTGCCATAACCCACTCGAATATTTTCTTTTATATATTTAAAGTTCCGTTTCAAACTGTAAGGGTATTCGATGCGTCGTCAGGCATCAAAGCATTATACCCTTAATTTGCTTGAATTTCGCAACTGATAAACAGGTTTCATAGCATTGAGCAAAGCACTCAGCTCAGAGAGCATTCTGATAAGAAAGCTTCCAACTGGCTCTCTCGCTCTCTATATCACCCGCACTTCTCTCTTTGTTTTTATCAATATCAATATCATTTTGTTTACCGATTACCCATCATAAGTTCATTTGCTTGGCAACGCTATCTTATCTTAAGCAGCAAACACTTAATTATGCATAAACGAACAAAGTTTTACCACTGAAATCTGAGTTCAATCCACTCAAAAATGTTCATATCGGTTGGGTATTGAATTTTGCCTAGTGAATTGCTATCAATCATAGAGGATGACTAATTAACCAGTTTAGAAATAAAATGATATAAAATGAAAAGATGATACGAAAACCATATACCCCAAAACTTGCCGAGCCATGGGTATTCGCATCGATCAATTGAGATCTGTTCTATTTTTACACAACTTGCCGGAGCAATAGCGTCTGATGCATTTTAAGTGAATCAACTTGAAAAACCATTTATTTGTTCCATATAAAAAACCCCATAAACAAAAAGAATTGAATATCTAATAATCTAATGTTTTAGAACTACAATCCACTTTTGTTATCACATTTTTTACCCTATCAGTTGAGTATATTTGGTTTCCAATCATGCTGATGAAATGTACTAAATGTTTGTGTTAGATTGGAAAAACCCTTTTGAGCTTTGCAAATTTGTAAAAAAAACAAGTTTAACCAAGAACTGATAAAATATCAATTTATGTATAATAAATTGCTTAAAGACTTCTAAGTATTAATTTATTAAATTCTCGACCTTGCCCTTGGCCCACAAAGAAGCAGCAAACTGAGTGAGCTGTCAGCTGTGTGAGATCCACATCAAATTCAATTAAGTTAGAAGAACTTTTGCCTCTCTCCCTCATCAGTATATAGTATGTATTTATGTGTGTATGTGTGGTTATGTCATCCAACTAGAACTACAGTCTGTCATGTCATGCGTGGCGACCAAAAATGATGTAAACCCGAAGAGCTGTGAAAGAGCTCCGGACTCCAAAAGGTATTGTCTTCGTGCGGATATTTACTGTTTGAATATTTAAGCATATTGACCGACGGCGAGTCACAGCCAACAACACAAAACAGTGGAGCTCAGGTCCACTCGGATGGGGTAAAAACAGTTAAAGCATCCACAATTAGCCACAAGCGTTATGCCAGAAATATAATTAAATATTTAGACAGTTTTGTTATCGAGCAAAGTTTTGGCTCTGACTGGGGGAGCTTTGCTTTGGTTGTTGGTATTTCGCTTCATTTTGTCAGTTTTGGAAATTTGCAACAATATTGCTGTGACAGACACACACAGTGAAGGGGAAAGAAAAGGGGTGAAGAAGTGAAATCAGAGGCAGCAGAAGGGAACTGAAGATCATACATCAAATGCCATTGGCAAGAGCAGCAGATGGAGGAGAGATGCGAGTTTAGTCTGGGTAGTACAGTGGATACTCTTTTACAAGACCATTACACTAATAATAGTATAAGGTACTCTAGTATAGGTGTTTAATATATCAAATACAATTCACAAAATGTGGTCATAGCTGGATACACGTTGCTGGGATTTTCTTCGTAGCCATCTTCACTGTTTGCAACGTAACCATATTCATATGGGTATTCCAGGGTTTATTCACCCCTTTCTGCTAGGAAATGCACACTGCTATACTGTTATATGTATGAGTGTACTTGTGTGTACATAAACCCACATATATACTATATAAATGTATGTATGTACATATTACTTTCGTTTGCTTGGCTGTTTCCTCGTGTTGTTCAAGTTATACATTTTATGTGCAACTAAAATGTTAGAATATACATGTACATATGCTTATGAATTTATATGTAGGTACACGTATATTTTTATGTAGGTGTGTGTGTTTATGTGTGTTTGCGTATGTGTATTTATGTGTACTGCATTTTATCAAAGCTTGCCCAGCAACTGACAATGTCTGTAAAAGCTATGAAGCTCTTGTCCCTTCTCTCCAGATTCCTACTCCTTCTCTACTCACACGTCTCTCCAGTTCCATACTCCTTCTATACTCGCACTGCTACTATGCTCCACTCTTTGCTTCAGTTTGCTGCTTCTATTCCATTTCATTCTATTCTATTTCGCTTCGTTTTTTATGCGCAAATCATGCTGCATCATTAAATCTTTTCCGCTGTGGCTGTCGTTGCTGTTGGCCCTGCTGCCCCTGGTGTCTCCTCTTCTTTTGTAGCTGTTGCTATTTCGCTTTTTGCATTTCCTTTCGCTTTCTGTTCAGTAGCTAGCTCTCGCTCTCTCTCTCTTTCTCTCTCTCTGTCTCTGGCTGTGCAGAGAATTTATAGCTTTCAGCGTTGATTTTGTTTTTGGGAATCATTCTGTTCGCCATTCTCCATTTTGCTTTTGCTTTTTTTATTCGGGTTTGTTCTTTTTTTTATGTGTTTTTAAGTAGTCGTAAAGCGTAACACTTGATGAGATATTAAACGTTGCCCCAGCAGCAGCAGCAGCAACAGAAGGGATACCACATAAAGCACGACGGAGTAACCCGGGATCGGGATCACACATTGTTGCACTTTGTTTGATTTGATGGCATGTTAAATATTGGTTTTTGAATTTTTCATTATTTCCTGGGGTACCCCGGAATCGACGACGAGCAAAAGACTTTGAATGGCCGTTTAATAGATTTGAGGCCTCGTAAAATAAGGCAAAGAAATGGAAAGAGTGTATAGGATAGCAAGCAGAAGACGGAAGGCAGCCACACCTGACAGGCACGGGCTGGGCTGTCTGCCACATCGAGGCGCATAAAGAGACCACAAAAACCAACAAGGACCTTGTCTGCAAACTTGTCAATGAGCTCCGGCAACTAAATATTTTATTAGGCAGTTGGCAGCACCAAATACACACACACACGCACACACGGAAAAAAATACAGGAAAATTGAAGAACAAGAAGAGGCCAGATGAAGCATAGTGTATGTATGTGTGTGTGTGTGGTCGTGATTGCGTGAAATTTAGTAGCTCTTGGGGCAATGCACTATGGTCCCAACGACCACTTTTGTTGGCCAAAATTAATAACTCGCGAACGAAACAAGATTTTTGGATTTGGTTTTTGCATTGGGTAGATATAATCAATAGGAACTATATTTAAAAAATATAAAATGGGTGTGGTACCGCCTCTTTTTTTTTATTGCATATTAAAATTTGTAGTTATAGTGAATTGCGAATATTGAGTATATTTTGAATATTTTTATTAAGATATCAATTTAATTGATTTTTATATATTTTTAATGGGGCGTGGCACGCGCCAAACAATTTTTTATTTAAAAAAATATCAATTTTAAAAAGTTGCCACTAAGAGAAAAACGCTTTTGATAAACTGTTCTAAAACATAAGAATAAACAAAAGAATAAATTAAGCCTTCTCTGGGCATAAGAATACAAGTTTTAAAACAAATGCGAGCTCGTATTTGACTCGTATTCGTGCGATCATGCTTGCGACTTGCATTAATAATTTTATATATCATCCTTCCGGTACTACAAGATCTCCAGCCAACCTTCTTCGTGGCCTACAACGTTTCTTGAAGTGTGATTGCAATGGGCGACACACTGCTTTTTAAGCTTTTGATCACTTTCCTGTATATTTAGCCAATCCATATACTTTCGATTAACGTATTTGCATCTGCCTTCCAATTTTTCCATTTTGTTACCAAAAGGTAACAAAAACGCATACAATTATCTTTAAAAGCTTATTAATATCATCTGAAATGTCACCATTAAGTTGAATTTTCAAATAATTGAGTTTCTTGCATGTTTTTCGCTTCTCTGATATTCACGCGGCAAACAAACCTTCATTTTTGATGTTGAGGTTATGTTCTACTAATGCAAATTATAAAGTTTGTGGTGAAATGTGGGATTTTCTACTATATACATTTCAACAAGAATTGATAACTCTACGAAATACAATAGGTTTCAGGGTTGGAATAGGTTGGAATCAAAAGTTATGTCTATTCAAAAATCAGTTTTCTTTCCGAATTGTCATATGTAAAACGCCTCATTTGAACCTCAAATTACGAAGACATCACAAATACGAGATACAGGAAACTTTACAAAACACGTAGTAGAAACCCAACTTATTAAAATACAATACAAAAAAATTTGAGCAGTTAATCGTATTTTTTTCAATTTATGAGAGATTTAAAATTGCTATTAAATTTGCACTTTTTTTCACTGCTCGTGCATGTGGTGACAACGGCTGTTTTTAACAGCTGATTTCGCGAATGTGGCGCCATCTATGGAAATTTCGAGTACGCAACTTTTATGGTAACTCTTTTTCTAATACAGTTCGATCAAAAAAAAACGGTTACTTTTAACTTTCAAAAAAAAAATGGGTTTTGGCCAACAAAAGTGGTCGTTGGGACCATAGTGCAATGTAGGGACAGACAAGTTGATGCTGATGAGCCTCATGATGATGATGATGATGATGGTCGAGGATGTGGATGATGTGGATGCGGCTACTGCCTGATGAAGTTGCCTCTGCCAGTGGCATGTGCCTTTGCCTGTGCCTTCGCCTGTCAAGGGAATTGGGTATACTATGGCGGCAAAGTTCCTTGACTCCACCCCAGCCCTCCATCTGGGGCATGTTTGCTCACAATTGGCTGTACGTGTGCAACATTTTTAAGTAGCTTTCCTCTTGCTTTCTCTCTCTACCACCACTTCCTTTTCCAGTGTTTCTTTTCTTTGCTTCAAGAAAAATGCCAAGGAAACATATGTTTTCAATTTGAGTGGCAAATGGAGGACCTTGATTGAATTTACCTACGGCCAAAATGAAGATCGATGCTGTGTCTGGTGCAGCTTTAAGAGCTTCAAGCTTCAGCTAACCAAAAACTATCCAAAAGTTCATCTATCAACTGCCAGAGTCCCCAAAGAGGCACCAACAGAGAGGGAAACAGAGAGTGAGAATCACAAATTACATTTGCGGCGTCTGCTTTTCTGCATCAATCATACGCACCGTGTTCAGGAGTAGCAGTACCAGCAGGAGCAGCTGTCGAGGCGACGGGGGACATGTGCTGGGGCAACCCCTTGGGGGCGGACACAGCGTTGACAGCAGGAGCTGCCTTCGTCTGTCTGTTGCCAGTGAAAGCGTCGCCTAATTGTATGCTACATGATTTGCAAGTGAGAATGCTCCCCACATCCACCCGGACTCCGACTCACACACCAACTCCACGAACTCCATCAACTACTGGAATCGTCTGGCAAATTAAAATAAATTGTCAAAATTAAAGAGAAACTTTTGCTTTTGCTTTCTGTTCATCCTCGACATTGTTCGTTCCATGGCTTGTTTGCCTGCTTAGGAATTCAAATGCTGTCGTTCAGGAGGGATCCTACATGGCCATGACTTGTCGTACAAGCATGCCTCTGACTCTGACTCTGGCTCTGTATCCGTATCCGTTTGTGTCTGTGTCGCTGACACTAGTCTACTCTCTCCCTCTCCACTTTCTCCACTCTTCACGTGTGTGTGTGTGTTTGTCCTTTGGCTGACATTCATTTGGAATGCGACGAGCATAACGACGGAGCTCAACTTTTTGCATATTACGCACTTGGTCACGTACATTCCTTATATATTTATTTTGCATAAGTCACGGGCTCCGCTCCCGTGCGGATGATGGATGCCAGGATGCGAGAAGTTTGCGACTTTAAGGCCGGATTCGCTTGAAAATTAGCTCAATTAAGTTTGGGGGCATATGCAGACAGAGAGGGGCACTCTCCCGATAAGGCCGAACAATGGCAGTAGGCAATTTTCCTTAGACACGGTAATTGGACACAGTCCAAAGAGAGAGTGAGAGAGAGAGACGACAACGGTGGAGGCAGAATATGAATTATGGCCCAGCACTTATGAACGTTTTTTACTGTTTTTCATTTTATTTATTTTTGGCTGTGACCTTTCCCAGCCCAGCCATAGCCATTTGTAGCAAGTTCAATGGCTGTGCCACACTTATACACAGCTACAGCAACAGCCCCCAAAAAGCAGGAGCATTTTTTATTTCGCATGTTGTGACGCTAAGTGCTTCCTGGCTGGCCCCCTTAGGCTGGGGACTGGGGTCTGGGCAAGGTGCCACATCAACTTTGGCTGCCACGCCATAATATTAATTGTGCTCCGCTTGAAAATGTATTTCCTTTTTTTATCCCCCATGTACATATATATATATATATATATATGAAGGGACATTGCTGGAGGCCACTTAAATGCCATTAAATTTTTATACATTGCCATGAATGATGTGCGTGTGCTCTTAAATTTTTCATAATTATTCATAGCCCGGCATTTGGCTGATAATCGGCCTTTGTTCTTTGGCCCTGCCTGTGGTCCTCTGGCTTGCAGCTATTTGGTCAGCCGCCATTAAAGCCAGCTTTTGGTGTCCCACTTGGCTTTAGAGTATTTGCATTTCCGCACTTCACTTTCCCCTGCCCGTGGAGGGGAGGCTGGGGGCGGCGAATTATGATTATTTTTAGCAGCCAGATGATGCAGTACACAGACAAAGTGGGTGCGCGTCTCAGTTGTTTGTCAGACCTTTAACTAGTTCCACTGTCAGGGTTTGTCAACCCTCCCCCGAGAGTCTCATACGGTTCGTGGGTCGCGTCTGCACCAGATGACAAATTGTCTCATCAGTCAGTGTTGAACAGAACAGAATATAACCGAAAAGAACAGAATGGAACAGAACGGTGTGGAATAGAATAGAACGCAATGGAACGGAAGTGGACGAGCTGCTCGAGCAGAAGTCTTTTTTGTGGCTCACAGGGAAAAACAATCATTATTATTGTCTACTTTTGAGGGCTTCATCTGCATCTACACAGAGAGAAATTAATGAAGGAACTAAGCGGTGTACATGGAACAGGGAAATTACACAGAACTCCTCCTAGAGATAGTTGCAACACTCTAAAGTTTCACATACATTTATTAAAATTACAATGGCACTTTCCTTATACCAACATTTCCCTCTGTGTAGCTGCCATTCATCTCCCTCCTACACACACACACACATACACTCACACCTACACACTACTGAGGCCAACCAACCAACGCAGACAATCAGACACATGTGTTTCTGACAACCTGCCGCTCATCGCCTCGTGTGACATCATTTATTATATTTCATTTGCCATGTCTTACCTTGTCTGCATGCGTCTCCGTCTGCTCCCCGCCCGTACTCCAGCCTTGGCTAAGATGAGTAATGGAATGCAAAATATATGAAAAACTTTCCCCTACTTGGCTCCTTTGCTCAGCCATTTAATGAGCAAAGTTTCAATTAAATCGAAGCTTTCAGCGCCATGTCCTCCACCGCTTCAGACTCAGCTGCTGCGCAAACAAATCGAAACATATAGAAAGCATCTCCACCCAAAGCAACCTCCGTCCCTACCCCCATTCGCTGACAGCAATGCCAATAAAATACAAAGCCAAAGAGAGCAAAAAGTTTATGGGTTTTTCAGCGATTTCCCCCCCACGACTAAATCACAGCTAAATCTCTCATCCTCTCAGTGGGTTGGTGGATTTTATTTGTTTGTCGTTCAATGTTTTTTCTCTTTCTCCCTGTTTTTTTTTTGTTTCGTTTCGTTTCTTTTTTTCGAATGTAAACTGATAAAAACAATTGAAAGCAAACAAAACCAAATGGGGGGGAAAAAAAGTAATCTTTAAATTAAGGGTCGTACAGAGTTCTCTTCCTCTGGGGAGTGTGGTGGACCCTCTGGCCGCACCATCTTCGGCAGAGCATATAAGTGAAGTCATTTGGTTTCGATTTGAATTTAAATGGTTTTCAGTTTTGGTTCTTTTGGTTCTCATATTAAAGTGTTTGCCACACAAATTTTGAAATTAAAGATACTTATGCTTTCGTGCGTGGAACGCACGCACACTAGACTGGACTGTGGGGGCGTTGGCGGCACCCAAAAAAGCGTGCTAGGCTTTAATTGATTTTTGGCTCTTTGAGCCGTGCATGTGAAGGCCTCATTATGATTTAATTAACTGTTTCACTACGGCTTTATATGCGAGTATTTTTGCGGTAATTCATATTTAGCCCCTACCCCTACCCCATTAGCGTGCCTGACCCAACAATCATGCAGATGTGTGTTTGTTTTAGAAATTAGCCACTGGCCTGGCTTGGCCCTTGCATAATTTTCACATTTTAGTTTTATCTAAATGTTTAATTTAGTTTTTCATTATTTAACACAATTTGTGGCGTGCTGCTGGCGGGCAGGTTAAAGGTGTGACAGAGTTAAAGGTTGGATGGAGTGACCTTGGGAGGAACCTCCCAGAAGTTCTAGATAGGTTTCAGTTATATCTCTGAAATCTAAAGAATGTTGAATCTGTTTTAATTGTTTTTTTTTTCAAATGTACATTTCGGCTTGCATATTTCCATCTACTCCTGTATAATTTACATAATTTCACCATTTAATTTGGCATGCTCTAATTAACCAAGTTAATGGCCTTTTGCGGCCATCAACGAACTGTTTGCTTGTCCAATTAGAACGTTTTTCGAAGCATCTGAAGCCATGCTACTCTACTCTTGAGACGTTGAGGACTTAGTGCCAGGCCAGTGGGTGGCAGGCAGGGAGGGAGGGTCCTTTAAGGCGAGCCGCACTAAGGAGCAGCACTTAGCTGCGTATTTTACAGTTCATTGCATTGTTATATAATTTAACAGGCAAACACCTTGCCCGAGTGCACACACTCAGCACACACATTTCCGCACCCATTGTGATGGAGGGTTAGGGGGTTGGCGGGTTGGCCGAAAGCCAGGCAACAATGTAGCCAAGTTTATTTGTGCTAAAAAGAGTTTTCCCAGACTTAGCTCCCCGTTGCTTCTGCTGCTTGAGCTGGGGTGCCATATCAAATGTTCAACCACCCACACACACAAAAACACACACATACTCGTACTTATGAAATGGCTTTGAGGAGAGTGTATATGTATATAAAAAATTGCTACAAAAGATGCCATTAAAAAATCTTTGTGTTGCCACAAATAAATCCAGAGCACACACTCATACTCACACACGATCCAGCACGCACACACACACACACTCGCACAACAAGGAGCTTTACATCCATCAAAGTGAAAACTAAGTCACAGCAGAGGGATGTGGGAGGCAGTGACAGAGGCAGCGACCAGGGCAGGCTGGCAACAAAAGTTCCTAAGCCGTTTGGAGGGGGAGTGGGTGTGGAGTGGAATGACAGGGCAGGGCAGAGTAGAGCAGTACCTTTCATTCTACCCATTTCAGATGGCTTAACACATTTTACACTTTTACAATTGTTTAGCCCGGCCGGCGCGCACTCTCACTCACCACTTCCCCACACTCATCGCTCTGCACTTCCCCACTCACTCACACTCTCCACTCACTCACTCCCTTTCTCCTCTCATGGCACTCTCTACTCTTCCCTCCCACTTTCCACTCTCAGGCGGGAGACCCATTTAAATGTCACTTTAGACGCGTCAGTATGGGGGCTTCAGTCCGAATCCGAATCCGTACACAAATCCCAATCCGCATCTGAATCTCGCACATTAACACATCTTCGTGTGGCGCCCAAAACCTCATAAAACGCACTCTACGAAACTATTTTGGCAGGGGCGTGTCGAACAATAAATTTTGTACCCCACCACCCGCCACTACCCCAAAAGCGTTGCCTAAACTCTGTTCCAAGCGCTCTGTTCGTGGATCGTAAAAAGTGCCAGCGACAATTTCCGTGGAAAATCCGCTTTTAAAACGCTCATGTGGGTGTGTAGGAAACTTTTTTGCTTCAGTGTATTTGCATATAAAGTGTGGCACAGATGGAGTGACAGATGGGGGAGTTGGCTGCGTGCACTGCTGTCGCTGTTCACACGCCGGGGTTAGAGCCTTTTAGCCAGTGCCAATACGTCAATAAATTGGTTCGCTGCGGGAGCAAAAACTACGCGAAACTGATGGACAGTTCAATTTGAGCGATGCTACTGCTACGGCTCCGTCGTGATACCCTTTTTAGGAGGAGTGTTATTAGCATATGGTAGGAGCTTAAAGAAGATTGTAAAGTATTCAGATACATTCCTGCTGTCTCTGTCTTTTTCTCTGTATGAGAGAGTCTTAAGTGTATCAAAAGGGTATCAAAAGCTCCGACGTAGTTTATTTATGTCTATCTTTTATCTGTGTGTTTTTTATTTTCTCTTCGCTTCTCTTGCTTATTTGTCTCTGCGCTCTTTTTTTTGTTCCATTTCCATTGTTGCTGAAAATCGACTGTCAGCGACGAGGCATACTTTTAGGCTGCAGTGTGAAAATGGTGTTGCATACCACGCAGGAGCCTCCCTGATGATGTTCCAATCCATTCGATGCCGCTCTCTCCACGTACCTGATCGATGTGTCATTTTGACAAGCAAATTAGCATACGCCAAAAGGAGCAATGGCGGAGGTGGTGCAACAAGAGGCACAAGCCTCTGAGGAGACAGCGTCATTTGTTGAGGCTGATCGCCTGGGAGCTGCCATGGGGATGGGCTAAGGTGGGATCGGCTGGAATGGGCAGGGATGGGATGGGATGGGACCACCATCATCATCATCGTTATCTTCATGGCCATTCCCGCTGAGCGTGTGCTTTGGCCAAACATTTCCATTTCGAATGCATCTTCAAAGACAGCATTTGCAATGCAAAATGCAGTTGGCCCCCGCTGCCGTTTGAATGGAGATCGTTACATAAAGTACGCCACCAGAGCCCCACAGCACGGCACGGCACAGCAAAGCGCAGCGCCAGGGAAAGGACAGGAAAGAAAAGGAATAGAAATGGCTTGGCCTGGATGCTTGATGCTTGGTTGCCTGGGCTGCTTGCCGGCTTGGCGAAGAAGGTGCAGCCCGAGCTGGAGTGCGGCAGCAGCCGCTGGCAACGGCATCTTGATCATGTCATTTGTTCTGGGCCATGGCACCGACTTCTGTGGCAGTCGCCACATCTCTACATCCCGTTGGCCATAAACCGAGTCTAAAATAATTGCCCCAGCGCTGATTTCAATCAGCTAATTGACATTTTATGATGGACACATTCCCCTTTCAATAGACAAATGAACGTCGAAGGTTGCCCAAATATTACATAAATTGATATGTTGTCCATCATATTGAGAACTTTCCATCATCATCATCATCCTCATGGTTTCTCTCTTTTCCAATTCAATTCGATTTAGTTGGTTCGATGGATCACTTCTCGATTGGTCGATCGGTAGATCGGTCTGGGGATCGTCTGTTCTGTTGCTCAGTGCCCACTTTGGGCATACCAATCGACTGCCTAGGCGGCTGTCAGATGCCTTAACGGACGGGCTACAACATGGTGTGGCATGTTTCCTTCTGATAGATGTCTCTGATTTCGTAGAAAACGAAAGGCAGCCTAGGGTCTGCGTCTACCCAGCCGCCGCTACCCGGCACATCCCGGCCCGCTCTCCTAGTTTGCCTATTTTAGTGCTAATTAATGAGAAGTACAAGCAGTCGTTCTAGTCGTTGCAGCTTAATTTGTCGCGGCTAGAGCGACTCGGATTGGCGAAGCCAGTTCCATGTTGCATGCACCACCAAGTGGGTAGCGCAAGATTGACGTGTCATCCGTGCTGTTGTTGTTGTTCCTCCAACGTCTGTCCCTGTCAGTGACTGGACCTCTGTCGCCTGGTCGAGTGGACTCCGACTCCAAACTCCAACTCCAAGCTCCAAACTCCATCTCCGACTCGTACTCAGACTCGGACTCTGCTGCGTGTCTTGTGGCTGACTTGTCGAGGAGTGTGCTGTGGTGTGGTGTGGCAAGTTTCTATTTGCATACGCTGCAAGTGCGCCGCTTGATTTGGATTTGAATGAAAGTTTTTCGGCATGGCACGGCACGGCCAACGCCTCGCTTCGGTTCGGTTCGATTTTCTCTAAAGTGCCTCCTCGGTCGAGCCGTCGATTAGATTGGGCCACAGTATTTAGCTAATTACCGAGCTTGTCAAAGAGTTGTCTTCGCAGAAGGTGGCAGGGGGCAGGGCGGCAGGGAAGCAGCGAGGTGGAGTCACCTGAGTGGCGGTCAAACCGCTTAGAAGATGTCAGCCTGGTCGGAGAGTCAAGTCGGATGCGGATTTTCTGCATTACTTCCAGTTGAAGAGTAGCGAAAGCATAGCCACTCTGAGGATGTGCAGTTCGCAGTTATAAAAGATATTGAAATAAATAATAGCCATTATCCATACACAAATCACAACAGTTGTCTTTTGGCAAAGTTATGTTGGGTTGGGTTGGGGAAAGCTAATTTGCAACACAAATCGCCTCCCATTGACAAGATGTTGTAAACTATATTCAATTTTTGGTTTATTATGTGTAGAAATATTTGAGAATAAACTATAATTAATTTGCAGATTAGCAGTGCTTTGAATCATTAATAATATGTTTTTGCAGTCTTTTACATTTCATAATTATTTTATTGTATATTAAGTTTTAATTTTGCAACTTTTTCTATAGATTCACTATAGAAATCACTAAGCTAACAAAGTACCTCCGTGAACCTCTCAGCTATTCGACTTCGGCTCTCCCACAATCTCTCCACCCATTATCCCCACCAACACCAGCATCCATAACATTCCCTTCCATTCGACCATCAATTGTTCGGGCTGTGAACACGCACATCCAGGACGGGGGCTAATCCCCCTGGGGTATACTCCTCCGATACTATGCAAATTTCGAGTATTTCTGTTTTAGTTATGTGCAAATTTATTGTTTATAAAAAGCAGCAGCAGCACCAGCAACAGCAGGATGATGGGATCTGGGCAGGGGGAGGGGGCAGCGGGAACAAAGGGACAGTGGAGAGCGATTGCTGCCATTGTTTTGTTTTTGTTATTTCTGTATTTATTTATTTATTTTTTTATTTCGGTGGTGTTTGGGGAGTTTTTTGTGCCCCAGAGTTGTGCTTCTGCTCTATCATCAACTGGTTTCGGGTTACGTGCACGCACACAGAGCAGCGACCGGCGAAGAGGAGAGCGTAGAGCGGAGATGCAGCAGCGATCACATAATTCGTGTTGCTGCCTCATCATTCTTATGCTTTTCCAGGCTGAGGCTCTGGCTGGGGCTCAGACTGGGGCTTTGGCTTGGGCTTTGACTCCGGCGTAGGAGCGGGAGTGGGAGAAGGCAGGAAGGAGGAGCATCAGAACAAGAAGACGGTTTTTTGCCAAGTTTATTTTTATCAACAGCGGCAGCAAAATGCTGCCGTTGCATGATTCCTTCTTCGCCTTCTTTGCCCCGGCCAGTGCCACTCTCTGCTGATGCTGCTGCTGCTGCTGTTGCTGCTGTGTGTATCTATAAAGACAAGAGCCAGGGCTTTTTTTTGCGGCCCAGCATCTCACGATCTTTAACATGTTTTGTCTCGATCAGTGAAATCATTCAATCAGAACGGTCAGCATCGGTCTGCGGTCGTTGCCAGGAGACGGTACAGACAAACACACACAACACACCACACACACACACACACCACACACCGTACACACACTTGAAGAAACAATCTTGTAGTTGTAAATTATATAAGGCTAAACCGAATCTGGTTTTGTGCTTTTAAGGAAGGATGCCAAAGCCACAGCCACATTCACATCTCTCCCCAGTGCGATCGATTCCCAAGCGATCGATTGAAAGTGTTTGCCTCTTTTTTTTTGTGCCGCGTAATGCTTCGATCAGCTCCGCAATTCATCTCACCTCTCATATCTATACCGTAATTATGCAATATCTGAATAAATCCTCGCATATCTGTACCGTAATTCTGCAAGATCTCTCGCCCAGCCATCAGTCAAATGCAGTAGCTGCCCATCCATCCATCCATCCATCCATCCCACGGTAGCTGCCAATTTATGACACCCCAAGCAGCAGAACAATATAAAAGGTACTTCAATTTTTTCCATAGTCATCCTCTTTGTTCCTTTTTGGAGCAACAACAGCAGCAGCAGGAGTGCGGATCCAGAGTCCCGGAGTCCCGAGTCCATAAAGCATGTTTTTAAAATTCCATTAAAATTTATTAGCATTTCACACAAAATGTGCATAAATAACCTGGCCTGGGACTGAACCCAAATCGGGACCCAAATTTTGATACCGCAGAGGGGCAAAGAGATAAGGACAGAGCGGTAGCGGTTGGAGAGCAACAGGTCTCAAACGGTACCCGCGCGCCCTTTTAATGATAAAAAATTGGTTAACGTTTTCGGCCTTTGATACGCTCGTTGAGCATGCTGCGATTTCGATTTTTGGTTCGTTTCAATCTCTTTGGGGTTTTCGTAAATATATTATGTGCGTGCTGCACTTCATTGGAACAGGGGGCAGGGCTGGGTATCTTTACCCTCTGATAAACAGTTGATGCGCAACTCTGTTTGCTTTCGTTTCTCTGCTTCCCTGCCCGGCCACGGACAACCATTGTTTATGGACGCATTATCTAAACAAATACGAAAATAACTCATTAAATTCAGAGGCCATAAAACAGGGGCATTTGAAGGTGTTTTTCCAGGGAGTTGGAGAACATAAGAAATTAGAGTTAATGAAATCCCCATCTACTATGCTGCTGCTCCACCCTGTTGCGCCACTGCTTCTTCAGCTCTGCCCCTGCTCTCTTGGATGCTCTTCTTCTTCATCTTGTGATCGCTCTTCAAGCAGGCATGTAAATAATTTGACAGAAGAGTAAAATCCCAAGGCGGCCCTGCAACCCGGCGAGAGGTGAGACACAAGTGCAAAAGGCAGCAAAACGGCAACTCAAGTGCACTGCCAAGGGGTATTGAAACAAGGTGAGGCCCATCGCAGAGAGCGCTCTCACCATGGAGTCGAAGATGGTTTATGTGTGTGGAAGAGCGCGAATGCATCACTCTATTTCATACACCCTGCGCACAAGTGCATTTCCAAAGAGAGAGAGAGAGGAGCAGCGAGAGAGTGAGTTTGCGTGTGTGAATGGGGAAGAGATCGTTCGTTTTAGCTGTTCCCAGTATTTCCAACTGTTGCTGGTAGAACCTTCCCGATCTCTCACATTCGCCATCCTTTCTTTCTGTCTTTCTTTTATTGCGACGCTTGTTCTTTTTCTTCTGCTTGCAATGTAAAGTGCATTAAGCCGCTGTCGCTAGCGCTGCCTCTGTTGCCGTCACTGCCTCTGCTGGCGCTCCGCTTAGCCGTGATTCCTGGCGCGGCTATAAATGACAGGTTCCAGGCGCATTTCCCTTTCAGTCTCGACTTATCGACGCAGGCGCAATGAATCGCTGGCTAACCTGTAAGTCCCTCTGCCTACACAATCCTCTAGCGCCACATCCACCATCCCCATCCCTAATCTCTCACTCTTTTCTCAGTTCTACTTTTAGTTGGAGTGCTCTCAGTACCCGGAGGGCGGTGCAACACCATCAAGGAGCGAAATCTGTTCGCCACGGAGCTGTTCCAGACCCTGGCCACGGAGCGCCAGGACGAGAATGTGATCATCTCGCCAGTGTCCATTCAGCTGGCTTTGGGCCTGGCCTACTACGGAGCGGAGGGCAGGAACTGCCACGGAGCTGCAGAAGACGCTGCACGCCTCGGCCAAGGAGAGCAAGGATGGGCTGGCCGAGAGCTACCACCGGCTGCTGCACTCCTACATCAAGTCCAAGACGGTGCTAGAGATCGCCAACAAGGTGTACACGCGGGAGAATCTCAAGGTGTCCACCCACTTCCGTGAGGTAGCCCAGAAGTACTTTGACTCGGACGTGGAGGCGCTGGACTTCAGCCACGAGACGGAGGCCGTTGACCGCATCAACGCGTGGGTGAAGCAGGAGACCCAGGAAAAGATTGAGCGGGTGGTGGACAGCCTGGAGCCGGACACAAACGTGGCTCTGGTCAATGCCATCTACTTCAAGGCCCGCTGGGCGCGGCCCTTCAACGATGAGGACACGCGGGACCGCGATTTCTGGCTGGGCGAGCGCCAGTCCATTCAGGTGCCCACGATGTTCGCTGACAACTGGTACTACTACGCCGACTATCCGGAGCTGGATGCCAAGGCCATTGAGCTGTTCTTCGAGAACATCAACATGACCATGTGGTTCATTCTGCCCAACCAGCGCACCGGGCTGCGCGCCCTCGAGGAGAAGCTGAAGGGCGTGGACTTCAAGCTGCTCGAGGATCGCTGGCAGTGGCAGAGCGTATCAGTCTATCTGCCCAAATTCAAGTTCGAGTTCGACACGGATCTGAGGCCCACTTTGAACAAGGTAAGCGGGATTGGGCCACGGCATCCTCATCTCTATATTTTTTCTCTTTCGATTTCCAAGATGGGCATCAGTGCCATGTTCTCGGATGCGGCAGACTTTAGCAACATTTTCGAGGACTCACCCATTGGCACACGCATCACCAAGGTGCAGCACAAGACGTTCATCGATGTGAATGAGATCGGCTGCGAGGCAGCAGGAGTCAGTTGTAAGTAGTACCCGTCGAACTCTCTTTTCGAATTATCCCCATAATATTCTCTACTTTAGATGCCGCTGGAGTGCCCATGTCTCTGCCCCTGGATCCGAAGACCTTTGTGGCCGATCATCCGTTTGTGTTCATCATACGCGACCAGCATGCGGTCTACTTTACCGGACACATTGTCAAGTTTTAGATATATTCATACATATATCATTATCAATCAGTTCATACATACAAATACATTTGTAATCGCTCCATTAATGAATAAATTGGAAGCTCTCTACTATAATTAAAGGGTCACGGTTAGGCAATATGGGATTTGGGTCTCGTTATTGCACGGTCCCTCAGAGACCACTTTTATCACTGAAAATGAAACTCTGTTAAACTCCGTTAATAGATTTGGCTTCCTTCGATCCTTACCACTCATACCCTTCCCCTGGCGGTGGCAGTTGAAGATTTTCATGGTGCAAAGCTCCGTGTTGAAGTAGCAGCCGTTATAGGCACAAACTGTCTGGCCGTCGGGTGTCGGACAGGTGTTCTGGCATAGCAATTGGGGCGTAGCCACTTGGCTGAGGGCTAATACTGTAATAAAGGATGGCAATGAAGTCTTTTGAAAAATCCTATTAAATTTCTAGACGCTACCAAAGAGAAGAACTGCAGCTAGCTTCATGTTCGATCGATCCACGCAAATGTTTCTGAAAACTGGAAGGTTCTTGCCAAGTTCCCAAGTGGCAGGCGTGACTTCCAGCCGTGCCAAATCCATTTTAATGGGTTAAAGAATCCAATTATGATAAATGCAAGTCACAGAAAACCACTTTAGTATTTACGATCGCCCGGACAATGGGGAATCTTAACCCTCTATCTTGGATTCTATGGGTGTCCGTTCAGGAGAGATTTCAGTGATATTTCATAACGTGGTCATGTTTACAGAGACCTACCCACTGGGACTCTTTTATTGGCCTTCTCGAAAGCTAAAAATAAACATAAAAGCCGTGGAAACAAAAATGAATATTATGGAAGTCAATTGCAATATTTAACTCGAAACTGAAAACCAGAACGTGCGACCCAAAAAACATTTAAAATGCGTGGACAAATTAAATGTTGACGAAAAACATGTAATACGACCACTGTATGCCCTGCCCTGCCATCAAAGATTCCATCAAGATTTCGCTGGATTATGCCCCCACTCCGATGTGGTGCTCCGTCTAGGATCTGGGATTAGTTAAATGAACTGTCAGATGTACGAGGAAACGAGTTTGTTCCTCCAAACGAAACGATCAAGATCTCTAGCCAGCCCTTCTCTGGAGTGGCAGTACTTGTAGACAGGGACAGAGATATTTCTGGCATTTGTTTTAAAAGCGCCTGCGCCTGCACCTGCACCTGCTGCTGCTGCTGCTGTTGCACTTGGGAAAGGGAAGGGGTTAGACGTTTTAAAATTCCGCTCACAAAACGAGAAAACAAAGAAACAAAAGGAGAAACAGAACGAAAACAGGGAGAACTTGTCAGGGCGCACATAAACAATTCTAACAAAAAGGGACGGGTAGACATGCCACATGCGAAGCGTTCCAAGAGGGAGCACTGCAGGAATTACAATTATTGTACAACGGCAGAGGCAAGGTCTATTCATATAAGGTGACGTGCTACCCGAAAGTGCACCCACGACAGTTGCACTTCGCATTTTGTGAGCAGAAAAGCCACCCCCTGATTTAATCTACTTTTGCACAGCAAAGAGCTGTCTGTGTTCCCAGTATCCCAACGTTTAGCAATTACCAGTATTTCCACGGACGAAAGAGCGAGCGAGCGATGGGAGAGCGAACCCAGTGAGAGCGCGCGTGCTAGGCGGCGGACGACTCCCCGATTGGAGTTCGTCTTTGGGGCCGATCGCAGCGCGACGTCAGTCTGCTTTCAGACACGATCACGCGCGCGCGCTCTCGCCCCACGTTGAATAGTTCATGCTGCGCATGCGCGAAACAGAGCGAAAGAAACGTTATTGCAACTGCAACGGCGAACGGCAAATGGCAAACAGCAAACGGCAACGTCGACTGCCCCCGCGTTTTGGCCAGGCCTTCTTATCAAGTGGCGAGGATCGGATCCGGGGCAGCTGTCTCAACCGCCCGAGACTTGCGTGTGCACCGTCCCGTGCTACTACTGCCAAAGGAGTTTTTAATGAATAAAAAATAAATATATAAATATATGCAACAAGTAGCCGTAACCATACGAGTACCAGTGTGCGTGTGTGTGTGTTTCTGTGTTCGTGTTTTTGTGTGTGTGTTTTTGGTGGAGTAAGAAAATGTGCATCAATTATTTTAAATGGTCAACTTAATGCCCCCGTTCGAGTACCCCTGCCACAGTCCATGCCCCTGGCACAGTGCGACATCCAATCAGCGCGAAATGTCCACCACTTTGTGCGACTTGCCCCCAAACACAGATCCCCAGCAGTAAACACAATTAAGGCGAATGGAAGCCAGAGCCAGCCCCCCGCCAAGAGCCAAACGTAATTCGGGCCCGCGAACCAGTTTCTAATGCCAATCCACCAATCGACAGGCACACTCCACCTCCACCTTCAATCCCGCCAATGCTTCTCCCAAGAAATACAACGGCAAAAAAAGTTATAGCCAAAATAAAAAGAAATAACAAACCTAATAATAAATACGCCTAAGCTCAAATTGTTGTCAGTTTTGTGCGGCTTTTGTTGATTTATGTCCGCGATTAAAGGAAACAGCGAACAGCAGAAAAGTCAAAAAGCACCCAGAAAATACGATAATAAATAAATCCGTGGAGAAATATATGCCACAAGGCTGCTGCTGCTGCTGCTGTACCTCACCCCTGTCCCCAAGTGTCTAAGCCTCCCCCCCCAGTGAGATACCTATGAATGCAAATCAAGCGAAAAACAAAGCCAAAAGGCAACAGCTGATAAAACGCCAGAGATAAGCAAAACAAGGATAAATTCCCAAACATGGATGAAACCAATCAGATGCCCATGGAGTTAGAGAGGTGAGTGTGCCCCCAAAAAAATTCATAACGAAATTTGTAGATTTCTGGTGATATTTTTTGATCATGAAATAAATAAAGGAAAACATGTTGCATGTTTCCACTAAACGAGTTACCAAAACTTATCTATGGCTATATATATTATTTAACATCAAAGGAAAACACTTAACACCTCTTCTGGTTGGTTAATTTTTCACATGAATTTAATAAATTTATTATTGTAAAATTTAACCACAATGTGTCATTTTATAAAGCTTTTATTTAGCTGTTTGCTTCAACAATATATGTTGTTAACGAAACGTATAAAATATTCAAGAGTCCGCCTCAGACATACGCATAGTTGGCAATGTGCCCGATGAAGGCTATCGAGTCCCTGTACTTCACAGCAAACACAAACGGATGATCGGCCTCGAACTTCTTCGATCTCGAGAAGAGGCCCTTGAGTACTATTTTTGGGAGGGAATATACAGAAATATAATGACTGTAGAGAAGACACTTTGAGAATACATTTACTCACCGCCTGATTCTATGGGCTGTTCGACGCCCGCCTCCGACACTTCAACATTGGCCTTGTGCTCCACGGCATTGATGAAGTGGCTCACAAACATGCGGTACATGTTGCTAAAGTCTCCGTCCCGTGAGAACATGGTGTGGACACCCAACTAAGCAGCGGAGAAAATTAAATAATTTTACAGTAAGGGATAGTTGTGGCATCAAAACTCACCTGCTTGAAGGGTTTCTCCAGGCTCAGGCCAAAGGTGACGCTGAATTTGGGCAGCTGCACCTCCACCTTATGCTGGCTCAACTCTCCGATCTCCGCCAGCAGATTCTTGCCCACCAGGGACTGCTGGAGGGACCTCAGACCATCCTTGCGATTGGGCAGGAGCAGCAGCATCGAGAAGTCGGCGTTCTGGTAGGGCAGCTCCACGACCTTGGCATCCAGGGTGCGCACCTCGCCATAGTTGAGGTTCTGCAGGGTCCACATGGTCTCCACGCGAACGGACTGTCCGTTGCCGGTGCGGAACGAGCGCTTCTCGGTCTTGTCCAGTTTGAAGGCCTTCTGCCAGGGCCCCGAATAGGAGACGCCATTCACAATGACGCCCTCGGTGCGATCGTTGAGCAGCTCGGCGGCGAGAATGTCGGTGATCTTGCCATTGGTCTTGGTGGAAATCAAGCGGTTGATGCCCTCCGCTGTCCGCTTGTTGTACGGCGGATGGAAGTCCAGCTTGTCGATGTTCGAGTCGAACTGGCGCTGGGCCACGTCCCGGAAGGAGCCCTTGAACTCCAGATTCTCGTTGATGTAGATGTTGTTGGCCAGCCGCAGATTGTTGTCGCGTGTCAGCGACTGCTGGTAGCTGCCAAAGCGCTGGCTCACCTGGTCCGCATCCCCCGGGCCCAGCCTCAAGCCCTGCTGCAGCTCGCTGGCCGTCTGACCCTTGGCCCCCACAAAGGCCAAAGCCATGGAGCTCTGTATGCTGGCCGGCGAAATCACAACATTCTCATTCAGATGATCGGCGCCCACCGCATTGTAGAGATCAGCGGCCAGCAAATTGCGATCAATGGAGGCATCAAAACCCGCGTTGGTCCGGGCATGCGAGAGACTCGCAAGGAACACTAAAGGAATCAATCGAAAACTTGTTAGTTAGTGAGAGATTCCTGCGGCCCCAGTCCCCTTTTATCATAAGTTTTCAATTAGAATAAAAAGAATAAATACGAATTTGTCGGCCAAAGGCTACTAAATGTTTCGGTCCCCCAAAGCTTGTCTTCTCTTTTTGGGTATTTTTCTGGATGAAATATCGTGGCTCTGAACCCATAAAACCAGATCGTATGAGCGTATAAATTGGGTCTTACGTAATAGGCAGCTGACGATGACAGCCATGGTCGTGGTCGTGGTCGTTTGTTGCTTGAATTTATATACTATATGTATGTGTCGTCGTATAAATGGTTGGATGGGGCGGTGGCGGCTTCTCTACTGATTCGCACTTGGGCGCGATCACGTCGGAATATGAACTGAACGGGCCAGTTGTCCGTCAATCCGCCTTGGAGGCTGGACAAGCTGCGATTCTCACCGAATTAAATTCAATTTATTGCGTTGCTCTCTCTCTACGGCTCTCTTTTTTATTCGAGGTCTGAGAGACAGACACGGCATAGGAGTGTTTACAAATCATTTGTCACCTTTGGCTTACATTGGTCTTCGTTTATTTTGCTACGAACTAAAACTGATTTGAGCTGAGCCAGGCACTGATAAGGCGATAACCCCAGTGTGGCCTTCCCCGGCTGGAGTGAATCGCATTAGGTGGTTGGGCGGTGAAGAGCATTCAAATGTCGACAATGTGGCCGGCCAGCAGCAGGGTCTTGTCATTGCCGATGGCATAGAAGAACGGATGATTGATGACCAGGGGCAGGGCGCGTCGAAACAGATCCCCAAAGGCTGCAAAGACGGCAGCTGATTAAAGAGAGGCTTCTTCGGATACCCAAACACGGGAGAACAGTCAACTTACAGAACGAATCGCCGGCGGAGCCACCCGTTTCCTGCAGCTCCAGCAGCGTGCTCTGGGCCATCTCGCCCAGATGGGGGGCCGAGCTGGCGAGCAGCGAACTGAAGACTTCGCTCAGCTGAGCCTCCGCTGTGAAGAGCCGCGTCAAGCCCAACTGCAAGGCAAAGTTTGGGAATGGGGGTGGTACATAGGTTTCTTTTTCAAACGGAGACGCCCTCTTTCCTCACCTCTTTCAGAACCTTTGCGAGCTGGGCGTGGACCAGCACCTGGAACTTGGGCAGCGTGAGAGCCACCTTGCGCTCGCTCATCTGCCCCCTGAGATACTGCAGGTCGTACTTCCCCAGCTGCTGCTCCAGCTCCGGCAGTCCGTCCGCTCGCTTCGGGATGATGATGAGCAGCCGCAGCTCGGCCGTGGCAAAGGGCAGCTCGATGAGCTCCGCGTCCAGAGCAGCTATCTCCGCATACCTGAAGCGATGCTGGCCAAACATGGCCTCCACCAACTTGGGCCGCTGTCCCTCGCTAAAGAAATTGATGCGCTGCGTTTCGTCCGGGTCGAAGCTCTGGGCCCAGGGTGCACGGAACGTCACCGCCGACACGTGCAGGAAGGGTGTGTCGTGGTCGGAGATGCTCTCGAGCTGGGAAGCGCTGACCAACTCCCCCACGCTGTAGTTGCTGCGGCTCAGGAAGTCATAGTTGATGGCCTGGGCGGCGTTGGCGGGGGTTTCCCACTCAGGCGATGGCTGCCGACTCCCATTTGGGAGGCGAGCGCCTGGAACTCCTCGCGATAGTTGAAGGTGAAGCGCTGCAGGGTGTAGAAGTCGCTGAGCAGACGCAGCCGACAGCCCACGGCAGCGGATTGCTTCAGATCGGAGAGCAGCTCCCGCAGACCACTGATGGACTGCCGCGGGCTGCTCGAATACGGCAGAACGAGTGCGTCACGCAGTTCCTTGGCCGCAGCGGAGCCGGGCTCGGTGCCAGCATACAGGAGGCCGAGTGCCGCCTGCACAAGGATGGGCGAGACGGCGACATTGACATTGGGCTGACTCCGTCCCAGCCTGGAGGAGAGTCGCAGCCCAAAGCGATAGTTGGAGACGCTGGCTGCGGCTGCTGCCGGACTGGCCGAGGCCTCGCCACCGACTGACAGCAGCTGGATAGCCAGCAGCAGCGGAAGTATCACAGCCAGAGCTATGCCGGGGGGGAGTCTTCTCCAGTGAGTATTTATCATTGTTTCCAGTTTGGGAGGGGGGGTTGGGGCTTTGGCTATTCCAAGCTTTGGCTTGCGTAGTTAGTGGTCGATCCAGTGGTTTACACACAACTAAGCGTCGTCTGTCGCTCATTCATGGAAATTCGAAATAATTCGAGACATTGAGCCGCTCCACAGTTTGTTTTTATTGCCGCCTGTTGATCATTGATTGTGAAGCCAAAAGCTCGGCATTGAAATTCTTGTCGTACTAGGGAGGGGGCTGGTTGGGAGGGAGGCTGTCATGGCAGAGAGGCAGAGAACAAACAACAATCACAAACAACCCCACAATCGAATTTTAAGAGAGAGGGAGATAAACTTCTAGAGAGAGGGTCAGTGAGAGAGAGGGAGTGAGAGAGAGGGAGTGATTCTATCCAGTTTTCCTATCGCACACCGCTCGAAATGAATTCAAGATCTGAGAGTGCCCTGCCTCCTCTGTCTTCTATACACTTGAAAAAAACAACACGAACCGATGGACGAATAGACAGAATCGGCTATTGATGCTGATCAATAATATATATTCTTCATGGGGTCGGAAACGTTTCCTTCTCTGCGTTACACGCATCCATTGTGTATTTAAAAGAAGTCTAGCTACACTCAAACCATATTTCATGTTTGTTATGTTATGTTTATGTTCTTCCAACCCCCACTTTTTCGTTGAGTGCAGTGGCAACCTTGAGTCGAGGCTATTAATTATGCCAAGCTTTCAGCGGGTATTCCAATTACTCATCGGGCGGGCTTTCCCTCTCTCTGACTCTCTCGATTCAGATATACCCGTCGTACGTACATTCATATATCGTAGTGCGCATGAGGAAGTTCTGCTCGATTTGAAAAATGATTGAGAAATTCGCTTTTTATTTATAGCTAGCCCCACTCCAGCAGTTAAGGTAGTGAGGGGACAGATAGATGATCGTGGCTGGGTCCCCCAAACTGGTTTGCCAACTTACAGAAGCGGGCAAACAGCAATCGCTGGAAATTCTGAATCAAAATCAGCAACAGATTGAGTATCTACGTGTGTATGCTGTTTGGCTGGGAAAAGGCACCCACCCCGCCTTGGAATCGGAATCTCTGAACGATCTGTAGGTGCTGCTGGGGGGGGGGCTGTGTGCTGTGGGCTGGAAAGGTTATCGTTGAGCGGAAGGTTATTCGCATTGATGTGCTCCTCCAGTCCTGGGAATATGAGTATTTTTCACTTTATTATATGTTTCACAAATGCATCAATCTCTAGGCTAAGGAATGGTGCGACCATTGGCCACTCTTAGGCCATTGGCGTGGGCTGCAGCACGTGACCAATGAAGAGCACCGAGTCGGGTGTGCGCAGGGCAAAGACGAACGGATGATCGGCATTGAACTCCCGCGACTTGACAGGCAGGGAGAGTGGCACAAACTTGGCATCTACCGAGAGTAACGGACAGAGAGAGAGACAGATTCAAATTAGTCCTGAACTATGGGGGAAATCCTTTTTGGAGTACTCACATGATGCAGCCGCCGCCTCGGAACCCGCCTCGTTCACATCGATGAAGGCCTTCTGCAGGATCTTGGACACCCGCACTGGGCCGTCCAGCATTTTTGTGACCTGGGAGCTGGGCGAGAACATCTCCCGGACGCCGAGCTGCTGCAGCGGCTCGGTCATGTCCTGCTCGAACTGGATGCGGAACCTGGGGATCCTAATGGTCACCGTTTCCCGGCGCAGGCGTGCCGCAATCCTATTGAGATCGTTCTGGGGACGGGCCAGCTGCTGCTCGAGCTGTGCCAGGCCATCCACCTGGTAGGGCAGGAGGATCAGCATGCTGACCTCACTGTCGGCATACGGCATCTCCAGGGCAGTGGCGCCCAGGTCCGGCAGATCCGCATAGCCGAACACGTCGTCGTTGAACATCATGGCCACGTTGCTGGGGGCGCCGCTGCCCCGCCGGAACTTGCCGGAAACCGTATCCGTGGCGGAGAACTCGTTGGCCCAGCGGGCCTTGAAGTAAATGGCGTTCACCAGCACTGCCTGCGTCTGGGCATCGATGTCGCCGGGCGTGATCAGCTCTCGGATCTTGTTGTGTGTCTTATCCGACGCCCAGGCATTTATCCAGCCGGCCGTGTCCCTAGAGCGACTCATGTCCACGGGCTCAATGCCGGAGGCATAGTAGTATTCGGCATAGTTCGGATAGTCTTGATTGATGCCCCCCAGATTCTTGTTGTAGAACATCTGGCTGACCAGGGTCAGCTCCGCGTTCATCAGCTGGCGACGCTGCTTGATCAGCTGGCGGAAGTCCTGCCCCACGGCCTGCGCATCGATATTGAATTCTCCCGCATGCTGCAGCTCCTGGGCGGTACGACCCTCGGAGGCGCCATAGATCATGCCCAGCAGCGCGTGCACCGACACCGGCGAGAAGACCACATTCTGCCTCTGCGATCTGCTGGCGATCGGCTGGAAGAGCTTCGAGCTGAAGCGATCCTTGAAGCTCTGCTTGGCCGGCGGTCGCGTGGGACTGTTCGAGACGGTGGGCAGTGGCACCTCATTGGCGCCCAGCACATTGGCCGGCTGTCTCTGCGGCTGGGGCTGGGGCTGTCGCTGGGGCTGGGGCTGTCGTTGGGGCTGGGTCTGAGGCTGTCTCTTGTCATCGGGAGTCTGGGGCTGTCTGTTCTCCGGCTGCTGGGCCTCCTCCAGCGGACGTTGGGTATCCGGCTGTGTCTGGTCCTGAACTCTGCCCGTTGACGCAGATGCGACTGCTCCTCCAAATCGCACGGCAAAGGGTATGACATATGGGCCTCGGTAATTGGCCTGGGCTGCCAGGAGGTAGGGGCCTGTCACCAGGAGCAGCAGGATAACTGAAAGAATCGAAACTGGAATACAGATCGTGCGCAAAGAGGTCTCCTCCTTTGCTTACTGCATTTGCTTGCCATTTTGTGCCTGTTATCTCAGCCGCTTGACCCGTTAATATAATGTTCTCTCCGCTTTTCCACTATATTTAAATAAATATGAATTAATTCCTTGTGGTTGTCCGGAATGCTGTGCTGTAGTGCTGAGACGATGAGCACGATTGCAGCTTTAATACAAAACTGATCACGCGAATTCCCAGAAGCAAATCGCAGACCGGAGCAGTGCTAAGAGCAGCCCCCCCAAAGATACAGAGACAGAGCTACTGAGAGCGAGAGAACCGGTCCAGAACATGACGCGGCTTTTCTTAATGTGGCTATAGCATAGCATATACTACATGTGCTACTTATATGCTCTGGGCTCGGAGAGCTGCTCAGGAGAACGATCTGGCAAACCAGTTGAATCGAGCAGATCTGAGCTTTGGCGCTGCTCTCTCTCTCTTCCGTCTGTTTACAGACCTTTTTGAGTGGGGAAAAACCCCAGCACTGCTGATTCTAATTGCACAAAGGCAATACGTGCGGCTACAGACATCTATGCATAATGCCCCCCGATTCCGAGCTCAAGCTCAATCTGTGGACTGACAAACAGATGGAATGGAATGGAATGATGCCTTGCCTGGTTTTCCCGATCCCTGCCCCCGAATTGGGGGACGATCTGGGGGCGCGCGTGGGCTGCCATTGCAATTCCCATTTCCACTTGGCCGTGTAATGTGACTCATGCGAATGGGATACCTGTCGGGAAGAGTTCTGTTTGCTGTATTTATAGAAAGAAGCCTTATCTTGGTCTGGGGATCGAGTCATAACTCTGCCACTTCCTGCTGACATTTTTATGCTACAAAATGCTACCTAAGCCCATTAGATAACTTTTCCATTTCCATTTCGTAGTCACAGACCATAAATATTAGCGCGAGAACCTAATTAGGTATTCCCCTGCTCTCGCCAGCAGATAGAATCAAAGAGAACAACAGACCGCACACGGGGTCGGTCTCTTCTCTGCATTGCAGCCTCTCTGCTGCAGCTCCAGCTACATTTCCAGTTTCCATTTCCAGTTTCTCTTGTGCCCCCCAAACGAAACCTTCTTAATTATGTAAAATCCGAACACGAAATGCATTTCATATCAGCACTTCCCCCCCCACTCTCAATCTGGTTTGCTCTGTGACCCAATTGCAGGCGGCCGAATGTGTAAACATAATTTACTCCAATTAGAGTGCCGCCGCCTTATTAGTGTGCCACGCCCACGCTCCGCACACTGTTTGCCGCCTGTTGCTTCTGCCATACGAAATTGGGGCACATTTAGAGTACATCGCAGATAGTGGGAATACTCCAAGCACGGACATGGACATGGACATGGAGAGGGGTAGGCATAGGCATCGGCATAGAATGCAATCAATAAATGAAGTGGAAGCGGAGTTAAAAGTGTACAGAGGGGTGGGGCACACTCGAGAGCTAATTGTAGTGCCCCCAGGTGCGTTCATTCCATTCAACTCTGACTCCCTCTCTCTCTCTCTCTGTGTGTGTGTGTGTGTGTGTGTCCCCTTCAGTGTGTTTTTGACTGATATGTCGTTAAGTGTTTTGCCAGTGCAAACAAGACCCAATGCACAGAGGGATACGATTTTGGTCTCGTATCAAACGTCAGGCAGCTGGCATTCAGGAACAGTTATTCCGATGGCTGTCGTTACCCACTTTCAGCTGTCATTTTGGTATTAGAATTGCCCCAATCAGATGCTATCTTACCCAAAGTGCAGATATAGAAAAACTTTCCATCAATCACATACGCAGAATACAAAAATATTTGACTGTTGATAACCTTAGAAGATCCCAAGAAATGACTTTACTCCTCTGGTTGAGTTCCACAGAAAAATAATAATAATTTTTGATAACAAAATTCTGGAAAAAAAATTCCCTGAAAAGCTAAGAAAAAAGTTAAAGATCAATCAAAGATTTATGGGAATTCAAGAGAACTAGAGTATAGATGCAGAACTGTACTGCCATTTGTCTGCATTCCCCTTTTCATAGGCAATTTCCTACAATTATTCACTCAATTACCCACGGACACATACCACACCCCATCCCCAGCCACAGAGTCGTTGTCAGTGGTGCAGACCGCATGAAAATATTATAAATTGTCACTGCAATGTTGCCTCAATTAGCGTGTGCAACATGTTGCTGGTGTGGCTGTCGAAGCAGCGGAGGCGGTGGCGGCGGCATGCAAACCACAAAAGCAATTTGTTGCCGGCAACCGACTCTAGTTACAACTCATTAATTTGCGTGTTGAGTGGAGACTCGCTGGAGCATTAAATGGCATAGTAGGAGGTGGTGTGAGTCTCAGATGGATTGGTATTGGAGGGGGCAAATGAGGCACACACTTGCTGTCCGTTGGCCTGTCCGTTGGACTGTCCGTTGGCGTTGCTTACAACAAAATCGCATTAAATTGCACGCTTGCCGCGCGCTTTGAACGATTTGCATATAATTATGGTAAATAAATCATAAAGTTGCCATCAAAATATTTACACATGCGATTTCCATATATATGCATGAGGCGAGTTCTCTGTCTCTTTCGGTCTCTGCAACATGTTGCTAACGAGCCGATTGATTGAGGAGGAGGAGGAGAGCGAAGAGTTCAATGCAAGACAACGCACGCTCCTTGTAGACGCTCTGCATCCGGAGTTGGCATCAATTAAAGCGACATAAAGGAAACTTATAATTTTCCAGCAACTTAATCATAGTCGGCATTCTTTGTCCCCCTTCCTCCCCTTTAGCTTTTTCCCTCTCCCGTTCTGTGGCCACGTAAATGCGGCCGATCATGCATTTAGCAGCATTTATAGAAATTGCTGGGGAAGCTCCTCTCTTAAGCTACCTCTCTCTCTCTCTCTCTACCTCTCTTTTGCTGATCTTCCTCTGTTCCCAAGAATTGTACAGCAATGGCGGGGGTGTTTGGGGGTGGGTAATCGCTGTTTAAATTTGTACTTCGTGATGCAATCATTCTGAATGTCAGAGAGGCTCTAGAGAGACTCTCTGGCTCGGGCTCTGGCACTCGCCTCTCAAGCTCTTTGTACGTTAGGCGCCATAATGGGTTGAGCCTTAAACATACACACTCATACACATGCAACACACCCACACACAGAGGTTGTAAGAAAGAGACAGAAATAGAGAGACAGAGAGCTCTGAGGTCAGCAGCCAGTTGTTTTGGGCTCCATTGTTTTCAGCTCCTTTTTTGGGCTTGGCTCTGGACCTGGACCTGCACTCTACTACTCTGCGTGTTCTTTTTTTATTGATCTAAATTTGTGGTTTGCAAATTTGTTGGTCTCCCCCCCAAGTTCTGTAGAAAGGGGGAGAGAGACAAAGCCCAGTTTCTGCCGCTTATCGTTTGGCATTCCATTGGCATTTGGGGCCGAGCAATTGCTGTTATTTCCTTTATAGATTTAACTCCACTCTAATGAGCCAAAATCTTAAGCACTGCCATCTATGCTGGCGGCCCATGTCTGGCCGCTTGTATTGTAATCAGTTAACGCTTAATTGGGGCCCCAGCCACGCCCCTAAATCTCTCTGGTGGGGCATGCAATGTTGGCCACAATGGGGAATCAGCAGTAAGATTAGGCGGAAGTACCGCTAAAGTTAATGCTAAAGCAAACTGCTAATGCCAGTGTCTGTGCCTGTGGCAGTGGCCGGGGCAGGGGCAGGCAGCATTTGTGGCGCTGGCATTTTGTTTTATTTCTTGTATCCAACTTGACTTGACTTGCCAATATATCAGAATAAAAAGTGGATAAAAAACCACCAAAGGGGAACTCGCATGTAACAAGTACCGAAGAAAACGAGCGGAACACCCTTTCATTAGGCTACACAAAACAAAAAAGAAAAGACCAAAGCAGGGAAAAGAGCCAACAGAATACGGAATAATGATGAATTGCGGCATTATCGCACGGTAATACCTCCATGGAGGAGACGACGCAGACCCAGAACTACATAGGAAACTGGAGCAGTCAGGCACGAACAGAGAGTGCCAGGCCATGCCAGGGTGGAGCAGGGCAGAGGAGACGAGGCCAGGCCAGGCCAGGCCGAGCCAGAGCAGAACAGACCCAAGAGGCAAGAGCCAAGACAAATATGTAATTGGCCGGCAGACACGAAGGTGCGCGAGTATCACGTACCACATAGACCAGGCTCAAATGCATCGACATGATGATTTATTTGCATTGCAAAAGCCAAGAACATGACACTGTGAGAAATTTCGGGGGGGTGGGTAAAGAGAGTGGGAGACCCACCACAGAAAGAAAGTTCTTACATTTCCCATCAAAATGAAGATCATGTTTTGACTGCCACAAGGCAACAGACAGACAACAAAATTCTTGGGGAAGGTCAGAAGGTAGAGAAACTGATCCATAGCAAATGGTGTATCCTTTTTCTTTCAGTGTGGTAGCAGAAGTGAGGAAAATCCAACACGTAGTTGTGGCCAATTTCCCGAACAACTTAATTGAATTGTGCTCTGGGCTGTGGGACTCAGTGCAACGCTTCGTATACGCAATGTTTGCTCCTCTTCTGCAACGCGGCACTCGGTGGCAGTCGCTCATTTGCATTTTTCATTCAGCACGCACGCAGACCCAGACCCAAACCCAAGACCCCTCCCATAGATCGACCTTAGATGCATAATGGTTGGTTTATTTCTGGTGTTTACTCTTACTGTTGGCCCCCAAACCCCGACTGACACACCCACACACACCGCAGGCCAGGCCGCCTTCAACTTTAACATTTTGCCACGGATCGCAGA
This sequence comes from Drosophila bifasciata, assembly GCA_009664405.1. Classification (NCBI taxonomy): domain Eukaryota; kingdom Metazoa; phylum Arthropoda; class Insecta; order Diptera; family Drosophilidae; genus Drosophila; species Drosophila bifasciata. The sequence continues at coordinate 3,825,164 of CM019043.1, read as the reverse complement.
CTTTGGCACTTTTTGTGGATTGCAATTAAAGTTTGGTTGTGCCTCAAGAGCGAGAGCAGGAGCGAGAGACTGAGACAGAGACGGCCAGCAACGCCCAAAAGACTCTCGCGGATCCACCCATGACAATTGCCTTTGACATTTGGGCAGCTGGAAGACTGAAAAACTGGAAAACAGGGAAAACAGGGAAACGGGCTAGTAAAGGAAAACTAAAACCAATTTAAAAGCGTCAGGGATTTGAGGCAGCTTTTTGTTTCTGTTTCTATTTCTGCCATAACTAAGCCGTGGCCCGATCGCTCTCTCAGATCCACAGAGCCGCACCTTTGTCGGCCTGTCAAACTGGAAAACTGGCCAAAGAGCCCCCAAGAGCAGCAGCAGCAGCAGCAGCCGGCCAACAGTTTTGACAATTTACCACCAGCTTGGACTTGGATTTGGACGACTCTAAACTCGATGTACGACTTCGGATGCGGACGTCTGTCGTCTGACCATTTGTATAATTGGCAACTCTAATTTTTTGCTCTTTGCCAGGGAATCTTGGCGGGAATCTCGATCCTCTCCGCGCACTCACTCACCGACTGGGCATGGCTCTGACTGGCTACCACCAGTCACATGGAGTCGCATGCCCGCCTGGTGACTTATTATGGAGTTGGTAGCTGGAAAATTCACGATCAGCGAGCGGTTCTGGCCGCGGCCGGTTGAGCGTGAGTAATCGGAAAGCTAAGCGGCGTTGCATAAATATATCTAAAAAAAAAAGGAGAAAAAAATGGGAAAAATTGTGTACAATAATGAAACTGGTTTCTGGTTTTGGGGCGGCCGCTCTAAGAATTACAAGCACACAACTCTTAGAGAAACAGAGACACAGACAGAGAGAGAGAGAGAGATAGAGATGGAGCGACATGAGCCAGTGTTGCCATAATGCTTGTCATAAATTCTCCAAATTACCCAACACGTCGCAGTCTCTACGCTCTCGGGGTCTCAGCTCGGACTCTGCCTGATTGCAAATTGTGTGACAGCGGAGTGCACTCCACTCCGATCCGCTCAGCGTAAATTGAATTTATGTAGTTCTCTCTCTCTCTCTTTCTCTCTGTGTGTGTGTCGTACTCTGATCTACTTACTCAAAGGATTAATTGTATCATGAAGCTGGACTCCAGCCACAGTCTCTGTTCAGTCCATTCGTCAATCAATGTCTCCCCAGTCCATCGTGGACTGATAATTGATATTGATTTCCAAAACATGATCTTCAATTGATGGCAATTTATAAACGGTTTCTACCCCGTCCATTGAACTTATCTCAGTTCGGAGAGATCTTCCAGCAGATTCCCCCCTTCACGTGAGAGCCAATCAAAATGTTTAATTTGTTAGAACTTTTATGTCTCGCTTAAGCGCTGCAAAAGGATCATTAAAATCCAACAAAAGATATTTCTTGTGTGGGTCTTGGCCTGCTATCATAAGTCATAAAATACTAAAAGCAGTTTATGTTTCTCTTTCGGAATCTCTGGCCAGAGCATATTGCATAATAAAGATAACTGTAATCTCAGTTTGAATTAACAATATGGGGAAAAATCTGGCAATAAAAGAATAAATGGGATATAAAATATAGGTGAAAGTTTTTCTTTTTTTAACAATATAAAGAATATTAATTAATCATAATTAAATAGGAATTATTCCCTAAAGATACACTGAAATGCACTACAAAAATTCCAACTTATTTCAAAACTTATTACTATAAATATTGACAAGGAAGTAAAGTTCTGCAGCACTTCCTGACTCTTTCAGCGTCCACCCAGATATTGGCCAACTATTAGTAGCTAAAGTTCTGGCTGCGCTAAGACCAACTTTGCTTGGCTAATTGCAAATGTCAAAGTTTTTGCTCCCACTGATCTATGTACGGGGTAATACCTCGTGTTACCTCTGACTGTTCACTGTACATATGTACCATTTTTATGTACATATGTACATATGTATGTGTATTGTAACTGTGATTCATTTGCCGTATAGCGCGACGAACTTGTTGAAAATGGTTTCTAAAGTTTAACTTTATGGCCAACATTTTGTAAAACTTTATTTCGCTTTGTCCACTCGGAAGGCACTTGAAGTTGTTGTTGTTGTTGTTGTTGTTGTTGTTGTCGTTGTTGCTGTCACTGTCGCTGTTAGGTAGCTCAAGTTCCTCACTTTGAGTTGTTGTCAAGGCCCACGCGCCTTCAAAAGCGGCTCAGCAGAGGCAGAGGCTGGCTCTCCGGCTGAGACTGACTGTGAAGGCCTCAACGACGAAATGAATTTTTTTTTAACATTCTGTTACCGTTTCTTGGCCTTTCTACCACAACAACACTCGATTATGGTTACATATGTACATGTATGTTGCCGCATATCCATCCATCCATCCATCCATCCAGATTCATGCGCATTACGCACATTTGCGTAACAGATTCAAGTGCGCGATATGGAGAGTCTCAAGTGCCGCATGCTACAGAGAAGCCAGAGAAAGAGAGAGAGAACATTAAACATTAACCACACAGAAAAAAAAAAAAGAAACTGTTTAAAAAGAAAAAAAAAAAAAAATACATACCTTCTCCATGTGGCGGCCCCATAGTTGGGAGCATTACGCAGCAATACAAGTTTTCAAGTGCTCGCCCGAAAAGCAGCCACAAGGTGGGGTGGGGACGGGAAAGGCGTTGAAAAAAAAAAAATTCAGAAACTGAAATATTTTTTCTGTTTCTGTTTCGTATTGGATTTGATGTTGGATCTCCCATAATGAGTCTGCAGAAGTTTTGCCCCCTCCTCTTCACAGGGGCTGGGAACTGGTTTCCTCATCGTTTCTCTCTCATTTTTGTTGTTGTTCCTTTTCCAATTTGAAAATTAACTGTGTTTTGATTAATACCCGATTATTTCGAACCGAACTGAACACTGCATGTGTCTATAAATTATGTTACCCCTTTTGCCGCCATCGCTGGGGGTTCTGGGGGTTCTCTTGCTGCGCGGCTCGAATGTGTTAAATGAAGCTAGAAAGTGGCATCAGCAGCGATCAGAACGGATGATGGAAGGCTCCTCTTCGGCTCGTCCTCGTCCCGGATGACAGACGTAAATTGCTGGAGTTTTTGTGTAATTTATGAGCAAGTTTTCCCCCAACTAATTGGCCTAATTATGGTGCAGTTTACTGCGAGGACAATATAAATTGCAGCCCAGCATTGGTGCCCCTCCCCCCTGGGGAGACGATGGCGATTCACACTTCCGCGATTGGCCCAGAGTTTGTTTTAGACGTGGCAGTTGTGGCATCAGTTGTTGTTGTTGTTGTTGTTCCTCTTGTGGCAGTTGCAAACGGCAAACAACAAAGGCGAGCAGGCGGCATCGACAGTCAACGGTCGACAGCTTGAGAGAAGTCAAGAGTCGCCATTGCCATCGCCATAGCCATCGCCATAGCCATCGCCGTTGCCGACTCTAAACTTGAGAATCGAGTGCAGGGAATGGCACCCAGAGCCAGAGCCCAGACTACAAGCTGCAGCATGTGGCCGGGGCAGCGGCAGAGGCAGCGGCAGCTTCGGCCTGCAGTGTGTCTGCTGCCAACATCGTGACTAATTACATGCGACATAAAATGAAAGAAACTCCAAGCCCAAAGCTGCAAGCATCAAGAGGCAGCACTGCAAGAGAGTGAGAGAGAGAGGGGTGTAGATAGAGAGAGAGAGAGAGAGATCTAGCAAACAGGTCGTATACGTAATTGAAGAAAAAGTATCTGAAAATTGCCAAACAACAACCAGCAGCAGTAATTGGCAGGAAAAAGGCAGCAGCAACAGCAGCAACATCAGCAGCAGCAGCAACATCAGCAGCATCATCCACTGCAGCAGTAGACTGAAGGAGTCTTGCCACTTGACAATTCAATAAAACTTGAGCTCTGATTGCCATTCCAGTTGACAAGTCTAATAATCAGCTTTGTGGCCATGACATGGCCTGGGTTTTTGATGTAATTTGAGGATTTCCATTGCTGTCAGCTAATTGAAAGTCGCCTCTCTCTCACCCGTTCTCTCTCTCTCTTTCTCTTTCGCTTGCCCTGGCATCTCCCTGTGGCGGGTTGTTCATTAAATCTGCATCTGTTGCATTCTCCTCAGCTCGAACAATTTATGTGGCAAGTATTTTTAGAGCTGGCCACAAAAAAGTGCAATTGCAACAGCAATAGCAATAGCAACTGTTGTTCTGTTTCTGGTTTCTGGATGCTGTTCTCTGTTTCTCATCTTGAACGCCCACTGGCATGCCATTGCCATCTGCTGTTGCAACTTGTGCTGCTGTTGCTGTTGCTGCTGCTGTTACTGCTGCTGCCACACGAAAATAGCGCAAAGTAGTGCATCAATAAACAATAACAATGCTCCTGCTGCTGCTGCTGATGCTGCTGCTACGGTGCAAACAAAACAGGAAAAGCCAAAGCAGATCTGGCCGGCCACATGTGCGGATGTTGCAACAACTCCAGCCGCTGGCGAGCAGCAGCCTGTCAATAAAAAAAAACTAAACTGAGAGAGAAAAGAAAAAGAAAAAGAAAAAAGGAGGAAAATCCGAGTAAACCGAAAAGTAAAGTAAAGTGTGGCAGGGATGGGGGGTAGGGGAAAATAAAACATGTGCAAGTTGCAGTGGCCCGCGGTTAAGTGAAAGAAATAGCTGCCAATAGCGGAAATATTAGCGTTTGGGCTGACTGCCAGACTCCAAAGGAAACTCCGAAGAAAGCCCCTTACCACATAGAAGACAATGTGTTTATTATTGCATAGAAAGATGGATAAGAATCGATGGGGAGCTGGGGAGCTGCAGCTTGGAGGCGGAGTAGGAGGCGTGGGCTAATGACTGACGTTGAAAGCCTCTGGAATATGGAAAGCATTCACTGATAAATCGATCTAAATCGAGCTAATCTCTTGCTATAGCTGGACTATATATATATGTATAATTATCCATTGAACTTGAATTTCCAGTTCTGTGCTCTATCAGCCATCTATTCGTTGATCTAAACGAGATCAACTTGTAAGAGAATCTTATCGAATTGAATATGTTAAGTAAAGTCTTGAAATTCAAACTGATAATGAATATTCCATAGAAAATTGAGCAGGGCAGAGCAATATGACGCTAGAAGTATAGCAATGAATGATATTTCCATAAACCAACTTAGATGGAATGGAAATTGATATATGTACTTAGATTTGAGCTGAAAAAATTTCCACTAGTGTCCCAAATATTTATATTAATTTTGTATCTTTATCCATTTGCATTTCCCTGCCTTTCTTTAATCTGCAATTCCCATCTCTCACAACTTTGAAACTCTCTATGAACTTTCCCCTAAGGCTATCCGGGTACTGTCAATGCCTGAAGTATGCTCGATTACATGTCACCCCTATAGACTTACATACATATAGAACGAATCAATGCCATCCTGGGCCTAATTCAATTGTCGCTGAAAGGGCAGCAGTTACTCCAGGATACCCCTTACCCTACCCTACCCGTGCGTGTACCCTGGGCGCAACATCAAATGCCTTGACATGCCCCACCAACGGACTTTGGGGGTAAAGTCAAACCGATTGTGTTAAATCAAATGAAGCATAATTTTTACTCAATTTATGTATGTATGTGCGTACTGCAGGCAGTTTTCCCCAGTTAACGTTACCGTTACATAGCCCAATCCCAGTGGAACGCTTAGCCTGTCATTCCATCAACGGAAAAACGCCCACACCCACCACGACTAGTCGGGCAGAGGGTTGATGCGTTGCTTCTGCCTGCTTGCTGACTTTGATGAGAGCGGACAGGACAGGATGGAGCAGAGATGGAGAGTGCCTCGGGTACATCATATTTCTATTAATGACTTGCATATTTATGAGCCCTGAAACCCATTGCCATAGCCACATAGCCACACAGCCATGGCCGGCAGTCTCGCCCCGTGGGCAACTCGAAATGAGTGCAAATAAGCTGATTTTAATAATAGACAAACACGAACCCCAAAACACACACAAATACTAAAACGAGTGCTCCTCGCAGGCATCAAATGTGTGTTCCCAGTTTATTTGAGTTTTGGTCTTGTTCTTTTGCCCCCCCGGGCAATGGATGGATGAATCTATAAAGATACAACATGTACATAGTCTTAGCCTGTGAGAGGGGAGAGGGACCATTTAACTGGAATTCGGTTACCCATTGCGAAAGGCGTAATAAACGGCGCAATAGTAGGCGAGCAAGAACGGAAGAACCCTCCCTCCACCCCCCACCGATCTTATGTCGACCGGCGCTTTCATCCGCATTTTTTTTTTTTTAGTTTTAGCTTTGATGTGGTTCCCTGGCCATGGATTTCGTCAACATGTGGCTCCGCCAAACGATGCGTGGAAAGTCTTTAAATAAACAGCAGCAGAAGCCCAAGCAGCAGCAGAGCAGGCAGGCAGTCAGGCCTAGACCAGGGGCCGCCAAGGAAGTTGCCAAACAATATGAACCAAATTTGCATATGGCTTTTCCCCACTCTGTTTTTTTGTATTTTTTTGGCAACGAGTGTAACGACCCATAGATAGGATAGCATAGGCTTATGGCTCAGCATTAGGTGGCCCCAAAAAAGTGGAGTAGTTACTGCCAAGTACTTGAGAGTGAGCTCCGCCTGCTTTATGATCGCTTCTGTGTGGGCCCCATCAACTGTGTGGTTCCCACATCAGACAGACAACAAACTAATATGAAGACGACACAACAATGGGCCTATCAAAGTCAGCCAGCCAGGCCAGTCCCATTCCAGCCATTAGAGTTTTAGAGTCGCAGACAGCGACAACTAATAGCGCTCGTCCGTAATGAAGTGTTAGGAAATATCAGACAACGAGGAAAACGCTAATGAAATACTCAACTGGCATGTACACCTCTAGGTCTAGGGGTGTACTGTACCCCCAAATGCGTAGCACTACAAAAGTAGCGACAAAATTGTAATTGAGCAGCCACTTTTGTTGTTACTACGAGCTTGTAGTCAGTCTTTTGGTATCTTTTGATAATGATGGGAAACATCTTTTGGGCTTGAGATATTGTCATTATATTAACGGAACTTCAAGGTGAACTCACTGATATGAAAATTCTCACTGAGTTGTGGAGCTCTTATCCACTCAATGATCATAATGTGCGACGCGACCCCTTCTATTGCCCATTTGGAACCCCTTTAAATTCTCCATCGATTTCCAACTTGAAGCGATCCAACATGCCACTTGAAATTTGCCATGCCACAAAGACCTGCAATATTTGGGTAAACGAACCAAGCAACCCCAAATGCAGACATGCTACGCGTACTCGTAGACCCGTACAACATGTCTGGCAAATGGAATTAGGAAATCTTTTTCGCCAAATCCAACAAATCATGTTAAAGGCGGCCCAGAGCGAGGTGAGTATCGTGTCTGGGTAGAACGAGAACGCCGGCGGGCCTGAATGTTTATACCGCTTTCGGTTTTTGGCTGTTTTGAAAACTGTGCGGCTTATGGGGGGGAGGGAGGATATGGACATGAAGGTGGTGCTTGTGCTTGTGCTTGTGTGGGTGCTGGAGCGGTCTGTGTGGGCGTGTGACATTATCGAGGGTGGAAAAGCGTTGCAGTAACCCAAAACCAGTCGAAGAAATGCCAGACGGCAAGGGCATAAAGTTTATATAATTATTTTTATGCCGACTCTCTCTCATAACCGTAGAGTGGTGTGGAACGGAATGGATTCGGACTCGAGTGGTGGAGTGTGTGTGGTTTGTGTGGTTCTCCCTGGGCTGTGTCAGCGTCAGCCCTTTCCCAGTTGTGTTCTCTCCCCATATTGTATCCGAGTTGCTAAATATGTGAGTTATGCAATGAATAAAATTAAATTACACAAATGTCATTGCCTGTGATGTTGCTGTTGTGGCTGATGCTGCTGCTGCTGCTGCCTCCACTGATGCTGGCTGGCAGCAACATGTTGCTAATGACAGCAAGGACTCAAACCCCCACCACAAACATCCACACATCAGATGCATTTTAATTAAAATTTTGAAGAAGGGCTCACTTTTAATCGAAAGCCTCTGCTGCTGTTGCTCCCTGTATCCAAAACGGAAATTGTGTGCGGCTGTTGAAGTGTTGGTTGTTATTGCTGCCATACCCACCCAACCAGCCACCGACCCACCCACCAGTGATCAGAGCCTCCACTGTGATATGCATGTTTGTTGTCCTGTCTGCAGGGTTGATTTGGCAAACGACGCAATTTGTTTGTACTGGCAACAGTAACAACCAACAGCAGCAACAGCAACATGAAACAACCTCTGCCAAGAAGTGGAGTGGCGTGGCATGGCTTGGCCAGAATGGTGGGTCAGTGGGTGTCAAACGTCGCGGAGTATGAGATATTTGCACATTAAATACCGTAGCGTAACCCAGAAGAGCTTTCACTTTTTCCCGAGTGCCCGCGTGGGTGGATGTGAGTGAGTGTGTGTATGGGTGGGTGGGTGTGCATCCTATTCCCTGGGGCCTCGTAAGTGTTTGCCAGGTTGATTGTTTTGGCCTGCACTCGCTGTGGTGCGGTGTATGGGGTACAGTTGTGTTAACTAAACTCTTGCCTTTCCGTACCCTTCCTTTCTGTTCTGCGTGTTAATTGCTCGAAAAAGCTCTGTCAAGCTGGGCAGAGACGCGTCTCTGTCTATCGTTCGGATGTCCGTGTGGCTCTGGGCATAAGCAGCATATGAAATCATAAAATTTAACGATCGCTGCGTTGTCTGGCATCGTGTTGAAACCACCCCCTGGACTGACCAGGCTACCACCCAGCTCTGCACACTGCGGCTGCGCTGCTGCTGCTGCTGCTGCTTTGCTGCTCTGCTGCTTTGCTGCTCTGCTGCTTGGCTGCTCTGCTGCTTGGCACGTGTTCAAATTACCGTGAAGACGCTTAGGGGTGCATTCTACACAGAACAACAGCCGAGAGGCAAACGACATTCAAATTGAGTGAGTGAATTAAAAAACCTGGCAATCAGAGAGAAACAAACTACAGACACACACCGCGAGAGAATCTCTCTCTCTCTCTCTCTGTCTCTCTCTCTCGCTCTCACTCTCTCTCTGTGCTTGCAACAAAATATGAGCATACGTTCGAGCGTTCGTTTCCTTCCTTTCTTTGTTTGCTATTTTTGGGGTTCGTTCGTTTCGAGTTCCCTTCATGGATATGCTTAGAGGTCTGTTTCTCTGTGTGTGTGTGTGGGGGTAAAAGGTTTTCCTGAGCGTGTCTGCATGTGTGTGTGTGTGTGAGTTCACAGGGATCGTGCCGGGCAGACTTTTATGGCTATAAGTTACAACTGAGCACAGTGGCACGAGGGTCATTGGTTTCTGCTGCATTTCCTTTTTGCGGCGAAAGCGAATCTGGTAGAAGTAGTTCAAAAATGCAAAAGTGGATTTATTCTGTGAGCTGTTAGTTTAAATGATCATATTGTTTTGTTGTTACTTTGATTTGGTTTCACTTTTTTGGATTTTTAATCTGAAAAGGAAATATTGTTACACCTATAATACCTATTCAGATCTTGGTTTATTGGCAACTTAGATTTATCTTCTTCTTTTAATTCTGATAACGAACCAGATACCTTCTTTTTTACCCACTGTACCAATACATTTTTCGAACTAAATTCAAGAGCTTCAAAAGGTAGAACGAACACACACACACACCTTTCTCTCCAGCACCCCCCGTTCCTGGCACTTTGTACCCTCTCTCGTTGGCTACATAATTTCAACAATATGCGTGCATTGAACACAGCCCACCCACTGCCTGCCGCCTCCTTCCACCCCACAAACGCTTCAAACCGAAATCAGACATAAAAACATTACATTACAAACCCTTATTTTACACACACACAAAAACACACACACACACATACATACACATATATAAATGCATTAAAAAAGGGACGGAGAAGCAAAGAAAAAAGAACGGTATCGTAAGGCGAGACAGCAACCAAAAACTGAAACTGAAACATAGAGGAAGGCAGGATTCTGGAGAGGGGGGCAGCAGCAGTGGAAGGCGACTCAAGGACGCGAGGCGAAACGGGGCGAGAGTTCTTTGGCATCGACAAGGGATGCAAAAGCGAATGCCAGATATTAACCCCTCTTGTACATGTGTGTGTGTGCTGTTCCTCTGTGTATGTGTGTGTTTGTATCTGTGTGCCTTTGTGCGATGTGTTTTCGCCGTGGCCCGTCAATTTTGGTGCCAAAACAAACGCAACGAGCATTTTCGCCGATTAGGAAGGAAGAACAATCCGTGAGTGCAACGTGAGCGGAGAGGCAGCGCGCGCGAGACCGTCGTCCGTCGTATTCTAATTTCTGATAACCCGCAAAAAAATTACTTGTATAAATATTATTATTATTAATAATAATTCCCAGTTGTTTTGTGGCAAAAAAAAAACCCAAAATGATTCCAGTGAAATTCGAAAACGGGGAAAAACGGCAAAACAGAAAGTTCTTGTGTACTACATACAGCCGGCTGTCTTTGTTATTGTTTTCTTCGCTGCGGCTGCTGCTTCTTCCTTTAGTTCCTCTCTCTCTCGCAAGGAATAGTTCTTCTTCTTTGTGTTGGTGCTCGTCTCTAACTGTGTGTGTGGAGTGTCTCTCCCAGTACCTGTGACTGTGTGTGTGTGTGCCAGCGTGTGAGTCAGCGCAAATGGCAATGCGCATCTTTGTTTACCCACCAAATCCCTGGCCAGCAGTGCGGCTCCAGTGAAAGCGGCGCCAAAAGTGTCTTGTGGATTATTATTTCTTTTTTTTGTATTTTGATTTGGCTTTGGTTTTTGGTCAGAAACAATGAACGATTCGTTTGATAATTTGCATGCCGATAGCGATAGCCAAAATCATCATTTGAGCAACAGCAACAATAATGGGAATAATTCCACTGATGCGGCGGGACCCCATAATGATGGCGATTCGGATGAGGAGGTTATCGAGGGCATGGCCCTGCTGGAGGGCAACTATCAAGTGCTGCGCCAATGGGTGCCACCCGCTCCCAACTATTGGGATGCACCACCCAAGGCCATCATCAAGTCGGCCGAAGTGAGGTAAATATCACAAAAAAAGGAAATTGTATACAACTCAAACAACACTACACTGTGGGAAATTTTTAAAGCACTCTTGGCATATGGTTTTTACAAATTTAAGTGTCTCAATATTATGTCATAAAACGTGATGTAAAAGTGAATGGATCTGGTTATGGTTTCTTTATGGGATCTTTGTATGTAGAATTTCTCTATCTAAGGTTTATGATAAGTCCAACAATATATTATAACAATCTCCAATCATATTAGTACAAAGAACTCTTAAGATCTAGCTACAATCGATGCTTTTTTTAATGCAAATAATTATATATTATGTCAGGTTCTTCCACCTAACACTGCAATGAGAGCTTTTCTTTTAGGAACTCTTTTTTTTGGTATATTTTTCGCTCAGTGTATCAGCATCAGCATCTGGCAGAGCAAACTGCACTTGTGTCAGCAACATGCTTATGCAATTAAAAGTGCAATTTTTGCATTTACATTTGGCCATTGCCTTCAATAACTTTTAATTAAGTGCTTCGCTTCGGCATTGATTTGACAGCGCATTCCATTTTGCTGCTCACAAATTGCACAGCAATTAACTCGAATCAGCTAGAGATCTGCCCCGCATCGCATCGATTCGAGTGGAGCGGAGTGGAGTCTGGAGTCTAGAGTCTGGTCTGACTTGTAGCTGAAGCTGGACATGGAGGTGGTGGAGCTGAAGCTAGAGCTTGGGCTGGGGCTGGTGCAGAGGTTGGGGCTGGTGCAGAGGTTGGGGCTGGGGCTGTGGCTGGGGCTGGTGCTGGGGTTTGGGCTGGTGCTGGTGTGCTGGCAAGGCGTCTCTAACGGTCCAAGGCAGTCGCTGGAGTCGGTGCCATTCAATAAAAGTGCAGTTATTTGTAACGCACTTTTATGGCCACACAAACGATGGCCAGTCTGGTTCGACTACTACCACATACCCACACCCGTGCCCCCTACCCGCCGATCGATGGAAATCTCAATGGATTTGGCCTCGACGCTTGACAAATAATTTTCGCATTTTACAGCCAGCAATTCATTCAATAAAAATTTGATTATTATGGGCGTCATCAAGTGCTGCATTCACATTTGCATGACATTTGCAACCGAACTAACCGAAGGAAATTAAATTGTAGTGCATATTTACAAATACCCTGTATAACGAGGGGAGTATGGGTATATTTGGCACTTGGTAGAGTGGTAGGATCATATAAGGGATTAAACTGATTGTGAATAGGGTGTTTAGTCGCATTCCAATTGAAGAGTTTTCTTAGTTATATTTTAACTCAAATCCACTTGAGTATATTTGATGCAGAGTATATCCACTAGTCGCATACCCTCAAGTCCCTGCCTTTTATACTAGTTTTATGGGTAAATCCAACTAAAGAAGACATCATCTCAGAGATATCAGTGAAAACCGTTGTGCCATATGCGCTAATAGATAATAAATATACCGATTATATGGTTATACATCTGCTCTGAGTTTTTCCGGGAATGGATCATAGATTTACCCGTTATGTGTACTTTGGGGGTTTCATTCATTGACTCACCCAAAAGCCGCGAGATCCGTGAGGCCATTGTGCATCGATAGAGTATAAACAGATTGTCGGCTGTCTGTCAGTTCTCCTCACTCGAGCGACGAGCGCCAACAGTTGGCGCTGTCTGGATGCCGGGTCTGCAAAGTCTGCAGAGTTGCTGCTGCTGTGCCTGTTGTCTCACTGTCAACACCAAGTGGTATGCAACATGCAGCTGGGACAAGTGGTGGTGGTGGCTGTAGGGGGACAGCTACAGCTCCTCTACAAGTGTCTTCGTCGCAGTCGTCTTGGTTGGCGTTGACAACTGCAGCATGAGTCTGCGAAATTGAGTTGCTGTTGCCGGCTGCCGCAGTCTCCTGTATCTGCATCAGCCTTCCTTCTGGTTGCTGCTGCTGCTGTTGGATTTTTTCTGGTAAATAATAAATGCGTTACTTGAGAGCGTTCGAAATGGGAAATCAAAATGCAAACGCTGCCAGATTTCTTGCGGGATGCACTTGATGCAGGCAACAATGTCTTTGCCGCTTTTGGCCGGGCTTCGTTTTGTTTTTATCCATCAGGCCGTTAAGTGCAACAACAACAGAAGCAGCAGCAGAAGAAGGAGGAGGAGAACCAGCGGCGGCAGTGGGTTTCGCATTGCCGAGGGTATCTTTTGCACGTTCTCAATATGCATTTCTGAATTACAATATGTTGATTGCATTTCGCCGGCACGTAGATGGAACACATGCACATCCAACTGCACTCCACTCTGCAACACTCCGTGGCTTCCAACTACGCTCCCCCACACTCCCCGCTACACCATTCCATCTGGCCATAATAATGATGAGTATTGAAATTGGTAACAATGCAGTGCATTTCCGCACACCACACAAAACAGTCCCAGAGAGAGAGAGAAGCCAAACCCGCAACCCCAACTCCCTTTCTTTCTCACCCCACCTAGACAGTCGCAGTCAGTGTGCTTCCTCTGCTGCGGTTTGTTGGGGCCTTTTGTTCTTGGCCAGGATACGGCTACCCCGCCACTCTTAATTACTTTATACTCTCCTCAGCCGTATATTGTTGGTTGCCCGGGTAATTGATATGGCTTTGTTTCACTTGGCCAACTCGGTTTTGTTCGCTCTGTTTCGTCTACTTGTATTTGGTTGTTGAGCGAAAAGTTTCCAACGAGAACGAACTTCCCTTCATTAGGATATCCTTGACTTGAGGCACCAACCTCTAACCCTAACCACATGAAAGGCTCTGCATATGGCTCTGCCTTGTGCCCTAGGCCCAAAAACCGCAGATGACATAATTAATGAACCTTCGAACCATCATAAATAAGCAATGGTTTATAGTTATTTCTTGTTGTTAATTTTGCACATGACTTTTATATAAATCAATTTCATATTCTCTCTCTCTCTCTGTCTCGTTTTAGGTAAGTTGATATACGATGATGACAACGGACGAGGATTCCTTTTCACTTTGCCGCTAGATGTTCGGTGTTGCCTTATGTTGTGCTGTTGACGGTGCCAGTCACAATGGGCAACATTAACCACGACTATACTATACTATTTTGAATTGTGTGAAGGCGGCACGTCAATGTCATTGAGTCGCAGGGTAAATGGAAATGGAAATTCCACGTCGAAACAGCCCCAGGTGCGAAAACACTTCCGATGATGACTTGTCACACGAGCCAACTTTTTTCTTTTGCATACATTTCATTTTGGGTGGAGGATTGTTAGCGAATTAGCACAACAGTAAAGTAAGTCACATAAATTGCAATTTAGTTGGCTAGAACAAAAAGCAATTTCCTTTGCAAACTCTTTTTAAGAATTCTTAAGCTCTAATCGGTTTGTGTGTATCACATTCCTTTATGCTGCCCCCAAATTGAATTTAGGATATACAAAACTAAAGTAATCTTCTGGGATTTCCCATTGATTCGGACACATCAGAGCAGGAATCTATTAGCCCCAAAACGAGGATGAGAAAATGGGGGAAGAAAAACTATTTCCATGCCCGTGGACACACCTGTGCCCCTGATGTGGCGCTAACTTTTCCCATTATTATGGCCTTTAATGGCCCAATAGAATTGCCCATTTTCAAAGACGTCTGTCCCTGCCCCAGTTCCTGGCTGCCCCCTTTTAATGGCTGCAAATGTTTCCCGGGCCAAAAACTTTGTATCCCCCATTGGATTCGGCTCTGGGCGCTCTGACTTCGATTTCTGCGCTAGTTTGCATTGATTTGATGACACTTTGGGGGTTATTTTATTTCACTAATACTCGTAAACGATCCCACACCACGCCCCGTGCCCCGTCCTCCTCCGACAGAGTTGGCGTGTCAAAAAGTTGTCTGCACATTCAGACTGGCGCTTGTTTGACGTTCCCATTCTGATTCTGGCGTTGACGGTGTCTAACGAAATGTGGCAGCAAACGAGGTCATTATGTTTGCAATTAGCCAAATTGATTTTGTGATAGTGTCGACGGGAAGGTCCTGAATCCGACGCAGTCGTTGTCCCTATGCCATATCCACGGTTCTAAGCCCAATCCTAACCCTAGCTATAGCACACATAACGAATTCATTAGGTTCACTAATTGGAGCTCCAGCTAATTGCATTTGATTTTCATTTTTAAGCCAGTACATACATGCTATCATTCATATGGGTGGGTACTCGTGGTACACGCATCTTTGATGGTGACGGCACCTCGGGAGCTTCACACGCCACGCACTGCCGCCGCTCCATAAATCATAAAAACATAAAGCATAAAGCATCTCGAGCATCGCATCGCTTGGTGCAACAAAAAAAGCATTTCCGCTCACACTACGTTCCACGTCTGGCATCTAATTAGCCCAGAGACCGCATTAAGGGCCCTAATGTCATGCCCAGACAGGGGGCCTAATGATCTTGGGGGCCAGCAAACGCATCTGGATGCTGACCAACTAACATGGTCAGTGGCGAACTAGCCTTGAACTCTTCACATGGCTAACACGGTTGACATACGCGCTTTTTGTCACTCTTTAATGGTTAACTCTAAAGAGGGGCGGGGTCGAAGAACCGTAGAACCGAAGAAATTCTAAGAGCCACGGAGCGCCACTACGATCCATGTGGTCGACTTCTGGAACTATTCATTCCTACATTAACATATGAATGCGTAATACCTATCAGAAAATTTACATTCTACACGAATACTACAATTCTATGGCAACCACATATATACAGTGGTGTAATACAACAATTTTTGTATATCTTTTTATACTTTTAATTCGTAAAAGTTTCCAAAATTAATTTTTCAATTCTACAAATTTTCAAAATTATGTGTCATGATTCTCAAAAGAACTCTAAAACTCTACATATAGTTTACATGGCAGCTCAAATTCGCAGAAACGTTATGCATACTTTTGGGATGGGCTGTCTATTCAAGATCCACCAAAAACGATCCACAAAAGCCAGAGAGTGTTGCCTGTAAAGAGTGTGAACGCAAATATGAGCTTGACTCTCTCCGTGTCGCTCTTTTGTTTTGAGTGTGGAAGCAATTGAGCGTAAAAATCCCACTCAAGCAAAAAATCTCATTAATGTTCTGAATCAAGTTCGAGGATTAATTTTTTAAACAAAGTTTATTTTATAAATAGCTTCTTTTAAATAATACAATTAAAAGATACATTTTCTAAATAGCTAATTAACTTAGCTAGTTTGCTCGGGCAGCTAGTGATTCTAAGCGCTTGTTAGCCAAAAGTCTCAGCATATTTTTCAGTGGAATATCTTACGAAAACTCACTCAATCCCTAAGTCAATGTGATCCACATGCAGAGAGATCAGAAACTGTAACATGCTTTTGGGATGAGGGAGCTTAAAAAAACATGTTTTTCCAAATTATATCAGATTAATTGATAATATCTTGACAGATATGTCTGCAACACTATACATTCAAATATATCACATTTAGCTTCAGAGACCTAAGAATGTGATATTAGTTGGATAAATATCCCACCAAATGCCTCACTCGCTCTCTGTGCTTAAGCTCCACTAAATGCGTTCCACAGAGAGCACTACATAGTTGTGTCTCTCCGCGAATGAACCACATTGTGGCAGCTAGCGATCGTTCAGCCAATCCAAGTTTACACCTGTTGCCGTGCGCTTCGTACCTCCATCGACCGGTGCTGGTTCATTCATTTCGTGGCTCGTTCGGGTCGCCCCGTTGATGTCGATGTCGATTTCGGTTCATGTTATCTGCGCCAGATCTGTCATTTACCGTTCTCGTACCAGATCAGTGCAAAGTGCACAAAAACAACATCGATTTTAACAGCAGCGGACAAAAAAGCTGCCAACTGACCCGCGACTACGGGTATTATAGAGTGAAATAAATAATCGCAACGCTACCCGAGCGATCCATATCTCAGTGTCCAGTGGGTGCAGTGTGAGGTGGGAGTGCAGTGCGAAAAAGGATCACCAAAAAGGTGTGATCACAATCCCCAATACCCCCGACGCAGCCAAGTGAACTCCTTTTACAGCGCAACGCAACGCGTTCAATTATGCAAAGAGCCGGGCCGGGCCTCGGGCACCAGTGAAGGCTCCAGACGGCAGTGGATAAGCCGCCAAGGTGTCGAATGAGGTGCGACCAGGGCCAGCCCAGGCATTGTCACCAGCCAGCGCATTTCATACGATACGGATACCAACAGCAACAGCAACAATAAAATTACATTAAAAATCAAATGAAATTCGAGTACGATTTGATATTCGAGGCACAGCCATCGGCCACCATCGGCTGCCCCAGCATAATATTTTTATGGGTTTTTTATCAAAGATTCAGAATCGGTCAAAACACGCACTTCTGTAGTGTTTGTGTGTGCTTGTGTGTGTGTGCCGAAAGCCATCGAAAGAGTTGAGCAACGAACTTGATGGGATATACATAAGTACCCACCGACAGCGTAATGGCATTCATAAGCCCAATGGCAGCAGCAGCGTACTTTATTTGATTTATTTAGATGCGTTAAATTTTAATCGCCGCTTGCTGCGGCGCACTTTCACCATTGCCCATTGCCCATTGCCGTGGATTGCCAGAGCAGTGCACAGCATCGCGGAATGAAGTCATAACCAAATAGGCTTACGACCCGCTCTCAGCCATAAAACATGGTCCAACTACAACATTACTTGTCTAGCCATAAAACACTTGGCAAAACCCAAAAATAATTTGATTACCGAGCCACACAGTGTGCGGCTTTCTCTGCCTCTTGATCCAATTAGCCAGAAGGAGAGCGGAGGCAGATCTTGGCTGTAGCCACCCACAAGCACCACCAAGTCGACGATTGTAATGGAATTGACTTACATACATGGTCTGCAATGTGTCAACAATGGCTTGTTAGCAATTGAGTCCCGATCCGAGTACAAGTCCATGTGTCCGTGTGTCCATGTGTGTGTGTGTGTGGGCCGTCGACATGGGTTTCCAATGGAAAAACACCTTATTGACAAGAGACATTTGACTCGACCAACTGCACGTGTGAGCAACTGTGTGTGTGTGCGTGTGTGTATCTGCGTGTGGGCTTTGGTCAGAATTTATCTTTGATTTCTAATTGCTTGACATGCCAATTTAAATTTAATGCTCGACCGATAGCAATTTCAAGAGAATTTCTTGCCAGCTATCCATAAAATTCAAATGCCAGACAGAGCGACAGATCCCGAAACGGAACCCCTACAATTTGCCACAATATTTTATGGCTAAGCGCCTTGGTTACAACAGAGCTAGAGTCAGAGCCAGAGTCCAAGACAGAGCCCGAGCCTCGCTTAACCTAATCAATTTTCGCACTGATCGTTTTTGATTTGGCTTTATTAAGAAATTCTTCGTAATTATATACGGATAGCCGGCAGCAAATCGAAAGAAAACTGTTGTTTATGGTGTTGCCGCGCGTTGTGGCAGCAACTAGTTGTCTCAATTATGGGCCCCCGACTGCATCAACTTTCTCCCTCACTTTGGCTGCTGCGACTGCGACTGCGACTGCTGCTGCTGCTGCTGCGCTGCTTAACCCAAATCGACGCCTCTAACTAACTGGCGTGTTAATTTGTTAGTTTCCACTGGACAGACAGGCACTCGGAAATTGCCAGAGCATGAAGACTACCAAGAGAGGGAAAACAAACGAAAAGAATCTCAGCTCGGAATGTGGGGAATAGATTGGCCGCTTTACAGTTATCAGTGTGTGTGTGTTTAGCATGACAAAGGTCCAAAAGGGGAGGGCCACAGGCACAGCCATGCCACACGAGTGGGTCAACAACCTGAAGGCAAAGCCAAGACTCTACAGCCACTTTTCGTTATGTCAAATCGAGTTCGTTGGCAAAGTCTTTTGTCTCAGCTTTATATAGGAAATCACAGCCCAAAAGTCCTCCTAATGCTATCATCATTTGCATATTACACATGTTTTGTTGTCCATTTTAACGAACAATTAACAAACTATTTTAGGTGACTGTTGGCCCATTCATCATTGGGCCAGAGGAAATTTTTACCTCCAGTTATGAGCATTTACAGTGGGGAAGTCATAAATAAAGTTATACTCGTACTGTGGGAATGCTATGCGGGGGACTG
The DNA here is from genome assembly GCA_009664405.1 of Drosophila bifasciata. Classification (NCBI taxonomy): domain Eukaryota; kingdom Metazoa; phylum Arthropoda; class Insecta; order Diptera; family Drosophilidae; genus Drosophila; species Drosophila bifasciata. The sequence continues at coordinate 3,806,095 of CM019043.1, read as the reverse complement.
TCGTACATCATCATCATCGATAGATAGGCAAAACCCAATTTGATCTGTCATTCTGTCGGTCTGCGTTAGTTTCCCAAACATCTGCCCCAGCGATAAGCCCGAACGAACGAACGAGGGAACGGGTTTGGGTTTTGCCTGGAAAATGGAGCAGCAGCAGCCGCATTCGTTGGCGTTTCCTTTTCCGCGACGCTGTTTTGATTGCATTTGACATTTAACACGAGTGTGCGCCGCTGCCACAGATTAGAGTGGCAACCCGCCCACACACCCAGCCAGCCAGCCACAGCAGGGATGGAGGAGGCGTGCCTTGGCAGATATTAATTTTGCACCTCGAATCGCTGCGTTTTTGTTTATTTTTATGGGCCATCAAGACTTTTTGCCAATTTCCTCGAGCCTCTGCGTCTCAAGTTTCATGTAAACGTAATTGAAATTTAATAGAAATAAAACAGAGAACAGGAATGCTGCCATGGGAATGACAAATTTCCATTAATGGGCAATCAATTCTCAGAGGAGACAAAAAGCATTTAACACTCACCACTCGACTCGATTAGGCAGCGGACAGGCGTTAGATTATAATCGGGGGCCCAATGAAATATGAGACTGCCCAGACAATGCCTCATTAGGCCCGTGTCGGACTCTGGGCACCGACTACTTTCCAAAAAACTAGTTCTAGGCTCCCCCTAAGCCTAAGCTGTGTAATTATTAGTGAGTCGAAGAGGAGGAGGCCACAGCCAAAGAACAGCACCCAAGACAGAGTGGAGCTTTAGCAAGCCTAAATTATAGTTTGGGCATAAAATAGACAAACAAGTTAATCCATTAGCGGGCGCTGTCTCCGCAAGTGAGACATCTCTTTGCCACACCCCACCCCACAACTCTACCTAGTGTAATGGTAGAACCGGAAAGAAGTCAACATTGTGTGTAGATCTCTAATAAACGCATATTTCTCATTGTTTATCTTGGCTGGCATTCGTATGTTAATATTGGAAAATGTGCCAGCTGCCATTGGGCCATCAGACTGCATAATAAATTATGAAATTTTACAGTTGCAGCAGCAGCATTTGTAAGCTGTAAGCTAGAAGCTGGAATCCGATGCTGCAAGATGCGGGGGGAGTGAGGCTGAATGAGTTGTCATGTCTGTGGCGGCTTTCTAAACCACTTAACCAGTCAGTGATAAGTCCATAGATATGCCAGATTCTCTCTAACGTTGAATGGGATTCTTGATAACACAATTTCAAGCAGATCAAAAGAGATGCCCCCGCACCACCATTTCGAGTTAAATGAAATGCAGTTGAAGTAGTAGGCACAACAAAAAAGGTTGAATGCGGTGAATGGCTCAAACAGTTGTTCGGTTGGATGGGGCAGGGGTTAAGAAAAAGTAAACCAAGACAAAGCAATTGACTTTTTAACCTGCATTCCTGTAAATTAGAGATAGTCCCCCTACCATCTCCGTGGCAATTGCAATTGCAGCTATACACTTGCAGAAAAATCTGCATAAATAGCAATAAAATTAATTGCGCTTGTCTGACATTTTTCCACGCAGTTTTCAAACCAGCCGCTGGCAATGAAAACCAGAAACTAGACAAATGTCCGGCAATAAAAGGCTGCATAAAACAAAGTGCACAAAGCACAAGGCACTACACATTGAGTAGAGAGAGAGAGAGTAGAGCTGAGAGAGGGTAGATTGTAGAAATCCTGACAAACTGGGTAATTGCAGTTCGAGGATTGATGACAGAGCCGCCAGCGAATAAAACAAAAAATAAAATCATGCCAGTACAAAAAAAAAATGTATGCAATAATAGTCGTAAAAGTCACTTCTGTATTTGGCTTGATTTGATGTTTCGGCTATATGTATGCAAATTGCTCATATCTACTACTATACGTATGTATGTATGACGCGCCGTTATGTGGCCGCCTGCTTGAGATGCCTTCAATCAGATTGATTTCAATCAATTTACCAACTGGCACTGGGTCAGGCACGATAGATACTCTCGTATTAGTAGCACTGGCAATTTCCTATGGGGATAAATTATGCGACAACTATACATACACTGTACTCGTAGATCGATCGATCGTGGCCGTTGATGGCGTCACTTACACATGTCCGAAGCAGGTATCAATAAATACTAACGGTGCCTGCCGGCAGCAGCATTAAGTCCAACACTCGTCAGAGTCTCCAAGCAAGCAGCACCAGCTGTAGTCTCCACCACAAGAGTCTCCACATCTGACATCGCCGGAAGTCTTTGTTTGGGCATTCGTTGGTTGGACTCCATTTTTGCTTTATGATTATTGTGTGATCGCGTTTTAATCGCCTCAAGACTCATTGAAGAGGCTGAGACTGCATCTCTTTGTGGCACATGTGAATCATGTAGAAGGTGCCGCTTTTCTTTTGTAAACTGGTTTCTTTCCCACCCCATGGCCACTTACCCACTCATTGGGGCTCTAATCACACCCGCCGTTGCCTATTGCCGTTTCTGCTGCTCGAGTCGATTCTCGAGCTTCTCTAACTGCAGATTTACCCGCGATCGCGTGCTGTGGTCTCTGACTTTGTTGCGGCTAGAAATCATCTTCAGTTCGGTTTTTCTGTGTGTGTTTGAGTGTGTTTTAGCCGGAAGCCAGCGGCAGGCAGCCTACTAGTAGCAGCAGCATTGCCATGTGTGGGCGGGGGGGCACTCAGCTATGATTGCATTTGTTCTTCCTTATAATTCAATTATGTACTAGTTTGGGGAGGGGGTAAAGCTAGAAAAACAAAAACAACAACTAGAATTCCTGCCTCAATTGTTGATTCTTTTGGAGTGACTTGGAATGTATGTCTGTCTGTGTGTGCCCCTCCCTTTATGGCTGCCTGTGTAGTAGCCAGCTAAAAATTAGGGAAATTTATTTTGTCAACGTTTTTATCTTGTGGCACCCTAATAATTGCCTAATGTCAAGCTTTAGCCGCTCTTAAACGATATTCAGAGCTTAAGCCCTCTTATCGTAACTACACCCACGCATACTTTCAAGCTACGAATAGTGGGAAGCGTAAACAGCAATCGTACGATTTCACAGCTAAGAACCGCCTAATGCTGCTTCTATGTTTCGAGAACATACGATTGCACCGTTAAGGTAGAGCTTAAAGCTCTAATGACACCGTGCATAGACAATCGTCTGATGATGCTACGATCATTACCGAAAATTTAATGAACGAGTGCAGACGTATGTAGATTCTGTTCCAGATTATTGAAAATAAAACGTGCGTTAGATTTTCCCCCCGCTTTTATGCGAAGAGATTTTATACAAGATCAAGTTACAAAATTGTTAACAATAACTCGAAGTGTGTGCAGTGAATATCTTGAAAAGGGTATGTTGCCATGTTCGTGCAGTGCCCATGTGCTTACATAACAAATTCTACAGGGAAGAGCAACCTAAGCTGCCCACAGCAGTGGAGTCTGATTAAGACTACCCCTGGGTAGTCACCCTGCCATTGTGTTCACCGCAACATTCTTGGCGGAGTTCCATCACTCTACGTGGACCCTGTATGTCCAGATCTACACGTACAGAGCTGCCGAAGGTGCTGTCCCAATCCACCCGGGATCAAATCAAGAGTCTCCATCGGCACACCGAAGTCGCCTATATCTCTCCCAGCGCCACTTACATCTCCTCGACACGATCTTCGAATCCCAACATGCTGACCCTGTCATGATTCATTTTGGATTACAGACTAAGTTCCAATAAAATCCACCGTCACATATATAGTCAGCATAGTAATTCAGTGAACGTGAACTTTTTAAGCAACCCTCGCTAAGGGCTAATTATGTTCCTTTTCATTTGATTTTATATTTCTTTTTTTTTTTTTTGCTATAATGCTCCTTAATTGATTTAAATATTCTTATATATGTAGCTGTAATGTAAATTAATAATCAGGTAAACTGAGACAACTGGCTGATAAATATGAACGGTTTTTGAATTGTTAATTGTAGATATATATATTTAATTAATTTTAATATTTTAAAACAGCCAACACCGACACATATATACGTCTCATTGGGCCCAACGATACACGTAAAAGGTTTATGGCGGAGTGAGTAAAAACAACAGAATGTAGTCAATTTGTTTCTTCATTCGTTCATGCGGGACGATATGAAGTCATACACACATATATATCCAATTACCTGATTTGACCCTCGTTTATAAAAAAAAAAATGCACTTTTGTCTTAGTTTCCACACACTTGAATTCCTATTATATAAATTATCCAATATATATTGATATTCTTTCTACCTTTACCTTGTCTTATGCTAATACATATATATATATATCCATAGCCAACATCTTTTGAAATGACTTATCGAATTTAATTGAATAATACCTAGTGATTAAGAAAATTAGTACCCTTATTCAAAAATCTATATGTACATTAATGGAGCTTCCTAGAGTTAACATTATGATTACCCGTATTGAAATTATCTTTTATATTAAAATATGAAGTTTTATGAATTTAAAATGAATCTTTAAACTTTTTGTAATAGTCGGTCGAGTATCCATGCCAGGATCTAGTAATATGTGGTGAATCTCATTTGAAGATCATCAAGGACAATGCAGGAATTCTAACGCATTGTCATGGTAGGGTGGGTAGAGAAGAGAGGGACAATCAACACCTATGTTCCCTCCACTTAGAAATGGATTCAGTAGGGCTTTTATTTGGCGTGTCGGCGCTGTTCGAATTTAACCTTGTCTTTTTGTATTATCTTATATAGTTCTGTAAAGTGCACTTATTAAATGTAGTAGGGTACAAAAGTATAGTTTGGTAAGGAAGAACCCCGACAATCCGGCGAGCTAGATCCGAGCCTAGCAAGAGTGCACACGACCGAACCTAGCTGTACGCCGTCCTTAAGGATCAGCTTCTATCATCTGCTGATAACAAGGGCATGTATATTTCTTTAGATATATATATATAAACTCTGGTATACTACACATATATGGCGCCCAACGTGGGGCCAGGCAACTAAACATATATGGCGCCCAACGTGGGGCCAGGCAACTTGCCTCAGAATCTAAAACCTATTCTGAACTGTTATTAAAATTTGGATTTATAGTTTCGTACTATATAGGCCGTTTTATTTTAAAAAGAATTATGCAAACCTTGCCTTGGTTCACCAAGCTCAACCGCTTATCCATTAAATAACAACGACACATTTTTTTATAATGCTTAAAGACCAAGATTTCCAGATTTGTGTGTGGACTCTGTTTTAGGATTTAGTAACTGCAATTCTTTCGTTAGGATTGGTTAACCAAAGCAGACCCACAGCGCATAATCACGAGTATCGGAAGTAGTTATGCAATGCCAAACCATGATCAGTGTAAACAGGAATTGTTTTAGGATTTTGCGACCTCAATTCGTTTATTTGGATTGATCGACCAAAGCAAACCTGCCTAACACACATTGCATCCTGAAGTATTTGGATTTACAATTTATATTGCGGGAACGCGATAATTGTCCAGTAGTTCAACGCAAGAGGTCATGAGTGATTAATTGTCCATATTAATAACAATAGAAAAGCCTACTGAAACTTATTAAATAGCTCTAAGTATTCTGGCATGTGAGAAAAAGACAGACATTATTCGTATTACAACCACCCATTTTTTTTGAAAGTTATTTATTTGGCTATTGTTTTTGGTATATTTAATTCTTTAATTCGCTTAATTTTCTCTGATGAATAATGGCTGTACGACGAAGTACAGACGATATTGTAACTGCTTTGCAGGAAGCAGAACCATTTTGTGGTATTTGCAACGAAGTATTAGGAGCTAGTGAGCTTATTGCAAATACACCGTGTAAACATAAATTTCACAAACTTTGTATTTTGGAACAGATTAAGACGAATCCAAAATGTCCCACCTGTTCATTAGATTGTTCTGCTTTAGCACTAACATTCTCTAACAACACATTGTTAGCGGAGCTTAACGCAGAAGGAGCACGACCATCTAGCGCTAACGAGTCTTTTAGCACGATAGACGGTACATCAAACCGACCCAAAAGGGGCAAAAGTATATTAGAAGAGGTATGAGTACAAGATCAACTCAACGCTCAAAGTTAGACCGCTCACTAACTGAACCAGTAACCGACAACACAACTCTTCCTATAAACACCCAAATTGAAATCGCTAATTACGTCCAGTCTGCTGTTAGCATGCAACAGGCTCAGTTGATGGAACAGCTTTCTTCCTTTTTAAGCAAGACTATTGAATCGTCAATTCAAAGTCAATTAGCGTCACTTCAAATGACACAACCGGCACACAATACACCAGATGTTTCACGTAACCAGACGAACAACAGTGGTAGCGCTCAAGCACGAGATAGTCATGCTGAAGTTCTATTAGATTTTTTTCAAGGGCTAGTGCGAACCGAAGTAATTCGAGCTCACACGTAGCACCAGAAAAAGTTTCGAGCATAATGCAGAATTGGCGCATAAAATTTGACGGCTCAAAACAATGCATGAGGATGGATGAATTTATATATCGAGTCCGTTCTCTAACTCAACAAAATCTTAGTAACAACTACCAATTGCTTTGCGATCACTTGTATCTCCTATTCACGGGGAAAGCAAGCGATTGGTATTGGAAGTTTCACCGCACTTATCCGAGGTTTACTTGGGATACCTTTTGTATAGAGTTTAGACGAAGATTTGAGGATGCAGAGACCGACTACGACATCTGGGAGAAGATAAGAAAACGCCGTCAGGGCGAAAAACGAATCATTCGATGACTTCCAATATGCTGTCGAAGACCCAGTTGACAGACTCCAAAATTCCGTTGTAGAAGAAGATGTTGTCGATCTGTTAATTAGAAACTCCAAGCCCTCCCTTCATCTCGAACTTCTTCACTTAAAGATAGCCAATAGGTCGCAGTTACGACGAGAAGTAAGGAAGCATGAGCAATTTTACAATGACATAAAAAATCGGTGAAGCCAAGGACTCCACGCTCGCACGTCTCGGAACTGTTCAACCCAGATGATAGTGACAAGCAACCCGACGACAATTTAGAGTCCAACGAAGTATGTCAAATACAACGTCGCGCTGCGCAGACAGTTCCAACTTGCTGGAATTGCGACATCAAAGGTCATAGATTTGACGATTGTATAGGTCCACGTAAGATCTTTTGTTACGGTTGCGGAACAAAAGATACCTACAAGCCAACATGCCCCAAATGTAACCCTTCGGGAAACAGGCAGAAGGATGTGTCACACGACAACAAGCCGACACATCCTTAGAAAACAGTTTTCAAGAACCACCTACTGAGTTGACAAATGACCAAAGTTTAAGAGAGCCAAAGACCAGCTCACAACCAGTAGAGAAGCCACTGCCTACGGCAGTTCACTTTTCATTTACACCTTTATCTAAAAAGGGAAGCAAACTATAAGATAGCTCGTAAAGAAATTTTTGATAGAATAGATAGTTTTAAATTTATAAAGAAGCCTAAACGTTCAACTAAACGTTTAAGAAATTTTTGGAAAATTGTTCGGATGAACAAGAACAAGTTCGTATCAGCTTTATTTCTCAATTCGGATAACAGGCTGTATACCAATATTACCATTGAGGGTAATGAGTACGTAGCATTATTGGATTCGGGAGCCACACTCAGTTGTATTGGAGGTTCAGCCGCAAAAGAATTGGTAGCGCACAGAAAAGTTAAGAAGTGTTCAGGAGCAATACGAACAGCTAACGATACGGAAAGCAAGGTCATTGGCAAGCTGTTAACGCAAATTACTTACCGCGGACACACAGCTGATTTAGAAATGTTCCTTATTCCAGAACTCAAGCAAGACGTTTATTTAGGGATAGACTTTGGCAAAAGTTTGGGCTTTTGGATCAAATTTCACACACTGCCGAGGTATCAGAATTAGATGTCGGAGGTACTGATGATGCAGAAGAACCACCAAACCTACATAAATTAACACCAGTCCAGAGAAATCGTTTAAATAAAGTGATAGGTATGTTTCCATCTTTCGCTACTGAAGGATTAGGCCGTACTAGTTTAGCCACACACTCTATAGATGTTGGAGCAGCTATACCAGTAAAGCAGAGGCATTGGCCAGTATCGCCAGCAGTAGAAAAATTGATGTTTGCCGAGGTTGACAATATGCTTGCGCTCGATGTTATAGAAGAGTCAGCTAGTCCCTGGAGCAGCAATTGCGTCCTGGTAAAGAAGGGGAAAAATATAGACTTTGTCTCGATTCAAGAGAAGTAAACAAGGTCACCAGACGTGATGCGTATCCCTTGCCACATATCGATGGGATTTTGAGTCGTCTACCACCCGCTCGGTACATCACCGGCTTGGACATGAAGCATGCATTTTGGCAAATCCCGCTAGACGAACAATCGCGTCAATATACTGCCTTTACAGTTCCGAACAGGCCATTGTATCAATATAAAATGATGCCATTTGGTCTTTGCAATGCCGCTCAAACCCTCTGTAGATTAATGGATCGAGTAATTCCAGCGCATCTTCGTACTCGTGTCTTTGTGTACTTAGACGATTTGCTTTTGTTATCAGATGATTTCGAGTCGCATCTTTTGTTGTTACAAGAGACAGCTTTGTGCCTGCGCAAAGCAAATCTTACCATTAACATAAGCAAATCGAATTTTTGTATAAAAGAAATCACATATTTGGGTTTCATTATTGGAAATGGTCAGATAAGAACAAATCCTGACAAAATCAAGGCCATCTCAAAGTTCCCTGTGCCAACTACGGTTAAACAACTGCGTCGATTCCTGGGACTATCCGGTTGGTATCGACGATTTGTTGAAAACTACGCCACCGTTAGTTTTCCCCTAACAGAGTTGCTGAAGAAAAAGAAGGATCTACAGTGGAATGAAAGTGCTCAACAGTCGTTCGAAACGTTAAAGTCCTGTTTAACCGCTTCACCCATCCTTATAACACCTGACTTTTCAAAACCTTTCATTTTGCTTTGAGACGCTAGCACTTACGGAATTGGTTGTGTTTTTGGCTCAAGATCGCGACGGCGTTGAATTGCCTATTGCCTACATGTCGGAGAAACTATCAAAGGCACAACGTAACTATTCGGTTACCGAGCTAGAGTGCTTAGCCGTCATTAAGGGTATTAAAAAATTCCGCTCTTATATTGAGGGACAAGATTTCGTAGTCATAACCGACCATGCTGCACTGCAATGGTTAATGCGACAGAAAGATTTATCAGGAAGGTTAGCGAGATGGTCAATGAAATTGCGAAGTTTCACCTTTAATATTTTACATAGAAAAGGGTCATTGAATGTTGTAGCTGATACGCTATCGCGTCAGGATGAACCGACTATAGAAGAGCTCACGCAAATAAAGCCAATGGTAGATCTAGAGTCAGATCAGTTCAAATCAGCCGATTATCTGAGTTTAATAGAGAGCATTAATCAAAATCAGAGTAAGTTCCCAGACTTGAAAGTGATGGACGGTCAAGTCTATAAAAGAACAGTTTTCGCATCGGGAGATGAGTCTCAAGAAAACGCTTCATGGAAACTTTGGGTTCCTTCAGGGTTGATCGCGAACGTTTTGTATCAAGCTCATGACGCCCCTAGTTCCGCGCATTGTGGAATGAGTAAAACCATCGAAAAGCTAAAAAGATATTTGTTCTGGCCTCGCATGGTTAGCCAGACGCGGAGATACATATCGGAATGCACCGTCTGTCGTACGACCAAGAGTCCGAATACGATTCTTAGACCTCCTATGGGTAAACCATTCACTTCTGATAGACCGTTTCAGAAACTGTATATAGATCTCCTAGGGCCATACCCACGCACGAAAAAGGGAAACATAGGACTGCTCATAGTTGTCGATCACAATACAAAGTTCCATTTTCTATGCCCACTTAAGAAATTTACAGCCCCTAAGATTTGTGAATATTTGGAAGGATCTCTCTTTTATACATTTGGTGTGCCAGAAGTAATTTTATCAGACAATGGATCTCAATTTAAGTCTAGCTACTTTCAGGCATTTTTGAACAGCTTTGGCATAACACAAAAGTGTACTGCAATTTATTCGCCGCAAGCTAATGCCAGCGAGCGATTGAACAGATCCGTGATAGCTGCGATACGAGCTTATATCGGTAATGAACATACCAATTGGGATGGTAACCTGAATGCCATTAGTGGTTCACTTAGATCTACCTTGCATAGGAGTACAGGGTATTCTCCCTATTTTCTGGCTTTCGGGCAAAACATGTTGTTGAATGGGAAAGATTACGCACTTTTACGTAAGCTAGACCTGCTAAATGACGATACTAGAATAGAGAAGCCAGATTCATTGCAGTTAATCAGACAAAAGGCAAAAGAAAATGCCAACAAGGCACACGAAGAAAATGCGCATAGATACAATCTTCGCTGCCGTAATGCACAACTAAAAGTTGGAGATTTAGTGTACGCTAGAATTTCACCCAGAGCAGTGCTATTAAAAGGTTTAATTCTAAACTAGCGCCTGTATTTATTAACACTCAGGTACACAAAAAGCGAAGTCCATATTATTACGAATTGGTCGATGATAACAAGAAAAACCTCGGTGTGTATCATCTGAAAGACATACAAGTCAGGAAATAATTCTTTCTTCTTGAGGGTCTTCAGATAATTCTTCGTCGAGCAGGTCTTGTAGTATTATCTGTGCTGTAGTAGCCAGCTAAAAATTAGGGAAATTTATTTTGTCAACGTTTTTATCTTGTGGCACCCTAATAATTGCCTAATGTCAAGCTTTAGCCGCTCTTAAACGATATTCAGAGCTTAAGCCCTCTTATCGTAACTACACCCACGCATACTTTCAAGCTACGAATAGTGGGAAGCGTAAACAGCAATCGTACGATTTCACAGCTAAGAACCGCCTAATGCTGCTTCTATGTTTCGAGAACATACGATTGCACCGTTAAGGTAGAGCTTAAAGCTCTAATGACACCGTGCATAGACAATCGTCTGATGATGCTACGATCATTACCGAAAATTTAATGAACGAGTGCAGACGTATGTAGATTCTGTTCCAGATTATTGAAAATAAAACGTGCGTTAGATTTTCCCCCGCTTTTATGCGAAGAGATTTTATACAAGATCAAGTTACAAAATTGTTAACAATAACTCGAAGTGTGTGCAGTGAATATCTTGAAAAGGGTATGTTGCCATGTTCGTGCAGTGCCCATGTGCTTACATAACAAATTCTACAGGGAAGAGCAACCTAAGCTGCCCACAGCAGTGGAGTCTGATTAAGACTACCCTGGGTAGTCACCCTGCCATTGTGTTCACCGCAACATTCTTGGCGGAGTTCCATCACTCTACGTGGACCCTGTATGTCCAGATCTACACGTACAGAGCTGCCGAAGGTGCTGTCCCAATCCACCCGGGATCAAATCAAGAGTCTCCATCGGCACACCGAAGTCGCCTATATCTCTCCCAGCGCCACTTACATCTCCTCGACACGATCTTCGAATCCCAACATGCTGACCCTGTCATGATTCATTTTGGATTACAGACTAAGTTCCAATAAAATCCACCGTCACATATATAGTCAGCATAGTAATTCAGTGAACGTGAACTTTTTAAGCAACCCTCGCTAAGGGCTAATTATGTTCCTTTTCATTTTTTTTATTTTATATTTTTTTTTTTTTTTTTTGCTATAATGCTCCTTAATTGATTTAAATATTCTTATATATGTAGCTGTAATGTAAATTAATAATCAGGTAAACTGAGACAACTGGCTGATAAATATGAACGGTTTTTGAATTGTTAATTGTAGATATATATATTTAATTAATTTTAATATTTTAAACAGCCAACACCGACACATATATACGTCTCATTGGGCCCAACGATACACGTAAAAAAGGTTTATGGCGGAGTGAGTAAAAACAACAGAATGTAGTCAATTTGTTTCTTCATTCGTTCATGCGGGACGATATGAAGTCATACACACATATATATATCAATTACCTGATTTGACCCTCGTTTATAAAAAAAAAATGCACTTTTGTCTTAGTTTCCACACACTTGAATTCCTATTATATAAATTATCCAATATATATTGATATTCTTTCTACCTTTACCTTGTCTTATGCTAATACATATATATATATATCCATAGCCAACATCTTTGAAAATGACTTATCGAATTTAATTGAATAATACCTAGTGATTAAGAAAATTAGTACCCTTATTCAAAAATCTATATGTACATTAATGGAGCTTCCTAGAGTTAACATTATGATTACCCGTATTGAAATTATCTTTTATATTAAAATATGAAGTTTTATGAATTTAAAATGAATCTTTAAACTTTTTTGTAATAGTCGGTCAGTATCCATGCCAGGATCTAGTAATATGTGGTGAATCTCATTTGAAGATCATCAAGGGACAATGCAGGAATTCTAACGCATTGTCATGGTAGGGTGGGTAGAGAAGAGAGGGACAATCAACACCTATGTTCCCTCCACTTAGAAATGGATTCAGTAGGGCTTTTATTTGGCGTGTCGGCGCTGTTCGAATTTAACCTTGTCTTTTTGTATTATCTTATATAGTTCTGTAAAAGTGCACTTATTAAATGTAGTAGGGTACAAAAGTATAGTTTGGTAAGGAAGAACCCCGACAATCCGGCGAGCTAGATCCGAGCCTAGCAAGAGTGCACACGACCGAACCTAGCTGTACGCCGTCCTTAAGGATCAGCTTCTATCATCTGCTGATAACAAGGGCATGTATATTTCTTTAGATATATATATATAAACTCTGGTATACTACACCTGGGAAGCAGAGTTCTCTTATTTCGAGTGATCTTTGATCTTGAAGCCTTGGGTAATCTGATAAATATTGCCTCCACTTTTGATTGACAGCCTTCCCTGCCTCCCCCCTTCTGCCTTCCCTGCATTCGCATTGATCTCATAAATATGACTCTTGCGAGTAGACTACTTTCTACCAATGCCCCCCTCCACCCCTAATGTACACGGCTAAGAGTTCTAAGAGCACTAAGCTAAAAGCAGCTTAATGCACTCTAGGATAGACAAACACACATAAACACACACGTGTATGTTGGATGCTGGTAAGCTGCTGGAATGGCTGTTAAGGCATTTGGCTACCACTCAAACTTGATGCTGCCTCATCCTCATCCACAACCTCATCCTCAGCAGCTGCCGTTGCAGTTGCCATTGCCATTCCCCATTCCTGCTGCTGTTTGCTGCTGCTTCTGCTGATGATGATGAAGATGAAGTTATTATTATCTGACAAGGGCATCGCCGCCATGGAAAACTGCATTTGCAGTTGCATTGGCCTCGCACTTGGCAAAAATGTTTTTCCACATTTTCCATCTACCTTCTACGTGTCTTGTGTCTTTATTAGAGGCGTGACTAATCGCCTGATGGCTGATGGCCTGACTACCCGGCATCGCCATCATCATCATCATCATCCTGCCCTGGCCTGGCCTGGCCATTACGATTACGCTTACTACTGGTAAACGCGGCAAACACTTTGCTATTTACCTTAGATCCCATCATTATTAAGGCCACAACAACAACAACTGCCAATTTTCGGGCTACACAGAAAATCTGTTGATGATTATTTCTTGGGGGAAAGTGTTGGCGGGGAGGCCTTGATACTGTTTTTCACAGATTTCCATCTCGTTTTGAGCGTAAATTATAGGCCATCGATCAAACAGTTTTGTCTGCTGTGAAAGTTCGAAACTTTTTCACCGAGAGGAAATTTCCGTATCGTTTGAAATGCTGCTGAGAAAATAGAAAAAATGCAAACAAAAGTAACACAAACTAAGGAATTTTCCCAACTAATTAAATGCCAAATAAATATAATTCTTTTAGAAGTTAAAACTAAAACAAAAACAGATTAAATAAATTTAAAAAGAAAAAACAAAGAAAAAAAGGAAAAAAAAAAGCAAAAAGCAAGAAAAGGAGTATAAGGAAGGATAATGTCATTGCTAACAAGGAAAGACAACGCGAACTGAAAAATAATTACGGCCCAAGAACAATAATAATAAGCAACATGAGCAGCCTGTCAGCGTCGCCAGGCGGCGGCACTGGAGGAGATGTTGCAACAGCGACTGCGACTGTAACTGCCAGTGCCACTGCCACTGCCACGGGCAGCATGGAGCCAGCGATGGTGCCACGTACCGCCAATTTGCTGGCATGCAAACAATGGTGGCGCGTCTGCTTCTTGTACGGCGACCAGCAGAAATATTATCGACAGCTCTATAGCAAGGCAGCGGCCCAGCGCCTGGCCGGAGCCAATCAGGAGAACGACAATGCGGCCCAGGGAGCGGGCACAGGAGAGGGAGAGGAAGCGGGCCAGGAGTACGACACGGTCGCGATGGGCGATGGTGATTTTATCGCGGCGCAATTAGATGCCGGAGAAGATGCGGACGATGGCATTGATCTGGGAGATAGCAGCCAGCCAGTCGGCGCAGGAGTAGGAGGGTCAAGAGTGGCCAAAGGAGCTGCAGCGACAGCAGGTCGCCCACTCTTTCCACTCTCCTCGTCGCCGCGACGCAGCAAAAAGCTGCTGCGCTCTCTGCGAGCCCACGTCAAGGGAGAGAGCAGAGCAGAGAAGACAGTGAAGGGAACGAAGCCACAGAGTGAACCTCCCAGCGAACTGACCAAGCGAAATGCCAGGGTGACCGTGCTCGATGATCCCTTTCTATTCGGCATCGATGCGGATCATCTGGGGATCTGGTGCGGGGCAAGGGCAAGCAGTACAGTCCGCTGGAGGCCACCGAGAACATAGCCAGATTCTACGAGCTGCAGCTGGAGACGACGGAGGCCACGGCCCAGGTCCTGGAGATCATCGAACAGGATGAAGAGGAGGAGTCGGAGGCACCCAAGCCTGCGCTGCCGCCCAAGCAGAAGCAGCCACGTCCTGTGCCCCCGCTGCCGGCTCGGATTACCCAGCCAGCGGCGGTGCTGCAACCTCTGACCGCCGGCGATCTACAGTTCCTGAATCTGAGCCTGCGGCAACGGAGTTTACCGCGCAGCATGAAGCCGTTTAAGGATCCCCACGATATCAGTTTCACTTTCAATGAGCTGGACACGAGCATGAGCACGGGCGCCACTGTCACAGCCACAGCCACAGGCCCCGGCGTAGCCGCAAAGGAAGTGGCCACAGGAGCCGCACAGCAGGAGTCAAATGAGTGAGTAACTTTCCGCCTGGCATCTCGGTTCATTTGTCAGTTGCAATTTGGCTCCCTATCCTCCCTTTTTTGCATTTTGCATTTAGCATTTGCTGCTGCCGCTTCTGCTTCTGCTGCTCCTGCTGACAATTTAAATGCATAAGTTTTGCTGCCTCTGCCCCCAGTCGTATAATGATTGATTACCGCTGCCCTGCGGCAAGGAGATCCCGAACCGATCCCGAGACGGCAGCAACTTGTTGCGCAAGTTGGCAGCAGCCAGCAGAAACTGAAGCGGCAACTGAATCTCCAGTCGAATCTGCAGCCAATGTTGGAGACGGTGATGCTAAAGCAGAAGTCAATGAACACACATTGCGTGTTCTTCGCAGCCCAATACCCAGAGCCAGACCGCAAAATACACGCAACAAACCGACAGTCGACAACCGACAGCCAGCCGACAGTCGACAGCGAGCCAAACAGCCAGCGACAGCCCCCCAATGTTGTGGGTTGGGGGGTGTGTGGGGGAACTTGTTCTTGTCTTGGCTGGCAGCCTGAAATTGAAACCCAACGAAACAGTGGTCTATGGCTATGGGCAAATCTGATGGAGAGAAAGTCAGAGATTATGGAGATTAAAGTAACTATTAAATATCGAAACATCTAACTTTTGGGCACATCTGAAAATCTATTTACAAAAACAATTTCCAGTACAAATTCCATGGTAAATCGCATTTCTTTGACAGCACAAAATGAATACATCAACTGCCATCCATTAGTTCTTAGGTGGCACCCAGCAATGAGCCCTAATAGACATATAATTCTATGGCAGCCGCACTCCCACGTAGCCAAACAAAAATAATAACTTCTTTGGCTTCGTTCCCACTATCAACAAAATTACCTCTAATAGTTCCCACTGCCTATCCAGTACGTAGTACTATACGTAGTGCTGTCCCTCCTGCTCTTTTAATTTGCATTTAACAAAGAAATCTTCTCGCTACTCGCACCCCCACTGTACATTCCCTTTGTGTTGATCACACCTTGCACCAGTGTGCGCACAGCCGCTGGGGGATGTCTGGTTTTCGTTGCGCTGCGTTGCACTCTGCCCCACTCCTCTGCTTATACGCATCACTCACATCGTGAAGTCAGGAGTCTCGGAGGAGTGGGGGGCTAGAGTCTCCTCTTACCGTGGCATACTCAGGTTACGCATACGACGCTTTGGCGCTTTGCCTCTTTGGGCCGTTGCGGCGGTAAACAAACGACAACTGCCAAAGTGTGATTTACCAGAGGCCTTTGTCCGTCCGTCCAACTTATTTTGCTATCCCTATCGCTACCTCTACCCCTCTCTCTGCCTCTCTCTCTGTCTGTCTGTCCATTTGGTTGCAGCATAGGTTGTTGCATCGCTCCTGCGCACCGTTGCACTCTGCTCTGGCGGAGCACAGCTCCGCTTTCATGTCATGATTTTGCATAATGCCATGCAAATATCGGGAAGAGGGGGCACTACGGGTGTACTATATGTATGCCCAGGCCTCCTAAGTTATTGTGTTTTGTGGATGGCAGGCACGCAGCTTATGAAATATGGCCGGCGATTGTTTTCCCGCAGCCGCATGACATTTCCTTCTTCTTCTGCTCCTTCTCTTTTTTTTATTTGCATGGCTGGGGCGTGGTGGGAGGATGGTGGGGGAGGGGAGCAGCAGCACAATATTGGCATATATTTCTATGGGACATTTAAGGGCTTTGATTTAGTATGCAAGATTTTTTGGGCCGCTTGGCCCCTAAAACAAAAGACTTAGGCAACGAACTGGCAGCAGAAACCGAAAGAGACGGAAGCGAGATATGGAGCCACAACTCAATTAGTTTTCATCATGATTACGATCCCATACTAATGCTGATGATGATCATGATGAACTTTGGCAACTGCAAATTAGAGAGCGGCGGGACAAAACACTTGAAAACCAAACTGTAGAGCTGCACTGCCGAATGGCCTGCTAACCAGGAACTGCCACTGACCGATGCCTGGGCGAAGGCAATCAAAGCATAATTATTGATAATAACAGACGCCGTTTTGATGGGCCCTGACATGAGTACCGCCTTCCTGTCCCCCCTAAAATCCGGTAGCCACACGCGATACTAGCCCAGAAGCAATCGATGAAACAGAGACAGACAGACAGAGAGAGAGAGATAGGGAGAGAGTCTCCAATTTACATTCTGCCATCAAGCATCTACTAGCATCTACCAGTTCTATGCAAAACCCGAGATTCGGCATCGGGAATCTGGTTTCGACTGCGTCCAGCGGGATTGCTTAATGAAGTTATTAAAAATTGCACTGCAATAATTTCTTTTCACCGACTGTAGCCCCATCTCCAGCTCCTCCCCCCGCCCCATCCTTTGCCTGTCAGTCTGAATGGCTTCTGTGAGTTGGCTCACATCCAACTCTGGCAATTAACTTGTGTTCAGCTCGTGTCTAAGCATTCAATTCAATCTTAACTGCCATCGAATGCCGCATAAATCTTGAGCGCTTAACCGGGAATCCTCTCGACTAGAGTCCGAGTCCGAGTTGCAGGTCCAGTGTTTGTGGCGTGTTAAGGGGGCGGTGCCACGGAGAGACACATTTACGACTTGTTCGGCCGTCGAAATGACAAAAATTGATGTCTTCGACGGAGCAACGGAGCGCAAAAGCGGCAGAAGGTATTTTTTTGAAAATATTTTTATATTCATTCTTTGGACTTTTGCTGGGGATACTAAAAGTTAATGGTTAGTGCGAGATCAGGGGAAGTTTTGGCATGGGAAATATGTTGTGTACTTCCAAGGAATTACTTCACAGACTCTGCCACAGCCAGAGAGAGATTGCAACAGAGATCTTGCGGCACATTCATATTGATTTTGGTTTTAATTAACAAAGCCATTAGGAGCACTTGGCCACAAAATGCAACAGCCTCGCCTACTAGCAGCAGCAGCAGCAGCCGCCGCCGCCTGACAAATGCCCACATGTCTTGTGGGCGTGGCTCTGTTGCAGATGCAACTTAATTACAAAAACAAAACGCAGCCAAAGCCAAAGCCAAACTCCTGATGGAGATGAAGATGGAAATGGAGATGGAGATGGAGCTGGTGACGATGGCGGCAACTTGCATGACTTGCCCCAGACAATTGGCCAACTCTTGCTTGCCACTTGGCAGACGGCGCCAGAGAAGTGCGAGGCAACACACAGCAACATACATACATAGGCCAGGCTTTGTGATTTATTTATGCATGGCGATAAAATATGATTTTGTTTTTGTTTTCGTTTTTTTTTTTAAAGGTTTTCTGTTTTGTGTGTTTCAGGTTCCACGGTAATGTGAAAATAAAGCAAGGCCATTAAGAGTCTCCTCTCCCTCTTAACATGTTCGCCATGCTAATTGCCAAGAAACCCACATGGAGAGGGGGTGGGTACAGGCAGGCAGGGGGGCAGAGCCAGGCTTAGAGCATGTTTATACGCATTTATGGAGCCACAACACAACTGCCTCGCATATTAATAGAGTTTTGTGAATTTGATACCCTAAGAGAAGGTATTACGAATATGAGCAGAAGTTTGGCTGTGAAACAATCAGATAATCAAAGGGTATCAAATGTTTCGACCATGCTGTTGTTGCTGCCTTTTTTTTTGATTTTTTCAAGCGTCTTAAGCTGCTGTCAAAGTGTCTGGAACTCCGCAGGGCAGAGAGAAATTGAAATTGAAATCAATTTTGGAGCTCACTCCATGACTTGTCTGCGCCCACATCAAAGCAATTCGTTCAGATCAGATCAGATCAACTCAGATCAGAAATGGGTTTATAAAACAGTTTCCTATGGCACACATCAAAACAAGTGCGTGTTTTTTTTTTTTTCTAAAGGGATTTTGTTGTGGATATTTTGGAATTTATTTGGCCCAAAAGTTGACACTTGAGTGACAGATCGGGGCAGAGACCAGGAAATTCCACAGCTAAGAATATATATAGATCGCTTACCTCCTACCTATAATAGATCTAATTAATTAAACATTTAACGCACTCACACAGACACGCAAGGCAATAAATTAATGGCTGGTGGTATGGGGCTACGGGGGCATGCAACTAGCGGAGGCAGTCGCGTAATTTTTATTGACAGCTTCACTTTTTGCATTTAAATTGCCTGCATGCCGGACACTGGACAGACGCCGAATCCAATCCAGCCGAAGCGGCAGCCGTGGCAGCAGCAAACTGCATTAACACTCTTTGCATTCCTGCCTCGTTAGCTCTTGAACTTGCCACAAGCTGGTTTCTGTTGCTCGCTAGCAGGGGCTGTGGCAGTGACAGGGGATCGGCGACTGAGTGCGATCCACAGAGTGTGATAAGCGGACCGGCCTCGCAGGCGGCAAGCGGTTGATGCTTCACGCATTATCATTGTTTGAACGGGGATTAGATGGTTGGGTTTTCCCAGTCCAGCCAGTGTCTAATCGGCTCTCTCATCGCCATCCGGCGACTAAATGACAAATCAGCAATATCATTTGTCCCCCTGGCAGACCTGCAGACCTACAGTCTGCAATCTGCAACCTACAGCCTGCAACCTGCAACCTGCCGCATCATTTAACTGTCAGGGCATCTCATAAAATGCAATTAGCAGCTAATTATTTTTCGCCATGCTGCCATGTTGCCATGCTGCTGGCAGTTGTCAACGAGCCGCAGAGAACAGTTAGTGCTAGAGTGCACACAGTTTACCGTTTCTAGCTTTTTTGTCAAACATTGGCCAAATCAAATGGCAACAAACGGGCAACGGCCCAAGGCGGCCCGAAGTCCCGAATACCCTGAAACTGTGATGCGAGTGAGCGGAGAAGCCTCGGCGATATGATTATCATATGTGGCAAGATTACTTGGCGACATTTAGACGTTATTTATGATACGCTATTTTGATTATTATTTGGGTAGAAAATGCGGAATATTTATAGGACCATTTATAGCATTTATAACTCTGTATCTCTTTCTGTTGCAAGTCTTTGAATGGTCTGATCTGATGAGAATTCTATAGCTCTCACAAGAACGAGAACGAAACTGAGAGTTATGGTTATTTAATGATGGTATAAACTACTCCAAAACTGTGATAAATCGATCTACGCTTAGCTTTCCTCCATTCAGACTTTTCAAGTCTCTTGGAAAATGCAAACTACTAGCCAGCATCGTAATACCCTTTCTGTGCCAAGAGACAGAGAGAGAGGACAACATCCACCAGAGAGTTCTCTGCGTAGGCAGAAGACGAACACAATTTCATTGCTGCTGGTTTTGTTAATGGCCAAGAAATTAGATTCCAATTTCAGTTGGCCATAAATCAAAATAAGCCAACATGCAACAGCAGCAGCAGGGAGCAGCAGCAGAGGCAGCAGCGGGAGCTGCAACAACCACAAGAGTCTGCTTTATTACGGTTAATTTGTGAACAGTTTTGTTGAGATGCAAGCCACATAAATCAAATCGGATTTGGCTGGACTGGACGGCACTGGACGGGACGGGACTGAACTGGACTATGCCGATGCCAACGATGTTTTAGCATCCAAATGTGTCATTAATAATTATAGTTTTCTAGTCTTGAATGCAGTTTTGCTGGCCCTGGATAAGCTGGAATGATTTATGCCCCAAATTCTGCTCCGGAGTGCCATCAAGTGGAAATCTCACAACTCAAAAAATTCAACTTCTTCAGCCTAAGACTGACCTTCGTGGCTAAATGTATCCGATAGATACACACACACTCGGCAGAGACTCAACGACTCAACACTCGAAGCGTGATTTCCCTCACTCTCTCAGTCAGTTTTTTTTTTTTTTTTCATCTGTTTGCATTAGTGCGGATCCACGGCCAAATAAAAATCAATCAATGCCAATTTGTTTACCGAATCATCATAAAAAACAAAAGCAGAACCCAAGTTCCAATCGAAATCAACTCGAGCTAACGGCTGCTGTGTAGAGTGGGGGGAACCTCTGGCCAGCAAGGAAGGAGAACGAAATGTAATTATGGTCAAAAACAAAATTGAGCATAATCACTCTGGCAATAAAGCCAGCATTAATGTATAAAAATCGAAGCATCAAAGCAACAACAAAAATCGTAGAAAAAAGAAAGAAAAAACCCCAAAGACGACAAGGAACAAAAAGCATGGCTGGGATGGAAGCAGAAGAGAAAAAAAAAGAACAGAAAGAGCCAAAGACACGGCTTCAATTAAAAAATAAGTGCGGAAAGGGGCCACAGGTAGAGGCCGTTGTGGCAGCAAACGGATGGGGTGGGGAGGGGGGGGCACAGTGGATAGTGGCAGAGTGGAGAAAACAAGTTCATAGACCAAAGACAACGACCGCAGAAGCAGCAAGCAGCCAACAGCCAACAGCCAGGCAGCGTCTCCAAATGGATGCCGTAGGCCAACTCTTCCTTCCCCTTTCCCTGCCCCTGCCCCACCATCTCCTTCTCATTCTATTCCTCTTGTGGAACACACACAGCCAAGCGATGCTTGAGATGGAGCTGGCAATGGAGTTGCTCCAAAGGAACGGCTGTAGTGGGTAGTGGGTAGTGTGGTGGGCCTCTGTGGGCCAGGCAGGGGCCTGGTGGGCGACCTAGAGCAAGCGGCACATGATGCGTCTGCTTGGCCATTTGTGTTCTGCTTTGATGTATTGGCCAAACAAAGTTTCGGAATTAATGGTGTCCGCTTCGAATAAAAATTAATGCCCTGAATCAATTACCATGAAAACAAATTGGAACTTTGGCCAAACACACCTTTGGCTGCGACCCTCTCCCCCGCCCCGCCCCCAGCAGCAAAATTTGCATTGATGATGCAACTGCCGAGTGGAAAAGCCAACAGCAATGCATTCACCTAGCCATAACATTGAGCTGCTGCTGCTGCTGTTGCTGCTTCTGCCACAAACCTGATCAGTGTTTTGGTTGTTGTTGCTGCTGTTGCACGTTTCCAGGGAAGCAGCGAGTGTCTGCGTTTGCGTTCGCGGTGTCTTTACCTCTCAGTGCTGCCTGTTCTGAGCAGAGTGTTGCATGGGGATGGGGGCCTTCGCTTCAATGTTGCCGCTTAGCACACAAATTGCTGGCATAGTTGTTGCTGCTGTTTGCAGCTGTGAAAATTTGCACGCTCGGAAAACAATTTTCCTGCCCGTTACCAGAGCAGCAGCTGAGCTAAGCAGAGAGGAACAAAGCAGCAGAAATAAATTGAAGCAGGGGCAGCAGTAGGTGCAACAGGGGCAGGGGCAGCAACAACATATTTGCCCCCAACCTTTAATTGGTTTAGTTGTTACCCAAAGATAAGCTGCATTGAATTTTGCACTGCCGCACAATGATGCAACTTTCTAAACTGGCAAATTGAAACAACAAATTAGCGGAGCAATCGGAAAAGTACAGTTGCCGTATCCAGCAATTAGTGCCACTTGGCGTATGCGTAATAAACGCACCCAGAGACCACCCAATCGGGCAGAGGCAGATTCTGAAGCAGAGCCAAGTGGCTGAGGCAGGGGCAAGTGTCTGCTGCACTCGCACAGAGTCGCGTGGGGCAGCATCCGCACATTCTTAATCAACTTTCAGGTTGAGTGCGAACAGAAAAATTGTTGCGCCTCCCCTCTCCCCTAGCAGCCAGCCGCCTGCCAAAGTCAATAAAAATGTCAACACGCCAAATGTCATTGTCATGTTGACAAGGCAGACGCAGCAGAACGTGTCGTGGCAGTCACTCTAGGAATGGTGCGGGAAGGGGGCGCACCGGGGAATATGAACGAACATTCTCTCTCATAGAAACTTTACGAGCTTTTGCTCTCCGTGTCCCCGTGTCCTTTCACTGCCCAGCCCAGCCAGCCAGCCAGTTTTATGGACAATTCAAAAATCGTTTATGACAATCGCAGCAAACACCGAAGCTGGCCGAAGCTTTTAATAAACTTTTGTTGTTTGCTGTTTGGGGTTTTCCTGTATGTGTGTGTGTGTGTGTGTTTTGTGGCTCTGCAAGGGATAGTAAAACAATAAAAAGGACATGTGTAGAGAGACCAAAGAGAGAGGTAGAGGAAGGCCACATAATTGTTGTCCGGCTGAGAGAGATGTCGTAAAACTTAGACGGTAAACCAGTCTTGATGGGATACACGTACACCTGCCCCGCAGGAGAGGGAACAACACACACACACATAGACAGATAAAACAGAAGCCATACAAGCACCTGGTTTTATGTTGCATGGTGTAACTTTCGCTGTAGCGAATGTAACTCTGAATGTTAACACAAAACAGAAATTTTCGACTGGCTGCTGTGGCTGTGGCTGCTCATCCAACATTAACCCAAATCACACAAATGACTTGTAAGAAAACCGCACACAAAGTGCCAAAGTGATTTGAGGCTAACCTTTTTAAGCCATTGTCTGTCTGTCTCTGTCCATCGTTTAGCCGTCTTTGGCCGGCCATTGAGCCGTCGCTCATCGCTCGAGAGCGACTTTGGGCGAGCAATTTGTCAACGCGTCCGCCGCATAATGATCATTCATTGGGATGCCGGATAAAGCTACGATCTGCGATCTGGCTAAATATAGGCACTGGCTGTAGCTCTGGCCAGACACCCCCAGACAGTCAGACAGCCAGACAGCAGCTGCAGCCTCGGCTCGATTGCCTGCCCACCTCCAGTTGCGGTTATCAATGGGCCCTCTCGCCGCTCGATATGCCGATGCCGGGCTGTGAACTAAAAGGGCCCCTAGAACGGAGAGCCTCGAAAGCGCAAAACTAAAAAAAACAAAACCAGTTCTAGGTCAACGACTGCCAAAGTAATTGGTGCGAATGGCGAACGAAGAACGGAGGAAGGGGTTCCCAGCAGTCTGTCCCCAGAGTCCAGCCAGTTCTCGATCAATGCAAATACGAGAAGTGGCAAGCAGCAGGCAGCAGCTGCAGATCGGAGCGCGCGCTTTTATGCTGCCTCGACAACAATGTTGTGCAACATTTGTGGCACGCACACACACACACACACTCGCACAGCACATGTGCTTCTGCACTTTCCATTTTGTTCTCCAGTCATTAATGACTTCATAGACCAGACCCAGTCCCAGTCCCAGTTCCGTTCCAGTCCCCCACTACACATTGCAAACCAAATTGAAACTTGCCACAATTGCTCGTGCAATTTTACGCAATTCGTTGCAGTCAACAATAAATTTGTAGCGCAGAAAAAAAAACAACAACTGTGGGACAAAAGGAAAAAGAAATGCAATGCAGGTCGGTCGTCCGAGTGGATGGTTGGATGTGGATCTGGATGTGGATGTGGGTCTTGGATGTTTCGATGGGGCTCGCCAAAAGTCGTACTATAAATTTAAACACGGACCCGCAGGCTCCCTCTCTCTCCCGCTCTCTCTCTCTCTCGCTCTCTCACTCTGTGTATGTTTCTGGGTGCCGCGGGCCGTCAACAAATTTTGTGTTTAGGCACAGTTTCGGTTTGCTTTTCATTTTTGGAACAGTTGGAGATTGCAGCAGCTTGGAGCTGCGCTGGGAAGCTGTGGTGGACTGCGTTGGACTGCGGTGCCGGTCGCTGCCCAGTTGGTGCCGTTTGTTTGGTCGGGTAATTTGAGTTTGAATGCAGCTGATTTGACAGCGGGGCCAACACTTTGGTACCGCCATATCCAGCTGGGAAGCTGCACGTGCATGTCCAGCGACTTTTGATTCGCATTTCCATTTACCACCCCCTCCCCTCCCCACCCCGCTACAAGCCACAATTACATTCCCCAGGTTCAGTCCCACGTCACACGCCAAAAGCATTCTTTTTTGCGGGCGCAGTGTACTACAACTACAGCATTTTCTACTTAAAAATTCAAATGTCAAACAATTTTTGTTGGCTTTGGCCCCGCTCCATTGAGAGTACAAAATCTGCGCAATTAATTTGCTGGCAAACCGCAGCAACCGCTCCACTCGCATTCGTTCAGATATTGACACATCAGTGGATCCAGACACACACTCTCTATGGCTGCTCGACTAGAAATGGAATTGGAAAATGCTGAATGTTGAATTTTGAAACCGGCAGAGAGAGAGAGAGAGAATGAATGAAAGAATTCACTGGTTAAAAACAACAAAAGGGCGGACAGCATTGTTTTGATAAAACGCCCGCATGAACTCCACATTTTCAGTTTGGTACAGTCGACGCCCTCATCCACTTCACTCCACACAACACACACCACTCCCCAGTTCCCCTTGCCGTTCCCACAGAGGGTTCTACATGAATGTGCCTGCACAGACAATGCACAGTTATCCTTTGATATAGCAAACTGGCATGAAATGGTGCGTGTTCATTTTGCCCGCTGCTGCTAGAGAGCAATGCGGAATGCTCTACAAAAAGTGGAACACTCACAGAAAAGGCAGCTTTTGATTAGAACAGTCTCAAAGCAAAAAAGAGAAACAAAGAGAGCGCTTAATGCAAGCAAACATTCATTTCACACACACACATTAGTCACAGAGTCAGAGAGAGAGTAAAGCTCAGCCTAGACAGCGATCGCTGGCGCTCATTGAAAGCTCACCACCAATGCATTGGCACTGAAAGCTCCAGCCGTTGCAGCCGCTGCAAATGGATTACAGGGCATGCATTCATCCAGGACTGATGCGATAACAATGTCAGGCTTTAACATGAATGACAACGGCGACAGCCCTGCGGGCTTGGGCTTGGGTTTGGTATGCTTTGGGGGCTTGGACTCTTTGGGGCCGGGCGGGAAATAGCGCCAGACAAACAGCAACACGAAGCTTGGCTGTCGATTTGTTTGTGTAAGTGCCATGAAGCGTATATTTTTCATTTTGACGTTTGCAAAAACAATTCCCTCTCCTCCGCTCTCCACCACTCACAGTTCTCTCGTATGTATTAAAAAAACACATGAAAAACAAACTAAAATTGACAGCTTGTTCGGGGCAAAAAATAGGAAGTGAAAAACCGCATAAATCCGGCGACTTACAAAGGGAATATATATATGTACGGGGAGCACTCATACAATGCGAATATGATTGCCATGCGGTTTTATATTTTACATTAACAATTTGATCCGAACCGACACTGCGGCGAGAGATTAACGAATCTAACCTCTAACCCACCATGTCCAAGCCTCATCCGTGCAGGAAGCACTTTAATTGGGATTTCTCATTATTAAATTTGAAATTAGTCAAGGCTCGACGCTAAATTGGTAAACCTTTTTGCACCTCTTGCAGACCCATCAGCCGGACGCCGCTAACGCAGATCTCCTATCTGCAGAAGATACCCACCTTGCCGCGCCACTTCTCGCCCAGCGGCTGCCCCAGGGACTGCCTGCGCCGCCGCCCCTCGCTGGCTGTGGCTCCTCCTTGGGTCTGCCCAGCAGCTCCTCGGCCAGCGCTCTGTATGCCGCCCAGAATGCGGGCATGCTGCCCACCTCCCCACTGCCGCTGCAACGTCACCAGCAGTACTTGCCGCCCCATCATCAGCAGTTGCCGCCACTGGGAGCTGGAACCGGACTTGGACACGGTCTCGGACCGGGACCGGGAGGAGCTGGTGCACCGCAATATTCGCCCGCTGTGTCGGGCTGCTCCTCCACTGCCAAATACTCGAATGCCCAGCTCCCACCGCATCACCATCAACTGTCGCCGGCGCTGTCCACGCCGTCGCCGCCATCGCTGCTGCATCATCCCGCGGCGGGAACATCGGCCTCGGCACACGCACCCTTCCTGGCCGGTCCCCACATGGATATGCAGCGGCAGTCGCATTCGGACGATGACAGCGGCTGTGCGCTAGAGGAGTACACCTGGGTGCCTCCTGGACTGCGACCCGATCAGGTGAGATTTAAAGACCACTTTAAAGTACTGCAAAATCCTATGTTAAAGTTAGTCGTAAAACCTTTTTGTATCCAATGGATGGACTCACGCTCCCATCGCCAGAATTTGCAGCGTGCAGCCCTAAGGGCGATCCCGACTAGGACTGTCGCGTCGGTGCCACAAGGCGAGATTTGTGGGCTGGCGATAAGCGAAATACTTGAGTTATTGTGCGTTATTTTGTCACTCGGAGCGAGCTGTAAATAAATACACGCGACGAGGCCATAAATCAGCCGGCCATAGCTATAGCTGGGGATCGCGCTTGCCAGACGCAGATGATAGTTGCATGCCTCGACGCGGTGCACAGAGCTGGTTGGAACTGGCACTGGCACTGACTGGGACCGGCTTTATTGGACTGTGTCAATTAGACGAAGGTACACTCTGTATCCGTCCGTCTATCCAACTATCGAATTAGATTGTGCTAATGAAAGCCGGTACGGGACCGAGATGGGACTCTGGGCCATCCATGGCCATGACCATTCTTCAATGCGAATTTGACTTTAATGGCCAATTCAATTGCGGCCGGGGCAAAACTCTGGCTGGCTGGCCATCGTGCCGTGCCTTTTTCAATTATTTGCCAGGCGGCCGAAAAAAAGCGAAACGAACTCGTAAATTATTCGCGTGAAATATGCGACAATGCCAAATAAATCTTTCACAATCTTCGCCAGCAGAGGCCACCAGTTTGGTTGCCACCAACCAGCCCATTTGCATTCTCTCTCCTGCTGCCAAATTTTCCAAATCTCTTTTTTTTTTGGTTTCTCGAATATTTTCGCCATTTTCCGCTGAAAATGATCCGATCCGATCCCATCCCATTGGGCCTATCAAATGTCTAGCATTGCATTTCTTTTTTTCTTCTTTCGGTTTGGGCTTGGGCTTCGGGTCGGTTCGGTTCGCTAGCTTTTTTCTGTGACTTTACAAACAGAATTGAAAATTTATTTACAGCCATGTGGCAGCAATTTACGTTGATGCGGCATAAGCCATGTGTCAGTCACTCGCTGCGAGAGTTGGCATCTCTGCCCGCGCCCTACTATCCCCACGGCCTCCGACCGGGCGAACGTTCTGTGCAGCCTGCTGCAAGCGTGGCCAATAAAGTTGGCTTAGCACGTTGTGCACCTTTCAACCTGGCTCAAAATGGGGGAAAAACGAAAAGTGGAAACCAGAATGAAGACCGACACACTGAGAGAGTGCAAGGGGAAAATCAACGTAATAAAATCAAAAATCTTTACTTTACCCGCTGTGCTGTGCGATCTCTGGCTAGGCTCTGGCTCTTAACCCTTTGCAGAATCTCCTCTCACCAGCATTGCATTTCCCATCCCCTGCCCCCCATTCTGTTAACTGTATTTAAGCATTCCTCAATGTATTTCAATGTGGTTTTTTTTTTGCTCCCGCAGGTCCGCTTGTATTTCTCGCAAATACCCGACGACAAAGTGCCATACGTTAACAGTCCTGGGGAGCAGTATCGTGTGCGACAATTGCTGCATCAACTTCCGCCGCATGATAACGAGGTGAGTACACACACACACACACACACACAGACACACATATGACTGCCCCACGCTCCAGGGACTCGCTGAACCTGTCAATTTCGTGGCATTTATCCAAATGCTTGAATCGCAATGGAGGGGCCGGTGTGGCGGTTTCTTTATCGTGATTGAAACCGACTCGAATTACGGGGCTATGACATTTCAAAGTCAAATTGTCCGGTGATTTTTCCCCCCCACACAAACACAAACACAGTTACACACACTACCTCACCTCCTTGGCGCAGTGTAAAACCTTTAATTAATCGAAGGAAAAACAAGTGCAGCATAGTCCGGTATTTAGAGCAGACGCAAAAACCACAAAAAACTATCCAAACAAAAAAAGTCTTGAGCGGATTCCCAGATATCAGTTACGTGGGCTGGGGGCTGGGGGGGAGAAGGACCGACCACTGCCATGGCCAACACTGGCTAACGATGGCTAGAACACTCATTGAAGGCCAAACTGTGTGCCCGAAAAAAATAAGTGGAGGAAGCCGAAAAAAATTTGCATACAACACACAAACGAGACGGAACGGTATGGTATGGCATGGGACGGGACGGGATGGAATGGTATGAAATGGTATGGGCTGCTGACCGCAGTGTCTCCGTCTCCTTTGGCTGTACAGTACAGTAGATGGGGCAGTAGATTCCGATAGAGACGAGAGATGGAGGGATGGAGGAGTGAAGCGTTGATGGGCAGCCTTGGCTACCGGCTACCGTTTTGCCTTTTGCGGTTTGCTTTTGGGCTTTGTGGGTTGTGGATTGGGGACTGGGATACCCAGGTCTGGGTATGTCTGGCCACCCCACTGACTGCTGTATGGTGGCTAGCAAACAGCCTGTAGCCTGTAGCCTGTGCAGCCTTCAGCTGAGACAAACAATCTCCGCCTGTTCCATGTATGCGCTTCTTGGAAAGATCACTTGAAGCTGCCTTCTGAGCTGAGCTGCGACTCTCTCTCTCTCTCTACACTGCCCACTGATGCTTCAACATGTTGAAACTCTACTTGAACATATGATTTCCCTGTCCAAAGAAAAAAAAAAAGAGGGGAAGACACTGACAGAGGGAGAGGTATTGGGGTTTGCTATTTGCCCGAACGGTTTTCAGTTACTTTCTGTCATTGCAGGTTCGTTACTGTCACTCACTGACGGATGAGGAGCGCAAGGAGCTGCGGCTCTTCTCCACGCAACGCAAGCGTGATGCCCTCGGACGGGGCAACGTACGACAGCTGATGAGTGCCCGGCCATGCGACGGCGTAAGTATACCCTGCCCCAGTCCCAGTTCAGTTCCAGTCCCAGTACTTATACTCAGCTTCCCCAAAACCTTGCAGTGCGACGAACTAATCTCCACGGGCGACATTGCTGTGTTTGCAACGCGCCTGGGCCCCAATGCCAGCTGGCATCCGGCCTGCTTCACGTGCTGCATCTGCCGCGAACTGCTGGTGGATCTCATCTACTTCCATCGCGATGGACGCATGTACTGTGGCCGCCATCATGCGGAGACCCTCAAGCCACGCTGCTCGGCCTGCGATGAGGTAAGTGTCCTTCTACACTCCCAACAGGCAGGATTATGAGTTACCTTCCCTTCCTTTTCATTATAGATCATTCTGGCGGACGAGTGCACGGAGGCCGAGGGACGGGCCTGGCACATGAACCACTTCGCCTGCCACGAGTGCGACAAGCAGCTGGGCGGCCAGCGGTACATCATGCGGGAGGGGAAGCCCTACTGCCTGCACTGCTTCGATGCAATGTTCGCGGAGTACTGCGACTACTGTGGGGAGGCCATTGGCGTGGATCAGGGCCAGATGAGCCACGACGGCCAGCACTGGCATGCCACCGACGAGTGCTTCTCGTGCAACACGTGCCGCTGCTCGCTGCTCGGACGCGCCTTCCTGCCCCGCCGTGGCGCCATCTACTGCTCCATTGCCTGCAGCAAGGGGGAGCCGCCAACGCCATCCGACAGCTCCGGCACCGGCATGTACACCACCCCCACGCCGCCCACGCAGCGGGTGCGCCCCCAGACGCGCATCACCAGCAGCCACGCCTCCAGCTCGCCGCCCATGTCGCCGCAACAGCAGCAGCAGCACCAGGCGAGCTTCAACCAGGCCATGTACCAGCTCCAGAGCCAGCAGATGGAGGCGGCAGGCGGCCCAATGCCTGGCGGCGGCGGCGGCATCGGCGTCGGCAGTCTGCTGGGACTGGGCGGGGAACTTTCGCTGCTGGAGCAGGCGAAGCAGAGCCAGAGCTACGCCACCTCTGACTCGGATGCGGGCGTGGTCAAGGATCTGGAGCACTGCAGGGGCGGCCATGTGGGTGGCGGCGACTTTACCGACTTCTCTGGCGGTCGCGCCTCCAGCACCTCGGCGAACATGTCGCCCCTGAACTCCCCCGGCGACTTCCAGCCGCATCTGATGCCCAAGCCCATGGTGCTGCAGCGCGATGGCGTCTACAACTTCAACGAGATGTCCTCGAATCTGGACGCGGCCTGGCCGGCTAAGCCGCCCATGGGTGCGACCCACAGCTATCAGCTGCAGCGGCAGCTAATGGAGAATCCGCACACCTCCAGCATGCCCGAGCTGGCGGGAAAGGGTCCCATGCTGCAGCACCAGATGGCGGCCCACTTTGGGCAGCAGCCGGCGCTTCATTCCTCCGCGCAGCAGTTCCAGCACGAGTACGCGGACATCATGCACCCACCGCCTCCGCCCTGCGAGAGGGGAGCCGGTGGAGAGGTGCCCGAGCTGCCAACGCCCAACCTGAGCGTCGCTTCCACGGCCCTGCCGCCCGAGCTTATGGGCTCGCCTACACACTCCGCCGGGGATCGCTCGCTGAACACGCCCCTCTCGACGCACTCGGGCACGCATGCGCCCACGCATCCCGTGTCCATTCTCAGTGGAGCCTCCTCCTCGTCGCCAATGAGCGGAGAGCCGGCCAAGAAGAAGGGCGTCCGCTTCGAGGGCATCCCAGACACATTGCCCCGCTCCCGCAGTTACTCCGGCAATGGCGCTGGCACGAGCGGCAGCGGCGACAAGGAACGCGATCGGGATAGAGAGAGGGACAGGGATAAGGAGAGGGATAAGGATCGCCATGGGCCTGGTCATTCCTCGAGGCGTCGACGCCGCCGCAAGTCCACCTCCGCCGCCTCCTCGACGTCCGGACACCATCATCGCAGCGGCAGCGGCCATCGTTCGCACTCCACCAGCCGCGCAGACACCTATGCCCCCGCCCAGCCGTTATCCTCCTCCTACCAGGGCCCGCCCTCTGCTCTGCAGGCGGACAGCGAGATCAGCGCCCACAAGTCGCCGCGCCAGCCGAGGGAGCGGGAGCGCGAGGAGTCCGCCGAGGAGTCGGACGTGTGCTCCACATGCAGCTCGAGCTCCTCCAGCTCCGAGGACTACATGATGATGTACCAGCTGCCCCAGCGGCGGCACTATGGCGGCGTGCGTGTCAGCTACGTGCCCAACGATGCCCTCGCCTACGATCGCAAGAGGAAGCCCGCCGAGCTGGCCGGCGACAAGGACAAGAACTGCATCATCTCGTGATGCTGCCGAACCGCACTCGGGGGCATTTTAATTAGAGCTGATTGCCGAGGACTAGGCGCAGGTGAAGCGTGGCAAGGAGGTTATTAATGAGGCGCCCTGGGCTCCACGACGCTAACGAAGTAGCCACAGAACCTGCAAGGGATCATCAATTGTCCGCATTCAGACCAGACTGACTGAGGAATGGAATATAGTAGAGAACTCGAGAAAGCAAAGTAAAGTTCAACTTGATATTAAGGCGCCCAGTTGACGGGGAGAAGGAGGCAAACATACTATACATATGCAACTCTATCAGAGAGAATGAAACCATACAATAAGAGCCAGCCAAGTGGGCTCAACACTGTTCCAAATACACAATCCCTAGTTAAGCTAACAAGAGAACAACTTGAAAACTATTTTTATATATGCGTTAGATTAAAGTTAGTTTAGATTTATATATAAAACTATTTATGCAACAGCAACTAAGTAAAAGAGAGAGAGATATAACTTATATATAATTAATTGTATTTATTTGCAAACACCTACATACAAAATATTTACAATATATGAATGTTTTATGGGCTAATGATATATATATATTAAAAAAATTCTAACTTAAGCCAATCAATTGTATTACATTCTCTTAAATAAAAGAGTTCAAAGAAAGGTATTTGGAGACATTTTCTAATCCATAACTCAAGAAATCGAAAGAGTACACTGGCAAGGAGGGTCAGCCCATTGGGGAGAAGGGTAAGTCCACTGGGGAGGAGGGTAAGTCCACTGGTAAGTAAGGAGAGGCAGTCTGGTGGGGTCTGGAGTCTTGTGAGGAGAGAGGTTTAGTCCCCTCTCAGCTGCGATCTTGGGCGCAGGCCATTCGAGGCATCTGTAATTATGCATCGGATAATGAATACAAATTATGCATGTCGGGCATTTGCATTTGCATGCCGCACTGCCACCACCACCAGGGGCAGGCAACATGAAAATTAAAATCGAAACTACACTTACAACTGCCAGGCAGCGAGAGCGAAAGAGAGAGTCAGAGTTCTGCCTGCTAATAAGTTGATGGCAAATTATGGCAGACTCCGATCTGTATGCTGGTAGGGACAATGTTGCAAGACCCTGCCTGGTAAGAGCAATCACATGCATGCAACGCTTGCTGCAGGGCGTAATTAGCCAAAGGGAGGAGGGGGGAGCAACAGCAAACCGAACTGTACAGGAATGCTGAGTCGACTCCTCCTCCTACCGTTGCTACTGCTGCTCCTGCTACTGCTGCTGCTGCTACTTGCCTGTTTTTGGTTGCCTGGTTTGCTGGTTAGAATCAACATAGTCGCGACGCGCCTCGACCATCCCATCCCATCCATCCATCCCATCGGTGCTTGTTGAGTTGAGAAATGTTTGCTGCCGCTGCTGCTGCGGGGAGTCAACAAAATCATTGGCAGCTGTGTAATTTGTGGTAATGCTTCCAACTACGTATGTATGTGTATGTGTGTGTGTCCAGTGTGTCGCCAGGTCCGGCTAATGGCCACTTAATAATGCTCTCACTCCGCAGAAGCCGCATGCCGCATGCCACCTGCATGGAAGAGCGATGCGACCAAGCGATAAGCGACCGAAATTGTCTGCGTCTGGCATTGATAAGCCAAATGACTTTGGCACACAATGTGGGCTTGGGGGGCGGGGGCAGAAACAAGGGTGCCACAGATACACCCGTACTCCCGTACTGCCATCTGGATGCTGGACAGCAGCAGCCAAGGGCAAAGACTCAGCCATCTCCGGGCCACGCAACTTTTGCAATTGTAATTTCGTAAAGTTTCTACACGGATGGGGGATGGGGTCGCAAAATGCATTTGCCAGATAGATTTTTGTTGTTAGATGCCATTTTTCGTTATAATCCAGCAGACAATGGGGGCTAGAGCTTTCACTGCTTTCCCTGCTTTCACTCGTTGTGCGTGTGCGCCTTTTGTGCTTTATTGCATGTCATTTCCGTTGCCGGTGCCCGGTTTCCGATGCCACATGCCTGGCCCCAGTCCTGCGGCACACTTCCGATGATTGGTATGCTCCTGTAGTCTGGCTGGCATCCTGGCAATGGGAATGGCAGTGCAGCCATTATGTTTATCCTGCCACAAACACACACAGAGGCACAGACAATCGTACACTTGTACATCAGATATGGGAGAATTTATATTCGCATTTCCGGCGCTCATTTTTATCATGACCGAAAAGTCCCGAGTCCAAAGCCACACACACATAGGGCACAGAGCAGCAGCAGCAGCAGCATCCCCCTGAACCGAACAAATTGTAATGTGCAGCTGCCAGAGTACTTATTTGTGGCCATAGTGAGAGTGTGGGCACTGGACAGTGGGGAGTGGATGGACTGCAGCTGCTGGGTTCTGGGTTTGGACAAAATAAACAGGAGTCCGAGAGCATGGCGAACTTTTATTGTGACCTGCGACAATCTGCTGTTGGCATTTTCGAGGCTGCGCTTTTCCATTCGATTGTTTTATGCGTTTTCAATGCGCTTTCCCCCCGCCGCTTTAACTGTGAAATGATATTTGCTTGGGCTTTAAATGCATTTCTGTGCTGTGGGAAAATGCAAGACTCGATGTTAAAGTTTCCTTTGAAAGTAAGGAAACATTTAACACACAAGAAGCAGTGGAAATACTTTAAATACAAATACAGATATAGAAATATAGATACAGATACCAACTACATACATATTTATGTTCTACATACCTCACTTTATTTTACGATTTTTTCAGTTTAAAAACTCCACAGCATACTTTTAGGCAGCCACATAAAATTCATTTATTTAATAAATGTTAAATCCACTGCAGCAAAATATTTCTCTTTGCCCACTTTCGATTAGTTAAAAATACACGAAAATTGACAGTAAAATTTATTATGTCTGACCAAAAGTCAAGGCAAAAAAAAAAAAAAAAAACAAAACAAAATGGCGCTGCACAAATAACTGAAGCCTGAGGTCAATTTAGCAGAATTTCATAAACGAAATGTTATTAACTCTGGCCGAAATAAAATGAATGAAATGAGAACGAAAACTTTGTTTAATTTATGTGGCCAATGGCTAGCTTATTATTGCAGCAATTTTACGCATTTTTACCCCCCCGTTCAATCAGCACCAGCCCCTTCGCCCTATTGATAATGCCATGGGGTACTGGGGGGGGGACTAATGGCGCAGCTTTCAGCAATTGTTTACTGGCCCATTAATTAATACAAATATAAATTGGCAATATGAGTGCTGCGTGCTGCCTGCCACGTACGGCAACAACAATGAATCAAGTGTAGGCCCGCCCGAATGGCCAGGGTCCAGGGCAGTCCCAGCCCAGGGGCTTGGTCGTACAAAGCGCATAAATAACCACGAAATGGCCGAGCAAAAACAGAGCAACGCAAAAAAAACCCTACATGTGTGTGTGTGTGTGTATTTACACCCTTCGCCTGGGACGTTTAATTAATTTTTAGCGTGTTTCGCAAACGTCGCGGCAGGACGAGGCCTCGAACGAAAAAAAAAGAAACAATTATTAATATTCGCCAGGGTCGAACCCACACACACACACACCCCAGAGCCATTTGAGGGGGGGTGGGGTGGTTGGTGAGGATACATCATCATAACTAATAATAATCATGTGCTAGGCAGGACCCTCCTTCCCCAGGCAGGACTCACGGCTTAAAGAGATAGCGAAAGTCACAGAGTGTCGAATTAAATTAAGCATTATTGATGGTAGGGGGGAGGGAGGAAGGGGAAGACGAAGCTCTCTAGGCAACTGTTAGTGTCTGGTATTTATCGCATCATATTCTGTGCATTAGCCAAGTCCATGCCACACCAGACCCAAAGAGGCAGCCCCAAGACGAGCTACAGTGTGGCAAGAACATGGGGAAATGGCTGCTCAGGGGTGCCATCATTGCTGCCTCGCTTGAGACCACTGTGCAAAGTCGTGCAAGGCATACCAAATATCGCACCAGGAATCATTAGCCGCTGCTGCCTTGGTCTTTTTTGTCTAATGTGCAAATCTAATTAAAGCTGCACTGACCCAAGGACTGAACATCCCCCCCATGTATGGATAGGAGTGGGCGGGTGGTGGTTTGGGTCAGTTGTAACCACTGTCCACACAATAAATGCCACAAATAATCATAAAACTAATGCCACAGACATTCGCATGAGCCAGCTGCCCCGTTCTGCTGCTGCTGCTGCCCCATCCTGCTGCTCCGTCTTGCTGCTGCTCCGTCCTGTCCTGCCCCCGTGTCCTGTCCCGCTGCTGCTGCTGTTCCCTGAGAACCCTGAGAACTGCTGGCCAAAACATCAGACACTAACTCTGCGACTGACTCTGCTACTAACTCTGCCGACTGACTTTACTCTGTGTATTACACTGTTGCGTATTTATTATAGTTATATTTTTCCTTTTTACTCGCCGCTTGGCTGCTTCATTCTTGTATCTTGTATCTTGTATCATTCTTGTATCTGTATCCTTTTCGACTGTGGCTGTGGCTTTGGCCTTGGCTTCGGTTTGGCTTTGGTTTGGGTTTGTAGGTGCCTTGGTTTGGCCTGGCTTTGGCTTCGGTTTGCCTTGGGTTTGGTTTAGGTTTTCCTTGGCTTTGGCTCCTGTTTGGCTTCATATTTCATTATGAATTTATGATCGGCGCTGCTTGTAATGTGTTTATTGGCCAAGGCTCTGGCTTTCGCCACTGAAACATGTTTATCCTCTGAGAGCAGTCTTGGGTTTAGCTTTAATGTAGAAAAACAAAAACAAAAAACATATGTTCATACTCCTATCATCAATAGCGTTTTGTTTTGTGGCAGGCTTCCAGTAGTAAGGGTAGACTTTTAATTAAGTCGGGAGTTTCGCTTCCGATTCAGTGCTTCAGTGGCCTAAGTAGCTGCCGCTCCTCGCAGCAACAACCATCTAAATAATTAAAATATGCAAATGCCGTCTAATCCGGCCAAGCGACACGTACACCCAGACAAAAACAAACCGAACCAAATCGAGTAGCCTGGGATCTAGGAGAGAGAGAGAGAGAGAGACTACGACTGTGGGGACAGTCCAACCAGACCAGTGCGATTTGCTTAAATTATTCATAGCTATGCAGTTGGTCTTGGCTGTAGGGGGGAGGAATACGGCATGCCTGGTAGTAAATTAAATAAATGACTCGCCGTGAAAGTTTCAACGATCTATGCAGCAATTAATGCCTTTGGACTGTTACGATTACTACTGGCTCCCTGCCACCCCCCCCTCCATCGACACTCGAATATATGCTACACTTTGTTTTTTTTTTTTGGCTGTCCATTGCCTGGCTATCCCCTCGTCTGGCTAAAATATTCAATTATCGAAGTGGTGAATGAATGCATAGGCTCTTGGCTCTCCACTCTCCGGTTTTGGCCAGAACTTTGCATCGTTTTGCTTAATTGTAAAAGTTTTATGTGAGAGGCCATTTTTTTTAAAGGCACTTTCCCGCACCCCAACGTCGAAAATTTTATTCGTGTTTTTTACAACTTTTTGTGCTTTACCGGAATGTTGGTTTCCGCTTTGAGTTGCTGCTAGGAAGAGCGTGGAATAGCAAGGGGGAGAGATGCAGGAAGAGCAAGCAAATGGTTGGGTTTGTGGGTGGGAGGGAAACATAATTTTAAATTTCGTGTGCAGCGCATTTTTATTGGTTTTTAATTTCGTCGCTGCCTCAGACACTGGTGCGCCTTGTCCAGACCAGGCCAGGCCATGACCTTCCTTTGCCAGGGAATTGTAAACAGAAGCATCCTTAGGTACAGGAAACAAGCTTCTGCCACAGCAAGAAATGTTTTCTACGTTTTGTTTCGTTCTATCTCCAGTGGCCCATTGGGTTGTCATAAAGCGTTAGGAGTTCCCAAACGATATTATCATCAACGGGCATGCCGGGCGCCCCCACCCACATTTCCCAAGGAGCCTGGTTTGGGGGCGCCCAGCGAGTCCTTTCCCGCTGCGTACAAATATGCTTTGTCTATAGCTTTCTTTTTAATTCTTTTTCTGCTCGTCTTGCTTTTCCCTGTTGCTGTTGCTGTTGCTCGTGTTGTTGCTGTTACTTTTTCATTACTTTGGCTTAAAATTGATATGGAACTTTTTTGCAGGCACTCCGTGTTTGGGGAGTGGGAGAGAGACGAGAGACCCGTGCCATCAATACGCTTGATGTTTATTTTACCAGACACACACAAACACACACCAGTACACATATACTACTCAACACACACACACATATGTATGTATGTACATATGTATGTACACTGCACTCCATCGAGCTGTCTGTCTGGGTCTGTCTACTCATGCGATTGTGGCCAGTTGTGCTTTGGTCCGTAGTCGTCGTTGTCGTTGTCGTTGTCGTTGCTTTCATGGGTTTTTAATTACGACAAGAATAACAATATCATGTGGTCGTCTCTGAGCTAGCCAAAAAACTCTCTCTCACACTCTCTCCCCTTCTCTCTTTCTCCCTGTTTCTCTCTGGCCAACTTTAAAATTCACCTGCAATGGTTTTCATTTGAAATGAATCTAAATCATAAATAACATGTAAATTCCATAAGAAAATATAAATCAAATTTTATTTGCATCTGCCTAACAATCTCCCACAACTGCCTGCCTCTCCTCTCCTTTCCTCTCTCTCTCCTGGGAGGTTTTGGCATAATTTGATTGCTGAATCGTTTATCTGTAAACTTTATTATCGCAGGCATGAGGCAGGCAGGATGGGAGGCAGACTGGCAGGCAGCATCATCCAAAGCAGACAGAGAGTCCCACCCACCCACAGACATTCACTTGGATTTGACTCATTGTCGGAATAGCTGAAATATCGCTTAAATATTTGATGTATCATGCATATGCCATGAGCTTGTCACCCCCACCCCACCCCACACAACCAACACACAGCTAAAGGTAAGCCCAAGAAAAAACAACCACTCAACGCCAAAAAGAAGACGAGAAAAATGTAAAGCAAACATTGCGCATACGCCGCGCGGTACCCGCAGGCGGCAAAGCAACACTTGCTGCCACTCACACAGGCATCCACACTGGCACTGGCATCCCTGTCTTCTATTTTTGGGCAGGTGGTGCCGTGGCACTATGCTAAAGCGCTAAACGTTGTTTGCCATTCGGATATCGGGAGTTATAAAGCATAAAATCAGTGCCAGCCACCGCCAGGCGATGATGAGGAGGATAACGAGAAGCAGGGAGCAGGGAGCAGGAGCAGGGAGCGTCGTGAGCGTCGAAGCGAAGGTACAACTTTTGGCGGCATATTTAAATGTGGCTGCAGGGCAGAAACTGTAGTTGTGGGAGGGGTGGGTGTGGCGGCTGATGGGGTTGCAATGGGGGCACTGAACACACAGTGTTTTGGCATTCGCTTGCTAGACAGACCCCGGGCAGACAGTGAGAAATGTGGAAAATGTCTCCACTCTTTGGCTCACTCCTCAGGGTTTTCGGTTAACAGGAATTTCGCATTTCGCAGCGATAATCAAAATCTTGATCAAGTTCTAGGCCTGGCCCCGCCCCGGGAGATGGAATGGCGCTCCACTTGGCTGAAAGTTCAACTTAAAGTTTTTTTGGGGCAAATTAATACCCACAACAAATGGCATTTTCACTTTGTCTCTACCGCTCATTCCAACGCAGAGAGGCTTTTCCTCTTAATTTTCCGCTTGTGGTTTTTTATTTTTGTAATTTTCTACTTTGTGGCTGCAACATAGAGAGAGAGAGAGAGAGAGAGAGAGAGAGACAGAGGTAAAGGGAGGCAGAAAGCGACTGCTACTTCTCACTGTTGTGTAATTATCTACTTATGCTTCTGCTTCTGCTCTTTCGCTGTCTCCTTTCTACTCCTTTGTCGCTGCTGTTGCTTGCTGCTCTTTTCTGGCATATAAAGTTCTCTCCGCTGTTTTGACATTTTCCAGAAAAGCTGCTTAGGCAACAGTCAGTCGCCTTCCAACTCCAACTCCATCTGGAGCTGCAGCACTGGCTCCAACCTGGGCAACCGGAAATTGCATAGAAGCGGAAGTAATTGGCAATGGCATAAGAGGCCATACCACGCCCCTGGAGAGCAGTGCGGGTGGGGTCACAGCCAAAAGCCTCAGTATAATTTGGTCTTGTAATTAGCAAAACTGTAATGACCTGCAAACGTGCTGCTCCAAGCCTCAGAAACTAATCGAAACTGTGGTCACAGAGGAGCAGGAACAGGAGCAGGAAAAGGAGCAGCAACAGAAGCAGGAACAAGGACAGGAGTAGAAGCAACGACAGCCTCTTGGCTATCCATTTTGAGTTGCACTTCAATTACTTGTTTCAATGCCGCAATTACCATTCATTTGGCCAAACATAATGTGTCCTTGTCAACGCTGACTGCTCAGTTACTGGCTTCTGCTGCTGCTCCTGCTCCAGCGTCTCTTCCTGCTCTGAAGCCTGCTCCTACTGCTGTTCCTGCTCCTATTCCTGCACTGACTACTGCTCCTTTTCCTACTCCTTCGCCGACTCCTGCTCTTTGCTGCCTGCCTGCCAGAAAGATGCCTTGTTGTTTGCACCTTTGCTTTGGCAATTTACACATGGCAATGGCACTAATAAATCAAAAGTGAAAATGCAAATATTTTCCATACACAGAGCCCCAGACAACAACACCCAAGCCAGAGCTGGAGAACTAGAGCTAGAGAGCCGAAGTGCCACAGCCAGAGCCAGACAAACATCCTGCAGAAGGCAGACGCCAGAGTTATTCAACTCCATGCAGATGTGGGACGAAGGGACGAAGGGATGTGGGGAGCCAAGGGCTGGCGATTTATTGCAGGTGACTGCTGGAGTCTGCTGTGGGGGGCTGTGCGAGGGGAGGAACTCCCAAACACAGAGAGTCATCAATAAATAATTGGAAAATGAATGCTTTGCTTATGAGAGATTTTGCAAATGACCCAACAGACAATGCCTGGAATATTCAATGCCATTTCTAAAGGGGGTAAAAGGGGTAAAACCGGATTGATGGAGTTGAACTTCCGGCACTTAAAGTGAAATTTAAGCCACCACGCCTCTAAGTATGTGTTAAGCCTTCAGTTAAATGTAACCCAAACCCCAAAGCTCGAACCCGCATCAAATGCTAAATTTCAAATGAAAATTCCACCTCTGGCAAACCGCAAAACAGGCAACAAAGTTCACTGCCACAGACACAAAATGCCACAATTAAAATGAAAATTAACAGCAAAAGCAAACTGTCAATACAACTGTCACTTCTGACAGCCAGTTGACAATTGCAAATGAGAGAGGATACAACACCCTGACAGTACACAGGATATACAGTACATGGACATGGCCATGGTTCATGGAGAGATGCCAACGAAGCCACTTGGCTGGCTGCTGTGGAGTGCTTCGAAATAAACTCATTATAGCAATTTATGCAAACCGCCTACAACCGCAATTGAAAATCCATTTAAAATTGAAAATGCCACCAAAAATTTCCAGTGCCTCTGTGTGCCTGTGTGTGTGTGTGTGTGTCCCTCTGTACTGTCCTTCAGGCCGTGGGTGTCTGTTTTTGCGTAGCTGCTGCCTCCATTGATGCATATGAATTCAATTATAAAACAACGTCACCTCCAAAGGGGAGTGTCAGTGTGGAAGGCGTGA
This sequence comes from Drosophila bifasciata, assembly GCA_009664405.1. NCBI lineage: Eukaryota > Metazoa > Arthropoda > Insecta > Diptera > Drosophilidae > Drosophila > Drosophila bifasciata. Next base: position 3,764,565 of record CM019043.1, on the reverse strand, counting down.
CTGGGGGAGTCTCAGTGGTAGGCGTGGCACTGCCAGAGGCTTGCCATTCCTTCTCTAATGAAACCATTTTTTTTGTTTTGGTGCCAAAGCAAAAACCAGCTACAAAACTTGTTAATTTTATGCAGCACAACAATAACAACAAATGAAGGAGATACACACAGGACACACGCTACTGTCTGCCACATTTACATTTCCGTTACCGTGGCATTTGCATATTCGCTGCATAAAAATCAAAAGGATCCAGCGAAGAAAACTATGGAAAAAGCGAAAGCCTAAAGGAAGTTCACATTTCTGTCGGGGCGTATCGCAGGAGTAGGCGTAACGTTCAGTTCACCTGCCACCAAAAGTGGCGGGGCAGCAGGCAACATAAATAACAGCAGGACAGGAGCTACACACACACACACAGGGCAGTACAAAAGGCGTTCGCTTTGGCGGTGGCAAGTCAACTGGTCCCCACTTGACACCTCATAATAAAATTAAGTATACGCCACTCGAGCCGAACGATAGGAGGAACTGAACTGGTTGTCCTTAGTGCGGCTCCTGCTCTGCTCTGCTGTTATTTATGCGCTCGCCAGGAGCTCACCAAGCAGCGGGACACAGCGTGCCGTCTGGGGGGTGGGGTGTGGTGTGTGGTCCTTTAGCTTTGCACGGAACTTTGAAGTTTATTTGCGTATTCCGCCGCTCATTTCAATTTTCCCAGGCGCGCCCTTCGCTGTTGTTGTTTTCCTTTTGTGTTTCCCCTCCCCTCCGTTTTAGTTGTTTTTCCCTTTTGTTGGAAAAAGAGTCGGCTGGCTGCATGCCTTTGGCAATTGTTTAACTAGTTGGTGTCAGTTATAATGAATTTTAAATTAAGTTGTTATTGCTGTTCGGCTGGCATTAAACGATTCCACGGGTGACTCGGCTGCTGCTGCTTCTGGCCATACTGCTGCTGCTTCTGGCCCTACTGCTCCTGCCTCTAGCCCTACTACTGATGTTTTCTGCTGTTGAGCCCCAGAAGCCGTTTATTTGCATAATAAAGGACATGACTAATGTTAATTAAATTGCAGCAGACAACAACCTGGCTGGCTGGCTAGCTTTTTGGGCATTTTAATTAAATGCACAAGGAGGCTTTGCGCTGCTGCCCCCACCCCTGACTCCTCAAATATGCAAATGCAAAAATTCAATTGGCCAGCCTCAAAGCCTATTCAAAAGGTTTTCAATGCAACAGCAGTGGCAAATTATGCCAGACAAAAGCTAGTATTTGTTGGCTGAAATAATTGAAAAGTAATTATGTAAATTCAACTACAAATGTGTGTTAATAATTGCTATTAAATTACATGAAATCAATGCAAAAAATATATATAAAATACCTCGCTTATATATGCCCTTTGTGTGTGTATTTTGGCATGGGCTTAAACAAATTCAATTAACGAGTAATTTAAACAGCTCAAAGAGTCTGCTATTAGTGTGATTCCCACTGTGATGTTTACCAATCAAGCTGCTGCCCATTTGTGTACACTTTTATTCCATATTTGCACCACAAAACACTGAGCACCGGGCTCTGAGTTTGAGCTGAAAAACTTTTGGTAGGGACTACTTCGTTTGACTTTATTTCAACGATAACATTTTGCTTTAATCTACAATCTATTTTGTGTAACAATCTGCGAAGCCAATTCAAAGCATTTTCCCTGCTTTACATGCCACAAGGACTAGGACAGAAGCTAGGAGCCAGGAGCCAGTAGTCGGTTGCCTGTAGCCAGGAGCCAGCAGCCAGTAGCCAGGACCCAACAGCCAGCAGTTTTGACTCCATGCCAGGCAACAACTACGATTGCAAACAGTCCGATTAAATCCTTTCAAACGACAAACATATGCAAATGGCAAAAAGTCTAGGGGACCCACCAACCAACCAACCAACCAACAGCATCCCAAAAGCCAGCAACAACTACAGAAACAACTTTTTTGCATTACTCAGATTGCTGGTAATGCTAAGGGGTGGTGCAAAAGGGTAAGTGGAGGGGGTGTGTGCAGGTTAGTGTAGTATTCAAAAGGGATACTGGAATGTGCAACTCTCTCTGGCTCTTTCAGCTCATTTATTGATGACGCCACGCAGCAGGGTGAAGTAGGAGTAGGACGTATTCAACAGACTCTGAAACATGGCCAAAGTCATGGGGTAAACGTTGCCAACTCTTATCTGCAAAAGATGAAATGGAGCGTGTATGGCACAGCGGATTAGAATCATAGAGGAGTACCCAAATGAAATGCAACGCATGGTTGCATGCCCCACCTCTAGTGGATGTTGCGTTTGCATCAAGAAGATCAAGAGAGTTTTGCGAAAACGAATGTTAGCCACATACCAGGGCACATTGTAGACAGCCTCCGCCACCAGAGTGTTCTGAAAGAATTTCAGAAATTAATCAGAGCAATGCGGGAATGTCCTTTCGAATGTCTTACCTCAATGACCAAATCGTTGGCACGATTATAGTACGTGTACAGCACATAGAGCATGGTGAGTATATACATGATGATCGAGATAATTTGTGTGGGTGAAGTTATCTGAAAGGACACAACAGAACTACAATCGATATACCAGATTGGCATTCCCTTTTCTTACTATATTCAAACAGAACAGCAGAGAGCTGATGATGGAACCAAAGATGACTGCTTCAAGGGCCACAATGAGGCTTACCAAGTTATTAAAGTTCTTCACATAACTGATAGAGAGAGAGAGAGAGAGAGATGCTTAAACCTGTGTGACCAATAAGGTGCGGGCTGGGTGCCCTGGCTCACCCCATTACTGTTCTGTGAAAGCGAATGCAGGCGGTCAGCATTTGATAGCTTGCCTCAGCGTCCTGCCCCTCGCTACCAATCAGCGACAACTTGTGCACCAGAATACGCAGCATGGCCCTACCGAAGAGAGCGAAGCCGGCAAAGACACTCACAAAGGGCATGTACAGGGCGGACAGGAGCAGGGGCGTTGGTAGCTGCAGCAAGTAGGCGATTTCATAGAAGGGCGTGCGGGTCATGTCCACCAGCGGCAGGGCCACGCCAAAGGGATGAGCTGAAATGGGGGGGAGCAGAGAATGCATGTGAGCTAAGGATTCCTTTGACCAGCTCCCACTTACCTCGCTCCTCTTTGAAGAGCGTAAAGACCAGAGCGCCAACAATGTCCAGAAAGGAGGCACTCAAATTGAAGACCGCCAGACGATGGCCTTCCCGCTCCGCCTCCAGCAGAATGGCGCGACTGTACTCGTCCCCGGAATCGTGTATCCAGCGATAGAGTCTGTGCAGCTGCTCCAGAAATACCTCAAACTCGTGACGTTTGATTATGACCAGCCACGTTCGCATCAGAGCATTGAAAATGGCAGCAAAAAAGAAGAGATTCAGTATGAAAGCGGGCAGGTCGCCCCACATGCGAAGCAGATAGAAGAACTGCATCAGATTCATGCCGCACACGGGCAGGACAAAGGCAAACTTGCGCCAATTGGTGGCAGGAGTGGGATACAGCACGGCCACATATCGCCAAATCCTCACATTGATCCCCACCAAGCCAATGTTCTCGATTGTCGTTTCCATTTTCTCTAGTACTTATCACTTGTGCCACTCGCTCCACTAGATCCACTTCGGAATGTGCCCCCAAAGTGCTGGGCAAATGTCTTTTATGCTTCTCGCCAATTGACACCCCCTCGAAGAGGGTGGCAATTTGTGGTTGGATTGGAATGGAAACTCTAGCCATTTGGCAATTGTCATTGCCGTAGTCTATAATTTAGCTAATGGCCTAATGATGAGTGTGTGTTGTAAGTGACGTGGGATTTGCGTTGGCTGATTGAAAAGCCGCCACCCCGGGAAAATTAGCATGTGACATTTCTATAGCCAAGTAAGTCATTTAGCTTATACTAAGTTAATAAGTTAGAAAAAGGCTTTTCAAGTTACATTATACGTATACTGCATATATATACTTTTATTTTAGAGTATTTAAATAACTTCGCTTACCGCTAAAACTTTATGAAAAATCTCTGTTTAAAAGCAGAAAATATTCTCTCAAGACTATGCCTTAATTTTCCTTGAACCCCCACAGCAGTTCCTTGGAATGCCATTCCATTTGTGGGTATAATTTGATAGCAGCTTTGCCAAAATGTTATCTATACCTTAGCAGTCCTTAAACAGGTTTTGTCTGATTTAAAGTAGATTTTTCTGCCACATGCACATAACCATTTAATCTATGCTATCGATTTTCCAGTGCCCCTGCGGAAACCTTCACTCTCAGCAGCCTAGAAATAAAAGGTTCTCCATGTCGCAAAGCCAGTTAAAAAGCTGAAGCAGAAGTCGGCACAGGTTGTTTTGGGGACTCTGAAGCGATAGCTGGGATGACTTATTAAACAATAAAACCGGATTATCCGTAAACAACTGGGCAAACATGCCAGAGCCAAGGCCGCTTATCATGCATACGGCCGTGTGTCCAGCAGGAAGTGTCCAGCAGGGAAAGCCTTTTCCAAGCAGACAGCCAGGACAGACAGCAAAAAATACAATATAAAAATCAACATGAGCCCGGGCAAAAAAACATAATTCAGCAACAATGCTGGCTCAGCAAATATGGCCAAAAAGGAATTAAAATGGGAACACAGGCAGCAAAGGAGTCCACTCCCAATGCCACAGCTACGGCCACAACCAATGCCAATGCCAAGCCCATAAAGGCACACATTATGGCCACTTAACCGCGCGTTATGCCGCAAAAAGGCAAAGGGACACAAAGCCAAACGGCAAAGAAGGTTCGGCTCTGGTGGCGTATGCGCAATATTTTGTGCAAACATGCCCAAGGGGTCGGTCGGTCTGGCCCAGACCAGGGGGTATGGGTGCGAGGAGTATCCAGGGGTTGGACAAATATGCAATGTCAGTTACAGCTGCCCCATTTGGTTGCTCATACGCAGCGTTGCACATAAATCAGCAAGGCCTTTTGTGCATTTGCTGCACTGCAAGAAAATCGAACAGGAAAATCTAGAAGGTTCTCCTCTACTATCCACATACGGAATCACAATTTATTAGAAATTAAAATGCTAATCAGGACTAAGGAGCTGTGAGTACATTTAATTATTACATTCCAGAGCAGATCTTTGTTGCTGGGCAGAAGAAGTCTCCACTCCATAGGCTCGCTCCTTCGTACATGGAGGAACATCAAAGTGAAAACTTCTCGTCGAAGCTCAGACTGTGGCCAGCCTGTTAACCCCATAAACCACACGATGACATTAATTACGGGGCTCCAGACAGGACGAAGGACTCGCATTGAGAGTGGACGTGCCTGACCACAGCATAGAAAACAATCAAAGGGGGGGCAGGGAGGGCTTACTGAATCCCTCTTTGCTTGTATAAAATTAATATCAAGTAATTAACAGCAGCGGCAAGTTCCATGTGGATGTGATTTAAACCAGGCAACGAGCAGACCCAGCAGCTCCTTCCCCTTCCAGGGCGGCGGCACACTCAATTGTGTGGGCGTGTCAATATTGGCTTTTGCCACATTCCCATTGCCATTATTTAGCCCATAGCCCACAGCCCACCCACTCGTTCTTCTTGGGCCATTTTAAGCAGCTTTTTGCCAATTAGGCAGCTCACTAAGCTGAGCCGAGAATTGGCCTTTAAAGTGTGGAATTGCTACTTGGCCCAAAGTCGAACCGAACCGAGTCGAGTCAAGTCGTTGGCTTTATTGTTTTGGGATCTGCAAACGGGTTGGTATGTATGGGTTTCCTGCATCAGCTGCTTCAGCCCGCTCAGTCCACGCTTTGACTTCACAGAGGCATGGCTAAGGCGGCTTAGTTTTTGTTAACGATTTGCAAACATGTGTGTCACAGCGGCCACAGCGCAGCCACCCCCACAGTGAGCCACAAAAGCGGAATACGCTTTGATGGTATCGAATCGAGGCATTCGAGCTATGGCTATGGCTATGCCGTCATTCCCTTACCAGCTGAAACGGCCAACCGACTTATGTGGGATGTGTGGCATGAGTAAGCCGGCCTAGGAAAATGAGAAACGTTTGTTTGCGGATAATAAACTACATGCGAGTACATGCCTCAAAAGAATCTACAACACATTGGATACAATCAAAATATTACGTATGAGGAAATGAGAAAACATTCTTTAAGTCTGCCAGCCAGCGATTGCAATGGGAACTCCAGCGAGCGAATGAATAATACAGTCTGAGTATTAAACAAGGCAATTGAGGTCGAATTGAGAACAGTATATATATATATATATATATTGATTGCTGACTGGTAAGCTTTCACTTATATTACCAGGTTTTGGGATGAGCTCTTTGCTTGATCTTCGCAGTGCATTTCGAGACATTGGGACTGTAGCAAACTGTCAAATTATTATGGAAAATTAATTCCAGTGATAATAACCTATCTGAACAAACTTGCTCTTAAATACTTATTGACTTATGAGGCACTTAACTTTCCTTAAAGCAATTAGCTGCCTCTAGTCTATATTATTTTAAAATAGAAATGAATTACTTCTCTTGTAATTCATTCGCTGATAAGATATGAGCAACCCGATGACAGACACACATAAAATATTTTATCTCAAAATGCGCCCACGAAGGTCACTGTCAAGGTTCCTCCTACGAGTGTTTCCCCGTCCCCACCCCGCCCACTGCAAGTATGTATTTCTAATCAGCGCAGTTTCACACAAAATCCCCATTTCGAATGCGTATAAGTCATGGGCACACACACACATCTCTAATATAAATTGGATCACAGTCAGCTCAAGTTCTCTTATCTCTCAGTGGGATGCAAAAAATTAAGTTTTTATTAAGTCAAATTAATGACCCGAGTCCATTGCTTGTGCTAGGAGTGAGGGAGGGGCAGGCAGGCAAGGCAGTTAACTAAGCCTAGAGTTTTTGTGAAACATTCAGAGGAATTAACGTACATACTAAGAGTCTACTTTGGTGCTTGATTGTGCGTTGGACGGAGATTCAAACCGGCTAGGGACTCGGCAGATTGCAGCCCACCTGGGTCACGACTTTGGCGGCCACGTCGGTGGCCAGGCGAATGCTTTCGCCCAGCGAACGCTTCTCCAGCCAGGCGTGCAGGAAGCCGGCGACAAAGGCATCGCCCGCTCCGGTGGCGTCCACCAGCTCATCCACCCGCGGCGCCCGGTAATCCTCGATGCTAATGGGACCGGGCGGACCGAGTTCGTCCACATAGTTGGTGATCACCTGGACGCCAGAGCTGCCTTTTGTGATGAAGATTACTCTGGTGCTGCCTTCCTGCAGCAGTTGCTGGGTCAATTGGTCCACACTCGGGGAGCCGGATGCCTCGGCGAGTGCCTCGAACTCCTGGCTATTGCCGAACAGGAAGAAGGCGTTCCGCGCCAGCTTCAGAATGGCCTGCGCATGACCCCGAACGATATATGGGGCACTGAGATTCAGGGCCAGGCGACGCCGATTCCGCACCAGATTCTTTACGATGTAGTCGCACACGTCGACGCACTGTGGGACGAAGAAGCCCTCGATGTAGATGATCTGCTTGCGCTCGAGGGGACGTAGGAAGCTCTGCCCCTCGTTGATGGCCGCCTGGCTCAGTGCCTGCACCGAGAACTGGGCGGAGGCGCCAATGTTCGCGTAGAGCGTGGGATTGTCCTCGTACATGAGGCACACACACTGGCCCGTGTGCGTGGACTCGATGGTCTGTAGCCGTGCCTCGATGCCCCGCTCCCGGAAGATGACCCGCAGCTCCTCCGCATGCTTATCCGCGCCCACAGCGCCAAAGAAGGTGGGATCGGTGCCCAGTTGCTTGAGGATACGAGCTGTGTTGAGAGCCGAGCCACCCGGTTTCGTCAGGCAATGGGAGCTGTCGTGAAACTATTTTTTAGAAGATTCTTTGAGAGATTCCGCGTATAGTTCTTACCTCTCGGCAGCTTCTAGGGCCAGTTTGTTGAGTTTCTCCAGCTCCATTTCCCCCTTGGAGCCCAGCTGTAGGTCGTAGCGCTGCAGCAGCTCCGGATCCTCCAGCTTTACCAAACGATCCAGCAGCACATTGCCAAAGCACACCACTTTGCGGGGCCTGGAAAATGGGGGAAAACCAAAAAGGAAAATTAGCAATCAGTTGGGCGGGGGAATTCTCTCGCTGCTCATCCCAGAGCGCTTTTCCCACTTACGTGTGCGTGTCATCGGCTGGGGGATGGCCTCCGAATATTTTCTCATAGACGTAGCTCAGATACTCCATTGTATTCCAAAAATTAGCGTGCAGCGGGTACTTTTCGCGATTCTACGTCGTCACATTGATTTATTGTACTGCCAGTTTCCCGTCTGCTCTATTTGTAGCAGGCAGCAGCTGAATCTGTAGCGATGATGCCCCGTAACTTTCGCCCCGACCAGCGAGACAAACTGAATGATGTCGGAGCCGGTTTGGCTCTGTGTTTTTATATCATGCTCAACGCTCTCGCCGTCGCCGTTGCCGTGTTTGGGTTTCCCACTTATCCCAGTATCCCATACCAGCGTACGAGCCGAGCAATCATTTAAAATCCAACTTCAACTTCTTTGTTTACTTGTACACAGATTACTCCACTGTTGAGGCTGTTTTCGCTTTGATTTGTCTGCTCATTTTGTTGCTCTTCCACTTCGACTTTTTCCACTTTTTGTTCTTTTGACTTTGAAAATAAGCTTTTGGCTCTGCCTTGTGGCTTTTCTGTCTTTTTTTCTGCGTACTCTGTGGACTGTTGGTGCTGTGTTGTGTAATGACCCCTACCTGCGGAACTAATGACTGCCTGAAGCTTTGAAAGTTCAACTGGAAATTCCATGTACTATTATAGCTAATGACTTTATTTCTTAATTTATGCGGCAGAACTATAGTAGTGCGAGGATTACATATATAAAGTTGTTCAGCCCTGGTTACAGCTGTTTCGTCAGTTGTTTAAGTAAGAGGAAGAGCGAGTGAGAGCGAGCGCAGGCAAAAGCTTATTTAGCCGGCAAAACAAATACGCACGTGGAGTAAAAGCTTACCTCTACTCTCTCTCTTTCTGATTTGTGAATGAGAGGCAAACTTTTGGCGCTCAGCAGCCAGGGTTTCCACCAGCAAAACGGTTAAGCGAAACGGTTAAGCACCGTTGAGCATTTGAAAGTTCCGCAAGGAGCGATTATACAAAAGGAAATACAAAATATATGCAACAAGTTGAAATATATAAAAGAAAAAAATCAAAAGTAAAAGAGTTAAAAATTTTAGACTTTTTTGAGTTATCAAAAATTATGCGAAAATTATTTCGCAAGCATTTGAAAATCATCTACAATTTCACAACGAAATTTTATATTTTCATTGTTAATTATATTTTTATATATTAATATAAACACGTTTCCTTTATTATTTATTGTTTGTTTAAACTTTAAACCGACAATAAAAATTTCACAATCTACCGAAACTCATCAAAAATATTTCATAATTTAAATACCAGAACAGATAACGCTTTCATTTCAGGGAACCACTTTCCTCTGGCTCTTAAGATAGCTCTGCTCAAAATCTTTTTATAAAACAAAATATACCAATCAGAGGCCAACAAAATAAAAAAAACCACTGGCTCATTTGAGTGGGGCTTTTTCTGCAGAGAATTCTTATGGACACGCGGGTTTTCCCGGCAGACGACGATATATGGGAAACCCCCCAGCATAGACGCTGCACCGCATACATAATTGCAGTGCAGCAGAGAGCCCAAACTGGTCCGATGGAACGCCCGACCGGTGCACGTGAGGCGAGAGACGCGAGACAAGACAGGTGACCGGCTGCATGTCCGACAGAGCCATCGGACTTTGGACCGACTTTCAAAGCCGAATGTGGCTCAATGCAGCAGAGTTTTTCAGGGGAATTCTCCAAAACCAGTTCGGTCGTCAAGAGCCCCCGCCAAAGACGCACTCGATTTGGCTCTTTGGCTTTGACTCATTTGGGCTTTGGGCCAGGCCAGGCCAGATTTAGTGCTGCCGCGGCGTGACTCAGCACTTGGGCATCCGGAGGCATCCCACCACGAGTGGCAACGATGCCACACAGCCACGCATCGATCACTCTGTAAGCCGACCTCCGTTCCCTCCGTGAAGATCATTCGACACCCCTGCCCTGACACCCCATGTGCCACTGGCATGTTGCACACAACATTTTGAAGTCAACAACGACCTAAAGCGGATGCCCCTAACTAGGGGTTCATTGGCCACTTTTGAGGCAAATTTGGCGCGCAAATTCTGTGCTGACTCCACAGTTTTGTATAGATCCAGTTTCAAGGCCGAGAATCCCAACGACCTAAAGTGCCCCTGGGGTTCATTGGCCACTTTTGAGGTTTGGCGCGCAAATTCTGTGCTGACTCCACAGTTTTCTATAGAGTTTCGCTTCCACCGTAGTTGCATTGAGGTAAGGTAGGGTAGGGTAGGGTAAGGTAAGCGCCGAGTAAGCAGCGAATATTGTTTATGTTTTGGTGCTCTTGCATAGGTCAGTATTTGGCGGGGGAGCTGAACGAGGCTGGGCACCCCCGGCCACAAATCCAAAGAGGGTTGGGGAAAGTTCACTTAATGCCAAAACAGTTCATTGATTCCATATTTTTGTAGAATTTTTTTTTTCACTTTTCAACTTTAATTTCAACGTAATTCAAATTACAGTTCTTGTTTTTTGGGGGGATTCTCTTTCCAGGAAGTTCATTAAACTCTTGCAGAAATTTTTGCCATTTTGTGTGAAATTCAATTTTTGATGGGAACGCTATTATTCGCTAAGAATCAGTACAGTCGTATCTGAATAAATGAGAAAGTGCTGAAAATATTAGATTTTATTTTCAAGGGTTGTTTTAGAATAAAAGGGTGCGTTTCCAGCTAGTTTTGAAGTGGATAAACATTCAAAATTATTGCCTAACCAAAGATGTCTACAAAAAGCAAAAATCGTAAAACTGTGGCCTGCTGCAACCTTCTAAATCTCATCTGTATGATGATACCCTGTAGCATTTAAGTGGGCCGCACTGTCAGCAGTTTATTCAACCCATTTACATGTGTAATAACACATTTATTTATTTATAAATGTATGCACATACATACATATGTGGCTGGCTATTTTTAAAAACTTGTTATTCGACACAAAAAAAACACAAAACTGTGCAAAAAACCCTTCGTCAAGATAAATATGCTTGTCGAATCGAAATTAACCCAACCCCCAACAAAAAAAGTATGAAAATAACAAGAATAAAAAGCTAGCTTCAGTGACGACTCATTGGATACTCTTAAGGAGTGATCGGTTCTGAGTTAGGTTCGATTCCTTAAGAACTAATACTACTGACTCTTATAGAGGCAATCTCCTAAGAAATCTGATCCAATTTGAGCAAATTTATCAACAAAAAGAACAGACAATAAATATATTTTATTACGTCCCAAAGTCTTCCCTCTCTGCATCGCAAGCTTTTGGAAAATATCATAATACCCATAATAATTCAAGTGTATGCAAATAATTCATTAAAGAGTGCATTAACGGGACTGAGAATACGCGGTAGTTGAACCCCCCAGGGGTAATGGCTGGGAAACGGTACCAAATGGCGTAGTTTCGTTACCACTTCGCAGCGAGGTTCAATTGATAAAAATTCGCGTGAATCTTTCTTTATTTCAATTTTCGACACGTTCCCACGTGCTCATTGTGCTACGCAGAAAGAGATTGATGCCACAGACAGGGGAGCACGGATATGCGATAAATTGATTAGCAGCTTGCCATTGTTCGGGTCTGGTCTGCTCCCATATTTGTCCCTCAGTCTGGTGTTTGGTTAAAGCAGAGCAAATACAAGTAAAAAAAAGGAGGAGGCGTTCTCCTCTCGTTCATTTGCTGCAGTTCAAGCGAAAAACAGCACAGAAATAAAATTATCCCGAACTCATTTCGATTTCAATATAAAAGGTCGTTAATTAATCATGCCTGAAACACCATCAACGAGTTGGCCAACAGACACTTTTAAAACACTGTCGTCAGAGGTGGGGGCACCCAGAGACAGTAGAAAGAACCTGTTGAATAGCTTTTTGGCCTAATGCCAAATGGTTCATGACCAATCCACTAAGTTCCCAGTAAAATCAGTTCATGAAAATTGCGGAAAATCATTCAAGTTTGCCCGAATTTCGCTGACCAACCTTTGTTTCAATCAAAATGTGTTTGCCAAATGGCTTTTTCCGTTGAAAGATAATGAAAATGAAAGACTCTTAAATTAAGGGAGATACTTATGACCAGACAGGTGCGTATATCTGTGTGTGTGTGTGCCTTTTTTTGGAGAGCGTAGCGTGAGAGCTGTTAAAGTTGTATGACCTCGAGGTGTGATCCAAGTCGCGACAAACTGCAGTTGCAACCCATGGAAAGAAACTCCAAGACTTGCTAATTGCCCCGAAATGAACGAAAATCTTTTCCCCAACAATAAAAAAAAAATTTACCGATTTTGGATGAGCGATGCAAAAATGAAGCGGGAGAGAGAGGCGTTTAAGAGCGACTGAGAGAGAGAGAGATGGACTGTTCTTCTTGTCAGTGTGTGGAGTGAGCCCCCTAAAAAGCTCCCTTGCTCTCACTCTCCTCACTGTCGTAACGCTCGTTCGCGCTCGTTTGTCGCTCTCTCTCGCGCTCGTTCGTTTCTGATGAAATTCAATGGGAAACGCACGTTTCGGAGAGCACTGCTATAAAAGCTCGCGTTCGCCCGGTTGGAGCATTCATTGTGAAATTGCAAATCAAAATTGAAACAGCGGAAAAAAACGGTTGAGAGCGGATCGCAAAGCGTGCCACAGACAAAACGTGAAAAGAATTTCATAATCAAAAGTTAATCCAAACGCTTAAACAAGCAACAACAAGCAACAATCAGTGCGAGCCAGTGACAAAGCCAAAAGTGGAAAAGAGACTAACAACTGCCAAAAAGCAAATAACCAAAGTGCAAACAAAGCCAGCAAAAATAGCTCAAGTGCCGCCAAGCAGCAATACAATTTCACCAGACCAGCAACCACTGGAATACCCGAGCAACATGGTCGTTGATCAGAACTGCACAATGCATCACCTGGAAATGGATCTGGAAATGGAACTGCCCATGGAGTGTGCCCCCATTGGGCGCACCGTCAAATCGGCCCTTCTCAGGGCCCAGGACGAGTCCCGTGTGATCGTGGGACTGTCGGCCGCCATCAATGTGCTGTCCAAGTCGCCGGATGGCTCACTCTTTTGCCTGATGGCCGTGCCCAAGGACGGAGACTCTGCCACCCACATGCACGAGGTGCTGCTGGAGGCCTTCTGCTACGAGAACGACATCTACGTGATCAAGGTGGACGACGCCACCAAGCTGAGCCGCATCCTGGGCCAGGAGACGGTCGAGTCGTGCTGCCTGATCCAGAAGACCTGGACGGCCGATCAGGACGAGGAGCGTCTAAGCAAGGCCGAGAATCAATTGGTCGACTACTGCGAGGCCCACTGGGATGCCCCCAAGCAGCCCACTGTGCAGCTCCCGGCTGTGTAAGCAGTGTGAGCGGGACAGCCACATCATTGAACAGTAAAAACCCCCGATGACAGTGGGGCAAACATGGTTTAAATTGAGAGAAACTTGCAATGAGCGAAAACCAGTTAAGAGGTTGATGTACTCCAACGTCTTGGAGAGTTCCCAAAGGGAAACCGACGTTTGGGCTGCCACAGCCACATACATACTTGTACATACATACATATATATATATATCTCAGCCGTATACATAGGATATATATATAGTCTTATATAACTGTACCTGTACAGAGAGGAGGATTGCCAAGCTACTTGGCAGATAATTGGAACTGAAAGGCGACCTTCGATGGGGCGGGTAGAACCCGCCTCTGAACACCCGCGGAAGTCGCTCTCTCTCAGTACCTCTTCCCCTTGGACGCAACAGAAGCAGCAGCAACAGCAGCAACAGCAGAGACACAGCAGCAGCAGCAGCAGCAGTAATTTTGCGACACTCATATACACTCACTAACAAAAGCGCGTGACCAGCTGCCGCTTAAACATACACACACACACACAACAGACACACATAAAAATATATTGTATAAAATTTTGCATTTGTATAATTTGCTCGCTTAAGCGTCGCGAAAATTTATTGATAATGGCAATTATTCTGTTCACACTGATCGGATGCATGCCGTAAATTGTAAAGTAAATTCACATCCGAAAAAATGTAAAAATTAAAGTTTTGTTATGTTAGCTTTTCCAAAGGCAAAAGAGAAAAAAAAAAAAGAAAAACCAAAAAAAACAAAATTGTTATTTAATTTTAAGCAAATTAAATTTAAAGATTTTTGTTGGTAAAAGAAAAAAAAACCAACTAAATAAAATATTATATAAAAACCAAACTACCTCTCTGACTTATCATTTTTTTTTAGCTAAAAATTTCAGCAAATTTCTCCAGCAATTGACGTCAATCATGGCAAAGACCTGGTTAATGAAAGCCCCTAATTAATCTGCTTATGAATAAGACTTTTGGGGGTATTCCCCAAAGAGCGTTCCAATGCATATGTATGCCGCCCCTTATCACATAATTCTCGGAACCGAACCCAAAGCAATGGCACCAAATGACACCAGCTGAAATTGGGCACGTTTCTGGCACACTGATATTCGACTTTGAGATGCTCTTAAAGGGTCGTTTAAGTTGCTTTATGCAACAGGTGGTGAAAGATTTGTTCTTTAGAAATTATGGATTCATTGATATAGGGTTTGACAGAGACCTACATATGTAGTATAACAGGTGCGAAAAGATGCAACTAGCTAATTCCCATGTCATTAATTATGAAACTAATTAGTTCTGTAGCTATTTATCCAATATATTATATTTATATTGAATTAACTGCTTTACGTGATATTCGATACCCCATAACCCATATCCGATACATTATATCCCTGTACACATATCAGAGAGTATATTAATCCCAACGTGTCTGTCTGGGCTGTGATCATGGCAATTGAGTTAACTAACCAGACAGATGGATGGATGGATGGATGTTAAGCAGCAGAGACATGTTAATATAATCAATGCCAGACATCGTAAAATGTTAGCTTAATGCACGAACCGAACCGAAAGTAGCAGACCAGATGGGGCGGATGGAGGCAGCCAGGAAGAGCATGTGAGCAGCTCGTGGCATAGGGAAAATCACTGGGGAAAAAAGTTTGCCACTGATTAGGACGATTAACATGAATTTGAGAGTGCTCAAGACATAGGTCAGTTAGGCGGAATGTCTGAGCACGATTTATTCGGGGAAGCTCGATCTCTGTCAAACATTTCCCCTCCTAATGGTAGCCACATGCCGAACAACCTTTATATAGTAAATGTAGATTCTAGGGCAGATTATGAGTGTGAATCTAAGAATATATAAAACCCCATTCATTATTAGCTAAACTATTAGATAATTGCATTGAGGCGTATATGGGGGAATTTACTTGGCTTTTATTTGTATGTACTTTTAGGTCAACTAATATTAGCCTGCGATCTGTTTACACTGCGAGTTAAAGCCGATCCGCAGTTAATCATCGGTCTGTACTTTACCCCCATGTCGGATTTGGTGAATTCCAAAGCGTGAATTCCAAAGAACAAGCTTGCGAACTGATCCACTCCATTGTCATGTACTGATTCCGATCAAGTCATGCCGGGTTGAGTAATTTGCCATGCGGCCATTGACTGAACAATTGGAGTTGGCTGTTTCAATACTTTCCCCCACACATAAACAGACACACACTCTCTAGAAAACGGGAAGTTTAGTTTCCCGGTCAATGGGGATCGGACTGGTGGATGGGGAGGGGGCTGCTGTTATGCAAATTAGATCGACAAGCATTTGCACTCTGTACGCCAGCCCGAGTTTCGTCTGTGTTTGCCGATATACGGAACCTAGCTTGGGAACGTGACTGGGCGAGATTTTTCTGAAGGCAGACGGGACTTGGAGCTACCCCATCTGAGAGTGCAAATTTCAAAGATTCACCTCCAGCGGCGATGTCGTCGAAGGTAAATGATTCACATCGAAGCGGTTATAGCGGTGCCAGCCCCTCTCGACAAGAAATTAGCATAATTCTCAATGCAAAATGTACATACGTCAAATACTGGCTCAAAATACCCATAGATACGCCACAGAATACCCCACCAATACACTCGATACACATACAACCAGTTGGTCTGGTCGAGACTGTTGGTCGAGCAAAACTAGTTTGAAATTCGTGTGACAATGCCGCAAGTTTCTCAGCTGTTTGCCCCGTACATGTGATTGTCATGAGCGCGTGCTGTGGTGTCTGTGGGGTCTGTCCCCACATTAAACCCTGCACCAATAATGTGTAGCACCTGCAGAGCTCAGGGCTGTGACGTGTATCTACAATAGCCAGGCCTGAGCCTCAGCCAAAAATGTCCATTTAAATTCGAGTATTTAACTTATTTTTTTTACGACTATTTGCATTTAATACGAAAATACAAAATATTTGTATTATTTATTTGTATCATTTATTGTTATTGTTACGCTGGATCTGCGATTCTGGCGAAAAACAAACAATTCTTTGCTATTGCGGTTTTCCCCGCTAATCGCTTTATGGATTTATATGGAAAGCAGCAAAACGAGAGCAAAGCTGCTTATCAATTTGGATTCGGATTGAGAGCCTCAGAGCCTCTGCTCTGCTGAGCAGTGGATTATGCGGCGTAGAATTATCAGTCCCCGGGACTTACGCAGAATACTCGTATGACTACTACTGCGCATGGGACTGTTGTGGCACGAAGCGTGCTAAATTTCCCAGCCTTGATTCCCCCCAGATAGGGTCGGGGGAACAACTGAAAGTGAAACAGAAACAGACGCAGTTCCCACTGATAATGGAACAGAATTTCCATAATTTGGACTAATCAAATGGTTCGATATTTGTTCACTTCTATACCACCCCCCCCCCACAGGTATGAACTTTTCCATTGTTATTCCTTCAATTTGATTGATTAGATACCTCTCCCCCATACTATTCCGCAGCTTAGAAACAGAAAAACACAAAGCATCTTGCGCACTGGGTTATGAATGAATTTGTTACGCTTGAAAACGGGTTTTTACTGGGGGAAATTTTACAAATATGTATGTATACCCCCAATGAGGGCTTGGGATATACCAAACAACCAGCAAACGTTGTGACGGAACACATATAAACTAACTGGTACTTCGAACATTACACAATTTATAGTAGTAAGGCGAAATCTGTGTGGAAATAGTAAGTACAAGTACTAAGCATGAGTTCGCACAATAGTACAAGGTGGGGGAGATACTCCGTTCCACTGATAAGAAGTTTTTGTAGCCTCGTTTCGCCGCAATTCTAATCATTTGTTGAGCAATTGAAAATTATTGCAATTTAAATATTTACTTTCGCCCGCTGTGGCACGTGCTGGGCAAATGAGATTCATTTTTTTATGGCTGTGTTCCAGAGAAAGCAAAGTAAATAAACCAACAATTCCTTAATGGCATTAAACAAAAAGAGATTTTAGAGAAACCATAAACACACACCCCCGTTGCACAAACATCCTCCAAAAATCCCTCAGATATCCCGTTTCCCACCGGACAGCCAGACAGTTCAAACCAGTTCTGTCTGCTATTTCACATGATCCGTAAATCGATTCAAAGCAAATCTCACACTATGGTGGGCAAAACTAATCGAAAAGTCAAACATTTATACATTTATAGTTCATTCCCATTGTGCGGCGGCGCCCATATAACAGTCAAATATTGGCCCAAAGGTAAAACGCAATTGCACTTGTTACGCGTATTCGATATAGACAGCCCCGCCCTGCCAGCGCCCTGCTTCGCTCCTGAGGTAGAAGGTTAAATATTTGCACAAACAAATAGCCCGGGGTAAATTAGCGGCACATTAATAATTGAGAGAGAAAGAGCGGCATAGACAGGTACTCTATTTAATTAATCTCTTTGCGCGGCTCTTGCTCTCTCCAAACTTCACGAAGAACGAATGAGTGTAAGTGTGTGCGATGAGAGATGGCAATTAACGGTAAGGCGTTGAATTTCACAAGAACACAGACGCACAAGGTTTATTGTATGCAAGGTGTGAGGTAGGTCTCGAGGGCGCCTAAAATGAGTCCCTAGATAAGAGCTAAAGAGCTTAAAGCTGGCGTGCCTTACCCTTGCAAAAATGCAACTTGATCTTTACTATGATTGCTCTCCCAATTTCTGCGTGCGCTCTCTCTCTCTCTCTCTCTCTCTCTCTGCTGACTGCTGTAAAGCGTGCCGAGCAAAGTCAGCCACTGATAAGATTACTGGCGAGTGGCGAGGGGATCTCCACCCGCTCTTGCTCCGCCTCCATCTTCGCCTCCGACTGACCGTCTGACTGACTGATTGAGCTGCGCTGCTGGGGTGGTCACGGGCAAGTTCACAAGGTGCTTCACGCCGCATCGGCCAGCGACATGTTCGAGCACGTTTGCACGAACGATGATTTGCCGTCGATAAGAGCACAGTTATATTGCATATTTAACGATTTTCAGGGCACATGTCCTGCACTGCACCATCGTCTTGGCTGCTTACGCAAATCGAAAGACAGCTCCGGTAATCGTGAGCACAGCGTGTCGCCTCCGCCCAGTGTGTACCGTTATGCAAGCGAGAGTGAGCCAGCGCGAGGTAGAGAGCAGGCGCAACACCCACCCACCCAGCCAGCAGCAGCAGCAGCAGCCAGTGCCACCCACCAAAACAGCAGCTGGAGCAAACGAAGCAGAATCAGTGGCAGCGGCAGCGGCAGCGACACCGACAGCGACAACTGCGTCAATGTCATAAAACTTTCTCACGTAAGTCAAAGTCAGAGTCAGAGGGCCTGGAGAGTACCGCTACGCGTATCTTGTCGGCCGAATCTCAGACTTATCCTTTGTTAAAGCCAACCCCAGCAACCCACCTCCAAACACCTCCAAATCCACCTGAAAAAACAATAACATTTGGTGTATAAATACGAGTTTTATGGCAGCGTAAAAAATGATTTTTTACGATCTGTCGTGGATATAATGAAGTTATCGAAAGATCAGCCAACCACCCACCCACCCACCCACCAACCAATGCGGCAAACAAAAAACATTCAAATTGGGCCCAGCACATTTCAAACATTATTACGAGCAAATCGCTTACTTAACCCCAGAACAATGGAGGATGTACCAGAAGCGTCAAGGCCACCCCCCTTCTTGGGCAACTCAACTGCAAGAACTTATATAATTATGCGCGTCGTATATTGTACAGATGTCTGGTACATAATTTCTTCTTCGCCCACACGAACCCGTGACGAAAGCAAATGTCTTTGTGACGTCAATACACGAGCACCTACGATACTACATGTCATGTGTTTTCTGGGGGTTGGGCGGATTTTAGTTTTGTTTTTGGCTATGGAGGTGGTGAGGTATTCCTACATTTTCTGAAGAAATGCCAGCAGCCAGATAATCTGCTGGGGCATAATATTTAAAAAATCCTTTCTTTTAGCAGAAAACAAAATTATGAAATATGTACGTCAGAACTACAAATTTATCCAAGAGTTTCCGGTATTGTTGAACTAGAAACAAAAAATATATTTAGATTTGCCAAATTTGGGATTGCTATTGCCATTAATACAGTTTCCACAGCCATAAACCAGCTAGAACCCAAGCGTTCATATTGCTCGTTTCTGTTTTGCAGACAATATTTGGAAAATTATCGCAAAACGTGATAATCATAAACGCGTGACTATCATATCACGTTTCAGCTTTCATAATAATGCGACAGCATTTGCGGGCCCCACAAATTATGCGGCCTGGCAACAAGCCAAATTTTTTATTATTGCTGAATTATTGAGGAAGGAAATAACAAAACAACACCGGCCATATGCTGGAGTACTTCCACACGCAATCAGAGCTCTTGTTTCTGGGAAGTAAATTACATTAGCACTGCCCCAATGCACTATAAATAAATGCACAAACAAATTGAACACCAAGCATGGCGAAATACTCGTACTAAAACATTATCTAATCAGAATCAATAAAAAAAACTATAGCATGTCTCAGGGTGAGACATGCGAAAAAAGTAACCAAAATTCAAGGAGAAAAATTGTTCTTTCGGCCATGGAGACCCACTTTCTCGCTGATAAGAGGGCAGTATGTAGTCTTATCACTTGCCACTTGGCCACCACCACACACAATGTTTGCATTGGCCTTTCTGCTACATGTCGGGGGGGTGTGGTGTGGGGTTCATTTAGAGTTTAGCAACCCGTTCGTTGCTATGACTGATGGCCAGCACTTGACATTTTTGCTGCCCATTACCGTCTGCGTCGCATTAACAGCAAGCCACAATACAAACAAAAATAAATCGTTAAATGTTAAAAAAAGGTTAAAAATAACCTGCAGGTTGCTAAAAATATCCACGATAACAAACTATAATAACAACGAAAACAAATATTCTGCATAAAAATATCAAAGTAAATACTTTGCTTGATTGTTGGAAATTCTCGTATCAGCAAATTCGTTCTTGTTCGTTCGTGTCTGGGTTTTCTCTTATGGCTCTTATCAGCAGCCGTAGTTCCGGAGAAAAACAAAATACCAAGTGACAAAATTACCGTCAGTGACTTTGACTGCGACTGTGCCTGCGACTGGGATTGGGACAAAAAGTGCCGTTGTTTGCTTGGCACTCGAGAGCTCTGATGGGGGGGAACTCCCCGAGTGGCATTGCCTTTTACGGTTCAAGATAGCAAATTGGCAAAAAACTGGGCGTTGAATATTTATAGTACGTCGCGTTAAATGTGATTAAGAGTGCGATTTCTGGCTAAATGAAATACGACTACTGGCGTCCGAATGATATATGGCTTACACTCAGGGAAAATACAATCTGGAAATGATAATATATAAGAAAATATAATAAGTAACTCACAGAAGAAATTGCAATGGAATGCAAATTCACACATTTAAAAGTAAAACAAATTCCCCTTCTTATATCTTTCCGAATATCGTTGCATATATGGCTGTATGTAGTTCAAGGAATTACGGATTATGAGTGGGAATATCTATATTAACTTGCCAAAAAATCCCCCTTAAATTTATTTATTTGTTCTAGAGATTCTTTTCCCACAATTCAGTTCACATTTTGCTAGAAATATTTCCGTTTTCTTCGAATTCGATTCGAAAGGGTAATTTTGCCAATCACTTCCCCATACATTGTGCCATTGTGGGCATTGGCTGCTGTGTGCGCAAAATGTAAACACAAGATCAAAAAATTTGCGGAGCGGTTTCGCCGGTTTCTATAAATATATATACATACATACCATATACTATGTGTGGATACAATTCGCACCCAAAAAGAAACTGCGCACTTTGGTATGGACGGCATGGAATGGCCCAAATCCCATTTGAACAAGGCCAAATTGAGAGTTTATCAAAGGCCCTCGCATAACCCCCCCCACCCCCATCATTGTCTGGCGATGTCTGGCATTAGCAAAGCCGAAAGTTGCATCAGCCATATCAGATCATAGCTCAGTATCTATCCGTTCAATCAGTAGGTTTGATTCGATTACGTGCAGATAAGGTTTTAGTTGGGGGGGTGTGGGTGGGTGGTGGGGAACTCAAACCCAAAATGGAAATCAGCTGCGCCGCAAAAAGTAACCCTAGACTTTGTACCCTGACAGCTGTTCATCATGAGACTATAGCAATCTTTTCTAGGCATCGGCGTGATTCATGTTCAATGAACTTTGGACTTGCCAGAGGCAGAATCAACTCCAATTTCTTGACAAGTTCCGCTGTAACCTCCACCTTATCAGCGCAATGCTGTCACAAGTAGCTCGCTCTCTCTCTCTCTCTGTATCTGTATCTGTATCTTCTTGTTCATCTTGGCCATATATGGCAGTTTTGTACATCGAATAGAACATCTTTCATTAGTCACTTTCCCTGCGCTTTTTGGCTTATATTACTCATACGCCACGTAATCGCTAGCGGCGGAAATCTTATCATAGCAGGGCAGGCAGGCACACACGCAGGCGCCAGGCAGCAGGCAGCAGGGGCGGGGGGCAGGCAGACAGCCCAACGGTAATTTCATCAATTCCACCGGCGATTAACGGTTCAATACGTTTTGTGCTAGGTCAGTGCAGTACCAAAACGAAACGAACCGAACAGAACAGCAGAGAACAGAACCGAGCAGAGAACAAAAACGGAGGGGTGGGGATCCGATGCAAAGTGGAATCCGTTCTGTATAAATTTGTTCAACATTTTAATACCCGCTACTTGCTGAACACAAGGCTATATTGCGGCCGTATGGGTATATGTAACAAGACCCATAATCCATATCAGGGACATCCGCTAGACACCAAAGAATACATCCGTCTGTCCAGTATGTCCAGCTGTCCAGCTGTTCGTTTGTCCGTCCGTCCAGATCTTTGGGAGACTTTAACGGCTAGCCAATACCAAATTTGGTATGTAGATTTTTTTTTTTGCTCGCTGCAAGCCAAGTAGATCAAGTTTATATTAAAATTGAACAGCGGCCGGCACGCACCCTTTGCCGCCTGCCATATGTAAATCGAATAAATGTGAATAATAAAATAACAGGCCCCCATTTTTCCAAGGTGTGTCGCATTATAATTTGGCACAAACGCATTGAATACGAGTAATGCCAATCTGGCTGACCTAGTTCCAATTTCATAATAATCCTCCTCCTTATTCTGTCATAAAGTTCTCTTTGATCTGCCAGGGGTAAGGGAAATAGGGTATCCTACAGTGCCAGCAGCTGCTACCCACCCCATCATACATATAGTACCGTTCGAATTTCCTCTATATATGCATTATATATGCGTCAAGTGCGGTGCTAAGATCGATCCGGTGCAGACTCGATCAGATAACATCTTCATCTGTGCCAGTTTACGGCGTAATTTGAACGCATTTATGCGCATTCGTAAACGGATCGATCGATCGATCGTCCGACAATCTGGCGACAATCTCCAAATTGAAATGAGAACGTTCTACGTGTGGATTGCAGTCAGAGCAGTAGTAACTGTAAAAATCAGTCATTCCATTTCCTTTGTGACCCGTCCCCCCCCCAGTCCGCCAACTCCCCCAAACCCTCAAGATGATTTTGATTTACGGTGCATGTCTCGTTTTTGCGTTGTTTATCAACTGAATGCATTTCGAATTGGAACTCTTAAGCTATGCAGGTGTACGAGTATGAGTATGAGTGTGGGTACGAGTATGAGTATTGGTATGGGTGTGAGTGTGAGTGTGAATAATGAGTGTTACTGTGAGTGCGTATATCATGAGTGTTTTTTTTTGTTGCTTAATCTAAGGGCAATGCAAGTGAATCGAATTGAATGATTGTGGTTGGTGGTGGGTTCAGGGATGATAAGGTTTCCCCTTCTCAGTGATTACAGTCGGGATTCCAGGGATTCTTCAGATTGGCCAGACGCAGCTGCTCCAGCGCAATCTCATGGGCACGCAAATGCTCCCGTGTGGCCAGCTCGAGTTCGTTTGCGCCGGTTGGCAGAATGGCAGAGGTGGTTTCCTTCAGTTGTGACTGTGACTGGACTGCCAGTGGCTGCTGCAACTGTTCGGTGTAGCGCACCAGGAAGGGATTCGCGTTCTTGTCCGTGTAGATAAGCGATGGAGCGCCTATGGGTGCCGTGGAGGTCTGGATGGCATTGGGCTGATTCGTTTGGATGCGCAGGAAGAAACCATTCTGGACCGACTGCTGCTGGCTGATGGTCGACGCCTGTGTCTGGGCTGGAGCAGGCGCTGGCTGGGCAGCCACGAACTTGATGCTGCCATCCACGAAAATGGGTGTGGAGCTGGTATCGGTGGGTGTCTCTGTGTCGTAGTTTTGGGCGCTTTTCAGCTCCTGCTGCTCGGCCTGCCGCTCGGCATACAGCCGCTGGCGGTCTTCCTCCTCGATCTTGAGACGCTCGGCCTGCAGGAGGCGCGTCTCCTGGCTGAAACGCTCCTCTTCGCGCAGTCGCTCCAGTGCAGCCTCCTTCTTCTCCAGCTCTTGGCGTTCCTTTTCGCGCAACTTCTCCTGGTCCCGCTCGCGCTCTTCGATCCGAATCAGATCCTCGATATCGGCCACCTTGTCCTCCGCCTTCAACTTGGCTTTTCCAAGCAGAATCAGATGCTGCTCGCGTGCCTTAATCACTTCGGGTGTGTCCTGTATGGGCTGGGGACCCGCTGGCTGGCTCAGTTCGATGGGGTAAATGCTCTTCAAATCGGACTGCGGGGCAAAGGGCGCCAGCGGAATCAACGGCTGCTGCTGCACATCGATGGGCTGTCGGAGAATGGCCTCGTTGAACTGCTTGAGATGCTGCTCCCGGGCCAACTTTACCTCCGGTGTCTCCTCCACGGGCTGGGGTGTCTCAATGTTGGCTTTGCTGCAGTACGGACGTGGTCTTCAGGATGGGTTCTTCCGGCTGGCTGACGGAGCAGAGCCTCGTTGAACTGCTTGAGATGTTGCTCGCGGGCCAACTTCACCTCTGGAGTCTCCTCCACGGGCTGTGGTGCCTGCTGCTCCCCATAGCTGACTGTTTTGATGTTGGCCTGGGGATAGCTGGCGACGATTTGCCGCTGCTGAATGCCAGGAATGGTCTTGAGTATCGGAATCTCGGGTGTAGCGGCGGCAGGTTGACGTTGCAGTGCCTCATTAAACTGCTTGAGATGCTCCTCCCGCGCCAGCTTTACCTCCGGTGTCTCCTCCACGGGCTGGGGTGTCTCATTGCTGGTGTAACCGGAAATGGTGGCTGCCGCCCTCACCAGGAACGGGTTCTGTGGACTGGCCGCAAACTGTCCGTAGGAGTGCGTCTGCGGTGTCACTGCCTGAGGAATGGTTTTCTGGTACTGTTGCTGCTGGCCATAGATCACTGAAATCGCCTCCTTGGGGGTTGTCTTCAGCTGAACGATGTTCTCCTGCGGCTGGTAGTGTCCCATGATCTGCTGTGCCTGTTCGGCGCGCAGCACCTCCAGTCGCGCCTCGTTCCAGATGCGCAGATGCTCGTCCCGGGCGCGCTGCACCTCCGGACTGAGGCCGGGCACGGCATCGAAAGCCGAGTACTTGACGATCTGCTCGAGCGGCTCGAATTGGGCCATCATTTGGGGCGAGGGCTTCAGTCCCTGGGCACGCAGTCGCTCCAGTTCGAGGCGCATGGCGTTGTAGCGCTGTTCGCACCAGGCGCGAAAGAGGGCCGTGTCCTGCTGCTCCTCCGCCAGGCCGGATCGCAAAAGACTCGGCGTGGCACGAATACCATTCAGCGGCTCTGGATAGTTGTAGGCCAGCAGGCGCTCCGCTCCCGTGCCGTCCAGATAGCGAACATAGCCCTGGGCCAGGCCGCTCACCACTGGGAACTCGCCACGGGACGGCGCATAGGCCACCAGCTGAGGATGTGGCTGTGGCTGGATGGTTCTCACCACTGAGAAGGCCTGGACAGAGCCCAGGGCCAGCAGGCCGAGCACGAACAAACGCATCTTGCACTGGGATATTCACTGGGGCGTAGTGACTAGTAGGACTTTTGGCTGCTCCTTGGCTGGGGGGCTGCTCCAAAATTTCGCTACAACTTCTGACTACTGCTGCCGAATTCGGGGGTAAGACTGATGCTGTTCTGGCCAAGAGTGTAGGGCTTTTATAGCCAGTCGGCGTAGAGTGGAAAAGAACCGCAATCCGAGACTGGTTGTGGATGTCCTTGGGAGTGCCCCCGCCACCAGACACCAGATACAGGATGTGTCAATAAATATTCTGTTGCCCCAGGTCGCGGGCAAGTCTCTGGACTCTTGCTGGACTGTCGCTGGACGGTGGCTGTACTCTTGCTGTAGACCCGCTGGACACCCGCTGGACTCCCTGGATTGTGGCTGCCCTGTCGCTGGGATTCTTGAGTCTTCTTTTATCTCAAACTTAATTGGCCAGAGCCAGAAAGGTGCTGTCTGTCTGTCTGTTGCCTTGCTCCGTTCCCGTTTCTGTGCCCCATCCCAGGACCACATTTCGCATCGCTTCTTCCGTTATGTGGCTTGGGCCCTCTCGTTCAAGGTTAGCCCTGTGTTATTTTTAGCCCTGGCTGGTGGAAATTTATGGCCAAGTCCTAACCAAGTGAAGGGACTTTCCAGGCCAGTCCATTGGTCACGCGATCGATCGATCGATCCATCCATTCATTGCCTATCGATTGATCAATGACAGTCCTCCCCCTATATGCGGGATAATTATTTAAATTTGTCAAAAAATAAAGTCTCACTTCCCTCACTCTCTGTGAAGATCAGCTGCCCCTGCCTCGTCCCCTTCCCCATTGACTGCCAAATAAGGTAAAACAGGAGTTCACTTATTTTTGTACAGTCGCCGTCTGGTCGCGCCTGCATGACGCTTCTGGGGGGTGGAGGGGGAACGCAGCAAGGAGCTGCGGAGAACGGAGAACCCACAGCACATAATATGGCACCCGATATGGCCTCTTCTTTTGGGTGCTGCTGCTGCTGCTACCCTCAACCGGTTCAAGCGACTGCGAAGCGGCTTAAATAAATTCAAGTTAATTCCAGCCGGCGCCGTTATATGGCTGGCCACAAGGCAGAGGGGAGTAAAGCCTTTGCCCGCAGGCAAATGTGCAAAAAAAAAAAAACAAAAATGCCAGTCCGGTATTACAAATTATATCATTTCTCGTATGCACAAAAAACAAAAGATCCCAGCCCAGCCGGGCAGCACACATTCTTGTGGTTGAAGATCCACAGTGAATCGTCTTTTTATTGTAATCAAATTAAACAAACAAAAAACATCTGTGTTGCAAAGAGGCTCGACAGAGCTACACAATGAATTTATTTTTATATATGGCTAATACATATATAAAGGTTTAAAGGTGAATCGATGAATCCTTTGACAGCTCATTGTTTCCATTTGAGGGGGCTTCAGCTTTACTTGAATAATACTACGCTATATTCTCTCAAAGATTGCTAATGGTTGTACATATACTGCCACTATATATAGTACCATATTCTTAAGTAGAAAATGTTCCCCCTTTTGGGGAGCTATCTCTTTGTAGCACTTACTTATCTGTAGACTTCTGATAATCTCTCCGCTCGTTTTGTATCATTTTTCTGGCCATTCGTTGATCACATGCTGAGCCCAATTGTTTGAGTCAATTTGTTTGATTTCATTGGCCGAATTTTCACCAATAAGTCACCTTGATCAGGCTACAATTTTCACACTCCACACGGCTTGGACTTGTACGCAGTACGCGGACTAAGACACATGACAACGCTGTGTAATGGCCATGTGGCATACCTTCGATGCCACACGTAATACAACCCTCAACTTTCACAGCCAGAAACATTTCATAATCCAGGCATTGGGTTGGCAAAGAAAGCGCTTGACTAGCGTCTTGTTGCCAGGCCAAATCTCGCATAGATCGCTTCTTGCTCGAACTGACCATGGTCACGTTGGCCCGTTGACTCAACGAGCATGTGACGTAGATTCGATCTGATGAGACGATGATGATGATCAGCCCCATAGATGCTCCCTCCAACTGTTTATATATGTTTTTCGGGGGCAGCGATCTGTGCGCGTGCGTTTGACCATCAATTGGCATTTTAATTCTTTTGTTGTCCCCAAAGAGGGAGAGAGAGTCGCACTGGGCAGATACAGCAACAGATACAGATTCGCACTACGATTGATATCAATGAACAAAAAACGGAGGCACGTCCGCGCTAATTAGAGCAGAGCAAAGTGCTTTGCTGCTTACTGCTGCCCAGCCACGTTTCCGCTTATCTTATCTGCATTAAATGATATTTTATTTCACATATGCCCGATTCAACGCCCAGATATTCAGATATCCATCACAGCGAATGTGAACCGAATCTACGAATTCTGCATGCGGATCCCGGCCCGTGATAATTAGTCGAGCAATTAGCGCATTCATTAAGATGTCTGGTGGCTGGACACACTCATCACGCCATCGCAGTTCCCAGATCTTTTGCAAACTTTTCCTTAGCCCCTCAGCAGATCGGCAGATCGGCAGATTGTCGCTTAAGCCAAAAATTTCAGTAGCTGGCGGAGAAGCCAAAAAGTTTATGGCCAAGAAACGCACTTGAACCGCAAAAAAAAGCGAATACCCAAAACTTGTCGCCTTGCCAGTGTTTTTTGGGCTTATTCATGAGGAACGTTGGCCGCATCACGTGCGTCTCTACGTCCTACGAAATAACCCAAGACGTCACTGCATCTGCGTGCAAATTTAAATGAATTAAAAAGCAAACTCAATAACACAACAATCGATTGAATGGGCAGT
Organism: Drosophila bifasciata; assembly: GCA_009664405.1. NCBI lineage: Eukaryota > Metazoa > Arthropoda > Insecta > Diptera > Drosophilidae > Drosophila > Drosophila bifasciata. Next base: position 3,736,386 of record CM019043.1, on the reverse strand, counting down.
TCTGCTTTTTATTCGCTTATTTTTTTTAATGGTTAGCCAATGTCCGCAAAGCTGCTCGTATTTTTCCGCAAAATAAAGAGCAAACCCAAAAAATCCCATGTCCCCACCGCTTCACATTTTTGAGCAGCTTATTGGTGGCTCGATCGATTTTGGTGGGCTACTTACTTGAACTTTAGCCAGAGGTTTTCCTTAGCTCCCGCCACAATCAAGGCCATTTATTTTCATGCCCAAAATATTCTTTATATAAACTTTTGCATCCTAAATTCGGTGCTCCGTCTTTGACGTCACTTGGCCCCAAAGCAAAAGAGATGTTTGCCGTCGGCGGTCGACAAAACTCGTTTCTCTTGGGCATTTCCCGCACTCGCAGTTCCGTCTGATGGAGTAGCGGGGGAATAGATCATAATTGCGTTCATGATAAATACATCAATTAGAGCGCCAACGCAATGACCTACACCTGGCACTTGGCCACTCGTCATCGACATCGAAAGCAATCCGTAAACTTCAATCGTCGACAGCAGTAAATTAATTTGCATTTTACAATTAAGGCCAGCTAATGGAGCTACATACATAGTAGTAGCTGATTTTGGGCGTTCTATAATCCACAGTTAAATCGAAATTGATTTGTTATTCCCTCCCGCCCCCCTGGCCCCCTGGGTCAGCCTGTCAGACGGTAAGCCGAGCTTAGCACTTGATTTGTGCATTAAAGATCACAAAACACACGATTATTGTTATTTTTCAGACCTTAAGCACGTGAAAAATGTGTTGTGAATATTTTTAAAGATTTTATTTTTTACCTAACAAATGTCACGCATCGCACCGCAAACGACTTAATTTTGTTTTTTATGTACAAAAAATCACTTTGTTAATGTGACTGGTCTATGCCATTGCTTTGGCAGTCTTTCCGTTCAAATTAATTGGCCTAATCATGTGTCTGGACCGTGACTGGTGAATGCTCAACTGTGAAGGTGTCTTGAACAGCCGATGAGGTGGATGAAAATTGAAGGAAAATCGGATGAAAAGGTAATAAAGGGGTGAACAATACACTGCAAACTTGTAGAATGGAATATTAGCTAATGATAATTGATCAGCTTATATAATTAAAGTCATTAGTTATTGCTTAAGTACGTCGCTTAAATACTCTTGCTGAAACCAAGGATGCTAAAACTGTAGACTGTAGCTCCGTAAATGTAGAAGCTACTAGTGATGCTGAAATTGTAATAATTACTACATGTATGAACTAGACAATTTACAGTTAAGTACTAGCCAACTGAACACCTGCATATATACACACCTGTTACAATACTGTACGATAAGCAGCAGCAACTTTCAGTTCTCATAAAACTGTTATCCACTGAATGTAATGTAAATGTAAATGCCATGTAACTGTTAACCTTTACGTAGAGACACTACAACTGTAAACACAGGCCAGTCATCCAGTAGTCCACAAACTGTAATGCAAACACGAAACTGTTAAGCGAAAAATCATCTGCTTGGGTGATAATTAATAATTCAACCAAAGCCACAGGCGCAGTCGCAGTTGAAACTGTACACTAAAGTGCACCTCAAAACGTGGTTTAATGACCTCCCAGGGTAATCAAAACAAATGTAAGCCAGTTCATCAAAAGCAGCCAGGCATCTGCTGACGCAAGTTAGGTGACATTTAACATGTGCGAGGAGCCCCAGCGACTAAAACTGTAAAGGCAGTGCGCTCAAAACTGTGGCGTTGCAATCAATCACCAAACAGATACACCGAAAGAAAATGCAATTTGTTTAAAACATTTATTTTTCTGCATTTAATTTATCTTTAAGTTTTGAACAACATTCAATCTTGTTAAGGTCAAAGGTGGTGGTGGTCGTGCTGGTGTTGTGGGTGTGGGTGTGGGCGTGGATATAGGTATATGGGTGTGGAATTGTGTTTAGGAATGGTGGATGGGGGTGGAGCCAAACTACATCAATACTTAAATTCCACACCTAAGCATATGCAGATTTCTAGCATGAATTACACACACACACAACACACACACAGTAACTATAATAGTATTTGTCATTGAGATATATTATTATAATACACATTTTAATAATCATTAAACATATGCCACATGCAGAAATCATATTCATATACCATATACAAGACATATACCATATACACTATACATATATATATATTTATATATATATTTCATTTATGCACTCACACACACCGACTCGCACTCGCACTCACACTCACACACATACTCGCACTCGTATTCGTACAGTTTTTATAATGCTATTTGTAAATTGTTCATCTTGGTTTTAAGGTTTTCTTTTTTGCTTTAAACATTTTGCTTAGCGTTTTACATCTTGTTATGTTTTTATGTTTTTATGTTTTTTTTTTTTTTGTTTTGTTTTCGACTTATCCTGTAGAATTGTACTTAAAACTATTTAACTTAAACATTGATTTGATTTCGTGTGAAACATTGTGAGGTTATAAATTCCATCTTGTTGCCGTGTTTCGTATTCATTTCGGGTAATATTAAGGGAAATTGGGATTGGGACATTTTACGTTTAACATTTTTCTCTTTTTTTTCATATTAATAGAAGCTTATGGTTCCAAATATATAATTTACAAACTGATGATAATAAATCGCTTGGATTACAACAACAAAAAACTGTACATAATCGTGGGCTGGCAGGGATCGGTATCGGTATCGGGATCGCCTACAAAACGATAAATCAAGGACACTTGCAGTGCTAAATTGGGAAACGAAATACACTAATGGAGGGCCTTCTTCTGCTTCTGCTTCTGCTTCTACTTCTGCATCTCATCTTCCAATAACAACAAATGACGTAAAAATACACACACTATATAGAAGGATCAAGGGGGATTGGGGTTGTGGGGATTTATGTATAGTAGAAGGGAGGATGGGGGGGGGAGCACAGTATATGGCTAATTTCGAGCGGCGCCTTAGCCTTAGCACAGACGCAATTGGGCAAATAGCTTTCACATAATCGGATCGGGCCCCTGGCCCTCGAGGTCCGATACCTGGCTCTGATAGTGCAGCGCATCCTGGTACGCCTTCTTCACGGCCTTCCGCTCCGCCGGCTTGCGGGACTCGATCAGCTTCTGCTGGTCCACCTGCTTGTCGATGCCCAGAATGTCCAGCTTATTGGCCGGCAGCCACTGCCAGGTGCGCTTCACATCGAAGAACAGCACCAGGAACACGATGTCGTCCAGGCAGTTCTTGCGCAGCGCCAGCACATCCGTGGGCGGTGCGGGCAGTGGTACGCCATTGTAGACGAACCCCTTGGGCGTCTTCGGGTCGAGTATTAATGCGGGATACCATGGATAGCCACGGCACTTGGCCCACACCAGCTGCAGCGGCTCCAGCGTTGGCTTGTGCGAGTTGTGGTGCCGCGTCATGGTCACCACCTCCTCCACGTCCTCGCCATGCCTACTCTTGTTGTTGTTGGTGGTGGTGGCCCGTTGCCGTGGTGTTCCGCCTCGCCTTGATGTTGTTCACCAGCGGCGAGACGGTGCTGGGCGTGGCCGAGCGCAGTTTGCCCGCCTTTCGCATGATCGGCGGCGGCGTGGCCGTGGAACTGGTCGTCGACTCGCTGAGGTTGCTGCGCCTCTTGCCCCGGCCCCGGGCAGCTGACATGACCGGCCCACGCGCCGCCATTGGTATGGGTGTAGGCGTGGGCGTGCTGCGGGATGTTCTCGTCTTGCTCGGCCTACCACGCCTCTTCTGATGCGGCTGCCCATCCATTACTGGCTCATCCTCGCTGGAACTGCCGCTGGCACCGCTGCTGCTGCTGATGGCCATGTTCCCGTTGCCCTGGCTGTTGTTCAGATTCAGGCTGGCGTGCTGCAGGTCCATGGCGTCGGTGGTGCCGTCCTGCGTTGACGTGGACTCCCTCTCCTCGCTGCGCCCATCGCTGGCCTCGTCGCTGTCAAAGTCCGAGCAGCTGCCGGACATGCTGAAGTCCGAACAGCTGCTGCAGGGGCTGCTGGACTGGGAGGGGCCTTCGTCGCTGTCGCTCACGTCCCGCTGGTTGTTCGCCCGGTAAACGCGAAAGCTGTCCGGAATGCGCTCGAAGAGTCGTGCGTCTGGCAGCGGCACGGCCTGGCTGGAGGCGGCATTGGCTCCCGCTGCTACCGCCGCTGCTGCTGCTGCTGCCGCCGCCGCCGCAGGATTGGGAGACTTCTTTGGTGACATGGAGGCACTGTTTCTAAGCTCAGGCAGACGTCGGTAGCGTCCCGGCCTCTTTGGCGACTTCACGCCAATATTGAGGCTCATCTTGTTGCTGATCGACAGGGCCGTGGATGTCAGGCTGGCCGCTGCAGCTGCTCCAGCCAGTGCGCCCACACCCGGAGACGCAGACGCACTCCCGGCCGCTCCGCTGCTGCTGTTCTGCGTCAACGCAAAGTTCGAGACAGAGCCGGTGGCAGAGGCAGTGGGAGTGGCCGTCACCAGGCCACTGTTCAGCGAGGCCACGCTGGTGGCAGCTGTGGCCGCCGTGGCATTGGAGGAGGAGCTGGCACTGGCGCTATGGCCGATGGACTGGCTGCTGGAGGATTGCGAATTGTGGTGCTCCTCCTTTACGGGCGTCGTCAGCGGCTCTGAGGGTCGCTTCAGAGCCGCCTGAGACTTGCGCGTCAGCAGTATGGCCGTTCTGAAGGGGATGGCAGGGTTAGGATTAGGTTTGTCATGGGCATGGACTAGTTCTCACCTTCGGTTGATGCCCACGGGCGAGCTGCTGTTGTTGAGACTCTTGATGGGGCTGCAGGGCGGCGTTTGCGTGGTGCTGAGCATTTCCTTGGCAGCCTCCTCATCGCCATCGCCCTCGCCGTCGCCCATCGAATCCTCCTCGGAGTCGTCATCGTCCTCCAGGTCGTCGTCCTGCTCCAGATCCATATCCATGGCGCTGCTGTTCAGACGCTTGCGCGATCGCTTCTTGGACGGTGAGCCTTGTCTGCCTCTGGCCTCATCCTCGTCGCTCCGGGAACGATTGGCATGCATCGACGAATGACGCTGCACGGAAGGAAAACCCTCGAGATGTTAGTTTCTGATGCGGAAAGGAGAGGAAAGGATTTAGGGAAGACTTACCGCTGCATAGCGCGCCTTTTGGAGCGACTTGCGCATCCGCGTGATCTCCAGACGGATCTGCTTGATCTTCTTGGTGCGGTAGCTGGGATTCTTGAGCACCTGCGACTTGTCGGCCAGGATGAGCAGCTTCTGGACGATATCCTCGCTGGCCGGCACCGCAAGCAGCTGTCGCAGCTCCTGCTCCACCTCCGCCTCCACATGATCGACATGCGAGCGCTGCGACCGCTCCAGCAGGCCATCCCGCTGCAGCTCCTTGCGCAGCTGCACGAACAGAGGAGCCGCCTGGTCGCGCAACCGTATCCCGGCGCGATAGAACACCGTGTCCTTGTTGTTGTACGCCAGACAGTTCTGGATCATCAGATCAAAATCGGTTTCCAGCTGCTCCAGTGTGGTGTACTGGCAGTCCTTGAGCCGCGTCCGCATGGTGCCCAGGTCCATGGGATGCTTCACAATGTCCGTGTAGTCGGGCACCTCGCTGGTGTCCACCGGCTCGCGGAATATCTCCATGGTGTCGCGCGCCTCGAGCGCATCCAGCAGCTTGGTCAGCGCCGACTCGAGCGGATTGAGCTGCAGCATCACGACCTCCTCGGAGATCTTCACAAAGGCCACCTTCAGCTTCTCCCGCTTGCGCACCAGCTCACACAGCAGACGCGCCCGCTCCAGGTCCTGGCGCAGGCACTGCCAGTACTTCAGCTGCCTGTACAGCTCGCTCGTGTCCGGCGAGCCCTCGATGCCGTTGCGCTGGATCACGCCATGATTGTGGCCCTGGCTCTGCAGGCGTCGCAGCAGCGGCACACCGTTCCGGTAGTGGCGCTTCAGCGTCCAGTAGGCGATGATGCGGTCCAGGAACTCCTTCTTCTTCTGCATCGTGACCATGGTGGCGATCTCCTGCACACGATCCGGCGGTATCGTTGGTATCAGCACCACCGGGGCCGTGGATCGCTTCTTGGCCAGCGCCTTGCGTGCCTCCCGCATCTTGTGGCGCGTGTCCTCGAAATCGGGCACGTTCATCTTCAGCTTAGCGTCGGCCGGCGTGTGGGCGTGGCAGTAGGCAAACTTCTGCACATGCATGGAGGAGTCGTTGTGGCCGTCCTTGATCGTGTCCATGGTCATGTAGAGGCCCGCCTGCTGGGCACAGGTCACATGGAAGGCGGCATAGCAGCTGTTCCTGTGGCACTGTATGCAGGCACCCAGACCCTTCTCCTTGCACACATAGCACGTCAGCCGCCAGCGGGCAGGGGGAATGGTCTCGATAGAATCTAAGCCCAAAAGAAGGATCACAAGTTAGTCGGGAAGATAGACGAGGAGAGAACGGGTATGGGTATGGGTATGCGAGAATACAAACCAATTGGCTCCAGGAAGACGGTATTGGCGAACCGCACCTCGGGTATCCACAGAGCACACACCACATGCGCCCACTGGCCGTGGTCCGTCTGCTTGAAGGCGCCACCGGCATTGGGGCAGAGAACACAGTTGACCGGCTTGCTGGGCGACTGGAGGCAACGGCGGCAGAGCCACTGGCCCTCGGGTATGTAGGGCACGCCGTAGCAGTCCTGATGCACCGCCAGGTTGCACATGTCGCAGAAGAGTATCACGTTGGTGTTCTGGCACTCGCCGTCGAGGCAGATGCAGCAGACCGCATCGTCGTCCACCTCGACGCCGGTGGGCGTGCCATTGGCCGCCGCCTGGAAGTGCGACTCCTTCTCTAGGCGATCCATCAGCAGCTCCATGGTGTCGATGCTGACGGCATTCAGGCCGAGCTTCTGCCGCTCCTCGTTCATGTGCTCCAGCCAGGCGGAGTCCTCCTCGTCCACATCGTACTCGATCTCACCGTCGAGCTCCTCCAGGGACTTCTCGATGAAGCGATAGTAGGCCAGCGGTCGGGGCGGGGCATCAGGCACATTGTAGTCTTCGATTTCGCACACCTTCGCCACCGGCACCTGCACCTTGGCCCACGGCGCGTTCTCCTCCAGCGGCTGGGCATCCGCATTCAGGATGCAGCCCCGCTCGACCAGGGCGACAAACTCCTCCTCCTCCACCATCGGCAGGGCATCGTCGATGCCCAGGCGCACGCTCTTGCCCTCGATATTGAAGGTGACTGTGGCCTCCTCCTCGTTGTAGGCGACCAGGGACTCGGGATTGGCGTACTGATGACGACTGCCGCTCCCGCTGCTGCTGGTGCAGCCGTTCTTGGCCTCCCCGGCCACGCTGGACGCATCCATGCCGCTGCCGTTGTCCTTTGACTTGGGCGTCGAGTGGTGCGTGGAGCGGGAGCGCGCCTTTTTTCGGTTCGGCGCCAGGATGGGCGTCAGCGGCTGCGGATTGTCGTGGTCGTACTTCACCAGGTGGTACTGCAGCCCCATGATGGTCTTGTAGCTGCGATCGCAGTCGCGCACTGGACACGCATACGGTGGCTGCTTGTTCTTCACGCCTCTGCAGTACTCCAGGGCATCGAAGTCGAGTCCCATGGCTGCGCTGCTGCTGCTGCTGCTGGGCGAGATTGCTGTGTGTGTGGCTTCGGGTTTCGAATGGGGACAAGTGTGTCTACTCCCGCATACGGATTCTTATATATACATCTTATTGTTGTTGTCGCAATGCGCGCGGTTTTTTTGTTGTCCCCCTTTCCTGTTCGGATTTTCGTTAGCTTGTTGCAAAAAACGCGATATTAACAAATGAGCTAGTGGTGGGGGTGCCACAACAAAATTTGCCATATCGATAGTATCGCGTGTCCAAAATGCGACACTTTGCAACACTGCATATGAAAGGAATCTGGAAATATTTATGGATACGAAATATCACCGATAACCGTATGAGACTAAGCAGAAACTTGAGAATAGTTCTTAAGTAATTAATAAAAATAGCATTTTGAATGCTGTTTTTGTAGGCATAGCTGTACATCTGTATCTGTTGGTTATAGCTAGGGATGGGAATTGACTGCACATGTGGAACTAGTTCCATTTTATATATATTCATTAATTGCAAACACTGACATATTTTGCTTATTTTATTTAGTGTTATTTTTCTTCTGATACTTTGCAATATTAAAGAATTATTCCTGTACATATTACCTACTCTAGACGAATCAATTAATATTTTCTGAATTTGCGCGGGAATTTTTTTTCAAGTTCAGTGTTGTAAAACGAGTTGGCTGTGCGCATAACAGCACTGAAATTCTCGTTTCTCCCATTCCCCAGCCAGTTCGCATAGACGCGCGTCTTCATTGCCGCCATTTGAAATAAACGGGACGAAAAGAGCAAAGGCAACTCGAAAAACTTTGAGAATTTTTGTAAATTCAGTTTTGTGCCAAATGGATGACATGTTGGATATAATGCGGCCCCTGTCGCGGCTGCAGCTGGAACTGGAGGAGATCAGAAAGGTAGTTTTTTTCGTGCGGAGTGGACATGGAACACGTCAATCAACATGGCGACGCACTTTTGGTTTCTTTTTGCAGACTCACTTCAAGGAGCTGGAAGAACTATTCTACGGCGTCAAGACCAAAGATGCCAAGCCTGTGGAAAGTGCTCCCGCCCAGAGCGAAAGCTCATCGGTGACGCCACAGCAGACCAAGAAGCGACCCAAGCGGTTGACCGCTCTTTCCGAGAACACAGACGAGGCCGAAGGTAAGTTATGCAGCTGGGCAAAAGGCGAACAATTCTCATGTTGCAATCTCCCCAGATGGCCCCGATGTCACGGCAGACTCCTCGGGCCGCCAGAGTGCGCGCCTGAGCAACTCCCAGCTGCTGGCCATTGCCGAGGATGAGAACTTGAACAGCACCGCCTCGCTAATGCCGCCGCCACCGGCACCGACTCTGTCCGACACCACCATGAGCTCGGGCCGGCCGCAGCGGGCTGCCAAATTGAAATCGGAAAAGCTGCTCAAGGAGGTCCCACTCAACCGAAAGATGCGTCGTCCCAGCGACGAGGATGTGATCCGGGTGAAGCTAGAGAGCGAGCATCGCGCCTCACAATTTAACAGCTCCAGCATCAGGCCACAGAATATAGCGCCAGAGCCCGAGCCCGTGCCCCCAGCTGTGGACGAGACACAGCCGGAGGCAGCAGCAGCCACACCACCAGAGGTGCCCATTGAGAAGCCAGCAGATATCTCCGGCTCCAAGAATTTGCGCATTAAAGTCAAGCGGGAGAAGCTCACGGGGGAGTCACTGATACCGGCGCCACCGCTCCCCGCTGACAACACGACTCAAATTTTGGAGACGGATGCCACCAGGACGGACGAGACTGTGTTCAGCAATACGACAACAGCATCCGAGATGTCCAAGAAGGGGCAACGGAAGAAGAAGAAGGAGGGCGCCTGCCATCGACCCATCAAGGTGGAGCGTTTCAGCGAGATTGATAAAAACTCGCCAGTGTCCTCGCGGACACGCAAGAACAGCACCGAGTCGCGCAACCAGGAGCGCTCCATCTACAAGGACGCCCTCGAGGAGCCACCGACTGAAGAGCAGCCACAGCCTCCCGTGGCTGCTGCCGTCGTTAATGAGACAATGACCTTGTCGAACGCCACCATGGTGCTGGGTCCGGCTCCCACCGATGAAAGTCCCAGCTCAGCGCCGGCAGACGCCACCTTCGAAGTGATTTCCAGCAACAAAGTGCCACAAATGCCGGAATCAGAGCCAAAGCGTGACAGTCTGTTGACCGAGGATGAGTCGCTGGACGACAGGGCGCCAATGGCCAAATTTCTGTCGAATGTAAAGACTATAAAGCTGCCCGGGCGACCACACGAGCTGTTCAAGTGAGTATGAATGGAATCCGCAGAGCCTTTAGGATTAGAGATTCAATGATTCCCTTTTGTCCTGCCCGCAGTCCGCTCCTCCAGAGTCCAGTGAAGATGCGCGTGGAGGCGTTCGAAAATGCAGTCCTTGCCCAGAGCAAATTGCGCGCCCCCCGTGCCAAGGATACGGTAAGTGTGCAGTCCTCTGCCCCCCCACCTCGTTTGGTTGGGAATTGATGACTCTTCTTCTACTTCAGGGCACGCCAGGATCGAACAACACTCCCAAGATTGGCAAGTTGCCAGCACCGACTGTGGGCCGCTTCTATACGCCCACTCAGATCTCGAGTGTACTGCCCATTAGCTCGGCTCAGCCCAAGAAGGCCCCCTTGAGTGCCTCGAAGGCGACAACGCTCTTGAAGACTGCCACGGGGACCAACCTAAAGTCCACCAATTCAACATCCAGTAAGTCCTTGTTGCGCGAGAACAGCGGCGACGACTTCCGCAAGGGTCTGCACAGCCTGGCCGAGGAACGCAAAAAGCTGCGCGAGCAAAAGCATCAGCAGGCCGCCCAGCAGCGAGAGGCCAAGGAACGGGAGCGAGCCGAACGCTTGGCCAAGCAGGCTGCGGAGCGCGCCAAGGTCCGTGATCGCAAGAAGCTGGAGGAGCGCAAACGTTTGGAGATGGAGGAGCGCAAGCGGCTGGAGCTGGAGGAGCTGAATCGTAAGATGCGCCAGCAGGAGGAGGCCGAGGCCCTCAAGAAGGCCAAGCTCCGGGAGCTGGAGCATCAGAAGCTGGCACAGCTGACCGGCGCCAAGAAGAAGATGCTGCCACCGCCGCCCAAGACTAAATACACATGGGACATGCTGCACGAGGATGACTCCACCGACGACGAGGGCAAGGTCACCCACAAGCGTCCGCCGGCACCAACCTGGAGTCGCAGTAAGTTTGGCATTTGTTCTGGCTAATTTCTTTAATTTCAACTGAGTATTTCCCGATTTTATCAGCCCATGTGCGCTCCGAGGCGATTGCAATGCAGAGTAACTGCCCCACAGATGTCATCGACAGCTTCTTCTCGGTGGCACCCACCACGCCGGACCTGAAACAGATATTCCCCAATATCGATCCCAGCCAGCTGAAGCGCAATTCCAGTGTGCTCTGGTCCACGCCCCCACGCTACTCGGAGCTCCCAAAATACTAGCTAGCTAAACACTTATCCATATAATCCTTTGTTTTTCTTAGTATTCTTTCTACGGGAAATGTATGCATATTTATGTAATTATGAAATATTTACTATTACATATATAAATGATGTTTAAATGAAATAAAGTTATACTATTTTTGCGAATTAAAGCAAGATACCGCTCGCTTCGATTCCATTCCATTTCATTCCATGGCACTTGATTCCCTCTGACACTAATACCCAACTGCTTAAGAACTATTAAAGCCGCCGGCGTGCTCAATTAATGGTCGTCTTGGAGTCTTGCTTGGGGGGGGCTTTGATGTTTTGATGCCCCGAGGTGTTTCCATTAACAATGAAGGTGCTGTTGTTGTTGTTGCTGCTGCTGCTGCTGCTGTCGATTCGTGAAAAGTGTGGAAAGGCGCTGGTGAAAAAGAAAACAAGAAAGACAGACACAATTTCACTGGTCATGGGGCATGGCTTTGTGGCATGATGAGCTGAGCAGCGGCAGATCTTCGATTGTAAAAGTCAGTCTGATTGCCGCCGCCCTGCCTCTTTATTCTCCCTCCACCCACCGACAGCCAAGATTTTCCACGCAAGCATTCTTATTTTCAATTGGTTTTGCTAGAAGCGAATCCGCAAATGTAAATCGCAAACAAATCTTAAAGGATTTCCATTTTATTTCGTGCGTTTGCAATTTGCATGGTAATTGCCGATGATTGGGAATGGGATCCGTTTCGATCCGCCTGGAAATTGCAATTTAGCCCCGCCAACAAGCAACGCTGGATTCCCTAACTAAGGACGTTCAGCGGATTCTAAATCTGAGATAGGATTAATGGCTGTATATTCAATAAATTGCCACTTTCAATTGTTATTGTTTCCTTTCCAGGGCCGCACTTAGGGGGAGCGCGAGCAGGGCAGACGCCTATGGGCGCTAAGTTTGTGGTTCACCAAAATTCCCGACTAGGGCTATTATTTTTCAAGGCTTTCAAAATCAAAAGCGACGGACGCCCCAAGACCCCAAAGCCGGCCCTGTTCCAATCAGGCAGCGGCTGCCGAAAACTCACCACGGATCCAAGTAGGAGAAATTCACCAGATGGTAAGGTAACCGTTAAAAAAAACAAAGTAGCAACGTTTGGTTACCCTAACCGAGCAGTTTTCATATGAAGCCGTAGCTGTCTCTTATTCCAAGCTTATATAAATAAACTTAAACATTTATTTATGAATGAATTAATGAGCAGTTTTTGGGTCACTCTTCTGCAAGTCCATACATCTTTAACTCTTTACTCCACCCTTCCCAAACTTGATATCAAACCGTGCATACTCTTTATATGTAAGAGTATGCAATCCACTGTTCCCCGATCGCAGCTTTTGTGGTTCGTTCCACGACTTGTGGCACTTGGGAGACTCCACCTTAGTCAGTCTCTGGCGATCGAACGGTGCACACCTGCTAGCGGTGTATTGGTAAGACAGCGTCGAAGCTGACGGCGACGGTGAATGGTTAACTCGCGCGCGAGTGCGTAGAAGCGAAAGAAAGAAACGAAGAAGCAACAACACAAATTGAAGAAGCCACTCTGCCGGGCATATATGTACGTGTGTGTTTTGCTTGTGTGCGTTCGTGTTTAAATCTATGAAAAGTGAATAACTAAAACGAGCTCAAAGCTACTAAAGTGTGTGCGTTAGTGTGTGTAAGAGAGTGAGTAAAGTAAAAGAAAACAACAACAACAAAAAAAAAGAGTGTTTTTTGTTTCTCTAGAAGAAGCAGCCGCAAAAGGCAAATATTTAAACGAATAAATGATATTTGCGTGTATCTCTCTCTCTTTCTGTGTGTGTGTGTGTGTGTTTGTGTAGAAAAGCAAAAATATATACATGTGTACAGCAGCAACAAAAACATCAAAAAAACTTTCTTTTTTTCGCGCTACCTTTTGGCTGTAACTTTGTTTTTGTGTTTTGCGGCTTTTGTTTATTGCACTGTTGTTGTTGTTGTTGCCCGAGTGCCGCTGTGAAATTTGTTGCAAATTTTATTATAATTTGCCCAGTGTGTTGCACCTTTTCGCTGCCTAATTAACGGGCCACTCTATGGAAAAAATATTGAAAAGAATGTGAAGAAATTAAAACACTTTGTGGAAGGAAAGAAAAACGATTTAAAATAACGAACAAAACCAACAACAAAACTGCAGAAAATGGAAAAAAAAATGCACTCCTAGCCGGATATGCTCCTCCGTGGTCAACCTGTCTACCCACACACACACACACACACACAGCCAAACAGGCGCACAGCTTCTCTCCCTGTCTGTCGTCTTGGCAGCAATGTGATCTAGCCTGTCCACTCTTTTAAATTTCCAAGAGCGCCTGTCCCCTGCTCACCCCCATGCCGCTCTACTCTATGATACTCCCCACTCAAGTGTCCCGTTCCAGCATTTAATACTGTTACTTGTGCCATTTTGCGCGCACTTGTTCCAATTTTGTATGCAGCAGTAACAGCAGCAGCTGCCTCTACCCCTCATCCATCCATCCCTCCATTCCGTGCTTGTCGCTTGATTTTTGCTTTTCGATAATTTTAAGCTAACATTCCTTCAAGCCACAAAACCGCATTTCTTGCCAACCCCCGTTTGCTCCACCACTCCAATCCGTCTGCTTTCCGTGTGGAGCTGGCTGGCTGGCTGGCTTTCGGCTTTCGGAAATCTTCAATTTGTTGTGCCTTTCCGTTTTTCTTTGCAGTTTTGTTTTTGGTGAAATTTGTTCCATTATGATCGTTGCTTATGTGCAAAAACTAATTGAAAATATCGTGCAATAGAAAGAGAAATAGAAAAGGAAAACAATAATCAGAAAGCATCAATCAAAAAAATCTGGCGAATTGCAATCACATGATTAATGGCAGCGTTTTGAGGTGAGTCTGAAATGAAAGAAAAGTGCAGGCAGGGGGGTTGAAAGAAAAATGAAAGAAATTTGTAAACTGAGTCTTATGAGGGTCTGTCTCAGATGAGCATTCTTCAATCAGATCTGAGATTCTTAAGTATCTGCAATGAATCTGCAGATGCATATGAAACGGACAGTCATAAAAGTCTTATGCAACTCTCTCTCCTGCTTCTTGCGAAGGCAATCAGACACCACTCCTCTCTCCACTCTCGTACAGACAAAATGAGGGTTGCGCAACAGAAAGAGCACCAAAAAACAAAACAAAACACCACCTTTATGAAAATTCCATGAGTCATTTAACCCGAGAAAAAAGATGGAAAGAAAAAACTAATTACCAACTGCAACTTCCGTTGGGGTGTTGAAAAAGTCTCGAAAAGAAAGCAAATCAGGTAAAATACATACGGATTTGGGAAGGAAAGAGAAGCAGAAGTTAAGCCTAAACAAGCGCCAGCGTGGGCGAATCATTCATTGGAAAAGTTAGAGCAAAAACAGCAGGAAAATGATGAAATGGAGTCATTTAATGACAGACAACGACAGACACAATCCCAAAGCGACAACACGCCCGCACAACAACAAAATTGTGTTTTGTTTGTTGTTTACAAGAAAACTTTCTATTTCATTCGCGCTACTCCATGCGTACCATTACCTTTTTCAAGGTTCCACACGAAAATCCCTTTTTGGTTGCGATTTATCAGAGTAAACAAATATTAAACAAGAAAGAAGAGCTCTAGCCGCAGAGGTCGAAGATAAAGATACACTTTTAGGTGCTAAAGTATAGGGATACTGATTGAATTCTCACGGATATAAAGAACTAAAAGAAAGATAAACCATTCATAGATATTACTTAAACAGAACGGATAGTTTGACTTGCATATCGATGCGGATAAAGAAATTCCCTTTCTAGTCAGAATTTTGTCTTCATGCCTCAAAATGAGCATACCCTCTCTCAGGGTAAAGTAACGACAAAAAAAGACTGCCAAAAATAGTCGCTGGGCATGACTCAACCCCATGTTGCACATGTTACCGGCTCAACCCGGTCGTGTCCGGCTCTGAGATCACGTATCAGAGCAAAACAAAGCCAGCAACCTTTACCTTTCCTTTCCTTTACCTTACCTTTGGCTCAGCTTTGCTCTCTGCCTGAGTGTTGCCCCGACTGTTGCCACTGCTCTCGATGCCGCCACGATGCTTTCACTTTCCATCTAATGCACGGCAATTGGTTTTGCGGTCTGCTGTTGGCCTGATCTTGTTTTGGCTTCTGATTAGCAGCGACTCGAGACACATTCGGTAATCGTTCGGTAAGCCCACAGGATCGATTAGAGATCGCATCGCATGGTAATGGATTTGGAGATTTACATACATGCTACATACCGAGTGTTGTTGCTTGTGTTTAGTCTGGAATTTCACTTTTGCTTTCTGACACCTCAAATTGTGCCCCCAAACTTTCGCTGCCAACCAATTTCTGTGCGCCCCGACTCTGGACATCAATCAAAATTAGCATTTCAATCAGCTGAGAGAGTGCAGTTAGCTTTTTGAATGAAAACCTTTAAGCTCGAGACTTTATGTAATCATCGAAAAACTATTTCTGAAAGTATTTACATTTTATTGAGCCCTTAAGATACAACAGAAAACAGCGAAGAAAAGAGCTGAAAACGGATTTACATAAGAGAGGGGCAAGGGTCAAAGCAATTGTAGAGCATTCGGTGGACATGTGAGATGGTCTATGGCCTGTAATGTCTGTTAATGCTTTTCTTTTGGAACTTTTATTGGGCCGTATTAGTGGCAGAAACAAAAGACTTAAGCCACAAACTTTAGAATTAATTTCGCTTATTTTTCTAACAAATTTTTCTCTTCTTGTTTTTGCAGCATAAATCTATCTACATGAGGAAAGCAGAAAGATGCCACCACAAAGTACAATTCAACAATAAAACAATCTAAAAACATACACACAATAAAACCACAACAAAAAAAGATAGAAAACCCCAAAGTGTGGCACAGAAGCGAGGAGGAGCCGAAGAAGGAAAGGAGCATTGAATTTATGCAAAAATGCGCCGAAAGCCACAAAACTTAACAGAAAGCAAACAATCGAGCAGTAGAGACGGAGACGAGGACGCAGACGAAGGCGGCGGAACAGTCCATAGAGGTGGCACCTTCTCAGCTTTAGCAATTTTCAACAATAGAATGCCAAGAGACCATCGACACATGATGGCCATGTGGCTGGCATTGCTGCTGTTGCTCGTCCAAACAACGGGTAAGTGTTGGCATAAAGAAAGGGGAAGGGGAAAGGGGGGGCACAGTGACAAGCGCAACAAGAGAATTTCACATGAATTCAGTTAATAAATTGAACCTTAATTGTGGGACAGGGTACAACAAGCCGCCAACTTTCCCAATTTCAGAGGATGAAAGTTTCCAATAGAAGAGTTGAGAATTTTTAGAGAAAATCGAAGCTTTTGCATGATTTTCTAAAATACTTCTAGGTACATATACGCTTTCCTACAGCCTCTGATAATGCCAAAATTCATAGAACCATTTAAATTTATAAAATCTACACAATTTCTATGGGATTCTAAAGCATTAAAAGAGCATGAAAATTAACATAAATTCTCCCAATAAACGTACGTGTGCCGATGAAGATGCCTCCGACACGGCTCGTACGTGCCTCTTCTTTGGATTCTTTTTTTTTTTTTTTAGAAAGCTTGCGCTTGCTGCATAATTTATTAGGCGTTACTAAGAATGCGCATACATATAGTAGGTTTGGTGGCTCTCCAGCTCGTTTGGTCTCGTTGCAAACAGAAAACTGTGCCAAGCGTAATGAAGTGTACCGCGAGACTGTACCTGTGCTGCCTGTCTTACTATCTCTGCACACCCGCACAGTCGTGTTCAATTGTTTTTGGAGCCACCTGCCAAGAAGTTTGTTAATTTTTGCTCTTTCTGCCACTGAAATACGGGTTCGACCCACTCTGCACTGGCGCATATCTCTACGGGGATCTCTTTGACTGTCTGGGGGCGATGACACATTTTAAATGTCTCAAAAATATATATAGTTAAAATCCATCTCGAAACTGGGTTGCGCCGCCTAGACTCGATCCCATCATTGCTGTAATCCGGGTTGAATCATGGGTTTACTTTGGATTGCACAATCGCGATTATTCATGCCGCGATTCATTGGGCTGGGCTGGGCTTGGACATTGGTTTGTTTTGGTTTTATTTTTTTTTTTGTTGCCTGTTGGTTTGTTTTTTTGTCGCTTACCAAGTGCGTGACGTGCGTAAAGTCCAAGCTAATTAATGTTTATTATGACTTGAGCAGAAGCGGGTTGATAATCGCCAAGTGTCAATGTATTGAGGATTATATAAGTGAAGTTAAGGCTAATTACAAACAGATGGTAAAGGGTAACGAAAGCCTTTTAGGAAATTATAAAGAAAGGAGACATTTTCTACATATGTACATATATAAAATATTGCATATTAAATTATTATAATCAGTGTACATACACCCTTTTTGTTGTTCAAATAACTTTGTTCAACGTTACTTAAAAGAAATGCATTCTAAGTTAATTATTTGTATTTGCATTTAATTAACAACAGCATTTCCCATGCCTTAAAAGCTCCGTACATACATACGTGGAAATTTTCCAATTAAGAGGCATGCCCATAGGTTTATGGAATGCACTGCTTGCTTTCATGCGCTGCTTGCTTATGCATTCCAATGGAAAGCGCAGCATTAGACATTAGGCAGCCACTGTAACCGTTTAATTGCGCTTAGGGGTGGGGGGAATCAATTAAAGCTAACTGCACTGTTTACTGGCCCATTTGAGGCAGACCCACTACTTGTGGCTGTAACTGGAATTGGAACCTTTCATGCAGCTAATAAGCCTTTCCGTATCCAAATGGAATTTACATAAACCAGCAAACAAGGTAGCGGCTAAATTGGGTAAAGTGAAAAGATGTGAGAGACCATCAGGCAGGCAGCAGCAGCAGGCAGCAAACTTAATTAAAAAAAAAAAAAAAAAGAATCTTCAATTGAGTTATGGCCTAAAGAAACAGAAGAAGAGGCAATGCCATGGTAACAGTTAAACCCCAATGTAACGGTGTTTCGATATTTTGTGGAACTATAACGAATCTTTGGTACGCGCGACACCCTGGAAAAGTGTCAAAGAAAGCGCGATGAGTCGCCCGTTTATTTCCCAAAGTCATGGAATCATTCAACAAAACAATCGATGGATCGATGGCAGAGATTGGGATGCAGTGCTGTGACACTCTAACCCATTGAACCCCCCCTCTCTCTCTCTCTCTTTGTCTCTGTTGGATCTTTCATTTTCATCTTTCTTTCGGTTCCAACTGTTAAGCTGATTACATTTTCAGATTAGCTGCTTCCACAACACAATTTTTCCTTCACATTTTTGTCAGTATTTTCTTTTTGGCACATTTCAGTTACATGGCCCACTTGCCCTCCCCCCAAAGAGAGTCAAAGGGGTACAGAGAGAGAGAGACAGACATAGGGAGAAAATATAAATAATCAAAAAAGAAAAGAAAGAAAAAATTGTGGCTCAATGCACCAGAAGAAGAAGAAAAGAAAAGAAGCCGCCGCCGCCGTTGCCGTTTTGCAGGCTGAACAAAAATTTATCGCTTGAGATTTTATTGGGTCAAGAGGCAGGTTCGTTTGGCAGGTTTTTTTCTTGGATTTATTGGTTTGGGTCTTTCTCTGCTCTGGTGTGTGTGTGTGTGTGTGAATTCTTGGTGGGCTTCAGGCACTCAAAGTCTCTTGGAATGTTGACGCAATTATTTGATGGGATATTTGTATATGAACAGGTGTGCCGGAATCCCCTAAGGCGAGTAATCCATGATGAAGAAGATGTCGATCCAACTTCCCGTGGGGATGCTCCTTTCTTTCCATTGGGGGTTCATTCTTTAACAACTTGCAAAGTTCATTTTAATCCCTTCTTTCTCCCCTACCCCTGTTCCTTTCCATTTCTATAATACGGAAAGTTCAGCATGTGATTCTCATAATCATACCCCATGCTGCTGATCTTATGCCGATCTTTCGGTTTCAATTAACGTAAACGTTTATTCCCTCTCCCTGCCCAGCCACCCATCCCATTTTGGGGGCGGGGAGATCATTCAATCGAAGGCGAGCACTGCCTGAGCTTGGATGCGGCACCCAATCACAACACGAAACCGAATCCGCAGCCGTATCAATAACTGCATACTTTCCCTTTCCCGTGAGAAGAGATGCTCTCGCGGAGTTTCGGATAAAAGATGCCCAAAATTGTACAATGAAATTCGGCACAACGAAAGTTGCACACACCCAAAAGAAAGAGAAGAAGAAGGAGATGGAGATGGAGAAGGAGACGTAGAAGAAGAGAGAGACTCCCATTGGGGCAGGTAGACTGAAAAGAAACATCTCTGAACCCACAATTTATCTCGTTTTGGCTTTTGGCTTCATGTTCGTTCTTCTTTAATGGGTTGTCCTGCCTCCGGCAGCGGCGGCGGCGGCAGCTCTGCGACGCAATTCAAGTCTTACAGAGTGAGAGGGAGGGAGAGTGGGATATAGGAACCCTTTCATGTCGCGGCGTTGACAATCAATGGCAATCAATGAAGATATGTCTTAAACCGGTTAGCATTGACATTCATTCCCATACCCAATATTTATTTTTGCATGAACAAAAGACTTAAACAAAAAACTTCCTTTTAGCGCAAAAACATATAATTCTATCTAGTTTATTTTTTTTATTTCCAAAAGAAAGTAACAAAAAAATATAATTTCAATTAAAAATAAAAAATAAAATTAAAAATTAAAAATATTTATCAATTAGTAAAAATATTTTTTTTTTAAATATTAAAAAAATTTTTAAACTGTTTACATCAACGAAAACAAATAAACAGCTTTTACTAAAAATTGTTTCAGAACTAAAAATATTATTTATTTTTCTATAAATATTTTCAATAAATTCCGCAACACAAAAGATAAAAAAAAAAAAAAAAAAAAAAAAAAAAAAAAATGCGTACAAAAAACGTTTCGAAAAGAAAAGAAAAAGAATCGTACCCCAGCTTTAATCTGGAAGGTAAAGCGCCGTTAAATGGGTGCAGTTAGGTGGCACGCATACACCTGTATATATATGTATGTATATAAGTATACAAGTATGTATCTGGGCTTACGGCCTAGCATGACACAATAATGCCCACGCAGACACACCTGTGTGTAGCTGTATCTGTATACACTTTCACACACAGCTACAGATAGACAGACACCCACCCATTTCCACTATTTGGCACGCAGTCAGAAGTAGCCTAATAAAAAGCTAAAAGACAGACAGAAGAGTTTATGTTGTATATAGGCTATAGATTCTCTTTATATATGTATAGAGAAGCCGGTTCTGTTGGTCACTTGTTGTAGATTTTTATTTGACGCACACACAGATACAGTTACAGACACAGACACAGACATACAGATACAAAAACATAAACATAAACAGAAGACTTGAACTTGTCACAGACCATTAAGACCATATTGGCCGGCAACTTGTTTCCGTTTGGTGGCTACTGTGGGTACATTGACACAGTTTCATTTGGTGAGAAGCCACATAGAGCTGGAGAAATGGAGAAATGACAGAGAGAGAGACATGGACAGAGACTTATCAATCAATAAATTCTCAATAGAGTTCTCTAGGCAACGTGGAACGTGTTTCGCCTGAAGGGGCGTCATTTCTGTGCCCATTCTTTCAGACATCTTGTCGCATTTTCCACTGTTCTATTTATTCTTGCATTTAAAATATGTTTTTAATTGTTCAATTAGTGCTGCCACCCCCCGCTGCTCTGCTCCATCGCAACGCTGGGTTAGTGACCCAAGAAGCGGCATGGGAAATACAAAACTATTCCCGACACAAGTGGCAGGGGGCAGATACTGGGACTGGGACTGGGGCTGGGACAGGGGACTGTGGCTGGGTTTGGGGGCACGACAGAGATTTCAACTATGCGCCAGCGCATTCTCTATCCAGAGAGAGAGATCGTGCAGATCGCTTATCGCCTGCTAAATTGCAGCTAGTTATAGGGTTACAATCTTGTTGCTTGTTTCTTGTTCTTGGACAGGAACTGGGGCCATTAGCGCGATTCTGGCCATTGTTCTGCCTAGAACTGGAATGCGTTGTAGTGTTCTTCTTGTGGCTTCTTCTCCCCCCCACTCCCTCATCTTGCTGCACTTAATTAAGCATCTCTTTGGGGAAGAATTAGATTTCATAAGTGGCGGCAATTAACTCGTGGATACCTGCAGAAGCCAACGCTCTCCATTGATATGCGAGTTGGCGAGGATGTTTTCCATTTCCAGTGTTCATTTTTCTTCGACTTGTACGCCTTCGAGCCATTAAAGCCAACAGAGCGAATCCAGCGATTCCAGCGGTTGCTGCTAATAAATTTCCCTCTCCTTTTGCTGTGTTTGTGTCTTGGATTTAGGCTTAGACATGCACCACCACGGGGGGAGTGAGCAGGCAGCGGAGCGTAACCACCAGCAGCAGCAGCAGCAACAGAAATGCAGTCGGACTGCAACCGGCTTTGGCTTTGGCTCAGAGTCTGGCTGGGGTTTAAGGCGGTTAGATCAGAGCCAGACCTTGATTAAGGTCATTCGCTTTGAGAAAAACAACCTTCATTCCCAGTCCGAAGGATGCCACAAACTACACTCGAAGAAAAGGAAAGTTTTTGCTCAGTTTATGGGATGGTATTCTCTAGTATTCCAGTAAATTTGTTTCCAGACGCCACTTCTTCGATTTGGGTATATTCGCTGTCAAATGCAAAATGCAAAACACAAAAGGCCAAAGGCCGCACGTCATGGCCAAACAGAAAGAAAAGCGAGAAGATGCAAGCATGGCTATGGAAAATCAATTTTCCAGTGAAATTTCACTAGACAACAACTTCAGTCTGGGTCTCAAGTCTCAAGTCTCAAGTGAAGTGAAGTTGTCTTTTGGTTTGGGTCTTGCTCTTGCTCTTGGGACTTCTCTTCTCTTACCATTTGTCTTGCTGTTAATTGCAGCTCATGCCTTACCACTGGATGGACAGACACGGCCAGAATGTGGCAGAGGGAAGACACATTTCAAGTTCTTTTCAACACTCCAGTGCTGCTGCGTCTCCGGCCCCATGGCCAATTGTTTGTGCAGACCCAACTGTGGTGCAACAGTCGAGTCGATTGTCTGAAAGAAGTTCCACTATTTGCTTAGCTAATGAAATATTTGCCGTGCATTTGTACGTCCACAGAGTGACGCTGCATTCGTAGAATCCGCTGCAGCAGCCCCCACCATGCCACGCCACGCCGCGACTTTCCTTTGTGGCTCAATTTTGTTTATTGCTTAACGGCCGTACAGCACAACGAAAGTTGTGTTCCCTGTGGGGCAAGAATGCCCCACAGCAAATCAATTAGCACTAAATCAAATTTTAAATGCCACAACTTGGACAACGCCCTCGAAGAAAAAAAGGTCCCCCCCATCCAACCGGACTGGAACGTGAGGCGTGCCACACAGATGATGGGTCTGTGCGATGGGCTCTCTATAAAAGAAATCTTAGCCAAGAGAGTCTATGTCTATGGCCATGTCTATGAGTGGAATGGGCAGAAGCAACGTAAGCTAGCTGGGGATTAGATTCGTTTAGATATATTGTCTGAGATTGCTTTGAAAAAGAGTCGAGGAAATTGTTGTATGAGAAATGTGAATGTGTCTATGTGATATTTAGGCTTGAGACCCCTTAAATGTAGAAGATTAATCAGTAACGCTCATAGCCATAAATGTTTGGGCTTTGTTTAAGTCTTTACTGAAAGACTTTTTTGTTCATGCAATTTCTATGAAGTTTTCAGCATTTTATTTGTGTTAAAAATTAACTCAAAACTCGTATAAAATTCGAATTAAGTTCACACATTTTCTATGCATATTTGGGTTTTGTTTTGCTCAGTTCCTGCTTTCAATTACCTTCACTTTCGGCTCTTGGCTTGCCTCTTGCGTCATTATTTATATACTATAATTACATAAATGTATTTATTTATGGTGAAAACATGACAAATTGTCGACTATTGCAAGCCATAAAATGTTATTATTACACAATCAGTTGATACACCTGCCACTGCTCCGCACCACCAAAACTTTGGGCAGACATGTCGTATGCGTAATGCGACTGTATGTACTATACGTGTGCTAAATATTAAAGTATTTCATAAGCAATTATCCACGCCAGCTCTGGCCTGGCCTTCCCTACGAGACGACGCATCTAATGTGTGTGTGTGTGTGTGTCTCTGTCTGTGCCTCTTTTGGGGGCCACTCCGCTCGAG
Organism: Drosophila bifasciata; assembly: GCA_009664405.1. NCBI lineage: Eukaryota > Metazoa > Arthropoda > Insecta > Diptera > Drosophilidae > Drosophila > Drosophila bifasciata. Next base: position 3,713,179 of record CM019043.1, on the reverse strand, counting down.
AAGTGCAGCGAAATAGAAAGTGATTTTCTGTCGTCAATTTGGAGGCGCTGAAATTGCCAATTTGAATGGAGACGGAGACGTACTTGAGGAGTGTAGGTTGAGACACAAATCGTGCTGCCACTCCCCCATCCCACTCGCACTCCTCTTTGTCGTGGGCTGAAGTAGCGTTTAAATTAGTGTAGGCAAGCGCTGGAACTAATGACGATGTTGTTGCTGCTGCTGCTGCAAGTACGAGAGCACTGTGTTGCCACAGTCACTGAGTTGTCATCCAGCCCAGGGTGCATTGAACCCGACATACAGCCCATACAGCTCGGGAGAGTCCCAATTGAAAGTCCCAATTTTACTTTCATTTGTGGCAGCAGCAGCCGCCGCCACTCCGCCTGTTGTCCGTGAAAGTGTCTGTGCTGCATGCTGCTTGCGCTTTTTTGAAATTTTCAAAATGTGTGTTACACATTTAGCCAACTATGTCCATATCCATGTCCATGGCCATGTCCAGATCCAGGTTCAGTTTCAGGTTGGAGTCTGTTAATTTCACAGCCGCCGGCATCGGATCAGAGCCAATCGAGTGCCAGAGACAGACTCACTTTCAGCGAATTCAATTTGGAATCGATTAAAAGTGAAAAATGAAACACTGAAACACTGAAAAAACAGAAACAAAACCAAGCGAGGAAAGTGAAAACTGTGTCTCTCTGCCCATATTCGAGCGGGCCTTTTGGTCGAGAGTTGGCCAAAAGGAAGCGCTAATTATATTAAGTAAATGAAAACACACAAAATGCCAGCAAATAATGCGAGTAGAAAGTGAAACAAAGTACGAGCGAGTACGAGTATTTCATATTTCAATCAGAGTTTGATCCCGTTTAGAGCGGACAGGTGAAAGTGAGAGATCTGTGCCCAGACACGATCGGTGGGCCCCACTTCGCACCCCCT